>JAOPSE010000014.1:4203730-5623566 GCA_029449295.1 Zea luxurians | reverse complement strand
CAAGTACCAAAATTTGAATTTGAGGAAGAAATTCAGATAGAAAAAAGAAAAAAAAATCTAAACCTAACTGGCTCTTTTTCTACCTGGCCAGCCCAAGCAGCCCACCAATACCCGTCCACGCCTGCCCTTTCCTTTCCCTCGAAGCCACTGTCGAGTGGGCCCAGGGAGTCGGTCACGGAGCCACTTCCTGGCAGGGCTCGCTGCCCGGTCTCCCTTCACGGTGCGCTTGGGGTGAGTCGCTGGCGGGTCGGTCCATGTTACCGGGGGATTTGACCGCGCATGCCTCCGCACACCACTTGTAGGCACTGCCGGTGGGGCCCATGCCGCACTGTTTCTCTTCCTTTTTCCGCCGTGTAACAACCCACCGCGACAAGCCAGGGACTCCGCGCGCTGTTCATCTTCTAGCCAGAGAAGTTTTGACTGGAGGGCGCGGGGGTTGTTACAACCGCCACTAGCTCGGCCCCGGCCGCAGCTTGGGGCATTTATACCGGGGTGGAGCTGCCCTCGTCGTCCTGACCACGACCAGGTCAAGCCAATTCGGGCGTAGCCATTGCGTGGAGAGAGAGAGAGAAAGTATGTCGTGCACCGGTAGAAGCGCCCCAGGCCACGCATTGGGTGTCCGAGCAGGGGCACCACGCTGGGATCTCCACGTCGCATTAGACATTTGTGGCATCATCAGTCGGGACGGTGATCGTGCGGTGGGATCCCTCGCTGGGCAACGGTGATTGCCGCGGGTTCCCCTCACCGGAGGCAGCCGTGTCCACGCACCCGAACCAGGTGAGGACTCCTCCCTCTAACTCGTTGCGGCCTCCTCCATGATTAGCGCGCATCTAGCGAAGATTTGGAACAAGGGTGATCGTTGGGATGCCGCCGGCAATGTCGCCGCGGTGGGTGAAAGGGGGCCGACACTGCTTGGCCTACCACGTAGGAAGGAGACAAAATCGTGACTGTCGATTCCGTCGTGAACGTGCTTGATCTATGCGCAAATTCCCCTTGGAGCATACAGATCTGGGCCGTGAGTCTCAAATCGTGCGGGCTAGTATAGATCCTGGTCTTTTAAATCTGGAGTGTAGACGATTAATCCAATGGTTGCGGTGACATACCAGTTTGGGCAGCGGTGATTTAATCATGGCCTTTCGTTTAGATCAGACGGCCCAGATCCGGAGATACACTTTTGGCCATATTATCTTGCAGTCGAGTCCCTGTCTTTATTGAAAATAAACCCGCCGTTCACTGCGGGATTAGCCTGAGTCTAGGGATTTTTATGGATAGCCCCTATGCTTTACAGAAATGGTTGCAAAGTCTAGGAATCAAAGAAAACAGAGAAAAATAGATTTAGAAACTGATTTTGAGTATAAAAGTAATTGTAAAACTTATATAATTCATAGAAAATTCATATGAAGTCCAAATTAATCCATTCCAATTCCTATAATTTTGTAATATTATTCTTTATCATCTAGTACCACTATTTTGACATGAGTGTCACATTAAAATTTATATCCTATTTAATCTTGCACAAAACACATAGAATCTTTAGAAATTCATAACTTAAAATCTATAACTCCGATTTGATTCATTCAAGTTGCATTAGTCTCGTACAAGTATTTACTACGCAATAACAACATTTATTATACCAGGTCTCATTATTTTATGATTAGATCTTTATTTAACTCATGTTGGTTAGTCTTGTTAATGTGCTCATCATTATCTACCCAAATATAATTTATGGTCAATTCATAACTTAGATTAAAGTTGAGATAATTATTTATAGAATAACCTCTCATATGATTTATATTAACCAATTTATAATATAGTTTAATATTTTAATCACACAGATCTTTTATAAAATCATAACTCCTTAACCATAACTCTGAATTTAGTAATTCTCGAACCTGCGATCTCGTAGCTTCGCGTAGATCATTATTATGTTGTATGTTCTTATGTTTGGTGTGATGTTAATTTTGTCTATACCATGTCTGTTTGTATTGCTACGACTAGCAGTGCGGTCATGAGGATCTGAAGAATCATCCTGGTACCTGGAATCTCAAGTGCCAGGCAAGTTGTGCTCTTGAACCACTTTTGTTACCCAATAATGTTCTCTATTATCATTATTCAATGCATAAGTTTAATTTTGATGGGACCTAATAGGTCACCCTAGTGTGATTATCTTTTACCTTGTTAACTTGAGAAACACGTGCCACCACAAGGGTGGAATGGGATGCCCTTGGCTGACTAATTAGGAAAGCTAGTGGAAGACTACCTTACTCTAAAGGGGCAAGGGTAGTAGGGGAGTTGCATGCAAGGAGGTTCTTGGGTTGATTTTGCTGTGATAGCGGTCAAAAGGGGGATTCTTGCAAGTGCTCTTCCCATAAACTGTAGCGGGTTTTCGGAAGCTAGTGGAACTTTGTAAAGGCCTCATAGTGGATCTCTAGTCATTCACCTCAGTAATGTCTAAGGGCCTTGCAAACCCTGGCGACATGGGATACACGACTTGATGGTACAGGGTACAACCTCTGCAGAGTGTAAAATTGGTATACTAGTCGAGCTCACGGTCATGAGTAGCTCAGGACTCTCGCATCATTAATTTATGTAACTTAAATTCAATTTGTCATTTGCACTTGCATTGGATTATTTATTAATTTTGTTCTATTATTTATAATGGTTTGGTATTTACCTACACTTAGTGTTGGGGGCTTGTTCTCAAATGCTATGAATTAAGAACAAGGCAACATAAAATGTTAAATATTAATGCCCTTCGTCCGCTGAAGCATTATATCCCCAAGGATTTAATGAACTTCGAACGAAGACCATGGATGAAATATCACGAAGGTCATACCTTCGTGATTAAACTTATAAAATAATATGAAATAATATATAAAACATGAAACATTAAAGATAAATGTATCAGAAATAAGCAACACTATTCATATATTTTATTATTTGATCGTAAAAATGTCAGAACATAAAGTTTGAGTACATTTATACCTTCTCCTTGACAGATGACAATTCCTGGGCAATGCGTTTGCAATTACAGGAATGCGTGAACAGTAAAGGAATACTGTTCACTATTTATAGACACAAGACACAGTCTGTAAGGAATTATAATCATGCCCCTTATAAAAGTTTACAACAATGACTCAGACCCTTATGGGCTAAAAGGTCATTCTATCTTTAAGTCGGTTCGATCCTTCGTCTTCGGGCATGCTATAACACTGAAGCTTCATGAGTAGTAGCTTCGGTCATCATGTATAAGCTGCTTTAGCCGAAGCTGTTGCTTATTTCTGCAGGACCTTCAGCGACGAAGCATGGCCCCAACAGTAGCCCCTTCGTGGTGCTAGATCGTTTTTCGTAACGAGCTTGATCCGTGCAAAAAGTCTCTTAGGCTTCGGGAAGCCGAAGGTCTGAAAAACACCTTCCTTGAGCTCGTTGCCGAGAAATGATACAGTTTTCGAGCGCAGAGCGGTCCTACCATGCTGGTTCACCTTCTTGGCTATTGTGGCCCACCGTGTAGTGGGTGCGAGTGACTGTTTGCCCGGTGAAAAAATCCTGACGATTCGCCTTCTTACCTGCAGCACTATATAAACAGACAGGTAGGTGTGAAGTTACCACGACATTCATTGCTATTGCACTGTTTTGCTGCCAAAAATTTAACCATAGCCGAAGCTTGATTTTTGCATTCAAAACGAAGCTCTAGTTTGGTTTGTGCTTCGTCACGAGGATAGCTTCGGAAAAAAGGTTATTGACTTCCAAAGAATTTTTTCAAGAAAATTTAAAATCAAATGGCCAGAATACGCTCCACTGCTAGGGTTGAGCGTGATGGGGACGAGACCGAAGCCGTTGGAAACTGTTCCAATTTCTGAAGCGATGAGGCGTTCCGGGCTGGTTCCATCAGAAGACACACCTGATGCCGAAACAACGCAAGCTGATGTTGAAGAAGTTGGTTCCGAAGATGAGTACAACTGCGGGATGCCAAGCAAACCTAGTCATTTGGACTTTGGAAAGTCCACCATCTATGAAGCTGATCTTCCAAAAATGGTGAAGCTGGGCTACTTTAGTGAAACAAAAAAGGAGCTGGTTCGTTTTGGCGGGGAGGAGATTACTCTGAAGCCGGAAAAGAGTGAAGTGGTTGTGTTCAAAAGCTTCTTTAAAGCAGGATTAAGATTTCCTTTGAATGAGATGATTGCTGATGTGTTGAAGAAGTTTGGGGTTTACCTTCATCAGCTAACCCCTAACGCTATTTTTAGATTAAGTGTTTATATTTGGGCCCTTCGTAGCCAGGGAGTGGAACCGTTCGGTGAAGGTTTCTGCCGAGTTCATGAACTACACTATCAGACTAAAGCCAGAGGAGATGGTCTTCATGAGAATTTTGGATGTTACAACTTTGATTATCGTAAAACTTTGAAGTTTCCAGTGATAAGCTACCAAAGCAAATGGCCAGCCGGATGGAAATCTGAGTGGTTTTATGTTAAAGTTGATAAAGATGAAGATAAATTGGTCCAGAGTCCAATAGAGCTAACCTTCGGAGAAACGAGGCCCCGATGCAACATGATAAGTGGAAGCCCGAGCCAAATTGCTTTGGCTGAATTTAGCGTGATTTCAGATCATATTGGCACTAGGGACTTGGTGCACGAATTTTTGGCTTTTAAAGTGTTTCCAACAATGAGGGATTGGGAGATGCCGAAGCTGGAGGGAGAAAAGAAAAAGGGAGAATTTATTCGATTGTCGTATAACTACAAGTTTAAAAAACACTTTAAAAAGCCCTGCCAAGAGTGGCTGGACTCAATCGAGATTATGTGCAACGATATCCTCGGAAATTACTCTAAGAAAGAAGATCAGTTGATGACTGCAGCCTTCGGCACTCGTCTAAAGCGAAGATTGAATCGTGTGCTAGATGCTTTGAATTTTGATTACCCTGATTACAAGCAACTGGGCGGAGATGCCGAAGGCCTGAAGAGAAAGAGGATTGCTAGCGCCCTGGATAAAGAAAGCACCAAATTGGCCAGAAAAGAAAAAGAAATTTCTGAAAAACTGAGTCCTGGACCGAGGGTAGTGTTTCAAGGAAAAGAAAAGGTACATCTCCAAAACCTGCATCTCAAAAACCCAAGACGTCGGGCCAGGAGGAGGAAACTCCTGCGACACCTTCTGCTGCCGAAGTGGAAGAGATTCTGAAGATAATGACTGAACCTTTGCCTGTCAAGCTAAGCCCGCTGGCGCCAGAACTGACGAAGTTTTTTAGAAGGGCAAAGAAGCTTCGGCAGCAGAAAGTCCCGCAAAGCCGAAAAAACGAAGAATGATCCAAGTGGCTGATGTCATCCATCAGACACCGCCACCGACCTCGGCATCGAAAATTGTTACTGCCGATCCCACAGCCATCGAAGCTGAAACGCCGGAGCCGAAACTGGAGGAGCCGAAGCCACCGAAGCCGAAACCACCGGAGCCGAAGCCACCGGAGCCGAAGCCGGGACCAACGAAGATCCTAACCTAGAAACTACACTTGAAGATATTGACAATATGCTTCTGAGAATGGCTGAAGAAGAAACTGCTGTGGTTACAGTGAACACGGCAACAGAAAAAGGAAAAGAGCAAATTGAAGATATTTTGGAAAAAGAAGATTTTAATTTTCAAGATATACTTGGACAAGAGTTGTTAGACGCTGAAAAAGAAGAGCTGCAAAAATATGCTATATCCTGTGGATACAAACCAGGGTCTCTGCTATTTGGTGGAGTCAATGAAGGGAAGCTGAGATGCCTTCGGAACCGAACCGAGGCCAAGGTTGTTAGGACCTTCTCCAAAAGCGTTGGCCTGCCGAAGATTGAAGCAGACCTCTGCAGATACCAGCGACAACATATTGCTGGTAGCTTGCTCTATGCTAATTTCAAGGTAAAAAAGTCTCGATTTTTTATTATTATATATTTTTTATTTTGAATTAAGTTGTTTTCTGATGAAGGTTGTTTTGGCAGAGTATACTTCTAAGTAAAGTGCTGAGAATGCAACAAGATCTTGAGGATGAAAAGAACGAAGCTACTATCAAAGATCTAGAAAGGAAAGTAAAAAATTATGAAGCTGCTCTGAAGGAAAAAGACTCCGTTGTTCAGGATCTTAAATCAAAGTTAAAGATCACGAAGCTGCCTTGGAAAAGAAGGACTTTGTCATTCAATCTATGGAAGGTTCATTGGCTGAAGCCCAAGCCGAAAATAGCAGGTTAAACAATGAATTACTCCAAAGGTCAGAAAAATCAGAGCAGGAAAAGAAGAACCTCGAAACAAGTCTCAAGACCGAAATCGAGAAGAATTCAAATTTGCAAAAATCATTGAAGGAGCTTCAGGAGAAATGCTTAAACTTCGGTAGCCGAAGCGTGCAGCGGCTGAAGGATGTGTTTCACTCAATTGGAGCCAGCTCTAATATATTTACACCTTCAGCTGAGAACCTACCTAGCACCCTAGAATATATTGAAGGCGAGGTTGATGCTCTTGACGAAGTTATTGCTGGGCATGCTGACTTCTGCGCCCTGCTAGCTTCTCGAGGCACAGCCACCGCTTTTCTGAAGGCTGGCTGTACGCACGGAAAAATTGTAAATAGGCCAAACTTCAGCTTGTCACTAGCAGACTTGGTTGACATCCCAAGCCTAGCCCGAAGCATTGGAAATAGATTTATGACTCAGATTTGGGTAAATGGCGGGCGAAAAATGGCTGGTGACGAAGCTCGGAGCCACCTTAAGCCGGTGAGAAACTTATACTTGTTACTTTCATCTTCTCCTTGAAATTTGCACCTTTCTTATTCTGCTTTAACATATACAGGATGATGAAGCTGAAGAATGACGGGCTGAAGCTTAACAGTTGCTGTAAAAGACTTTCCTGCAAAAAACTCTGAAAAGATCTTTGTAATATAATTGTAGAAAAAACTAATGTAAATTTGTGCATACCTTGTAATATATCGTTTTTCCTTTATCCGTGCACAATCTGCTTTGTTGCGAATGAAACTTTACTTTTGAGCCGAAGGCGAAAAACACCTTCCCTTCTTTTCGTACACAACGAAGCATGAAAATTTCCTTTTTCTCCGAAGTTTTTCCTCATAGCCGAAGCATTTGCCTTTTCTGTATGATTCGATGATGATGATCCTATATATGTCTAAATGAATGTTTATGAATGCAAATGTCATGATGTAATGTATTGTGCAAATGATTATTTGAATGTACATCCAAAAAATCATAATCATAGCCCTCATTCCCTTGAGAATGACTCAAATCTTTTTGCCGTTTATTTTTCGGCTTCACCGTTTACTTTTCGGTGTATCAGTGCTGACTTTTTGCTGTAAGCCTCCCTTAGGAGCTTCTTCGCCTTTTACTTTCGGCGGAATCAGCGTTTATTTTTCGCTGTAAGCCTCCCTTAGGAGCTTCTCCTTCTTTTCTTTTTCCATTGCACTCGATGGTGCGTCGTCAGCTTTTACATTTACATTTTTGGGGGATATCACTCTTATAGAATTGAAATAAGGAAAAGAAAAATTACATGTTGTGGCCCCATTAAAAACCTTTCTCCCCCTTTGGAAAGGAAAAGGGTGCCATAAGGAAAAGCTAAAATGGCAATAAAAATAGAAAAGATTACATCAAATTACACATAATACCGCCGAAGCTCATCCGCATTCCACGATCTAGGAATGTCGTTGCCAGTCCATATCCTTTAATCTGTAGGAACCGGGTCTTGACGAAGATACTACCAGAAAGGGGCCTTCCCATTTTAGTTGTAGTTTGCCACTGTGTCTGGGTTGGCCACTCTTCGAAGCACCAAATGTTCCTGGCTTAATGTTCTTCAACCGAACCTTTCTATCACGCCATTTTATTGTTTCGACTTGGTATTTATTGATGTTTTCCACAGCCTGAAGCCTGATCCCTTCTATAGCATCTTTGTCCACAGAACAATCAGCTTCGTCTATCGCCGAAGCCACTGTTCTTATTGATCCTGCCTTAGCCTCTTCTGGCGTTATTGCTTCATCACCAAACAGCAATTTGAATGGTGTAAAACCTGTTGACCTTGATACTATTGTGTTGTGGCTCCACACCACTTCAATTAATTCTTCTGGCCACTTTCCCCTTGGCTGATTGAATATTAACTTCATTATTCCTGTCATTATGATGCCATTAGCCCTTTCAACTAGTCCATTTGATTCGGGATGTCGAACTGACGCAAAATGGATCTTTGTGCCAATTTGGTCACAAAATTCTTTAAAAGCTTCGGAGTCAAACTGCGTTCCATTGTCCACAGTGATAGCCTTCGGCACTCCGAAGCGACAAACAATGTTTTGCCAGAAAAACTTTTGGACAGTAACCGAAGTTATTGTGGCTAAAGGCTTTTCCTCAATCCACTTAGAAAAATATTCCACTGCCGCTACAACATATCTTAAATTTCCTTGTGCTGGTGGTAGTGGACCTAACAAATCAAGGCCCCACCTTTGCAACGGCCAAGTGGGTTGTATTAACTGAGTTAGAGACGAAGGTTGTTTTTGATCTCTTGCACATTTCTGACAACCTTCGCACTTTTGGACTAGTTCCGCTGCATCCGAAGCTGCTTTTGGCCAATAAAATCCTTGGCGAAAAAATTTTCCCAGCAAAGGCCTAGATCCAATGTGAGATCCACACAAGCCTGCATGTATTTCCTTCATCAACTCTACACCTTCGGCTCTGGATAAACATTTGAGTAACGGAGAGCAGACACCATGCTTATACAGCTCCCCTTCTATTATTACACAAGGACGAGCTCTTGCCTCTATTCTCTTGTTATAAGCTTCGTCATCTGAAAGGAAATTACCGTTAAGGTAAGAGATGATTTCAGTTCTCCAGTCTTCACTATAAACAGGAGATATGTTGAGGACCGCTTTTTCAAGAAGTTCAACCGAAGGTGCTTTTATTGTTTCAAAAAATACTTCCGAAGGTAAGGGCAGCCCCTGTGCTGCTGACTTGGCTAGCAAATCAGCATGCTCATTTTCTCCCCGAGGAATATTTTTTACAGAAAACCCTTCAAAGGAAGCTTCAATCCTTCGGACAGTATACAGATACTTCTCAAGCATCGGGCTCTTGCCTTACAACTTTTGTCAATATGACCAGAGATAACCTGGGAATCAGTTTTAAGAACCGCCCTTCTGATTCCCATTGCCTTTAACTTTCGAAGACCCAAAAGTAAAGCTTCGTACTCAGCAATGTTATTTGTGCAGCTAAAATCAAGTCTTGCTGCATAGCAAGTTTTAACTTTGGAGGGTGCGACCAACACAGCGGCTGCTCCTGCTCCGAAGGTTCCCCAAGAATCATCGCAGAATACTGTCCATGCTTCGGCATCTTTATTTGCCTCTTCTACTTGAGCCCCTGGCATCCAGTCAGCAATGAAGTCAGCTAACGCGTAGGACTGAATCGAAGATCTGTGTACATAATCAATGCAGAATTCATTAAGTTCCACAGCCCACTTTCCAATCCTTCCAGTAGCTTCTCTATTTCTCATAATGTCCTTCAATGGTTGTGAAGAAGGGACAATTATATTGTATGCTTGGAAATAATGCCAAAGCTTTCTAGAAGCCATCAAAACAGCATATAGCACCTTCTCCAATTCTGTATAATTTTTCTTTGATAAACTAAGAACTTCAGATACAAAGTATATTGAAGCTTGCTTCTTGATTTGCCCTTCAAGCTTCTCTTGGACAAGTGCCGCACTTACCGCTGAGTGCGAGGCTGCCACATATAACAACAGAGGAGCCCCTAGCGTTGGTGGAGTTAGCGTTGTTAGGTTTATCAAATATTGCTTCAGCTCTTCGAAGGCTTTCTGCTAGATCGATCCCCATTGAAAAACTTCGGCTGACTTCAGCACTTCGAAGAATGGTAAATTTCTCTCTGCTGATCTAGATATGAATCTGTTGAGAGATGCCAGTCTTCCTGTCAATCTTTGAGCCCCCTTTTTTGTACTGGGTGGTTCCATTCGAAGGATAGCCTCGATTTTATTTGGATTAGCCTCAATCCCTTTTGTTGAAACTAGGCAGCCAAGAAATTTCCCTTTCTTCACCCCGAAGACACATTTTTTCTGGATTCAACTTTAAACCGGCTTGTCTGAAATTAGCGAAGGTTTCCTGGAGGTCAGTAATGTGATTCTCTTGCTTCGTGCTTTTTACAATGATGTCATCAACATAAGTTAACACATTTCTGCCTATCTGAGACTGAAGAACCTTCGCTGTCATTCTGCTGAAGCTTCCTCCAGCATTCTTGAGCCCCTCAGGCATCCGAAGGTAACAATATGTTCCACTAGGGGTTATGAAGCTGGTCTTCGGCTCATCCTCCTTGTTCATCCAGATTTGATGATAGCCTGAATAACAGTCCAGCAGACTCATAAGCTCTGATGAAGCTGCTGCATCAACTAAGGAATCTATCCTTGGCAATGGAAACTCGTCCTTCGGACAGGCCTTGTTGAGATCAGTAAAATCGATACACATCCTCCATTTACCATTGGCCTTTTTTACCATGACAGTGTTAGCCAGCCATTCTGGGTATTTTACCTCTCTGATAACTCCCGCACTGAGAAGTCTTTTTACTTCATTTCGAGCACCTTCGGCCTTGTCATCAAACATCTTCCGAAGCCTCTGCTTTCTAGGTCTGAAGGATGGATCAACATTAAGCGAATGCTCAATAACATCCCTGTTAACTCCGCAAAGATCATTAGCCGACCATGCAAAGACATCTTTGTTGTTGAACAAGAATCTTATCAAGGTTTTCTCTTGTTCCTCAGACAGTTGAGATCCCAGCAGCACTTTCTGCTCTGCGATATCTTCGCATAAAAGCATGGGTTTCGGCTGATCGGCCGAAGCAGCCTTCTCCCTTCTATGCTTGTACTGCTCACAAGCTTCGGCTTCATCTATGTTATGGATTGCCTTTGAATCAGTCCAATTCCCTTCGGCCTTTCTGGCGGCTTCCTGACTCCCATAAATAGCAATAGGTCCCTGATCCGAAGGTATCTTCATGCAAAGATATGCTGGATGAAGGATTGCTTCGAAAGCATTGACTGTTCCGCGACCAATGATAGCATTGTAAGGATACTCCATGTCAACAATGTCAAACACAATTTGCTTAGTCCTTGTGTTGTTGACGAATCCGAAGGTTACTGGCATGGTAATCTTTCCATGTGCTACAATCTGCCGCCCTCCGAAGCCACAAAGATGGTGCGTAGCATCATGAATCTTGTCTTCGGGTTCTTGCATTTGTCTGAAGGCCTTAGCAAATATGATATCTGCTGCACTGCCTGTATCAACCAAAACATTATGGACCAGAAATCCTTTGATCACACAAGAGATAACCATAGCATCATTGTGTGGGTAATCCTTGAGCTGAAGATCCTCTTGAGAAAAGGTAATTGGGATGTGAGACCATCTTGATTTGATGAAGGGTCCTTGTACCCCTACATGCTGTACTCTTCTCTGTGCCTCCTTCTTTTGTTTCTTGTTGGCCGGCTCTGAGCATGAACCGCCTGTTATCGGGAGAACCAGCTTCGGGGCCGAAGCAATTCCAGCTTGATTCTTGACCGAAGCCATCAGCTCAAAAAGTGGAAGTGAGTTGACCGGAGGTGGGCGCCAATGTTGGGGGCTTGTTCTCAAATGCTATGAATTAAGAACAAGGCAACATAAAATGTTAAATATTAATGCCCTTCGTCCGCTGAAGCATTATATCCCCAAGGATTTAATGAACTTCGGACGAAGACCATGGATGAAATATCACGAAGGTCATACCTTCGTGATTAAACTTATAAAATAATATGAAATAATATATAAAACATGAAACATTAAAGATAAATGTATTAGAAATAAGCAACACTATTCATATATTTTATTATTTGATCGTAAAAATGTCAGAACATAAAGTTTGAGTACATTTATACCTTGTCCTTGACAGATGACAATTCCCGGGCAATGCGATTGCAATTACAGGAATGCGTGAATAGTAAAGGAATACTGTTCACTATTTATAGATACAAGACATAGCCTGTAAGGAATTACAATCATGCCCCTTATAAAAGTTTACAACAATGACTCAGACCCTTATGGGCTAAAAGGTCATTCTATCTTTAAGTCGGTTCGATCCTTCGTCTTTGGGCATGCTATAACACCGAAGCTTCATGAGTGGTAGCTTCGGTCATCATGTATAAGCTGCTTTAGCCGAAGCTGTTTCTTCCTGCAGGACCTTCGGCGACGAAGCATGGCCCCAACACTTAGTAACTGCTAATAAAATTTGACCAACTTATTAAAAGCATTGCTCAGCTTTAACCCCTATTGTTGATCAGCCTTACACATCACATGAACTCCCTCCTTTGGTGAGTTCATGCCACATTATTCCCTACAACTTGTTGAGCGATGAACATGTGTGAGCTCACCCTTGTTGTCTCACACCCCCCACAGGAGAAGTACAGGTGGATCAAGAGGAGCCACGCAACGAGGAGTTCTATTCGATCTAGGTGGTGTCTCCCAGTTGACTTTATGGCGCCAAGGATGGATTTTAGTTCGATCTATATTTATATTTTATTTTGTAAGACTTTCGCTATGTAATAAGTACTCTGATTATATTGCGACATTTATCTCTATACATTCTGTTATTATATATGTTGTCTTCTTTGGCGCATGTATGAGATGCACCCGGCTTTGTCCCTTAAAACCGGGTGTGACAGAAGTGGTATCAGAGGAATGTTGACTGTAGGATGAAACCTAGAAAGAACTGGACAACCCTTACCTACTTACCTTACTCTGATTCATTTCTAAACTTATCTTAATCTTTCCTCATCTATTTCTGCTTTACTCTGATTATTCTTACCTTTTCTTTCTAAAGACAAATGTGGATTTCACACTTTAAAAACCCTGTGCCTATAGTGACCTTTAGGAATAGGAGACCTACTCTTATGAACAAAAACAAAACTATTTTTTGGTATCTATATGCTTGAATGTTTGTTCTTATGATGCTTGTTTGATTTGAATCTTTGATTGAGTGTGATTAGTTGTGGAGTAATGTCCACAATTACATCTGCATATACATATAGGCATAATTGAGTGTTATCATTCTCGGGCTATACCTTCGACAAAGGAGAAAACTTCCATCATGAACCGAAGCTCCCTGTAATAATCAATATTATGCTAAAACCATATGGTTATTCATATCTTTAGGACCTTCGGAAGAGGAAGGTCGCCAACACAGCCCTTCTCAGGTTATTTCCTGGCCCCTGATCCATGTTATAGCATTCCTTATTGCTAGTGAAGCTCTCGGTCTTGGTTAATTGAACGCTATCGCGCTGTAGCTTTGAGAACGTCGTGTTGTCGCCTAGGAACGTTGGCGTGGACACTGCTCATGTTGACCGGATGTTCCAGGTTGCCTCTATCCAAATTCGCACAAGCACCGTAGCCCTAGTAGGTCACTGATTCGTTCCGAGTCATTGGATTGAATGCGACCGACTCGTGTAAACTAGAATGAGATCACC
This sequence comes from Zea luxurians, assembly GCA_029449295.1. Lineage (NCBI taxonomy): Eukaryota > Viridiplantae > Streptophyta > Magnoliopsida > Poales > Poaceae > Zea > Zea luxurians. Next base: position 5,610,082 of record JAOPSE010000014.1, on the reverse strand, counting down.
GAAGATCTTGCTCTGCTGTTGTCACAAATAGCCACAGATTAGTGGCAAGCTAATAAAATTAGTCCCTAGGATATGTTCGGGTAACATCAGAGATGAAGCTCGTGTGCTCGACACCACAGGAATGGGTCACCGTCGGTGATTACACCGACTCTGGCCAGGTATTCGACCGGTGCACGGTCGGGAACCCAGTATCGTGAATAGTGCCATAGACTCTTCACTGGATATTTAAAACACCAGGGGCCTTTGCGCAAAGTCTCGCGCGCGGGCGTGGACGCGAGCGCGTTTCCGCAATACGTGGGCTGGACCGGGCCGGTTTTAGCCCAACCCTGTTCATTGTTTTTCCTCTTATTTTTCCTAATTAGTAATTCCAAAAACCATAAAACTTTTTGGGTATACTTAAGATGTTGGCCATAAACCCTGAGTAAAGTTTGAAGTTTTTTGAACACTGTTTGACCATAAAACCAGTAATTGGTTCCATAGATTACCCATTTTAATACTAACTAGGTGAAAGGTAACTTTTGTAATTAAAGAAGAACTTAGTAACCCTACTTTTATGTGGTAGAACCTCCCAAGTTATTAGGCCCACATGCACCTGCCCTTGTCTCAAAGACCTTAGACAGCTATGCATGTGCACCGGATAACTTATTTTACATCGGTATAGTTTCTAAACTATACTAGTCTAGTTTTCATCGTCCTTGGTTTCTTCATTTCCTACTGTGGGAGACCGATCGTTAGCCAGGTTCATGGAAGGAGGAGGCCTAAAAAGGTCCAGCTCCACATCCGGTCCTTCACTTGCTGTCCCTGATGATCCGGCTCCCATTGCAACAGGGTCGGCAGGCACGTCCAGGTGCAGTCGTGAATACAGTACATGCACTTCCTCATGTAAAGTATTGCAGTACACCTGCAAGTTGTCAAGTGCCACACTAAGCTCTGCCACGCAAGCACGAGCTTTGGCTTCCTGGTCCCAAGCAACCGAACGTGAGTTGATGACCCAATCAACTGCCAAATCCGGTTCAGCAAGCTCGTCTTGCAGACGTCTGACGTCAGTTGCCAACTCATTTATACGCTGACCATCTTGTGTCCATACCCTATTTCGGTAACGTAGCTCCGTCCGAAGCTGTTCCACTTGGGCTTCCAAGTATCTGATTAGATCGTTGATGCCGCTGCTGCTCCCTTCATGTCTTGGAGCCAACTGATGACGAGGCACGCCAATAGGTCCAGTGGACTTGCGCACAGTTTTCCTCGTACGTGGCATATCTCCATAAGGGGGAAATTTATTAGTATAGTTTTTAAACATGATGCATGCATAATTACGGAATCAACCTTCGTTGATCCCTCTTTCTATATTTTTCACTCTATTACCTGGTCTTACAAGATGAGGACTTTCAGAAAGTGGCAAGGTAAGAATGAAAGAAATTTTCTTGGATAAGTATTTGAAAATTCTTTTTGAAATGCTTCATAATATCTGAAGAGATGGGCTTCGCTCCGATACCAGCTGTGATGGAACCTCCCAAGTCATTAGGCCCACCTATATTTGTCCTTGTCCAACGGACCTTGGACAACCATGTAGATGCACGTAATCACTTGACAAGTTTGGTATTTGTATCCTTTTCCTCGCCCAAGAGCGTTTCACCCGTCACGCAGATATTACAACACATCAGAGGAACGAATAAGCGGAAGCGAATTACAATAACTTAATTTACATTCATCAAAATATAGAGAGAGTGTTGTAGTTATTACAAACCAGGGTATATGAGTGCATAAGTATTATTATTACAAACTTGGAAGGCAAAAACCCCTCCTGCATAAAAGTATATTGTTTTTCAAATGGGAGGCGAACATCCTCCCGTGGCTTCACAATTGAGGTTCTTCTTTAGGCACCACCTTATAGCAAAAACAACAAAAGTCTGCTGTTTCCTCACCTACAACAACATGTGTTCGAAAAACCATGAGTACGGAGTGTACTTTCGCAAGTCTTACCCGTCAAAATAAAAGACTCTCAAGGATATGCTGGCTTAAGGGAGTCAATGTAAGGTTTAATCAAGAAACAAGACTCTGTTTGCAAAAATGCTTACTAAAAGTGGATCCTTAAAAATCAAGTTTTATTAGCAAGTTCAGTCATTACCTGTCACTAGAGTTCTTCCTACCCTAGTTCAAGCACTTGGCCTATACTAGCCATCCTTTTATCCACCCTTTTTGTTCACTGGAATGCTACGTGTAAGTCAGTGACCAAGTCTTCATGTCCGAGAAGTAACGGCGATCCGATTCGATTAATACTCAGCTGAGGATCTCCAATCACACGACATATATAGCACTTAACCCTTGCATATGTCAACTCATCATCAGGCTTCTTAAGACCAAACCGGGTTCACGCCAACCGAGAGCACAGATACACCACCGTCCAGCCTCTTTCCACGGAGGGTACACACTACTCTCGCCATCTCTCCACTCCCATTGCGTGTTGGCCTTTCTGGTATTAGTATGCCCGAGGCAAAGCTTACACATGACGAGGCATGTGACCAGTTAAAGGGTCCTCGGTCAGCAGGCCCAAATCGACACGGTCCTTAAGCGACTCAGACGGAGACACTACACCGAGACTCTCTTCTCGTGCAAGTCACCCGCTCGGTCTCAGCTTTATCATTTCAAACCCAAAGTTTGGTACCTGGCAGAGGTACATCTTTTCCGATGTTGGACCCATCATGGCCATGATGGATCCACCATCAAGTTTTATTTTTTAAAACATCCCATCCACTATGAAGTATCACCTTTTGTTTTAAAACAAAACATTTGTTTTTCTAAAGCAGGACTAAGCATTAGAAAACTTTTTTAAATAAACAGGTAATCAAAGAATGATAAAAAGTCTCAAGGAAGGAAATGCAGCAATTAGTTTAGCACAGAACTCCTATCACCTAATGCATCATATAAGGTGATAAAGATTTAAAACAGCAAGGAGGTGGCAAATGCATCGGGGCTTGCCTTGTGTTGTAGGAGAGTCGGGCTCTGTTCTAGAGATGTCAAAGTAAAAACAGTTCCCGGCAGGTGGATTTTCTGCTTATGGAGCAGTCTCCTCTTCTTCAACAATTATTTATTCCTCGTTTTCTATACATAACCATATATAACCATGAATGCTCGTGTAAATCTTATGAAAATGCAATAATAGAAAAGATTGATCAAGTTGTATCTTGAATACAACTTTCCTTCACGGTGCACTAGGGTAACTATGGTTTTTCTAGGTCAGTACCTAGTCAAACTTCACTCATGGGATCTAAATATCATATTAGGCTTATCCAAAAAGTTTGGTGATTTTTGGAGTCATTAAATAATACCTAAAATTCCAAGAGACTAGGTTTTGGTCTTCTTAAATACTACATAATTCCTTGTCGGGACTAAAAATCTTGGAACTATTTTTATTAAATACTAGAGAAATTTAGGAGTCCAACAAAATTGGTCTCATATTTTTATCATTTTTCTATAATTTTCTATGGATTTCCTAAGTCTGGTAGAAAATGAAAAAGGAGAAAGATGAATAGTGATGGGTTGAAACTAGCCCAAGTCGGCCCACGCACAGGTGAAAGCGCGTCCGCGCGCGCCCGCGGTGTCCATTTTGCATAGAGGTCCCTGGTCGTTTGAAAAACCGTTAAAGAGTCCGCAACACTATTTCCATGTGTCACTGACAATCGCAGATAGACCCTCCCCTTTCTATTCCTTCACAAGGTGAGGTCCACGACCGTGGACGGCGGAGCAGTAGCTCCGGCGAGCCTGTACTGGCCGAAAAACGCAACGACTGGTGCTCCGGTGTGGCTGACACTTAATTCTACCCCTAACAACCATTTCCCCTCAATCAATTGCAAAGTTTTAGCTCCTAATCTCTATGTCCATGGTGATAGCAAAAACTATGGATGAACCAAGGCATTCTCGGCGATCTAAGGCAGTATAATTCAATTGGTCGGGTCAAGAAACATCAAGAGCACATAAGAGAGCTAAAACAAGAGTGAGGAGGGCATGATCGGACCTGCAGCGCGCTGGCCACGGCGAGCTCACACACTACAGTGTTTTGGACAGATTTGGGGGAAATCCCAAATTGGGGAGCTGTGGGGGACGATTGGAGGTGAGGGTTGCTTCACTGGATGCACAACTACCTAGCGGAGCTCAATGGGGCGGCAATTTATAGGTTCCATCGGTGGTGACGGCTAATTTTGGAGAAGACACGCGGTGACCGGGAAATCAAGTGAATCACCGTGGTGGTCTGACGTGGCGATCACTGGGCAATGAGCTACGATGGTCACTGGGCAATCACTATGGCTTGCAGCAACGTGGTAAATGGCCTAAGGCGTGGCGCAACCGCGGTGAATGGTGCATATTCCGGTGACGGCCGCTCGGCCACGTCGTCGGCGCAAGTGGGCACGGCAACAGGGCGAAACAGTGGCCCGAGTTCATCCTCAACGCGTTATTTCTTATCCCGAGCAGTTATCTGCACTTTACTGAGCATGAATCGCAACGGCGGCGAGATCACGGTGAGGAGCTCACCGACGGCATGTTCACTGCATCTGCAGATCTTTTGTTCACTGTACCATCAGGTTCTTATTCAGTCTGCCTAATAGAGCAATTTGCAGGGCGATTTGCTCCAAAATTCATGTAGCAACCTGACCATCTCTCTATATCAAAGTTGTAGCTCCATAAACCCGCTACAAATCGACTATAGAGACCTAGCTCATTTACTTACTCCTTCGAGCTTGAATCGAGTCCAAAGTTTAGCAGATCTCATTGTCAAACTAGTATCAGACTAAATGGGTTATTGACAGCAATACTTTGAGTCCATTTAACTTCAACTTTTGTACAGCACTTATGTCTGATGACTTAAACAAAGTTATACTCCTTTAGTAGCTCTACAAGTTTGGTATATTGACCCTGGGCAAATTCCTTGTAGATTTAGAAATATAGAGCTCCAAAGTCAGCCCTATTCAACTGAATTTGGACTTAGGCATATGAAATGCATGGGGTGCCTTTTTGCAAATAAGCCCAAATCCCACAATTTGACTTGCAATTCCTCAAATGTGAGAAACACATGATTTGTGGTGTTCTATTACTTTGGTATTTGCACTTGGGTCCAAAAGTGCACAAAATTTACACTTAGCCCCCTAGGGTTCTAATTTAGGGTTTTCAAGGGGACTTTTCAGGGTTTTTAGCACTTCAGGGTTTTGGTGTCACTAAAGTCCATCAAAGATGATATCTTATGATCATTTCTCATGTCTTTTGAGGTTTTCACATATTTGGGCTTCACTTATCTCCATAAGCCCTATTTTAGGGTTAAGCACTCTACCCTAGGGTTAATCACACATCCAGTTACATCAGTATAACTTGTTTGAAATTCTTACCTAGTGAATGCACTCTAGTGTAACAAACACATAATATGCCCATGCACATGATGTTATGCTCAAGTTTTCATGATAGTAACACCAGAGGTGTTATAGTCCGCCGTCGAGAATATTATATTCGTTTCTCGTCAACGAGCTCAGGGAAGGTGTTTTTTGGACCTTCGCCATTCCAAAGCCTTCGTGTTTTTCGTGGATCAAGCTCGTTATGAAAAACAATCTAGCACCGCGAAGGGGCTACTATTGGGGGTCTTCTTCCCCGCCGAAGATGATATAAAGGCAGGTATAACAATCTAGCACCGTGGATCAAGGCAAAAACACCTTCGGCAAGACAGTACAAAGGTAGGTATAACATGAAGATATAAGCCGAAGATGATGTGGACAAAAGCTGAAGCTTCGACTGAAAGAGCTATATAGTCCTTGGTAGTTTGCATTATGATTATAATTAGTTATGATAAAGATGAAGGATGATACCGACTTAAAGAGGAAAAGACTATATAGTCCTTGGTAGTTCGCATTATGATTATAATTAGTTATCAGGGACATGGATGTAATTCTATCCGGGCTGCGTCCCGTGCCTATAAATAGATGAACAGTACCCCCGTACTATTCACGCGGAATTGTGATCACACTTGCGTCACTCTCGCATTTCACCTTCTGGCAAGCCGAAGGTGCTAATGTAATGTTTTTATCGTCGGTGTTTATTCATATTTATAAAATGAGAATATAAATAATCTAATAATTCATAGTGATTATTTGTATTCTTTTGTGTTTCGTGTATATTTATTTATATTTGTTCACTGATATGATGAAGCTACGCCCTTCATAACCTTCGTCCAAAAATCATTATATCCCAAAGGAAATAATGCTTCAAAGGACGAAGGTCTTCGATCATTAACAATTGTGTTGCCTTGTTCTTGATTTGTAGCATTTGAGAACAAGTGACCAACAGGCAATTTGCTCATTTGATAATTTTTTCCCTAAAGCATGATGCACTATGAATTCCAATTCCTCGGTAGGGGCTCCTGGAGCAGGGAACTTAGATTCTTTGGTAGCACCCTCTTTTCCTAACAATAATGGTCTCTTGTCAGCCTTTGAAGGTCTTGCTTTAGCACCCTCCTCAGTGGCCTCCGAAGGTCTTGCTTCGGCGGGGGCTGAGGGCCCAGCCTCAACCGCAGCCTACGCTGTGCTAGCTTCGGCAGATCTCTTTACAATCTCGCCTTCCGTACTAGGTGCTTCGGCAGATCTCTTTACAATATCGCCAGTTAACGCCTTACCGGATTCCATAATAGCGTCTAGTACGCTGGCCATCCTCCTTCTTTACGGAGTTGTTGCAGGAATCTTCGACACCTTCGGCAGCTCCATCCTTTGCAATGGGCTCAGAGCCTTCGTTTCCTCTGTTGATGTCTTTGATTCTGGCTCTTCAGCTAGGCTTCGCTGTAGCTGCGACAGGAGCGGGCTGACGGGGCTCAGATGCGTAGGAAGATCCTTCAATCAGCCTTGGCACTATGGCCGTTTCAATGTGCCTGGGCCGGTGAGTCAGAACCTTAATCTTTTTTGACTTCTGCAGGCTAGAAGTCACCGAAGTAGCAATTTTTCTCTTCTTCCCTTGCCTCCACGTAGGATAACAATAGTCCAGATACACGAATCCGACGACATCAAAAACTCTATTCAGTCTCTTCTTGCCTTGACCCCTGAAGGCTATTGTCATAGCGTCATCCTCAGCCCTTGAGTAAGCACCAAGTAGTTCATCACTGGTTGCTTCAATGGTATTCAGCCAGTCATCATTTGGCTCATCGAAATGGCTCCTATACTTGAATTTATATTTCAGATAGACCAAACCACCTTCGCTGGACACAGCGGCAGTTTCCTTCGGCATCTCCCATCCACTTCTGAGCGGCCACACTCTATAAGCAACATGTTCCTGGACTATGTCCCTAGTGCCTATGTAAGTGCATACTATGTTAAAAGCAGCTTGACATGCTTGTATGTTGTTCCCAAGGGCAAGGGATGGTCTCCTAATGCCGAAGTGAGACCATATAGGTCATTGGATAATCCCCTTGATGTCTTCCCTTTCAACCATATTGTTTTTCACATAGAACCACTCCTGCATCTAGGCTCCTAGCCATCTCTTATGAAATGTTGGGACTGGGTTGCTCACCTCAGAGCGGGTTACGAAGCCGTAACAACCGAAGTTGTTGTGATATTGCTCTTTTCCGGTGGACTTCGTCTCATAAGTCAATTCATGCATGTTGAAGAATCATTTTGCATTTTGTTCTAACCCTTGGCTTCTCATGGCCTAGATATATATCCCTATTTTGATGATAGCTTTGGGAGTAAGCTGATGAAGGTAAACTTCAAAAGTTTTCAGGATTTCGACCAGTATCTTATCCAGAGGGAACCAAAGCCCTGCTTTCATGAAGCTTCTATGAACCACCACCTCGTCAGCTTCAGGTAGGGGGACATTATTCTCCCCTCCAGCCCTCACAATAGAAATGTCAAGGAAGTACCTTCCCCTCATTGCATCAATTTGTCCTTGCTTAATCGTCGACTTCCAGAAGACAACATGGCTTGGCCTCTAGGGCCGATCTTCGGCACCCTCATTCTCACTTTCTGCATCAAAATCTTCACTATCACTAGAACTCTCAGATATCTCAGCTAGTGTCTCATGTGCAATCTTTTCTGCATTAGTCCTCTCCATAGCTTTGTAAAACTCGGACATCACCAGGTCGACAGTCTTCTTCTCGCCAGCCATCAAATCAAAGCTTGTTGGAATGCCGAAGCTTAAAATCTGATCAAAACTCGACAAAGCAAGAAAGTTTAAAATGGCAAGCACAGTGTAAGCAACTGAGATGACATAAAAAATGCTTTCAATACGAGCTCCTATTTATATGCCTAGCGCCCCATGGTTTGGTGGGTCCGGTATGTCAGTGTCGTTCGCTATTCTAGCGAAGGGAAGGTGTTTTTCGGACCTTCGGCTAAAGGTCTTCATTGATGTCGCAGTCTAAATTTGTTACAAGGAAACAAATTAATATTGCGTGGGGCTACTGTTGGGGGCCTTCCTCTTGCGAAGGTCCTTAAAAATGTGACTAACAATATGTTTTCAACATGATTATGAATAGTTACAGGAAGCTTCGGCTTTTGGATAGAGAACTTCTCTTATAACAGAGCGAAGGAAAATAAAGAGTGGGCAACGAAGCTAGAAGCCAAAGGACTTCGGCTGAACATGTTGACGAAGCTCAAGTATGATAACGACTAAAAAAGGATAAAGACCATACAGTCCTTAGTAATTCTTGTTAATATCATAGATAGTTACCAGGGACATAAATGTACTTTTACCCAGGCTACATCCTATGCCTATAAATAGATGAACAGTAGCATCGTACTGTTCACACTGGATTGTGATCACTCTCGTGTCATTCTCGCACCCTTACCTTCTGGCAAGCCGAAGGTACCGATGTAATATGAACAATATTAATGTTTATTCATGTTTATGAAATATAAGAATGAATAGATCATTGATATATTGTCATCATAATCTTTATTCCTTTGTGTTCCTTTACTTTCTTATTTATATTCACATTCATATGTTAAAATGATGAAGGTATGCCCTTCATGACCCTTCGTCTGAAGATCATTATATCCGAGAGGAAATAATGCTTCGAAGGACGAAGGCCTTTAACCATTAACAATTGTGTTGTCTTGTTCTTGATTTATAGCATTTGAGAACAAGTGGCCAACAGTTACCATTGTGAGCCTGTGTGTATAAGTAAACCCACTTAGAGAATTTAGATTGATAATGGTTAATCTTTCAACTCTTGATTTCATGTGGTGATAAGTTTCTTAAACTATATGTAATTGTGTGGCATAGTGAATGTTGTGCTTAATGAGTGAAATGTTGCATAGAACCAAAACCTAAGGAGTAAGTATTTGACTCCTAAAACAACCAATATGTGATATCCTGGCCCCTGGGATGGTGATATCCTAGCCTAAGGCTTAATAGAATTAATAAAGTACTCATATCAACAAGGTGCATCTTCTTTTTTGGAAGCCTATCTCGAAAGAACCTCCAAGTTAAGCGTGCTTGGCTTGGAGCAATTTGGGATGGGTGACCGACCGAGAAGTTTTCTCGGGTGCACATGAGGGAGGACAAAGTGCGCACAAAAGACTCGTGTTGGTCTGTGGGGACGATATATGATCCTAGCGAGCTGCTAGGAGTAAGTACCGCTGGCTCGGGATTGGATGGGGTGTTACAAGTGGTATCAGAGCCGACCCTTGCGGTTTCACGGGCGTGTGTGGGTTAGGGGTTCGGGTATATGGCGCATGCCGCATGTGGGCTCGGAGTGGTCACATGGCATGGCATATGACGACACTAGACACACAGACGTGGCTAAGAGAAGAGGTTCCTGGATTGGGGTTGACTGACGAGGACGTCAGTCTTCTAAGGGGGTGGATTGTGATATACTAGCCCAAGGCTTAATAGAATTAATAGAGTACTCATATCAACAAGGTGCATCTTCATTTTCGGAAGCCTATCTTGAAAGAACCTCCAAGTTAAGCGCGCTTGGCTTGCAGCAATTTGGGATGGGTGACCGACCGAGAAGTTTTCTCGGGTGCGCATGAGTGAAGACAAAGTGCACACAAAAGAGCTGCCAGGAGTAAGTACCGCCGGTCCAGGAGTGGACGGGGTGTAAAACAATCATAAGGACTCAAATTTCAAAAGAAATGAAGCTCAACCAAAATGAAGGTTTGGGAAATCGGTTAAAAGAAATAGGAAAAACCCTGATTTTTCTAAGTCCAAATTTGTACCTCTCCTTAAAGGCAAACACGCTCATACAAAAATAATCTTCAAATCAAATTGCTCCAATTATAAAAATTATAGATAATTACTTAAGGCACACCTTGTAAAAAGTTAACAAAGTTTTGAAGTCGTGACATACTTTGACAGGGTTAGACAGTCAGTTTCTACTATTTTGAGCAGCCCTGACAAACCAAAGTTTGGAGGTCTTTAATTCAAAATCTAGCAGCTTAATTACCCTATACCCTATAGAAAAGTTGTAGCCGATAGAGAGGGGAGAAATTTGGCTGAAGTGGGTGACACTTTGAGCTCTCCATTTTGTCCCTAGCACGCCTGCAAGGGACATAGATCGCGTTCGCCATGTGGCAGCAGTTGGGGGTCTTCTTCTCTATCGAAGGTCATCAAGATAAAGATACTATCTGTAAATGACAAGATCGAATGCCAAAGCTACTACAAACATGTGTGAAAAAGCCTAAGGTCGACAGCTTCGGCTTAAGGTGACAACGAAAGTCAAGCATAATGTTGAGTCGAAGAGGAAAAGACTAGTTAATCCCTGTTGTTTTGTATTAGGATCATATGTAGATGTTAAGGCCATAAATGTATTTTTACTCGGGCTGCGTCCCGTACCTATAAATAGGTGAACAGTACCTCCATACTGTTCACGCTGGATTGTAATTGCTCTTGTGTCATCACCTTCAAACAAGTCAAAGGTATCAATGTAATATAAATTCTGATAATGTTTATACGACTATTATGGAATAAATATGTGAATGGACAGCACATCTCGTGTATATAAACTCTTATTCTTATGAATGATGAAGATGTGTTCTTCATGAGCTTCGTCTGAAGATCATTATATCTGGAAGGAGATAATGCTTCGAAGAACGAAGGTCCTTAACATTTAATAATTGTGTTGTCTTGGTCTTGATTCACAGCAGTTGAGAACAAGTGACCAACATTGCCACCCACCTCCGGTGAACTCACTTCCACGACCATGATAATGGCATCGCAAGGTGATCAAGCTACGTCACCTTCGGCCACGAAGCTAGTGTTCCCAATCATAGGCGGTTCATGCTCCGAACCAGCCTATAAGAAGCTGAAGAAGGAAGCATAGAGTAGGGTACAACATGTTGGAGTGCAAGGACCCTTCATCAAGTCCAAATGGTCTCATGTACCAATCACATTTTCCCAAGAAGACCTTCAGCTTAAGGATTACCCTCACAATGATGCCATGGTCATATCATGTGTTATCAAAGGGTTCTTGGTTCATAATGTCCTCGAAGACACGGGTAGTGCAGCAGACATTATCTTCGTAAAAGCCTTGAGACAAATGCAAGAGTAGGATGACAAAATACATGATGCAACACACCCCTTGTGTGGCTTCGGAGGGAAACAGATAGTGGCATTTGGAAAAATAACAATGCCAATCACCTTCGTCTATGTCCACAACACTAGAACATAGCAAGTTGTATTTGACATTGTAGACATGGATTATCCTTATAATGCCATCATTAGACGAGGGACATTGAACGCTTTCGAAGCAATACTTCATCCAACATATCTGTGTATGAAGATACCATCTGATAAGGGTCCTATTGCTCTGCACGGAAGCCAAGAGGCTACTAGAAGAGCCGAAAGGAATTGGACACATTCCAAGGCCATCCACAATATATATGAGGCCGAAGCTCACCAGTAGCATAAGTACATTAGAGATAAAGCTGCTTTAGCAGTTCAACCAAAGTCTATGCTCTTGTGCGAAGACATAGCTGAACAGAAGGTGTTATTTGGGTCCCAATTATCTGAGGAACAAGAAAAGGCTCTATTCAAATTCTTGTTCAAAAACAAGGATGTATTTGCTTAGTCAGCCAATGATATTTGTGGTGTAAACAAAGATGTTATTGAGCACTCTCTCAATGTAGATCCAACTGTAAGACCGAGGAAGCAGAAGCTTCAGAAGATGTCAGATGATAAAGCCGAAGGTGCATGAAACGAAGTTAAAAGGCTCTTCAGTGCCGGGGTGATTAGAGAGGTAACATATCCGAAATGGTTGGCCAATACTGTGATGGTAAAGAAAGCCAATGGAAAGTGGGGGTTTGTATTGACTTCACATATCTCAACAAGGCGTGCCAGAAGGATGAGTTCCCCTTGCCAAGAATAGACTCTCTCATAGATGCGACAGCCACTTTGGAGCTCATGAGCCTACTGTATTGTTACTCGAGCTATCATCAGATCTGGATGAAGAAGGAAGATGAGCCCAAAACAAGCTTCATAACCCCTAGTAGAACTTATTGCTATCCTCGAATGCCCGAGGGGCTCAAGAACGTTGGAGGAAGCTTCAACATGATGACTTCCAAAGTCCTCCACTTAGATCGGCAAGAATGTTTTGACATATGTTGATGACATCATAGCCAAGAGCACGAAACAAGAAAACCACATTGCTGATTTGCAAGAAACATTTGCCAACTTTAGGAAGGCTGGACTTAAGTTAAATCTAGAAAAATGTTTCTTTGTGGTGAAGAAGGGAAAATTTCTTGGTTGTCTAGTGTGACACCCCAGTGTCACCTAGGGCTTTTCTCAATGCTAACCCAAGGACCATCATTTCATGTAAGCCAAATTAAGCATGAAGCCCCAAATCAACTTAAGAATGAAAGATCCACTAAGTTCATATCTAAAGAATCATGTTCAAAACAAATGAGATTTTCAAAAGAAGGAAAAATGTTGAAACCCTAATACCACCCCTAATTAAGCTATTTAAGTAGAAATGACGAAAAGGGATGAAGGACCATGAAGAACATAAAATCATGGCTTAGGCCAATTATAAACATTGAAGTACACTAAATAAACTACAATAAAGATTATGAAAGCTTGGCCAAAATAGTTTATTAAAAACTCCAAACAAGCCATTCAAGTGGAGGTTCTATGGGGAAATCTAAAATTCAGATTTCTAAATTTTCAGCCTTTGAACACAAACCGAGCGTGTTCACCTTGATCCTTAACTCTAATCCAAATGATCCCACTCACAAAATCGTGTCTAACTAGACCCTCTGTCACATGCCAGAAGATAGCATTAGGACGCGGGCCCTAGACACGACAAATCCAAGGATTTGCCTCGGGCTTGGGCTGGGAGACAGACCATACTTCAGAGCTCCAAATCTTTGAAACCAGTAGGCCAAATCCTATGACCGCCACACAAGAACGGTAGCTTATACGGAGGAGAAGAGGTTTTGTGCACTGACCAAGGGGAGAGCAGGCTCGGATGAATGACCACACGCGCCAGAACTCGGGGGGGAATGAACGCGCACACGTGTTCGACCCTGGTCGGCACGCCGGCGTTCGCCCAACCCGCGCGTGCTCGCCCCTGCGTCCGGTCAAGTCCGCCATGCGCCCTCGCCCTCAGCCATGCCCGCCCGCGCCTATAAAGCCTCCCCAGGCGCGCCTCACCTCACCCCGTGCTCACACTCGCTGGCTAGACGCCCCTCCTTAGCTCCGGTGAGCCTTTCCTCTGCCCGCCACCACTGCCCAAGCCTCGGCCACCGCGGTCAGCCTGCTCCAGTCGCATCCAAGCCACGCCTGCCCTTCGGTTAGCTTCACCAGTGGCCCGTGAAGCTTTCCAAGCCCTCGGACCCGGTAGAACCTCACCAGAAACCCAAGATCGTCCTCGCCGGACATCGGTCGCCCGCCTGCGCGTGTAGACCGAGCAATCCGGTGAGTCATTCTCCGATTCCTTGCAACCACGTCTTCCCTAGCACCAAGTGAAGCTCTCTGACCCATTTGATTGAACTATCCCATCGTGAGTAGGCCGGGCTCCTCGTCGCCGACAAGCTCTTCCGCATGCGCACGTGGACCGGTCGACTCCGGCCATCCCCGACGGTGACCCGCACATTGTCATGACCCTCGAGACCTCCCCTACAACCTCGACCACCTCACCGGAGCAGTCTCGCCGCTGGTAAGCCCCTCTACCCCTTTCTTCCTCCGTGGCCACTATTCCATTAGAGAAGGACCGCGGGTTCGATTTCTAGAAACCCTAGGGGGTTTTCTACAGAACCGTAGACTCATGTGAATAGTGCATCGAGGACCTGTCTATAATTCCTTTAAGATCTTTCGCCAAGGACCCAGTGCAAAACTGTTTTCCCTTTATCTATTTCTAATTAATCTTTTTAAACTCAGCAGAGAACTTAGGAAATTTATATCTTGAGTTATATTCAACCAAATTTAACCAAACTAATTTTGCTGAATTCAAAATATTATGGACTATCATTTAAAAATACTGAACCCCATGCCTTTTGTTTTAAATTTTAGAGTTTGGAATTAATTAAGGTAAGTGACCAAACCTTATTGAATTAAAGAAAAATTTTTATACTTCTGTGCTAAGCTTAAGAAAATTTATAGATATATAAACCCCATTCAGACACTGTTCAAAAATAGTGAGCACCCCAGTATTGGAAATTTAAGTAGGATTATCTATTAAAAGCCATTTTGCCCAAAACTTAAGAAAATCAGAGAGGTATTAGAAAGTAATGAACAGGGAATGCAATTGTTTTTCCTAGCCTACTTAAGTAACAGAGAACCTAGGAAAAATAAAGGGACCCCTAGTCCAGAGCAATTTCTAGAAGAAATGTTTTATTAGGCACTAATCAACTAGAAAAACAATTATTAGAATTCTGAAAACAATTTCAAAATTGTTAATAAAAATCCAGTGGACTTGTAACCCCTAGAACTCAACTACAAAAATGATAAACACCTCAGTCCATCATTTTAAGTAGGGTAAACAAATAGAACTTGATATTAAGCCATATTTCAATTAAATCATAAGCAAGCCAAAAAGTGTGCAATAGTGGGCAAATAAATTTTTACTAGATCAATAATGAAATAGGCCACCAGAGAAAAATGCAAAACCCAATTGAAAGCTGCAAAATACTACCCATTGCCAATACTTCATGAAAAAGGTCATTTAATCCAAATAATTCCTACCACCCTTCCCTTAAGCAAAAAGTTGCTAAACTTCAGAATGATTGCTCTTGCACAAAGAAGAAGGTAGGAAAAATTAGAAATTTGTTGTTTGATATTTTTCAAATATAGTGGTAGTAGAAAGCACCCCTTTGGCTAGAAACTTTAGAAAATTATAGCAAAATAACTAATAAGTATTAATGACTATAAATTTGTATAAAGTCATGTTATAGCATCTAAATGCCAGCAAAAATATGTCTTAGAGAATAACGCTCTGTTAAAAAGGAGTTGTAGTTCAAAACACCCTGCCCTAATATTTGATAATTTTATACAGAAAGAACTACTCACTTTTTAAGCCCCAACTTTTAAGACAGAGAATTATACACTAGTAAGAAGCCACTGTAATTTTTACAGGATTTATGGAATTTATTAAGATAACTTGTAGTTCAAACCCACCTTAAAAGCACAAGAGAAATAGAAGGAAAGAGAGGAAGGATAACCCTCGCTCCAATAAGTTCAACTAAAAATCTTGATAAATTCTCACTAAAACATTAAAAAGAATTCAGTGGAACACCAAAATAGACTTACCACTTAGCTTAACTAAGCTTGACCCTAATTTGCTAAGTGTACCACCAAAATCTTCGAGTAGCAAGATTAAGCCCTACCTTATTAAAACGATCATTCACCCTCAAAGTTTAATTACTAAATTGCATATCATATCATGCATGTATCTTACTCATTGCATTCATTAGATTGCAATCTCGCTGACGGAGAGTACGTGTCATCCCCGAGCAAGGAGCTGTCCACGAGGAAGATCAGGAGCATGCTTCCGAGACTGCCATCGAGGATCTCCCCGCAGCCCTAGCAATTGAAGGCAAGCCCTGGTTTTATGCATAACCGTATCTAAATATGCTACTTTACTACACTTAATGTTTGTAGGATTGTAATGTGCACTTAAGTGTAGGAGTTTCTTGAAACCTCTAGTTGCATGAACTTAGGATTCCTTTCTGAGATGGATACTAGTATGCTAGGTCGAGTAGCTGCTATGCTAATCAGGATCTCGGTAGAAGTCGAGTGATTTTTCTAGCACTCACGCAAGGTCAGGAATTGATTGTATTCATCTTGATAACGGGATCTATGATGGTCTATGGACTTGGATCAGGGAGGATGCCTTATTCATGAGACAGAAAAGGAATTAAGGATTAATGTGTGGATACCTGAGTCAAGCTTTTGAACGTACTAAACACATGTCGAGAAATATGGTAACCGGTAAACCTAGTACCTGAGTGAAGCCGAGCGCGGACTTTATCCCTCACTTGTCTTGAGACTGGGTCTCCCATGCTAGCTATGGTGGGTACAAGTGCGGTCACTGCACGACGGCAGCCGGGGTCAGTGGAGCATTGTATAACAAGGCAATGAGCCCTGGTCGCGAATGGGGAATCGATGGGGACGGTTGACATGTGTAGGGACGGAGTGCCCTGACATGTCGTGTGTTTAGGTTTACCTTGCAAGGTTAAAACTCGATTCAAATCATCTGCTTCTCGCAGCTAATGAGACTGCTTGATCCCTTGTACTACATTGAGTAAGAAGTGAAATGAGGTTTACATGAGATAACTTGTTGATTGTACTAAATTCTTGTTACCATGTATGCTTAGAAGGAGCAACTTAGCTAAGATAATGATGCTAGAAATTGAAAAGCTAAAATTTGATCTTAGACTCATCTAGTGCTTTTGGCAAACCAAACCCCTCAGCCAAACAGCTGTATGGTCTAGAGGTAGAGGAGTAGATTCCTCACACCGGTAAGTCTAGCTGAGTATTAGTATACTCAACCTTGCTTGAGGCATAATTTTTGTAGGTACGCTTTAGGATATGGTTGATGGTGTGACTTGGCCTACCACCCTACCACCGGGTTGGACGGTCGAGTGGGATGCTGCTCCGGTAGGAGAGGAGCAGGAGGAGTAGTGGGCTAGGCCTTGCCCAATTCCTAGCTACCGACGACATCGATTATCCGCTGCATCTTATTTTGTGAACTTTTACCAGCAACTTGAAAAACTCTAATTTATGTAATAATTCAGTACTTTAATTTGGGGTATTCCTGTTTTATTGTATTTCTTCTGTGACTCACCTTCGAGTGAGATTGTGGTATTTGATCCTGGTTAAGTGGCTTTATCAGACTAGATCTAAGGGACTGACGGGTTATTCCGATTTAAGTGGGTTACAGCCCCCAAGTCGTGACATAGGCAATTAAGCTGGAATGATTCGGGTGGTTCTGTCACAGCTAGTATCGGAGCAATTACCACCACAGAGAAGGACAATAAACCATGAATACCAATTTTCAAAATCTAAAACTTGCTTAGAAACTAATAAGAATCGTCAGGACTAGACCGCTAGACCTAGGACGAAAGGCCTTAGGAATAGTGGGAGAAATAGGTGGCTAATTAAGTAGGCCCTGTGGGCCAGTACTTTGATTTTTGAAGGATGCCCTAGAAGCACCCTTTTATTCGGAGAGGAGACGTTATTTTCAGCATGCATGCATTACAAAATTAAAAGGATTAAGAACTAAAGAAGTAAAAATTTGAGCTAATCTGTTTCCTTTTTAATCCACTCAGGCTCTTTTATTTTCTCCCTTCCACCATAATCTTTACATCTAATCCCCTTCCACAGATGAATTCACCCACCCCCGCCAGTGGAGGAGACACTTGTTTCAGCTCTCACTTCCTTTCTCACGATGGTTTTCCTTCCATTTTGTGCGAAGTGCTTAACACCGCCGGTTACCCTATGCCCCCTTTGTACACGGTGTAGCTGTACGAGGAGCATCGGGTACCTTGTTGCCGAGTCTGGCTGACTTTGGAGGCTCATCCCCTTCAGCCGGGTTGGCGTTCTCTTGACTCCGAGACGATTGGATTCAGGACAGACGACATGACTGAAGCAGCAGCTATGAAGACTCTAACAACTTTCTATGGCTACGATCCCTTGAAGATGGTGATGCACCCCTTGGGACTCTTCCCTACTGAGAAGAAGGATGAACCCATGTGGTGTAACCGTGTGAGCCATGTCAAGGATGTGTGGGCAATGTATCCCGACTTGGTTGGGAGGGTCACTGTTCAGTGCATGACTACGCTGTACCGCCTTCAGGCTCTGCAGAGTGACGCTATGGCACATCTTGCTAACATCGCTCAAACCACCAAGCTCACCCTCGACAGCCGGGAAGACTTTGTGGTCGACTTGTCCTCCGAGTTAGTGGAGAAGGATCTACAGGTGGAAAGGCTGAGCCAGCGCATTACCACCTTGGAGCAGCAGGTGGAGATCCGAGACAACGCTATTGATGTCTTGGAGAACCAGCTCCATGATGTGCAGCGAGAACTCGAAGAAGCTAATGACCACCTGGACATGCACCACTTGGAGATGGAGACCAATGAGGCCGGAAGTGAGGGAGAAGAGGCTCCCGAGGAGTTAGGGCCAGCCCCTGGTGCCAATGGGACTACCTCCGTGATGCCCTCTTCACCCGCATCCAGTGTCGCTTCCACCACTCAGGGTTGATTAGTCGTTTTGACGCTTTAGGCAGATAGAAACCTACGCAAGCTTAGTAATGACAGATTTTGGACTAGGCTTACGGGTACTTTCCCCAAATTGATGTAACCCTTGAGAACTTTTGAATCTGTGGGATGTTGTAACCATGTTATCTTCATTCAATCTTAATGCATGATTATGGTATTTTCTTCCATATGAGATAATAGCATGTTGTCCGAAAATTGTGATAACAATGGCAACCATCTCTGTTTTTAGATGGCCGCTAGGCAGTCGCAGGCAAAACGAGCAAGTTCCCCCGCCACCTCCTCCAGCTCCCACAGTGCAGGAGCTTATGGCCCAGCAGAATGAGATTCTGCGACAGCTCTTGCAGCGCTAGCCCCACCCTTAGATGTCTGGTGGAGGCCAGCAGCAGCGACCTCCGGCAGCGGCAACCTACTAGGAGTTCCTGAGTACGCAGCTGCCCTTGTTCACCAAGGCAGAGGATCCATTGGACGCCGACGTGCGGCTCCGTGTCGTGGAATCCAAGTTTCCCCTCCTCACGAGAGACTGCCCTGATGATACCAAGACTCGCTTCGCCGCGCAGCAGCTTCGTGGATCTGCTCGGACTTGGTGGGACCACTTTTGTGCTATGCTACCCGCTAATCGTGAAGTGTCTTGGGAGGAATTCAAGACTGCTTTCATAGGGCACCATATTCCAGCAGGAATTCTGGATCGCAAGCTGAATGAGTTTCTGGCACATAATCAAGGAACCCGCACGGTATTGCAGTACGCCCAGGCCTTCAATGACCTGTGCCAGTATGCAGGTTATCATGCTGATTCCGACGAGAAGAGAGAACGCTTCCGCAGGGGTCTCAACACCAAGCTGCGGGAACGCCTCAACACTGTCTGGGTTGATAGCTTCAATGAGTTGGTCAACCTAGCCATCTCCCAGGAAGACTGTATTGTAGCTCACCGGGCAGAGAAGAAGAGAAAGGCACCAATGGCAGCACCATCCGCTCAGGCCCAGAGGTTCAGGATTGTTTCTCACAATCAGAGCAGGGGATTCCAGTAGTAGGCAGGCAGATGGGTGATCAGGCCACCTCAGCAGCAGTAGTCGGCACCCGCTCGTTTTCTAGCTCCCGCTCCAAGAAACAATCAGCCTCCGCAGCAGCAGTAGTTCCACCAGGGCAATGGGAACAAGTGCTTCACTTGTGGCAATGTGGAACACTATGCTAAGAATTGCCCAAGAAACCAGCAGAAGCAGATGCCAGCACGAAATCAAGACAAGGGAAGAAAGAAGAAGGTACAAGTCAGGCAAGGGAAGCTCAACTTCACTACTCCAGAAGAGTTACCTGAGGGAGCCCACATCATGGCTGGTATCTTTTCAGTTTTTAATCAACCGACTTTAATTCTGTTTGATTCTGGTGCATCTCATAGTTTCATTAGCCAGAAGTTCAGTGCTAAATGTCAATTGCCTTTCTATCATGCAAAAGGGTCATTCGTAATAGCCACACCTGGGGGTAAAACTGTAACCAACCAATTGATCCGAAGTGTGCCTATTCAACTGGGAAGCCACATTATCAAAACAACCCTTCTTGTTTTGGGTTTGGAAAATGTGGATATTATTCTGGGCACTAATTGGATGACCCTACACCAAGTAGTGCTTGATGTAGCTAGCCACATCGTGGAAATCAATTCCCCGATCTGTGGGAGTTTCACCTTGTTTCTGCCCAGTCAAGCTTCTACTCAGTCATGTGCTTTTGCTATGACAGAGTTACCTTTGAAGAAGATTCCAGTGGTCTGTGAGTATGCAGATGTCTTTCCTGATGAATTGCCAGGAATGCCACCAGACCGGGATATTGAATTCGCCATCGAGTTGCAACTAGGAATGGCACCTATTTCCAAGAGGCCTTACCGGATGCCACCCGCTGAGTTGGTAGAATTGAAGAAGCAGTTGCAAGAATTGCTGGACAAGGGCTTTATCTGCCCAAGTACTTTGCCTTGGGGATGTCCAGCCTTGTTTGTAAAGAAGAAAGATGAAAGCTTGAGGTTGTGTATAGATTACCGCCCACTTAATGCGGTGACTATCAAGAACAAGTATCCTTTGCCTCGTATTGATGTTCTTTTCGATCAGTTGGTCGGAGCCAAAGTGTTTTCAAAGATTGACCTTTGCTTTGGCTATCATTATATCAAGATACGAGCAAGCAACATTCCGAAGACCGCTTTCTCAATCAGATATGGGCTATATGAATTCTTGGTGATGTCATTTGGGTTGGCTAATGCACCAGCATATTTCATGTATCTGATGAATTCTGTTTTCATGCCTGAATTGGACAAATTCATAGTGGTTTTCATCGATGATATCTTGGTGTACTCGAAGAACGAAGAAGAACATGTCAGGCATTAACATGTCGGGCATTTGCATGTAGTGCTTCAATGTCTGCGAGAGCACCATCTTTATGCCAAATTGTCAAAGTGTGATTTTTGGCTAAAGGAGATTAAATTCTTGGGTCACACTATCTCTCAGGCAGGTATAACTGTTGATCCTGAAAGGGTGCAGGAGGTGATGAACTGGAAGCCACCAACGACTGTCTGTCAGATTCGAAGTTTTCTAGGATTGGCTGGTTATTACTGAAGATTCATTCTGGATTTCTCTCAAATTGCGAAGCCCATAACTGAGCTGTTGAAGAAAGAAGCCAAGTTTGTTTGGGGTCAGAAGTGCGAAGATGCCTTTCATGCATTAAGGCAACATCTGACCACAACATCGGTATTAGGGCAACCCAACAGTAGCAAGCCATTTGATGTGTATTGTGATGCCTCTGGCACTAGACTAGGTTGTGTCTTGATGCAAGACAACCGAGTCATTGCTTATGCATCAAGAGCACTCAGGCCTCATGAGCAAAACTATCCCACTCATGAATTGGAGTTAGCAGCCATGGTTCATGCATTAAAAATGTGGAGGCACTATTTGATGGGAACCCACTGCAACATCTTCACTGATCATAAGAGCCTTAAGTATATCTTTACTCAGGCTGATCTCAACATGAGGCAGAGAAGATGGCTAGAGCTGATCAAGGACTGTGACCTGGAGGTACATTATCACCTAGGAAAAGCCAATGTGGTAGCAGATGCCTTGAGTCAGGAAGTTGTAATGCAACTGTGTCAGGATGGATTCTCGCATTGACACCTTGTGTGATGAGTTGAGCAAGATGAAGATTGAAGTAATTCCTTTTGGTGCTTTGTCTCACATTTCTGTTGAGCCAGCTTTGCAAGACCAGATCATCATGGCCTAGCTTAGTGACAAGGGAGTACAAATTATCAAGGAGAACCTCCATTAGAAGACCGAGAAGTATAAATGTTTCCGCCAAGATGGAAAGGGTATATTGTGGTTTGAAGGCAGATTGGTAGTTCCTAAAAATAAGGATCTCAAGAAGAGAATCTCGGATGAGGCCCATCTCTCCAAATTCTCCATGCATCCAGGGAGCACCAAAATGTACCATGATTTGAAGCCCTTGTATTGGTGGACTAGAATGAAGAGGGAGATAGCCCAATTTGTATCGGAATGTGACACCTGTTAGAGGATAAAGGCAAGCCACTTGAAATCAGCTAGAGCTTTGCAACCCCTGTCTATACCTTCGTGGAAATGGGATGACATCAGCATGGATTTCATTGTGGGTCTGCCCAACACCTCTCGTCATCATGATTCAATTTGGGTTATTGTGGACTGACTGACGAAAGTGGCACATTTTCTCCCAGTGCACACCACTGATAAGGCTCAAAAGTATGCAGAGTTGTACATTGACCGGATCGTGTGTTAGTTATATCTGACCGAGGAGCCCCTTTTGTTGCCAGATTTTGGGAACAACTGCAAGAGTCTTTGGGAACCAAGCTAATCAGAAGTTAAGCTTACCACCCACAGATTGATGGTTAGACAGAGATGGTAAACTAATTCTTGAAGATATGCTGAGAGCTTGTGCGATCGATTGTGGTAAGAACTGGGATAAGCACCTCTCCTTGGCATAGTTTGCTTATAACAACAATTATCAATCCAGCCTAAAGATGGCACCCTTTGAAGCTCTCTATGGGAGAAGGTGTAGAACACCCCTCAATTGGTCTCAGCCTAGAGAAAGAGAAGTTTTCGGACCTGACTTAGTGACTGAAGCCGAAAGGAAGGTCAAACTAATTAGGAAGAATCTATAAGAGTTACCATGATAAGAGGAGGAAACCTCTCCAGTTTGAAGTTGGCGATTTCATATATTTGAAGGTATCACCCACCAAGGGAGTGCAGAGATTCAGGATCAAAGGCAAGTTAGCCCCTCGTTACATTGGACCTTATGAGATCATAGAAGCATGTGGACCCATGGCATACAAATTGAAGTTACCTCCAAAACTGTCTGCCATCCACAATGTGTTCCATGTATCCCAACTAAAGAAGTGTGTTCGATTACCGACCGAGATCATAGCAAAACTAGAATTAGAGATAGAGCCAGATCTATCGTACCAAGAGTACCCTTCCAAGGTTCTGGATTGCAAAGAAAGATCAACTCGAGCTAAATCGATCAAGATGTATAAGTTCCAATGGAGTAATCACTCAGAGGAAGAGGCTACTTGGGAGACTGAGGAATTCCTGTGTTCCAACTTCCCTAATTGCCTACCTAAGAAAATTGGTAAGTAATCATGCCCAACCCCTCCTCCTACCGTTTGAATCTAAAATTCAGAAAAATGATCTTAAATCAGAATGAAGTAATTATAAAACTAAAGTTAAAAAGGACTTCCTTCTGAAGTTGCAAAGAGAATGACATTCGAAGAGCAGTTTGCCTTAATAAATAAAGCACCTACTTCATGTAAGTCTCACCCTTCGCTTCACCCCGGGAGGACTCCGACCCTAATCTCGGGACGAGATTCCTTAAGGGGGGAAGGCTGTGACACCCCAGTGTCACCTAGGGCTTTTCTTAGTGCTAACCCAAGAACCATCATTTCATGTAAGCCAAATTAAGCATGAAGCCCCAAATTAACTTAAGAATGAAAGATCCACTAAGTTCATATCTAAAGAATCATTTTCAAAACAAATGAGATTTTCAAAAGAAGGAAAATGTTGAAACCCTAATACCACCCCTAATTAAGCTATTTAAGTAGAAATGAAGAAAAGGGATGAAGGACCATGAAGAACATAAAATCATGGCTTAGGCCAATTATAAACATTGAAGTACACTAAATAAACTACAATAAAGATTATGAAAGCTTGGCCAAAATAGTTCATTAAAAACTCCAAACAAGCCATTCAAGTGGAGGTTCAATGGGGAAATCTGAAATTCAGATTTCTGAATTTTCAGCCCTTGAACACAAACCGAGCTTGTTCACCTTGATCCTTAACTCCAATCCAAATGCTCCCATTGACAAAATCGTGTCTAACTAAACCCTCTATCACATGCCAGAGGATGGCATCGGGACGTGGGCCCTAGACATGACAAATCCAAGGATTTGCCTCGGGCTCAGGTTGGGAGACAGACCAGACTTTAGAGCACCAAATCTTTGAAACCAGTAGGCCAAATCCTATGACCCCCACACAAGATCGGTAGCTTATAGGGAGGAGAAGAGGTTTTGTGCTCTGACCAAGGCGAGAGCAGGCTCAAATGAATGACCACACATGCCAGAACTCGGGCAGAATGAACGCGCACACGTGTTCGACCCTGGTCGGCACGCCGACGTTCGCCCAACCCGCGCGCATGCTCGCCCCAGCGTCCGGTCAAGTCCGCCGCACGCCCTCGCCCTCGGCCGTGCCTGCCCGCGCCTATAAAGCTTCTTCTGGCGCGCCTCACCTCACCCCGTGCTCATCCTCGCTGGCCAGACGCCCCTCCTTAGCTCCGGTGATCCTTTCCTCTGCCCGCCACCACTGCCCAAGCCTCGACCACCGCGGCCAGCCCGCTCCAGTCGCATCCAAGCCATGCTTGCCCTTCGGTTAGCTTCGCCAGTGGCCCGTGAAGCTTTCCAAGCCCTCGGACCCGGCAAAACCTCACCGGAAACCCAAGATCGTCCTCGCCGGACTTCGGTCGCCCGCCTGTGCGCGTAGACCGAGCAATCCGGTGAGTCATTCTCCGATTCCTTGCACCCACGTCTTCCCTAGCAACCAGTGAAGCTCTCTGACCCATTTGATTGAACTATCGCACCGTGAGTAGGCCGGGCTCCTCGCCGCCGATGAGCTCCTCCACCTGCGCACGTGGATCGGCCGACTGTGGCCATCCCCGACGGCGACCCTCACATAGCCGTGACCCTCGGGACCTCCCCTACAACCTCTACCACCTCACTAGAGTAGTCTCGCCGCGGTAAGCCCCTCCTCCCCTTTCTTCCTCCATGGCCACTATTCCATTAGAGATGGACCGCGGGTTCGATTTCCAGAAACCCTAGGGGGTTTTCTGCAGAGCCGTAGACTCATGTGAATAGTGCACCGAGGACCTGTCTATAATTCCTTTAAGATCTTTTGCCAAGGACCCCAGCGCAAAATTATTTTCCCTTTATCTATTTCTAATTAATCTTTTTAAACTCAGCAGAGAACTTAGGAAATTTATATCTTGAGTTATATTCAACAAAATTTAACCAAACCAATTTTGCTGAATTCAAAATATTATGGACTATCGTTTAAAAATACTGAACCCCATGCTTTGTGTTTTAAATTTTAGAGTTTGGAATTAATTAAGGGAAGTGACCAAACCTTATTGAATTAAAGAAAATTTGTTATACTTCTGTGCTAAGCTTAAGAAAATTTATAGATATTTAAACCCCATTTAGACACTGTTCAAAAATAGTGAGCACCCCAGTATTGGAAATTTAAGTAGGATTATCTATTAAAAGCCATTTTTGCTAAAACATAAGAAAATCAGAGAGGTATTAGAAAGTAATGAATAGTGAATGCAATTATTTTTTCTAGCCTACTTTAGTAACAGAGAACCTAGGAAAAATAAAGGGACCCCTAGTCCAGAGCAATTTCTAGAAGAAATCTTTTATTAGGCACTAATCAACTAGAAAAACAATTATTAGAATTATGAAAACAATTTCAAAATTGTTAATAAAAATCCAGTGGACTTGTAACCCCTAGAACCCCACTACAAAAATGATAAACACCTCAGTCCATCATTTTAAGTAGGGTAAACAAATAGAACTTGATATTAAGTCATATTTAAATTAAATCATAAGCAAGCCAAAAATTGTGCAATAGTGGGCAAATAAATTTTTACTAGATCAATAATGAAATAGGCCACCAGAGAAAAATGCAAAACCCAATTGAAAGCTGCAAAATATTACCCATTGCCAATACTTCATGAAAAAGGCCATTTAATCCAAATAATTTCTACCACCCTTCCCTTAAGCAAAAAGTTGCTAAACTTCCAAACGATTGCTCTTGCACAAAGAAGAAGGTAGGAAAAATTAGAAATCTATTGTTTGATATTTTTAAAATATAGTGGTAGTAGAAAGCACCCCTTTGGCTAGAAATTTAGAAAATCATAGCAAAATAACTAATAAGTATTAATGGCTAGAAATTTGTACAAAGTCATGTTATAACATCTAAATGCCAACAAAAATATGTCTTAGAGAATAACCCTCTGTTAAAAAGGAGTTGTAGTTCAAAACACCCCCTCTGCCATAATATTTGATAATTTTATACAGAAAGAACTGTTCACTTTTTAAGCCCCAACTTTTAAGACAGAGAATTGTACACCAGTAAGAAGCCACTGTAATTTTTGCAGGATTTTTGGAAATTTATTAAGATAACTTGTAGTTCAAACCCACCTTAAAAGCATAAGAGAAATAGAAGGAAAGAGAGGAAGGATAACCCTTGCTCCAATAAGTTCAACTAAAAATCTTGATAAATTCTCACTAAAACATTAAAAAGAATTCAGTGGAACACCAAAATAGACTTACCACTTAGCTTAACTAAGATTGACCCTAATTTGCGAAGTGTACCACCAAAATCTTCGAGTAGCAAGATTAAGCCCTACCTTATTAAAACGATCATTCACCCTCAAAGTTTAATTGCTAAATTGTATATCATATCAGGCATGTATCTTACTCATTGCATTCACTAGATTGCAATCTCGCTGACGGAGAGTACATGCTCATCCCCGAGCAAGGAGCTGTCCACGAGGAAGATCAGGAGCAAGCTTCCGAGACTGCCATCGAGGATCTCCCAGCAGCACCAACAATTGAAGGCAAGCCCCGGTTTTATGCATAACCGTATCTATATATGCTACTTTACTACACTTACTGGTTGTAGGATTGTAATGTGCACTTAAGTGTAGGAGTTGCTTGAAACCTCTAGTTGCATGAACTTATGATTCCTTTCTGAGATGGATACTAGTATGCTAGGTCGAGTAGCTGCTATGCTAATCAGGATCTCGGTAGAAGTCGAGTGATTTTTCTAGAACTTGCGCGAGGTCAGGAATTGATTGTATTCATCTTGATAATGGGATCTATGATGGTCTATGGACTTGGATCCAAGGAGGATGCCTTGTTCATGAGACGGGAAAAGGAATTAAGGATTAATGTGTGGATACCTGAGTCAAGTATTTGAACGTACTAAACACATGTCGAGAAATATGGTAACCGGTAAACCTAGTACCTGAGTGAAGCCGAGCGTGGACTTTATCCCTCACTTGTCCTGAGACTTGGTCTCCCATGCTAGCTATGGTGGGTACAAGTGCGATCACTGCACGGCGGTAGCCGGGGTCAAGCTGAGTATTAGTATACTCAGCCTTACTTGTGGCATAATTTTTGCAGGTACGCTTCAGGATATGGTTGATGGTGTGACTTGGCCTACCACCCTGCCACCGGGTTGGACGATCGAGTGGGATGCTGCTCCGGTCGGAGAGGAGCAGGAGGAGTAGTGGGCTAGGCCTTGCCCAATTCCTCGCTACCGACGACATTGATTATCTGCTGCATCTTATTTTGTGAACATTTACCAGCAACTTGAAAAACTCGGATTTATGTAATAATTCAGTACTTTAATTTGGGGTATTCCCGTTTTATTGTATTTCTTCTGTGACTCACCTTCGAGTGAGATTGTGGTATTTGATCCTGGTTAAGTGGCTTTATCAGACTAGATCTGAGGGACTAACGGGTTATTCCGATTTAAGTGGGTTACGACCCCCGAGGAGTGACTTAGGCACTTAAGCTAGAATAATTCGAGCGGTTCTGCCACATCTAGTATCAAAAAAGGGCATGAAGCTAACCCAAGAAAGATAGAAGCTATACTTCGGATGGAGCCACCAAAGTCAAGAAAAGGTGCTCAGAGATTGACAGGCAGGCTGGCATCATTGAATAGATTTATTTCAAGATCAGTAGAAAGCAACCTGCCATTCTTCGAAGTATTAAAGTCAGCTGAAGTCTTTCAATGGGGCCCAAATCAACAAAAGGCCTTCGAAGATTTGAAACAATAGCTTATACATCTGACAACTTTAACTCCACCTTTGTTAGGAGCACCATTGCTATTGTATGTAGCAGCTTCCCATGCGACAGTTAGTGCAACACTGGTGTTGGTCACTTGTTCTTAAATATTGTAAGTCAAGAACAAGGTAACATAATTGTTAATTGTAAGAGACCTTCGTCTTTCGATGTATTATCTCCCCATGGGAATAATACTCATCAGATGAAGGTCTAGAAGGACATACTTTCATCATTCAATAAATAAACATGAAATACAAAAGAATAAACATGATAACAATATCTTAATAATTCATTTATTATTGTATTTCATAAAACATATAAGAATATCATAATATTACATTGATACCTTCGGCTTGCTTTAAGGCGAGGATGCGAGAGAGTAAAAGTAGAATCCATGTGAACCGTATGGTGTTACTGTTCATCTATTTATAGGCACGGGACACAGCCCGGGCAAAAGTACATTTATGTCCTTAATGTTTATACATGATCAAAATACAAATTATAAAGGACTAAGTAGTCTTTTCCTTCTTCGGCTGTCATCAACATCCTTCTACTTCGTTGCGAGCCAAAGCTTTTCCGTCTGGCAATAGCTTCGGCGTTTGCTCTTATCTTTTTTGAATCCATCTTCATCTCCTAAAGACGAAGCTTCCTGTAATAGCTTATGCTAAAAAAATGGTTAATTATGTTTTTGAGGATCTTCGAAAGGAGAAGGCCCCAAACAACAGGTGCAAGAGAAGCAAGACGAACAAACAAAGACACAAGTCCCAATATACCTCGAAGCTGAAGTACTAAGTCCATCGAAAACAAACTACAAAGAGTTGCAGAAGGTACTGTATGCTGTACTAATTGCCTCCAGGAAGCTTTGACACTATTTCCAGTCATGCCACATCATCTCAACCTCTAAAGGACATCATAAGAAACAGAGAAGCTACAAGAAGGGTTGGCAAATGGGCAGCAGAGCTGAATGAATTCACGATTGATTTTGTTCATAGATTCTCAATTCAATCTCAGGCACTAGCAGACTTCATTATCAATTGGATGCCAGGGGCTCATGAAGAAGGACACCTAACAGATACCGAAGCTTGGACAATATTCTGTGATGGATCATGGGGAACCTTCGGCGCTGGTGCAGCCACTATTCTAATTTCACCATCAAAAATCAAAACCTGCTATGCAGCCAGATTGGAGTTCAATTGCATAAACAACATTGTAGAATATGAAGCCGTCCTTTTGGGGCTTTGAAATCTTAGGGCAATGGGGATAAGAAGGGCAGTTCTTAAATCGGATTCACAAGTTATCGTGGATAGGTTGATAAAAGCAGCAAAGCAAGAGACCCAAAGCTCGAAAAGTATCTTGACACAATCCGAAGGATGGAGGCCTCCTTCAAAAGTTTTTCAGTGAAACACATCCCAAGAGGAGCCAACGAGCAGGTAGATTTACTAGCTAAATCAGCGGCACAGGGGCTCCCACTCCCCTTAGAAGTATTCCTTGAAACTCTCAAAGCACCTTCGATCGAGCTCATGGAGCGAGCGGTACTTACAATTTCACCTGTGCGCAGCGAGGATTGGAGAATAGAAATTGTATCTTTCCTCCAAGGCAATTATCTTTCAGATGACGAAGTTTACATAAAAAGGATGCATGCTAGGACGAGGTCATATGTGATCATAGAAGGCAAAATGTTCAAACAAGAAGTTTGTTCTGCATTACTAAAATGCCTATCTAGAGCCGAAGGTCAAGAGCTGATGAAGGAAATATATTCAGGAATATGTGGAGCCCACATTGGATCCAGGCCACTCATTGGAAAAGTCTTTAGACAAGGATTCTACTGGAACAAGGCAGCTTCGAATGTAGTGGATCTGGTACAAAAGTGTGAAAACTATCAGAAGTGCGCTAGAGATCAGAAGCAACCTTCATCTTTAACACTACTAATTCAGCCCTCTTGGCCACTACAAAGGTGGGGCTTAGACTTACTAGGCCCACTTCCACCAGCACAAGGTAATCTGAGATATGTCGTGGTAGCAGTGGAATAATTTTCAAAATGGGTCAAAGCTAAACCTCTAGCCATGATAACTTCGGCCATAGTTCAAAAGTTCTTTTGGCAGAACATCATTTGCTGTTTCGATGTGCCGAAGGCTATCACAGTTGATAATGGAGTACAATTTGATGCTGAAACATTTAAAACCTTTTGTGATCAAATTGGCATGAAGATACACTTTGCATCTGTGAGACATACAGAATCCAATGGTTTGGTAGAGCGAGCCAACGGAATCATCATAACAGGAATAATGAAATCAATTTTTCATCTGCCAAAGGGAAAGTGGCCAGATGAATTGGTGAAAGTAGTGTGGAATCATAACACAGTTGTCTCAAGGTCAATAGGGTTCACTCTATTTAAGCTTTTGTTCGGAGACGAAGCAATAACATCGGAAGAAGCAAAAACATGATCGATAAGGACTCCAGCTTCGGCAGAGGACGAAGACACTTGCAAAATATCAAAAGACGCTATAGAAGGGGTCAGACTTCAAGCAATAGATCACATCACTAAATATCAAGCTAAAACAGTCAAGTGGCGAGGCAGGAAAGTAAGACTAAATAATATTAAGCCAGGACATTTGGTGCTTCGAAGAATAGCCAATCCAGACACAGTGGGGAAACTACAACTCAAGTGGGAGGGTCCCTTATTGGTAGTATCTATGTCAAGACCTAGATCATACAGGTTAAAAGACATGGACGAGAATGACATTCCAAGATCCTAGAACACAGACGAGCTTCGGAGGTACTATTTGTAACAACCATGTAATTTTCTTTCTTTTCCCTATGGAACCCTTTTCCTTTCAAGAGGGGAGAAAGGTTTTTAATGGGGCCATAGGTTGTAATTTTTATTTTTCCCTACGCAGCCCTGTGAAATACAAGGGTTAGTTTCCCCCATATGTAAAATGTAAAGATCTGATATTTACACCATCGAGTGTAAGAATATGAAAAAGCTCCAAAGTCATCCCTAAGGAGATGTAGAGCTAAAATGCCACATAAGTAAAAGGTGAAGTAGCTCCAAAGTCATACCTAAGGGGATGCAGAGCTAAAATGGCACCTAAGTCAAAGGTGAAGAAGCTCCAAAGTCATTCCTAAGGGGATGCAGAGCTTAGGTCCAAAGTCATTCCTAAGGGGATGCAGAGCTAAAGTACCACCTAAGAGGTGAAAAGACTCCAAAGTCGTTCATAAGGGGATGCAGAGTCTGGGTGTGTGATTTTGTGGGTTTTTTATCTTCGCCATACACTTGCATACTTCATCACATCATCTTTTGCATTCATATAGACATACATTAGACATTTGTAGCTTCATCGCATCATGTCATATTGCATAAGACACTAACAGAAAAAAGAAAGGAAGGGTTTTTGCCTTCAGCGTGAAAATGCTTCGTTATGAATGAAAGGGTCCTTCTTTGACTTTGGCCCGAGGATGCTTTGATGTGAACGAAGATGCTTCGATGTTAACAAAAAGAAAGGAAGGTGTTTCTCGCCTTCGGCTCAAAATAAACAAGGTGGTTTTGTCCACAACAAAGCAAACGACAGCAGACGCAGGTAACATTGCAAAGGTAATAGTATTCTACAAGTCAATCCTTCGTTGATTTCATTACATTAATACATCTTTTGTACAAAAATATACAAGAATTTTTACAAGTTTTTTTTCTAAGACTACACCAAAATCTATCAGCTCCAGTTCTTCACTCTTCGCCGACTTTAGCCTGAAAAATTTGTTAAACAAAGTGTTTTAACATTGTGAAACAGAGACAAACAAAGGTCGAAAACTGGGGACGTTATTTCATACTTCATCAAGAAGAGGTCGAGCTTCGTTTCCGGCCAGTTCTTGGTCGCCCTTCCCCTAAACCTGGGTAATAAATCTATTCCCCATGCTTCGAGCTTCGCTTGGAATGTTCTTAATAATAGCTGGAGAGATAGCGAAGGTGGGCTTGTTAACATCTCTCAATTGCTTACACCCAGCTTTTGCAAATATGTCGGCTATTCCCTAGGCGGCCACTAAGGCACAAAAATCTCCGTGCCCCTCCATCACATCATCAAATTCATTGATTTCTTTTTCCACAAACTCGACTGCCTTTGAAATATCATCAGCAGAATATTTCTCTTCTCCTGATATTGCTCCGACTAAACTAAAAATCTCGTGTAGGCGAAGGGAGCATCAAGCCACGAAGCTAGAGCAGGTGTCCCGATGTGATATCCTGGCCCCTAGGATGGTTATTTACTGGCCCAAGGCTTAATAGAATTAATAGAGTATCCATACCAATAAGGTGCATCTTCTTTTTCAGAAGCCTATCTCGAAAGAACCTCCAATATGTTGTCTCCTGTAGTTGCTAATTCTCGTTCGAGCTTTGGGAATCTGATAATCCTTGATAAAGTATTGACAATTTTTGCTCCGGCATTGTCAGGAATGCACCCTAGAATTTCCTCGTCGACACCACCGAAGAGCACAGATCTGAGTTTGTAGCCACTAGCAAAAGAAAATTCTTTTAACTCAGAGATATCTTCTTCGAATAGTTCCTAGCCACCTAAGTGTTGTAGGTCCAACTCTGCATCTTTCAAAGAAGCTCCTTCTAACTCTTTCATTTTTAAGGGCGAAGCCCTATCAGTGGCCACTTCACACATTTCCATCTCGGGAACCACATCAGCTATAATCTTGTCAATCTCTAACTTTGTGGTTCCAAGAGGGCCTCCGCTATTTTCATCTTCGGGGCAGCCTCATCAGCTTCAGCATCAGCGTTAGCTTCGACATTAGAAGGTGCAACACTTTTTTCTGCAAAGACCTGGGCGGGGTCTTATGGATAGCCTTCAATACAACCATCATCTGTTGTTTCTTCTGACCCCCACATTTCCCCGAGTTGCCGAAGCAGTCTTCTTCCCATCCACGCTTTTTTCAGCTCCCTTCTCCTTTGACTGCAATAGGCTAGTCAGATCCGACCCCAGGGAACTTAGAAGAGCAAATGGGAAGGGTTCAGTCATTACCTTCAGTATTTCTGTAACATCAGTAGAGGAAGACAAAGAGGTGCTAGCAATCTTCTATGGTACATCTTGTACCTTTGCCTCGATAGGAGCCAAGATTGAGGACTTTCGTTTCTTGGGAGCCGAATCCTTCGGCTCCACTGAAAGTTTTTATTTTTTAGCAGCCCTCTGATCTTTTTCAACAGACCACATGGCTTGCCTTTTTAAAATACTTACAACCCTCTTTTTCTTTTATCCCCCGGCTCCTTCGTCAAGCCTTTCGTAATCTGGCTATTCAAAGTTAAGAGCGTCCATCACTCGGTTCACTCTTTGTTTTTTCCGGGTGCTGAAGGTAGCTGTCATTAATTGATCTTCCTTCTTCGTATAATTCCCAAGGATTTCATTGCACATTGTCTCTATCATTTCCAACCATTCGGCACAAGGGTCGCGGAAAGAATCCTGAAACTTAAAACGGTATGGCAATCGAACGAGCTCAAATTTGTTCCCATCTTTTTCTTCGGCATGCCCCACCCACCAGATGTTGGAAAGAATTTGTTGGCTAGGTATTCTTGCACTAAATCCCGAGTACTAATGTGCTCCGCCATAGCCCTAAATTCCACATTTGGCTAACTGGCAGGGGGAGCCAAGTTGCATGTTGCACAATGGTCGTGTCATGCCAAAACTCAGTCTGAGGGGACTCATCACCATAGTCATAAGCTTCTCCCTCTTGTTCTCATCAGCTTTCACATAAAACCATTCACTTGTCTAGTCAGTCGGCCACTTGGTGCGATATCCAATCACAGGTGCCTTAGTATCCTTTCAATATGCAAAATTGTAACATCCAAAGTTCTTATGCAGTCCATGATCCCTAGCCTTATTCCGGTGTAGTTCGTGTACTCAGCAAAATCCTTGGCCATTACTAGTTTTTCCTTGGCTTCATAAAGCCCATATATACACGCTGAGTCTGACTATGGCATTTGGGGTGAGTTGATGAAGGTAGATTTTAAACTTCTTAAAAACTTCATGAATCAGCTAATATAGAGGGAACCGAAGACCTGATCTAAAGAAGCTCTTAAAAACTATGACTTTGTCATTTGTTGGTTCTGGAATCACTTCTTCCCTAGCAAACCGAACTAGTTTGTAACACCCTGAATTTGGGGGTATAAAATTTCTTTCCTAATATCCACAAAATTCGGGTGTTCCTCTCTCTTTTCCTTAATTTTCTTTTCTTTTCCTAAATAGTGGAGAGTTATTTTGTGTGTGAGTGTATATATATATATGTTGAGTGTAGTAAAATAGAACCCTAAAAGGGTCCTTGATTTTTGCATGACATGCCAAGATATTTTATGGTATGTTGAATTGTTGTGGTGGTGCATCCATTCAAACTCAAGAAGTATATTTGAATTTTCGATTCAAAAACTATATTTAAATTTGAATGGAAATAGATAAAAGATGGAGAATGACTAAAATCAAATAAAAACAAAAGAAAACCCTTTCCTCCCTCAGCCCTCGCAACCCACTAGCAGCGCCGTGGCACAGCTCACGCCACCCCCCTGCGGCCCAGCGCACCGCACAGCCCATCCCAGCACCCCGTGTTGCCCTGCCTCCTGCGGCCCAGCTCCCAGCCGCGGCGGCCCATGCCACGCACAGCCCAGCACGCCACGCCAGCCCAACGCCCAAACCCTAGTGCGCCGCCGCCTGGCCAGCCTACTGTGGCGGAACTGCCCGAATTATTCCATCTAAAGTGCCTAAGTCACGCCTCAGGGGCCGCAACACACTTAAACCGGAATAACCCGTCAGTCCCTCAGATCTAGTCTGATAGAGCCACTTATCCAGGATCAAATACCACAACTCACTCGAAGGTGAGTCACAGGAGAAATACAATAAAATAGGAAAACCTCAAATTAAAGTACTGAGTTATTACATAAATTGGAGTTTTTCAAGTAGCGGATATAAGATCACAAATAAACTGCAGCGGATAATCGATATCGTCAAAAGCGAGGAATAGGGCAAGGCCTAGCCCACTACTCCTCTCCTGCCGGAGCAGCATCCCACTCGACCGGCCAACCCGGTGGCAGGGTGGTAGGCTAAGTCACACCATCAACCATGTCCTGAAGCGTACCTGCAAAAATTATACCACAAGCAAGGCTGAGTATACTAATACTCAGTTAGACTTACCCGGTGTGAGGAATCTACTCCTCTACCTCTAGACCATGCAGTTGTTTCGCTGAGGGGGGTTTGGTTTGACAAAAGCACTAGCTTAGTCTAAAAGCAATTTTCAGTTTTTCCAATTCTAGTATCATTAATTTAGCTAAGTTTGCTCTTTCTAAGCATACATGGTAACAATCATTTAAGACAATCAACATGTTATCTCATGTAAACCTCATTCCACTTCTTACTCAATGTAGTACAAGGGGTCAAGTAGTCTCATTACCTACGAGAAGCAAACAATTTAAATCGAGTTTTAACCTTGCAAGGTAAACCTAAACTCACGACATGTAGGGGCACTCCGTCCCCACACACATCAACCGTCCCCATCGATCCCCCGTTCGCAGCCAGGGCTCACCGTCTTGGCATACAATGCTCCACTGACCCCGGCTGCTGCCATGCAGTGGCCGCACTTGTACCCACCATAGCTAGCATGGGAGACCCAGTCTCAGGACGAGTGAGGAGAAAAGTCCATGCCCGGCTTCACTCAGGTACTAGGTTTACCGGTTACCATATTTCTCGACATGTGTTTAGTACGTTCAAACGCTTGACTCAGGTATCCACACATTAATCCTTAATTCCTATTCCCGTCTCATGGACTAGGCATCCACCCTGGATCCAAGTCCATAGACCATCATAGATCCCGTTATCAAGATGAATACAATCAATTCCTGACCTCGCGCGAGTGCTAGAAAAATCACTCGACTTCTACCGAGATTCTAATTAGCATAGCAGCTATTCGACCTAGCATACTAGTATCCATCTCAAAAAGGAATCCTGAGTTCATGCAACTAGAGGTTTCAAGCAACTCCTACACTTAATTGCACATTACAAACCTACAAACATTAAGTGTAGTAAAGTAGCATACATAAATAGTTATGCATAAAACCGGGGCTTGCCTTTAAATGCTGGGGCTACGGGGAGATCTTCTGTGGCAGGTTCGGGAGCTTGCTCCTGGTCTTCCTCGTTGACAGCTCCTTGCTCAGGGATGAGCACGTACTATCCGTCAGCGAGATTGCAATCTAAGGATGGCAATGAGTAAAATATATGCGTGGCATGATATGCAATTTAGCAATTACAATTTGATGGGGATGATTAATTTAATATGGTGGAGCTTATTCTTACTACTGAAGATTTTTGTGGTACACTTAGCAAATTAGGGTCAAGCTTTGTTAAGCTATTTGGTAAGTTCATTTTGGGGTTCCACTAATTTCTTTTTAATGTCTTAGTGGGAGTTTATTAAGATTCCTAGCTGAATTCATTGGAGTGAGATTTATTATTCTGTCTACTTTATCTCTATTTATTTTATGCTTTTAAGGTGGGTTTGAACTACAAGATAGCTTAATAAATTTCCAAAAATTCTGCAAAAATTACAGTGGCTCTTACTGGTGTATAATTCTCTGTCTCAAAATTTGGGGCTTAAAAAGTGAGGGGTTCTCTCTGTTTGAAATTATCAAATATTAGGGCAGACGGGGTGTTTTGAACTACAACCTTCTTTTAACAGGGGGTTATTTTCTAAGACTTATTTTTGCTGGCATTTAGATGTTATAACATGATTTTCTACAAATTTTCAGCCACTAATACTTATTAGTTATTTTATTATAATTTTATAAATTTCTAGCCAAAGGGGTGCTTTCTACTACCACTATATTTGAAAAATATCAAACAACAGATTTCTAATTTTTCCTATCTTCTTCTTTGTGCAAGAGCAATCATTCTAAATTTTGGTAACTTTTTGCTTAAGGGAAGGGTGGTAGGAATTTCTTGAATTAAATGGCCTTTTTCATGAAGTATTGGCAATGGGTATTACTTTGTAGTTTTGAATAGGTTTTGCATTTCTCTCTAGTGGTCTATTCCATTCATAATCTAGTAAAAATTTACTTGCCCACTGTTGCACACTTTTTGGCTTGCTTATGATTTAATTGGAATATGACTTAATGTCAAGTTCTATTTGTTCAACCTACTTAAATGATGGGCTGGGGTATTTATCCGTTTTGTAGTGGTGTCCTAGTAGTTACAAGTCCACTGAATTTTTCTTACCAATTTTGGAATTGTTCTCATAATTCTAATAATTGTCTTTCTAGTTTTATTAGTGCCGAATAAAACATTTTACCTTGAATTGGCAATGGGCTAGGGTTCCTTTTATTTTTCCTAGGTTCTTCATTACTTAAGTGGGCTAGGAAAAA
Source organism: Zea luxurians (assembly GCA_029449295.1). Classification (NCBI taxonomy): domain Eukaryota; kingdom Viridiplantae; phylum Streptophyta; class Magnoliopsida; order Poales; family Poaceae; genus Zea; species Zea luxurians. The sequence continues at coordinate 5,572,632 of JAOPSE010000014.1, read as the reverse complement.
TATTTGCATCCATTGTTCATTATTTTCTAATACCTTTCTCATTTTCTTAAGTTTTGGGCAATTATGGCTTTTAATACATAACCCTGCTTATGTCTTCAATACTGGGGTGCTCAACATTTTTAAACAGTGTCTAAGTGGGGTTTCAACTTCTACAAATTTTCTTAAATTTAGCACAGAACCATAACTAATTTTCTTCCTTTTAAAAAGGTTTGGTCAGTTGCTTTAATTAATTCTAAACTCTAAAATTTAAAATAGAAAGCAAAGGGTTCAGTATTTTTATGTGATAGTTCTTAATATCTTAGTAAAATTGGTTTGACTAAATTTGGTTGAATATTTCTCGAGATACAAATTTTCTAAGTTCTCTACTGAATTTAAAAAGAATAAACAGAAATGGATAAAGGAAAAGGGGTTTTGCACTGGGGTCCCTGGAGAAAGGTTTTCAGTGTATTACAGACAGGTCCTCGGTTCACTATTCATCTGAGTCTATGACTCTTCAGAAAACCCCCTAGAGTTTTGCGAAATCGAATCTGCGATCCTTCCCCTAATGGAACAGTGACCACGGTGGAAGAAAAGGGCGGAGGGGCTAACCGACGGCGAGGTTGCTCCAGTGAGGGGTCGGGTGAGGTCAGGGGGCCTCTGGCGATCACGTCGAGGTACGGATCATCGGCTGTGGTGGTCGGAGTAGGTCGGTCCGCGTGCGCAGGCGGGCGAGCTCGTCAGCGGCGAGGAATCTGGCCTGCTCACGGCACCATAATCCGATTGAACGGTTCAGGGAGCTTTACCAGAGATCAAGGAAGGTATGCGCGCGAGGAATTTGAGAATGGCTCACTTGGTTGCTCGGTCTACGTGCGGCCGCGGGCGACCGAAGTCCGGCGAGGGCGATCCTGGGTCTCCGGTGAAGTTATGCTGGGTTTGAGGACTCGGAAAGCTTCATGTGCTACTGGCGAAGCTAACCGAGTGAAGGGCGCGGCTTGGAAGTGGCTGGGGGAGCTAGCCACGATGGCCGAGACTCAGGCGGTGATGGCGGGCGGAGGAGAGCTCACCAGAGTTGGAGTTCTTGCTCGGGGCGTGAAGCGGAGTGAAGGGCAGACCGTTGCGCACCCGGGGTACTTATAGGCGCCCTCGGGCAAGGCTGGGCACAGGCGCGGGGGATAGAAGCCGACCATGCACGGCGCGCTCGCAGAGGGCAGCCAGTGCGTGGCCGAGCGCTTGAGCACGTGATCGAACACGTTGAAGTGTGATTCGGCCCGAGTTCAAACGCCCGTTGGCCGACCAAAACGTTCATATCTTGCCAAGGATCCTATGTAGCATCTCTTCACCGTGCCAAGGTCTTCCTGTCGTGTGTGAGTCCCGAGTGAAGATATGGCCTAGGTGAGAAGATATGGTGGCCTAAAGATTGCTTTGTCAGCACTGCCCAAACCGAGACAAAACCTGTGTCAAGTCATGTCAAACGATTTGGGTTTGATCTCAAACTTCTCCAGAGTGTTCCTAGGGTATTTAGAGCCACATTGATATTTGGACTTTATGGATTCGAGCCTTAGAAGACAAGGAACACTTCTGAACTTTGGGAAGGGTTTGAAATTCAGTTTTCTGAATTTCTGAATTTTTCCCATAGGGCATTAGTTCATGGGCTGATTTGGGGATTTTGGAAAATTCAAATGGCAAAACTTTCTTACTATATTCTGTTGGTTATTTAGTGCACTACAACTTTGTTATTTGGTTCTTACCAAAATTTTCTATTTTCCCAAGTCTTTTCCCAAATGCCCTTTATGTGCTTAAATGATCCACTTAGGATAAATTAGGGTTTGAGAGTTCTTCTTACCTTAAGGTTCATGGCATGATTAAGGATAATTCTTAAGATGAAAAAGACTCACTTTAAACCTTTGTTATTAATCTTTGATGTTCATTCCTCTATTTGGTTCACATGTGATAATGGTTCTGAGTTAGCTCTAAGAAGAAACCCTAGGTGACACTGGGGTGTCACAACCTTCTCCCCTTAAAGGAATCTCGTCCCGAGATTCGGGTCGGAGTCCTCCTGAGGTGAAGTGAGGGTTAAGGCTTTCTTGATGTGGGTGATTTATTCATTAAGGTTCTTCTTGGTAAACTGCTCTTCGAATGTCATTCTCTTTGCAACTTCAGAAGGAAGTCCTTTTAATTTTAGTTTTACAATTAACTCTTTCTGTATTAAGATCATTTTTTATATTTAGATTCAAAGGGCAGGGGGAGGGGTTGGGCATGATTACGTACCAATTCCCTTAGGTAGACAATCGGGGAAGTTGGAACGCAGGAATTCCTCAGTCTCCCAAGTAGCCTCTTCTTCTAAGTGATTACTCCATTGGATCTTATACATCTTGATCGATTTAGCCCGAGTTGGTCTTTCTTTGCAATCTAGAACCTTGGAAGGGTACTCTTGGTACGATAGATCTGGCTCTATCTCCAATTCTGGTTCTACTATGATCTCAGTCGGCAATCGAACACACTTCTTCAGTTGGGATACATGGAATACATTGTGGATGGCGGACATTTTTGGAGGTAATTTCAATTTGTATGCCACAGGTCCACATGCTAATATGATCTCATAAGGTCCAATGTAGCGAGGGGCTAACTTGCCTTTGATCCCAAACCTCTGCACTCCCTTGGTGGGTGATACCTTCAAATATACGAAATCTCCCACCTCGAACTGGAGAGATTTCCTTCTCTTATCATGGTAACTCTTCTGCCTAGCCTCAGCAGCTTCTAAATTCTTCCTGATTAGTTTGACCTTCCTTTCGGCTTCAGTCACTATGTCAGGTCTGAAAACTTCTCTTTCTCTAGGCTGAGACCAATCGAGGGGTGTTTGACACCTTCTTCCATATAGAGCTTTGAAGGGTGCCATCTTTAGGCTGGATTGATAACTGTTGTTATAAGCAAACTCTACTAAGGAGAGGTGCCTATCCCAGTTCTTGCCACAATCGATCGCACAAGCCCTCAGCATATCTTCCAGGATTTGATTTACCCTTTCGGTCTGGCCATCAGTCTACGGGTAGTGTTGGGGACTTGTTCTCAAATGCTATGAGTTAAGAACAAGGCAACACAAAAAATGCTAAGCGTTAAAGTCCTTCGTCCTTCGAAGCATTATTTCCCTTGGGATATAATGATTTTCGGACGAAGGTTATGAAGGACATACCTTCATAAACACAACATATACTAATGAAGAAAGAATCATATAAAATATAAGGGATAACGTAAACAATTATGTATAATCATCAACTCATCTTTTATATTATTATTATGGAAAAATAGAAATGATATCAAATTACAAATGTACCTTCAGGCTTGAAAGAAGGTGTAAGTACAAGCGTGACGCAAAAGTAAAATGCCAAGTCAGTGTGAACAGTACGGGGGCACTGTTCACCTATTTATAGGCATGAGACACAGCCCATGTAAAATTACACCCATGCCCTTTACATTTGGTAGTCATTCTATAGTAATCCACCGAGGTCTAAATAGCATTTTCATCTTTAAGTCGGTTTCCTTTTCTGCTATCATGCCGAAGCTTTCCCGCTCACAGCTTCGGCGCTGTATCACCCTTCGTATTCTTCTCCCACTGTGGTACCGATTCGAATCCGAAGATACCTGTTCACACATTATACTCCAGAAACACTGTTAAATCATATTTTTGAGGACCTTCGGAAGCCGAAGGCCCCCAACAGTAGCCCCTCGCAATATTAATTTGTTAGAATGATAAATTTAGATTGCGACATGGACGAAGGCCTTAAGCCGAAGGTCCGAAAAAACACCTTCCCTTTGCTAGAATAGCAACATTCACTGACAAGCAGGGCCCTCCAATTTTCAATGCACTGGGCATATAAATAAGAGCATACCACAAACTTATTTGGTGCGCTTTCTTGCCGTCTGCTTTTGCTTACTCAATTTTTAGCTCTTGCGCACCAACTGCTTGGCTTTTTAAGTTTTTAAGCTTCGGCTCTGAAAACAGTTTTTAGCATTTTCGAAGATGTCTGAAGGTAAAAAGGCTGCTGCCGAGATGAAGCTGAGTCTTTCTGAAGAGAAAAACCTGGGGTTTCTTGAAGCAATGTCGAAGACCAATACAGAAAAAATCACCAAAGAGATTTTAGAAGGTTTATCTGAAGATACTGATGACAGCGACAGTTATGATGTGGATAGTGGTGGTGAAGACTCCGAAGATCGCCCTTGGCGACCAAGCCATGCAGTTTTCTGCAAATCAAGTATCAAAGAAAATCATCTTGTCAACATGAGGGGAAGATATTTCCGGGACTTGTCCATTGTGAGGGCCGACGAAGGAGAAAAGACTTGTCCGACTCCTGAGGAAAATGAAGTCGTAGTGTTCCGAAGCTTTTTGAAAGCTGGACTACGATTTCCCCTGAGCAGCTTTGTCGTAGAGGTGCTGAAAATATTTGAAATTTATCTTCACCAACTTACCCCCGAAGCAATCATAAGGATGAATATCTTCGTGTGGGCGGTGAGAAGCCAAGGTCTGGAACCGGATGCGAAAAGTTTCTGCAACATACACGAATTGTTATACGAGACAAAGCCCTGGGGTAAGGAACAGTATCACAATAATTTCGGCTGCTACAGCTTCGTCGCTCGGTCTGGGTCAAGCTGTCCCGTGCCAACCTTTCGGAAGAAATGGCCCGGCGACTGGATGACAGAATGGTTTTATGTGAAGAATGACCTGAAAACACGGGAAGATATTAAAGGTATAATTATGCGTCCTATTTGGCAACGCTTCGGCCTGCGGAAGCCGAAGGTTGAAATGAATGAAGCTGCCGAAGAATGCCAGAGAGCCTTCGGAGTTATTTGCTCTTTTATTGGAACGAGGGATTTGGTCCAAGAGCATATTGCCTTCAGAGTATGGCCGCTCGCGGAAAAATGGGAAATGCCGCAAGAGACCACAAAGGAGGCTGACGAAGGTGGACTTATCAGGCTGAAGTATACTTTCAAGTTTGGAGATAAATTCGTTGAGCCAGATGATGACTGGCTAAAAAGCATTGAAAATTTAAGTGATGAACTACTTGGGGTTTATTCAAAGGCCGAAGATACTGCATTGTCAGCAGCCTTCGGAGGCCGGAAAAAGAAAAGACTGAACCGAGTGTTTGACGCAATTGGGTTCATGTACCCCGACTACCACTATCCAGAGCGGGGCCAAAAAAGAAAAAGCACAACCTCTGCACAGGAAACTGCTTCAGCCGCTCCCAGCGAGCCAGCGCCGAAGAGACAAAGGGTAAAGGTTCTCACACACCGGCCACGCTACATTGAACCAGCTACAGTGCCTGAGTTCGCCGGTGAAACCTCTTCGGCCACCGTAACTAAAGAACCAACTTCAGTGTCGAAGGTCGAAGAAAAAACTGAAGCACCCTCAGCAGAGAAAGCAGAAAAACCGAGAACTGAAGGAACGAAAAGACTGGAAATTTTAAGTCCTTCAGCAAGTGTTGAGACAATAAAAAACCAAAAAGGCCCAGCAGTGACCCCGAAAATAAAAAGAATGGTCAATGTGCTAGATGTACTGGAGACAATTAAGTCTTCAAGCACGACTCCGAAGAAGACTGCTGAAACTTCCGAAGCGGAAACTGAAATCTTTGACACTAAAGTTCCAAAGCAACAAACTGAGACTGAGGCTGGGCCTTCAGAGCCAACGAAGGTAAAATCCTTGGAAACCGAGGAAGAAAAAATGACGGAACCAATTCTTGTTGAAGAAGTCAGTGTTGTTGCCCCCGAAGCATCCTCCAAAGTCCTTGATTATATTGTTCGGCACGCTTCGGGGAAAAAGTTATCAGAAGAAGAAGTTTTTGAAGCTAATCACTATGCCAAAGAATTGAAATATCCGAAGGGGGCACTAGTGTTCAATGGTACAGATGAAGAAGATTTCCTATACTGCCTCCCGGATAACAAAGAATTACTCGTCTGCCAGGAAATGGCCCGAAGCATGGGGTTTCCGAAGCTGGAGGCTGGCCTCTACGCGATGACAAAGGACGATCTTGCGGACAGCCTTGCGTATAATAGTCTGAAGGTACGAGATCTGCGCATTTGGAAACTTTATGATTTGAAATCTATTGTTTTATTCTTATACTAACTCTTTTACATATAGGGTTTAATACTTAGCAACGCGCTGAGAGCGCAAAAGAATGCCGAAGACGAGAGCTATGAAATTGCTTTCAACAACCTTCGAACAAGAGTTATCAAACTAAGGAACGAAGCCTTGGAAAAGGACAAAATTCTAGTTACATTGGTGGATAAAATAAAGGAGAACGAAGCTGCGTCTAAAGCACAAGTTGCAGCTCAAAAGCACGAGATTGACGATCTTCGGAAGCAATTAGCCCGGGCTAAAGAAGAACGCATACTTGAAGAAACGAAGCGAGAACTTAGCGACCAATGGGCAAATCATTTAGAAGGAACTGTCGAAGAGCTTCGTTCGTCCAAGAAAAGATGCTATGACAAATCTATGGAGTGTGTTAAGAAAATGAAAGCTAGCTTCGCCAGCGTTGGCGCATTTTCGAGTGAAGAAAACTTTACAAGAGGCAACCCCGAAGGCCTCATTGAATGGATTAATCACGAAGCTGAGGCCTTTGAAGAAATTTTAAATAGTCGCAGGAGACATATGCGCTTTTTCGGGTGCCAGGGGGATTACCACCATTTTAGAAAGGAAAGGCTGCGAACATGTAAAAATTTTAGCACAATCCGAAACTGCCTTATCCTTCGAAGACGCTAAAGACCCTTCAGCTGAAGCTAGCATAGTTGGTGGAAAATTTTTCACCGATATCTGGGATAATGGTGGCCGAGAAATGGCCCGAGAAATTATCCAAAAAAGCGAAAAAGGCATCCATGATGCTAGAAAAGTGGCCGAGGCTACTGAGAAAAGTGCAGAGCCCGAAGGGCAAATAGGTATTAACTAATGGTTTTTATTGTGTTGTAATTTTTTATTTCAAACTTCGTTTGCCAATTGTAATAGCAATGTAGCCGTATCCTGTCCTCCCTCAGATCCTGCTAAAACGCCTCCGGGCCCTCACCCGAAGGACGACGATGAAATCAAAAAGATGGCCGAAGCTATCATGGATCAAGTTGTCAATCAACTCCTGAACGAAGCTGCGGAAATAGTACTTAGGGAAGACTAGGTGCTATTGTAAAAACATCTGAAATGTAATATGTGTAACATCTTGTAACCCTGAATGTAATATACTTGTTTTTTATGGTTCAATTCTTTACAATGCATGAAATTTTACATACATACCGTTTTTGAGTCTTTGACGAAAAAACACCTTCCCTTCTTTTCATGCTTCGTGAAGAAAAATTTTCATTTATCACAACGATATCCATAGTGCTCTGATGATGAATTTCCAAGCTTCGTGAAAATATTTTCCGAAGCTACACTCCGAAGATCAATATTGTATCTCCTTGTGACTTTGCATGATTTTCCCTTTTTCAAAGCATTTTTCCGAAGATCGATATTGTGCCCCCTTCTTGTGCCATATGCAGCATGATGTATGATGCTTATGCTATGCGAAATGATGTGATGATGTTATGTTATGTAAAATGGTATTTATTCCGAAGATACACGCACATCCCTGCAATAAAACACATAATCTTTTTAAATCAGCGTTGACTTTTCGCTGTAAGCCTCCCTTAGGAGCTTCTTCGCCTTTTACTTCAGCGGAATCAGCGTTTATTTTTCGCTGTAAGCCTCCCTTAGGAGCTTCTTCACCTTTTACTTTCGGCTGGTATTCGCGTTGACTTTTCGCGCTTCGCCTTTTACTTAGGCGGTATCAGCGTTTATTTTTCGCCGTAAGCTCTGCATTCCCTTTGGAACGACTTCTGAGCAGAAAACTTACACTGCGCTCCCTTTGAACGGCTTTTTGTAACTTCAGCAAACTTACTCTGCCTTAGAATGACTTTTTGTTGCTTCGAAGAATTCATGCCGTGCCTTTTAAAATAAATTTTTGATAATTCGAAGGTCCTCCTTGCTATCGCAAATCTTTAAGCTTCAATAACTTAAGCCTGTGGAGAAGACATATTTTCCTTGTGGCTGACAACGAAACTATTACATGAGATTTAAAAAGTGTCCTTTATTACACAGAAAATAAAACTGAATGGAAAAGACTACTATCAAGGTAGGATATTTGTCAATAAATGTGCTTCGATTCTGGCACAGTGCTATTGACTGTGCGAGCTTCGGACTATTCTCTGAAGTCCCTTTGATGTTGAGCATATTGGCCCCCTTCTGGCTGCTGGCCTTGTTGCAGCGGTGGTGGAGGCGGAGGCTGTTGCCAGGAAGCTTGAGGTTGACTCGCCGAAGCAACAGAAACTGCAGGGTGATTGCCTACATATTCTGGGATGTAAGGCGAATGATACGAAGCAGTGTGCATAATCTGCTTCGGCTGACCCTGTTGTGCTGCAGCTTCGGCTATCTCCTTTTGCTTCTGGATGGTAACATGGCACATCCAGGTGGTATGGCCCTTGTTTTCACCACAGAACAAGCAAAATGTTCTCCTTGGTTGATCTCCAAATCTTCCACCGAAGCCCCTGGCGCCTCTGCCTCTTGGAGCTGGAGGCCGGAAGGAGCTTTGCTGTTACCCCGAAGCCTGTGAGGAGCGCTGTGGCCTTTGCTGCTGACTCCCCTTATCATCATTTTGAGTAGAGTTGTGAATTGACCTGACGTGCCTCGGATAAAATCTTCCTCCGAAGCCCCTGGTCATTTCGGAAAACCTGAAAGCTTCCTCCCTTCTTTGACGAAAATCATTGTCGGCCCGAATATACTCGTCCATCTTCTGGAGCAGCTTCTCCAAAGTTTGAGGAGGTTTCCTAGCAAAGTACTGAGCTGAAGGTCCTGGCCGAAGTCCCTTGATCATGGCCTCAATTACAATTTCGTTGGGCACTGTTGGCGCCTGTGCCCTCAAACGTAAGAACCTCCGGACATACGCCTGAAGGTATTCTTCAGTGATCCTGGGTGCACTGGAATAGAGCTTGAGCAGTGACCGGCTTCGTATGAAACCCCTGGAAGCTGGTTAACAACATGTCCTTCAGCTTTTGCCATGAAGTGATCGTTCCTGGTCGAAGGGAGGAATACCAGGTTTGAGCAACACTCCTGACAGCCATAACAAAAGATTTTGCCATGACTGCAGTATTGCCACCATACGAAGATACTGTTGCTTCGTAGCTCATCAAAAACTGCTTCAGGTCTGAATGGCCGTCGAACATGGGAAGCTGGGGCGGCTTGTAGGATGAAGGCCAAGGTGTAGCCTGCAGCTCAGCGGATAGAGGAGAAGCATCATCAAAAGCAAAATTTCCATGGTGGAAATTCTCATACCAGTCATCTTCATTGAAGAAACCCTCCTGATGAAGATCCTTGTGCTGAGGCCTTCGGTTCAGCTCATCCTGAGTAAGATGACGAACTTCTTCAGAGGCTTCGTCTATCTGCCTTTGCAGTTCTGCTAGCCTGGCCATCTTTTCCTTCTTCCTCTGCACCTGTTGATGAAGCATCTCCATGTCTCTGATTTCTTGGTCTAGCTCATCCTCTTGCGGTGTCGGGCTGACAGCCTTCCTCTTCTGGCTTCGGGCCTCCCGAAGAGAGAGAGTCTCCTGATTGGGGTCCAGCAGTTGGAGAACTGCAGCCCCAGTTGCTGAAGCTTTCTTCGGCGCCATAGCGAAGGTTTATGGTTGCCGAAGATGTTCAAAACTCGGAGTGGAAGTGAGTTCACCGGAGGTGGGCGCCAATGTTGGGGACTTAGTTCTCAAATGCTATGAGTTAAGAACAAGGCAACACAAAAAATGCTAAGCGTTAAAGTCCTTCGTCCTTCGAAGCATTATTTCCCTTGGGATATAATGATTTTCGGAACGAAGGTTATGAAGGACATACCTTCATAAACACAACATATACTAATGAAGAAAGAATCATATAAAATATAAGGGATAACGTAAACAATTATGTATAATCATCAACTCATCTTTTATATTATTATTATGGAAAAATATAAATGATATCAAATTACAAATGTACCTTTGGCTTGAAAGTAGGTGTAAGTACAAGCGTGACGCAAAAGTAAAATGCCAAGTCAGCGTGAACAGTACGGGGGCACTGTTCACCTATTTATAGGCATGGGACACAGCCCATGTAAAATTACACCCATGCCCTTTACTTTTGGTAGTGATTCTATAGTAATCCACCAAAGTCTAAATAGCATTTTCATCTTTAAGTCGGTTTCCTTTTCTGCTATCATGCCGAAGCTTTCCCGCTCACAGCTTCGGCGCTGTATCACCCTTCGTATTCTTCTCCCACTGTGGTACCGATTCGAAGCCGAAGATACCTGTTCACACATTATACTCCAGAAACACTGTTAAATCATATTTTTGAGGACCTTCGGAAGCCGAAGGCCCCCAACAGGTAGTAAGCTGAGCTTCTGATTAGCTTGGTTCCCAAAGACTCTTGCAGTTGTTCCCAAAATCTGGCAACAAATTGGGCTCCTCAGTTAGAGACAATGGTCCGAGGTAATCTGTGCAAACACACGATGCGGTCAATGTACAACTCTGCATACTTCTGAGCCTTATCAGTGGTGTGCATTGGAAGAAAATGTGCCACTTTCGTCAATCGGTCCACAATAACCCAAATTGAATCATGATGATGAGAGGTGTTGGGCAGACCCACAATAAAATCCATGCTGATGTCATCCCATTTCCATGAAGGTATAGATAGGGGTTGCAAAGCTCTAGCTGATTTCAAGTGGCTTGCCTTTATCCTCTGACATGTGTCACATTCTGATACATATTGGGCTATCTCCCTCTTCATTCTGGTCCCCCAATACAAGGGCTTCAGATCATGGTGCATTTTGGTGCTTCCTGGATGCATGGAGAATTTGGAGAGATGGGCCTCATCCAAGATTTTATTCTTGAGATCTTTATTTTTAGGAACCACCAATCTGCTTTTGAACCACAATATACCCTTTCCATCTTAGCGGAAACATTTATACTTTTCTGTCTTCTAATGGAGGTTCTCCTTAATAATTTGCACTCCCTTGTCACTGAGTTGGGCCATGATGATCTGGTCTTGCAAGGATTGGCTCAACGGAGATGTGAGACAAAGCACTAGAAGGAATCACTTCTATCTTCATTTTGCTCAACTCATCACACAGGGTGCTGATGCGAGAATCCATCATAATGCAGTTGCATTGCAATTTCCGGCTCAAGGCATCTGCCACCACATTGGCCTTCCCTGGGTGATAATGTACCTCCAGGTCATAGTCCTTGATCAGCTCTAGCCATCTTCTCTACCTCATGTTGAGATCAGCCTAAGTAAAGATGTACTTAAGGCTCTTATGATTAGTGAAGATGTTGTAGTGGGTTCCCATCAAATAGTGCCTCCACATTTTCAAAGCATGGACCACAGCTGCTAACTCCAAGTCATGAGTGGGATAATTTTGCTCATGAGGCCTGAGTGCTCTTGATGCGTAAGCAATGACTCGGTTGTCTTGCATCAAGACACAACCCAGTCCAGTGCCAGAGGCATCACAATACACATCAAATGGCTTGCTGCTTTCGGGTTGCGCTAACACCGGTGCTGTGGTCAGATGTTGCCTCAATGCATGGAAGGCATCTTCACACTTCTGACCCCAAACAAACTTGGCTTCTTTCTTCAACAATATAGTTATGGTCTTCGCAATTCGAGAGAAATCCGGAATGAATCTTCGGTAATAACCAGCCAATCCTAGAAAACTTCAAATCTGACGGACAGTTGTTGGCGGCTTCCAGTTCATCACCTCTTGCACCTTATCAGGATCAACAGCTATGCCTACCTGAGAGATAGAGTTACCCAAGAATTTGATTTCCTTTAGCATTTTGACAATTTGGCATAAAGATGGTGCTCTCGCAGACGTTGAAGCACTACATGCAAATGATCGGCATGCTCTTCTTCGTTCTTCGAGTACACCAAGATATCATCGATGAAAACCACTACGAACTTGTCCAGTTCAGGCATGAAAACATAATTCATTAGATACATGAAGTATGCTGGTGCATTAGTCATCCCAAATGACATCACCAAAAATTCATACAACCCATATCTAGTTGAGAAGGCAGTCTTTGGAATATCACTTACTCGTATCTTGATCTGATGATAGCTAGAGCGAAGGTCTATCTTGGAAAACACTTTGGCTCTGACCAACTGATCGAAAAGAACATCAATACGAGGCAAAGGATACTTGTTATTGATAGTCACCACATTAAGTGGGCGGTAATCTATGCATAGCCTCAATCTTTCATCTTTCTTCTTCACAAACAAGGCTAGACATCCCCAAGGCGAAGTACTTGGGCGAATAAAACCTTTGTCCAACAATTCTTGCAATTGTTTCTTCAACTCTGCCAACTCAGCGGGTGGCATTCGGTAAGGCCTCTTGGAAATAGGTGTCGTTCCCGGTTGCAACTCGATGGCGAATTCGATATCCCGGTCTGTGGGCATTCCTGGTAATTCTTCAGGAAAAACATCTGCATACTCACAGACCACTGGAATCTTCTTCAAAGGTAACTCTATCGTAGCAAAAGCACATGATCGAGTAGAATCTTGTCTGGGTAGATATAACACAAGGTCTTCGGATGTAGGAGAACGGATCTCCAGAGCTCTAGCAACTACATCCAACACTACTCGGTGTTGAGTCATCTAGTCGGCTCCGAGAATGATGTCCATCCCCTCTAATCCCAAAATCAGGAGTGTGGTTTTGAAGATTTTACTTCCCATTGAGATAGGCACATTTCGGTTTAATTGGTTGATTGCAATTTTACCCCCAGGTGTGGCTATCATGAATGACCCTTTAGCATGATAGAAAGGCAGTTGACATTTAGCACTGAACTTCTGGCTAATGAAACTATGAGATGCACCAGAATCAAACAGAATTAATGCAGATTGATTAAAAACTAAAAAGATACCAATCATGATGGGGGCTCCCTCAGGTAACTCCTCCAGAGTAGTGAAGTTGAGCTTCCCTTGCCTGACTTGTACCTTCTGCTTCCTTCCCTTGTTTTGATTTGGTGCTGGCATCTGCCTCTACTGATTTCTTGGGCAATTCTTGGCATAGTGGCCCACATTGCTACAAGTGAAGCACTTGTTCCCAATACCCTAGCGAAACTTCTGCTACTGTGGAGGCTAATTGTTCCTTGGAGCGGGGGCTAGAAAACAAGTGGGTGCTGGCTACTGCTGCTGAGGTGGCCTGATCACCCATCTGCCTGCCTGCTGCTGAAATCCCCTACTCTGATTGTGGGAAACAATCCTGAACCTCTGGGTCTGAGCGGATGGTGCTGCTGTTGGGACCATGCTTCGTCACCGAAGGTCCTGCAGGAAGAAACACCTTCGGCAAATCTGTTTATACGTGATACCAAAGCTACCGCTCATGAAGCTTCGACACTATAGCGTATCCAAAGACGATGGATCGAACTGACTTAAAGATGGAATGACTTTTTAGTCCATAAGAGTCTGAGTTATAATTGTGATCTTCTGTAAGGGGCATGATTGCAATTTCTTACAGGCTGTGTCCTGTGCCTATAAATAGGTGAACTGTACTCCTTTACTGGGCACGGAATCCTATAATTGCGAACGCAGTATTCTGGAATTATTGTTTTCTGCCAAGGCGAAGGTATAAATGTACCTAAATATTATGTTTTAATATTTGAGTTCATATTATAAAATAAATAAATAAATAATGTTATTTATTCTTGATATTCTGTAACGTTTTGTATTTTATATTTCATTTCGCATTGCTTTAATTTTAATCACGAAGATGCAATCTTCGTGATATGTTATTCATAACCTTCGTCTGAAGCTCATTAAATCCTTGGGGAAATAATGCGTCAGCGGACTGTGGCGGAACTGCCCGAATTATTCCAACTTAAGTGCCTAAGCCCTGCCTTAGAGGCTAGACCACACTTAAATGGGAATAACCCGTCAATCCCTCGGATCTAGTCCGACACGGCCACTGACAGGATCAAGTACCACACTCTCACTCGAAGGTGAGTCACAGAGCAAATACAATAAAGCATAAAACCATGCATAGAAGAGTGTTAAATTATTACATCATCATCATCGGAGTTTTGCCAAAAGTAGTCATCATTGTTTCGGGGTGCAGCGGAAATAAACTAACGGTAAATAAATGGAGAGAGGGGGAAGCCTGTCCCATCACTCCTCATGCTCCTCCTCAGCCGAGGCAGGGTCCCACTCGACGGTCCATCTCGGTGGTAAGGTAGACGGCCAAGTCACTCCAGCAGCCATTTCCTCCAGAGAACCTGTAAAAATTATGCCACAAGCAAGGCTGAGTATACTAATACTCAGCTAGACTTACCCGGTGTGAGGAGTCTACTCCTCTACCTCTAGACATGCAGCTGTTTGGCTGTGGGGTTTGGTTGCCAAAAGCACTAGCTGAGTTTCTAAATCAAGATTTTAACTTAGTCAAAGTTAAGTGTGACTCTCTTAAGGCTAAAAATGAACTATCTATTCATACAAAGTAGCAAACATTTTAGCAATCAATATCTTGTATCATCTCCGCATCATTCCATTTGTTACTCAATGCAGTACAATGGATCAAGCAGTCTCATTAGCTGCGAGAAGCAGACGATTCGAATCGAGTTTTTATCCTTGCAAGGTAAACCTAAACACACGACATGCAGGGGCACTCTGTCCCCACACATATCAACCGTCCCCATCGATTCCCTGGCAACAGAAAGGGGCTCACCGCCTTGGAGTACAATGCCTCACTGACCCCGACTGGCCGTCGTGCAGTGACCGCACTTGTACCCACCATAACCGGAATGGGAGACTACGTCTCAGGTCGCGTGAGGAGGGCAATCTGCGGGCAGGTTCACTTAGGTACTAGGCTTACCGATTTACCATATTTCTCGGTATGTGTTTAGTACGTTCAAACGCTTGACACAGGTATCCACACGTTAATCCTTATTCATTTTCCATCTCGCGGACAACCAATCCCCATGGATTGTTGTCCACCCACTAGTATCATGACAGTGTGAAAGTGGGTACAATCAATTTCCTGATCTCGCGCGAGTGCTAGAAAAATCACTCAGTCTTCTACCGAGATCCTAATTAAATAAAGCAACTACTCGACCTGTCATACTAATATTCATCTCAAAAGGATTCCTGAGATCATGCAACTAGGGTTTCAAACAATTCCTACACCTAAGTGCACAATCAATCCTACAATCATTAAGTGAAGTAAATTAGCATAAATAACAGGTTATGCATAAACCGGGGCTTGCCTTCCAAAGCAGTGGCAGGCAGGTCCTCTGGTGCAGGCTCGGGTGCTGGATCTGGGGCTACCTCCTGAGCAGCTCCTTGCTCCGGCACGAGGATGTACTCTCCGTCAGCAAGATTACAGTCTATCAAAATGCAATGAACATGTATGTCATGATTATGCAAGATTTAAGAACATTAAGCTACAGAAACTAAGTCAAGAATTAACTTAGGGTTCCTTGGCTATGTGGGTCTTCTAGTGGTATATATAGACTTATTACCTTTTAGGTTTAGGTTTTCTTTTATGATAACATAGTGGATTTGCATTGCCTTTATAGATTTCAGTGGACAATTTACACAGGTCCTAGGAGGACATTAATTTCCATTATCCATTTTCCTTTCTTTGATTTCCATTTAGGGTTTCTAGTGTAGGTTTGAACTATGACAGTATTTTAAAAATTTCCAAAAATTCTGTAAAAAACACAGTGGGTTGTCACTTGCTATTCTAGCTTGTTTTAAGAATTTGAGGCTTAAAGTACAAAAGCTAGGCTTTAAACAAAAATAACAATAGTTAGGCAAAATGGGCCACTTTACACTATACCTCTTAGTTAGGGGTAGGTTCTGTCCTAAAGGTTATTTTTGGTGGCCTCTAATAGTGATAATAAGCTCTTGTACCAAAAATGACAGAGGGCAACATGATGGTTAATTAATGATGGATTTCTAAAGTTTGGTGCAAAAAGGGTGTTTAGAACTAATTTGTCATTTGAAAAATATCAAACAACAGATTTCAGATTTTTCTTAAGTTCTTATTATCAAAACATTAGTTATCCCAAGGGTTGGGGTGTTTTCACCATGAGGTTATTTTTGTAGGGTTTTTCTAAGTTTCCCTTGTTTTCTTAAAATAAAAGGTATCCTATTTATTTTATACTAAACCAGGGTGTGATAGATTTTTCCAGTGAACTATATTGATTAAGTACCCTAACAAAAATAGGGATGCCCTCTTGTTCACTATTTAAATCACATTTTCTATTTTTCTTAACTTTAAGCATAATGCAAAAGAAGGAGTAAAAACTAACTCAATGTAGTGGACAGAGGGGTTTAACATTTTTAAATAGGTCAGTAGGTAGATATAAACTTCTCCAAATTTTTCTAACCCTAGTTAAATAGTACAACCATTTTTCTTGCTATTATTGAGCTTTTGGTCAAAACTATGATTAAATCAGAACCTTTTAGTTTTCTATAGTACCTATGGGGTTTTATATTTTTCTTAAGTAGGTTACATTATTTAGAGTCTGGCAAAATTGGTTTGACCAAATTTGGATAAACCAAACAGAAGTTATGGGTTTTTAAAGTTTCTGTTTGAATTTAAATCAGGTTTTAATAAGGCTTTTCTGAAAAAGCAGTTTGCGCCGAGGTCCCTGGGTTTAAACCGAATCAACCTTCGCAGTTCTACCCTTGCGCCACTATTCACTTGGGTCTCTGACATTTCACTTAACCCCCTGACCTTCTCTTCCTCTCACCCGCAGTCCTTCCCCCAATGGAAACAGTGCCCGCGAGAAAGAAAAGGGCGGCGCGGCTTACCGGCGGCGAGGGAGGTCCGGCGAAGGGCAGGGTTTGCTCGGGGAGGTTCTGGCGATCACGTCGAGGTACGGCTCGTCGTCGGGGATGGCCGGAATCGCCCGGTCCACGCGCGCAGGCGGGCGAGCTCGTCGGCGGCGTGTGCTCCGGCCTATCCACGGCGGTACAGTTCAATCCAAGGGCATAGGGAGCTTCATGGAGGTCTAAGGAGTCTAACCGTGCAAGGAATCGAAGAGAGATTCACCGTGTACCTCGGTCCACGGTTGCCGGCGGTCGGGTGAAGTCCCGTGACCTTGTTCCGGCGTCTCCGGTGAAGCAGAGCCCGATTCTTTGCTCGGGGAGCTTCACGGAGGTGTGCACAGTCTTCTCCGAGGGCTGGATGGGGCTGGAAATGGCTGGGCGGGCCGGTCTACGGTGGCAGGGGGATCGGGTGGCCGCGGACAAGCTGCGCACTGGCCAACGGCGGTGAACTAAGCTCCGGCGAGGGTCGGGCGGGTGCGGAAGGGTACGGTCGAGGCCTGGGAGGGTTTTATAGGCGCGGACACAGACCAGGGCGCTGGCTTGGCTCGGGCGCGGCGCGGGGCTCACGGGGGCGCGCGCGGGCGTTCTCTGGCGCGGCAGAACGCGTCGAACACGTGGCGGTTTGTTTCTTCCATTGTTCAAACGTCGGCAGAGGTCGCAAACGTGCGAATCTTTGCAAAAGTTCGGCGCAGACCTCTTCCTGGCACCTAGGGCTGTCACTCAACTGTGAGACGTCGGGGCAGATATGGCCTAGGGAGGGAGATCTTCGAGTGCCAAATCGGGTGTGTCACACTGCGCACTTCGCGACAAAAGCCATGCCATGGCATATCAAACGTCCAAGTCTCGGGCTCAACTTTTTCCAGTGGGTGCCCTAGGTGGTATGCCACGTTTTTGGTATAGAACACAAGTGGATTTGATGCCAGCTTCGAGGTGAACACAACTGATCTTTAGTATAGGTATAGTTTTTAACTTAGAGAGAAATAGAGAGCTCTAGCTCTCTCTCCACTTAGTGATTTGATTTGAGGTTTCTCCAGGGGCCTTTTTGCAATATTTCCTTCCTCTAATTGCTGGTTATAAGGTTACTTAAGGTTGGTTTAAGGATTACTCATGTTTTGCATATTTGCTCATTTTCTTCTCCCTCTTATCCATGGCTTTGGAAAGGAGGGTTCAAGAGGGGCCTAGGGTTCTCCCTTTTCTTATCAAATGTAGCAAATGCACAAAAGCTTAAATGGTGCCCTTAGGTCCTTAGAATTCTTGGTTAACACATAATCTCCAAGGTTCTTTGTTCCCCTCAAGTTATTTCCACATGTGATCACAATCCTTAGCATTCAGGGTATGTTCTAGTCATGGTAACACCTGAGGTGTTACAGCCCTCCCCCCTTAAAGGAATCTCGTCCCGAGATTTTAGGTAGAGTCCCTTGGAGGGTGCTTGAGGGTGTGTTAGTGCTACTCTCCCTTTATGCTCAAGTTTCACTTTTTAACTATTCTTCGAATGTCATCCTCTTTGCAACTTAAGAAGGAAGCCCTTCTTAAGTTAAATCCACGACTTAGACTATCCTTGTTATCTAAGTTTTTCTTATAATTGACTTCAAAGGGCAGGTGGGGGTGGGGTTTTTGGGGTTACATACCGACTCCTTTGGGTAGAAAGTCGGGGAAGCGAGAGCGTAGAAAATCCCCCGTCTCCCATGTAGCTTCTTCTGCTGAATGATGACTCCACTGAACCTTATACATTCTCATTTATCTTGCCCGAGTTGATCTCTCCTTTTGATCCAATACCTTGACGGGGTACTCTTGGTAGGACAAGTCTGGTTCTATCTCAATGTCTGGTTCCGGTAGCACTTCAGTGGGTAGACGAACACATTTTCGCAGCTGAGATACATGGAACACACTTTGAACTGCTGACATACGGGGTGGCAATTCCAATTGGTAAGCTACGGGTCCACAACTTGCCTTGATCTTATAGGGTCCAATGTAACGAGGGGCTAACTTGCCCTTGATCCCGAATCTCTGGACACCCTTGGTGGGTGATATCTTAAGGTAGACATGATCTCCTACCTCAAACTGTAGAGGCTTCCGCCTCTTGTCATGATAACTCTTTTGCCTAGCCTGAGCAGCTTCTAAGTTCTTCCTGATGACTCTGACCTTTTCCTCTGCTTCAAGTACCAAATCTGGCCCAAATATTTCCCTCTCTCCTGCTTGAGACCAATTCAACGGGGTTCTGCATCTTCTCCCATACAAAGCCTCAAAAGGTGCCATCTTTAGACTGGATTGATAGCTGTTATTGTAAGAAAACTCTGCCAAGGAAAGACACTTGTCCCAATCCTTCCCATAATGTAGTGCACATGCCCTTAACATATCTTCTAAACTCTGGTTCACCCTTTCTGTCTGACCATCTGATTGAGGGTGATATGCTGAGCTTCGGATTACTGTGGGTCCCGAGGGCTTCTTGCAGTTTCTCCCAAAAGCATGCCACAAACAGTGCTCCTCTGTCAGATATAATGGTCTTTGGGATACCATGCAATCTTACTATCTGATCAACATAAATTTCTGCGTACTTCTCTGTCTTGTGGGTGGTGTGCACTGGCAAGAAATGAGCAGTCTTGGTCACTCTGTCCACAATGACCCAAATAGAATCATGGTGCCTGGAGGTATTGGGTAATCCTACTATGAAGTCCATGCAAATGTCCTCCCATTTCCAAGATGGTATGGGAAGGGGTTGCAAGGGGCCTGCTGCCTTCAAGTGACTAGCCTTGATTCTCTGGCAAGTGTCACACTCTGATACGTACTTGGCAATTTCCCTCTTCATCCTGGTCCACCAATACAAAGATCTGAGATCATGGTACATCTTGTTGCTACCAGGGTGCATGGAGATTTTGGAAAGGTGAGCTTCATCCAGTATCGTCTTTCTAAGTTCAGGGTCCTTGGGAACAACCAATCGATCTCCAAACCAGAGAATTCCCTTGCTGTCCTGTCGGAAACACTTGTATTTTTCTACCTTTTGCTTTAGCATATCTTTGATAACCTGAACACCCTTATCCCCAATCTGTGCCTGAACTATTTGTTCTTGCAATGTGGGCTCCACCGAGATATAGCTTAGGTCACCCGAAGAAACAACTTCCAGGTTCAGCTTGCACAACTCATCACACAGGGTGGTCACTCCCACATCCATGCTCATACAATTGCACTGGTCCTTTCTGCTCAAGGCATCTGCCACAACATTGGCTTTGCCAGGATGGTAATGCACCTCCAAATCATAGTCCTTGATTAATTCCAACCATCTTCTCTGCCTCATGTTCAGATCTGCCTGAGTGAAAATGTACTTGAGGCTCTTGTGATCAGTGTAAATGTTACAGTGAGCTCCCATCAAGTAGTGTCTCCATATCTTGAGGGCATGAACTACTGCTGCCAACTCCAGATCATGTGTCGGGTAGTTCTGCTCATGGGGTCTAAGTGCTCGGGAAGCATAAGCAATCACTCTGTTCTCTTGCATCAAGACACATCCCAATCCAGTACCTGAAGCATCACAATAAACTTCGAAGGGCTTAATGTTATCAGGTTGAGCCAGTACTGGGGCTGTTGTCAAATGCTGCCTCAGTGTATGAAAAGCATCTTCGCACTTCTGGCTCCACGTGAACTTGTCTCCCTTCTTCAATAGCTCAGTCATTGGCTTGGCAATTCTGGAGAAATCCGGAATAAATCGTCGGTAGTACCCTGCCAATCCCAGAAAACTCCTAATCTGCCTCACTGTAGTTGGAGGTTTCCAGTTCATCACTTCTTGCACTTTCTCAGGGTCAACTGATACCCTATTCTGAGAAATTTTGTGACCCAAGAATTTAATCTCCTTCAGCCAGAACTCACACTTACTCAACTTAGCATACAACTGATGATCACGCAGTCTCTGAAGTACAGTATGCAAGTGTTTGGTGTGCTCGGCTTCATTCTTGGAATAAACCAAGATGTCATCAATGAAAACGACCACGAACTTGTCTAGCTCTGGCATGAATACTGAGTTCATCAAGTACATAAAATAAGCCGGGGCATTGGTTAGCCCAAAAGACATCACCAGAAACTCATACAGTCCATATCTGGTAGAGAAAGCCGTCTTGGGAATATCGCTGGTACGGATCTTAATCTGATGGTAACCTGAGCGAAGGTCTATCTTGGAGAATACCTTGGCTCCTACCAACTGATCAAACAGAACATCAATGCGGGGCAGCGGGTATTTGTTCTTGATAGTCACCGCATTGAGAGGACGGTAGTCAACACACATCCTCAAACTCTCATCCTTTTTCTTCACAAATAAAGCCGGACATCCCCATGGTGAAGTGCTTGGACGAATAAACCCCTTGTCCAACAATTCTTGCAATTGTTTCTTCAATTCTGCCAATTCCGCGGAAGGCATCCTATAGGGTCTCTTGGAGATAGGAGCAGTCCCGGGTTGCAATTCGATGGCGAACTCAATATCTCGGTCAGGTGGCATCCCTGGCAATTCATCCGGAAAAACATCCGGATAGTCACAGACCACTGGGATCTTTTCCACTGGGGATTCTATCATAACAAAGGCACAAGATCGGGTACAACCCTGGTTGGGTAAATGAAAAACAGTCTCGCCATAAGCAGGGGAATGAATTTCAATGGCTCTGGCTGCAATGTCCAATACTGCCTGATGCCTGGTCAACCAGTCAGCTCCCAAAATAATATCCACGCTATCCAATCCTAAGATGAGAAGGGTGGTTCTAATCACCAGACTACCAAATTTTATAGGCACTTGCCTGTTGATTTGATAAGTGGCAACTCTGCCTCCGGGTGTTGAAATTGTAATGCCCCCATCGGTATGGTGAAAGGGCAACTGGCATTTGGCGCTAAACTTGGCACTGATAAAACTATGTGAAGCACCGGAATCAAAAAGAACAATAGCGGGATAATTTAAAACTGTAAAGATACCAGTCATGACGGGTGCTCCCTCTGGAATGTCAGCCATGGTAGTGAAGTTCAGCTTGCACTGCCTCACTTGCACCTTCTGTCTCTTGCCTTGGTTCTGATTGACATTCTGCCCCTGCCTCTGCTGGTTTCTGGGGCAATTCTTGGCATAATGCCCAGTGTTGCCACAAGTGAAGCACCTGTTGTCATTGGCCTGGCGGTACTGCTGCTGCTGCTGATTGCTCCTCTGAGCGGGAAATTGGGTGCGGTTGGGTACTTGCTGCTGCTGCTGCGGTGGTCTGATCACCCATCTCCCTTGCTGCTGCTGAGGCCCCTTGTTCTGCGTGTCGGACACAATCCTGAAGCGCTGTGGCTGAGCTGAGGGTCCTGCCACAGGGGTCTTCCTCTTCTTCTCTGCCTGTCGAGCTATAATGCAGTCCTCCTGGGAGATAGCCATGTTGACCAACTCATTGTAGCTGTTGGCCCTGACGGTGTTGAGACGATCACGGAGCTTGGTGCTGAGCCCCCGTCTGAACCTGTCCCTCTTCTTCTCGTCCGTGTCTGCATGGTATCCAGCATACTGGCACAAATCATTAAAGGCCTGAGCATACTGCAACACTGTCCTGTTGCCCTGAGTGAGTGCCAAAAACTCATTGAGCTTCCGGTCCATGATGCCAGCTGGGATATGGTGTCCTCTGAAAGCTGCCTTGAACTCCCTCCATTCCACCTCTCTACCTTCTGGCTGCATGGCAAGAAAATGATCCCACCAAGTCCTCGCGGGTCCGCGAAGCTGCTGGGTGGCGAACCTGACTTTGGTGACCTCTGAGCAAGCTCCATGGAGCAGTGGGAATTTGGATTCCACCACCCGCAACCATACATCTGCATCAAGTGGGTCCTCGGCCCTTGTGAACAATGGAGGCTGGGTGCTGAGGAACTCCTGATAGGTAGCCGCCGCGGGGTGACGCTGATGGTCTCCACCACCATAGTGCTGTGGTGGTGGCTGACGCTGAGCCAGCTGCCTCAAGATCTCATTCTGCTAAGCCATGAGCTCCTGCTGAGTGGGAGGCGGTGGCGGTGGAGGAACGTGCTCATTCTGACCACGGCACGCTCTCCCAGCCATCTGAAAAATCACATGGTTGCTTAATAACACGTCTCCAAGCTTAAGGTTCAAACACGGTAGGGGAGTTAAAGCAATTTGATTGATTCCACATAAAACAAAACAAAAAAAACATAAACCTTCCGTCCGAATTTAAACTGCCATTAATCATCCCCAAACCTCCAAAAGAGTTTAACACGGTTACATCAATGATCCAAAAGACTCAACTCTACCTAGCCTAGTACCCTAAGGGTGCAAAAGCTAAGCTAGCGGCGAGGAGTCCAACTATCACCAACCTCTAGTATTATCCCTGGCATCTAGTGAGCGAACGAGGCAACGCTTGACTCGGGGGAAGGTGGTCTCCCTGAGCCAGCGGTGTCTACACTGGAAGCAGGCTCCTCCCCTCCCTCGATGTCAACGTCCTCATCAGCCCCCTCATCATGGATCTCTTGATGATGCATATCTAGATGCTCATTAGCTTCTGCTAGCTGCTGTTGGGTGTTGAGGAGCTGATCCTCGAGAACCTCGATGGTGTTCTCCCTGGTGCCCACTAGCTCCTCCAACTCATGAATCTCATCAGACAGCTGCTCCACTTGCAAATCTTTTTCCACCAGCTCCTGGGACAAGTCCACCACGAGCTCCTCCCTGTTGTCCAAGGTGATCTTGGTCGCCTCTAGCAGTGCCATCAAATGAGACATGGCCTCCCCACGCATCACTTGCAGACGATACAGGGCGTTCATGCATCGCACCGACAAGTGAGCCGTGTGGTCTGGGTAGAGAGCCCAGATGTCCTTGGCATGCTCCACCCGATCCTTCCACATCGGGTCGTCCTCCTTTTCCGCGGGGAACAACCCAATTGGGTGGGTAGCCAGCTCCAAGGGATGGAATCCGCAGAAAGTAGTCAATCCATGCAGAGCGATTGCCTCGATCGTGTCCTCCGCTCGGTATCCGAATGACTCGGAGTCCAAAGAGCGCCAGCCTGGCTGCAGGGGATGAGGCTCCAAAGTCATCCTCACCCTACAGCGAGGCACCCGGTGCTTCTCGAACTGCTGCACCGCGTACTGAGGGGGTGTCAAGTATCCTGCCCCCTGAAGTACTTCCCACAAGATGCGGGGAAAACCCTCTCGTGCAAGTCCGTCAGTGTGGGTCAGTGCATTTCCGTCATCGGAGGATCCGTGGGAAGTCATCTGTGTACGGTTAAGCGTAAGTAAAAGAAAAAGGATTACAAAAACGAACAAGGAAAACAAAAACTCAGCCTGTCTCTAGTTAAAAGAAAAAGGCACTGGGACCTAGTTGGCTGTTATCTTGTTTTTAAGTCTTTTTACTCAGTTATCCATTTGCTTAATTAAGAATGCATGCATGCTCGTCCCGAACGACCTCTCCAAAAGATAAAAGGAATAGGGAAGAACTCCCATCCTGTAAAAAGTGGCCTGTAGGGCCTAGTCACTTAGCCACCTAGCTACCCTTTTATTACCCTAAGGCTTCACGTCCTAGGTCTATCCTACTCGTCCTACTATCTATCCAATATTGTTTCTATCAAATTTTACTTGGAAAATTGATGGTGTTTACATTTTATTGATTCCTCTGTGGTGGTACAAGCTCCGATACCAGCTGTGGCGGAACTGCCCGAATTATTCCAACTTAAGTGCCTAAGCCCTGCCTTAGAGGCTAGACCACACTTAAATGGGAATAACCCGTCAATCCCTCGGATCTAGTCCGACACGGCCACTGACAGGATCAAGTACCACACTCTCACTCGAAGGTGAGTCACAGAGCAAATACAATAAAGCATAAAACCATGCATAGAAGAGTGTTAAATTATTACATCATCATCATCGGAGTTTTGCCAAAAGTAGTCATCATTGTTTCGGGGTGCAGCGGAAATAAACTAACGGTAAATAAATGGAGAGAGGGGGAAGCCTGTCCCATCACTCCTCATGCTCCTCCTCAGCCGAGGCAGGGTCCCACTCGACGGTCCATCCTGGTGGTAAGGTAGACGGCCAAGTCACTCCAGCAGCCATTTCCACCAGAGAACCTGTAAAAATTATGCCACAAGCAAGGCTGAGTATACTAATACTCAGCTAGACTTACCCGGTGTGAGGAGTCTACTCCTCTACCTCTAGACATGCAGCTGTTTGGCTGTGGGGTTTGGTTGCCAAAAGCACTAGCTGAGTTTCTAAATCAAGATTTTAACTTAGTCAAAGTTAAGTGTGACTCTCTTAAGGCTAAAAATGAACTATCTATTCATACAAAGTAGCAAACATTTTAGCAATCAATATCTTGTATCATCTCCGCATCATTCCATTTGTTACTCAATGCAGTACAATGGATCAAGCAGTCTCATTAGCTGCGAGAAGCAGACGATTCGAATCGAGTTTTTATCCTTGCAAGGTAAACCTAAACACACGACATGCAGGGGCACTCTGTCCCCACACATATCAACCGTCCCCATCGATTCCCTAGCAACAGAAAGGGGCTCACCGCCTTGGCGTACAATGCCTCACTGACCCCGACTGGCCGTCGTGCAGTGACCGCACTTGTACCCACCATAACCGGAATGGGAGACTACGTCTCAGGTCGCGTGAGGAGGGCAATCTGCGGGCAGGTTCACTCAGGTACTAGGCTTACCGATTTACCATATTTCTCGGTATGTGTTTAGTACGTTCAAACGCTTGACACAGGTATCCGCACGTTAATCCTTATTCCATTTTCCATCTCGTGGACAACCAATCCCCATGGATTGTTGTCCACCCACTAGTATCATGACAGTGTGAAAGTGGGTACAATCAATTTCCTGATCTCGCGCGAGTGCTAGAAAAATCACTCGTCTTCTACCGAGATCCTAATTAAATAAAGCAACTACTCGACCTGTCATACTAGTATTCATCTCAAAAGGATTCCTGAGATCATGCAACTAGGGTTTCAAACAATTCCTACACCTAAGTGCACAATCAATCCTACAATCATTAAGTGAAGTAAATTAGCATAAATAACAGGTTATGCATAAACCGGGGCTTGCCTTCCAAAGCAGTGGCAGGCAGGTCCTCTGGTGCAGGCTCGGGTGCTGGATCTGGGGCTACCTCCCGAGCAGCTCCTTGCTCCGGCACGAGGATGTACTCTCCGTCAGCAAGATTACAGTCTATCGAAATGCAATGAACATGTATGTCATGATTATGCAAGATTTAAGAACATTAAGCTACAGAAACTAAGTCAAGAATTAACTTAGGGTTCCTTGGCTATGTGGGTCTTCTAGTGGTATATATAGACTTATTACCTTTTAGGTTTAGGTTTTCTTTTAGGATAACATAGTGGATTTGCATTGCCTTTATAGATTTCAGTGGACAATTTACACAGGTCCTAGGAGGACATTAATTTCCATTATCCATTTTCCTTTCTTTAATTTCCATTTAGGGTTTCTAGTGTAGGTTTGAACTATGACAGTATTTTAAAAATTTCCAAAAATTCTGTAAAAATTACAGTGGGTTGTCACTTGCTATTCTAGCTTGTTTTAAGAATTTGAGGCTTAAAGTACAAAAGCTAGGCTTTAAACAAAAATAACAATAGTTAGGCAAAATGGGCCACTTTACACTATACCTCTTAGTTAGGGGTAGGTTCTGTCCTAAAGGTTATTTTTGGTGGCCTCTAATAGTGATAATAAGCTCTTGTACCAAAAATGACAGAGGGCAACATGATGGTTAATTAATGATGGATTTCTAAAGTTTGGTGCAAAAAGGGTGTTTAGAACTAACTTGTCATTTGAAAAATATCAAACAACAGATTTCAGATTTTTCTTAAGTTCTTATTATCAAAACATTAGTTATCCCAAGGGTTGGGGTGTTTTCACCATGAGGTTATTTTTGTAGGGTTTTTCTAAGTTTCCCTTGTTTTCTTAAAATAAAAGGTATCCTATTTATTTTATACTAAACCAGGGTGTGATAGATTTTTCCAGTGAACTATATTGATTAAGTACCCTAACAAAAATAGGGATGCCCTCTGGTTCACTATTTAAATCACATTTTCTATTTTTCTTAACTTTAAGCATAATGCAAAAGAAGGAGTAAAAACTAACTCAATGTAGTGGACAGAGGGGTTTCACATTTTTAAATAGGTCAGTAGGTAGATATAAACTTCTCCAAATTTTTCTAACCCTAGTTAAATAGTACAACCATTTTTCTTGATATTATTGAGCTTTTGGTCAAAACTATGATTAAATCAGAACCTTTTAGTTTTCTATAGTACCTATGGGGTTTTATATTTTTCTTAAGTAGGTTACATTATTTAGAGTCTGGCAAAATTGGTTTGACCAAATTTGGATAAACCAAACAGAAGTTATGGGTTTTTAAAGTTTCTGTTTGAATTTAAATCAGGTTTTAATAAGGCTTTTCTGAAAAAGCAGTTTGCGCCGAGGTCCCTGGGTTTAAACCGAATCAACCTTCGCAGTTCTACCCTTGCGCCACTATTCACTTGGGTCTCTGACATTTCACTTAACCCCCTGACCTTCTCTTCCTCTCACCCGCAGTCCTTCCCCAATGGAAACAGTGCCCGCGAGAAAGAAAAGGGCGGCGCGGCTTACCGGCGGTGAGGGAGGTCCGGCGAAGGGCAGGGTTTCCTCGGGGAGGTTCTGGCGATCACGTCGAGGTACGGCTCGTCGTCGGGGATGGCCGGAATCGCCCGGTCCACGCGCGCAGGCGGGCGAGCTCGTCGGTGGCGTGTGCTCCGGCCTATCCACGGCGGTACAGTTCAATCCAAGGGCATAGGGAGCTTCATGGAGGTCTAAGGAGTCTAACCGTGCAAGGAATCGAAGAGAGATTCACCGTGTACCTCGGTCCACTGTTGCCGGCGGTCGGGTGAAGTCCGGTGACCTTGTTCTGGTGTCTCCGGTGAAGCAGAGCCCGATTCTTTGCTCGGGGAGCTTCACGGAGGTGTGCACAGTCTTCTCCGAGGGCTGGACGGGGCTGGAAATGGCTGGGCGGGCCGGTCTACGGTGGCAGGGGGATCGGGTGGCCGCGGACAAGCTGCGCACTGGCCAACGGCGGTGAACTAAGCTCCGGCGAGGGTCGGGCGGGTGCGGAAGGGTACGGTCGAGGCCTGGGAGGGTTTTATAGGCGCGGACGCGGACCAGGGCGCTGGCATGGCTCGGGCGCGGCGCGGGGCTCACGGGGGCGCGCGCGGGCGTTCTCTGGCGCGGCAGAACGCGTCGAACACGTGGCGGTTTGTTTCTTCCATTGTTCAAACGTCGGCAGAGGTCGCAAACGTGCGAATCTTTGCAAAAGTTCGGCGCAGACCTCTTCCTGGCACCTAGGGCTGTCACTCAACTGTGAGACGTCGGGGCAAATATGGCCTAGGGAGGGAGATCTTCGAGTGCCAAATCGGGTGTGTCACACTGCGCACTTCGCGACAAATGCCATGCCATGGCATGTCAAACGTCCGAGTCTCGGGCTCAACTTTTTCCAGTGGGTGCCCTAGGTGGTATGCCACGTTTTTGGTATAGAACACAAGTGGATTTGATGCCAGCTTCGAGGTGAACACAACTAATCTTTAGTATAGGTATAGTTTTTAACTTAGAGAGAAATAGAGAGCTCTAGCTCTCTCTCCACTTAGTGATTTGATTTGAGGTTTCTCCAGGGGCCTTTTTGCAATATTTCCTTCCTCTAATTGCTGGTTATAAGGTTACTTAAGGTTGGTTTAAGGATTACTCATGTTTTGCATATTTGCTCATTTTCTTCTCCCTCTTATCCATGGCTTTGGAAAGGAGGGTTCAAGAGGGGCCTAGGGTTCTCCCTTTTCTTATCAAATGTAGCAAATGCACAAAAGCTTAAATGGTGCCATTAGGTCCTTAGAATTCTTGGTTACCACATAATCTCCAAGGTTCTTTGTTCCCCTCAAGTTATTTCCACATGTGATCACAATCCTTAGCATTCAGGGTATGTTCTAGTCATGGTAACACCTGAGGTGTTACACGGACGAAGGGTTTTAATATCTAACATTTTATGTTGCCTTGTTCTTGATTCATAGAATTTGAGAACAAGTCTCCAACATTGGCGCCCACCTCCGGTGAATTCACTTCCACTTTTCGACCTGATGGCTTCGTTCAAGAACCAAGCTCGAACAGCTTCGGCTCCGAAGCTGATTCTCCCAATAACAGGCGGTTCATGCTCAGAGCCGGCTAACAAGAAGCAGAAGAAGGAGGCACAAAGAAGAGTACAACATGTAGGGGTACAAGGACCCTTCATCAAGTCAAGATGGTCTCACATCCCAATTACCTTCTCTCAAGAGGATCTTCAGCTCAAGGATTACCCACACAATGATGCTATGGTTATCTCTTGTGTGATCAAAGGATTTCTAGTCCACAATGTTTTGGTTGATACAGGCAGTACAGCGGATATTATATTTGCTAAGGCCTTCAGACAAATGCAAGAGCCCAAAGACAAGATTCATGATGCTACGCACCCTCTTTGTGGCTTCGGAGGAAGACAGATTGCAGCGCTTGGTAAGATTACCATGCCAGTGACCTTCGGGTTCGTCAACAATACAAGGACTGAGAAAGTTGTGTTTGACATTGTTGACATGGAGTATCCCTACAATGCTATCATTGGTCGCGGAACACTCAATGCTTTCGAAGCAATTCTTCATCCAGCATATCTTTGCATGAAGATACCTTTGGATCAGGGACCTATTGCTATTCATGGGAGTCAGGAAGCTGCCAGAAAGGCCGAGGGGAATTGGACTGATTCAAAGGTAATCCACAATATAGATGAAGCCGAAGCTTGTGAGCAGTACAAGTACAGAAGGGAGAAGGCTGCTTCGGCCAATCAGCCGAAACCCATGCTTTTATGCGAAGATACCACAGAGCAGAAGGTGCTGCTGGGATCTCAATTGTATGAGGAACAAGAGAAAACCCTGATAAGATTCCTATTCAACAACAAAGATGTCTTTGCATGGTCGGCTAACGATCTCTGTGGCGTCAACAGGGATGTTATTGAACACTCGCTCAATGTTGATCCATCCTTCAGACCCAGAAAGCAGAGGCTTCGAAAGATGTCTGATGACAAGGCCGAAGGTGCTCGAAATGAAGTAAAAAGACTCCTCAGCGCCAGAGTCATCAGAGAAGTAAAGTATCCAGAATGGCTGGCTAACACTGTTATGGTAGAAAAGGCCAATGGCAAATGGAGGATGTGTATTGATTTTACTGATCTCAACAAGGCTTGTCCAAAGGATGAGTTTCCATTACCAAGGATAGATTCCCTAGTTGATGCGGCAGCTTCATTAGAACTTATGAATCTATTGGATTGTTATTCAGGCTATCATCAAATTTGGATGAAGAAAGAGGATGAGCCAAAAACCAGCTTCATAACCCCTAGCGGAACATATTGTTACCTTCGGATGCCTGAGGGGCTCAAGAATGCTGGAGGAAGCTTCAGCAGAATGACAGCAAAGGTTCTTCATTCTCAGATAAGCAGAAATGTGCTAACTTATGTCGATGATATCATTGTAAAGAGCACGAAACAAGAAAATCACATTGCTGATCTGCAAGAGACTTTCGCTAATTTTAGGCAGGCCGGTCTAAAACTGAATCCAGAAAAGTGTGTTTTCGGAGTAAAGAAGGGGAAATTCCTTGGTTGCCTAGTTTCAACAAAAGGGATTGAGGCTAATCCAAATAAAATCGAAGCTATTCTCCGAATGGAACCACCAAGCACAAAGAAGGGGGCTCAACGATTGACAGGAAGACTGGCATCCCTCAACAGATTCATATTTAGATCGGTAGAGAGAAATTTACCATTCTTCGAAGTGCTGAAGTCAGCCGAAGTTTTTCAATGGGGACAAGTTCAGCAGAGAGCCTTCTGTTGGGGACTTGTTCTCAAATGCTAAGAATTAAGAACAAGGCAACATAAAAAGTGTTAAGTGATAAAGTCCTTCGTCCTTCGAAACATTATGCCCCATCGGGAAATAATGAGTTTCGGACGAAGGTCACAAAAGACATACCTTCGTAAATATATCAAGTAATGACGAAGGATTCATACAAATGATATAGACAACATCATAGAATCATTTCTATTTTATTAACATGGAAAAATAGAAATGATTTCAAATTACAAATGTACCTTCGATCCTGAGAGAAGGTAAAAAGTACAAGCGTGACGCAAAAGTAAATGCCCAGTCAGCGTGAACAGTACGGGAGTACTGTTCACCTATTTATAGACACGGGACGCAGCCCACGTAAAATTACATTCATGACCATTACATTTGCCAATGACTTATGGAAATCTGTCAAGGCCCAAGTAGTCTTTTCGTCTTTAAGTCGGTTCCCCTTCTCTGCCATCGCGCCGAAGCTTCCCTGCGCACAGCTTCGGCTGCGCACCATCCTTCGTGGAACTTGGTAATCAGCACGTCCTCCATTTTAATCCCCCTTCGTCTGGTTCAGGCTTCGTCCTGACCGTACTTCATGTTCATAACTCTGAGTCCGAAGGTACCTGTTCATATAATCCACTTGGAAAACATTGTCAAATCATGTTTTTGAGGACCTTCGGAGGACGAAGGCCCCCAACAGTAGCCCCTCGCAATATTAATTTGTTAATGATAAATTCAGATTGCGATATGGACGAAGGCCTTGAGCCGAAGGTCCGAAAAAACACCTTCCCTTTGCTAGAATAGCATCATTCACTGACAAGCGGGACCTTTCAATTTTCAACGCCCTGGGCGTATAAATAAGATCACACCGCAAACTCATTTGTTACGCATACTTGCCATCTGCTTCGGCCCACTAAATTTTTAGCTCTTGTGCATTAAGATTTGTGACCTTTTTGATTTTGAAGCTTCGGCCCTGAAAATAGTTTTTTAGCGTTTCCGAAGATGTCTGAAGGTAAGAAGATCCCTGCTGAGACGAAGCTGAGTCTCGAGGAAGAGAAGAATTTGGGGTTCCTTATAGCGATGGCGGAGACCAATACGGAGAAAATCACCAAGGAGATTCTTGAAGGTTTGTCCGAAGATACTGGTGACAGCGACAGCTATGATGTAGAAAGTGGTGGGGAAGAGGCCGAAGATCGACCATGGCGGCCAAGTCACACGGTTTTCGGGAAGACCACTATTAAGCAGAGTCATATTGATAATATGAGGGGGAGGTATTTTCGAGACATATCTATTGTGAGGGCTGATGCTGGAGAAAAAACTTCTCCCACCCCAGAAGAAGATGAAGTCGTAATCTTCCGAAGCTTTCTT
Organism: Zea luxurians; assembly: GCA_029449295.1. Classification (NCBI taxonomy): domain Eukaryota; kingdom Viridiplantae; phylum Streptophyta; class Magnoliopsida; order Poales; family Poaceae; genus Zea; species Zea luxurians. Next base: position 5,540,569 of record JAOPSE010000014.1, on the reverse strand, counting down.
AAGGCTGGGCTTCGATTCCCGCTAAGCAACTTTGTTGTTGAAGTCCTGAAAACATTTCAAGTCTACCTCCATCAAATTACTCCCGAAGCTATCTTGAGAATGGGGATGTTTATCTGGGCTACGAGGAGCCAAGGATTAGAACCGAATGCTAAAAGCTTTTGCAACATTCATGAGTTGTTATATGAGACGAAGCCCTGGGGGAAAGAACAATATCACAACAACTTTGGGTGTTACAGCTTCGGTGCCCGCTCCGGGTCAAGTCGCCCTGTGCCGACCTTTCGGAAGAGGTGGCCTGGAGCCTGGATGACTGAATGGTTTTATGTAAAGAATGACTTAACAGCGCAAGAAGATGTGAAGAGTATCATTATGCGCCCCATCTGGCAACGCTTCGGACTTCGAAGGCCGAAGGTTGAAATGGATGAAGCAGCCGAGGAATGTCAAAGAGCCTTCGGCGTAGTCTGCTCCTTTATTGGGACAAGGGACTTGATTCAAGAACATATTGCTTTCAGGGTGTGGCCACTTGCAGAAAAGTGGGAAATGCCGAAGGAGACCATCAAAGAGTCCGACGAAGGCAGACTGGTCAGACTGAAATACACATTCAAATACGGGGATAAATTTGTTGAACCTGATGACGACTGGTTGAAAAGCATTGAAACATTAAGTGACGAACTGCTTGGGTCATATTCGAAGGCCGAGAACACTGCGTTATCAGCAGCCTTCGGAGGCCGAAAGAAGAAAAGGCTCAACCGGGTATTTGACGCAGTCGGGTTTGTCTACCCTGACTATCACTATCCGGTATTGGGTCGCAAAAGAAAGAATACATCTCTTGCGACAGAAGCTACCACGAGTGCTACTAGTGAGCCAGCGCCACAAAGGAAAAAGGTGAAGGTGCTCACCCACCGAGCGTGTTTTATTGAGCCGGCCACAGTGCCAGAATTTATTGGTGAAGTCTCTTTGGCCCCTGAAGCTACAGAACCACCTCCAGTGCCGAAGATGGAAGAGACAACTGAAGCGCCTCCAGCAGAAAAAGCAGAAAAATCGAAGATTGAAGGGCCAAAAATATCAGAAATCTTAAGTCCTTCAGCAACTATCGAAACAACAAAAAATCAAAAGGGCCCATTGGTGACCCCAAAAAGGAAAAGAATGGTAAATGTACTAGATGTCTTGGAGACAATTAAGTCTTCAAGCACAACACCAAAAAAACTGTTGAATCTGCTGAAGCGTCTTTCGAAGCTTCGAAGCAACAAGCTGAAGCTGAAGCTGGGCCTTCAGAGCCCACCAAGGAACAATCTTTGGAAACCGAGAAAATATCAAAACCAGTTTTGGTTAAAGAAATTGATACTGCCGCCCCCGAAGCTCCTGCCAGCATATGCGATTACATCGTGCGACATGCTTCGGGGAAGAAATTGTCTGAAGAAGAAACCTATGAAGCCAACCACTATGCTAGAGAGCTAAAATACCCGAAGGGGGCAGTACTGTTTAATGGGACAAATGAAGATGACTTCCTGTACTGCCTTCCTGATAATAAAGAACTATCCGTCTGCCGAGAGATGGCTAGAAGTATGGGGTTCCCGAAGCTCGAAGCTGGATTAAGTGCTATGACAAAGGAGGATCTTGCGGACAGTCTTGCGTACAATAGCCTAAAGGTATGGGAATTATACACTTGAAAAAAAATTTTAATACATAATTCATTCTTTTATTCTTACATGAATTCTTTTTCGTATAGGGCTTAATCCTAAGTAACGCATTAAGAGCACAAAAGAGTGCCGAAGATGAGAGCTACGAAATTGCGTTCAACAATTTACGTTCAGAAGTTATTAAACTGAGAAACGAAGCTCTAGAAAAAGATAAAATTCTGCTTACACTAGTAGACAAAATAAAAAAGGACGAAGCTGCTGCAAAGGTTCAGGCCGAAGCTCAGAGACGCGAAATTAAAGATCTTCAGAAGCAATTGGCCCGGGCGAAAGAAGAACGCATGCTCGAAGAAACAAAGCGGGAATGCAGCGATCAATGGGCCGGTCATTTGGAAGCAACCGTGGAAAAGCTTCGGTCTTCTAAGAAAAAATGCTACGAAAAATCCCTGGAATGCATAAAGAAAATTAAAACCAGCTTCGCCAACGTGGGCGCATTTTCCAGTGAAGAAAATTTCTCAAGAGGCAATCCCGAAGGTCCGATAGAATGGATCAGTCACGAAGCAGAGGCCTTTGAGGAAATCCTGAGTAGCCGCGGTGACATCTGCGCTTTTTCGGGCGCCAGGGGAGTTGCTACTGTCTTGGAGAAGAAAGGTTGTGAACATGTAAAAGCTTTAGCTCAATCCGAAGCTGCCTTATCCTCCGAAGACATCAAAGACCCCTCGGCCGAAGCAAGCATGGTTGGTGGCAAATTCTTTACTGATGTCTGGGACAACGGCGGCCGAGAAATGGCGCAAGAAATTATTCAAAGGAGTGAAAAAGGCATCCATGATGCTAGGAAAGTGACAGAAACTGCCGAAGGGCAAATAGGTATTAATTAATCGCTCTTATTGTGTTGTAATTTTTATTTTGAACTTTGATCGCGGTTTGTAATAATAATGCAAAAATATTCTCTTCCCTCAGAACCTGCCGGATCGTCTGGTGACCCTCACACAAAAGGGGATGACGAAATTAAACAAATGGCCGAAGCTATCATGGATAAAGTTGTTGAACAACTTCTAAATGAGGCTGCCGAAGTAGTATTAAGAGAAGACTAGGTGTTATTAGAAAAAAACATTTGAAATGTGATCTATGTAATATTTTGTACATTTGAATGTAATATACAAGTCTCTTTTCATTATTCAATTCTTTACGATGCATGAAATTCTACATACATACCATTTTTGAGCCTTCGGCGAAAAAACACCTTCCCTTCTTTTCATGCTTCGTGAAGAAGATATTCTCCGTTAAAATTATTCTGATGAATCAGATCCGTGCTTCGTGAAAACATTCTCCGAAGCTGTATAATTTCGATATTACTCTGATGAAGCTCATCCATGCTTCGTAAAAACATTCTCCGAAGCTGTACTCCGGAGATTATCATTGTATTCCCTTGTGACTTTGCACATTTTGCACTTTCTCAAAACGTCCTTTCGAAGGTTGATACTGTGTCCCCTTCTTTTGCCATATGCAACATGATGTATGATGCTTATGCTATGCAAAATGGTGTGATGATGTTATGTTATGCAAATGACGTTTGTTCCGAAGATACACACAAAATATATTTATAAGCTCTGCATTCCCTTAGGAACGTCTTTGGAGCTTCTTCGCCTTTTACTTAGGCGGTATCAGCGTTGACTTTTCGCTGTAAGCTCTGCATTCCCTTAGGAACGTCTTTGGAGCTTCTTCGCCTTTTACTTTAGGCGGTATCAGCGTTGACTTTTCGCTGTATGCTCTGCATTCCCTTAGGAACGTCTTTGGAGCAAAAAACTTACACTGCGCTCCCTTTGGAACGGCTTTTTGTGACTTCGGCAACTTACTCTGCGTTCCTTAGAACGACTTTTTGTTGCTTCGAAGGATTTTTAATAGTTCGAAGGTCCTCCTTGTTACCGCAAATTATTAAGCTTCAGCATCTTAAGCCTGTGGAGAAGATAGGTTTTCCTGATAACCAACCACAAAACTATTACATGAAAACTGAAATGTTCTTTATTACACAGAAAACAGAACTAAACAGAAAAGACTGCTATCAAAGTAGGATATTTGTCAATAAATGTGCTTCGACTCTGGCACAGTACTATTGACTGTGCGAGCTTCAGATTGCTCTCTGAGATCCCTTTGGTGCGGAGCATATTGGCTTCCTTCTGGCTGTTGACCTTGTTGCAGCGGAGGTGGGGGCGGGGGCTGTTGCCATGAAGCTTGAGGTTGACTCGCCGAAGCTACGGAAACTGCAAGGTGGTTGCCCACGTATTCCGGGATGTAAGGCTGATGGTACGAAGCAGTATGCATGACCTGCTTCGGCTGGCCCTGTTGCGCTGCAGCTTCTGCTAGTTCCTTTTGTTTCTGGATGGTAACATGGCACATCCTGGTGGTATGGCCCTTGTTTTCACCACAGAATAAGCAAAATACCCTCCTTGATTGATCTCCAAATCTTCCGCCGAAGCCCCTGGCGCCTCTGCCTCTTGGAGCTGGTGGCCGGAAAAAAGTTTGCTGTTGCCCCGAAGCCTGTGAGGAGCTCTGCGGCCTGTTCTGCTGACTCCCCTTATCATCATTTTGAGTGGAGTTGTGAATGGACCTGACATGCCTCGGATAGAATCTTCCTCCGAAGCCCCTGGTCATTTCAGAAAATCTGAAGGCCTCCTCCCTTCTTTGGCGAAAGTCATTATCGGCACGAATGTACTCGTCCATCTTTTGGAGCAGCTTCTCCAGAGTCTGAGGAGGCTTCCTAGCAAAGTATTGAGCTGCAGGTCCAGGACGAAGCCCCTTGATCATGGCTTCGATAACAATTTCATTGGGCACCGTTGGAGCCTGCGCCCTCAAACGCAAGAACCTTCTAACATACGCCTGAAGGTATTCTTCATGATCCTGAGTGCACTGGAACAAGGCTTGAGCAGTGACCGGCTTCGTCTGAAATCCTTGAAAGCTGGTTAACAACATATCCTTCAGCTTTTGCCATGAAGTGATCGTTCCTGGTCGAAGGGAGGAACACCAGGTCTGAGCAACACTCCTGACGGCCATAACGAAAGACTTTGCCATGACTGCAGCATTGCCACCATACGAAGACACTGTTGCTTCGTAACTCATCAAGAACTGCTTCGGGTCTGAATGGCCATCAAACATGGGAAGCTGGGGTGGCTTATAGGACAGAGGCCAAGGTGTAGCCTGCAGCTCAGCGGACAGAGGAGAAGCATCATCGAAAACAAAATTTCCATGATGGAAATTGTCATACCAGTCATCTTCGTTGAAGAAGCCCTCCTGACGAAGGTCGTTTTGTTGAGGCCTTCGGTTCTGCTCATCGTGAGTAAGATGACATACTTCTTCAGAAGCTTCGTCTATCTGCCTTTGCAGCTCAGCTAGCCTGGCCATCTTTTCTTTTTTCCTCTGCACCTGTTGATGAAGCATCTCCATATCTCTGATTTCTTGGTCGAGTTCATCCTCCTGAAGCGTCGGGCTGACGGCCTTCCTTTTCTGGCTTCGGGCCTCTCGAAGAGAGACGGTCTCCTGGTTGGGATCCAGCGGTTGCAGTGCTGCAGCCCCAGCCGCTGAGGCTTTCTTCGGCGCCATAGCGAGGGTCTATAGCTTCCGAAGGTGTTCGAAAAACTCGAAATGGAAGTGAGTTCACCGGAGGTGGGCGCCAATGTTGGGGACTTGTTCTCAAATGCTAAGAATTAAGAACAAGGCAACATAAAAAGTGTTAAGTGATAAAGTCCTTCGTCCTTCGAAACATTATGCCCCATCGGGAAATAATGAGTTTCGGACGAAGGTCACAAAAGACATACCTTCGTAAATATATCAAGTAATGACGAAGGATTCATACAAATGATATAGACAACATCATAGAATCATTTCTATTTTATTAACATGGAAAAATAGAAATGATTTCAAATTACAAATGTACCTTCGATCCTGAGAGAAGGTAAAAAGTACAAGCGTGACGCAAAAGTAAATGCCCAGTCAGCGTGAACAGTACGGGAGTACTGTTCACCTATTTATAGACGCGGGACGCAGCCCACGTAAAATTACATTCATGACCATTACATTTGCCAATGACTTATGGAAATCTGTCAAGGCCCAAGTAGTCTTTTCGTCTTTAAGTCGGTTCCCCTTCTCTGCCATCGCGCCGAAGCTTCCCTGCGCACAGCTTCGGCTGCGCACCATCCTTCGTGGAACTTGGTAATCAGCCCGTCCTCCATTTTAATCCCCCTTCGTCTGGTTCAGGCTTCGTCCTGACCGTACTTCATGTTCATAACTCTGAGTCCGAAGGTACCTATTCATATAATCCACTTGGAAAACATTGTCAAATCATGTTTTTGAGGACCTTCGGAGGACGAAGGCCCCCAACACCTTCGAAGAGCTGAAGCAATATTTGATAGACCTAACAACGTTAACTCCACCAACGCCAGGGGCTCCTCTGTTGTTATATGTGGCAGCCTCGCACTCAGCGGTAAGTGCGGCACTTGTCCAAGAGAAGCTTGAAGGGCAAGTCAAAAAGCAAGCCCCAATATACTTTGTATCCGAAGTTCTTAGTTTATCAAAGAAAAATTATATAGAATTGGAGAAGGTGCTATATGCTGTTTTGATGGCTTCCAGGAAGCTTCGGCACTATTTTCAAGCATACAATATAATTGTCCCTTCTTCACAACCATTGAAGGATATTATGAGAAATAGAGAAGCTACTGGAAGGGTTGGAAAATGGGCTGTGGAACTCAACCAGTTTTGCATTGATTATGTGCATAGATCTTCGATTCAGTCTCAAGCGCTAGCAGACTTCATTGCTGTCTGGACGCCAGGGGCTCAGGAAGAAGAAGTGAGTAAAGATGCCGAAGCTTGGACAGTATTCTGCGATGGTTCTTGGGGAACCTTCGGGGCAGGAGCAGCCGCTGTGTTGGTCGCACCATCCAAAGTTAAAACTTGCTACGTAGCAAGACTTGATTTCAGCTGCACAAATAACATTGCTGAGTACGAAGCTTTACTTTTGGGTCTTTGGAAGTCAAAGGCAATGGGAATTAGAAGGGCAGTTCTTAAAACTGATTCCCAGGTTATTTCTGGTCATATTAACAAGAGTTGTAAGGCAAGAACCCGAAGCTGGAGAAATATTTAGACATGGTCCGAAGGATTGAAGCTTCCTTTGAAGGGTTTTCTGTCAAAAATATTCCTCGAGGAGAAAATGAATATGCTGATTTGCTAGCCAAATCAGCAGCACAGGGGCTGCCCTTACCTTCGGAAGTATTTTTTGAAACAATAAAAGCACCTTCGGTTGAACTCCTTGAAAGAGCAGTCCTCAATATATCTCCTGTTTATAGTGAAGACTGGAGAACTGAGATCATCTCTTACCTTCAGGGTAACTTCCTTTAAGATGACGAAGCTTATAACAAGAGAATAGAGGCAAGAGCTCGTCCATATGTAATAATAGGAGGGGAGTTGTACAAGCATGGGGTCTGTTCTCCACTACTCAAATGTTTATCCAGAGCCGAAGGTATAGAATTGATGAAGGAAATACACGCAGGCCTGTGTGGATCTCACATTGGATCTAGGCCTTTGTTGGGAAAAGTTTTTCGTCAAGGATTTTATTGGCCAAAGGCAGCTTCGGATGCAGCAGAGTTAGTCCAAAAGTGCGAAGGCTGTCAGAAATATGCAAGAGATCAAAAACAACCTTCATCTTTAACCCAGTTAATACAACCCACTTGGCCATTGCAAAGATGGGGCCTTGATTTGTTAGGTCCGCTACCACCAGCACAAGGGAACTTAAGATATGTTGTAGTGGCAGTGGAATATTTTTCTAAATGGATTGAGGCAAAGCCTTTAGCCACAATAACTTCGGTTACTATTCAAAAGTTTTTCTGGCAAAATATTGTCTGTCGATTCGGAGTGCCGAAGGCCATCACTGTGGACAATGGAACACAATTTGATTTCGAAGCTTTTAGAGAATTTTGTGAACAAATTGGCACGAAGATCCATTTTGCATCAGTTCGACATCCGGAGTCAAATGGACTTGTTGAAAGGGCTAATGGCATCATAATGACAGGAATAATGAAGTTAATCTTCAATCAGCCCAGGGGAAAGTGGCCAGATGAATTAATCAAAGTGGTGTGGAGCCACAACACAACAATATCAAGATCAACAGGTTTTACACCTTTCAAATTGTTGTTTGGTGACAAAGCAATAACTCCGAAAGAAGCAAAAGCAGGATCAATAAGAATAGTAGCTACGACAGAAGATAAAGCTGAAGCCGATTATTCTGTGGAAAAAGATGCCATAGAAGGGATCAGGCTTCAAGCTGTGGAAAACATCAATAAATACCAAGCCGAAACAATAAAATGGCATGATAGAAAGGTTCGCCTAAAGAATATTGAGCCAGGACATTTGGTGCTTCGAAAAGTAGCCAACCCAGAGACAGTAGGCAAGCTACAGCTGAAGTGGGAAGGACCTTTTCTGGTAGTATCTTCTTCAAGACCCGGTTCCTACAGATTGAAGGATATGGACGGCAACGACATTCCTAGATCATGGAATGCGGATGAGCTTTGGCAATATTATGTTTATCTTGATGTAATTTTTTCTATTCTTTCTTGTGGCACCCTTTTCCTTTCCAAAGGGGGAGAAAGGTTTTTAATGGGGCCACAGCATGTAATTTTTATTTTTCTTATTTCAACTTTATAAGAGCAATATCCCCCAAAGATGTAAATGTAAAAGCTGAGAACGCACCATCGAGTGCAAAGGAAAAAGAAAAGAAAACAGGGAGAAGCTCAAAAGTCGTTCCTAAAGGAATGCAGAGCCTACAGCGAAAAATAAACGCTGATTCCGCCGAAGTAAAAGGCGAAGAAGCTCCTAAGGGAGGCTTACAGCGAAAAATAAACGCTGATTCCGCCGAAGTAAAAGGCGAAGAAGCTCCTAAGGGAGGCTTACAGTGAAAAGTCAGTGCTGATACACCGAAAAGTAAACGGTGAAGCCGAAAAATAAGCGGCATAAAGATTTGAATCATTCCTAAGGGAATGAAGGTTATGATTATGGTTTCGAATATATATCCGGACATTCATTTGCACGATACATCACATCATGACATTTGCATTCATAAACATTCATTTAGACATACATAGGATCATTATCATCATATCATACAGAAAGGGCAGATGCTCCGGCTATAAGGATAAAGCTTCGGAAAAAATAGAAAGAAGAAATTTGTATGCTTCGTTGTGTACGAAAAGAAGGGAAGGTGTTTTTCGCCTATGGCTCAAAAAGAAAATTTCGTCCACAGCAAAGCAGATTGTACACAGACAAAGGGGAAAAGATATATTACAAGGTACGCACAAATTTACATAAGTTTCTTTACAATCATATTACAAATTTTTCTCTAGAATCTTATGCAGCAAAGTCTTTCGGAACATCTGCTAAGGCTTCAGCTCGTCATTCTTTAGCTTCATCATCCTGTACATATTAAAATAGAATGAGAAAAGAGAGAATTCAAGGAGAAGGTAAAAGTAACAAGTATAAGTTTCTTACTGGCTTAAGGTGGCTCCGAGCTTCGTCACCAGCCATTTTTCGTCCGCCGTTTATCCAAATCAGAGTCATAAACCTGTTTCCTATGCTTCGAGCTAGGCTGGGGATGTCAATCAAATCTGCTGGCGACAAACTGAAGTTTGGCCTATTAACAATTTTCCCGTGCGTGCAGCCAGCCTTAAGGAAAGCAGTAGCCGTGCCTCAAGAAGCTAATAGGGCGCAGAAATCGGCATGCCCAGCGATAACTCCATCAAGTGCATCAACTTCGCCCTCAATGTATTCAAAGGTGCTCGGCAAGTTTTCAGCTAAAGGTGTAAACTTATCAGAGCTGGCCCCAATTGAGTAAAACACATCCTTCAGCCGCTGCACACATCGGTTGCCGAAATCTACACATTTTTCCCGAAGCTCCTTCAACGATTTCTGCAAATTTGAATTCTTCTCAATTTCGGTTTTGAGACTTGTTTCAAGAATCTTCTTTTCTTGCTCAGATTTTTCTGATTTTATGAGTAATTCGCTGTTTAATTTGTCAATTTCGGCTTGAGCTTCAGCCAGTGACCATAGAGTGAATGACGAAGTCCTTCTTCTCCAAGGCAGCTTCGTGATCTTTAAATTTATTTTCAAGTTCTTGAATGTTGAAGTCCGTTTTCTTCAAAGCAGCTTCGTAACTTTCGACTTTATTTTCTAGATCTTTGATGGTAGCTTCGTTTTTCTCGTCTTCAAGATCTTGTTGCATCCTCAGCACTTTACTTAATAATATACTCTGGCAAAACAACTTTCGTCAAAAAACATCTTGATTCAGAAAAAAAAGTTGAGAGTTTTTACCTTGAAATTAGCATATAACAGGATACCGGCGATATGCTGTCGCTGGTACCTGCAGAGGTCTGCTTCAATCTTCGGCAGCCCAACATTCTTTGACAAAGTCCTAACAACTTTGGCCTCGGTTCGATTCCGAAGGCATCTTAGTTTCCCTTCATTGACTCCGCCAAACAGCAGAGCCCCTCGTTTGTACCCACAGGATACGGCATATTTCTTTAGCTCTTCTTTTTCAGTTTATGATAACTCTTGTCCCAGTATATCTTGAAAATTGAAATTTTCCTCTTCCAAAGTATCTTCAGTTTGCTTTTTTCCCTTCTCAATTGTTGTGTCCACAGCGGCCGCAGCAGCTTCTTCCTCAGCCATTTTTAGAAGTATGTTATCAATATCACCAAGTGTGGTTTCTAGATTGGGATCTTCGGCGGTCTCGGTTTCGGCTCCGGTGGCTGCTCTGGTGGCTTCGGCTTTGGTGGCTTTGACTTTGGTGGCTTCGGCTCCGGCGGTTGCGGTTTCGGCAGTGCCAGCGCTTTCAATAAATGGTACTTTTGACGCCGATGTCGGTGGCGGTGTCTGATGAATGACATCGGCCACTTGGATAATTCTCCTACTTTTCGGCTTAGCGGGACTTTCTGTTGCCGAAGGTTCTTTTTCCTTCTGAAAAAACTTCGTCAGTTCTGGCGACAGCGGACTTAGCTTGACAGGCAAAGGTTCAGTCATTACCTTTAGAATCTCTTCCACTTCGGCAGCAGAAGGTGTCGCAGGAGCTTCCTCCTCTTGGCCCGAAGTCTTTGGTTTCGAGGATGCAGCTTTTCTTTTCTTTGGAGCAGCTATCTTCGGCTCAGGGCTCAGTTTTCTTTTCTCAGAAATTTCTTTGTCCTTTTTAACCAATTTACTACCTTCTTTGTCAAGAGCGCTGGCAACTCTTTTTCTTTTCTGCCCTTCAGCAACTTTGCCCAACTGCTCATAGTCACGATAATCAAAATTCAAGGCATCCATCACCCGATTCATTCTTCGCTTCGGACGAGTGCCAAAGGCCGCAGTCATTAATTGATCTTCTTTTTTAGAATAGTTGCCGAGGATCTCGTTGCACATAACCTCAATTGTATCCAACCACTCTTGGCAAGGTGTTTTCAAATGTTTTTTAAACTTGAAATGATAAGGTAGTCGAACAAGCTCTTTCTTCTTCTTCTCTCCTTTCAGCTTCGGCATGTCTCATTCCTTCAAAGTTGGAAATACTCTGAATGCTAAGAATTCTTGGACTAGATCTCTGGTGCCAATGTGCTCTGCAACAACCCGAAATTCGCCAGTGCAATCTGGCATGGGCTATCCGGATTCATGGTGCATTGAGGCCTAGTTTCTCCGAAGGTTAACCTTAAAGGGCTCTAAACCAGCTTTTCCTTCTTTTCATCCACTTTGACATAAAACCATTCACTCTTCCAGCCAGCTGGACATTTTGTATGATAACTGATAACTGGATACTTGGCATCTTTCTAATATGCAAAATTGTAGCAGCCGAAATTATCATGCAACCCGTCTTCTCTAGCTTTTGTCTGGTAATGAAGCTCGTGCGCCCGACAAAAACCCTCGGCAAGTGGCTCTGCCTCCTGGCTTCGGAGTGCCCAGATGTAAACACTAAGCCTAACAATGGCGTTAGGAGTTAACTGATGAAGGTGAATCCCAAATCTCTCTAAAACATCTGCAATCATCCCATGTAGGGGAAATCTTAGCCCCGCTTTGAAGAAGCTCTTAAAAACTACTACCTCATCTTTTTTAGGCTTCGAGGTAATCTCTTCTCCCTCGAAGCGAATCAGCTCCTTTTTGTCTTCACTGAAATAGCCTAACTTCAGTAACTTAGCCATGTCACCCTCAGTAATAGTAGACTTCCCAAACTCTAGGTGGCTGGGTTTAGACAGCATCGCACCGTACTCATCCTCAGATTCATTTTCTTCAACGTCAGCTTGTTTTGCTTCGGCAGTAGATATATCCTCTGATGTTGCCAGCCCAGACCGCCTCATTACTTCAGAAATAGGAACAGTTTCAGTGGCTTCAACCTCGTCTCCCTCACGCTCAATCCTGGCAGTGGAGCGTAATCTAGCCATTTGATTATGAATTCCTAAAGTTTTTTGAAATTAATAACCTTTGTTCCGAAGCTCTTCTTGTGACGAAGCAGAATCCGGAGTGGTGCTTCGTTTGAGTGCAAGGGTCAAGCTTCGGCTATGGTGAAATTTTTGGCAGCAAAACAGTGCAATTGCAATGAATGCTATGGTAACTTTACACCTACTTGTCTGTTTATATAGTGCTGCAAGTAAAAAGGTGAATCGTCAAGTCTCTTACACCTGGACGAACAGTCGCTCGCACCCACTGAACGGTGGGCCACAAAACCCGAGAAGGTAAATATGCATGGTGGGACTACTCCGCGCTCGGAAGTTGTATCGTTTCTCGGCAACGAGCTCAGGGAAGGTGTTTTCGGACCTTCGGCTACCCGAAGCTTAAGAGACTTTTGCACGGTTCAAGCTCGTTACGAAAAACGATCTAGCGCCGTGAAGGGGCTACTGTTGGGACCATGCTTCGTCGCTGAAGGTCCTGCTGGAAGAAACACCTTCGGCAAATCTGTTTATACGTGATACCGAAGCTACCGCTCATGAAGCTTCGACACTATAGCGTATCCAAAGACGAAGGATCGAACCGACTTAAATATGGAATGACTTATTAGTCCATAAGAGTCTGAGTTATAATTGTGATCTTCTGTAAGGGGCATGATTGTAATTTCTTACAGGCTGCGTCCTGTGCCTATAAATAGGTGAACAGCACTCCTTTACTTGGCACGGAATCCTATAATTGCGAACGTAGTATTCTGGAATTATTGTTTTCTGCCAAGGCGAAGGTATAAATGTACCTAAATATTATGTTTTAATATTTGAGTTCATATTATAAATAATAAATAAATAAATAAATAAATAATGTTATTTATTCTTGATATTCTGTAACGTTTTGTATTTTATATTTCATTTCGCATTGTTTTATTTTTAATCACGAAGATGCAATCTTCGTGATATATTATTCATAACCTTCGTCCGAAGCTCATTAAATCCTTGGGGAAATAATGCTTCAGCGGTCAAAGGGTTTTAATATCTAACATTTTATGTTTCCTTGTTCTTGATTCATAGCATTTGAGAACAAGTCTCCAACAGCTGCCATTAGTGCCTTCCTCTTCTTCTCTGCCAGGTGAGCTACAATACAATCCTCCTAGGAGATGGCTAGGTTGACCAACTCATTGAAGCTATTGGCCCGGACAGTGTTGAGACGCTTACACAACTTGGTATTGAGACCCATGTGGAAGCGGTCTCCCTTCTTCTCATCAGAATCAGCATGATAACCTGCGTATTGGCATAGGTCGTTGAAGGACTGAGCATACTACAATACCGTGCGGGTTCCTTTATTGAGTGCTAGAAATTCATTCAGCTTGCGATCAAGAATTCCAACTGGGATGTGGTGCCCTCTGAAAGCAGTCTTGAATTCCTCCCAAGCAACTTCAAGATCCGCAGGTAGCATGGCGTGGAAATGGTCCCATTAAGTCCGAGCAGGGCCGCGAAGCTGCTGCGCGGCGAAGCGAGCCTTGGTGTCATCAGGGCAGTCTCCCGTGAGGAGGGCAAACTTGGACTCCACGACGCGTAACCACACGTCAGCGTCCAACGGATCCTCTGCCTTGGTGAACAAGGGCGGCTGCGTACTCAGGAACTCCTGGTAGGTTGCCACTGCCAGAGGTCGCTGCAGCTGGCCTCCACCATGCTGTTGAGGGTGGGGCTAGCGCTGCAAAAGCTGTCGCAGAATTTCGTTCTGCTGAGCCATCATCTCCTGCACCGTGGGAGCTAGGAGAAGGTGGCGGGGGAACTTGCTCGTTCTGCCCACGACGCTGCCTAGCTGCCATCTGAAAAACAGATATTGTCGCCATTGTTATCCCAATTCACAATTTTGAACATGTTATTATCTCATATGGAAGGAAATTGTCATAATCATAACATTAAGTTTGAACAGGATAACATGGTTACAAACATCCCACAAATCTCAAAAGTTCAAAAGGGTTACATCAATTAGGGGAAAGTACCCGTAAGCCTAGTCCAAAATCGCGTAGGTTTCTATCCGCCTAAAGCGTCAAAACGACTGATCAAACCTGAGTAGTGGAAGCGACACTAGATGCGGGTGAAGGGGGCATCTCGGAGGCAGTCACATTGGTACTAGGGGCTGGTCCTAACTCCTCAGGAGCCTCTTCTCCCTCGCTTTCGACCTCATTGGCCTCCATCTCTAGGTGGTGCATGTCAAGGTGGTCATTAGCGTCTTCAAGTTCCTGCTGCACATCATGGAGCTGGTTTTTCAAGACATCAATGGTGTTGTCTCGGATCTCCACCTACTGCTCCAAGGTGGTGATGCGCTGGCTCAGCCTTTCCACATGTAGGTCCTTCTCTACCATCTCGGAGGACAAGTCAACCACAAAGTCTTATCGGCTGTCGAGGGTGAGCTTGGTGGCTTGAGCGAGGTTAGCAAGATGTGCCATAGCGTTGATCTGCAGGGCCTGAAGGCGGTACAGCGCACTCATGCACTGAACAGTGACCCTCCCAACCAAGTCAGGATACATTGCCATATGGGGTCATCCTTCTCCTCAGCAGGGAATAGTCCCAAGGGGTGCATCACTATTTCTAGGGGATGGTAGCCATAGAAGGTTGTCAGCGTCTTCATAGCTGCCGCTTCAGTGGTATCGTCCATCCTGAATCCAATTGTCTTGGAGTCAAGGGAACGCCAACCCGGCTGAAGGGGATGAGCCTCCAAAGTCAGCCAGACTCGGCCACGTGGTAATCGATGCTCCTCGTACAGCTGCACCGTGTACAAAGGGGGCGTAGGGTAACAGGTGGAGTTAAGCACTTCCACAAGATGGAAGGAAACTCATCGTGAAAAAGGAAGTCAGAGCTAAAACGAGTGTCTCCTCCACTAGCAGGGGTAGGTGAGTTCATCTGCGGAAGGGTATCAGATGTAAAGATTATGGTGGAAGAGGAAAATAAAAAGAACCTGGGTGGTTTAAAAGGGAGCGGGTTAGCTCAAATTTTTACTTCTTTTATTTCTAATCCCTTTAGTTTTTTTTATAATGCATGCCTGTTGGAAATAACGTCTCCTCTCTGAATAAAAGGGTGCTCTTAGGGCATCCTTTAAAAAGCTAAGGACTGGCCCACAGGGCCTACTTACCTTGCCACCTATTTCTCCCACTATTCCTAAGGCCTTTCGTCCTAGGTCTAGTAGTCTAGTTCTGATGATTCACACTAGTTTCTAAGCAAGTTTTAGATTTTTGAAAATTGGTATTCATGGTTTATTGTCCTTCTCTGTGGTGGTATTTGCTCTGATACCAGCTGTGGCGGAACCGCCCGAATTATTCCAGCTTAAGTGCCTAAGTCACGCCTCAGGGGCCACAACACACTTAAACCGGAATAACCCATCAATCCCTCAGATCTAGTTTGATAGAGCCACTTGTCCAGGATCAAATACCACAACCTCACTCGAAGGTGAGTCACAGGAGAAATACAATAAAACAGGAAAACCTCAAATTAAAGTATTGAGTTATTACATAAATTGGAGTTTTCAAGTAGAGGATATAAGTTCACAAATAAACTGCAGCAGATAATCGATATCGTCAAAAGCGAGGAATAGGGCAAGGCCTAGCCCACTACTCCTCCTGCTCCTCTCCTACCGGAGCAGCATCCCACTCAACCGTCCAACCTAGTGGCAGGGTGGTAGGCCAAGTCACACCATCAACCATGTCCTAAAGCGTACCTGCAAAAATTATGCCACAAGCAAGGCTGAGTATACTAATACTTAGCTAGACTTACCCGATGTGAGGAATCTACTCCTCTACCTCTAGACCATGCAGTTGTTTGGCTGAGGGGGGTTTGGTTTGCCAAAAGCACTAGCTAAGTCTAAAAGAAATTTTTAGCTTTTCCAATTCTAGTATCATTTATTTAGCTAAGTTTGCTCTTTCTAAGCATACATGGTAACAATCATTTATGATAATCAACATGTTATCTCATGTAAACCTCATTCCACTTCTTACTCAGTGTAGTACAAGGGGTCAAGTAGTCTCATTAGCTGCGAGAAGAAAACGATTCGAACCGAGTTTTAACCTTGCAAGGTAAACCTAAACACATGACATGTAGGGGCACTCCGTCCCCACACACGTCAACCGTCCCCATCGATCCCCCGTTCGCGTCCAGGGCTCACCGCATTGGCATACAATGCTCCACTGACCCCGGCTGCCGCTGTGCAGTGACCACACTTGTACCCACCATAGCTAGCATGGGAGACCCAGTCTCAGGATGAGTGAGGAGAAAAGTCCGCGCTCGGCTTGACTCAGGTACTAGGTTTACCGGTTACCATATTTCCTGTCATGTGTTTAGTACGTTCAAACGCTTGACTCAGGTATCCACACATTAATCCTTAATTCCTTTTCCCTTCTCATGGACAAGGCATCCACCCTGGATCCAAGTCCATAGACCATCATAGATCCCGTTATCAAGATGAATACAATCAATTCCTGACCTTGCGCGAGTGCTAGAAAAATCACTCGACTTCTACCGAGATCCTAATTAGCATAGCAGCTATTCGACCTAGCATACTAGTATCCATCTCAAAATGGAATCTTGAGTTCATGCAACTAGAGGTTTCAAGCAACTCCTACACTTAAGTGCACATTACAAACCTACAAACATTAAGTGTAGTAAAGTAGCATATATAAAGGTTATGCATAAACCCGGGCTTGCCTTCAAATGTTGGGGTTGTGGGGAGATCTTCTGTGGCAGGTTCGGGAGCTTGCTCCTGGTCTTCCTCGTGGACAGCTCCTTGCTCAGGGATGAGCACGTACTCTCCGTCAGCGAGATTGCAATCTAAGGAATGCAATGAGTAAGATATATGCATGGCATGATATGCAATTTAGCAATTAAAATTTGATGGGGGATGATCAATTTAATATGGTGGAGCTTATTCTTACTACTGAAGATTTTTGTGGTACACTTAACAAATTAGGGTCAAGCTTGGTTAAGCTAATTGGTAAGTTCATTTTGGGGTTCTACTGATTTCTTTTTCATGCCTTAGTGCGAGTTTATTAAGATTCCTAGCTGAATTCATTGGAGTGAGATTAATTATTCTTTCTACTTTATCTCTATTTATTTTATGCTTTCAAGGTGGGTTTGAACTACAAGATAGCTTAATAAATTTCCAAAATTTCTGCAAAAATTATAGTGGCTTCTTACTGGTGTAAATTCTGTCTCAAAATTTGGGGCTTAAAAAGTGAGGGGTTCTCTCTGTTTAAAATTATCAAATATTAGGACAGAGGGGGTGTTTTGAACTACAACCTTCTTTTAACAGGGGGTTATTTTCTAAGACTTATTTTTGCTGACATTTAGATGTTATAACATGACTTTGTACAAATTTTCAGCAACTAATACTTATTAGTTATTTTATTATGATTTTCTAAAGTTTCTAGCCAAAAGGGTGCTTTCTACTACCACTATATTTGAAAAATATCAAACAACAGATTTCTAATTTTTCCTATCTTCTTCTTTGTGCAAGAGCAATCATTCTTAATTTTGGTAACTTTTTGCTTAAGGGAAGGGTGGTAGGAATTTTTTGAATTAAATGGCCTTTTTCATGAAGTATTGGCAATGGGTATTGCTTTGTAGTTTTGAATAAGTTTTCCATTTTCCTCTAGTGGTCTATTCCATTCATAATCTAGTAAAAATTTACTTGCCCACTGTTGCACACTTTTTGGCTTGCTTATGGTTTAATTGGAATATGACTCAATGTCAAGTTCTATTTGTTCAACCTACTTAAAATGATGGGCTAGGGTATTTATCCTTTTTGTAGTGGTGTCCTAGTGGTTACAAGTCCATTGAATTTTTCTTACCAATTTTGGAATTGTTCTCATAATTCTAATAATTGTCTTTCTAGTTTTATTAGTGCCTAATAAAACATTTTACCTTGAATTGGCTCTGGGCTAGGGTTCCTTTTATTTTTCCTAGGTTCTTCATTACTTAAGTGGGCTAGGAAAAATATTTGCATCCACTGTTCATTATTTTCTAATACCTTTCTCATTTTCTTAAGTTTTGGGCAATTATGGCTTTTAATAGATAACCCTGCTTAAGTCTTCAATACTGGGGTGCTCAACATTTTTAAACAGTGTCTAAGTGGGGTTTGAACTTTTACAAATTTTCTTAAGTTTAGCACAGAAGCATAACTAATTTTCTTCCTTTTAAAAAGGTTTGGTCAGTTTCTTTAATTAATTCTAAACTCTAAAATTAAAATAGAAAGCACAGGGTTCAGTATTTTTATGTGATAGTTCATAATATCTTGAATCTAGTAAAATTGGTTTGACTAAATTTGGTTGAATATTTCTTCAGATACAAATTTCCTAAGTTCTCTGCTGAATTTAAAAAGAATAAACAGAAATGGATAAAGGAAAAGGGGTTTTGCACTAGGGTCCCTGGCGAAAGGTTTTCAGTGTATTACAGACAGGTCCCAGTTCACTATTCATCTGAGTCTATGACTCTACAGAAACCCCCTAGGGTTTTGCGAAATTGAACCCGCGATCCTTCCCCTAATGGAACAGTGACCGCGACGGAAGAAAAGGGTGGAGGGGCTTACCGGCAGCGAGGTTGCTCCGGTGAGGGGTCGGGTGAGGTCCGGGGCCTCTCGCCATCACGTCGAGGTACGGATCGTCGGCTATGGTGGTCAGAGTAGGTCGGTCCGCGTGCGCAGGCGGGGGAGCTCATCAGCGGCGAGGAATCCGGCCTGCTCATGGTGCCATAATCCGATTGAATAGGTTAGGGAGCTTTACCAGAGATCAAGGAAGGTATGCGCACGAGGATTTTGAGAATGGCTCATCGGATTGCTCGGTCTACACGTGGCCGCAGGCGACCGAAGTCCGGTGAGGGCGATCCTGGGTCTCCGGTGAAGTTCTGCCGAGTCCGAGGACTTGGAAAGCTTCACGGGCTACTTGCGAAGCTAACCGAGTGACAGGCGCGGCTTGGAAGTGGTTGGGGGAGCTGGCCACGGTGGCCGAGGCTCGGGCGGTGATGGCGGGCAGAGGAGAGCTCGCCGGAGTTGGAGTTCTTGCTCGGGGCATGAAGCGAAGTGAAGGGCAAACTGTTGCGCACCCAGGGTACTTATAGGCACCCTCGGGCATGGCTGGGCGCAGGCGCGGGGGACAGAA
Organism: Zea luxurians; assembly: GCA_029449295.1. NCBI lineage: Eukaryota > Viridiplantae > Streptophyta > Magnoliopsida > Poales > Poaceae > Zea > Zea luxurians. The sequence goes on along the minus strand of JAOPSE010000014.1, from coordinate 5,521,348 downwards.
GCTGACCGTGCAGAGCGCGCGCAGAGGGCAGCCAGTGTGCGGCCGAGCGCTTGAGCACCCGATCGAACACGTGGAAGTGTGATTCTGCCCGAGTTCAAACACCCGTTGGCCGACCAAAACGTGCATATCTTGCTAAGGATCCTATGTAGCATCTCTTCACATGCCAAGGTCTTCCTGTCTTGTGTGAGTCCCGAGTAAAGATATGGCCTGGGAGAGAAGATATGGTGGCCTGAAGATTGCTCTATCAGCACTGTCCAAACCAAGACAAAACATGTGTCAAGTCATGTCAAACGATTTGGGTTTGATCTCAAACTTCTCCAGAGTGTTCCTAGGGTATTTTGGAGCCACTTTGATATTTGGACTTTATGGATTTGAGCCTTGGAAGACAGGGAACACTTCAGAACTTTGGGAAGGGTTTGAAATTCAGTTTTCTGAATTTCTGTATTTTTCCCATAGGGCATTAGTTCATGGGCTGATTTGGGGATTTCGGAAAATTCAAATGGCAAAACTTTCTTACTATATTCTGTTGGTTATTTAGTGCACTAAAACTTTGTTATTTGGTTCTTACCAAAATTTTGTATTTTCCCAAGTCTTTTCCCAAATTCCCTTTATGTGCTTAAATGATCCACTTAGGATTAATTAGGATTTGAGAGTTCTTCTTATCTTGAGGTTCATGGCATGATTAAGGAGAATTCTTAAGATGAAAAAGACTCACTTTAAACCTTTGTTATTAATCTTTGATATTCATTACTCTATTTGGTTCACATGTGATAATGGTTCTGAGTTAGCTCTAAGAAGAAACCCTAGGTGACACTAGGGTGTCACACCTGCCCAGCACGCCGCGCCTAGCCGCCACCGTGCCTCTGCTTGCCACGTGCATGCGCACAGGCGCAGGTGTCGCGCCCAGCCCCGCCCGTGGCCCCTCTTGGCTTGGCCACGCCCCGTGCTGCCAGCTGCCCGCGCGCGCCGCTCGTCCGCAGCGACCGTGGCTGCGTAGCCACGCTCCTCGCCCAGCGCGCCTGCCGCTCCTCGCTCGGCGTGCCTGGGTCGGGAACTACTGCCATGATCTCGCCCATGATGTCGGCCATCCCGCCCAGCTCCTCTACTCCTTCCCCTTTCCCAAATAGCGCTCTCTCCCTCTTTTCCCTAAGCTCGCACAAGTCGCGATCGTCCCTCGCCGACCCGTCCGGAGCTCCAATCGCATCGACCGTCGAAGCTCCATGTGTCGTCGTTCGTGCTCCCATTGTTGTTCGTCATTGTGAGGTGAAGCCCATCACTTACCCCCCCCCCCCCTCTCTCCCGTGCCCTTCTCAGAGCTCACCATGGACGGCCTTGGCCAAGCCCGTTGCAGGGGCAAGGCTCCAAGGTCGTGTCCCCGTGCACGGCGGCCAGCAACCCCTGCCCTCCCCTTCGCGCGCGAGTCCGCAGCTCTACCGGCCAGGGCACGGTCCCTGAGAGCTCGACGCCAAGCCCCTGCTCTCCTGCTCGTTGTTACCCTCCCCGTCCCTCGGCCAGCGTCCTGGTCGGTTTCGGTGAACACCAGCGAAGCCGTCCCTGCGCTAAGCCTCGATGTCGCCGGTTCAGAGTGGTCGTTGTGCAACCTGCGCGCCCTCGATCCATCCCTTGTGCGTGTCGTTCGTCGTTCGTCGTCTAGCCATACCCGTACCCATGCTCGATCGAGCACATTATTGTGTGCCATTGTAGCCATCGCCCTCGTGCGCTTTCGCGCTGTCCGCGTGTTATTTAATATTTTCGATATGGTCGCTCACACCAATTTGCCATTTCTTGTTTAGTTGTCGGTTATTTAAGATGACAATTTAATTAGAACGAGTCTATTGTTTTAACTCAGGTTTTTATAAATATAAATGTTAATTAAGTCGAATACTACCAGCTTAAACACTTTTATTTAATTATTGGTTTGTTGTTGTTCGCGTGCGGCGTCGTTTGTGTGACATCGTGCTGTTCGCGCGCGTAGTCGTGTTGACTCGCGTATATCGCGCGCTGTTGTGCTTGTTGCTTCGCGTACGCGCAGCGTGTCGTCGGGGTCCCGACGACATCCGTCTACCTCTAGATGATGTTCGTCTACCTGTAGACGACTCCCGTCTACCCCCCCGACTACCTCGTCTATCCCCCTGCGCTAATTAATTTCCTACTTAATTGTCGGTTAGTAAACTGAATACTCAATCAGATCAAAATAAAGATTTTGGTTTGGCAATTGTAAATATGTGGTAATAACAACTTAGATGTGGTATTTAATATCTATTTAGTGTTTAGTATAGAAACAACATTTGGTTAGTAATTCTCGCGCACTCGTGTGCTGCTTCATGTGTCACGCGTCACTCACGCATGTCGTGTGTTGTGTTCTACGCGTATCGCGTGTTCTATCCGCACGACGTTCATACGTGGTGTTCATGTGTCGTCGTTCACGCTAGTTGCGATTCGCGCGCTTTAATAAAGTTGTTTATTAGCCACGAATTGTTAGCTATTCAATATATAATGCACCATAAACCCGTTTGTATTCGTTTCAGTCACGTCAACTCTGTAGCAACGCCGGTTTTATATTAGTAACGTATTTTATCATGTCACAAGTTCTAATTGTTTAATTAGTTGTTCATTCAACACTTATTAAATAAAATGACCTTCTAATTAAAACTACTTTATAGTTTTTAACTCGAACTTTTATAAATAAATATTAACTCAATGAACACCAACTTAAATGCTTTTCAGTCAATACTTGTTTAGTATAACCGCGTTATCTGTTAGCGATTATCACGCATCGTCGCGTGCCGTTCGCGCGTGTCATGCGCCTTGCCGCACATCGTTCACGCGTATCTCGCGTGTCGGTCACGTGTCGCGCGGTGTCTGCGCGTGATAATAAATTGTTTTCTCTTATAAACACTCATGTTAATAATGTTGATTCGTCAGATCACATATTTTAGATAATTAACTTGAGGTTTCTCGACTAGTATTTATTAGATTAATTTTCCAATTAGATTAAATGTGTAGAGTTCAACTTGCGCTTTTATAATAAATATTAACATGACAATATTTAAATACATTTTATTTATTTAATATTTGTTTAATGTAAACATGTCCTCTATTTAGCATGTTCCCGCCTGTCGCGCGTGCTGTTCCGCACGTGATGGCATGCTCGTTCGCGCTTGTCACGCGTGTTGTTTCGTGTGTCGTCAGCATACTATGTCACGCGTATCCGTGCATCGTCCGCATGTTGTCGTATTGTTTTGCGCGTCATAAATTCACCTCGCTTAGAATATCTCGTGCTAATTATATTAGTTATTTGTTTGACAGTGGATGGTGTAGCGAATTTAATTAAAACTAAATAGCAGTTATAATTTATATTTGGTCATGTCGAATTAAATGTCCTGATTATTACTTGCGTAGCATAAACATTACGACTTCTCGACCGTAGCTCCCCCTGTCACGTTTCTTCTTCCTCGCATAACTGTAGAAGCGCTCTCTATTTTATATTGCTCGCTTTTATAATGTTTATCTTGTATGGTGTAATGTTCTGTTGGGGACTTGTTCTCAAGTGCTATGAATTAAGAACAAGGCAACACAAGAATGTTAAGAATCAATGCCCTTCGTCCTTCGGAGCATTATTTCCCATAGGATATAATGATCTTCAGACGAAGGTGATGAAGGACATACCTTCATCATCATAGCGAATGTTAATGAAAGAAGAAGGAGCATATAAGATATAAAAGACAACATAAATAATCATATGACATTGCTAATATATTTATTATTACCATGAATAGACAGAAACGATATTGTATTACATTTGTACCTTCGGCTTGACAGAAGGTAAAAGTCCAAGCGTGACGCATGAGCGCATACAAGTCAGCGTGAACAGTACGGGGATACTGTTCACCTATTTATAGGCACAGGACGCAGCCTGTGTAAAATTACATTCATGCCCTTTACATTTACTATTGACTTTAGGATAATCCATTGAGGTCCATATAGCCTTTTCCCTTTTAAGTCGGTTCCTTTTCCTGCCGTTATGCCGAAGCTCCCTTGCGCGTGGCTTTGGGGTCGCGTAATCCTTCGTATCGTTCGTGCTTCTCACATTGTGAATGGTTTCAATCCGAGTCCGAAGGTACCTATACATATATTAATCTTGGGAAATATTGTCAAATCACTGTTTTTGAGGACCTTCGGAAGACGAAGGCCCCCAACAGTAGCCCCTCGCAGTATTAATTTGTTAAGATAACAAATTCAGACTGCGATATGGACAAAGGTTTTTGAGCCAAAGGTCCAAAAAACATCTTCCCATTGCTAGAATAGCAATATTCAATGGCAGATGGGGCCCTCCAATTTGTGCCGCACCGGGCGTATAAATACGGGCTCACACTAGCTATATTTGATGCGCTGTTTCTGCCATTTGCATTATTTTCTCAATCTTATAGTTCTTGCTCACTAGCACTTGCTAGGTTTTCAAACTTTCTGAGCTTTGGTTTAAAAGGCATGTTTTCACATCTAGAAGAAAAAGATGTCCCAGGAGAAGAAAGCTGTTGCGGAGTCGAAGCTAACTGAAGAAGCGAGACTGTTTGAAAAGAAGAAAGCTGTGAATCCTTACATTGCTGGATTTGTTGAATCGATGGCGAAAACAAACACAGAAAAAATTACGAAGGAGATACTAGAAGGTTTGTTTGAAGACACTGATGACAGTGATAGTTACAATGTGAAGAGTGGAGGTGAAGATTCTGAAGATCGGCCCTGGCGACCAAGCCATACAATCTTTGGAAAATCAACAATTAAGCAGAGTCATCTTGATAATATTAGAGGAAGGTACTTTCTGTATATGTCTATTATGAGGGCTAGCGGGGACAACAATGTCCCTGCCCTCGAGGAAGACGAAGTTGTGATTTACCGGAGCTTCCTCAAAGCTGGTCTTCGGTTTCCACTGAGCAGGTTTGTGGTTGAAGTGCTGAAGATATATCAGATTTACCTTCATCAAATCACTCCCGAAGCTATTATTAGAATGGGGATTTTTATCTGGGCTATAAGAAGTCAAGGACTGGAGCCAAGTGCAAAATGCATTTGCAGTATGCACGAGCTTTTGTATGAGACAAAGGCCATGGGCAAAGAACAATATCATAACAACTTTGGTTGTTATGGATTTGCTGCTCGCCCCAACGCAAGCTACCTAGTGCCAACATTCCATAAAAGGTGGCCCGGAGCTTGGATGGAGGAATGGTTTTACGTGAAGAATGATCTGAAGACACGGGAAGATATTAAGGAAGTCATTATGCGTCCCATTTGGTCTCGCTTTGGCCTTGGAAAACTGAAGGTAGAAATTGATGAAACGGTCGAAGCGTGTCAGAGGGCCTTTAGCACTGTTTGCTCCTTTATCGGAACAAGGGACTTAATGCAAGAACATATAGCATTCAGGGTATGGCCGCTTGTAGAAAGCTAGGAAATGCCGAAGGAGACCATCTGTAACACCTCAGGTGTTACCAGGACTAGAACCTAACCTAAATGCTAAGGATTGTGATCACATGTGGAAATAACTTGAGGATAACAAAGAGCCTTGGAGATTATGTGTTAACCAAGAATTCTAAGGACCTAAGAGCACCATGTAAGCTGTTGTGCATTTGCTACCTTGGACAAGAAAGGGGGAAAAACCTAGGCCCCTCTTGAACCCTCTCTTCCAAAGCCATGGATGAGAAGGGGAAGAAAATGAGCGAATGTGCAGAACATGAGTGATCTTTGACCCAACCTTAAGCAACCTTATAACCAGCAATTAGAGGAAGGAAATATTGCAAAAAGGCCCCTGGAGAATCCCCAAATCAAATCACTAAGTGGAGAGAGAGCTAGAGCTCTCTATTCCTCTCTAAGTCCATTTTTAACCCTAGTTTAAGGATCACCCGTGTTCACCTTGAAGATGGCATCAAATTCACTTGTGATCTATACCAAAAACGTGGCATACCACCTAGGGCACCCACTGGAAAAAGTTGAGCCCGAGACTCGGACGTTTGACATGCCATGGCATGGCTTTTGTCGCGAAGTGCCCAGTGTGACACACCTGTTTTGGCATCCAAAGATCTCCCTCCCTAGGCCATATCTGCCCCGACGTCTCACAGTTGAGTGACAGCCCTAGGTGCCAGGAAGAGGTCTGCGCCGAACCTTTGCAAAGATTCGCATGTTTGCGACCTCTGCCGACGTTTGAACAATGGAAGAAACAAACCGCCACGTGTTCGACGCGTTCTGCCGCGCCAGAGCACGCACGCGCGCGCCCCCGCGAGCCCCGCGCCGCGCCCGAGCCAAGCCAGCGCCCTGGTCCAGCGTCCGCGCCTATAAAACGCCCGAGAGCCTTGGCCGTACCCCTCCGCACGCGCTCAAGTCTCGCCGGAGCTCAGTTCACCGCCGTTTGCCTGTGCGCGGCGTGCCCGCGGCCACCCGAGCCACTGCCGCCGTAGACCGGCCAGCCCAGCCTTCCACAGTCCCATCCAACCCTCGGACACGAGTGTGCACCCACCAGTGAAGCTCCCCAGGGCAAGGAATCGGGCTCTGCTTCGCCGGAGACGCCGGAACAAGGTCACCGGACTTCACCCGACCGCCGGCAACCGTGGACCGAGGTGGACGGTGAGTCTCTCTTCGATTCCTTGCACGGTTAGACTCCTTGGACCTCCATGAATCTCCCCATGCCCTTGTATTGAGTTGTACCGCCGTGGATAGGCCGGAGCATACGCCGCCGACGAGCTCACCCGCCTGCGCGCGTGGACCGGGCGATTCCGGCCATCCCCGACGACGAGCCGTACCTCGACGTGATCGCTAGAACCTCCCCGAGCAAACCCTGTCCTTCGCCGGACCTCCCTCGCCGCCGGTAAGCCGCGCCATCCTTTTCTTCCCCGCGGCTACTGTTCCAGTTGGGGGAAGGACTGCGGGTGAGAGGGAGAGAAAGTCAGGGGGTTAAGTGAAATGTCAGTGACCCGAGTGAATAGTGGCCCGAGGGTAGATCTGCGAGGTTTGATTCGGTTTAAACCCAAGGACCTCGACGCAAACTGCTTTTTCAGGAAAATCTTATTAAAAACTGATTTAAATTCAAACAGAAACTTTGAAAACTCATAACTTCTGTTTGATTTATCCAAATTGGGTCAAACCAATTTTGCCAGACTCTAAATAAGGTAACCTACCTAAGAAAAATATAAAACCCCATAGGTGCTATCGAAAAATGTAAGGTCCTGATTTAATTACAGTTTGGACCAAAAGCTTAATAATAGCAAGAAAAATGGTTGTATTATTTAACTAAGGTTAGAAAAATTTAGAGAAGTTATTATCCACCTACTGACCTAGTTAAAAATGTTAAACCCCTCTGTCCACTACATTAAGATGGTTTTCACCCCTTATTCCATAATATGTTTAAGATTAAGAAAAATAGAAAAGGTGACATAAATAATGAACCAGAGGGCACCCCTATTTTTATTGAGATACTTAGTCAATATAGTTCACTGGAAAAATATATCATACCCTGTTGTAGTGTAAGATAAGAAAGCTACCTTTTAAATTAATAAAACAAGGATAACTTAGAAAAACCCTACAAAAATAACCCTAAGGTGAAACCTCCCCAAACCTTAGGATAACTAATGTTTTGATAATAAGAACTTAGGAAAAATTCGAAATCTATTGTTTGATATTTTTCAAATGACAAGTTAGTTTTAAGCACCCTTTTTGCACCAAACTTTAAAAATCCATCATTAATTAACCATCATGTTGCTCTCTGTCCTTTTTGGTACAAGAGCTTTTTATCACTACTAGAGGCCAACAAAAATAACCCTTAGGTCAGGACCCACTTTAATAAAAGACTTGTAGTGTAAAGTGGCCCATTTTGCCTAACTATTGTTATTTTTGTTTAAGGACTAGCTTTTGTACTTTAAGCCTCAAATTCTTAAAACAAGCTAGAATAGCCAGTGACAACCCACTGTAATTTTTATAGAATTTTTGGAAATTTTTAAAATACTGTCATAGTTCAAACCTGTACTAGAAACCCTGGATGGAAATTAAAGAAAGGAAAATGGGTGTTGGAAATTGATGTCCTCCTAAGACCTTTGTAAATTGTCCACTGAAATCCATAAAGGCAATACAAATCCAATATGTTATCCTAAAAGAAAACCTAAACCTAAAAGGTAATAAGTCTATATATACCACTAGAAGACCCACGTAGCCAAGGAACCCTAAGTTAATTCTTGACTTAATTTCTGTAGCTTAATGTTCTTAAATCTTGCATTATCATGACATACATGTTCATTGCATTTCGATAGACTGTAATCTTGCTGACGGAGAGTACATCCTCGTGCCGGAGCAAGGAGCTGCCCAGGAGGTTGCCCCAGACCCAGCACCAGAGCCTGCACCAGAGGACCTGCCTGCCACTGCTTTGGAAGGCAAGCCCCGGTTTTATGCATAACCTGTTATTTATGCTATTTTACTACACTTAATGTTTGTAGGATTGTTTGTGCACTTAAGTGTAGGAGTTGTTTTGAACCCTAGTTGCATGATCTCAGGAATCCTATTGAGATGAATACTAGTATGCTAGGTCGAGTAGCTGCTTTATTAATTAGGATCTCGGTAGAAGTCGAGTGATTTTTCTAGCACTCGCGCGAGGTCAGGAATTGGCTGTATCCACTTTCCTATCATATTGATGTTGGTTTGTGGGCAACAATCCATGGGGATTGGTTGTTCACGGGATAAAAAGTTGATTAAGGATTAAGGTGTGGTACCGTGAGTCAAGCGTTTGAATGTACTAAGCACATACCGAGAAATATGGTAAATCGGTAAACCTAGTACCTGATTGAACCTGCCAGTGGACTTTACCCCTCACGCGACCTGAGACGTAGTCTCCCATTCCGGTTATGGTGGGTACAAGTGCGGTCACTGCACGACGGCCAGTCGGGGTCAGTGAGGCATTGTACGCCAAGGCGGTGAGCCCTGTTCTGCTGCCAGGGAATCGATGGGGACGGTTGATGTGTGTGGGGACGGAGTGCCCCTACATGTCGTGTGTTTAGGTTTACCTTGCAAGGATAAAAACTCGATTCGAATCGTCTGCTTCTCGTAGCTAATGAGACTGCTTGATCCATGCTGCTACATTGAGTAACAAGTGGAACTGTGTTGAGATGATACAAGCTGTTGATTGCTAAAAATGCTTGCTACTATGTATGAGTAGATAGTACACTTTTAGCCTTAAGAGAGTCACACTTAATTTTGACAAAGTTAAAATCTTGATTTAGAAACTCAGCTAGTGCTTTTGGCAACCAAACCCCACAGCCAAACAGCTGCATGTCTAGAGGTAGAGGAGTAGACTACTCACACCGGGTAAGTCTAGCTGAGTATTAGTATACTCAGCCTTGCTTGTGGCATAATTTTACAGGTTCTCTGGAGGACATGGTTGCTGGAGTGACTTGGCCGTCCACCCTGCCACCGGGTTGGACTGTCGAGTGGGACCCTGCCTCGGCTGAGGAGGAGCATGAGGAGTGATGGGACAGGCTTCCCCATCTCTCTATTTATTTACCGTTAGTTTATTTCCGCTGCACTTCAAAACAATGATGGTTACTTTTGCGAAAACTCCAATGGTGACAATGGTGATGTAATAATTTAACACTCTTCCATGCATGGTTTTATGCTTTATTGTATTTGCTCTGTGACTCACCATCGAGTGAGACTGTGGTACTTGATCCTGTCAGTGGCCGCGTCGGACTAGATCCGAGGGATTGACGGGTTATTCTCATTTAAGTGTGGTCTAGCCTCTAAGGCAGGGCTTAGGCACTTAAGTTGGAATAATTCGGGCAGTTCCGCCACAGCTGGTATCGAAGCTTGTACCACCATAGAGGAATCAATAAAACATAAATGCTATCCCTTTTCTAAAGTAAAATTTGATAGAAACACTGTTGGATAGATTATAGGACGAGCAGGATAGACCTAGGACGTGAAGCCTTAGGATAATAGAAGGGTAGCTAGGTGGCTAAGTGATTAGGCCCTACATGCCACTTTTTCAAGGATGGGAGTTCTTCCCTAGTCCTTTTTATTTTCTGGAGAGGTCGATCAGGACGCGCATGCATGCATTCTTAATTAAACAAATGGATAACTAAGTAAAAGGACTTAAAAATGAGATAAGGCTGAGTTTTATTTTTCCGTATTCTTTTTGTAATTCTTTTTCTTTTACTTACGCTTAACCGTGCACAGATGACTTCCCACGGATCCTCCGATGACGGAAATGCACTGACCCACACTGACGGAACTTGCACGAGAGGGATTTCCCCGCATCTTGTGGGAGGTACTTCAGGGGGCAGGATATTTGACACCCCCTCAGTACGCGGTGCAGCAGTTCGAGAAGCACCGGGTGCCTCGCTGTAGGGTGAGGATGACTTTGGAGCCTCATCCCCTGCAGCCAGGCTGGCGCTCCTTGGACTCTGAGTCTTTCGGGTACCGAGCGGAGGACACAATCGAGGCAATCGCTCTGCATGGACTGACTACCTTGTGCGGATTCCATCCCTTGGAGCTGGCTACCCACCCCATTGGGTTGTTCCCCGCGGAAAAGGAGGACGACCCGATGTGGAGGGACCGGGTGGAGTATGCCAAGGACATCTGGGCTCTCTACCCAGGCCACACCGCTCACTTGTCGGTACGATGCATGAACGCTCTGTATCGTCTGCAAGTGATGCGTGGGGAGGCCATGTCTCATTTGATGGCACTACTGGAGGCAACCAAGATCACCCTGGACAACAGGGAGGAGCTCGTGGTGGACTTGTCCCAGGAGCTCGTGGAAAAAGATTTGCAAGTGGAGCAGCTGTCTGATGAGATTCATGAGTTGGAGGAGCTAGTGGGCACCCGGGAGAACACCATCGAGGTTCTCGAGGATCAGCTCCTCAACACTCAGCAGCAGTTGGCAGAAGCAAATGAGCACCTGGACATGCATCACCAAGAGATCCATGGTGAGGAAGCTGACGAGGACGTTGACATCGAGGGAGGAGACGAGTCTGCTTCCAGTGTAGACACCGCTGGGTCAGGGAGACCACCTTCCCCCGAGTCCAGCAGTTGCCTCGTTCGCTCACTAGATGCCAGGCTAATCCTAGAGGCTGATGATAGTTGGACTCCTCGCCACTAGCTTAGCTTTTGCACCTTAGGGTACTAGGCTAGGTAGAGTTGAGTCTTTTTGGATCATTGATGTAACCATGTTAAACTCTTTTGGAGGTTTGGGGATGTTTAATGGTAGTTTAAATTTGGACGGAAGGTTTATGTTTTTGTTTTGTTTTATGAGGAATCTACCAAATTGCTTTAACTCCCCTACCATGTTTAAACCCTAAACTGAGAAGATGTGTTATTAAGCAACTATGTGATTTTTCAGATGGCTGGGAGAGCGCGCCGTGGTCAGAATGTAGCACGTTCCTCCACCGCCACCGCCTCCCACTCTCCAGGAGCTCATGGCCCAGCAGAATTGAGATCCTGAGACAGCTAGCTCAGCGTCAGCCACCACCTCAGCATTATGGTGGAGACCATCAGCGTCACCCCGTCGCTGCTACCTACCAGGAGTTCCTCAGCACTCAGCCACCATTGTTTACCAGGGCGGAGGACCCGCTTGATGCAGATGTGTGGTTGAAGGGTGGTAGAATCCAAATTCCCACTACTCCATGGAATTTGCTCAGAGGTCACCAAGGTCAGGTTCGCCACCCAGCAGCTTCGCGGACCCGCAAGGACTTGGTGGGACCATTTTCTTGCCATGCAGCTAGAAGGTAGAGAAGTGGAATGGAGGGAGTTCAAGGCGGCTTTCAGAGGGCACCATATCCCCGCTGGCATCATGGACCGGAAGCTCAATGAGTTTCTGGCACTCACTCAGGGCAGCAGGACGGTATTGCAGTATGCCCAGGCCTTCAATGATTTGTGCCAGTATGCTGGATACCATGCAGATACGGATGAGAAGAAGCGAGACAGGTTCAGGAGGGGGCTCAGCACTAAGCTCCGTGACCGTCTCAACACCGTCAGGGCCAACAGTTACAATGAGTTGGTCAACATGGCTATCTCCCAGGAGGACTGCATCTTGGCTCGACAGGCGGAGAAGAAGAGGAAGACCCCTGTGGCAGGACCCTCATCTCAGCCACAGCGCTTCAGGATTGTGTCTGACACGCAGAACAAGGGACCTCAGCAGCAGCAAGGGAGATGGGTGATCAGGCCACCGCAGCAGCAGCAGCAGGCACCCAACCGTGCCCAGTTTCCAGCTCAGAGGAACAATCAGCAGCAGCAGTACCGCCAGGCCAATGATAACAGGTGTTTCACTTGTGGCAGCACTGGGCATTATGCCAAGACTTGCCCCAGAAACCAGCAGAGGCAGGGGCAGAATGTCAATCAGAATCAAGGCAAGAGACAGAAGGTGCAAGTGAGGCAGGGCAAGCTGAACTTCACTACCATGGCTGATATTCCAGAGGGAGCACCCGTCATGACTGGTATCTTTACAGTTTTAAATTATCCTGCTATTGTTCTTTTTGATTCTGGTGCTTCGCATAGTTTTGTCAGTGCCAAATTTAGTGTCAAGTGCCAGTTGCCTTTTCACCACACCAATGGGGGTATCACAATTTCAACACCAGGAGGCAGGATTAAGGTGTGCCCATAAAGTTTGGTAGTCTAATAATTAAAACCACCCTCCTCATTTTGGGTTTGGACAGCGTGGATATCATATTAGGAACTGATTGGCTAACAAGGCATCGAGCAGTTATTGACATTGCAGCTAGGGCCATTGAAGTGCACTCACCAACCTATGGTGAAACCACATTATTTTTGCCCGATCAGGGTTGCACCCGTTCTTGTGCATTTCTTATGACAGAATCCCCAGTGGAAAAGATCCCCGTCGTCTGTGACTACCCCGATGTTTTTCCAGATGAATTGTCAGGAATGCCACCTGACAGAGACATCGAGTTTGCAATTGAATTGCAACCCGGGACTGCTCCTATCTCCAAGAGACCTTATAGGATGCCTCCCGCGGAACTGGCAGAATTGAAGAAACTAATTGCAAGAATTGTTGGACAAGGGGTTTATTCGTCCAAGTACTTCACCATGGGGATGTCCAGCTTTATTTGTGAAGAAAAAGGATGAGAGTTTGAGGATGTGTGTTGACTACCGTCCTCTCAATGCGGTGACTGTAAAGAACAAATACCCGCTACCCCGCATTGATGTCTTGTTTGATCAGTTAGTGGGAGCCAAGGTTTTCTCCAAAATAGATCTTCGCTCGGGCTACCATCAGATCAAGATTCGAACCAGTGATATTCCCAAGATGGCCTTCTCGACCAGATATGGGCTGTATGAGTTTCTGGTGATGTCTTTTGGGCTAACCAATGCCCCGGCTTATTTTATGTACTTGATGAACTCAGTATTCATGCCAGAGCTGGACAAGTTCGTGGTTGTTTTCATTGATGACATTCTGGTCTATTCCAAGAATGAAGCCGAGCACACTAAACATCTGCATACTGTACTTCAGAGACTCCGTGACCATCAGTTGTATGCTAAGTTGTCTAAGTGTGAATTTTGGCTGAAGGAGATTAAATTCTTGGGTCACACAATTTCTCAGGATGGGATATCAGTTGACCCTGAAAAGGTCCAGGAAGTGATGGACTGGAAACCTCCGACTACAGTGAGACAGATTCGGAGTTTTCTGGGATTGGCAGGGTATTACCGACGATTTATTCCGGATTTCTCCAGAATTGCCAAGCCAATGACTGAGCTATTGAAGAAGGGAGCCAAGTTCACGTGGAGCCAAAAGTGTGAAGATGCTTTTCATACCTTGAGGCAACATTTGACAACAGCTCCAGTGCTAGCTCAGCCAGATAATACCAAGCCATTTGAAGTTTATTGTGATGCTTCTGGTACAGGACTGGGTTGTGTCTTGAAGCAAGATAACCGGGTCATTGCTTATGCTTCCCTGAGCCCTCAGACCCCATGAGCAGAACTACCCGACACATGATCTGGAGTTGGCAGCAGTAGTTCATGCCCTCAAGATATGGAGACACTACTTGATGGGAGCTCACTGCAACGTTTACACTGACCACAAGAGCCTCAAGTACATTTTCACTCAAGCAGACTTGAATATGAGGCAGAGAAGATGGTTGGAATTGATCAAGGACTACGATTTGGAGGTGCATTACCATCCTGGCAAAGCCAATGTTGTGGCAGATGCTTTGAGCAGAAAGGCCCAGTGCAATTGTATGAACATGGATGCAAGAGTCACCACCCTGTGTGACGAGCTGTGTAGGCTGAACCTGGAAGTTGTCCTTCCCGATGAATTGAGATATATCGCGGTGGAACCCACATTGCAAGAGCAAATAGTTCAGGCACAGATTGGGGATAAGGGTGTTCAGGTTATCAAAGAAATGATCAAGCAGAAGGCAGAGAAATACAAGTGTTTCCGTCAGGACAGCAAGGGAATTTTATGGTTTGAAGATCGATTGGTTGTTCCCAAGGACCCTGAGCTCAGAAAGAAGATATTGGACGAAGCTCACCTTTCCAAGTTCTCCATGCATCCTGGTAGCAACAAGATGTACCATGATCTCAGGTCTTTGTATTGGTGGACCAGAATGAAGAGGGAAATTGCCAAGTACATCTCCGAGTGTGACACTTGCCAGAGGGTAAAAGCCAGTCACTTGAAGGCAGCAGGCCCTTTGCAACCCCTTCCCATACCATCTTGGAAATGGGAGGACGTTTGCATGGACTTCATAGTGGGATTACCCAATACCTCCAGGCACCATGATTCCATATAGGGTTATTGTGGACAGATTGACCAAAACTACTCATTTCTTGCCAGTGCACACCACCCACCGGGCGGAGAAGTATGCGGAGATCTACATCGACTAGATAGTTCGTCTGCATGGGATACCAAGGACTATAGTCTCCGACCGAGGAGCACCTTTTGTGGCACGATTTTGGGAGCAACTACAGGAATCACTTGGAACCCAGGTCATACGAAGCTCAGCATACCACCCCCAAACAGATGGTCAGACAGAAAGGGTAAATCAGATTTTGGAAGACATGTTGCGAGCATGTGCACTACACTATGGAAAGGACTGGGACAAGTGTCTTTCCTTGGCAGAATTTTCTTACAATAACAGCTATCAGTCTAGTCTGAAGATGGCGCCTTTTGAGGCATTATATGGGAGAAGATGTAGGACCCCGCTAAATTGGTCTCAAGCAGGAGAAAGGGAAATTTTTGGGCCAGATTTGGTGCTTGAAGCAGAGGCAAAGGTTAGAATTATCAAAAAGAACCTAGAAGCTGCTCAGGCCAGACAAAAGAGTTATCATGACAAGAGGCGGAAGCCTCTACAGTTTGAGGTGGGAGATCATGTCTATCTTAAGATATCGCCAACCAAGGGTGTCCAGAGATTCGGGATCAAGGGCAAGTTAGCCCCTCGTTACATTGGACCATATAAGATCAAGGAAATTTGTGGACCTGTAGCTTATCAGTTGGAATTGCCACCCTGCATGGCAGCAGTTCACAATGTGTTCCATGTATCTCAGCTGCGGAAATGTATTCGTCTACCCGCTGAAGTGCTACCAGAACCAGACATTGAGATAGAACCAGACTTGTCCTACCAAGAGTACCCCGTCAAGGTATTGGATCAAAAGGAAAGATCAACTCGGGCAAGATCAATCAGAATGTATAAGATTCAGTGGAGTCACCATTCAGCAGAAGAAGCTACATGGGAGACGGAGGATTTTCTACGCTCTCGCTTCCCCGACTTTCTGCCCAAAGGAATCGGTATGTAATGCCCAAAACCCCACCCCCACCTGCCCTTTGAAGTCAATTATAAGAAAAACTTAGATAACGAGGATAGTCTAAGTTGTGGATTTGACTTAAGAAGGGCTTCCGTCTGAAGTTGCAAAGAGGATGACATTCGAAGAACAGTTAAAAAGGTAAAACTTGAGTATAAGGGGAAAGTAGCACCAACACACCTTCAAAGCATCCCTCCAAGGGACTCTACCTAAAAATCTCGGGACGAGATTTCCTTTAAGGGGGGAGGGCTGTAACACCTCAGGTGTTACCAGGACTAGAACCTAACCTAAATGCTAAGGATTGTGATCACATGTGGAAATAACTTGAGGATAACAAAGAGCCTTGGAGATTATGTGTTAACCAAGAATTCTAAGGACCTAAGAGCACCATGTAAGCTGTTGTGCATTTGCTACCTTGGACAAGAAAGGGGGAAAAACCTAGGCCCCTCTTGAACCCTCTCTTCCAAAGCCATGGATGAGAAGGGGAAGAAAATGAGCGAATGTGCAAAACATGAGTGATCTTTGACCCAACCTTAAGCAACCTTATAACCAGCAATTAGAGGAAGGAAATATTGCAAAAAGGCCCCTGGAGAAACCCCAAATCAAATCACTAAGTGGAGAGAGAGCTAGAGCTCTCTATTCCTCTCTAAGTCCATTTTTAACCCTAGTTTAAGGATCACCCGTGTTCACCTTGAAGATGGCATCAAATCCACTTGTGATCTATACCAAAAACGTGGCATACCACCTAGGGCACCCACTGGAAAAAGTTGAGCCCGAGACTCGGACGTTTGACATGCCATGGCATGGCTTTTGTCGCGAAGTGCCCAGTGTGACACACCTGTTTTGGCATCCAAAGATCTCCCTCCCTAGGCCATATCTGCCCCGACGTCTCACAGTTGAGTGACAGCCCTAGGTGCCAGGAAGAGGTCTACGCCGAACCTTTGCAAAGATTAGCACGTTTGCGACCTCTGCCGACGTTTGAACAATGGAAGAAACAAACCGCCACGTGTTCGACGCGTTCTGCCGCGCCAGAGCACGCCCGCGCGCGCCCCCGCGAGCCCCGCACCGCGCCCGAGCCAAGCCAGCGCCCTGGTCCGCGTCCGCGCCTATAAAACGCCCGAGAGCCTTGGCCGTACCCCTCCGCACGCGCTCAAGTCTCGCCGGAGCTCAGTTCACCGCCGTTTGCCTGTGCGCGGCGTGCCCGCGGCCACCCGAGCCACTGCCGCCGTAGACCGGCCTAGCCCAGCCTTCCACAGTCCCATCCAACCCTCGGACACGAGTGTGCACCCACCAGTGAAGCTCCCCGGGCAAGGAATCGGGCTCTGCTTCGCCGGAGACGCCGGAACAAGGTCACCGGACTTCACCCGACCGCCGGCAACCGTGGACCGAGGTGCACGGTGAGTCTCTCTTCGATTCCTTGCACGGTTAGACTCCTTGGACCTCCATGAATCTCCCCATGCCCTTGGATTGAGCTGTACCGCCAGTGGATAGGCCGGAGCATACGCCGCCGACGAGCTCGCCCGCCTAGCGCGCGTGGACCGGGCGATTCCGGCCATCCCCGACGACGAGCCGTACCTCGACGTGATCGCTAGAACCTCCCCGAGCAAACCCAGTCGTTCACCGGACCTCCCTCGCCGCCGGTAAGCCGCGCCATCCTTTTCTTCCACGCGGCTACTGTTCCAGTTGGGGGAAGGACTGCGGGTGAGAGGGAGAGAAAGTCAGGGGGTTAAGTGAAATGTCAGCGACCCGAGTGAATAGTGGCCCGAGGGTAGATCTGCGAGGTTTGATTCGGTTTAAACCCAGGGACCTCGACGCAAACTGCTTTTTCAGGAAAATCTTATTAAAACCTGATTTAAATTCAAACAGAAACTTTGAAAACTCATAACTTCTGTTTGATTTATCCAAATTGGGTCAAACCAATTTTGCCAGACTCTAAATAAGGTAACCTACCTAAGAAAAATATAAAACCCCATAGGTGCTATCGAAAAATGTAAGGTCCTGATTTAATTACAGTTTGGACCAAAAGCTTAATAATAGCAAGAAAAATGGTTGTATTATTTAACTAAGGTTAGAAAAATTTAGAGAAGTTATTATCCACCTACTGACCTAGTTAAAAATGTTAAACCCCTCTGTCCACTACATTAAGATGGTTTTCACCCCTTATTCCATAATATGTTTAAGATTAAGAAAAATAGAAAAGGTGACATAAATAATGAACCAGAGGGCACCCCTATTTTTATTGAGATACTTAGTCAATATAGTTCACTGGAAAAATATATCATACCCTGTTGTAGTGTAAGATAAGAAAGCTACCTTTTAAATTAATAAAACAAGGATAACTTAGAAAAACCCTACAAAAATAACCCTAAGGTGAAACCTCCCCAAACCTTAGGATAACTAATGTTTTGATAATAAGAACTTAGGAAAAATCTGAAATCTGTTGTTTGATATTTTTCAAATGACAAGTTAGTTTTAAGCACCCTTTTTGCACCTAACTTTAAAAATCCATCATTAATTAACCATCATGTTGCTCTCTGTCCTTTTTGGTACAAGAGCTTTTTATCACTACTAGAGGCCAACAAAAATAACCCTTAGGTCAGGACCCACTTTAATAAAAGACTTGTAGTGTAAAGTGGCCCATTTTGCCTAACTATTGTTATTTTTGTTTAAGGACTAGCTTTTGTACTTTAAGCCTCAAATTCTTAAAACAAGCTAGAATAGCCAGTGACAACCCACTGTAATTTTTACAGAATTTTTGGAAATTTTTAAAATACTGTCATAGTTCAAACCTGTACTAGAAACCATGGATGGAAATTAAAGAAAGGAAAATGGGTGTTGGAAATTGATGTCCTCCTAAGACCTTTGTAAATTGTCCACTGAAATCCATAAAGGCAATACAAATCCAATATGTTATCCTAAAAGAAAACCTAAACCTAAAAGGTAATAAGTCTATATATACCACTAGAAGACCCACGTAGCCAAGGAACCCTAAGTTAATTCTTGACTTAATTTCTGTAGCTTAATGTTCTTAAATCTTGCATAATCATGACATACATGTTCATTGCATTTCGATAGACTGTAATCTTGCTGACGGAGAGTACATCCTCGTGCCGGAGCAAGGAGCTGCCCAGGAGGTTGCCCCAGACCCAGCACCAGAGCCTGCACCAGAGGACCTGCCTGCCACTGCTTTGGAAGGCAAGCCCCGGTTTTATGCATAACCTGTTATTTATGCTATTTTACTACACTTAATGTTTGTAGGATTGTTTGTGCACTTAAGTGTAGGAGTTGTTTTGAACCCTAGTTGCATGATCTCAGGAATCCTATTGAGATGAATACTAGTATGCTAGGTCGAGTAGCTGCTTTATTAATTAGTATCTCGGTAGAAGTCGAGTGATTTTTCTAGCACTCGCGCGAGGTCAGGAATTGGCTGTATCCACTTTCCTATCATATTGATGTTGGTTTGTGGGCAACAATCCATGGGGATTGGTTGTTCACGGGATAAAAAGTTGATTAAGGATTAAGGTGTGGTACCGTGAGTCAAGCGTTTGAATGTACTAAGCACATACCGAGAAATATAGGTAAATCGGTAAACCTAGTACCTGATTGAACCTGCCAGTGGACTTTACCCCTCACGCGACCTGAGACGTAGTCTCCCATTCCGGTTATGGTGGGTACAAGTGCGGTCACTGCACGACGGCCAGTCGGGGTCAGTGAGGCATTGTACGCCAAGGCGGTGAGCCCTGTTCTGCTTCCAGGGAATCGATGGGGACGGTTGATGTGTGTGGGGACGGAGTGCCCCTACATGTCGTGTGTTTAGGTTTACCTTGCAAGGATAAAAACTCGATTCGAATCGTCTGCTTCTCGCAGCTAATGAGACTGCTTGATCCATGCTGCTACATTGAGTAACAAGTGGAACTGTGTTGAGATGATACAAGCTGTTGATTGCTAAAAATGCTTGCTACTATGTATGAGTAGATAGTACACTTTTAGCCTTAAGAGAGTCACACTTAATTTTGACAAAGTTAAAATCTTGATTTAGAAACTCAGCTAGTGCTTTTGGCAACCAAACCCCACAGCCAAACAGCTGCATGTCTAGAGGTAGAGGAGTAGACTCCTCACACCGGGTAAGTCTAGCTGAGTATTAGTATACTCAGCCTTGCTTGTGGCATAATTTTACAGGTTCTCTGGAGGACATGGTTGCTGGAGTGACTTGGCCGTCCACCCTGCCACCGGGTTGGACTGTCGAGTGGGACCCTGCCTCGGCTGAGGAGGAGCATGAGGAGTGACTGGGACAGGCTTCCCCATCTCTCTATTTATTTACCGTTAGTTTATTTCCGCTGCACTTCAAAACAATGATGGTTTCTTTTGCGAAAACTCCAATGGTGACAATGGTGATGTAATAATTTAACACTCTTCCATGCATGGTTTTATGCTTTATTGTATTTGCTCTGTGACTCACCATCGAGTGAGACTGTGGTACTTGATCCTGTCAGTGGCCGCGTCGGACTAGATCCGAGGGATTGACGGGTTATTCCCATTTAAGTGTGGTCTAGCCTCTAAGGCAGGGCTTAGGCACTTAAGTTGGAATAATTCGGGCAGTTCCGCCACACCATCACTAAGTCTAATGAAGGTGATTTGGTCCGGCTGAAATATACATTCAGGTTTGGGGATAAATTTGATGAACCAAACGACGACTGGCTGAAGCGCATCGAAGCTACAAGTGATGAATTGCTTGGAGCATATTCCAAAATAGAAGACAATGCCTTGTCCTCGGCCTTCGGAGGTCGAAGTAAGAAAAGGTTGAATAGGGTATTCGATGTCATTGGCTTCGTATACCCTGACTATTGCTACACGTTGCGAGGGCAAGGGGTAAAAAGAAAGGTTAGTGCTTCTGGAAAAGCTGCCTCTTCGGCCATCACAGCTGAGCAGAAGGGCAAGAAGATGAAGGTTTTAACCCACCGGCCTCGTTACATCAAACCGGCCGTGATATCCGAATTTGGCGAAGGGGCCTCTTCGGCTGCCAAAGAAAAAGGGATTATTCCTCCTGCGTAGAGAACTGAAGAGTTGTCTCCAAAGTCGAAGGTACCTTCGGTTGAGGTAGTTGAAATGAAAGCCGACAAAGATAAAGCTGAAGGGTTAAAAGTTGACAAAATGCCAGAGATTCTTAGCCCTTCCACAGAAGTAACAGCTTCGAAGACTCAAAAAAGTTCTACCACAACTCCTAAGAAGAGGAGAATGGCAAGTGTGCTAGATGTTGTATTGGAAACAGCAAAGACAGTGAGTTGCACCCCTTCAAGAAAGATTGACGAAGCTTCGAAAGCACAACCGGAAGTTGAAACAAAACATGCAGAAGTCGAAGCTGCAACAATTCATGCTGAACCCACTGAGACAGAGCCCGCCGTAGTTGAAGAAAAAGCGGTAGAGCAAATTGCGTCTGAAAAAGTTGAAGCTGCTGCTACCGAAGCTTCAAAAGAAAGCACTGATTGCATCATTCGTCACGCCTCGGGAAAGATACTTTCTCAAAAAGAGAAGCTAGAAGCGCTACATTATGCCGAAAAATTAAAATACCCGAAGGGGGCATTAGTGTTTAATGGTAGTGGGAAGAAGATTTTCTGTACTGTCTCCCAGATAACAAAGAGATATCCATCTGCCAGGAGATATGCAGAAGCATTGGATTCCCGACACTAGAAGATGGCCTTTCAATATTATCAAAGGATGAGCTTGCTGACAGTTTGGCTTATAATACCATAAAGGTATAAAAGCTAATTTTGTGTTTTTAAATCGAAATACATTGTTTATTTATACTTAATTATGTCCTTCTCTTTTAGGGCTTAATTCTTAGCAATGCACTAAGAGCTCAGAAAGACATTGAAGATGAAGGATACACAATGGCTCTGAATAACCTTCGTTCAGAGGTAATTGAATTAAGGAACGAAGGTCTTGAAAAAGACAATATCTTGATTTCATTGGTAAATAAAATGAAAGAAGATGAAGCCAGTTTCAAGGCTCAGGCCGAAATCCAAAAGAATGAGATCGAAGAGCTTCAGAAACAATTGGCCGAAGCTTAAGAAAAATGCGCTGTCGCGGAATCTAATTGAGAGAGCAGCAAATATTGGAAAATTATTTATAGAAAACTGTTGAAGAACTTCGCGTGTCCAAGGAAAGATGTTTTGAAAAATCTTTGGGCTGTGTGGAGAAAATAAAAGCTAGCTTCGGCAACGAGGGCGCCTATTCTAACGAAGATAAGTTCATACGAGGCGACCCTGAAGGAGTTATCGAGTGGATAAGTGGAGAGGCCGAAGCTTTTGAAGAAATCTTAAGTGATCGCGGGGATGTCTATGCATTCTCCGGTGCTAGGGGAATTTCAGCCATCCTGGAGAAGGCGGGATGCAACCATGTCAAAACCCTGGCCCAAGCCGAAGCTGCCTTCTCCGTGGATGATTCAAAGGATCCCTTAGCTGAAGCAAGTTTAATGGGCGAGAAATTTTATAATGACATCTGGGTAAATGATGGCCGAGAAATGGCTCACGAAATTATGAAGAAAAGCGAGAAGGATATCCATGATGCCCGAGTGCAAGCAAAACAAGCTGCAGAAGCTGCAGAACGCTGAAAGGCGCATAGGTAATGCTTTGCGGCATCTAGCTTTTGGCATTGCCTTTACGGCTTCAGACTAATTAACTTTTTTCTGCTGTAGCTGAATTATCTCTGCCACCAGAGCCGTTGGATCCCCTGGCCAATCCAGAAACGAAGGAAGCGCTGGAGATTATTAATATAGCCGAGTCTGTTGTCGATGAAGTCGTTAACAAATTGCTAAATGAAATTGCGGAGAAGGTCCTGAAGGAAGATTAATAGTTTTTTGCAAAAAACATTTGTAGACGGTCAATGTAACCGTGCTGCAATAAGACTGTAATATTTGATACGCACATCTTTGAATCCAATATGTAAATTTTTTGTAATTCATTTCTTTACGATGCATGAAACTTTTATGTAGATACCGTTTTTGAGCCTTCGGCGAAAAAACACCTTCCCTTCTTTTCATGCTTTGTAAAGAAAAAGAACCATGCTTCGTGAAAAAATTCACGCTTCGTGAAGAAATCCACGTTTCGTAAAGGCAAGGGTTCCCTTCTTTTGCAATAGAGCTGATGAAGCTGTATACTTGGTGCCTTAGCACATTTTTGCTTTTATAAAGCATTCTCCAAAGATCAACTTCGTATTCAATTTGTGTCATTGGTGCGATATGATGTATGATGTGTGCTATGCGAGATGATGTGATGGGATGATGACACACACCCACTCACCCACGCTGAACCACACAATCTCTGCGTCCCCTTAGGAACGATCTTTTTGCCGTTTATTTTTCGGCTTCACCGCTTATTTTTCGGTGTAAGTTCTGCATCCCCTTAAGAACGTCTTTTGAACTTCTTCGCCTTCTATTTCGGCGGTATTTGGCTCTGCATTCCCTTTGGAACGACTTTTGAGCAGAAAACTTACACTGCGCTCCCTTAGGAATGACTTTTTGTATCTTCGGCAGAATTTACGCTGCGCTCCCTTAGGAACGACTTTTTGTATCTTTGGCAGAATTTATGTTGCGCTCCCTTAGGAACGACTTTTTGTAAATTTGGCACTTTTTGAGCTTCGTAAGTCTGTGAAAAAGATATATTTCATTCTGATAAAAGCGAAACTATTACAGAGAATTAAAACTAGATTTACATTGCTTGTTTCTTAAAAAACAAAATGACATGAACCATAAAAGTATTTTAAGTGTAGGATATCGCTCAATAAATGTGTTTTGATTCTGGCACAGTACTGTTGACTGTGCGAGCTTCGGATTCCTCCCTGAATTCCCGCTGCTGTTGGGTATTCTGGCGCCCTTCTGGCCGCTGGCTTCGAGAGTAGGTCGGTTGTAGTGGTGGTGGGGGTGGGAGTTGTGGCCAGGAAGCCTAGTGAATGGCTAGCCAAAGCAACAGAAGCTGCAGACTGATTGCCCACATACTCTGGTATATGAGGAGAGTGGCACGAAGCAGTGTGCAGGACCTACTTCAGTTGGTTCTGCCGAGCTTCGGCTTTTGCGATTTCCTTTTGCTTCTGAATAGTGATTTGGCACATTCTTGAAGTATGGCCCTTGTCCTCACCACAAAATAAACAGTTGACCTTCCTCGGCTGATCCCCATATCTTCCTCCAAAGCCCCTGGCGCCTCTACCCCTTGGAGCTGGCGGCCTAAAAGAGCTTTGCTGTTGCCCCGAAGGTTGTGAGGTGTACTGTGACCTCTAAGACTGACCTCCCTTATCATCACTCTAGTTGGAGCTGTGGATCAACCTAACATGCCTCAGGTGAATTCGTCCTCCGAAGCCCCTAGTCATCTCAGAGAATCTGTAAGCTTCCTCCCTTCTTTGGCGGAAGTCGTGGTCAGCCCGAATATACTCGTCCATCTTCTAAAGCAGCTTCTCCAGAGTCTGTGGGGGCTTTCTTGTGAAATATTGAGCAGTAGGTCCTAGCCGAAGACCCTTAATCATGGCCTCAATGACAATTTCATTGGGCACTGTAGGTGCTTGTGCCCTCAGTCGCAAGAACCTTCAGACGTATGTCTAGAGGTATTCTTCGTGGTCTTGCATGCATTGGAATAGGGTCTGAGCTGTGACTGGCTTCGTTTGAAAGCCTTGGAAACTAGTAACCAACATGTCTTTGAGCTTCTGCCATGATGTAATAGTCCCTGGCCAAAGAGAGGAATACCATGTCTGGGCTACATTCTAGACTGCCATGACTGCGGTGTTGCCCCCGTACGAAGATATAGTTGCTTCGTAACTCATCAGAAATTGCTTCGGATCTGAATGACCATCATACATGGGAAGTTGGGGTGGCTTATATGATGGGGGCCACAGAGTAGCCTGTAGTTCTACTACCAAGGGAGAAGCATCATCAAAAGTAAAAGTATCATGACTGGAATCGTCATACCATCCATCTTCGTTGAATAGGCCCTCTTGACGAAGCTCCCTGTGCTGGGGCCTTCGGTCTTGTTCATCTTGGATAAGATGGTGCACTTCTTCAGTAGCTTTGTCAATCTTCCTTTGAAGATTGACCAGCCGGGCCATCTTCTCCTTCTTCCTTTGTACTTGTTGATGGATGATTTCCATGTCCCTGACTCTTGGTCCAACTCCTCCTCTTGGAGTGTTGGACTGGTGGCCTTTCTCTTCTGGCTTCGAGCATCTCGAAGAGAAAGAATCTCCTGATTTGTGTCCAGCGGCTGCAGTTCAGCAGCCCTTGGTGCAGTTATCTTCTTCAGAGGCATGAGGAAGGTCAGTGCTTGCCGAAGGTGGTCCAATGAGTTCACCGGAGGTGGGCTCCAATGTTGGGGACTTGTTCTTAAGTGCTATGAATTAAGAACAAGGCAACACAAGAATGTTAAGAATTAATGCCCTTCATCCTTCGGAGCATTATTTCCCATAGGATATAATGATCTTCAGACGAAGGTGATGAAGGACATACCTTCATCATCACAGCGAATGTTAATGAAAGAAGAAGGAGCATATAAGATATGAAAGACAACATGAATAATCATATGACATTGCTAATATATTTATTATTATCATGAATAGACAGAAACGATATTGTATTACATTTGTACCTTCAGCTTGACAGAAGGTGAAAGTCCAAGCGTGACGCATGAGCGAATACAAGTCAACATGAACAGTACGGGGCACTATTCACCTATTTATAGGCACAGGACGCAGCCTGTGTAAAATTGCATTCATGCCCTTTACATTTACTATTGACTTTAGGATAATCCATCGAGGTCCATATAGCCTTTTCCCTTTTAAGTTGGTTCCTTTTCCTGCAGTTATGCCGAAGCTCCCCTGCGCGTGGCTTTAGGGCCGCGTCATCCTTCGTATCGTTCGTGCTTCTCACAATTGTGAATGGTTTCGATCCGAGTCCGAAGGTACCTGTACATATATTACACTTGGGAAATATTGTCAAATCATGTTTTTGAGGACCTTCGGAAGACGAAGGCCCCAACATGTTCTTATGTATAAATATATGTTTGTTTACTTGTGCCTGTTCATCTTCGCTTCGCGTTGCGATTAGATCGCGGTTTTCGTTTATGAGCTTCGAGGAATCGGCGGTCAAGCGTTGGCGACCAAGTGATCAAGCTCCTCGAGCTCTACGAGATTGAAGATCCTGAGCATCTGTTTGGTGAAGGCAAGTTTCCTCTAACCCATTAAGTCCTATCTACTTATAATTCACTGTCCCCGCATTACTTAATTGAAACATAAGGATTGACTAGCTTTCTATTTACTTATCCTTGTTTACCTTTTGGGTTATCATGGTTAGCTTTATGCTATTGCTTTACTTAATCAATGAACATGATGTTAATATTATGATACGATGATGTTCTTGTGATACTTTAGGGGACTCAGGCTGTTTCCTGAGTACCTCTTCGTAAGGACCTATTTGGGGAGTGATAACCTGGGATAACAGTGCAACCATGAGGGTGGAATGGGACGCCCTTAGCTGATTAATTAGAGGAACCAGAGGAGTAGTTGGCTTCGCCGTATGGCCAGTCAATGGGGTCCGGGCACAGTACTTGCTCTGCCGAGGCTGGTTGCTGAGGTTCTTGATTTGGTTTTGTTAGTCACCCTTCCTTTTGGGAGATATACTATGTTTATCAAATTGGAGAAACCTAACAGGCAGCTATGACCTCTGGGAAATCTTTGTAAAGTCTACGTAGTGAGACCCTGCTAGGTCACCTTGGTAGTGATCAATGGAGAGTCATGATCTTCGGGCAGAATGAGAATCACGGCTTGTGAGTAAATTGTGCGACCTCTATAGAGGGATAGAAACTGGTATATCAGCCGTGCTCACGGTTATGAGTGGCCTTGGGATCCTCTTTGATTAGAGATACATATGATATGAGATACAATGGTTCTATTTATGGTTTTGGTTCAATGATGATCATGATGTTCCTCGATGAGGAAATGGTTCACGGGTTGGCTATTGCTAAAACTTGGCTTCCACTAATAATTAATACCTGACCAACTAAAAGCAACTACTTGAGCTTAACCCCACATAAAGCTAGTCCACCTCAGCCAAACGGGGACATTTGTTGAGTACGTTGATGTGTACTCACCCTTGCTTTCACAAAACACCAGGTTGCCTTTGGTGCAATCTATGCTCAGGTAAGGAAGAAGGCGTCGAGGCAGATCTCTAGGAGTTCCTAGGACTTCGACGAGTTTGAGGATTAAGCTAGCGACCTCCCCAAGTCAGCTGCCTGTGGTGGGTTAATTTACGTTGGCTACGTTTCGATTCTATGAACTTTGATTTATATTATGTAAATGGCTCTAGTCTTTAATATTATTACTTATTCTTTATTGTTATTCGAAGCATTGTGCTATGATGAGTCATTTATGTAATCGCTGTGTATGTGAATTTCTGGTCCTGACACGTACATGGTCCGCATTCGGTTTACCTTCAAAACCAGGTGTGACATAGTTCGTCATCATTCTCTCCTAATATACTAATTTCTTCATTAAAACCAAATCTTCCACCTTGACTGTGGATTTTCCAAACTCAATGTGGCTAGGTTTTCTCGGAATCAAAATGCCATCATCTTCTTCTTCATCAGTATCAGCTCTGGCAACAATTGGTTCAGCCTCGGCAACAACAACATCTTCTATCGGAACGGACTCTTCTTCTTCTCGTACAACTAACCTAGAGCATTTCATTGTTGGAGACTTGTTCTCAAGTGCTATAAATCAAGAACAAGGCAACACAAAATGTTAAAAACTAATGCCCTTCGTTACGAGATTGAAGATCCTGAGCATCTGTTTGGTGAAGGCAAGTGTCCTCTAACCCATTAAGTCCTATCTACTTATAATTCACTGTCCCCGCATTACTTAATTGAAACATAAGGATTGACTAGCTTTCTATTTACTTTCCTTGTTTACCTTTTGGGTTATCATGGTAGTTATCATGGTTAGCTTTATGCTATTGCTTTTACTTAATCAATGAACACGATGTCAATATTATGATACGATGATGTTCTTGTGATACTTTAGGGGACTCAGGCTGTTTCCTGAGTACCTCTTCGTAAGGACCTGTTTGGGGAGTGACAACCTGGGATAACAGTGCAACCATGAGGGCGGAATGGGACGCCCTTAGCTGATTAATTAGAGGAACTAGAGGAGTAGTTGGCTTCGCCGTATGGCCATCAATGGGGTCCGGGCATAGTACTTGCTCTGCCGAGGCTGGTTGCTGAGGTTCTTGATTTGGTTTTGTTAGTCACCCTTCCTTTTGGGAGATGTACTATGTTTATCAAACTGGAGAAACCTAACGGGCAGCTATGACCTCTGGGAAATCTTTGTAAAGTCTACGTAGTGAGACCCTGCTAGGTCACCTTGGTAGTGATCAATGGAGAGTCATGATCTTCGGGCAGAATGAGAATCACGGCTTGTGAGTAAATTGTGCGACCTCTGTAGAGGGATAGAAACTGGTATATCAGTCAGTGCTCACGATTATGACCGGCCTTGGGATCCTCTTTGATTAGAGATACATATGATATGAGATACAATGGTTCTATTTATGGTTTTGGTTCAATGATGATCATGATGTTCCTCGATGAGGAAATGGTTCACGGGTTGGCTATTGCTAAAACTTGGCTTCCACTAATAATTAATACCTGACCAACTAAAAGCAACTACTTGAGCTTAACCCCACATAAAGCTAGTCCACCTCAGCCAAACGGGACATTTGTTGAGTACGTTGATGTGTACTCACCCTTGCTTTCACAAAACACCAGGTTGCCTTTGGTGCAATCTATGCTCAGGTAAGGAAGAAGGCGTCGAGGCAGATCTCTAGGAGTTCCAGGACTTTGACTGAGTTTGAGGATTAAGCTAGCGACCTCCCCTAGTCAGCTGCCTGTGGTGGGTTAATTTACGTTGGCTACGTTTCGATTCTATGTACTTTGATTTATATTATGTAAATGGCTCTAGTCTTTAATATTATTACTTATTCTTTATTGTTATTCGAAGCATTGTGCTATGATGAGTCATTTATGTAATCACTGTGTACGTGAATTTCTGGTCCTGACACGTACATGGTCCGCATTCGGTTTACCTTCAAAACCAGGTGTGACATAGTTCGTCATCATTCTCTCCTAATATACTAATTTCTTCATTGAAACCAAATCTTCCACCTTGACTGTGGATTTTCCAAACTCAATGTGGCTAGGTTTTCTCGGAATCAAAATGCCATCATCTTCTTCTTCATCACTATCAGCTCCGGCAACAATTGGTTCAGCCTCGGCAACAACTATCTTCTATCGGAACGGACTCTTCTTCTTCTCGTACAACTAACCTAGAGCATTTCATTGTTAGAGACTTGTTCTCAAGTGCTATAAATCAAGAACAAGGCAACACAAAATGTTAAAAACTAATGCCCTTCGTTACGAGATTGAAGATCCTGAGCATCTGTTTGGTGAAGGCAAGTGTCCTCTAACCCATTAAGTCCTATCTACTTATAATTCGCTGTCCCCGCATTACTTAATTGAAACATAAGGATTGACTTAGCTTTCTATTTACTTATCCTTGTTTACCTTTTGGGTTATCATGGTTAGCTTTATGCTATTGCTTTACTTAATCAATGAACATGATGTCAATATTATGATACGATGATGTTCTTGTGATACTTTAGGGGACTCAGGCTGTTTCCTGAGTACCTCTTCGTAAAGACCTGTTTGGGGAGTGACAACCTGGGATAACAGTGCAACCATGAGGGTGGAATGGGATGCCCTTAGCTGATTAATTAGAGGAACCAGAGGAGTAGTGGGCTTCACCGTATGGCCGTCAATGGTGTCTAGGCACAGTACTTGCTCTGCCAAGGCTGGTTGTTGAGGTTCTTGATTTGGTTTTGTTAGTCACCCTTCCTTTTGGGAGATGTACTATGTTTATCAAACTGGAGAAACCTAACGGGCAGCTATGACCTCTGGGAAATCTTTGTAAAGTCTACGTAGTGAGACCCTGCTAGGTCACCTTGGTAGTGATCAATGGAGAGTCATGATCTTCGGGCAGAATGAGAATCATGGCTTGTGAGTAAATTGTGCGACCTCTGTAGAGGGATAGAAACTGGTATATCAGTCGTGCTCACGGTTATGAGCAGCCTTGGGATCCTCTTTGATTAGAGATATATATGATATGAGATACAATGGTTCTATTTATGGTTTTGGTTCAATGATGATCATGATGTTCCTCGATGAGGAAATGGTTCACGGGTTGGCTATTGCTAAAACTTGGCTTCCACTAATAATTAATACCTGACCAACTAAAAGCAACTACTTGAGCTTAACCCCACATAAAGCTAGTCCACCTCAGCCAAATGGGACATTTGTTGAGTACGTTGATGTGTACTCACCCTTGCTTTCACAAAACACCAGGTTGCCTTCGGTGCAATCTATGCTCAGGTAAGGAAGAATGCGTCGAGGAAGATCTCTAGGAGTTCCAGGACTTCGACAAGTTTGAGGATTAAGCTAGCGACCTCCCCTAGTCAGCTGCCTGTGGTGGGTTAATTTACGTTGGCTACGTTTCGATTCTATGTACTTTGATTTATATTATGTAAATGGCTCTAGTCTTTAATATTATTACTTATTCTTTATTGTTATTCGAAGCATTGTGCTATGATGAGTCATTTATGTAATCACTGTGTACGTGAATTTCTGGTCCTGACACGTACATGGTCCGCATTTGGTTTACCTTCAAAACCAGGTGTGACAAGTTCGTCATCATTCTCTCCTAATATACTAATTTCTTCATTAAAACCAAATCTTCCACCTTGACTGTGGATTTTCCAAACTCAATGTGGCTAGGTTTTCTCGGAATCAAAATGCCATCATCTTCTTCTTCATCACTATCAGCTCCGGCAACAATTGGTTCAGCCTCGGCAACAACAACATCTTCTATCGGAACGGACTCTTCTTCTTCTCTTACAACTAACCTAGAGCATTTCATTGTTGGAGACTTGTTCTCAAGTGCTATAAATCAAGAACAAGGCAACACAAAATGTTAAAAACTAATGCCCTTCGTCTTCCGAAGCATTATTTCCCATGGGATATAATGATCTTCAGACGAAGGTGTTGAAGGACGTACCTTCATCATTATAGTGTATATCAATGTAGGAAGAAGCATATGAAATATGAAAGACAACATAAATAATCATGAATAATTATATGACGTTCTTAATATATTTTTATTGTCATGGATAAATAAAAACGATATTGAATTACATTTATACCTTCGGCTTGGCAGAAAGCAAAGGTTTTGAGAGTGATGCACGAGCGAGTACAAATCAGCGTGAACAGTACGGGGGTACTGTTCATCTATTTATAGTCGCAGGGCACAACCTGTGTGAAATTACAATTATACCCTATATAATTGACTACTTTTATGACATAAATTATCATGGGTCAATCTGTCCTTTCATCTTTAAGTCGGTGCTACACCTTCCTCTCAAAGCGTTTATGAAGCTCCTTAGATGACAGTTTCGGCGCTGCTTCTGTGTTGATCTTCCGAAGGTGTTTCTTCTTGCAGGACCTTCGGCGACGAAGCTAGCCCCCAACAGTAGCCCCTTCGTGGTGCTAGATCATTTTTCGTAACGAGCTTGATCCATGAAAACATCTTCGAAGCTTCGGAATGCCGAAGGTCCGAAAAACACCTTCCCTGAGCTCGTTGTCGAGAAACGATTAAAATATTTCATGCGCGAGACGTGGTTCACCATGCAGCGGATATGCGCGGTCTGGCGGTTCTTCTCCCAAGCATAGGTTGGTCCACCATTCAGCGGGTGTGAGTAACTGTTCAGCATGTGCGGTTAGTTTGGCGATTCACCTTTCCACCTGCAACACTATATAAACAGACGGGTAGTTGTGAAGTTATCACAACATTCATTGCCATTGTACTATTGTGCTGTTGAAAATTTTAACCATAGCCGAAGCTTTTTCACTGCATTTCCGAGCAAGCCACTGTTCTGGATTAGCTTCGTCAAAAAACTGTGAAAGAACAATCAACTTTGTAAGAACTGCAAGGAAATCAACAAATGGCTAGAGTGCGTTCAACCGCTAGAATTACGCGCGACGGAGAGGAGGCCAAAGCTGCTGAAACTGCCCCAATCTCCGAAGTAATGAGGCAATCGGGACTGGTTGTAGCAGAGGGTGCCTCTGATGAAGGTGCACATGCTTCCGAAGCTGAACAGGCTGACATTGAAGAGGGTAATGCTGGTGAAGAAGAGATAGATTATAACACCGTCATGCCATCTAAACCCAGCCACTTAGATTTTGGAAAGTCTACTGTCTCTGTGGCTGATATGCCCATGATGTTAAAGCTAGGCTACTTCAGGGAAGCCGAGAAGAAGCTAATTCATTTTGGTAGGGAAGAAACCACTCCGAAGCCAGAAAATGATGAGGTGGTATTTTTTAGAAGTTTCTTCAAAGCAGGATTGAGGTTTCCGTTGCATGAAATGATTGGGGATGTTTTGGAAGATTTTGAAATGTATCTTCATCAGCTGACTCCTAACGCCATCGTTAGGCTCAACGTCTTTATCTAGGCTCTTCGAAGCCAAGGAGTGGAGCCACATGCCGAAGCTTTGTGCCGGGTGCACGGGCTTCATTATCAGATGAAGGCTAGAGAAGATGGGCTTCACGAGAGGTTTGGCTGTTACAACTTTGCTTATCGCAAAGATATGAAGACTCCGGTGGTCAGCTATCGCACCAAATGGCCAACCGGTTGGAAGAATGAGTGGTTTTATGTTAAGGTTGATGAGAAGAAGGAGAAGATAGTTCAGAGCCCACTGGTCCTGACCTTCGGGTTAACTAGGCCCTTGTGCGATATGCAGCAAGGGTCGCCATGCCGAAAAGCTATGGGTGAATTTCGAGTTGTGTCTGAGCATATCGGTACTAGAGATTTGGTGCAGGACTACTTAGGCAATAAAGTATTTCCGACGTTAAAGGAATGGAATATGCCGAAGCTTAAAGGAGTAAAGAAAAAGAATGAACTTGTTCGACTACCCTATCACTTCAAGTTCAAAAAACATTTCAAAGAGCCTTGCCAAGAATGGTTGGAAATGATTGAAGCTATGTGCAATGAAATTTTTGGCAACTATACCAAGAAAGAAGATCAATTGATGACCACAGCCTTCGGCACCCGACCGAAATGAAGGCTGAATCGAGTAATGGATGCTCTGAAATTTGAATACCCTGACTATGAACGATTAAGCAAGGGTGCCGAAGGGCCAAAGCGAAAAAGAGTTGTTAGTATTATGAAGAGACAAGCTGCTAGAATGATAAAAGAAGATGAAAAGTTACTGAAAAAGAGAAAAACCAGCCCAGAGCCGAAGGTGGCTGTTCCGAAGAAGAGAAAAGCTACAGCTCTGAGGCCAGAATCAACTGATACAGAGGAAGAAGCTCCTTCAACACCTTATGCCACTGAAGTGGAAGAAATTTTAAAGGTAATGACTGAATCCTTGCCTATCAAGCTAAGTCCACTAGGGCTATATCTGACAAAGCTTTTACAGAAGGAGGAGCCTTCAGCTGCAAAGAAGTCTGCTGGGCCAAAAAAACAAAGAATTGTTACTGTAATCGAAGCCATTGAAGAAACGCCACCATCAGCGCCAGCATCAAGTACACCAGCCGCCAAAGAAGCTACAATTACCGAAGTTGCTGCCACCAAAGCTACAACTTCCGAAGCTGCTGTGGCCAAAACCACAAACCTAGGAAGCACGTTCTCTGACATTGATAAAATGATTTTGGACTTGTCCGCAGAAGAAACCATTGCAGCTGCTGCAGAAACTCTAGCCACAATGCCTGTAAAAGGGAAGGTGTCTGCCGAAGATATTTCGGGGGAAAGGGACTTCAACTTTCAAAACATGATCGGGCAAGAGTTATCTAAGGCTCAAAAAGAAGAGTTAAGAGAGTATGCCATATCTTGCGGCTACCAGCCAGGAGCGCTGCTCTTCGGTGGCGTTCACGAAGAAAGCTTAGGTTGCCTTCGAGACCGAACTGGAGCGAAGGTTATCAGCACTCTATCGAAGAGTGTTGGTTTTCCGAAGCTTGAAGCCGACCTCAGTAGGTACCGGCGGCAACATATCGCAGGTAGCTTGTTTTATTCTAATTTTAAGCTAAGACTCTATCCTCAATTTTTTATTGTTTTGAGATTAAGGTGTTTTTTAATGAAGATTATTTTTTCCAGAGCCTACTACTAAGTAAAACTTTGAGGATGCAACAAGATCTTGAGGACAAGAAGAATGAAGCTATAATTGAGGGCTTAGAGAGAAAAATTAAAGATCATGAATCTGCTCTAGAAAAGAAAGACTTTATGCTTCAAACGATGGAGGGTTCACTGGCAGAAGCCCAAGTCGAGATTGCTAGATTGAACAGTGAACTCTCCACAAAGTCAAAAAACTTCGAAGAAGAGAAGAAAAATTTGGATGCAAAGCTTGAAGCTGAAGTTGCAAAGAGTTCGAACTTGCAAAAGTCATTGAAGGAACTTCAAGATAAATGTCTGGACTTCGGCAACAGTTGTGTGCAACGGCTGAAGCAGGTCTTCAACTCGGTTGGAGCCAATTCTGAAAAGTTTAAACCTTCAGCTGAAAACCTGCCAGGCATCTTCGATCATATTGAAGGCGAAGTTGATGTTCTTGATGAAGTCGTAGCTGGGCATGGTGACTTCTGCGCTCTGCTAGCTTCTCGTGGCACAACTGTTGCTTTTATGAAGGCCGGTTGCACGCACGGGAATATTGTAATTAGGCCAAACTTCAGCTTATCACTGGCGGACTTGAATGACATCCCCGACCTCGCCCGAAGCATTGGGAACAGATTTGTAACCCAAATTTGGGCAAAAGGTGGACGAAGCATGGTTGGTAACGAAGCCCGAAGTCACCTCAAACCGGTAATATACTCATACCTTGTGCATACCTTTTCCATGAAACTTAAATTTACCTTATAACGCCTTGTTATGTACAGGATGATGAAGCCGAAGAGCTATGATCCGAAGCCTGGTAGATGATCCGAATCTTAGCGGATGATGTTGAAGCCGAAGATATTGCTATGAAAAACTTTAGAGAAACTTTTGAATTATTCTTGTAAAGAATATTGTAATTTAAGAGTCAAATACTACTATGTAAATTTGTCCATACCTTGTAATATATTTTTACCTTTCCATCCATGTATGAACTGCTTTGATGTGGACGAAACTTGTATTTTTTGAGCCGAAGGCGAAAAACACCTTCCCTTCTTTTCGTACACAACGAAGCAAAAATTTGCTTCTCTTCCTTTCGCTGAAGCCTTATCATTAAAGCCGAAGCAGTTGTCTGTATTTGTATGATATGATGATGATGATCCTATGTATGTCTAAATGAATGTATATGAATGCAATGAATGATGTGATGTATTGTGCACATGAATGTCTAGACACATGCTTACGAAGCCACATCAAAACTCTTCATTCCCTTAGGAATAGATGAAATCTCTTTGCCGTTTATTTTTCGGCTGCACCGCTTATTTTTCGGTGTAAGTTCTGCATCCTTTTAAGAACGTCTTTTGAACTTCTTCGCCTTCTATTTCCGTGGTATCACCGTTGACTTTTTGTTGTAAGTTCTGCATTCCCTTAGGAACGTCTTTTGAACTTCTTCGCCTTATATTTTGGTGGTATTTGGCTCTGCATTCCCTTAGGAACGACTTTTGAGCAGAAAACTTACGCTGCGCTCCCTTAGGAACGACTTTTTGTAGCTTCGTCGTGCTCTGCATCCCCTTATGGACGACTTTCGAGCTTCTTCGTATTTTTTCCCTGCACTCGATGGTGCATGCTCAGATTTTACATTTTACATATTTTTGGGGGATTTTGCTCTCATGGAGCTGAATAAGAAAAGAAAAAATTACTATCTATGGCCCCATCAAAAACCTTTCTCCCCCTTTGGAAAGGAAAAGGGTGCCATAGGAAAAAATGAAAAAAAGATTACATCAAGTTACACATAATATCGTCGAAGCTCATCCGCATTCCAAGATATAGGAATGTTGTTGCCGTCCATATCCTTCAATCTGTAAGAACCGGGCCTTGACGAAGATACCACTAGAAAAGATCCTTCCCACATCAGCTGTAGTTTGCCTACTATGTCCGGATTAGCCACTCTTCGAAGCACCAAATGCCCTGTCTTGACATTTTTCAGGCGAACTTTTCTATCGCGCCATTTTATTGTTTCGGCTTGATATTTATTGATATTTTCCACAGCCTAAAGTCTGGTCCCTTCTATAGTGTCTTTTGCCACGTGATAATCAGCTTCATCTTCTGCCGAAGTTGTTGTTCTTATTGACCCTGCTTTAGCTTCTTCTGGGTTATAGCTTCGTTACCAAATAATAACTTGAATGGTGTAAAACCTGTTGATCTTGATACAGTCGTATTGTGCCTCCACACCACTTTAATCAACTCATCTGACCACTTTCCTCTGGGCTGATTAAAAATTAGCTTCATTATTCCTGTCATTATAATACCATTTGCTCTTTCGACAAGTCCATTTGACTCTGGATGTCTGACTGACGCAAAGTGAATCTTCGTGCCAATTTGATCACAGAACTCCTTGAAAGCTTCAGCATCAAATTGTGTTCCGTTATCCACAGTTATAGCCTTCGGCACACCGAAGCAACAAACAATGTTTTGCTAGAAGAATCTCTAAACTGTGACTAAAGTTACTATGGCCAAAGACTTCGCTTCAATCCACTTGGAAAAATATTGTACGGCTACCACAACATATCTTAAATTGCCTTGTGCTGGTGGAAGTGGACCTAACAAAGCCAGGCCCCATCTTTGTAATGGCCAGGTTGGCTGTATTAACTAGGTTAGCGACGAAGGTTGTTTCTGGTCTCTTGCACATTTTTGACAATTTTCGCACTTTTGAACCAGATCTGCTGCATCCTAAGTTGCCTTTGGCCAATAAAATCCTTGTCTGAAGACCTTCCTCAGCAAAGGCCTAGACCCAATGTGGCATGCACACAAACCCCCATGTATTTCCTTCATTAGCTCTATACCTTCGGTTCTGGATAAACACTTGAGAAGTGGAGAGCAGACTCCATGTTTGTATAACTCCCCTTCTATTATCACATATGGTCTTGTTCTTGCCTCCATTCTCTTATTATAAGCTTCATCATCTAAAAGACAATTACCTTGGAGGAAAGATATAATTTCAGTCCTCCAATCTTCACTATGTACCGGAGAAATAGTGAGCACTGCTCTCTCCATGAGTTCAACTGAAGGTGCCTTTATTGTTTCAAAAAATACTTCCGAAGGTAGGGGGAGCCCCTGGGCCCTGATTTGGCTAATAAATCTATGTGCTCATTTTTACATCTTGGGATATTCTTAACAAAAAAATCTTCGAAAGAAGCCTCCAACCTTCGAACTGTATCCAGATATCTTTCAAGTTTCGGATCTCTTGCCTTGCTGCTTTTGTCCACATGGCTAGAAATAACTTGAGAATCAGTTTTTAGAATGGCCCTTCTTATTCCCATTGCCCTTAACTTCTGAAGCCCCAACAGAAGTGCTTCGTACTCAGCAATATTAGTTATGCAACTGAAATCAAGCTTGACTGCATAACATGTTTTGACTTTTGAAGGTGCTACTAAAACGGCAGCTGCTCCTGCGCCGAAGGTCCCCCAAGAACCATCGCAGAATACTGTCCAAGCTTCGGCATCTTTATTTACTTCTTCTTCCTGAGCCCCTGGCGTCTAGTCAGTGATGAAGTCTGCTAACGCCTGGGACTGAATTGAAGATCTATGTACATAATCAATGATGAATTCGTTAAGCTCTGCAGGCCCATTTTCCAATCCTCCCCTGTAGCTTCTCTGTTCCTCATAATGTCCTTTAGAGGTTGTGACGAAGGAACAATTATGTGGTATGCTTGAAAATAATGCCGAAGCTTTCTGGAGGCCATTAGCACAGCATATAATACCTTCTCCAATTCTATGTAATTTCTCTTTGATAGACTTAAAACTTCAGAGACAAAGTATACTGGAACTTGCTTTTTAGCTTGGCCATCTAGCTTCTCCTGCACTAGCACTGTGCTTACTGCAGAATGCGAAGCTGCCACATATAAAAGCAATGGAGCCCCTGGCGCATGTGGGGTTAACGTTGTTAAATCAATCAAATATTGTTTCAACTCTTCAAAAGCTTTTTGTTGCGTCGGGCCCCACTGAAAGACTTCGGTTGACTTCAGTATTTGAAAAAATGGCAAATTCCTTTCTGCTGATCCTGATATGAATCTGTTCAATGAAGCCAATCTTCCTGCTAGCCGTTGAGCTCCTTTCTTTGTACTTGGTGGCTCCATCCGAAGGATAGCTTCAATCTTGCTTGGGTTAGCTTCAATTCCTTTCGTTGATACTAGACAACCAAGGAACTTGCCCTTCTTCACCCTAAAAACACATTTTTCTGGGTTTAACTTCAGACTAGCTTTTCTGAAATTGGTAAATGTTTCTTGCAAATCAGCAATATGATTTTCTTGCTTCGTGCTTTTCACTATGATATCATCAACATAGGTTAGCACATTTCTGCCCATCTAAGAATGAAGGACTTTGGCTGTCATTCTGCTGAAGCTTCCTCCAGCATTCTCGAGCCCCTCAGGCATCCGAAGATAGCAATATGTGCCACTGGGGTTTATGAAGCTAG
The DNA here is from genome assembly GCA_029449295.1 of Zea luxurians. Lineage (NCBI taxonomy): Eukaryota > Viridiplantae > Streptophyta > Magnoliopsida > Poales > Poaceae > Zea > Zea luxurians. Next base: position 5,482,897 of record JAOPSE010000014.1, on the reverse strand, counting down.
TTTTTGGCTCATCTTCCTTTTTTCATCCAGATTTGGTGGTAGCCAGAGTAACAATCCAGTAGACTCATGAACTCTGAAGAAGCTGCCACGTCTACTAGAGAATCTATTCTTGGCAATGGGAATTCATCCTTCGGACAAGCCTTATTAAGATCTGTAAAATCAATACACATTCTCCATTTGCAATTGGCCTTCTTCACCATAACAGTATTGGCTAACCATTCTAGGATATTTTACCTCTCTGATGACACCAGCACTGAGAAGTCTTTTCACTTCATTCCGAGCACCTTCGGCTTTGTCATCAGACATTTTTCGAAGCCTTTGCCTTCTTGGCCTAAAGGATGGGTCGACATTGAGTGAATGTTCAATGACATCTCTATTGACACCACATAGATCATTGGCTGACCAAGCAAAGACATCTTTGTTGTTGAATAAAAATCTTATCAAAGTTTTCTCCTGTTCTTCAGATAGCTGAGACCCTAGCAATACCTTTTCCTCTGCTATGTCTTCACATAGAAGCATAGGCTTCGGCTGATCTGCTGAAACAACCTTCTCTCTTTTGTATTTGTACTGTTCACATACTTCGGTTCCATCTATATTATGAATTGCTTTTGAGTCCATCCAATTTCCATCGACCTTTCTGGCAGCTTCTTGACTTCCATGAACAGTAATGGGCCCTTGTTCCGAAGGTATCTTCATGCATAGATATGCCGGATGAAGTATTGCTTCAAAGGCATTAAGTGTTCCACGACCAATGATTGCATTATAGGGGTACTCCATATCAACAATATCAAAGACAACCTGTTCGGTCCTTGTGTTATGAACAAAGCCGAAGGTAACTAGCATTGTGATTTTGCCGAGTGCTATAATTTGCCTTCCTCCGAAGCCATAAAGAGGGTGTGTAGCATCATGAATCTTATCCTCTGGCTCTTGCATTTGTCTGAAGGCCTTAGCAGATATGATATCCGCGGCACTGCCAGTGTCAACCAGAACATTATGGACCAGAAACCCCTTGATGATAGAAGATATAACCATAGCATCATTGTGAGGGTAGTCCATGACCTAAAGATCCTCCTGGGAGAAGGTGATTGGGATGTGGGACCATTTGGACTTGATGAAGGGTCCCTACACCCCAACATGCTGCACCCTTCTCTGTGCTTCTTTCTTCTGCTTCTTGTTGGCTGGCTCTGAGCATGAACCGCCTGTTATCGGGAGCACCAGCTTCGTAGCCGAAGGTGCTACAACTTGGTTGCTGAACGAAGCCATCAGCTCAAAAGTGGAAGTGAGTTCACTGGAGGTGGGCGCAAATGTTGGGGACTTGTTCTCAAGTGCTATAAATCAAGAACAAGGCAACACAAAATGTTAAAAACTAATGCCCTTCGTCTTCCGAAGCATTATATCCCATATAATGATCTTCAGACAAAGGTGATGAAGGACGTACCTTCGTCATTACAGTGTATATCAATGTAGGAAGAAGCATATGAAATATGAAAGATAACATAAATTATCATGAATAATTATATGACGTTATTAATATATTTTTATTGTCATGGATAAATAAAAATGATATTGAACTACATTTATACCTTCGGCTTGGCAGAAAGCAAAGGTTTCGAGCGTGATGCACGAGCGAGTACAAATCAGCGTGAACAGTACGGTGGTACTGTTCATCTATTTATAGTCACAGGGCATAGCCTGTGTGAAATTACAATTATATCCTGTATAATTGACTACTTTTATGACATAAATTATCATGGGTCAATTTGTCCTTTCATCTTTAAGTCAGGTGCTACACCTTTCTCTCAAAGCATGTACGAAGCTCCTTAGATGACAGTTTTGGCGCTGCTTCTATGTTGATCTTCCGAAGGTGTTTCTTCTTGCAGAACCTTCGGCGACGAAGCTGGACCCCAACATTCATCATTTCTAAGATAGGGGCTGTCTTCGTAGCTCCACCTTCTTCTCCTTCGTGTGCTACTTTGGCAGTAGACCTAACTTTAGCCATTTCAGTTTTATGTGATGAAGTTAGACTCAGCTAATTGGACGTTTATCCGAAGCTTACACAGCAAGTGCACAGAAAGCAGAAAGCTCTGACTTCAGTAAAATTTTTCAACAGCACAACGGTGAAATTAGCAATGAATGATGTGGTAACACCTCACCAACTCACCTATTTATATAGCCCCTGCAAGTGAAGAAGGTGAACCACCGAAACACGCGTACTGACTAGTCGGTGGACCAGCAAGCGTTGTAACCTTTTTATTCTTTTTTAATAACAAGCTCAGGGAAGCTGTTTTTGGACCTTCGGGATCCCAAAGCCTTTGTGTTTTCAGCGGATCGAGCTCGTTATGAAAAACCAACCTAACATTGCGAATGGGGCTACTGTTGGGGGTCTTCTTCTCTGCCGAAAGTCCTCAAGACAAAGATACTGTCTGTAAATGACAAGATCGAATGTCGAAGATACAACGAACATGTGTGAAAAAGTTGAAGGTTGACAGCTTCGGCTTAAGGTGACAACGAAGGTCAAGCATAATGTTGAGTCGAAGAGGAAAAGACTCGTTAATTCATGTTGTTTTGTATTAGGATCATATGTACATGTTAAGGCCATAAATGTATTTTTACTTGGGCTGCGTCCCATGCCTATAAATAGGTGAACAGTACCCCCATACTATTCATGCTGAATTGTAATTATCTCTCGCATCATCACCTTCAAACAAGCCGAAGGTATCAATGTAATATAAATTATGATAATGTTTATACGACTATTATGGAATAAATATGTGAATGGACAACACATCTCGTGTATATAAACTCTTATTTTCATAAATGATGAAGACATGTTCTTCATGGCCTTCGTCTAAAGATCATTATATTCGGAAGGAGATAATGCTTTGAAGGATGAAGGTCCTTAACATTTAACAATTGTGTTGCCTTATTCTTGATTCACAGCAGTTGAGAACAAGTGACTAACAGCAGCTCGTGCCCTAGCGCGTGCAGTGCTCCTCCTCGCGTGCACGCCTCATCCGTGCCACGCCTGGCTGCTTAGGCTGAAGTGGAGCATGCCCCACCACTCCCACACTCTAGCGCTCGTTTCCCTTCACTATCCACTCGTTTCCCTCCTCTCCTCCTCGATACGAAGGACCGCCATGGCCGACGCGAGCGGAGTTAGTGGCCACACTCCCACTATCCACCATTGTCCAAACCGAGCCCCGAAACCGCTTCATCGACTTGCGCACATGTCTCGGTGCCTCTTTCTCGAGCCGAAGAACGCCGGAGCACCGCCGTCGATGTCACAGCGCCTCGATTCCTGCCGATGCACGTGGACCGAGCACCTCGGTCCGTCTCCCACTGCCCTGATGTCGTCACCGAGGTCTCCTTCGCCCACCTTCACTTGTAGTAGCCTTGCCCAGCCGCCACTACCGCCAATAAGCCACCGACCGAGCCACTCCTCCTTTCCTTTCTCTCTCTGTTCTGAGGAAGAAGACATGATGCCACGCGCGAATAGGTCAAAACCTGAGGGGGTTTCCACAAACTATCATAGACTCACCATAATAGTGTTCGAGGACCTAGAAGCGAGATCTACAATTGATTAGAACCTGAGGGGCTAGGATGCAAAGTTCTTTTCTATTTCTCTTTTCTTTTTCGGTTTAAAATGCAAAGAACCTTTAAAAATCCATAACTTGAGTTTTATAACACGAAAAATGATAAAGTATGTTTTGTAGTACTCCTCTGTGGTAGATCTACAGTTTAAAAATACTGCATATCAAAGTTCTAGTATTTTTGTGTACGATTTGAATTTAAATAAGAAAACTGAGTTTCCTTCTAATTATTATTGTGAATGAATAAGTGGTTAGAAAAATAGAATTCTCAATTTTGTTAGGTTTCACGAGCGATCGTGTATCTGTGATAATTATTTTAGAGGTATGTTCTGTCGAGAAATTTATTTTTGTGAATTAAAGAGTTAAGTTTCTTAGAAATTAGGAAATAAATAGCAAAGCCTCTAGTATTAATATGAAACTTTTTGTGAACATAACATGTGTGATTGGTCACCTCTAGAATTAATATGAATCGTCAGTTATATAGAAAAGATTTGAATTATAAATTAAAAACGATAAAGGTTATTTTCTTTAGAAAACCATGGAAAAAAATTATATAAAAATATCTATGTAAATTTTTGTGACATGTTATTAAGCCAAGTGAAGTAAAGGAAAAATCTGATAATGGTTGTTTAGCTAGTTTGGTAATGCAAAGTAGTTTATATTTCTTTTTATACCATTTCTTGTTATTTTTGTGTAGTCAAATATAATAGTCCAAATATATTGAAATTTCTGTGGTGGAGTATGGTAGATAAACACTACATGGTAGAATTTTTGTAGTGATTTTTGGAGAAGTCAAATTAGTAGTCACAATATAAGTCCAATTAAATTGACTATAAAGGTTCAAGTAGTTATAAGTAATTCTAGGTTCAATTATGATTAAGTATGGATTGATTAAGTAAATACTTGCTATTATAATAGCTAGTGTATTAGCAAAAATTCTTCCCACTAAGTGATAACTAATTTCTAGAGATTAAGTGTAAAATATTATTTAAGTGCATGTACACATGTATTTGTGAGGTAAGTAGGAATACCTTGTAGTGTAACTAGTGATAAGTTGTGTGAATTCTTAAGATGTTAGTCAGGACCAACCAAGAAAAGACAGACCACATGTTCTTGGATGATATCTTTGTATAAACAAATTGTAAAAACCTCTCCGTAGTAAGTCTAAGAGCATGTGCACAATACATGCACCCATAAACATCATTCATCTACTGCATGAAGCATCATTTATCCTCATACTACACCCATACATCATACATGATCGCAAGAGGAAGTACAAGTGGGAATTGTCGAGGAGCTGCCAGGAATTCTCATGGAAGAGGGTGAGCTAGAATCTGACGCACAAGAGTGTCCTGATCACCACCCAAGTTCCGTCGAGAAAGGCGAGCCCCGGCATCTAACTTCCTATATTTGTAGTACTTTAATTTATTCAGTGCCTACCTAGCCTACATATATTGTTGCATTAGGTATAGGAGCTGATTGAAACCAATTGCTGCATATACCCTGGACTACATTGTTTACCCTATCCTTGCCACCTACTTAAAGTAAGTACGCTTAAAAATGCTTAGGCTTGCTTAGATGGTAGAAGTAGGGTGATTTCCTGTCACCTGCGAGATATAGGTGGTTACTTATGCTTCATTGGGGTAAAGTCATCGGGAAATATCCATGGTAGAATAAAAGTTAAATTTGAGACCGGGCGGACTCTTATGGGCATCATGTATGCCATAGTGATCCCGCCTATGTTGATTAAGGACCGTCCTGTTGTGGTCCCTCGAGTCATGTTGAATTTATGCCTATACACTTAGCTGGTCGGATAATTTGTTCGGACCGTGAAGCTAGAACACCATTTTAGCCGGATTCGACCTCGTGGTGCACTTATTTGTGTGGTTGAGGAACAGTAGCACCATACTGTTCACGCTTAATTGTAATCACTCTCTCATGTCTTCGCCTTCGAGCAAGCTGAAGGTATCAATGTAATATGAATTATGTTGATATTCATACATGTTTTATAGAATGCAAATATGAATGGATTAATGAGACATAGTTATTGCCTTCGTTTCTTTGTATTCTTGTTCACATATTGAATGATGAAGGCATGCCCTTCACGACCTTCGTATGATGATCAATATATCCTTGAGGAGATAATGCTTCGGAAGACGAAGGTCCCTAATAGTTAACAATTGTGTTGCCTTGTTCTTGATTCACAGCATTTGAGAAGAAGTGACCAACATTGGCGCCCACCTCCGGTGAACCCACTTCCACAACCTTCGGCAAATGCTAGCCTTCGACATGTCGCCGAAAAAGACAACAGCGCCAGGGGCTGCTCTGCAGCCAATGGACACCAATCAGGGGACGCTCTCACTAAGAGATGCTAGGAGCCAGAAGAGAAAGGCTAACAGCCCAACACCTCAGGAGGAAGAGTTGGACCTAGAAGATCAGGGATTTAGAAGCTATACATCACCAGGTGCAGAGCAAATGAGAAAAGATGCTTCGACTAACCGAACTTCAAAGGAAGATCGACGAAGCAGCTGAAGAAACGTGCCACCTCACGCAGGATGATCAAGGACGAGGGCCTCAACATAGAGAACTTCGTCAAGAAACTCCAGTCAACGATGATGGATGGTATGATGATCTGAACCATGGTAACTTTGCTTTTGATGATGCTTCTCCCCTAGCAGCAGAGTTGCATGCTACCCCATGGCCACCTTCATACAAGCCGCCATAGCTCCCCATGTATGATGGGCACTCTGACCTAAAGCAATTCCTTTGGAGCTATGAAGCAACCATATCATCATATGGTGGCAACACTGTTGTCATGGATAAGTCCTTCGTCATGGCAGTTAGGAGCGTGGCCTAGACTTGGTATTCTTATCTTCGGCCAGGAAAAATTACGTCTTTGTAGAAGTTAAAGGATATGCTAGTCACAAGCTTTCAGGGCTTCCAAACAAAGCCAGCGACTGCACGCAAGGACATGAGGAGTACTTGCAGGCATACGTCCGAAGGTTCTTGTGGCTGAGAGCCTAGGCCGCCAATGGTGCCTAATGAAATCGTCATTGAGGCCATGATCAAGGGGCTCCGACCAGGACCCACAGCACAATATTTTGCAAGGAAGACACCATAGACCTTGGAGAAGCTTCTCCAGAAGATGGATGAATACATCCGAGCTGACAATGATTTCCGCCAGAGAAGGGAGGAAGCATACAAGTATTTTGAGAAGACTAGGGGCTTCAAAGGAAGACTTCACCCTAGGCTTGACCGAACAATCCACAATCCCAACACAAATGATGACAGGGCCAATCATATTCAGAGTAGCGAGCAAAGCTCACAGTCTTCGGGAATGCAGCAAACTTGCTACAGGCCACCAGCCCCAAGAGGCAGAGGAGGTAGAAGCTTCGGAGGAAGGTATGGTAATCAGCCCAGGAGATTGGTCTGCCTATTCTGTGGGGAAGATAAGAGACACACGACAAGCACATGCCAAGTCATGATCCAAAAGCAGAAGGAAATCGCTGAAGTCGAAGCATGGCAGAACTAGCTGAAGCAGATCTTGCACACTGCTTCATGCTATTCTCCCCATATCCCTGAATATGTGGGCAATCAGGAACCTACGACGTCTGTTGCTTCGGCAAGTCACTCCCAAGACTCCTGGCTCAGTTGCCACCACCGCCTACATTGATCCATAACCAACAGCAAGAAGGGCATCGCTAGGCTAAGCAACAGCGCAACACTTAGGAGGAATCCGCAGCTCGCACAGTCAATAGTATTGTGCCTGAGTCAAGGCATATCTACTGAGTGTTTTTATCCATTGTATCTTTCCTCTTTTTGCCTTTATATTTTTCTTCTCAAAATACAATACAAGGAGGTTTAACCTTCAGCTTGATGTAATAAGTCTGTGATTACACCATCGAGTGTAACAAAAAAGGATCACGAAGCTCCAAAGTCGTGCCTAAGGGAATGCAGAGCCAAGTTACCAACTAAGTGAAAGGTGAAGAAGCTCCAAAGTTGTTCCTAAGGGGATGTAGAGCTTAAATGCCACCTAAGTCAAAGGTGAAGAAGCTCAAAAGTCGTTCCTAAGGGGATTAGAGCTTAGCTCCAAAGTCGTTCCTAAGTGAATGCAGAGCTGCAATACCACCTAAGAAAAAGGTGAAGAGACTCCAAAGTTGTTCCTAAGGGGATGCAGAGTCTTACCTTTTAACGTTCGCGCGCCAACATCATTCGCATCATGCCATCACATCATACTGCAACATGACATCGCATCATACATCATTTTGCATCAACAAAAGTAGTGAAAAATGGGGATTTCTCCTTCAGCTTCGGCAAACATTTATGAAAGAATATTAAAGATGCATGGTTCATGCTTGAAGCTACTACCATGTGAAGATTTTGCTTCCGACAAAACTATTTCCACGCAATGTCTACACCAAGAATCAAACATCATACGGTAGCTTCGGCAAAGAAGGGGGTTTCTTCCTGAAGCGTGAATAGAAGGGAAGGTGTTTTTTCGCCGCAGGCTCAAAAACGGTATGTACTAAGATTCCATGCTTCATAAAGAAATATATTACATCAATATAGATACAAATTTTTTACAAGTGTTTCTTACAAAACTAGGAATCATCTTCCAGGACATTAAACTAGCAGAGGTACAAAGTTTTTAGTCCTCCCTAAGGACTTTATTGGCAACTTCGTTTAGAAGTCTATCGATAGCTTCATCAATAGCATCATTAGCAATTTTAATAATGTTCAATGCCTCTTTCACGGTCGGGTCAGCTTTAGGATTGTATGGTTCAGGAAGTGGAGAGAGCTCAGTTGCATTGAGGCATAAATATCATCAGTGTCGAAGCTGAAAAACTTACGAAAAAGAGTTAAAAAATGCATACCTATAAGTCTATCCCGCTCGGTAGCTTCTTCAGCTCTTTTTGCCTCTTCTAAATCATCATGAGATTCCTTTTCATTTCTTTTGATGGCTTCATTGGTGATTTCTCGTTCGCCCTTCAGCCATACTTCGGAATAAAATTTTCCACCTAGGGTAGTAGCTTCAGCTGAAGGATTTCTGATATCATCAACTGAGAAGGCGAAGTTTGACTGAGCTACAGCCTTAGCATGATCGCAACCAGACTTCTCCAAGATGGACGTGGCCCCACGGGCACTAGCAAAGGCACAAAAATCTCCTCGATCACTAAGTACTTCTTTGAAAGCTTCAACTTTGCATTTATTCATTGAATGATTTCATCAGGATTTCCACGAATAAATTTCAGCTCGGAGGAATAGGCTCCAACCTTAGCAAAGTTGTTCCTTAAATTCTTTGCGCATTCCAAGGATATTTCATAACATTTTTCTTTGGTGGCATGAAGCTCATCGACATTCTTTTGCACTCTTGGTCTTTCAATTTCACATATCTCATGCTTCACCACTTCAACTTCAAAGTTTTCAGTTGCTTCGGCAACCTTCCTCTTTAGTTCTTGTACTTCAGCTTCATGAGCTTCGGCTTCAGCGGAAAGCCTGGCCTCGCTAGATTTCAATCTTTCCACTAAAGAGAGTAATATTTTATCCTTTATAAGAGCTTCATTTCTTAATGTAATAACTTTTGAATGAAGGTTCACAAGAGCTATTCGGTAGCTCTCATCCTCTGCATCTTTTTGGGACTTCAAAGCCTTGCTTAGAATCAAGCCCTAGAAAATGAAGAGTGAGCATGTCACGACGGCAAGAAAAACCATAAAAATAGTTTATCGTAGCACAAATTGCAGAATGTCAAATCAAAGTATACACACCTTTAGGCTGTTGTAAGCAAGACTGTCTGCAAGTTGATCTTTCGACATTGCAGACAGGCCAAGTTCAAGCTTCGGATATCCTATGTTTTCCATTATTTCCCGACAGACATTTATCTCTTTACTATGTGGTAGATAGTAAAGGAAGTCATCTTCGTCATTTCCACCATATACTAAGGACCCTCGGGGGTATTTCAGATCCTTGGCATAGTGTTGCACTTTGGCAATCTGCTCTTCTGATAGTTGCTTTCCCGAAGCATGTCGAACAATATAGTCCAAATCACCCTGGGTAGGTGCTTCGGGAGCAGGCGCTGAGGGTTTCTCTAGAAGGCTCTCTTCCGTAAGATTTTCTAGTACAGCTTCCAAAGGTCCCACCTTGGCATGGGCAGAGGTACTGGCAATAATCATCTCTGGGACATCTTCAGTTTTACTGCCAGGAGCTTCAGCAGAAGGAGGCGATGCTTTTACAGATTATAGAACAACTTCCAAGAAACTAGCCATCCTCCTCTTCCTTGGAGTTCCTATGGTTGCTGACAGCTTCGGCAATGCTGTCACAGTCATCTTCGGCTGCTCTATCACTTTTCCTGCTACCTTTTCTAGCTTTGGCTCTCTGGCCGGGTCTGCAATAGCTTCAATAGGCACAGCAGGAACAGTCTCTATGGCTAGGGGGGTTGTTTCCACCCTTCCACTAAACTTCGGCACATCGGTCGTCTCAATGCACCTGGGTCTACATGTCAAAACCTTGATTTTCTTTGACTTCGACACAACAGTAGATGTCGAGGCAGCAGTTTTCCTTTTCCTCCCCTGCTTCTGGGTGGGATAGCAGTAGTCTAGGTAAACAAACACAATAACATCAAACACTCTATTCAACCTCTTCTTGCCACGAGCGCCGAAGGCAACCGTCATAGCTTCATCTTCTGCCTTTGAGTACGCTCCAAATATCTCATCACTTGTTGCTTCTATAGCATCCAACCAATCATCATTTGGCTCATCAAACTGGTTTCTGATCCAAAAAGTATACTTCAGATAAACCAGGCCACCCTGGCTAGAGCCAGCGGTGGCCTCCTTCGGCATTTCCCATTCGCTAGAAAGGGGCCACACTTTGTAAGCAATATGCTCTTGAACTAAGTCTCTTATGCCAATATAGGTGCACACGGTGTTGAAAGCAGCTTGGCACACTTGCACATCATTCCCAAGTGCAGTGGTTGGCCTTCTAATGCCGAAGCGAGACCATATAGGATGTTGGATAATTCCTTTCACATCTTCCTTCTAACCTAGGTCATTTTTCACATAAAACAATTCTTTCATCCAAGAACCCGGCCACTTCTTCCGAAACATGGGCATAGGGTAATTTGCCTCAGATCGAGCCACAAAGCTGTAACAAGAAAAATTGTTATGATACTGCTCCTTCCCGGTTGCCGTCGTCTGATAGGACAACTCATAAATATTGCAAAAGCATCTTGCATCTAGCTCCAGCCCTTGGCTCCTCATGGCCCATATAAAAACTCCCACTCTAATATGAGCTTCAGGGGTAATTTGATGAAGGTATATTTAAAATGTTTTCAAAACCTCGACCAGCATCTTGTGGAGTGGAAAACGAAGCCCAGCTTTCATGAAGCTTCTGAAGACTACCACTTCATCACTTTCTAGCAGCGGAACGGTGTCCTCTTCTCCAACCCTCACTATAGATACATCATGGAAGTAATTGTCTTTCCTTGCTTCAATTTGACCTTGTTTGATTGTGGATTTCCCGAAAACAATATGGCTAGGTCTCCATGGCCGATCTTCGGTATTCTCATTCCCACTCTCAATATCGAAGCTTTCACCATCGCTCGAACCACTAGATAGCCTAGCTAATATTTAGTTAGTGATCTTCTCTACATTAGTCCTGTTCCATGGCTTCGTAGAATCCAACGAAGTGCGGGATCAACGCTTTTCTTGTCTTCACCCATTTCGGTGTTGGTCCCGACAGAAAATTGAAGCTCACAGACAATCGAACTCAGAGAGCAGGAAAGCTAAATAACAACTGCAGCATGAAAGCTAGATGGCACGAAAAATATTTGTGACACGACCTTCTATATATATACTCAGAGTCCCATAGCTGTGTGGGTCCCACAGTTCAGAATGATTCACTATTCTAGTGAAGGGAAGGTGTTTTTTTGACCTTTAGCTAAAGGCCTTCGTTCACGTCGCAGTCTGAATTTGTTACAATAAAACAAATTAATACTGCGAGGGTCTACTATTGGGGGCCTTTCTCTTCTGAAGGTACTCAAAAACATGATTAACCATTTGTTTTCAACATAAGATACTACATGGAGCTTTGTCTTTAGGATGCTAGTCTCTTCCTCATGATGAAGGCATACGAGATGAAGACAAATCTAAATATGATAAGAATAAACGCCGAGGACATTGCCAGATTGATAGCTTCAGCTCATAACGAAGATGAAGTATGATGATGATGCTGACCGAAGGGGGAAAAAGACTACTTAGTCCTTAATGATTTGTATTATAATTATGGGTGAATATTGGGGACAGAAATGTACTTTTACCCGGGCTGCGTCCTGTGCTTATAAATAGATGAACAGTAGCACAATACTGTTCACGCTTAATTGTAATCACTCTCTCACGTCTTCACCTTCGAGCAAGCCGAAGGTATCAATGTAACATGAATTATGGTGATATTCATACATGTTTTATAGAATGCAAATATGAATGGATTAATGAGACATAGTTATTGCCTTCGTTTCTTTGTATTCTTGTTCACATATTGAATGATGAAGGCATGCCCTTCACGACCTTCGTATGATGATCATTATATCCTTGAGGAGATAATGCTTCGGAAGACGAAGGTCCCTAATAATTAACAATTGTGTTGCCTTGTTCTTGATTCATAGCATTTGAGAACAAGTGACCAACATATATCTCATGAAGTACTGTGGGTAGGATTTGTGTTAGGAGTACCCACCAGCTGGTTAATAACCGATTTGAATCGCCATCGCTCCTGGACGGTGAGAACTTGACTTGAGTTATCTCATCGTAGTAAGAACTACAATTTCTATGAGTTTTATGAAAGGGATAAGAAATGATACTCCCGACTATGATCAAGGGATGGGATAATCTTGATTTGATAATCATGAACAGTCTTCCTTAACTTGATTCTTCACTAAATCCATAATTAGACTGATAGTGAATCTGGCAATGATCAATTAGAGAATCAGGTGCAGATCTAGTTCTACAGTGGAATAAGTACTAATACTGAACTGCTAAAAGTGGAATAATGAACTTGATAACCCTTTTAGTTGTTAATAACTTCATTAACTCACGATACTCTTTTAAAGTAAAGAGACAACTCCAGATATAGCTTTGCATAATCATTGGTGTCTTTTATTTTCTAATTTTCTGGTTTTGGATGGGTCAGTCTAGCTAAGTACATTCCAGAACTTAGGGTGCTATTCCCAATGACTGTTGCAGATGGCCAGATGTTCTATGGGTATTGCAAGCAGTGTTTATACGCGGCTATGGGAGATGACTAGGCCAAGGGCAAGGCTTCTCCATTCTCCTCTCATGCTTTTGGTGGGTTGGCATAACCCAATGCTGGCACAGTATTTTAAAACCCCGCATGTGTTGTGGATGCTAGTTGAATAAATGCTTCTGCTAAACTTATCACCTCAATGATTGCCACCTTGAGTTATTTGGGCCTACGTGCCATCTAAGTTGTAATAACTCTATGCACTCCGACTTATTTTAAACTCTGTGGAATGTTGTAACACTTGATGCAGCGAATGTTAGTTTATTACGATCTTGGTTGCGAAGGAAAAGTTTGAGATCCTTCGCAATTTCATTAGACCCTTGGGTTTATATGAGCTCAAATGTGAGGAAATCACTGTGGGGTAGATGGTTTTCACACTTGATCTATTATAAATCTAGTCGAGTCGCCACATTACAGTCCGTGTCCGTGTTAAAAAATAGAATAAATCTTTTAATGCAATGTGTTGCAATTTGTTGCGAATTGACGAACTAATTGCAATCAATTTTTTCTGTTGCAAATGACAACAAGCATTTGCAATGAAATATAAGTTTATCGTAACGCCGAAAACAAGTGGAACAACCATCAATTGCAACAACTTTTCTAGTGGAAGTACTAACATCTTTCTCTTGCAATAAAAGTCACGAGTATCGCAAAGCTCTAAAAGCTGTGGCAATAACTAATAAATAATGTGACAAATTTCGTGATGTCGCAATATCCGATGTGGCATTAGGGTGATATTGTAATAACCTTTCTAGTGGTAGCAATAACATTTTTCCTTGCAACGAAAGTCATGATTATCACAATGCACAAAAAAGTGGCAAAAAGTGCATAAATTGCAACTACTTCTAAAGGTTGTGGAAATAACTAACACGTAATGCTACAACTTAGTGTTGTCGCAATATCTGGTGTGGCATTGGGATGATTCTGCAACAGCTATTTTAGTGGTAGCAAAAACATCTTTCTCTTGCAATGAAAATCATGGTTATCACAACGCACAAAAAAGTGGCAAAAATGGTGCATAAATTGCAACCACTTTAAACGTTGTGGCAATAACTAACACCTAATGCTACACCTTTATTGTTGCTGCAATATTAGATGTGGCACTAGAGTAATCTTGCAACAACTGTTCTAGTGGTCGCAATAACATGTCACACCGGTTTGAGAAGGCAAACCGAATGCGAACCATGTACGTGTCAGGATCAGCAATTCACGTACACAACAGTTACATAACCGGACATCATCACATAATGCTCAAATAATAACATAAAAGAGGGTAATAGTCTGATTACATCATGATGTCTGAGACATCCACATAATAATTAACATAGATCAAAGTGTGAAAACGAAACGTAGCTAAACACGGCCTTCACAGGCACCCGACTGGGGGTTCGCCACTAACCCACGCCTACAACTCCTCATACTCTTGGAACTCCTAGAAATCCTCCACGCCGACTTCATCTTCTCCTGAGAAGTGGTTGCAATGTGGACAATCCGCGAGGTTTGGTGTGTAAAGCAAGTGTGAGTACACATCAACATACTCAGCAATTGTCCCATTTGGCTGTAGTGGACTAGCTTTATGTGGGGTTTAAGATCAAGCAGTTGCTTTTAGTTGGTCAAGTAATTATTACTAGTAGAGAGCTAGGTTTGAGCATTAACCCAAGTTGTTAATCCAAAAGTACTCTTCCAAAACGGAAAGATACTAGAAACCAAAATCATAATCATCATCATAATCATAATAAAAACCATCATTATCCTCATCATCCTCTATAAACAAAGTGTCTCTGATCAATGTGTCTTTAATCAGTGGAGCTCCCAAGGCCACACATAACCGTGAGCACGGCTGATATACCAGTTTCATAACACTTTGCAGAGGTTGCACACTTTACCCACGAGCCGTGATTCCCTTTTGCGTTGGGCCAATCAAACCCTTAAACACTACCAAGGTGAATAGGCAAGATTTCACTATGTAGCCTTTACAAATATTCCCTGAGGCTGTAGTTGCCCGTTAGGTTTTCTAAATGTACCGCACTCCTCCCCAAGGGGCAAACCACCCTCAGTAGAGCGAGCCACATACACTGAGCCCCATTGACGGCACGACGGCGAAGCAAACTACACCTGAGTTCCTCAATACCACCCTCATGGTTGTACTGTTTTCCCGGATGGTCATCCAACGAACTAGTCCTTACGCAGAGGCACTCAAGAAACCGCTCAAGTCCCCTTAAATGTCACAATACCATCATCATAATCAAAAGGGAAAAACAGGGTATCATAAATAATCACATCATGTTCATTTATTAGGGTGAAGCACTAGCATAGAGCTAAACCAAAATGATCCAACCCACATAGGTAAACAAGGACATGATGAACAAAGCTAGTCAATCCTTAGGTATAAATTGTGGCAGAACCTCCCAAGTTATTGGGTGCACATGCACCTACCCTTGTCTCAAAGACCTCAGACAGCTATGCATGTGCACCAAATAACTTAACAGGATCCGTCCGAGTGCTCCAAAGACCCCGAATAAACCACTAACAACCAGGACCGCAGGATTAAGTAAACACAAATCACACACCAACAATTTGCAGCGGAAATTTTATTACCAAATTTTACAAGTTACATCAAGTTTACATTGTGCATGATCGGAGTGATTACGAGGGTGATTCAAAGAAATAACTTTGAACTGTTATAAATTATTTATAGTTTTGAAATATATGCTAGCTCAAGTGACCATCCTCAATAAGAAGTAATGAAGAAGAACATAGACTTATAAGAAGGTCGAGCCCACCGACACTTAACACCATCAACAACAACACAAAGTTATAACCTGAAAAACAATAGGGAATAAAACCTGTGATAGGAACGGGGTGCCTGATCTTCTGTTAGGTGTAGGTAACTATCGATTTGGTGGAGATGTCACACAGACGATCCGACTTCGAATCAACATGACTAGAACCCCGCAATCGCAGCACCACATTCTCCTCTGGTTATCAACCGTGCGCTACGTGATTGACCTCGCCACGAGGGCTAATCCTTGCCTACGAATCGAAGACACAAGCAAGAACAAGAAAGAACACAATCTGGAATATTGTGGATGAATGATTAAGCTCACAAGTTGGGGTCTCACAAACCGATATACGGCGGCTGTTGTCTACAGATCTAACTTAAGCAAAACCCCAGCCCTAATGTGGTGGCGGCTACAGATTATATAAGGGTTAGGAGCGGACTCCCTCCCTGGATGCACCCTAATGGGCCCAACAAAGATACACGGCCCAAAGGCCCATTTATGGTGTCGCAGCACCGAGACAGATTACGGACGTCGGTTTGGTCCTCCACCTTGATTCGAACGTCCTTGCTGGCCTTCCACGCCTCCAAGTCCTTCACCATGTCCTTGCTGGTCCTTTCCTTCATTCCTAAGTACAATTAATTCATTAGGTAGCACACTATTCTCAAATGTACAAGAATAAATACATAGGAACAAGCTCACCTGCAAATTCAATTGTCTTGCGCGTGCGCGAGTAATCGGACCTTGAACATCAACTAGGGGAGTGTTGTTTGTATCCATGGTAGTGATGTCCTCATCATCCTCCCCCTCTTGAAGTGGAGTCGTCCTCGACTCAAGGTCATCTTCTTCCCCCAAATACGGTTTCAAATCTGCAATGTTAAATGTAGCACTAACCCGGAACTCGGGAGGCAACTCAAGTTTATATGCATTATCATTTATTTTCTCCAAAATCTTATATGGACCAGCAGCACGTGGCATCAGACTTTCTTAACTCTGGAAATCTATCTTTTCTCAAGTGCAACCACACTAAATCACCCACTTCAAGCTTAACTTGTTTTCTACCTTGACTACCAGCAATTCTATATTTTTCAGTCATCTTTTCAATGTTTGCTTTAGTTGAAGCATGAAGTTTCAAAATAAAGTCAGCACGCTCCTTAGCATCACTATGTACTTGCTCAGTAGTAGGTAGAGGCAAAAGATCAATAGGAGCACGAGGGTTAAAACCATACACTACCTAAAAAGGACTTACCTTGGTGGTGGAGTGTTCCGCCCGATTATATGCAAACTCCACATGCGACAAACACTCTTCCCACATTTTCAAGTTTTTCTTCAATATTGCTCGCAGCATTGCAGACAATGTTCTATTCACAACTTCCGTTTGTCCATCAGTTTGGGGATGACAAGTAGTAGAAAACAGCAATTTTGTCCCCAATTTGTTCCATAGAGTACGCCAAAAATGACTCAAGGATTTTACATCACGATCTGAAACAATAGTAGAAGGCATACCATGCAAACGAACAATTTCTTTGAAAAAGAGGTTAGCAATATGAATGGCATCATCTGTTTTGTGACAAGGTATAAAATGTGCCATCTTAGAAAAACGATCAACCACAACAAAAACACTATCGCTCCTCCTCTTCGTCCTAGGCAATCCCAAAATAAAATCCATAGAAATATCCGCCCACGGAACTGAAGGAATAGGAATAGGCATATACAAACCATGTGGGCTCAATCGTGACTTAGCTTTTTGACACGTCGTGCATCTTGCTACAAAGCGCACAACATCATACTGCATTCGAGGCCAAAAGAAGTGTGTGGACAGCACAGCCTCCGTCTTCTTGGCACCAAAGTGACCCATCAAACCACCGTAGGAAGCACTAATGTATCCATCATCCGTAGCAATGTATGTTCGCTGACTCGGGCAATCCTTCTTCACATGACCAATCCCATGACAACGGTGGCAAACAATACTCGAAGAACGACCACTGGAAGGTCCTGCAGGTGCTAGTGAATTCTATTTCTTGGTGGGTACCTGCAAAGGAAGTTTACCAACATGTGCAGCAGGTGTCGAGGGAGGTCGCGTGGACGCTGGAGTGGTCGAAGGTGTATGACTCGAGGTAGGTGTGTGCGTCCGTGATGTAGAGGAGGCACCAAAAGTAGCCCTAGGTCGATGTTGGCGTCCCTGCAATTCCTTCTCTACAAGCATAGCAAACTGGAACAACTTGTTGACAGTGTTAAATTCTTTATAATCCACAATGTCCTGAATATCACACCGCAAACCTGAATAAAAACGGCAAAGAGCGTCCTGATGTCCCTCTACTATCCCACAACACTGCAATCCCTTCTGAAGCTCAACATAATAATCTTGAACAGATTTATCCCCTTGCTCTAAACGCATCAATTTCTTACGCAATTCTCTATGATAAGATGGGGGAACAAATCTATCACGCATAGCTCCCTTAAGATCTTCCCAAGTCGTAGGTGCTCTACCATCCCCAACTAGACCAGTCCACCAGACAATAGCAAAATCTTTAAATTCACTAGTGGCTTGTCTAACTTGATGTCGTTCAGGTACAAGGTGGGCAGCAAATTTTTGTTCTATCGTCATCTCCCAATCATGATATCCCTCTGCATCATAATGACCCGAAAAAGATGGTATAGTAAATCTAATCTTAGCATAAGGGTCGTCAGGAGCACGATTGTTATTACCTTGCTGGCGGTGCATACCTTCTGTCTTTTGATGAAGACGGTGACATAGGCGCAAATCTCTGGTGGCCGCTTCATCATAATTACCTTCTTCATCAAACACCGCATCATCGGGAAGGCGTGGACGAGGAGGTGGTGGTGGCGGTGCTTGTTGTTGTGTCTCCAACACGGCAAGTCTGTCGACGATCTCGGACAATCGTCGATCCGGCCTCTCATAAGTCTTGCCAAGGTTCATGTCAATGAAGGCATCATGCACTGACTTGTGGACCGTCTACTCCATTTGCTCCTTCAGGAGATTGTTGTTTGCCTCAAGATCTTGGCGGCTAACACATTCATCGAAGTCTGTAGGGATCCCTGCCATCGTAACACAAAAACAGGAAACAAACGGTGAAGGTTATCCCTAATAATTTCACTACACGCTCCTCTCAGGTGGAACACAGGAACACGCTCTATTGTATCTGTTGGGGACTTGTTCTCAAATGCTAAGAGTTAAGAGCAAGGCAACATAAAAAGTGTTAAACACTAAGGTCCTTCGTCCTTCGAAACATTATGCCCCTTCGGGAAATAATGATTTTAGGACGAAGGTCATAAGAGACATACCTTCGTAAATATAATAAGTAATGCCGAAGGATTCTTATAAAGCGTAAAATATAAACATCAACATAGAATCATTTCTATTTTATTAACATGAAGAAATAGAAATGATTTCAAATTACAAATGTACCTTCGGTCCTGAGAGAAGGTAAAAAGTACAAGCGTGACGCAAAAGCCAATGCCCAGTCAGCGTGAACAGTACGGGAGTACTGTTCATCTATTTATAGGCGCGGGACGCAGCCCACGTAAAATTACATCCATGTCCATTACATTTGTCAATGGCTTATGGAAATTTGTCAAGGCCCACGCAGTCCTTTCATCTTTAAGTCGGTTCCCCCCTCTGCTATCGCGACGAAGCTTCCCTGCGCACAGCTTCGGCTGCGCTCGTCCTTCGTCTGGTTCAGGCTTCGTCCTGGCCGTGCTTCATATTCATAGTTCTGAGTCCGAAAATACCTGTTCACATAATCCACTTGGAAAACATTATCAAATCATGTTTTTGAGGACCTTCGGAGGACGAAGGCCCCCAACAGTAGCCCCTCGCAATATTAATTTGTTAATAATAAATTCAGATTGCGATATGGACGAAGGCCTTGAGCCGAAGGTCCGAAAAAACACCTTCCCTTTGCTAGAATAGCAACATTCACTGACAAGCGGGGTCTTTCAATTTTCAACGCCCCGGGCGTATAAATAAGATCATACCGCCAACTCATTTGGTACGCACACTTGCCATCTGCTTCGACCCACTAAAATTTTTAGCTCTTGTGCACTAAGATTTGCTGGTCTTTTTGATTTTGGAGCTTCGGCCTCGGGAACAATTTTTTAGTGTTTCCGAAGATGTCTGAAGGCAAGAAGATCCCTGCTGAGACGAAGCTGAGTCTCGAGGAGGAGAAGAATCTGGGGTTCCTGATAGCGATGGCAGAGACCAATACAGAGAAAATCACCAAGGAGATTCTCGAAGGTTTGTCTGAAGATACTGGTGACAGCGACAGCTATGATGTAGAGAGTGGTGGGGAAGAGGCCGAAGATCGTCCATGGCGGCCAAGTCACACGGTTTTCGGGAAAACCACTATCAAGCAGAGCCATATTGATAATATGAGGGGGCGGTATTTTCGAGATATATCTATTGTGAGGGCTGACGCTGGAGAAAAGACTTCTCCCACTCCCGAAGAAGATGAAGTTGTAATCTTCCGAAGCTTTCTCAAGGCTGGGCTTCGATTTCCCCTGAGCAACTTTGTTGTTGAGGTACTGAAAACATTTCAAGTCTACCTTCATCAACTTACTCCCGAAGCTATCATAAGGATGGGGATATTTGTCTGGGCTGCAAGAAGCCAAGGTTTAGAACCAAATGCTAAGAGTTTTTGCAACATTCATGAATTATTATACGAGACAAAGCCCTGGGGAAAAGAACAATATCACAACAATTTTGGGTGTTACAGCTTCGGTGCCCGCTCCGGGTCAAGCTGCCCTGTGCCGACCTTTCGGAAGAGGTGGCCCGGAGCCTGGATGACAGAGTGGTTTTATGTGAAGAATGACTTAACAGCGCAAGAAAATGTTAAAAGTATTATTATGCACCCCATCTGGCAACGCTTCGGACTACGAAGGCCGAAGGTTGAAATGGACGAAGCAGCCGAGGAGTGCCAAAGAGCCTTCGGCGTAGTCTGCTCCTTCATTGGAACAAGAGACTTGGTCCAAGAGCACATTGCCTTCAGGATATGGCCACTTGCAGAAAAGTGGGAAATGCCGAAGGAAACCATTAAAGAGTCCGACGAAGGCGGACTAGTTAGACTAAAATACACATTCAAGTATGCAGATAAATTTGTTGAACCTGATGATGACTGGTTGAAAAGTATTGAAACATTAAGTGACGAACTGCTTGGCACATATTCGAAGGCTGAGAACACTGCATTATCAGCAGCCTTCGGAGGCCGAAAGAAGAAAAGGCTCAACCGTGTGTTTGACGCGGTCGGGTTCATCTACCCTGACTATCATTATCCGGTATTGGGTCGCAAAAGGAAAAATGCTTCTCCTGCAACAGAGGCTACCACAAGTGCCACTAGTGAACCAGCACCTCAAAGAAAAAAGATGAAGGTGCTCACCCATCGGACACGTTTTATTGAGCCGGCCACAGTGCCCGAATTTATTGGTGAAATTTCTTTGGCATCTGAAGCTACCGAACCAGCTTCAGTTCCGAAGATGGAAGAAAAGATTGAAGCACCTTCAGCGGAAGAATCAGAGAAACCGAAGGTTGACGAGCCAAAAATGTCTGAAATCTTAAGTCCTTCGGTAAATGTCGAAGCAATAAAAAACCAAAAGGGGCCATCGGTGACCCCAAAAAGGAAAAGAATGGTAAACGTACTAGATGTCTTGGAGACAATTAAGTCTTCAAGCACAACTCCAAAAAAGAGTGTTGATGTTGCTGAAGCTTCTACTGAAACTTCGACGCAACAAGCTGAAGCTGAAGCTGGGCCTTCAGAGCCCTACAAGGAGCAACCTTTGGAAGCCGAAGCAATAAAAATATCAGAACCAGTTTTAGTTGAAGAAATTGACACTGCCATCCCCGAAGCTCCTGCCAGCACATGCGATTACAATATACGACACGCTTCGGGGAAAAAACTATCTGCAGAAGAAACTTATGAAGCCAACCATTATGCGAAAGAGCTAAAATATCCGAAGGGGGCAGTAATATTCAATGGGACAAATGAAGATGACTTCCTATACTGCCTACCTGATAATAAAGAACTATCTGTCTGCCGAGAGATGGCCACGAGTATAGGCTTCCCGAAGCTCGAAGCTGGATTAAGCGCCATGACGAAAGAGGATCTCGCAGACAGTCTTGCATACAATAGCCTAAAGGTTTGGGAATTAAGCGTTTGAAAAAACTTTTTTAATACGTAATTCATTCCTATATTCTTATATGGATTCTTTTTCGTACAGGGCTTAATTCTAAGCAACGCATTAAGAGCCCAAAAAAGCGCCGAAGATGAAAGCTATGAGATTGCGTTCAACAATTTGCGCTCCGAAGTTATCAAACTGAGAAACGAAGCTCTGGAAAAGGATAAAATTCTGCTTACGCTGGTAGACAAAGTAAAGAAGGACGAAGCTGCTTCAAAAACCCAGGCCGAAGCCCAAAAGCATGAAATTAAAGATCTTCAGAAACAGCTGGCTAGAGCTAGAGAGGAGCGCGTGCTTGAGGAAACAAAACGAGAACTCAGTGATCATATGGTCAACAAATTGGAGTTAAGAGTTAAAGAGCTTCGTGCATCTCAGAGGAAATGTTATGTTAAATCTATAGAATGCGTGAATAAAATTAAAACCAGCTTCGCCAGCGTGGGCGCCTTTTCCAGCGAAGAAAATTTCTCTCGAGGCAATCCCGAAGGTCCACTGGAATGGATTAGCCACGAAGCAGAGGCCTTCGAGGAGATCCTGAACAGTCGTGGCGACATCTGCGCTTTTTCGGGCGCCAGAGGAATTGCTTCTGTCTTAGAGAAGAAAGGTTGCGGGCATGTAAAATTTTTAGCTCAGTCCGAAGCTGCCTTATCTTCCGAAGACATGAAGGACCCCTCGGCCGAAGCAAGCGTGGTTGGTGGCAAATTTTTTACTGATATCTGGAACGACGGCGGCCGAGGAATGGCGCAAGAAATCATCCAAAGGAGCGAAAAAGGCATCCATGATGCTAGGAAAGTGGCAGAAGCTGCCGAAAGAAGTACAGAGCCCGAAAGGCAATTAGGTATTAATTAGTCGCTCTTATTGTGTTGTAATTTTCATTTTAAACTTTGCTCGCGATTTGTAATAATAATGAAGAAATGTTCTCTTGCCTCAGAAGCTGCTGGATCGACTGTCGATCCCCACACAAAAGGGGATGACGAAATTAAACAAATGGCCGAAGCTATCATGGACAAAGTTGTTGATCAACTTCTAAATGAAGCCGCCGAAGCAGTTTTAAGAGAAGACTAGATGCTATTAGAAAAAACATTTAAATTGTAATCTATGTAACATTTTGCACATTTGAATGTAATGTACAAGTTTCTTTTCATTATTCAATTCTTTACGATGCATGAAACTCTACATACATACCATTTTTGAGCCTTCGGCAAAAAAAACACCTTCCCTTCTTTTCATGCTTCGTGAAGAAAATATTCTCCATTAAAACTGTTCTGATAAGACACATCCATGCTTCGTGAAAGCATTCTCCGAAGGTAAACAATTTTGATATTGCTCTGATGAAGCTCATCCATGCTTCGTAAAAACAGCCTCCGAAGCTATTTTCCGAAGATTATCATTATATTCCCTCGTGACTTTGCACAATTTGCACTTTCTCAAATCATTCTTTCG
The DNA here is from genome assembly GCA_029449295.1 of Zea luxurians. NCBI lineage: Eukaryota > Viridiplantae > Streptophyta > Magnoliopsida > Poales > Poaceae > Zea > Zea luxurians. The sequence goes on along the minus strand of JAOPSE010000014.1, from coordinate 5,459,604 downwards.
AAGGTTAATACTGTGTGCCCTTCTTTTGCCGTATGCAACATGATGTATGATGCTCATGCTATGCGAAATGATGTGATGATGTTATGTTATGCAAATGACGTCTGTTCCGAAGATACACACAAAATACATTCGTAAGCTCTGCATTCCCTTAGGAACGTCTTTGGAGCTTCTTCGCCTTTTACTTAGACGGTATAAGCTCTGCATTCCCTTAGGAACGTCTTTGGAGCTTCTTCGCCTTTTACTTAGGCGGTATCAGCGTTGACTTTTCGCTGTATGCTCTGCATTCCTTTAGGAACGACTTTTGAGCAGGAAACTTACACTGCGCTCCCTTTGGAACGGCTTTTTGTGACTTCATGAACTTACTCTGCGTTCCTTAGAACGACTTTCTGTTACTCCGAAGGATTTTTAATACTTCGAAGGTCCTCCTTGTTAACACAAAAACTTCATCAACTTAAGCCTGTGGAGAAAATAGATTTTCCTCGTGGGAAGCAGCGAAATTATTATATGGAAACTATCAATGTTTTTTGCTACAGAGAATAGAACTGAATGGAAAAGACTGCTATCAAAGGTAGGATATGTGTCAATAAATGTGCTTCGACTCTGGCACAGTGCTGTTGACTGTGCGAGCTTCGGATTGCTCTCTGAGATCCCTTTGGTGCGGAACATATTGGCTCCCTTCTGGCTGCTGGCCTTGTTGCAGCGGAGGTGGAGGCGGGGGCTGTTGCCATGAAGCTTGAGGTTGACTTGCCGAAGCTACGGAGGCTGCAGGGTGGTTGCCCACGTACTCCGGGATGTAAGGCTGATGGTACGAAGCGGTATGCATGACCTGCTTCGGCTGTCCCTGTTGCGCTGCAGCTTCTGCTAGCTCCTTTTGTTTCTGGATGGTAACATGGCACATCCTGGTGGTATGGCCCTTGTTCTCACCGCAGAATAAGCAAAATGTCCTCCTTGGTTGATCCCCAAATCTCCCGCCGAAGCCCCTGGCGCCTCTGCCTCTTGGAGCTGGTGGCCGAAAGAAAGTTTGCTGCTGCCCCGAAGCCTGTGAGGAGCACTGCGGCCTGTTCTGTTGACTCCCCTTATCATCATTTTGAGCGTTGTGGATGGACCTGACATGCCTCGGATAGAATCGTCCCCCGAAGCCCCTGTTCATCTCAGAAAATCTGAAGGCCTCCTCCCTTCTTTGGAGAAAGTCGTTATCTGCACGAATGTACTCGTCCATCTTCTGGAGTAGCTTCTCCAGAGTCTGAGGAGGCTTCCTAGCAAAGTATTGGGCTGCAGGTCCAGGACGAAGCCCCTTGATCATAGCTTCGATAACAATTTCATTGGGCACCGTTGGTGCCTGTGCCCTCAAACGCAAGAACCTTCTGACATATGCCTGAAGGTATTCTTCATGATCCTGAGTGCACTGAAACAAAGCTTGTGCAGTGACCGGCTTCGTCTGAAATCCTTGAAAGCTGGTTAACAACATATCCTTCAGCTTCTGCCATGAGGTGATTGTCCCTGGTCGAAGGGAGGAATACCAGGTCTGAGCAACATTCCTGACGACCATGACGAAAGACTTCGCCATGACTGCAGCATTGCCCCCATACGAAGACACTGTTGCTTCATAGCTCATCAGGAACTGCTTCGGGTCTGAGTGGCCGTCGAACATGGGAAGCTGAGGTGGCTTATAGGATGGAGGCCAAGGTGTAGCCTGCAGCTCAGCGGACAAAGGAGAAGCATCATCGAAAACAAAATTTCCCTGATGGAAATTGTCATACCAGTCATCTTCGTTGACGAAGCCCTCCTGATGAAGGTCTTTCTGCTGAGGCCTTCTGTTTTGCTCATCATGGGTGAGGTGGCGGACTTCCTCAGAGGCTTCGTCTATCTGCCGTTGCAACTCAGCTAGCCGGGCCATCTTCTCCTTCTTCCTTTGCACCTGTTGATGTAGGATCTCCATATCCCTGATTTCTTGGTCTAGCTCTTCCTCCTGAAGCGTCAGGCTGACAGCCTTTCTCTTCTGGCTTCGGGCCTCCCGAAGAGAGACGGTCTCCTGGTTGTGGTCCAGCGGTTGCAGTGCTGAAGCCCCAGTCGCTGAAGCTTTCTTCGGCGCCATAGCGAAGGTCTATAGCTTCCGAAGGTGTTCAAAAAAGCTCGAAGTGGAAGTGAGTTCACCGGAGGTGGGCGCCAATGTTGGGGACTTGTTCTCAAATGCTAAGAGTTAAGAGCAAGGCAACATAAAAAGTGTTAAACACTAAGGTCCTTCGTCCTTCGAAACATTATGCCCCTTCGGGAAATAATGATTTTAGGACGAAGGTCATAAGAGACATACCTTCGTAAATATAATAAGTAATGCCGAAGGATTCTTATAAAGCGTAAAATATAAACATCAACATAGAATCATTTCTATTTTATTAACATGAAGAAATAGAAATGATTTCAAATTACAAATGTACCTTCGGTCCTGAGAGAAGGTAAAAAGTACAAGCGTGACGCAAAAGCCAATGCCCAGTCAGCGTGAACAGTACGGGAGTACTGTTCATCTATTTATAGGCGCGGGACGCAGCCCACGTAAAATTACATCCATGTCCATTACATTTGTCAATGGCTTATGGAAATTTGTCAAGGCCCACGCAGTCCTTTCATCTTTAAGTCGGTTCCCCCCTCTGCTATCGCGACGAAGCTTCCCTGCGCACAGCTTCGGCTGCGCTCGTCCTTCGTCTGGTTCAGGCTTCGTCCTGGCCGTGCTTCATATTCATAGTTCTGAGTCCGAAAATACCTGTTCACATAATCCACTTGGAAAACATTATCAAATCATGTTTTTGAGGACCTTCGGAGGACGAAGGCCCCCAACAGTATCTTACCAAGCTCTTACAAGTGTCTGACTAAAATACAAGCAAAGGATGGTACAATCGGAGGCTGGTTCATGATACTTACCAAGAGGGAGTGAAACCGCGATTGCAAGGTCAAATCTGTATTGATCAGAAGATATAGTATGTGGAGCTGTAGGACAGGCACAATATGTATGTCAATGTGGAACAAAATCGAGTGCAGATGAGCGAAGTTCAATAAATATCCAAAGCACAAGTCACAATTGCTAGCTAAGAGATGTATCCGGGGCGTAGCACAACAAGGTTGGAACAAAGAGCAATGGAACTAGCAGAATGGCAGTACCGTAAATATTGTACTAGCGAGGCCAAAAAGGCACTAGTAGGAATCACAGGTGATTTGTCTTTTCTTTTCTGTATGATTTTTTTGATATTTTTCGCAGCACAAGAAGCAACAAAATAGGAGCTACACCAAGTTTGACCTAAAACAGAGATCAGATGTGGTCTACAGGAAATCAGCAAGGTCTCTGAAAAGCGTGCAAGAGCTTTGACAATTTTTTTCTTTATTTTCCTGATTTTTTTTTGACAATTTTATCGAAACCAAACAGTTTGAAGGCAAGTTTGGCTGGCCTCAGAATCGCGTCACCAAGCTCCTGTAAAAATTTCAGATTTTTTGGACAACCGAGCAGAAAGTTATGCCCGGTTTAAGGAAGGTACCTCAAGTTATGTTTTTGGGAGGCACGACTAGAAGGCGACGGTTAGGGCAAAAAAATCCCTATCTACAATCACAGCGATTAATGAGGTGGATCGACTTGTGATCTAGGTAATGGTGGATGGAATAGCGGCATATCTGCAATCTATCTAGGGCTGGTGCAGCGGCGGCTAGCGAGGGCAAGTTGATTAATGGATGGATCGACTTGTGATCTGGGTAATGGTGGATGTGATAGCGGCTCGCGAGGGCAGTTGATCTACGACGAAGATACACCCTAAACCAGCAACACGACTCGACCACGGACACAAACTGAACAAAGCCAAACTGAAAACGAAATTGCAAAGGCTAAACAAGGGTTCTAGGACAGCGGAAATTTTTTTGTACGGCAATTATCTGGAGTTATAGGATGAAAAACCTAAACTAAACTAGGGTAAGCCTGACGGTAATACCTGAGTCTTTGAATACCACTTGATAGGAATGGGGTGCCTGATCTTCCGTCAGGTGTAGGTAACTATCGATTTGGTGGAGATGTCACACAGACGATCCGGCTTCCAATCAACACGACTAGAACCCCGCAATCGCAGCACCACTTCTCCTCTGGTTATCAATCGTGCGCTGCATGATTGACCTCGCCACGAGGGCTAATCCTTGCCTGCGAATCGAAGACACAAGCAAGAACAAGAAAGAACACAATCTGGAATATTGCGGATGAATGATTAAGCTCACAAGTTGGGGTCTCAAACCGATATACGGCGGTTGTTGTCGACAGATCTAACTTAAGCAAAACCCCAGCCCTAATGTGGTGGCGGGTACTGATTATATAAGGGTTAGGAGCGGACTCCCTCCATGGACGCGCCTTAATGGGCCCAACAAAGATACACAGCCTAAAGGCCCATTTATGGTGTCGCAGCACCGAGACAGATTACGGACGTCGGTTTGGTCCTCCACCTTGATTCGAACATCCTTGCTGGCCTTCCACACCTCCAAGTCCTTCATCATGTCCTTGCTGGTCCTATCCTTCATTCCTAAGTACAATTAATTCATTAGGTAGCACACTATTCTCAAATGTACAAGAATAAATAAATAGGAACGAGCTCATCTGCAAATTCAATTGTCTTGCTCGTGCGTGAGTAATCGGACCTTGAACATCAACTAGGGGAGTGTTGTTTGTATCCATGGTAGTGATGTCCTCATCACCCTGAGTACGGAATTACTCAGCAAGAATTACCCGACTAAAGAAAAGACTCTCAAGGATATGCTGGCTGATTAGGAATCAAGGTAAGGCTTACCAAATTTCAAAGACTCATTTTGCAGAAGAGCTTACTAGTAGTGAATCCTTATGCCAAAATTTTACTTCACAAGTTAAGTACTTTTTCTAAATCTAGATTTGCCTAATCTAGAGCATTCACTTGTCCTGGTCTAGCTTCCTTTTACCAAACTCTTATTTTACTTATTAAACTACGATGAGTGGTTAGTGAGTCGAGTCTCCATAACCGAGGAGCAACGACGATTCAAATCGATTATACCCAGCTAGGGATCCCTAACCACACAACATATGTTGCACTTAACCCTTACGTATGTCAACCATTCCCATGGATCCTCCACAACATGAACCAGTCCATGCTACCCGGGAGCATAGTACTCCTCCATCCAGCCTCTAGCCAGGAGGGCACACGCTACTCCCACCATCTCCCACACCCAGTGCGCGGTTGTCTTTTCACGTATGGAATAGCCGGGTTCAGGCTTACCAGAGCATGTGGCTAGTTGCAAAGTCTCACCTCATCAGGCCTACATCGAACGGTCCTTAATCGACACAGACGGGCGACCATGTCCGCTCAGCGTCTAGTCTAGATTTATTCAAACCATTTTCCCATTTTTGGTACCCGATAGGGGTACTCTTTTCTGAATGATGAACCCACTCCGGCCGAAGTGGAATCATCACCATAAGTTTGCTTTGATTTTTGAAACGTAAGGCCCATAACCAATGTTCCACAATCATTCTTTTTGAAAACAAATGATTTTTCAGTTTCTAAGCAGGGCTAAGCATTATTAGTTCTTTTTATAAAACTGGGATTAAGGAGTTTCCAAGGAATGGTAATGCATCAATTGGTTATCACACAACTCCTATCACCTAATGCATCAGATAAGGTGAAAACGCATTTAAAACTCAAGGAAGTGGCGAATGCACCGGGGCTTGCCTAGGATAAACACTAGGTTAGTGTTGTTAGATGACGTCCACTTGGTGACCAGCCTTTTGTCTCGACATTCGTCGGATTATCCATCTTCAGGTTCGTCCATCAGCATCACCTTGCGAGTGGCTCATGCTTTACAGCATCTTGTGGTCGACTTGGTTCTGGTCCTCCGCATATCATGATTAATCAACGTACCTAAATGATTTGCATAATGCACATGAATGCATATAAACAAGAATAGCACAAGACTAAATATTGTTGTACCGAAGAGAATTAGACACGCATAGCAAGACGTTGCCAACTCTAATATGCAAATACTCGATATTTTTTACTTTCTAAGACAACGATCATGAACTTCCAGTTAATCAGATCCAACTCAGGCATCAATCAACAATAACTATAAATACACGCTATTTTACCTTTAATTAAAGCATAATATGGAGAGTCTAATAAAACTCCGACTCACTATTGCCGGACAACCATGACTCAGACTAAGAATAGAAACCATTCAATTAACTTCTAGAATTACTGGTTTAACCAAAATCAGTTTGCCGACGCTACTCGTTTCTAAATACTTGGGAAAAACAACAAGAAATAACCAACCAAGACACTTAAATTCAGAACGTGACTAGAAACAACCTAACTAGCTCGCTTTCCGGACTAACTCGCATAACACACTTAACACAATTAGCCTAAACAGAACTTATCAGCTAATTGATTAAATGCTAAACTTATCCCTTTCACTATTAATTATACCACATCACTCACAAAGAACTATTTTAATTTTATTTCACACCACACATATTTATTCAATCCATCTGACAATACGACTAACAGGAATAACGAATCAACTTGTCAATGCTACTAGCTCAACCATGCTAGGCATACGCGTCTACTGATATGTTCTTCGCGTGACTAGCATCTCAAACCTAACTTCAGCACCCAACTCGACTACTCCAAAATCATGAAAATAATCACATCGCATTCATCAAACTAATTCAATAATACTAGACGCATCCATTCATTAATCCAATAATTAAGCTAACAGAAATATGAATCAGCTCACCCATGAGTATATTTGACGCGATATCCACGGACACGACAAGGATTCTGGCTCAGCCCTTGTGCCGAGCACGAAGGCGAGAATCGCAAATCGTCGACACGGTGCTGCGACAGAAGGTGATGGCGAGGCAAAGATCGAGCTGGGGCCGAGCACGGGATGGCGAGGATGAGAAACGGTGTCGGCCAGCAGCGAGATCGAAGGCCAAAGTATGACGGAGACGCAGCTGCTTGAGGGATACGGTCTGACGTCCATGGACGCGAGCTAGAGCAGAGCGAGCGGTCTGCCGAGGGAGATGCAAAGGAGGCGAGGAGCTATACGCCATGGCAAAGTTGAGCGCGGGCGCGGCCAGAGTCGGCGGGGTCCGATGGAGGTGGAAGCTGCTGGAAACAGCAGCCGACGACGATGGTCGAGGTTGACATAGGAGCAAGCATCATGGCGTGACGAGGAAAACATCGGCGAGGTGCTGGAGCTGGCGAGCTCCAAGGATAGGGGAGGCGCGGCCAACGTGATGGTCGAGCGTTGCTGAGGACATAATGGTGTTTGGAGACAAGGAGAATAGAGATGGCTGGACCATACGGCAGCAGCGAGCTCCAAAGCTAGACCAAGACTGCGGCAATAGAGCTGGAGAAAAATATGTGGGGGCACACAGAGAACGACGACCAGGTGCCATGGCTTCTTGGATGTGAGGAGGCCATTGCCCTAGAAAAGAAATTAAAAAAATGGCGTGGAGGAGGTTGGCTGGGACGTGGCTGCTTTGCATCCTGTGCGTGTTGCATGTGGTCGCGTGGATGAGCAGGATATGCTAAGGAGCAAGAGACCTATGCAGACCGGAGCTTTCCTAGGGAGCTAGTGACTTCGAGAAAATATCAAGGACAACGAGGAGATAAGGCAGCCGACTTTGGAGAAAAATAATTTTCTTGTTTTTCAACTAAAGAGCATACGAACAATTATCTAGGTTCCAGGATACGAGAGGTCTAAATGAAATGAACTAAAATATTATCAAATCTCAATCCTTCTGATCAAACTTATTTAATAGCGCTTAGCAAATGTTCTCGAAATTAGATAAATTTTAAATGCCTGATAGTTTCTCAAATGGTGCAATAAGAAACTGACTCAGCTAACAAATAATCTGAGTTCAGCTAGTTTGGTTCGGTTTATTTAAATATTCTGTCCCTAGTAGTGTCTCTACCGAATTCGTAGAGATCGCTCGAACAGAGCGAAATACTTAGGTGACCTTTTCAGTCCGTCTTAATCGATTAAATTTAAACTGGCACTAGGCTTGACACTTTACGGAATAATTAAATTTTGAACTACGTGAGCCGAACGAGGCATCGCAATCGGAATCCCTTCGGAGACGATGTCAGCATCATCACGGGAGCGAGATATAGACGGATTAAACCAAATGAGATCAGATTCGATATTTTAGTCGACGTTTAATTTAGTTGAACCTAAACGAATTTCGCCTGCTATCCGAATTCGTATTCGCTTACTCGATAGATTTTAATTGGGCACAGGACTCGCAAACTTTCAGAACAATTACATTCCGAAATTCGCGAAAATTTTAGGAAGAGTCTAAATAGACAGAAATAGATGCAATATTAAAATCACGATAGACAAAGATGATTAGGATATGAATATTGTTATCCTCACTGGCATACCCTACTTAAGTCCGTAATTGCTTTTTAACGGGAGATAACACCTGGGGTGTTACAGCCCTCCACTTTAAAAGAATCTCATCCCAAGATTCGGAGCGAAAGACTCTTAAGAGTAGAGAAGCATGTAACCCATGTCCATATCAGCGATAATCGTGAGATATTTCCAAATAAAGACGAGTGTCTTAGAGTATTGTTTCTCTAGTGGACATAACATGTATCGCCTTAAGCTAATTTAGAAATGTCCACCAATAGAGACGATGTCTGCCAGAAGAACACATAAGGTTCCATGTGTGCAGTTTGCCTTTTCTGATGACATTGTACTATCCGAGTCTGTTGGGCGAGTGGCAATTACGCGATTTTACCCAAACAGAACCAGATGCAACCTCTTGGGTAAAACACACAGAAAAAGGTTTACCAACAAGTGGTTACGGTAAGTTCATAGCACACGAGACACGTGTGAATGTCGAATAACATCACGGCTGAACCGGGGCTAGCCAGAAAATCCAAGTCCAAGAAAATGATAGAGATTCAAAAAATCACCAGCGAAAGGATCTGTAGATGCGGACTTTGCAACTGGTCCATTTTATCCAGCACCAATCATGGCTCGACCTGATCACTCATGCTGGAAAAGCACACGTGAGTCGATCGAGGCATGACTAGAATGATGATTAGGGGTTACTGGTCGACTTACTCTCGATTCTTATAAACACTTCCTTATGAGGGGTTGTACAAAAGTGAGTTTAGACAACTCGACAAAACGATCTCTAAACTCAACCTTTGTTCACTGGGCAGTTACAAGTTAGTAAAACTAACTTGTTGAACTACTTTTGACATTGAGTAGGTCGTCTCAGTACCACCGGTAAGCCAAGGGTTGAGAGTTCACTCTTATTAACAGTTGATCATGCATTTGGGCAAGAATCCATTTGGTCACGTTGTTCATCCGTTTCTTCATGCAAGATGAACCGACTTGGTCCAGGAACACATGGATTAAATAAGAGAGCGAATGAACAAACTCCTGCATCTCAGCGGCAGGAAAAGCCAATCACCAATTTGAGAGCTAATCAGTTGTTTTCCAACACTAAAAAGCTCCAAGGCTTCACCTTTACACAAAGGATGTAAAGGGAACTTGTACAAGTAATCACTACCAAGATCAAAAGAAAAGAGACCACACATGAAAGTGGTATGCCCTTTTGATCCAACAGAGATGATAGATGTTGCTTGATCGCTTCGATAATGTCGGGTACTGAAATTAGGGGTACCCCCAACACTCCTAATCACGGCTGGTAAACACCTCTAGAGGTGACCATAAAGGCTTACGGCTCGGGTCAAAGTCAAAGCTTCGTCTACCAAGGAACACGGTCTCACCTCGCCCGAGGGTCTCTTCGGATAGTGAGTGCACCCTCGGCTCTGCCAAAGACAAGCCTTGTCATGCAAGCGACCTTGGCCAGATCGCCTTACCAGCCGACCGCATCGCATGCGCATTTAATGCAGGGATCGCCTCACACCTTATCCTGACACGCGCGCCTCAGTCGGCAAGGTCGAAGTGACCGCAGTCACTTCGCTCCTTCACTGACCGATCTGACAGGAAGACAGTGCCGCCTGCCCCGCTCCGGCTGCTGTGCCAATCGCCCGGGCGAAACCGACAACGGTCAAGATAAGCCTCGGGCGCAACAGGAAGCTCTGCCTCGCCCGACCCCGGGGCTCGGCCTCGACCTCGGCCTCGGCAGGAGATCTCCGCCTCGCCCGACCCCAGGGCTCGGCCTCGAAGTCGGCCTCGGGAAGAGTCACATCCTCGCCCGACCCTGGGCCTCGACCCCAGGGCTCGGCCTCGGCCTCGGGAGGAAATCTCTGCCTCGCCCGACCCCAGGGCTCAGCCTCGGCCTCGAAGGAGTCACCGCCTCGCCCGACTTCAGGCTCGGATCAACCACGCCACGGGGGATGCATCATTACCCTACTCCTAGCTAGCTCAGGCTACGAAGGAACAAGACCGGCGTCCCATCCGGCTTACCCCCGGTAACCGGCGATGGTGGTTTCCAGCATGCAACCATGACATCAGTGATCCTCAAGCCCCCTACGAAAGCAAGGAGACGTCAGCAAGATCCATGCAGCGCCAAAAGCTGTACTGCTACAGGCTCAAGGCACTTCTCCGACGGCCACGATGCTACCTCTACAGGACTCGAAACGTCCCCCTGACGGCCACGTTGTTATTTGTACAGGGCTCAGGGCACCTCCCTGCCAGCCACGTTAGCTCCCAGCTACACCCCATTGTACAGCTGGGCATCTCCTTACGTCTATAAAAGGGGGTGTCCAGGGCCCCACGAGGGGGAAAACGAAAGGGGGAGCGAGGGGACAAAGGGACGAGCACACGAACATACGAAGCATACGTACGCGCAGCGGGAGAAGCCGAGCAGGGGCCGAACCCTCTCTCTCTCTCTCGCTCTCTGCTACTCGCCATCTCTCGCTCCCCCTCTCTCGCAAGGCTTGTAACCCCTACTACGAGCACCCTGGTGCAGGATAATACAAGGCCCATTCCACCACTTGTGTTCCATCCCGCGCCAACCCATCTGGGCAGGGGCACGCAGCGACAAATTTACTCGTCGGTCTAGGGACCCCCCGGGTCCGAAACGCCAATAGTTGGCACGCCAGGTAGGGGCCTGCTGCGTGTTAACAATCGCTTTCCCGTTGAGTTCCAGATGCAGCAACCTCTTCAGCCCGGGACAGTGCTCCACTTTGGGAGCCTCGAGTTCATGTCCCTCGACGGTAGCTACGACATGGTACTCCTCCCTTCGCGGCACAACGACAACGATAGTCAACGATTCGCCCAGTGGAGGCAACCTCCATGGCGGCATCTCCCCGTGGCGGAAGAGGAGCACTCCGGTCGTCCCCGCCACCCTCCTCGCTGGAGGAGGCGGAGACGGGGCAACCGTGGCCACGCAGGAGGCGGCACCTTATCGGCTGTCGGACCGGATCGAGCCGACGACGCCGGCATTCCTCCGGGGGACGTGTCGGGTGTTGTCCTCGTGCCTGAGACGACGACGAGCGCCGCTTCCCCAAAACATGCCAGACCCGAGCAGACCGACGACGCCAGCACCCTCGCTAAGGACCTACTGGGCGTCACCCTCGTGCCTAAGATGACGGTGCGTTCCATCCCCGACGCGACTTCACCACCGTCCATCGATCAAAAGGTACCGTCCATATTCCACCCTGTTCCCTTTCGATTCAGTTTCGATCCACCTAGCGACCCCGCTACGGTGAGCGCTTTCGTAAAGGCGTTTCCCAACCTTCCGGGGTACCATATGTGGTCGACCTGGGACCGACTGACAGCCGTCTCAATCTCCGGACCGGTGGGTTCCGAGGAAGAGGACGACCCCGACTTCGGTTGGGATTTCTCTGGCCTCGATGACCCCGGTGCCATACGGGACTTCATCTCCGCATGTGACCACTGCCTCTCCGGTTGTTCTGACGATGGCCATGGCCTTCACGATGAGGGTTACGGCCCAAGTTGCGAATGTTTCCACGTCGATCAGGGAGATCACGACGAAGGCAACCACCTCGGTATGCCGGAGGTTGACTATCCCCCTGGGCCCGCATCTCGCGTGGACATCCCGCGGGAACTAGCTGTGGTCCCAGTCCCTGCAGGGGGTCGGGACACACAGGTCAAGCAAATCCGTGAGATGTAGGCCCGGGTCAACGGGGAAGCAGGGCGGCTTGTGTAGCTTCGACAGAACATCGAACAAGAGTGGGCAGGCCGAACACTCGCCGAAGGAGCCTGTAATCGGGCCCGGGACATCTAGCACCGCATCGTCGACAGTGCCAGGCCAGCGCTGCCCCCGGCCGTCAGCGGGTCCAGCCAGGACCTAGCTGCAGCGGCGATGCTACATCGAACCATGCCGGTGTTGGAACTTGCTCTCAGTTGCAAGGGGATCCAACAAGGGTGAACAATGACGTCAACAGGGTTCTTGCGCAAGATGGCAATAGCTCTGTTAATCTGCCCTCTCACGGGCACTGTGCGGGGGTATTTATAGGTGTCTAAGCGCCCAGCGCCTTGTGTTAAGGACGCATGTGCCCTCAGATACCTAGGTTATCCCCAGAATATTCCCATAAAGCAGGGTTACAGACTGTAATTACAGGAATGCCTTTGCAAATTAGGCCCGTAACACGCAGCGGCCACGCGGGGCCCGTTACAATGGGCCGGATCACACGTGGGCCTCTGAGCTGGACGAGGCTGCACGGTGGGATGACGACGTCACAGGCCTTCGTCTGGCGCCGTATCAAGCGAAGGGTGTCCCTGCCCGTTTTGTCTCCATCGGACCAGCGACTGCAGCGAAGGCCTCGAGCGAAGGGTGGCGTCTTTGCCTTCGCCCCAACATTTGCCCTCCGAGGGACCAATTCGACAAAGTCACCTAGTGCCGAAGACGTCGCTAGATGGCGGAGACGCTGCCCTCGCTCGAAGTGGTTCCGCGGGGGTTTTTGACATGACCGTTGATTGACACCGTACTGTTGGATTGCGGGTTTCCCGAAGCGCCGCGCCCTGTTGGATTGCGAGTTTCCCGAAGAGCCGCGCCCTGTCAATAAAAGGGGGCGGGGGTCGGCGCTTTTCGAACTTCACTTTCCGCGCTCCGTGCAAACCCTAGCCGCCTTTTCCACCGTCTTGCTGCTCGTCTGCCCGCCTTACTATTGTTCGCCGGAGATCTGGCTCGAGTGAAGCAGACCGCCCACCGCCGCCGACGGTACGTAGCGATGTCGACCTCCTCTTCTTCTGCTGCCGCTACACCGCCGGCCGACGCCTCGCCGCCGGCCTACGCCTCGTCTGAGGAGACGCTGAGTAGTTTGGTGGCGGAGGAGTTGCGCGCTGGCGATTCAGTGGATTTTGGCATGTCACGGATGTCGTCGGTCCGCGTGCAAGATATGCAGCGGCTGGGTTACTTTGGCGGCAGAGTTGCTCGTGTCCCAGGGACGGAGGAAGTCCCCGAGCCGGAGGGCGAGTTGGTTGTATTCGAGGCGTTCTTCACCGCCGGTCTCCGCCTGCCTGCGCACTGATTTGTTGGCGAAGTCCTGCGCAGGTTTAACGTTCAGATACATCAGCTGACTCCGAATGCCGTGGTGGCTCTGTCGAAGTATGTCTGGGCGACGACTTCGTACGGCGGACAGCCATCAGTCGAAGTCTTTGCGAAGTACTACTGTCTGCACTGGCAGAAGAGGATGATTGGAGATGAAGTTGCCCAGTTTGGGTCCTGTACATTTACGTCGAAGACCGGCAAGACCACGATGCAGGTAGTCGAGTTGGTTCCTTGCGCCCACAACAAGTGGGGCAACTGGAATGAGTTTTGGTTTTACGTCGCTGAGGGTACCGTCGAAGGCCATGAGGGGCTCCCCGTCTCCGAGATGTGTTCATATATTTACTCAGCATACCCGTCCTTTGAGGTGGCGGAGGGGGATGCGGACGAAGGGGCCCTTCGGTGCGCCGCCGGCCTGAGCAGTGGGCGCGATTTGGTTGAAGAATTTTTGGCGTACGGGGTATGGCCCTTGGCGCATGGCTGGGCGTTGGGCGAAGTGTGCCCTCGCCGGATGCCTTCCTATGGTGGGAAGATGGTGCGAAGTCCTGCCTTCGCGCTGAATCTGCAAAGCCGCGATCCGGCCGCCTTTGTGCGTGAGGCGGAGGATGGGGCGGTGCGGCTCGTTGGTCGGTACGTGCCGAGGACAGAGGGCCAGCGTAGCTGGGATATCCGCGGGTCGAATGACCGTTTGAACAGGGTTTTTGAATTGAATCAACTGCCGTATGGCAGCTACCCCGGCCAAGATGATGTGGACCGCCGTGGGAAGAAGCCGGTGGTGGAGACTGGAGACGACCCTGCGCCGGCGGCCGCCCCATCCTCTAAAAAGAGGAAATTAGGTACTGCTATGGGAGGACTTGGGGTTTCCGATGGTTTTGCTAGAGAGTTGATGAGGACTTGCGTGGCCTCGGGGGGAAGGATGTCTTCGCCCGAGCTCCGGGAGTCTTCGGCGCAGATGCTGAGGGTTACCGGGGGTTGGTGGCCTAGGAATGTTCCTATCCCCCGCGCGACCGGCGAAGCCTTTTTTACATCTCGCATGGTTCGTGAATGGAAAGTGTTTCCTTACGGGCGGAATATTGCTGCTATTGTGTCGGTAGTGATGGACAAGGATCGCCAGGGAGCTGTACAAAAGCGCCAGGCGGTTGTCAGGCTTCATGAAGCCAGGCCGAAGAGGCAGCGGGGGGCTGCGAAGACTGCGGCCCCTGGCGGAGGCAAGCCGCCGCTGGCGGCGAAGTCGGGCGGCCCTATATTTAGCAAGGCGCCGGAGGCAGCGGCAGGCGCCGATGGTTCCAAATCGACAAAGGCTGTGCCGCCGTCCAGCAGGGTGTCGGAGGTCGCGAAGGCGGCCCGAGAGTTGCCATCGTCGAGCAAGCGCGTCGCCGACTTCGCCACCGATATTAGTGTGGACGACTATCTTGGTGGTAAGCCGTTGGCTCGTTTTTTTTAATTCGTTGATACGTCGCAGGGTCGGATGAAGGCCAGCTTGCTATTGTTGCGCCTGCCGTGGCGACCATGGCGGCTGCCGTAGTGCCGAAGGCGAAGGGCGGTTCTCTTAGTGCCGGAGGCGAGATGTCGGCACTCGCGGCTGTCAGGGATGAGGCGGGCGCTGTGTCCCGCCGGCTGAAGGAGGTCACGGAGGCACTAAGTCAGGTCCGTTGAGCTAGACTCCGTTGTTGTTTTTTTTGGGGTCGCGGTCTTACGTGTGTTCTGCTGGTGGCTGACTTCGCCAACCGCACGGCGTCGGGGACCTTCACGGCAGTTGTGTCTGCCGAAGTCGAGAGACTTCGGACGCAACATGCGGACGCCGTCCGTGAAAAATCGGCCGCCGATAGTAAGTGCCGCAAGCTGGCGGACAAGGTGGCCGCGCTGGAGGGGGAGAAGGCTGACCTCCGGCGCCAATTGGCGGGGGAGAGGAGGGTGACCAACGAGGCCCTCGCCAAGGCGCAGGCTGCGCAGGAGGAGGCCAATCTGGCGCAGGTGGAGGGCAATCTTGCCAGGGAGCGCGCCGAGCAGCTGCAGGAGCGGCTCATCGCCCTGGAGAGCCACGTGGAGAGGGCCGAGGCCGCGACACGCGCGGAGGCCGAGCGGACGCGCAAGCAGCTTATGGATTCGTACCATGAGCTGGGCGCGCGGACCGGTGACTTCGAAGTGCCGGACCGAGAGCCCGGACTTCGCTGCCTGGAGTGGGTACAGGAGAAGTTGCAGGCGCTCCCCACTATCGTGGAGGGGTTTATGTCGTATGCCTCCCTGGTCACCTGCGAGGGGGCGATGAACGCGCTCCCCTGCGAAGGGTGCCGGCACTTTGAGGTCTTCGACCAGGCTGATGAAGACTTTGAGCGAGATATCTACAAGGTTGAGGACCCCATAGTGAAGGAATCCGCCGGAGCCATCTACGACCGGATGTGGGGTCCACACGGTCGCGAGGTGGTCAGGGAGCACGCCGAGACGGCGAGGGCTCAGGTAACGTTTGGCGTTTGTTTGGCGTTTGCTGGATGTGGGCTATGTGTGGGTTTGCTGAATTTGTGTGCTGTGTCTTAGGCGGCGTGTGGCGAGAGGGTGGATGACTTCGGGGCGTTGAACAGCGCGCTGCCTGACCCGGAGCCGATCCCGGCGGAAGCCGTGTCTGGGGCCGCCCTGGAGGCGCCCCCGGAGCCTGCGGAAGGCGCTCCGGATGCCCCCGCATCTGCTGCGGCCGGCGGAGACCTGCCCCCAGAGACCGCCGAAAGCGCGCCTGATGCGCCCGCAGCCGCTGCGCCGAGGGCTGAAGATCCTGCGACGATGGAGGCGGAGGCGACAGTGGAGGCAACGGCGGAGGCTCCCGCGACGGCTGGGTCTTCGCAGGTGGCGTAGTGGGTGTGGATAGTTAGGGAATTTTGGATATGTTGCTGAATTTTGGTTGCTGCGCAGGTTCACGATTTTGGGCTTGCGCACGCAACCGCCACTACTAATTTTTTGGCGGCTTCGACCGTGGATGGTGGTAATAAATGTGATGGGTCTGCAACTGAGTTTTCTGATTTTGCTGACTCTGGGAGCTCGGTTGAGTGGACTGAGGAGTCGACGGAGGAGGACTTGGACTATTTTGCGGCCTTGGATGTGGTAGCGGCGGAAGCTTCGCCGCACGCTACGGACACAGAAGATGTGCCTGGTCCGAGCACCGGGCACCGGCGGCGAAGGGCGGTTGCGAAGCGTAGAGTGAGTGGGGCGGAGGGAGATCGGCTTCGTGTGGGTAGGGCTGGCCGGCAGGAACTGTTGTCTTTGCCAGCCGCCGTGAGTACAGGTGAGGGGGAATTGCGAAGTCTTTTTGCGGGTGAGGAGCTTAGGATAATGTTATTTAATTATAGGGAGATGGGAATTATTCCTAAGGTTGAGCCGATGTAGAGTGTGGTGCCCTCGCTTGTACATGTGTAAAGGCTTGTGTGATGAGGTTGTGTGCCCCCGCACACTTGGCTATGCTTGCGAAGGCGTTATGTACTTGGTCTGGTGTGTTTTGTTATGCTGTGCTGGTCCGGCTGCACCCTTAGGCGACTTATGCACGGATAGTCTTCGCGGTAGACTGAGGTTTTTTGCACTTGTTGTGCTAGTCCGGCTGCACCCTTAGGCGACTTCTGCACGGATAGTCTTCGCGGTAGACTTAGGTTTTTCGTACTTGTTGTGCTAGTCCGGCTGCACCCTTAGGCGACTTCTGCACGGATAGTCTTCGCGGTAGACTTAGGTTTTTCGCACTTGTTGTGCTAGTCCGGCTGCACCCTTAGGCGACTTCTGCACGGATAGTCTTCGCGGTAGACTTAGGTTTTTCGCACTTGTTGTGCTAGTCCGGCTGCACCCTTAGGCGACTTCTGCACGGATAGTCTTCACGGTAGACTTAGGTTTTTCGCACTTGTTGTGCTAGTCCGGCTGCACCCTTAGGCGACTTCTGCACGGATAGTCTTCGCGGTAGACTTCGGTTTTTCGCACTTGTTGTGCTAGTCCGGCTGCACCCTTAGGCGACTTCTGCACGGATAGTCTTCGCGGTAGACTTCGGTTTTTCGCACTTGTTGTGCTAGTCCGGCTGCACCCTTAGGCGACTTCTGCGCGGATTTGTCGCACACGAGGGTGGCTAGCGCTGAGCCTCGCGGTGACCTCGTATTGGTCGAATGTCGAAGACCGTCGTTGCGGTCTTTTTTCGACGCATGTTTTTGCAGGGGATTTTTCAGACATATATTACATGGCTCCACCTCGTTAAAAACCTCACCCCCCTGGGAGGAAAAGAGTGCAGACCAGAATAAGATTGTTTTTGCGAATTACAAGGGCGAATCAGCCCTGATGAGTCAAACAAAAAATTTGCGGAGGTTGTCGATGTTCCAGGAGTGCTCCAGGTCTTCGCCGTTTGGCGTTGCGAGCCTGTAAGCGCTGGGGGAAGCTTTCGTCTTGACTATAAGGGGCCCTCCCACTTGGGCTCCAGCTTGCCCCTGGACTCTGTCCGAGCTGTTCGGACGAGTACGAGGTCCCCTTCGCTAAATTCCCTCAGGATGACTGCGTGGTCGCGCCATGCTTTTGTCTGGGCTTGGTATTTGTTTAGGGCCTGTAGAGCGAAGACTCGGACTCCGTCAATGAGATCCTTTGAAGTTGGCTCGTCCACGTCGGGGACGGCTGACGGAACTGTTCGCGGGGACCCATGTTTTATTTCTTGTGGGGTCATGGCCTCCGATCCGTATAGAAGGCGGAAAGGAGTAAACCCGGTCGCCCTGCACTCAGTCGTGTTTAGTGCCCAGACCGCCTCGGGTAACAAATCGGTCCATCTGCCCCTTTTTCATCGAGGAGCATCTTTTTGATAGCTGTGAAGATTTTTCCATTGGCGCGTTCCACAACTCCGTTGGACTGCGGATGATAGACTGATGCGAAGGCAAGCTTGGTGCTAATGGAGAAGCAAAAATCCTTGAAGTCTTGGCTGTCAAACTGCTTGCCATTGTCAACTGTTAGTTCGGACAGTACTCCGAAGCGGCAAACAATGTTTTGCCAAAAGAACCTTTGGGCAGTTTTTGATGTTATTGTGGAAACAGCCCTTGCCTCGATCCATTTGGTGAAGTACTCGACAGCGACGAAGGCGAACTTAAGGTTCCACTGAGCGGTGGGCAGGGGCCCGACAATGTCCAGGCCCCAGCGCTGGAGAGGCCATGTGTGGGCGATCAGCTTTGTATAATGCGAGGGGCTGCCTGACTGAGGAGAAAACTTATGGCAGGCTTCGCAGGACCTTGTGACCCGATTTGTGGCGCAGATCATTGCGGGCCAGTAAAAGCCTTGGCGGATCACCTTAGCAGCTAGGGCCCTTGGCCCTGCGTGTGAGCCGCACGTGCCACTGTGGACTTCGCGTAGGATCTAGATGCCTTCGGTTTCAGTGACGCACTTAAGCATTGGCTGACTGACCCCTTTTTTGTAGAGTTGGCCTTCAATCAGTGCGAAGTCTCGGCTTCGATGTCTGAGGCGCTTGGCCTCACTGATGTCGGCTGGATGATAGTACCCCTGTAGGAACAGGGTTATTGGTGCCCGCCAGTCTTCGGTCATGATAAGGTTGACTATGCGGTGGCCCTCGCTGTCATTGGTTATTTGGAGCCCTTCGGGGCTCCGGACGGCAGGCGTGCTGATGACATGAAAGAACACGTCGGAGGGCAAAGATTCGCCCCTGGCGGCAGCCTTGGCCAATGCGTCGGCCTCTTCATTCTTGGCCCGATCCACATGCTGCAAGGTGAATCCCTTGAGTTGTCTCTCGAGACTTCGGATGGCCGCGAGGTACTGCATGAGCGCGGGGTCCTTTGCTGCATAGTCTTTCTCGACTTGGCCGGCAACTACCTTGGAGTCTGTTTTGATGATGCAGGTGGTGACTCCGAGGGCCCTTAGCTTGCGGAGGCCGAGGATGACTGCTTCGTATTCTGCTATATTATTTGTGCATCTGTCGGATTCCAGAGCGAAGCTGAGGCGTGCTGCATATCTGTGCTTGACCCCGACTGGTGAGGTGATGACTGCAGCGGTGCCTGCCCCTGCATGGCACCATGCGCCGTCGCAATGGATCGTCCAAACCTTCTCTGCGGACGGGTCTGGCTGTGTTGTTGGCCCAGTCCAGTCGACGACGAAGTCTGCCAGGACTTGTGACTTGATGGCTGTCCTGGGCTCGAAGCTGATATGGTAGCTGGAGAGTTCGGCCGCCCACTTGGCAATCCTCACCGATGCCTCCGGGTTTCTGAACAATTCGCTGAGTCCCCTGTCTGAGGTGACTCGGACCTTGAATGCCTCGAAGTAATGGCGCAATTTGCACGAAGACATGACGACTGCGTAGGCAATCTTCTCCAGCTCTGTCATGTTGCACTTGGACGGTGTCAGCACTTCGGAGACATAGTAAAAGGGGCACTGCCTGACCACGCCCTCAACTGTCTGCTCCTGCACTAGTGCCGCGCTGACCGCATGCGGCGAAGCCGCGACCTAGAGCAACAGGGGGAGCGAAGAGTCGGGGCTTGTAAGGACGGCCAACTCTGTCAGGTACTGTTTTAATGAGGCGAAGGCCGCCGCCTGCTCTGGTCCCCAGGCGAAGTCTTTTGCACCACGGAGTGTTTTGAGGAAGGGGAGACTTCGCTCGGCGGACCTAGAGATGAATCTGTTGAGAGCGGCCAATCTGCCTGTCAGACGCTGGACGTCTCTGGCGGACTGCGGAGGCGTCATGTTTATGATGGCCTGAATCTTGGTTGGGTTGGCCTCGATACCGCGGTGTGATACCAGGTAGCCCAATATTTTGCCTTGGCAAACGCCGAAGACGCACTTTTCCGGGTTTAGGCGGAGTTGTGCGTCTCGCATGTTCGCGAATGTCTCGGCGAGGTAGGCGAGATGGTCCTCCTTGCTCTTGCTGGCGACGATGATGTCGTCCACGTATGTGAATATATTTCTGCCAACTTGCCCTTCGAGCACTGTTTTGGTAAGCCTGGAGAAGGTGGACCCGGCGTTCTTGAGTCCCTCCGGCATTCTGATGAAGCAATATGTGCCGAAGGGTGTTATAAAGCTGGTGCTAGCCTTGTCTTCCTCCTTCATGTATATCTGGTGGTAACCGGAGAAGCAGTCGAGGAGGGACATGACTTCGCATCCGGCCGCGCTATAGACTATTTTGTCGATCCGCGGCAACGGGAAATTGTCCTTTGGGCAGGCTTTATTGAGACTGGTGAAGTCGATGCACATTCGCCACTTCCCGCTCTTTTTCTGCACCATCACGACATTGGAGAGCCATGTGGGGTAAGCCATCGGCTCGATGAATTTGGCTTCCAGGAGGCAGTGCACTTCTGCCTTGGCGGCCTCTGTCTTCTCGTCGGACATCTTGCGAAGCCGCTGTTTTTTCGGCCTTACCGAAGGGTCGATTCCCAAGCTGTGCTCTATTATGGAACGGCTGACCCCGACTAGATCGAGGGCTGACCAGGCGAAGACATCTTTGTTCTTGGATAGGCAGTAGAGGAGCTTCTCCTCTTCATGCGAAGTGAGGTCTTCGCTGATAGTGACTGTCTGCTTGGGCGTGGCCTGGTCGAGGGGGACAGTCTTGGTCCCGTCGTTGCTCTGCAGCTGTGCCTTGTCGTGCTGCTTATTGGTTGGGCTGGCGGGCGCGGGGACCTCGCGCTGGGCCGTGAGGCAGTGCACGTTTCTCTGACCGGGCACGAAGTCCCGCTCTATGTTGCACGCAGTCTGTTGATTGCCGTGGATCGTAATGACACCTAACGGACCTGGTATCTTCATACATAGGTACAGTCCGTGAATGGCTGCTTCGAACTTATTGATGGAGCCCCGGCCCATGATGGCATTGTATGGATATACCATATCCACGATATCAAAGGTTACTTGCTCGCTTCGGGCATTGGGTGCTACACCGAAGGAGAGAGGCAGCTCTATTTTGCCGACAGGAAAGGTGCCCTTGCCGCCGAAGCCATACAACGGGTTGTCCGAAGGCTTGAGCAGGCTTTGGCTTATGCCCATGCGATCGAAGGCGTGGAGGAAGATGATGTCTGCCTGACTGCCATTGTCAACTAGGACTTTGTGCAGGTCCCAGCCTGCCACGCTGCAATTGATAACCATGGCGTCGCAGTGGGGGGCGCTGCACAAGTCGACGTCTCGTGCGTCGAAGGTTAGCGGTATGTGGGACCACTTTGTCTGCATGATTGGGCCGGTGACGGCGATGTGGTTGATGCTGTGGTAGTGGTCCCGCTTCTGCCGCTTTGTGTCGAAGTCGGTGCTGGACCCCCCAGTTATCATGTGAATGACTCCGCGATATGGTTGATCGGCGAAGTCTTCCTGCTTTGGAGCATGGGGGATGTTTTGATGTTGCTGGTGTGGTGGTGGGGGTGGGGGAGGTACGATTTGTACTTCCTGATGGTGTTGGTAAGCGTGGTGTGGTGGATGCGGGGCGGGGCGTCGATATATGGTGGAGGGGGTTGCTGGTAAGTGTGTGCGACAACTCGGGGGTTGTCGGCTGGTTGCGCCCGTGCCATCCTGTCTCTGGTGGCCTTCGTTTCTGGGCAGTCTTTGGTTTGGTGGGCGCAGTCTTCGCCGTGGAAGAGGCAGTAGAATTGGCGCGGCGGCTGCGCACGCCCCCGACCCCTACCGCGAGTTCCATTTCCGCGGCCCTGGGGGGATACTGCTGGCGACGAGGGGCGTCAGCAGCGGGATGCTGGTTGGCGATGTTATGCACTTGCTGTTGATTGCGGCCGTCTCGACCGGAGTCCGGCTGCGGAGTCCTCGTCCACGTGCGGCTGGACTGTGGAGCATCTTTTGGCTTCCTTTGGGACTCAACCTTGCGCTGGTGTAGCTCTTCGTATTTGACGTACTTTTCAAACAGCTGATATAATTCCTAGAGGTTCTTGGGCGGATCTCTGATGCAGTGGCTGTAAAGGACGCCCGCGCGAAGGCCACTGATAGCGTAGTGGATGGCGATCTGGTCATCGACTGAGGGCAGCTGTGACTTGAGTGTTAAAAATTTGCGGTAATACTCCCGCAGAGTCACCTTTTCCAGCTGCTTGCAGAGCGAGAGTTCGGCCAAGGCGTCGGTGTCTGGGCGGTACCCTTGGAAGTTGAGCAGGAACTTGTCCCGGAGGCTTCTCCAGGAATCAATGGACAGCGGAGGCAACTTGGTGAACCAGGTGAGAGCTGGGCCCTCTAGGGCGATGATGAAAGACTTCGCCATTGTGGCGTCGTCCCCTCCGGAAGATGCAACGGCAACCTGATAACTCATTATGTATTGTGCCGGGTGGGTGCTGCCGTTGTACTTGGGATAGGTCCCTGCCCAGAAGTTAGCTGGCCAAGGCGTCACTTGCAGATGTGGCGCCAGGGGACTTCGCTCGTCGAGATAGTTGACCCCTTGGAATGGCGCGGCGTGCGGGACGGTGTGGTCGCGCTGGGGGAAACGCGGGTCTTCCGGTTGCGCGCGGTGTTGCAGGGGTGGCCCATGCTACAGGCTGAGGTGGCCTTCAGTGCGTGTCTTCCAGTTGTGCGCGCTGCTGGAGGGGTGGCCCGTGCTGCAGGCCGAGGTGGCCTTCGCGCTGCATCAGCGTGATCTCCCGCTCGAGGTCCTGGGCCTTCTGCTCTTCGTCGCGTATCATTTGCCGCACTTTGGCTAGTGCGGACACGCGCTGGCGCTTGGCCTCCAGTATCTCTTTCTGCCTCTGGAGATTGCGGTTCTTGAGGCGCTGGGCGCGCAGCTGTAGCTGTTCTTCCGCTAAGACGCCGAGGACTTCACCGTCCTCGGTGAGGTCCGCGCCCTCCAGTGGGGCAAACCTGAGGGTGGCTGCGATTGTCCTTCAGGGCCGCAGGTGCGGAGGGTGTCGTCTTCGCAGGTGCGGGGAACGTCGTCTTCAGTGGCCTCTTGGTGGGTGGATTGGGTGAGGGCGAGGGCCTTGCCCTTTCTTGCGGCAAGCAGTGCTGCCTTCGCAGCCTCGTCAGCCTTCGGGTTAGCTCTCTTGGGTGCCATCGCGGGTGGTTTTCTCGTAGCACGAACGGTGGGCGCCAAATGTTGGAACTTGCTCTCGGTTGCAAGGGGATCCAACAAGGGTGAACAATGACGTCAACAGGGTTCTCGCGCAAGATGGCAATAGCTCTGTTAATCTGCCCTCTCACGGGCACTGTGCGGGGGTATTTATAGGTGTCTGAGCGCCCAGTGCCTTGTGTTAAGGAGGCATGTGCCCTCAGATACCTAGGTTATCCCCAGAATATTCCCATAAAGCAGGGTTACAGTCTATAATTACAGGAATGCCTTTGCAAATTAGGCCCGTAACACGCAGCGGCCACGCGGGGCCCGTTACAATGGGCCGCATCACACGTGGGCCTCTGAGCTGGACGAGGCCGCACGGTGGGATGACGACGTCGCAGGCCTTCGTCTGGCGCCGTATCAAGCGAAGGGTGTCCCTGCCCGTTTTGTCTCCGTCGGACCAGCGACTGACAGCGAAGGCCTCGAGCGAAGGGTGGCGTCTTTGCCTTCGCCCCAACAGCCGGAGCCATCCACCACCGAGGGACGGCATATCCAGGGCGAACTCAAGGATCTCCTGGAGGGCGCCTCAGTTCGACGAGCCGAGAGCTCCGCCTCCCGGAGGCGAGCTGACCCCTCGGAGCATTACGCGACGTCCTCCCGACGCATGCGGGAGGCCTCGGTCCATCCCGAGCGCACGCGGGACGAGGCCCCTGCCGCCCGGGATCGCCTCGGCAACGAGCATCACCATCACGACCATCGAGCCTGCCTCGACGAGAAGGTGCGCCGAGGCTACCATCCCAAGCGTGGGGGACGCTGCGACAGTGAGGAAGATCGGGATCCCTCGCCCGAGCCACCCGGTCCACGAGTCTTCAGCTGGGCCATACGACGAGCGCTGTTCCCCGACCGTTTCCGAGCCTTGACTACCATCACCAAGTACTCGGGGGAGACGAGGCCGGAGCTGTGGCTCGCAGACTACCGACTGGCATGCCAGTTGGGAGGGGCGGACGATGACAAACTCATCATCCATAATCTACCCCTTTTCCTCTCCGACGCTGCCCGGGCCTAGCTGGAGCATCTGCCCCCTGCGCAGATCTCCGACTGGGACGACCTAGTCAAGGCTTTCACGGGATATTTCTAGGGCACGTACGTGCGCCCTAGGAATTCATGGGATCTCCAAAGCTGCCGCCAGCAACCTGGGGAATCCCTTCGAGAGTACATCCGGCGGTTTTCGAAGCAGCGCACCGAGCTACCTAATATCATCGACTCGGATGTCATCAGGGGCTTTCCTCGCTGGCACCACATGCTGAGACCTGGTGAGCAAACTGGGGTGCAAGACTCCCGCCAGGGCGAGCGAGCTGATGGACGTCGCCACCAAGTTCGCCTCGGGTAAGGAGGCGGTCGAGGCCATCTTCCGAAAAGACAAGCAGCCTCAGGGGGAGCCGAAGGAAGACGCCCCAAGGTGTCCGCCCAGCATGGCACGAAGAAGAAGGCCAAGAAGAAGGCGCAAGCGAAGCGCAACGCCGCTGACGCGAATCTTGTCGCTGCTGCTGAGCACAGGAACGCTCGGAAGCCCCCTGGAGGGGTCGGCGCATTCGACAAGATGCTCAAGGAGCCGTGCCCCTATCACCAGGGTCCCGTCAAGCACACCCTTGAAGAATGTGTCATGCTCCAGCGCTACTTCCATAAGGCCGGGCCCCCAGCGCAAGATGGCAAGGGCCAAGGCGACAACAAGAAGGAGGGCGGCAAGGAAGAGGAGTCCTCGGAGATCCACAACTGCTTCATGATTTACGGCGGGCAGGTGGCGAATGCCTCGGCTCGGCACCGCAAACAGGAGCGCCGGGAGGTCTGCTCGGTAAAGGTGGTAGCACCAACCTACCTAGACTGGTCCGACAAGCCTATCACCTTTGACCGAGACAACCACCCCGACTTCGTGCCGAGCCTAGGGAGGTACCCGCTCGTCGTCGATCCGATCATCGGCAACGTTAGGCTCTCCAACGTCCTCATGGACGGATGCAGCAGCCTCAACATCATCTACGCCGAGACCCTGGAACTCTTGGGGGTTGATCGGTCCGAGGTCCTGGGCCGGTGCCGCAACCTTTCATGGGATCGCATCCGAGAAGCGTATCTTGCCCCTCGAGCGGATAGACTTGCCCGTCTGCTTTGGGTCTCCCTCCAACTTCCGAAAGGAAACCCTCACCTTCGAGGTGGTCGGGTTCCGAGGGACCTAACACACGGTGTTGGGAAGACCATGCTATGCCAAGTTCATGGTCCTCCCCAACTACACCTACCTCAAGCTCAAGATGTCGGGACCGAACGGGATCATCACCGTCGGATCCACGTACCGCCATGCGTACGAATGCGACATGGAATGCGTGGAGTACGCTGAGGCCCTCGCCGAGTCCGAGGCCCTCATCGCCGACCTGGATTGCCTCTCCAAGGAGGCGCCCGACGAGAAGCGGCACACCGGCAACTTCGAGCTGGTCGAGGCGGTTAAGTCCGTCTCCCTCAACCCCAGTAACGACGCCAGCAAGAAAGTCTAGATCGGCTCCGAGCTCGACCCCAAATAGGAAGCAGTGCTCGTCGACTTTCTCCACGCGAACGCCGAAGTTTTTGCGTGGAGTCCCTCGGATATGCCAGGCATACCAAGGGATGCCGTCGAGCACTCACTGGACATCAGAGCTGGAGCCCGACCCGTGAAGCAAACCTTGCGCCGTTTTGACGAAGAAAAGCGCAGGGCTATAGGCGAGGAGATCCACAATCTACTCGCGGCAGGATTCATCAAAGAGGTATTCCATCCCAAATGGTTAGCTAACCCTGTTCTTGTAAGGAAGAAGGATGGGAAATGGAGGATGTGCGTAGACTACACTAGTCTAAACAAAGCATGTCCGAAGGTTCCCTACTCTCTACCTCGCATCGACCAAATTGTGGACTCCACTGCTGGGTGCGAGACCCTGTCATTCCTCGACGCCTACTCAGGCTATCACCAAATCAAGATGAAAGAGTCCGACCAACTCACGACTTCTTTTATCACACCTTTTGGCATGTACTGTTACACTACAATGCCATTTGGTTTGAGGAATGCAGATGCCACCTACCAGAGGTGCATGAACCATGTGTTCAAAGAACACATCGGCAGACGGATCGAGGCTTACGCCAATGACATCATTGTCAAGACGAAGAAGGCCTCCGACCTCCTCTCTGACCTTGAAACGACATTCAAGTGTCTGAGGGCTAAAGGCGTGAAACTCAACCCCAAGAAGTGTGTCTTTGGAGTCCCCCGAGGCATGCTCCTAGGGTTCATCGTCTCCGAGTGGGGCATAGAGGCCAACCCAGAGAAAATCACGGGCATCACCAACATGGGACCGATAAAAGATTTGAAAGGAGTACAGAGGGTCATGGGATGCCTTGCGGCTCTGAGCCGTTTCACTTGGACCCCCGAGGCCGAAGAAGCCCTCGGGAACTTGAAGGCACTCCTTACAAATGCCCCCATCTTGGTGCCCCCCGCTATGGGAGAAGCCCTCTTGATCTACATAGCCGCAACCACTCAGGTGGTCAGCGCCACGGTCGTAGTCGAGAGACGAGAAGAAGGGCATGCACTGCTCATCCAGAGGCCAGTCTACTTCATCAGCGAAGTGCTATCGGAGACCAAAGTCCTGCTACCCGCAGATCCAAAAGCTGCTCTACGCAGTGATCCTAACACAACGGAAGCTGCGACACTACTTCGAGTCTCACCCGGTAACTGTGGTGTCATCCTTTCCTCTGGGAGAGATCATCTAGTCCCGAGAGGCCTCGGGTAGGATAGCGAAATGGGCAGTGGAACTCATGGGCGAAACACTTTCATTCGCCCCTTGGAAGGCCATAAAATCCCAAGTCTTGGCCGACTTCGTGGCTGAGTGGACTGACGCCCAGTTACCAACGGCTCCAATTCAACCCGAGCTTTGGACCATGTACTTCGACGGGTCGCTAATGAAAACCGGAGCAGGCGCGGGCTTGCTCTTCATCTCACCCCTCGGAAAACATCTTCGCTACGTGATCCACCTTCATTTTCCGGTGTCAAACAACGTGGCCGAGTATGAAGCATTGGTTAATGGGCTGCGCATCGCCATCGAGCTAGGGGTTCGGTGCCTCGACGCTCGTGGTGACTCGCAGCTTGTCGTTGACCAAGTCATGAAGAACTCCCACTGCTACGATCGGAAGATGGAGGCCTACTGCGACGAAGTTCGACGCCTGGAAGACAAGTTCTACGGGCTGGAACTCAGCCACGTCGCCCGACGATTCAATGAGACTAAGGATGAGCTGGCTAAAATAGCCTCGAGGCGGACACCGGTTCCCCCGGACGTCTTCTCTAGGGATATGCATCAACCCTCCGTCAAGATCAACGACACGCCCGAGATACCCTCGGCCAAACCCGAGGAATCCTCAGCCGAGCCCGAGGTGCCCTCGGCCGCTGAGGGTGAGGCCCTGCAAGTCGAGGGAAAGCGGAATGGGGTCACACCGGTCTTGAACTGGTAGACCCCGTACCTAGGAATATCTCCTCCGAGGAGAGCTACCCCTCGACAAGGCCGAAGCTCGGCGACTAGCTCGGCGCGCCAAGTCGTTCGTTTTGCTGGGTGATGAAAAGGAGCTCTATCACCACAGTCCCTCAGGCATCCTCCAGCGATGCATCCCCATCGCCCAAGGACAAGAGCTGTTACAAGAAATACACTCGGGGGCATGCGGCCACCATGCAGCGCCTCGAGCCCTCGTGGGGAATGCCTTCCGACAAGGTTTCTACTGGCCAACCTGCAGTGGCTGACACCACTAGGATTGTACGCTCCTGCCGGGGGTGTCAATTCTACGCAAAGCAGACACACCTGCCCGCTCAGGCCCTACAGACGATACCCATCACCTGGCCGTTTTGCTGTGTGGGGTCTAGACCTTGTCGGTCCCTTGCAAAAGGCACCCAGGGGCTTCACGCACCTGCTGGTCGCCATCGACAAATTCTCCAAGTGGATCGAGATCCTACCCTTAACCAGCATCAGGTCTGAGCATGCGGTGGCATTCTTCACCAATATCATCCATCGCTTTGGAGTCCCGAACTCCATCATCACCGACAATGGCACGCAGTTCACCGGAAAAAAGTTCCTAGGACTTCTGCGAGGACCACCACATCCGTGTGGACTGGGCCGCCGTAGCTCACCCCATGACGAATGGGCAGGTGGAACATGCCAACTGTATGATTTTGCAGGGACTTAAACCCAGGATCTACAACGACCTCAACAAGTTCGGGAAGCAGTGGATGAAAGAGCTGCCCTCGATGGCCTAGAGTCTGAAGACGACGCCGAGCCGAGCCACGGGTTTCACGCCGTTCTTTCTAGTCTATGGCACCGAGGCCGTCCTCCCCACTGGACCTAGAATATGGTTCCCCGAGGAAGAAGGCGTACGACGACTGAAGCAACTAGACCAGCCGAGAGGACTCGCTGGACCAGCTCGAAGAAGCTCCGGATGTTGCCTTACTACATTCGGCGCGGTATCAACAGTCTCTGCGACGCTACCACGCTCGAAGGGTTCGGCCCCGAGGCTTCCAAGTGGGAGACTTGGTGCTTCGGCTGCGACAAGACGCCCGTGGGCGCCAAAAGCTTACTCCCCCTAGAAAGGGCAATTCAGTCATCGCTAAGATCTTGAAGCCCGGAACATACAAGCAGGCCAACGATCAAGGCGAGGTCTACAACAACGCTTGGAACATCGAACAGCTACGTCGCTTCTACCCTTAAAAAGTTTCAAGTCGTTCGTGTTCCTTGTTTTTATGCGCTTAAATAAAGTCTAACTGTTAAGGAAGGGTCAGCCTTGCCTCAGCCAAGCCCGACCCTCCCTCGGGGGCTAGAAGGGGGGAACCCCCTCTGCGTCAAAATTTTCCTCGAAAAAGTTTTCTACAGAAAACAACTTTCGTGCTTTCGACTATATCGATAGCAGTGTCCTGCGAACGGGTAAGAGAGCACGTAAGAGGCGAGGCCGACCGAGCCGAGGGACTCCTACGCCTCCGGGATACGGATACCTCACTCATCACTTTCTGCGAAAAGTGACTCTAGCTTGGACAAAGCAGTTTTGCTACCGTCGAACAAGTCCTAAATTCTCGAAACAAGAAAAAAGAAAACGCAGCATTATAATCCGAACGCTGAATATGTTTAGGCCTCGGCGGCCGCAAAAAACATACGCATGCTTCGGACAAACTATTCCTACAGGATTCAGGCATCGGCAGGAGGAGGAGTGGTGCCCTCGGCGATGTTTCCACCCTCGGCGGAATTTGGCCTGGCCTCAGACGACGACTTGGGCGAGAGGATCTCCACCTCAAAGGAGGACGCCAGCACCGCGCTTGGGCCGGCGATGGCCACGTCAAGCCTCTGGACCTCGGCTAAGGCGGCCTCATCCTCGTCGGGTAGGCAGTACCCCTCGCTGACCCGCTCTAGATCCACGTCATAGTGGGAAGCGAGCACGGAGAAGGCTCGCCTAACGCCGTGATGTAGCGCCCCGCGGAGTCTACCGCGCACATGGCCGCCCAAGGCCCACAGGTGACTCTGGGGGAGCTACCCGAGGGGACGTGGCCGCACGGTTGGCCTCCTTTTGCTCAGTCGCCTGGGCAAGCGCCTCACGATCCTTGATGGACTCGCTAAGAGACGTCTCCAACCCTGCAGACGGCCCGAACAATACTCTTCACACACGAGGTGAAGAACGAAGCTACAAAGCGTGCGACCCATACCTTCGGCCCGAGTGGATGCCTCGGCTAGCCGCCCCGCAGCCTCAACCAGCTGGCCCTTAAGGGCCTCGGCCCGGCTCACAGCCTCGGCAGCTTGGCTCCGAGTTTGGTCCAGCTCGCTGAGGACCTGGCCGAGCTCCAGCCGCCGCCGTTGCATCTCCTCGGCCTGGGAAGCCACCTGCTCCTGGGCCGACGAAGCCTCTGCCCGCGCCGTCGCTGCCTACCGACTTTAGCTCGTCGCAGAGCAGCCAAAGGTCCGCCACCTCGGTGCTCTGCTGGGCAAGCCGCTCATTGGCCTCGACAAGCACGGTGCTCTGGGACCGCAGCGAATCCTAGACATCTCTCTCGCGGTGGAGGAATAGTGACTTGGCGGTGCTCACGTCCGCAAGTTCCTGAAAAGGGAAAACAAGGCATGACAAAGAATGCCCTGGCGACGCAAGGTCTCCACCGAAACCTTTACCTAGAAGACCCTGGGAACGTCTCTAGAAAGGGTCTCGACGGCCGACCGAAGCGACCTCGTCGTCGCCTCGATATACTCGCGGAAGTTATCCCGAGACCTCTCCTCCAGCTCATCGTCGAGGGAAAGGAGGGGCTCCAGGGTCCGAGATGGCATGGCTCCAGAACCGGAGCGGCCGCCCACACCATTCATCGAGGTTGAGCCACGCATGGATAAGGCCGCTGCTCCCTAAGGTGGGCCATGGTTCCGCGCGCACCTCGACTGAAGCGTCGGGTCCCCCGGCGGCCAGCGCTTCGGGTACCGCCGCAATTAAAGTGTTGGGCCTCTCCTCGGCTAAGAAAGCGGGCCTCCGATCGCCGACCTCGGCAACAACGGCTACCCCCTCCACATGGCCGAGAATGGGGAGGTCGGGGATAGCCGCGGGCGGCGGCGCCTCTGCCATCCCGACGTCGGCAGCAACGGGCGGCTTCGCGGGTAAAACAGCAACGGCCCCGGCGAGGGTCGATGCCGGCACCGGCAACAAGACAGCCGGGCTTGAGGCCGTGGCTACGTCGGCAACCTCCCCTGGCATGATGGCCGTCCCGGCAGAGGGATCGGCCTAGGAGGCTAGCCCCATAGCAGCTCGTGCTGCCTGGGCCCCCCGCTCAAGGGCGTCTTGGGCGGAAGCCAGCCAACCAGCATGGCACGCCGCAGCATTGGCTGCAGAGGCCAGCCTGTCTTAAGGGCCTTCCTGGGGGCCAGACCAGCCGAGCCCTGCTTCCGCTTGCTAAAAAAAAGGAGAGCAAGATCAAGACACGTAAAAATGGGGGAGACCAAAACATAGGTATTCTCAGATACCTACCCGCTCCGGACAAAGGCCAGTCGTGCATGTGGGGAGGCCCCTCGGGCCCCAGCCCCCGCAGGCACTACTGAAAGTTGCCTCGACACCGGCTTCGACGCCGCTTCCGCCTCGAACGCCCGAGGCGCCGAAGGGTCGGCCTGCCCAGGCGTCACCATGGCCAAGGGGCCGACCTCCTGTACAGGCAGCACGGGCGCTTGCTCGTGGAAGAAAGGTGGATCGGCCCGACCCCCCGGCATTGCCATGGTTACCTCGGCCAAGGGGTCAAATACCCCCTCGGTCTGCCCCCGCTCCTCGGGCTGGGATCGCGATGTCCCTGGCTCCAAGCACCGATGGTGCCGGCCCACTTGGAGGCTGGCTCGGCGACCCCTGGCTCGGCCTCGGGTCCGGGCTGAGGCCGAGATGGGCCACCATGTCGTCAGTCTCGTCGTCATCATCATCGTCGTCATCTTCGTCGGGCGTCTCCGGCGACGGCTCCCTCAGGAGCCCGTCCCTCTCCTGCCTCCGACGACGCTTCTCCAAGGCGTCCCGAGCTCGCATCCGTTTGCTGAGCCCGAGCCTTCTCCGCGTCCTTTCTCTCCTTCTTCTTCTCCGCGGCGACCCTCCGCGCGGCTCGGTCCACCGCTGTCCTCTGGGACCGGTGGCAAGGGTGGGTTTATAAAACCTCAACCCCTAGGGATGGACGAGAATCCCAATAGTGAAAATCAAAGGCAACTCAACGCAAAACAGGAGAAGGGTCGGACACTCACCAGGGACACGTACCCATGGTCGGGACGCATCGCAGGTTGGGTAAGGGCGCCGGCATCCAGCCTCCCTACCGTACCCGCCACCCGCTTGCGGAGGTCGTCGTCGGGGAGGGCGATCGAGGACATCTGTGAGCCCTCCAAGTTGACCCCCGGCCTCATCTCCGAGAGCTACAACCACCGCTCTGCCAAGGGAAGCACCCTCCGGCGATGGATGGCCCCTCATCTCTTAACTTCTGCAAGGCATGCAGAAGGGGCTGCAGCTTCTCCTGTTTCTCGCGCGTGGCCCCCCAGGAGCCAGTTAGCACCGGAGGCGGTCACCACTCATTGAGAAAACAACGGAAGCCTCCCGTCGTCGTTCCGGAGATAAAACCACCGGCGCTACCACCCCTTGTTCGAAGACACAAGGGTGGCGGGGATGTATAGCTGCGTGCGCCCCAGGCCTCAGCTGAAGGGTGCAGCCTCCGGCCCGCACCTGCCATACAGACCTTCTTTGCCTCCGTCATTGAGGCAAAGAGCTCCGCGGAGAAGAGATGGGTCCACAGGTCCCAATGGACCTCAACCCCCAAATAACCCTAGCAAACCGCCACGAAGATGGCTGCTTGCACAATGGAGTTAGGGTTGAAGTTGTGTAGCTCCACCCCGTAATAGTGCAGGAGCGGCTCGCTGGTACTCCATACCCCCGCTCATGGAAGGAGATAAAGCTGACCACATACCCCGGCGGCAGAGTCGGGACGGCCTCGCTCGGGGCCATCCACTCCGGCTGCGGCCCATCGGAGTGGGGACGGAGCAAGCCATCGGCAACAAGGGCCTCAAGATCCCCCACAACGACAGTGGAGGAAGGCCACGGGTCGCGCGGTGGGACGATGGTCACCTTGTCGGCCATCACCGAACGAAGGTGGTGGAGGCGGAGGGGATAAGGCGGGCGGTTTTCTTTTCCCTGGCTATTCTCTTATGTTGCGGGAACCAAAGCAGAAGGCAGGCTCAGATGGCAGGGTAAAGAACCACCGCCGGCCCCCTCTCCCGGGTATATAAAGACCCGGGCAAGAGCCGTTCAAGACTTCGCCCAAACCCACCACGAAATTCAAACTCGAAGGGCAAGCGACACCGCTGGCAGGCAAAGCAGGCGACGTTTCACCTCCACGATAAAGGCCACGTCAAAAAAGGTGCGCCATGACTTTTCGAATACATATCCTTTTCCTTTTTTCTATCTCTCTTGCCATAGGGACTGGGAAGGGGGATATTTCGGAAAGGATCCTTCCCCGCGAAGGAAATGGGCCCCCGAGCCCTCCTACTGATCAGGGGTTCGAAGGCTGACCCCTCGGAAGGGTTCGACAGCCACCCCAGAGCACCCGGGCTTCGCGCCCATTACTGATTAGGGGTTCGAAGGCTGGCCCCTCGGAAGGGTTTGACAGCCGCCCTAGAGCACTAGGGCTCCTCGCCCACTACTGATGAGGGGTTCGTAGGCTGGCCCCTCGAAGGGGTTCGACAGCCGCCCTAGAACACGTAGAGTGAGGGATGACCTTGGGTACATCCGATACATGGCCGAGGCTCGGGCTACGCTCCCGAGGTACCCTAGGACATTTCTGAGACCAGCGGGAACGACTCGTAATGGAATCCCACCAGAGGGAGGCATCGAGCCCTTGGACCCTATCGAAAAGGGACCGGGTCCAGCGAATCACCTGCAGGTACTTTT
Organism: Zea luxurians; assembly: GCA_029449295.1. Classification (NCBI taxonomy): domain Eukaryota; kingdom Viridiplantae; phylum Streptophyta; class Magnoliopsida; order Poales; family Poaceae; genus Zea; species Zea luxurians. Next base: position 5,425,690 of record JAOPSE010000014.1, on the reverse strand, counting down.
GGAGTGTGCCTCTGGGCCACTAGCCGACCCTTAACGAAGAGGGCACAGGCGTCCACTCGTATCACCCGTTAGCAGCTCACCGAAAACACCATGATCGGTGCCCTCCGAGGATAACATGGCGCTTTCCCCCCTTCCTCCTTGGGGAAAGGCGACGAAGGGGCGTATAATAATAGTCGAGACTAGTCCTTGATCGTCCTCTCACTCCATGCAGAGGATCGGGGGCTGCTCTCACACCCGGCTATGGCCAAACTGTTGACAGCGTCAACAAACTAGCTCAAAAACTCGGAACTTGATCGTGCACCCGGGCTACGGCCAGGCCGCATGAGGGAACAACAGGACCAGCTGAAACATCCCGAAAAGCGTTAAGACCTCAGAGGAGTCAAACCACTCCTCCGAGGCTTGGGGGGCTACACCCGGTGGGTGCGCTCGCGCTCACCCGTCGGAACAAAGTATAACCGAGAAAGGCCGGTCCCCTCACCAAGAATGCGGTAGAGCCTTGAAGCGAGCATCACCACTCCCCTCGAGGCTCGGGGGCTACTGTCGGGTACCGAAATTAGGGGTACCCCCAACACTCCTAATCACGGCTGGTAAACACCTCTAGAGGTGACCATAAAGGCTTATGGCTCGGGTCAAAGTCAAAGCTTCGTCTACCAAGGGACGGGTCAAAGTCAAAGCTTCGCCTGGCCTCGGGCGGAACAGTGCTCCTGGACGAGTCCACGCCTCGCCCGAGGGTCTCTTCGGATAATGAGTGCACCCTCGGCTCCGCCAAAGACAAGCCTTGTCGTGCAAGCGACCTTGGCCAGATCAGCCTTACCAGCTGACCGCATCAGCATGCGCATTTAATGCTAGGATCGCCTGACACCTTATCCTGACACGCGCGCCTCAGTCGGCAAGGTCGAAGTGATCGCAGTCACTTCGCCCCTTCACTGACCTGATCTGACAGGAAGACAACACCGCCCGCCCCGCTCTGGCTGCTGTGCCAATCGCCCTGGGCAAAACCGACAACGGTCAAGATAAGCCTCGGGCGCAACAGGAAGCTCCGTCTCGCCCAACCCCGGGGCTTGGCCTCGACCTCGGCCTCAGGAGGAGATCTCCTGCCTTGCCCAACCCTAGGGCTCGGCCTCGACTTCGGCCTCAGGAAGAGTCACATCCTCGCCCGACCCTAGGCCTCGACCCCAGGGCTCGGCCTCAACCTCGGGAGGAAATCTTCGCCTCGCCCGACCCTAGGGCTCGGCCTCGGCCTCGGAGGAGTCGCTGCCTCGCCCGACCACTAGGCTCAGATCAACCATGCCATGGCGGATGCATCATTACCCTACTCCTAGCTAGCTCAGGCTACGAAGGAACAAGACCGGCGTCCCATCCGGCTTACCCCGGTAACCGGCGATGGTGGTTTCCTGCATGCAACCATGACGTCGGTGATCCTCAAGCCCCTACGGAAGCAAGGAGACGTCAGCAAGATCCATGCAGCGCCAACAGCTATACTGCTACAAGGCTCAAGGCACTTCTGCGACAGCCACAATGCTACCTCTACAGGACTCGAAACGTCCCCCCGATGGCCACGTTGTTATCTATACAGGGCTCAGGGCTCCTCCCCGCCAGCCACGTTAGCTCTCATCTACACCCCATTGTACAACAAGGGATCTCCTTACGTCTATAAAAGGGGGTGAACAGGGCCCCACGAGGGGGGAAAATGAAAGGGGGAGCACGGGGACGAAGGGACGAGCACACGAACATACGAAGCATACGTACACGCGGCGGGAGAAGACGAGTAGGGGCCGAACCCTCTCTCTCTCTCTCGCTCTCTACTACTCGCCATCTCTCGCTCCCCCTCTCTCGCAAGGCTTATAACCCCTACTACGAGCACCCTGGTGCAGGATAATACAAGGCCCATTCCACCACTTGTGTTCCATCCCGCGCCAACCCATCTGGGCAGGGGCACACAGCGACAAATTTACTCGTCGGTCCAGGGACCCCCCAGGGTCCGAAACGCCGACAGATAAACAACACCAAAATCGTTTCAAGGGAAATGTTTATGGAAGATAACATATCAGTGTAGTTCCATAATGGATCATGACCAGAGACCTTGATACCAGCATACCGAACAACACTACCATGTGTAGGCCGCCACATGAGACTTTCGGTTTTACGCGGCACCATAAGTCATTAATTAGGACACCATCATCGAACTAACACCAATAATGTATCTCACGTGGAAGAACAATTTGTGCAAAGATAACATATCGATATAATCTCATAATGGATTATGACTGCTAACGGTGATACCAACGCGTGCCAAGTAGCGCAACCATGTGTTGATCACCCACAGGAGACCCTCGGTTTCGTCGTGGCACCATCAGTTTTAGTCATAACACCATTACCAGATGTAACCAATAAGAAATCTCGCACCACAGATAGACTGGTCAAGGATGACAATATAGAAAATAGACTCCACTTATAGGAATGGTTACAAGTAGAGAGCCAAATAGATCATGGCCCGATGAAATGAACAAGGCATGGCCATAACCTAAATTGGTTGATGAGGGAGTACGATGGGAGTGTTGGAACTTGCTCACTGGCGCATGTTGATCCAACGGGGAGGTGTGGTAACGAAAACAGGGTTTCTGCGCGTGATGGCAATAGCTCTGTTAATCTAGCCTCTCAAGGGCACTGTGCGGGGGTATTTATAGGTGTCCGGGTGCCCAGCATCCCGTGCTAAGGACGCATGTGCTCTCAGACACCTAGGTTATCCCCGGAATATTCCCATAAAGCGGGGTTACAGAACGTAATTACAGGGAGGCCTTTACAAACTAGACCCGTAATGCGCAACGGCCACGTAGGGCCCGTTACAATGGGCCGGATCACACGTGGGCCTCCATTTTGGACGAGGTCGCAGGATGAGACGACCTCGTCACAGGTCTTCGTCCGGCAGCGTGTGAGGCGAAGGGTAAGTCTGCCCGCTGTCTTGTCACCGTTGGTGCAGTGAGTACGGCGAAGGCCTCGAGCGAAGGGTGGCGTCTTCGCCTTCGCCCCAACATTTGCCCTCTGAGGGACCAGTTCGACTAAGTCACCTGGTGCCGAAGACGTCGCTAGATGGCGGAGACGCTGCCCTCGCTCGAAATGGTTCCGTGGGGGTTTTTGACATGACCGTTGATTGACGCCGTACTGTTGGATTGCGGGTTTCCCGAAGCGTCGCGCTCTGTGTATAAAAGGGGACGGGGGGCGGCGCCTTTTGAACTTTATCTTTTCGCGCTTCGCGAAAACCCTAACCGCCTTCTTCAAACCTCTTGCTACTCGTCTGCCCTCCTTGCTCTTGTTCGCCGGAGATCTGGCCCGTGTGAAGCAGACTGCCCGCTGCTGCCGACGGTACGGAGCGATGCCGACCTCTTCTTCTTCTGCTGCCGCTACGCCGCCGGCCGACGCGTCGTGTGAGGAGACGTTGAGCGCTGTGGCAGCGGAGGAGTTGCGCGCCGGTGACACGGTGAATTTCGGTGTGTCGCGGATGTCCTCGGTCCGCGTGCAAGATATGCAGCGGCTTGGTTACTTTGGCGGCGGAGTCGCTCGTGTCCCGGGGACGGAGGAGGTCCCCGAGCCAGAAGGCGAGTTGGTTGTCTTTGAGGCGTTCTTCGCCGCTGGTCTTTGCTTGCCTGCGCACCGATTTGTGGGAGAAGTCCTCCGCAAATTTAATGTCCAGGTCCATCAGCTGACTCTGAATGCCGTGGTGGCTCTGTCGAAATATGTCTGGGTGACGACTTCGTACGGCGGACAGCCATCGATCGAAGTCTTCGCGAAGTACTATTGCCTGCACTGGCAGAAAAGGATGATTGGAAATAAGGTTGCTCAGTTTGGGTCCTGTACATTTACGCCGAAGACCGGCAAGACCTCGATGGAGGTGGTTGAGTTGGTTCCTTGCGCCCGCATTAAATGGGGCAACTGGCATGAGTTTTGGTTCTACGTTGCAGAGGGCACAGTCGAGGACCATCCGGGGCTCCTCGTGGCCGAGATGTGCTCGTATTATTACTCAGCATACCCGCAGTTTGAAGTGTCGGAGGACTGATGCAGACGAAGGGGCCCTTCGGTGCGTGGCCGGCCTGAGCAGCGGGCATGATTTGGTTGAGGAGTTTGTGGCAGTATGGGGTGTGGCCTTTGGCGCATGGCTGGGCGCTGGGCGAAGTATTCCCTCGCCAGATGCCTTCCTGTGGTGGGATGCTGGTGCGAAAGTCCCGCCTTCGCACTGGATTTGCGTGGTCGCGATCCGGCCGCCGTTGTGCGTGAGGCGGAGGATGGGGCGGTGCGGATTGTTGGTCGGTACGTGCCGAAGACAGAGGGCCTGGGACATACGCGGGTCTAATGATCGCTTGAACAGGGTCTTTGAATTGAACCGCCTGCCGTATGGCGGTTATCCCGGGCAAGACGATGTGGATCGTCACGGGAAGAACCCAGTGGCGGAGACTGGAGACGACCCCGCGCCGGTGGCCGCCCCATCCTCTAAGAAGAGGAAACTAGGTATTGCTGCAGGAGGACTGGGGGTTTCCGATGGTTTTGCTAGGGAATTGATGATGACATGCGCGGCCCTAGGGGGAAGGATGTCTTCGCCTGAGCTCCGAGAGTCTTCGGCGCAGGATGGTGAGGGTTACCGGGGGTTGGTGGCCTAAGAACGTTCCTGTCCCTTGTGCGACCGGCGAAGACTTTTTTACATCTCGCGTGGTTTGTGAATTGAGAGTGTTTCCTTATGGCCGGAATATTGCTACTGTTGTGTCGGCAGTGATGGACAAGGATCGTCAGGGAGCTACGCAGAAGCGCCAGGCGGTCATCAGGCTGCCTGAGGCTAGGTCGAAAGAGGTCGCGGGGGGCGACGAAAACTGCTGCCCCCGGCGGTAGCCAGCCGACTGCTGGCGGTGAAGTCAGCCGCCCCTGGGTCCAGCAAGGTGCCGGAGGCCGTGAAGGCGGCCGGTGCTGGCGGAGCCAAGACTGCCCCGTCCAAAGCTGTGAAGGCCCGAGACTTGCCTCCGCCGGGCAAGCGCGTTGCCGACTTCGCCACCGATATTAGCGTGGAGGATTATCTTGTTGGTGAGTCGTTAGCCGTGTTTTTTTAACTGTTGATACGTCACAGGGTCGGGCGAGGAGCAACTTGTTGTTGTTCCGCATGTGGTCGCGACCGCGGCGGCTGCCTGTGGTGCCTAGGGCAAAGGGTAGTCCTCTTAGTGCCGGTGGCGAGATGCCGGCACTTACCGCCGTCAGGGACGAGGTGGGCGTTGTGTCCCGCCGGCTAACGGAGGCATTAAGTCAGGTAAGTTGTGTTAGACTTCGATTTTTACCAGCTTCGTTGGGGTTGTGGTCTTATGCGTGTCTTGTAGGCGGCTGACTTCGCAGACCGCGTGGCGTCGGGGGCCCTTACGGTAGTTGTGTCTGCCGAAGTCGAGAGACTTCGGGCGCAACATGCCGACACCGTCCGGGAAAAGTCGGCCGCCGACAGCAAGTGCCACAAGTTGGCGGATAAGGTGGCCGCGCTGGAGGACGAGAGGTCTGACCACCAGCGCCAACTGGTGGAGGAGAGAAGGGAGGCTAATGAGGCCCTCGCCAAGGCGCAGTCTGCGCAGGCGGAGGCCAATTTGGCCCTGGGCGGAGGGTAGCCTTGCCAGACAGCGCGCCGAGGAGTTGGAGGAGCGGTTCAACGCTCTGCAGACCCGTGTGGAGAGGGCCGAGGCTTCGACGCGCTCGGAGGCTGAGCGGACACGCAAACAGCATATGGACGCATACCACGAGCTGGGCGCGCGGACCGCTGACTTCGAAGTGCCAGACCAAGAGCCCGGCCTTCGCTGCCTCGAGTGGCTGCAGGAGGAGTTGCTGGCGCTCCCCACCATTGTAGAGGGGTTTATGTCCTATGCCTCCCTGGTCACCTGCGAAGGGGCGATGAACGCGTTGTCCCGCGAGGGGTGCCGGCACTATGAGGTCTTCGACCAAGCTGATGATGATTTCGACCGTGATATTTACAAGGTTGAAGACTCTGTGGTGAAGGAATCCGCGGGAGCCCTCTTCGACCGGATGTGGGGTCCTCACGGTCGGGAGGTGGTTAGGGAGCGGTCCGAGACGGCGAGGGGTCAGGTAGTCTGACTTTTGTTTGTTGTTGTTGAATGTGGGTTATATGTGGGTTTGCTGAATCTGTGTGCTGTATCTTAGGCGGCGCGTAACGAGAAGGTGGAGGACTTCGAGGCTTTGAACGGAGCGCAGCCTGACCCGAAGTCGAACCTGGTGGTGGCTGTGCCCGAGGTCGCCCCGGCGCCGCCCCCAGAGACCGTCGGAGGCGCCCCTGATGCCCCCGCAGCCACTGCGGCCGGTGGTAGTATGCCGCCCAACGCTGCGCCGAGGGCTGAGGATCCTGCGAAGATGGCGGCGGAGGCGGCAGTGGAGGATCTGACGACGGCTGGGTCTTTGTGACGGAACCTCCCAAGTAATTAGGCCCACCTACAGTTGTCCTTGTCTAACAGACATCAAACACCCAGTAGATGTTCCTAAGTCACTTGACAAGCTCGGTATCTTTCCCGACCTCACCAAGAACGTTTCACCCGTCTTACAGACATTACAGAACATCGGAGATAAAGAAAAGCGGAAGCGAATTACATAAACTTACATTTATTTCAAAAGCAAGCTCGAGTTATTTTATTACAGACCAGTCTAAAAGTGAGTGCAGAGTAGTAATATTATACAAACCAAGGGAGGCACAAACTTCTCCCGAAGCTATAAACAAAAGATCCTATGTGGAGGACCGAGTCCTCCCGCACTTCAGTCTTGTTTTTCTTCTTTGGGAACTACCTTGGCACAGAAGCAGCAAAAGTCTGCTACTTCCTCACCTAAAAACAACGAAGGGATAAACCCTGAGTATGGAATTACTCAGCAAGACTTACCCGACTAAAGAAAAGACTCTCAAGGGTATGCTGGCTTTTAAGGAGTCAAGGTAAGGCTTCTCAATAATCAAAGACTCTGTTTTGCAGAAATGCTTACTAAAGTGGATCCTTAAAAATCAAATTTTATTTGTCAAGTTAAGTTCAATTACCTGCAACTAGAGTTCTTTCTACCCTAGTTCAATCACTGGTCCTGCACTAGCCAGTTTCTTAACAAAAACCCATCATCTTTAGTGGAATGCTACGTGTAGGGCAGTGACCAAGTCTTCATAACCGCGAAGGTACGGCGATCCGAATCGATTATACTCAGCTGAGGATCTCCAATCACACGACATATGTAGCACTTAACCCTTGCATATGTCAACCCGCCACCGGGGTTCTTAAGACCAGATCAGGTTCACGCAAACCGAGAGCACAGATACACCATCGTCCAGCCTCTTGCCACGGAGGGTACACGCTACTCTCGCCACCGCTCCACGCCCATTTCGTGTTATCTTATTCCGGCCTTAGTCTGCCCGAGGCAAGGCTTACCCATGACGAGGCATGTGACCAGTTAAAGGGTCCTCGATCATCAAGCCTACATCGAGACGGTCCTTAATCGACTCAGACGGAGACACTACCCCGAGACTCTCTTCTCGTGCAAGTCACCCACCCGGTCTCAGCTTAATCTTTTTAACCCAAAAACTTGGTACCTGACAGAGGTACATCTTTTCCGATGTTGAATCCATCACGGCCGTGATGGATTCACCATCAAGTTTTATTTTTGGAAACATCCCACCCACTTTTGCCACATCATATTTTGTAAAAACAAAACATTTTGTTTTCTAAAGCAATGCTAAGCATCAAAATCTTTTGTAAAACAGGTGATCAAGGAAGGTAATCAAATTCAAGGAAGGTAATGCAGGAATTGTTTTATCAATCAACTCCTATCACCTAATGCATCAAGTAAGTGAGAAAGATTTTAAAAACGACAAGGAGGGTGGCAAATGCACCGGGGCTTGCCTTTGTTATCAGGTGAGTCCTGCTCGGATCCACAAATATCGAAATAAAAGCAGTTGCCTCCTTGAGGATCTGAGGTTGGTGGAGTTCCCTCTTCAGTGACTTCTTCTTCTTCTTCATGTTCTAACATAACCATATATATGCATAAGAATGGATGCCATGGGGTGCTCATGAGGATGCAAAGATTATATAAACTTATTTTCTAAGTCTTGAGTACAACTTTCCTTCACGGTACTCCGAGAACCTAGGGTTTCCGGAGTCGGTAAAGGAGTTCATAGGGCAGGGGGGTGTTTTGGGGTTTGGTGATCAAACAAAGTCCAAAACAATTCAAACTCTACCCAAGGCTCCTAAATATTGTTTTAAATTCCCACAAAAAGTTTGGGAATTATTGGACTTACCAATTATTTTCTAGAAATCCATAACTAATACTTTTAACTACTTTAAATATCCTAAAATTTCTTATTTCCACTAAAAATCACAAAACTATTTTTATTAAATTCTAGGGAAATTAACAAGCCTAGGAAAATTATTTTCACAATTTTAGCATTTTTCTACATTTTTCTATATATTTCTAAAGCTCTGTGGAAAAAGAAAAAGGAAAATTCTTCAATAGTAATGGGCTGAAACCAGCCCAGACGGCCCAGTCCAGAGGGGAAAGCGCGCGCGCGCGCCCGCGCCCTGGCGGCTTTGCAGAAAGGGCCTCGGGTTTCTGGCTAAATGTGAACGAGTTCAGTTACTATTTGTATCAGTCACTGACAACTTGCACCGGGGTCCCTGAGGTTCTATTTCTCCACAGGTGAGGTCCCCGACGACGGCAGCGCGCGGAGGAGCTCCGGCGAGCGCGTAGACCGGCCGAGCGGGGCCATGACCGGTGCTCAGCTTCGGCCTAAACTAAATTCACAACCTAGCGAATGTTTCCCCTAGGTTAATTTAAAGAATGGTGCCCTATTTTGCCCTGACCACGGCAACCGTGAGCATGGCAGCTAGGCAGTCGCGTTCCCGGCGACCAGAGGATTCCTAATTCAATTGGATGGGTTGGCGAGTATCACAGACGTATGCAAAGGCGTAAACAAGGGAGCAGAGGGGAGGAGCTGACCCGAATTGAGCTGACCACGACGAACGGATTTTCACGATGGCGGAAGGTGGATTTGGGGCAAAACCAAAATTCAGGCTCTTGGAGGCACGATTGCTAGAGATTGTTGGTGGCCGAGGGGGTGATGATGTTATGCAGCTAGAGGAGGGCTCAATTTATAGGCGGAGCGAGCGGTGACCGCGAATTTTGGACGAGCAACGCGGTGGCCGGAGGTGAGGAAGAATACTGGGCGTGGTGAATACGTGTCCACCGCCGTGGCAACCTCCCCGGCGATGATGGGACAGTCATAGGGCGTCACGGCGGTGCTGTCAAACGGCTAGGCCACGCTGGCGCACGGTCGGGAAGCGGTGGTCGACGGTGAACTTATCGTGCCAGCCGCAAAGCAGAAAGGAAGACAGGGGGGGGTCGTCGGAGTGGTGGCCAGCTCACCGGCGGTAAGGATCTTTACCGAGCTATGCTTAACCGATGACCACGACGCACGAATCACGGCGAGCGGTGATCAACGGTGATGGACCACCGGCGGTGAGCAGGGAACGGGATCTTCTTCAGTTATCCTTTACTGTACCATGGTGAACACCAATTCAGAGCGACTGACAGAGCACATTGGAGCTTCATTTTCTCCCAGTTTTATGTGACAACAGGTCCAAGTCTCTGCATCAAAGTTGTAGTGCTACATACCAGCTACAACTTTGCTACATGGTGTTGTCACAAAAAGTCACTGAATCTGGTTTGAAATTGGGCTTGAAGTTCAGGGCATGAATCTGTTAGTCTGATATTCAGACAGAACCAGACTGACAGTCCAACTTGGGTTGAGATTTTCTCCACATTTTTCATAAGAACATGGCTTGAATCCTTAAACAAAGTTGTTCTCCAATGATTGGTCTTCAACTTTGATGTGGTGACCAAGGGCAAATTCTCAATAATTTGGAAGATGTAGAGCTCTAAAGTTGAGCCAATATCAATGAAATTTCAGACTTAGTATAGAACTCAAATGAGGTCCATTTTGCATTTAAGTCCAAAACTCAACATTTGGCTTTCAAGTCCACCCATTTGTGAACCAAGGAACTTATGATACCTATTTGGCTTGGTTTTTGCACTTTAGTCCAAAAGTGGACTAATTTTGCACATAGGTCCCTAGGGTTTAGTTTTAGGGTTTTCTAGGGTTCTATTTGAGATTTTTGGTACCCAGGGGTATAAATGTGACTCAACTTTGTTGTTGGGGTCATTTTATGACTCTTTCCCTAAAGTCTTTAGGTTTTCTCATCTTTAGTGAAGTTTTACCCCTTTAACCACTATTTAGGGTTAAGTCCTTTAACCAGGGAGCTATTTGCAAAAACACTTAAAACAATACAACTTGTTTGAAATTTTTGCCTAGTGAATGCATTCTAGGTGTATCAAACATATACAATGCCAATGTTATGATGTCATGCTCATGTTTTAATTATAGTAACACCAGGGGTGTTACATCCTTCCCCCCATAAAAGAATCTCGTCCCGAGATTTAAAGTCCTAGGGTGAGTAATGGAAAAGGAAATGTGTCACATCTTTATTTCCTTATTTCTGGTACAAGGCAGGGTGGTGTGGGGTTTATTCCTTTATTGCCATAACTATATACACTTTACAAGTTACATGAGGCTAGAAAGCCTGGGAAATTCTTATTCAAGAAGTCTTGAGTTTCCCACGTAGCCTCTTCTTCAGAATGCTGGTTCCATTGTACTTTGTAGAATTTGAGAATCTTTCTCCGGGTAACCCTGTCCTTTTGATCCAGAACTCGAATAGGATGTTCCGAGTACGTTAAGTCTGGTTCCAGGACAACATCTGTCACTTCAATGGTTCGATCGGGAACCCGTAGACACTTCTTCAATTGCGATACATGGAACACATTATGTATAGCAGACAATGTTTCGGGAAGTTGAAGTTGATATGCCACTGGCCCATATCTTTGAAGAATAGGAAATGGACCAATGTACCTGGGTGCAAGTTTTCCCTTTACCCCGAAACGCGATACTCCCTTCATTGGTGAAACCTTTAAGTAGACGTAGTCTCCTTCTAAGAAGTATAAGGGCATTCGCCGTTTGTCTGCATAACTCTTCTGACGAGCTTGTGCTTTCTTTAGATTATGAATAATTTTCTGAACCTTATCCTCGGTTTCTTTCACTAGATCAGGTCTAAAGAAGCACCTCTCACCAGGTTCAGACCAGTTTAGCGGAGTCCGACACCGTCGTCCATATAAAGCTTCAAAGGGTGCCATCTGGATACTATCTTGATAGCTATTATTATATGAAAACTCCGCCAAAGGTAAACATTCATCCCATTTCTGTGAGAAATTCAGGACACATGCCCGCAGCATATCTTCAAGTATCTGATTCACTCTCTCAGTTTGTCCACTGGTTTGAGGATGATAGGCCGAACTATGAAGCAGTTTAGTACCTAGGAATTTATGAAGTTCTTCCCAGAATTTAGATACAAATTGTGGTCCACGATCCGACACTATGGTTTTTGGAACACCATGCAAACTGAGAATACGGGCGATGTACAACTCCGCATAGGTAATGACAGGATATTTTACTTTGACAGGGAGGAAGTGGGCGATCTTGGTAAGTCGATCAATGATAACCCAAATAGAGTCATATCCTTTTGCGGTTCTGGGCAATCCCACAATGAAGTCCATGCTTATGTCTTCCCATTTCTATGTTGGTATTGGTAATGACTGCAATGGACCGGCAGTTTTCATGTGTATGGCCTTGACACGTCTGCAAGTGTCACACTTAGCCAAATAGCGTGCAATTTCAATTTTCATCTTCGTCCACCAGTAGTACTGCTTTAGATCATGGTACATCTTAGTGCTTCCCGGATGAATAGAATAGCGACTAAGATGCGCTTCATCTAAGATTTGCTGGCGGAGTTCTTCATTCTTTGGCACTACTATGCGGTTATTAAACCATATCACACCTTGCTCATCTTCCTTGAAACATTTGGCTGTTCCAGCCCTTATCTTCTCTCGTATGTGCTTCATACCCAGATTATCCTTTTGAGCATCAATTATCCTTTGCAAAATGGTTGACTCAAGTTTTAGCTGATTCAGAGTCCCTTGTTGGATTATCCCCAGGTTTAGCTTCTCCATTTCTTGGCATAATGTGTTCTCGGAGGTCTTCGCCATAAGACAGTGGCAGGAAGTCTTACGACTCAATGCATCTGCCACCACATTGGCCTTGCCTGGGTGATAATGGATCTCTAGTTCATAGTCCTTAATGAGCTCAAGCCATCGTCTTTGCCTCATATTTAATTCTGACTGGGTGAAGATGTACTTCAAACTTTTATGATCTGTATATATGTGACAGATATTTCCCAGCAGATAGTGATGCCATATTTTCAGGGCATGAACCACAGCAGCTAGCTCCAGATCATGAGTTGGATAATGCTCCTCATGCCGGCGCAACTGCCTTGAAGCATACGCAATTACTCGGCCTTCTTGCATCAGTACACAGCCGAGTCCACTGCTAGATGCATCACAATATACATCAAAAGGCTTAGTGATGTCCGGTTGAGCCAATACCGGAGCAGTGGTTAATAATGTCTTCAATTGCTCAAAGGCTTCATTACACTTAGAAGACCAATTGAATTTAATGTCATTCTTCAACAAACTTGTGATTGGCTTCACAAGCTTAGAAAAATCGGGTATGAATCTGCGATAATACCCAGCTAGTCCAAGAAAACTCCGGACTTGGTGAACAGTGGTTGGGGGTTTCCACTCCAGAATATCTTTGACCTTGCTAGGATCTACCGCAATTCCTTTAGCTGATAACACGTGCCCCAAAAATTGAATTTCCTCCAGCCAGAACGCGCACTTGCTGAACTTGGCATACAGTTGATGTTCCCTCAGGCGCGTCAATACAATCCGTAGATGCTGAGCATGCTCCTCTTCATTTTTAGAGTATATCAAAATATCGTCGATGAAGACCACCACGAACTTGTCCAACTCGGGCATGAACACCGAGTTCATCAAATAGGTGAAGTGGGCAGGAGCATTTGTGAGCCCGAAAGACATTACCAAGTATTCAAACAATCCATACCGCGTAGTAAATGCGGTCTTCGGTATATCCTCGGGCCGAATACGGATTTGATGATAGCCCGACCTGAGATCAATTTTAGAAAATACCCTCGCCCCAGTCAGTTGATCAAATAGGATGTCGATCCTGGGAAGAGGGTACTTATTTTTGATGGTGACCTCATTCAGGGGCCGATAGTCCACGCACATGCGCAAGGTTTGATCCTTCTTCTTAACAAAAATGGCAGGGACAACCCCATGGGGACGAGCTTGGCCGGATGAATCCCTTATTCAATAGATCTTGTAATTGAATCTTCAATTCTGCCAACTCATTAGGGGGCATACGGTACGATCTTCGGGAGATGGGAGCCGTACCGGGCTTTAGCTCAATTACGAATTCTACATCTCTTTCAGGGGGTAGTCCAGGCAAATCTTCCGGAAATACATCTGGAAACTCACATACTACCGGAATGTTCTTGATCTCCGGTACAATGGCTTCAAATATTCTACCAGAAGCTTTGGCTGGATTGGTTTTGGGGAGAGACAAAAGAATTTCTTCTTGATTATAGCTCAACCTGGCGGTTCTGAGTTCAGTGTTGAGAATTGCCTTGTGTTGGGTTAACCAATTCATACCCAAAATTACATCTATATCCTGGCCTTTCAGAACAATCATATTAGCAGGAAAGTTCCGTCCGGCCATTGTTACTGGCACTTCATAGGCCACTTCTCTAGTAAAAATGTGTCCCCCAGGTGAATGAATTTTAAATCCCTCTTTTGATTCATGACATGCAATGTGATGTTGCTCCACAAATTTCTTGCTAATGAAGGTATGCGAAGCACCAGAATCAAAAAGAATAATTGCAGGGTGACTGGCCACGGGAAATGTACCAATCATCACCGGCTCTCCCTCCGGTGTAGTGGCCACTTGGGTGTAATATACACGCCCCGTCTTCTTGGTATTCCTCCCCACAACATTTCCCTTGGGCTGAGTGGACTTCCCGGTTCCTTGCTGAGCATTGGATTGATTTTGCTTGGGGTACGGGCAGTCTTTGATAAAATGTCCCGACTTGCCGCAGTTGAAACACCCAGTTGAAGAGCTGGGCAAGGCAGGGAATCGAGTGCCTGGGGCACCCGGCTGATTTGGGGAAGTGGAGGTATTGTTGGGGCGGATAATAATGGGTTGTTTAAAAGGGAATGCTGGTGGACGAGAAAAAGTATGGTTTTGGCTAGAAGGCCGGATGACGAACCGTTGCCTCTTCGCCTGGCCCTGATTAGGCCTCTCACCACTGAATCCTTTATTCTTCCCAGAACTTGCGTATTTTGCTTCCACAGATAAGGCTGTACTGACAGCCTTTCCATATGTGAGATCAATACATGTGGCCATTTTCCGCTGCAACCGGTCATTTAGACCCCTCATAAAACAGTTCTTTTTCTTCAAATCAGTATTCACCTGATCAATGGCATACTGCGACAGGTGATTAAACTTGTTAAGATACTGATTGATGGTGTCTCCTCCTTGTTTCAGCTTCATAAATTCCTCTTGTTTCATATGCAGCACTCCTTCAGGTATGTAGTGCTCGCGGAAGGCTGCTTTAAATTCGTCCCAAGTGATTTGATGGTTGTCAGGTTGAATAGCCACAAAGTTTCCCCACCAAGTACTGGCAGGGCCACGTAGTTGCTGTGCCGCGAACAATGGCTTCTGTGTTTCCGAACAACGAAGAAGGCCAAACTTTTGTTCAATAACTCGTATCCACTCGTCGGCTTCTAGCGGGTCTTCTGCTTTGGTGAATAGAGGTGGACGAGTTTCGGAGAAGTCCAGATAAGTAGTTTCGCGGGGACCTTGCTGAAAACCTCTTCCTGCCTGCTGCTGGAACTGCTGCTGACCCGCCATTTCCCTAAGGAAGCAGGGTATTGTCGGTGGTGGCATTCACCAAGGCGGCAATCGCCTCGGCTAACGTAGGTGGAACCGGAGGTGGATTTGGGGTGACATCCCGACCCCCAGAAGTTCCGGCTGCGTCCTGTCCGCGAGTCCTGGTCGGCATCTGAGGCAAAAACATTTGAATAAACATAATGTGCTAAAGAAAACCTTCCATTTTACATTACTATAAAGAGTAATGATACAGACTCGATACTACATAACAGGATACATTACCCATTTTACAAAAGTTCAACCTATTATACAACAGTACACCCTACAATACACTACTCTACCTTTATTACACCATTAGTCCTGCTTTCCGTTACTTTTGGCGGCCTCATCGTTAGGTGTGGGAGTCCAGACGTCAACCAACCTCAAAGAAGGAGGGGGTTCAAAAAGGTCTAACTCCCCACCCAGCGCGCGTCCCGCAACGTGAGAGGGTCCGGCTTCCGCCTCAGTAGAGTGTGCAGGCACACTAGGGTGTAATTGTGAGTATAACACATGGACTTCCTCATGCAACGTATTGCAGTAGACCTGCAGGTTGTCGACAACTGAGCTAAGTTCTTTAATTCGGGCCTGAGCCCTCGCTTCCTTAGCACATACCAACATATGAGACTGTACTGCCCAGTCAAGTGCTAAGTCCCGATCAGCCAGCTGATCCTGCAGGTGACGGATATCCCTTCTTAGTTCATTGATTCTATCTCCATCTGCGATCCAAGCATTGGTCCTGTGTTGCAGCGTTGCTTGAAGTCGACTCACTTCGGCTTCCAGGTCTCCTATAGGGTCATTACTTCCGCTGCTACTGCTTTCGTGTCGAGGGGCTAGTTGGTGCCGGGGTACTCCAATTGGTCCCGTTGACTTACGTGCCGTTAGCCTTGTGCGTGGCGGCATCTTTCTAAGGGGGAAAATTTATTAGCATAATTCTTAGCATGATGCATGAATAAGTACAGAATCAACCTTAGTTGATTCAACCTTCTATACATTGCACTCTTCCTATCTGGTCTTTAAGATAAACTCTTCAGAGTACTTAGGTAAGAAGAGAAAAGAATTTTTAGGTAAAACTTTCGGAAATCCTTTTGAAGATGCCTCATAATATCTGCAAAGAAGGGCTACGCTCCGATACCAGCTGTGACGGAACCTCCCAAGTAATTAGGCCCACCTACAGTTGTCCTTGTCTAACAGACATCAGACACCCTGTAGATGTTCCTAAGTCACTTGACAAGCTCGGTATCTTTCCCGACCTCACCAGGAACGTTTCACCCGTCTTGCAGACATTACAGAACATCGGAGATAAAGAAAAGCGGAAGCGAATTACATAAACTTACATTTATTTCAAAAGCAAGCTCGAGTTATTTTATTACAGACCAGTCTAAAAGTGAGTGCAGAGTAGTAATATTATACAAACCAAGGGAGGCACAAACTTCTCCCGAAGCTATAAACAAAAGATCCTATGTGGAGGACCGAGTCCTCCCGCACTTCAGTCTTGTTTTTCTTCTTTGGGAACTACCTTGGCACAGAAGCAGCAAAAGTCTGCTACTTCCTCACCTAAAAACAACGAAGGGATAAACCCTGAGTATGGAATTACTCAGCAAGACTTACCCGACTAAAGAAAAGACTCTCAAGGGTATGCTGGCTTTTAAGGAGTCAAGGTAAGGCTTCTCAATAATCAAAGACTCTGTTTTGCAGAAATGCTTACTAAAGTGGATCCTTAAAAATCAAATTTTATTTGTCAAATTAAGTTCAATTACCTGCAACTAGAGTTCTTTCTACCCTAGTTCAATCACTGGTCCTGCACTAGCCAGTTTCTTAACAAAAACCCATCATCTTTAGTGGAATGCTACATGTAGGGCAGTGACCAAGTCTTCATAACCGCGAAGGTACGGCGATCCGAATCGATTATACTCAGCTGAGGATCTCCAATCACACGACATATGTAGCACTTAACCCTTGCATATGTCAACCCGCCACCGGGGTTCTTAAGACCGGATCAGGTTCACGCAAACCGAGAGCACAGATACACCACCGTCCAGCCTCTTGCCACGGAGGGTACACGCTACTCTCGCCACCGCTCCACGCCCATTTCGTGTTATCTTATTCCGGCCTTAGTCTGCCCAAGGCAAGGCTTACCCATGACGAGGCATGTGACCAGTTAAAGGGTCCTCGATCATCAAGCCTACATCGAGACGGTCCTTAATCGACTCAGACGGAGACACTACCCCGAGACTCTCTTCTCGTGCAAGTCACCCGCCCGGTCTCAGCTTAATCTTTTTAACCCAAAAACTTGGTACCTGACAGAGGTACATCTTTTCCGATGTTGAATCCATCACGGCCGTGATGGATTCACCATCAAGTTTTATTTTTGGAAACATCCCACCCACTTTTGCCACATCATATTTTGTAAAAACAAAACATTTTGTTTTTCTAAAGCAATGCTAAGCATCAAAATCTTTTGTAAAACAGGTGATCAAGGAAGGTAATCAAATTCAAGGAAGGTAATGCAGGAATTGTTTTATCAATCAACTCCTATCACCTAATGCATCAAGTAAGTGAGAAAGATTTTAAAAACGACAAGGAGGGTGGCAAATGCATCGGGGCTTGCCTTTGTTATCAGGTGAGTCCTGCTCGGATCCACAAATATCGAAATAAAAGCAGTTGCCTGCTTGAGGATCTGAGGTTGGTGGAGTTCCCTCTTCAGTGACTTCTTCTTCTTCTTCGTGTTCTAACATAACCATATATATGCATAAGAATGGATGCCATGGGGTGCTCATGAGGATGCAAAGATTATATAAACTTATTTTCTAAGTCTTGAGTACAACTTTCCTTCACGGTACTCCGAGAACCTAGGGTTTCCGGAGTCGGTAAAGGAGTTCATAGGGCAGGGGGGGTGTTTTGGGGTTTGGTGATCAAACAAAGTCCAAAACAATTCAAACTCTACCCAAGGCTCCTAAATATTGTTTTAAATTGCCACAAAAAGTTTGGGAATTATTGGACTTACCAATTATTTTCTAAAAATCCATAACTAATACTTTTAACTACTTTAAATATCCTAAAATTTCTTATTTCCACTAAAAATCACAAAACTATTTTTATTAAATTCTAGGGAAATTAACAAGCCTAGGAAAATTAGTTTCACAATTTTAGCATTTTTCTACATTTTTCTATATATTTCTAAAGCTCTGTGGAAAAAGAAAAAGGAAAAAGCTTCAATAGTAATGGACTGAAACCAGCCCAGACGGCCCAGTCCAGAGGGGAAGCGTGCGCGCGCCCGCGCCCTGGCGGCTTTGCAGAAAGGGCCTCGGGTTTCTGGCTAAATGTGAACGAGTTCAGTTACTATTTGTATCAGTCACTGACAACTTGCACCGGGGTCCCTAGGTTCTATTTCTCCACAGGTGAGGTCCCCGACGACGGCAGCGCGCGGAGGAGCTCCGGCGAGCGCGTAGACCGGCCGAGCGGGGCCATGACCGGTGCTCAGCTTGGGCCTAAACTAAATTCACAACCTAGCGAATGTTTCCCCTAGGTTAATTTAAAGAATGGTGCCCTATTTTGCCCTGACCACGACAACCGTGAGCATGGCAGCTAGGCAGTCGCGTTCCCGGCGACCAGAGGATTCCTAATTCAATTGGATGGGTTGGCGAGTATCACAGATGTATGCAAAGGCGTAAACAAGGGAGCAGAGGGGAGGAGCTGACCCGAATTGAGCTGACCACGACGAACGGATTTTCACGATGGCGGAAGGTGGATTTGGGGCAAAACCAAAATTCAGGCTCTTGGAGGCACGATTGCTAGCGATTGTTGGTGGCCGAGGGGGTGATGATGTTATGCAGCTAGAGGAGGGCTCAATTTATAGGCGGAGCGAGCGGTGACCGCGAATTTTGGACGAGCAACACGGTGGCCGGAGGTGAGGAAGAATACTGGGCGTGGTGAATACGTGTCCACCGCCGTGGCATCCTCCCCGGCGATGATGGGACAGTCATAGGGCGTCACGGCGGTGCTGTGAAACGGCTAGGCCACGCGGCGCACGGTCGGGAAGCGGCGGTCGACGGTGAACTTATCGTGCCAGCCGCAAAGCAGAAAGGAAGACAGGGGGGGGGGTCGTCGGAGTGGTGGCCAGCTCACCGGCGGTAAGGATCTTTACCGAGCTATGCTTAACCGATGACCACGACGCACGAATCACGGCGAGCGGTGATCAACGGTGATGGACCACCGGCGGTGAGTAGGGAACGGGATCTTCTTCAGTTATCCTTTACTGTACCATGGTGAACACCAATTCAGAGCGACTGACAGAGCACATTGGAGCTTCATTTTCTCCCAGTTTTATGTGACAACAGGTCCAAGTCTCTGCATCAAAGTTGTAGTGCTACATACCAGCTACAACTTTGCTACATGGTGTTGTCACAAAAAGTCACTGAATCTGGTTTGAAATTGGGCTTGAAGTTCAGGGCATGAATCTGTTAGTCTGATATTCAGACAGAACCAGACTGACAGTCCAACTTGGGTTGAGATTTTCTCCACATTTTTCATAAGAACATGGCTTGAATCCTTAAACAAAGTTGTTCTCCAATGATTGGTCTTCAACTTTGATGTGGTGACCAAGGGCAAATTCTCAATAATTTGGAAGATGTAGAGCTCTAAAGTTGAGCCAATATCAATGAAATTTCAGACTTAGTATAGAACTCAAATGAGGTCCATTTTGCATTTAAGTCCAAAACTCAACATTTGGCTTTCAAGTCCACCCATTTGTGAACCAAGGAACTTATGATACCTATTTGGCTTGGTTTTTGCACTTTAGTCCAAAAGTGGACTAATTTTGCACATTGGTCCCTAGGGTTTAGTTTTAGGGTTTTCCAGGGTTCTATTTGAGATTTTTGGTACCCAGGGGTATAAATGTGACTCAACTTTGTTGTTGGGGTCATTTTATGACTCTTTCCCTAAAGTCTTTAGGTTTTCTCATCTTTAGTGAAGTTTTACCCCTTTAACCACTATTTAGGGTTAAGTCCTTTAACCAGGGAGCTATTTGCAAAAACACTTAAAACAATACAACTTGTTTGAAATTTTTGCCTAGTGAATGCATTCTAGGTGTATCAAACATATACAATGCCAATGTTATGATGTCATGCTCAAGTTTTAATTATAGTAACACCAGGGGTGTTACAGTCTTCGCAGGTGGCATAGTGGGTGTGGGTAGTTACGGAGTTTTGCATATGTTTCTGAACCTTGGTTGCTGCGCAGGTTCAAGATTTTGGGCCTGCGCACGCAGCCGCTACTGCTAATGTTTTGGCGGCTACGACCATGGATGATGGGAATGAATCGGATGAATCTGCGTCTAAGCTTTCTGATTTTGATGATTCTCGGAGTTCGGTTGGGTGGACTGAAGAGTCGTCGGGCGAGGACTTGGATTACTTTGCGGCCTTGGATATGGCAGCGGCGGAGGCTTCGCCGCGTATTGTGGATGTTGAGGTTGTGCCTGGTCCAAGTGAGGGGCGTAGGCGGCGAAGGGCGGTTGTGAAGCGTAGAGTGAGTGAGGCGGATGGCGGTCGACTTCGTGTGAACAGGGCTGGCAGGCAGGAAATGTTGTCCTTGCCGGCCGCTGTGAGTGCAGGTGAGGGGGAGCTGCGAAGTCTTTTTGCGGGTGAAGAGCTGAGGATAATGCTATTTAACTATAGGGAGATGGGAATTATTCCGAAGGTTGAACCGATGTAAAGTGTGATGCCCTCGCTTGTTCATATGTAATGGCTTGTATGATGAGGTTGCTTGCCTTCGCACATTCGGCTATGCTCATGAAGGCGTTACGTACTTGGTCTGGTGTGTATTTGTTATGTTGGTCTGGTGCGCATGTAGTCGGTCTTTGCGCGGATATTTTGGTGTAGTCTTTTCCGCACTTGTTGTGCTTAGTCCGGCTGCACCCTTAGGCGACTGTTGCATGGATAGTCGTCGCAGAAGGCTTCGATTTTTCGCACTTGTTGTGCTAGTCTGGCTGCACCCTTAGGCGACTTCTGCGCGGATAGTCTTCGCGGAAGACTTTGATTTTTCGCACTTGTTGTGCTAGTCCGGCTGCACCCTTAGGCGACTTCTGCGTGGATAGTCTTCGCGGAAGACTTCGATTTTTCGCACTTGTTGTGCTTGGTCCGGCTGCACCCTTAGGCGACTTCTGCGCGGATAGTCTTCGCGGAAGACTTCAATTTTTCGCACTTGTTGTGCTAGTCCGGCTGCACCCTTAGGCAACTTCTGTGAGGATAGTCTTCGCGGAAGACTTCAATTTTTCGCACTTGTTGTGCTAGTCCGGCTGCACCCTTAGGCGACTTCTGCGCGGAGTTGTCGCACGCGAGGGTGGCCAGCGCTGGGCCTCGCGGTGACTTTGTCTTGGTCGAATGTCGAAGACCGTCGGCGCGGTCTTTTTTCGACGTGGATTTTTGCGGGGGATTTCTCACTTGTATATTACATGACTCTGCCTCGTTAAAAACCTCACCCCCGGGAGGAAAAGAGTGCGGGCCAGAATAAAATTGTTTTTGCGAATTACAAGGGCGAGCTGGCCCTGATGAGTCAAACAAAAAATTTGCGGAGATTATCGATGTTCCAGGAATGCTCCAAGTCTTCGCCGTTTGGCGTTGCGAGCCTGTATGCGCTGGGGGAGGTCTTCGTCTTGACAATGAAAGGGCCCTCCCACTTGGGCTCCAGCTTGCCCCTGGACTCCGTTCGAGCTGTCTGGACGAGTACGAGGTCCCCTTCGCTGAATTCCCTTGGGATGACTGTGTGGTCGCGCCATGCTTTTGTCTGGGCTTGGTATTTGTCCAAAGCCTGTAGGGCGAAGACGCGGTCTCCATCGATGAGGTCCTTCGAAGTCGGCTTGTCTACGTTGGGGACGGCCGACGCGGCTGTCAGAGGCGACCCATGTTTTATTTCTTACGGAGTCATGGCCTCCGATCCGTATAATAGGCGGAAGGGAGTGAACCCAGTCGCCCTGCACTCAGTTGTGTTCAGCGCCCAGATCACTTCGGGTAATAGGTCGGGCCACTTGCCTTTTTTGTCGTCGAGGAGCATTTTCTTGACGGCTGTGAAAATTTTGCCATTGGCGCGCTCCACGACTCCGTTGGACTGGGGGTGGTATACGGAGGCGAAGGCAAGCTTGGTGCCGATGGAGAAGCAGAAGTCTTTGAAATCTTGGTTGTCGAACTGCTTGCCGTTGTCGACCGTGAGTTCGGGCGGAACTCCAAAGCGGCAAACAATATTTTGCCAGAAGAATTTCTGGGCTGTCTTCGATGTGATGGTGGATACTGCCCTCGCCTCAATCCATTTGGTGAAGTATTCAACGACGACGAAGGTGAACTTGAGGTTCCCCTGAGCCATGGGCAGGGGCCCGACAATGTCTAGGCCCCAGCGCTGAAGGGGCCACGTATAGGGCGATCAGCTTTGTGAACTGCGAGGGGCGTCCCGAGCATGGGGAAAATTTCTGACAGGCTTCACAGGATCTGACAACCCGATTTGCGGCGCAAATAATGGAGGGCTAGTAGAAACCTTGGTGAATCACCTTTGCCGCTAGGGCCCTAGGCCCTACGTGGGAGCCGTAGGTCCCCTTGTGGACTTCACACAGGATTTGGACGCCTTTGGTCTCGGTGACGCACTTAAGCATCGGCTGACTGACCCCCTTCTTGTAAAGTTGGCCCTCGATCAGTGTGAAGTCCCGACTTTGGTGGTTGAGGCGCTTGGCCTCATTGCTGTCGATTGGGTGATAGTACCCCTGCAGGTACAGGGTTATTGGCGCCCGCCAGTCTTCGGTCATGATGAGGTTGATCATGCGGTGGCCCTCTCTGTCGTTGGTGATTTGGAGGCCTTCAGGGCTGCGGACGGCTGGCGTCCCGATGACGTGGTAGAACACGTCGGAGGGTAGGGCTTCACCCCTGGCGGCTGCCTTGGCCAATGCGTCGGCTTCTTCATTCTTGGCCCGGTCCACATGCTTGCAAGGTGAATCCCTTGAATTGTCTCTCGAGACTTCGGATGGCCGCGAGGTATTTCATGAGTGCGGGGTCCTTTGCTGCATAGTCTTTCTCGACTTGGCCGGCGACTACCTTGGAGTCTGTTCTGACAATGCAGGTGGTGACACCAAGGGCTCTTAGTTTGTGGAGGCCGAGGATGACAAGCTTCGTATTCTGCTATGTTGTTTGTGCATCTGTCAGATTCCAGAGCAAAGCTTAAGAGTGCCGCGTATCGGTGCTTGACCCCGGCGGGTGAGGTGATGACTGCAGCAGCGCCTGCCTCCGCATGGCACCATGCGCCGTCGCAGTGGATTGTCCAAACCTTCTCTGCGGACAGGTCCGGCTGTGTTCTTGGCCCGGTCCAGTCGACGACGAAGTCTGCTAGAACTTGTGACTTGATCGCTGTCCTGGGCTCGAAAGTGATGTGGTAGCCAGAGAGTTCGGCCGCCCATTTGGCGATCCGTACTGATGCCTCCGGGTTTCTGAATAATTCGCCGAGTCCCCTATCTGAGGTGACACGGACCTTGAATGCTTCAAAGTAGTGGCACAATTTGCGCGAAGACATAACAACTGCATTGGCAATCTTTTCGAGTTCCGTCATGTTACATTTGGACGGTGTGAGCACTTCGGAGACGTAATAAACTAGGCACTGTCTGATCACGCCCTCTATTGTCTGCTCCTGAACCAGTGTCGCGCTGACCGCGTGCGGCGAGGCCGCAACGTAAAGCAACAGGGGTAGCGAAGAGTTGGGGCTTGTAAGAACTGCCAATTCCAACAGGTATTGTTTCAGTGAGGCGAAGGCCGCCGCCTGCTCTGGTCCCCAGGCGAAGTCTTTTGCGCCGTGGAGTGTTTTGAGGAAGGGAAGACTTCGCTCGGCGGATTTGGAGATGAATCTGTTGAGGGTGGCCAATCTGCCCATCAGACGCTGGATGTCTCTGGCTGACTGCGGGGGCGTCATGTTGATGATGGCCTGGATTTTGGTTGGGTTGGCCTCGATGCCGCGGGGTGAGACCAGGTAGCCCAATAGTTTCCCCTGGCGAACGCCGAAGACGCACTTTTCGGGGTTAAGGCGAAGTCGTGCGTCCCGCATGTTCGTGAATGTCTCGGCGAGGTCAGCGAGATGGTCCTCCTTGCTCCTGCTGGCGACGATGATGTCATCCACATATGTGAATATATTTCTGCCGACTTGCCCTTCGAGCACTGTTTTGGTAAGCCGGGAGAAGGTGCACCCAGCGTTCTTGAGTCCCTCCGGCATTCTGATAAAGCAATATGTGCCGAAGGGTGTTATGAAGCTGGTGCTGACCTTATCTTACTCCTTCATGTATATTTGGTGGTAACCAGAGAAGCAGTCGAGGAGTGACATGACTTCGCACCCGGCTGCGCTATCGACTATTTTGTCGATCCGAGGCAACGGGAAGTTGTCCTTTGGGCAGGCTTTGTTGAGACTGGTGAAGTCGATGCACATTCGCCACTTGCCGCTCTTTTTCTGCACCATCACAACGTTGGAGAGCCATGTGGGGTAAGCCACTTGCTCAATAAATTTGGCTTCCAGGAGGTGATGCACCTCGGCCTTGGCGGCTTCTGTCTTCTCATCGGACATTTTGCGGAGCCGCTGTTTTTTCGGTCTCACCGAAGGGTCGATTCCCAAGCTGTGCTCAATTATGGATCGGCTGACACCGACCAAGTCGAGGGCGGACCAGGCGAAGACGTCTTTGTTCTTGGATAAGCAGCATAGGAGTTTCTCCTAGTCGTGCGAGGTGAGGTCTTCGCTGATGGTGACTGTCTGCTTGGGCGTGGCATGGTCGAGGGGAACAGTCTTGGTCCCGTCGTTGCTCTTCAGCTTGTGCCTTGTCGTGTTCTTTTTCGTTTGGGCCGGCGGACGCAGGGACCTCGCGCTGGGCCGTGAGGCAGTGAACATTTCTTTGGCCGGGGACGAAGTCCCGCTCTATATTGCACGCAGTCTGCTGATTGCCGTAGACCGTGATGGCGCCTGACGGACCTGGTATCTTCATGCACAGGTACAATCCGTGAATGGCTGCTTCAAACTTGTTGATGGAGCCCCGGCCCATGATGGCGTTGTACGGATACACCATATCGACGATGTCAAAGGTTATTTGCTCACTTCGGGCATTGGGTGCTACACCAAAGGAGAGAGGCAACTCTATTTTGCCGATAGGGAAAGTGCCCTTGCTGCTGAAGCCATACAACGGGTTGTCCGAAGGCTTGAGCAAGCTGTGGCTTATGCCCATGCGGTCGAAGGCATGGAGGAAAATGATGTCTGCTTGACTGCCATTGTCGACTAGGACTTTGTGTAGGTCCTAGCCTGCCACACTGCAGTTGATAACCATGGCGTCGATGTGGGGGGCACTGCGCAGGTCGACGTCTCGGGCGTCGAAGGTTAGCGGTACATGGGACCACTTCGTTTGCACGACTGGACCGGTGATGGCGACGTGATTGATGCTGCGGTACTGGTCCCCCTTCTGCCGCTTTGTGTCGAAGTCGTTGCTGGACCCCCCAGTGATCATATGAATGACTCCACGATACGGCTGATCGGCGAAGTCTTCTTGCTTTGGGGCGTGGGGGTTGTTGATGTTTTGTTGTTGCTGGTGTGGAGGTGGGGGTGGAGGAGGTACGATTTGTACTTCCTGGTGGTGTTGGTATGTGTGGTGCGGTGGATGCGGGGCGGGGCGTGGATGTATGGTGGAGGGTGTTGCTGATAAGTGTGCGCGACAACTCTAGGGTTGTCGGCCTGTTGTGCCCATGCCATCCTGTCTCTAGTGGCCTTCGTCTCTGGGCAGTCTTTGGTTTGGTGGGCGCAGTCTTCGCTGTGGAAAAGACAGTAGAATCGGCGCGACGGCTGCGCGTGCCCCCGGCCCCTACCGCGAGCTCCATTTCCGCGGCCCTAGGGGGGATATTCCTGGCGGCGAGGGGCATCACCAGCGGGGGGCTGGTTGGCAATGTTGTGCACCTGCTGCTGATTGCGGCTGTCTCGACCGGAGTCTAGCTGCGGAGTTCTCGTCCACGTGCGGCTGGACTGTGGAGCATCTTTGGGTTTCCTCTGAGACTCAACTTTGCGCTGGTGGAGCTCTTCGGATTTGGCGTATTTTTCAAATAGCTGATATAATTCCTGGAGGTTCTTGGGCGGATCTCTGATGCAGTGGCTTGTAAAGGACGCCAGCGCGAAGGCCACTGATGGCGTAGTGGATGGGAATCTGGTCATCGACCGAGGGCAGCTGTGACTTGAGTGTTAGAAATTTCCGGTAATACTCCCGCAGGGTCTTTTTCTCCAGCTGCTTGCAGAGTGAGAGTTCGGCCAAGGCGTCGGTGTCCGGGCGGTACCCTTGGAAATTGAGCAGGAATTTGTCCCGGAGGCTTCTCCAGGAGTCGATGGACAGCGGTGGCAACCGGGTGAACCAGGTGAGAGTCGGGCCCTCGAGGGCAATGATGAAAGACTTGGCCATCGTGGCGTCGTCCCCGCCGGAAGATGCAACGGCGACCGGATAACTCATGATGTACTGTGCTGGGTCAGTGCTGCGGTTGTACTTGGGATAGGTCCCTGCCCGGAAGTTGGCAGGCCAGGGTGTCACTTGCAGGTGTGGCGCCAGGGGACTTCGCTCGTCGAGGTAGTTGACCCCTTGGAATGGCGCGGCAGTGTGGGATGGCGCGGTTGTGGTAGGGAAAGTGCAGGTCTTCGACTTGTGCGCGCTATTGCAGGGGTGGCCCTTGTTGCAGGCCGAAGTGGCCTTCGCGCTGCATTAGCGCGATCTCTTGCTCAAGCTCCTGGGCCTTCTGCTCTTCGTCTCGTATCATTTGCCACACCTTGGCTTGTGCAGACACACGTTGGCGCTTGGCCTCAAGTATCTCCTTTTGCTTCTGGAGATTGTGGTTCTTGATGCGCAGGGCGCACAGATGTAGCTGTTCTTCTGCAGAGACGCCGATGACTTCGCCGTCCTCGGTGAAGTCCATGCCCTCTGGTGGAGCGAAGTCTGGGGGAGGTTGCGGCTGTCCTTCAGGGCTGCAGGTGCGGTGAGCGTCATCTTCGCAGGTGCGGTGAGCGTCGTCTTCAGTAGCCTCTTGGTGGGTGGAGTGGGTTAGTGCGAGGGCCATGCCCTTTTTTGCGGCCAGCAGTGCTGCCTTCGCAGCCTCGTCAGCCTTCAAGCTAGCTTTCTTGGGTGCCATCGCGGGTGGTTGTTTCGTAGCACGAACGGTGGGCGCCAAATGTTGGAACTTGCTCACTGGCGCAAGTTGATCCAACGGGGAGGTGTGCTAACGAAAACAGGGTTTCTGCGCGTGATGGCAATAGCTCTATTAATCTAGCCTCTCAAGGGCACTGTGCGGGGGTATTTATAGGTGTCCGGGTGCCCAGCATCCCGTGCTAAGGACGCATGTGCCCTCAGACACCTAGGTTATCCCAGGAATATTCCCATAAAGCGGGGTTACAGACCATAATTACAGGGAGGCCTTTACAAACTAGACCCATAACGTGCAACGGCCACGCAGGGCCCGTTACAATGGGTCAGATCACACGTGGGCCTCCATTCTGGACGAGGTCGCAGGATGAGACGACCTCGTCACAGGTCTTCGTCCGGCAGCGTGTGAGGCGAAGGGTATGTCTGCCCGCTGTCTTGTCACCGTTGGTGCAGCGAGTACGGCGAAGGCCTCGAGCGAAGGGTGGCGTCTTCGCCTTCGCCCCAACAGGGAGACTGTTGCTTCAGCCCCAAGCATATTTCTATGCCATCATAGAGATTACAAGGTCAAGGATTAGCATCTGATTAGATATGAAGGGAAACAATCATCCGATTAAGTTGGTATGCCTTCGAGAGATATGAAGAAACCAAAGGCATCAAACTTAATAAAAATGATCGAACATGTGTTTCCTTGGTTAGGTTGATAAACCAACATGGCGATCCTTAAGAACAGGCAAACTGGATAAGGTTGACAAAGGCATGATCTAGGATGGAAATATAACAACTAAAACGTCACAGATTAAATAGCAAGAACATGGACTCGAGATCCTATCTTTAAGTCCATGCACATCTTGTATTGAATAAAGAAATTTATCCAAACATCCATTTGCATGAGTTTAGTCATGGAGTGATAATGGAGAATTTAAAATTTGGGGTCATGGTTCACTAAATAAGAACATGGCCTAGTTTTTGGGTTAAGCAACAAACTACCAACCTTTTATCAGCACATCAAGTACCAGAGCAAACACATATATAACACCTAAATAGGTTACCTAAAGAACGGAGGACAGTTATTTCATTGAAGATTATAATACAACATTACACCACATTATCTATAATCACCTGTTATTGGAATAAAGATGAGAGAAGCATCTTAGGTGTATAGGTGACAAACATGATGCAACAATCAGGATGCATGCTCGTCCTATTCGTCCTCACGAGTTTTGCCAACATATTGTGGCAATAACGTTCTATATCGGCGGCATACTTAAGACTCTCACGGTATTTTGCTAGTCGATAGCTACACATACGTTTTCGAGGTTAGTGTACCTGCAGAAAATTTCATCACACCCCATTTCCCAATGATGCAGTTCACACATGATAGTTTATACTCCATATATTGCTATATGGAGGCTAGCTCATCATTAAGCGCCGAGCCACACATAGGCGTCGTTGCCACACTTTAACCATAGGGCAACTCATTATGGTAACTCACCCTCTTACTTGAGCGTAGGTGCATCGTTACAAGTACATTATACTTCTCAGTATTACCATGTCTGTATACCCGTACACATCCATGGGGTACTAAATTCCCAGAAAAATAGATACTCCACATCGCAGCCTTCATATATACATATGTGGAACATGTATATAATCAAGCGCCACAATTAAGCACTCCCCTAGACCGACGTTTGTTCGGTCATGCTCTCACATCTCACCTTACCTTGAGCGTCGATCCATTCAAAACTGAATGGCCTCAAAAATAACAATACACATGTATGCAATATCCACCCGATTGTGGGTTATGGTTTTAAACTAAGCCACCTGATAGTCCTTAATTTAGGGCTTAATAGAGGATATCGCTAGCATTATAGTTTTGAAATCTATAGTTTTCCAAAACCAAACAATGTGTTTAGTTGAAAATAGGTTTTCTAAAACCAAAACTTTGTTTTCAAAATACGTATGTGATCGTATTATACTTAATCTTGCTCCGATACCAGCATGTGGCAGAACTTTCCAAGTTATTGGGCGCACATGCACCTACCCTTGTCTTAAAGACCTCAGACGGCTATGCATGTGCACCAAATAACTTAACAGGATCCGTCCGAGTGCTCCAAGGACACCGGATAAACCACTAACAACCAGGACCGCAGGATTAAGTAAACACAAATCACACACCAACAATTTGCAGCAGAAATTTTATTACCAAATTTTACAAGTTACATGAAGTTTACATCGTGCATGATCGGAGTGATTACGAGGGTGATTCAAAGAAATAACTTTGAACTGTTATAAATTATTTATAGTTTTGAAATATATGCTAGCTCATGTGACCATCCTCAATAAGAAGTATAGAAGAAGTACTTAGACTTATAAGAAGGCCGAGCCCACCGGCAATAAACACCATCAACGGCAACACAAAGTTATAACCTGAAAAACAATAGGGAATAAAACCCTGAGTACGGAATTACTCAGCAAGACTTACCCGACTAAAGAAAACACTCTCAAGGATATGCTGGCTGATTAGGAATCAAGGTAAGGCTTACCAAATTTCAAAGACTCATTTTGCAGAAGAGCTTACTAGTAGTGAATCCTTATGCCAAAATTTTACTTCACAAGTTAAGTACTTTTCCTGAATCTAAATTTGCCTAATCTAGAGCATTCACTTGTCCTGGTCTAGCTTCCTTTTACCAAACTCTTATTTTACTTATTAAACTACGATGAGTGGTCAGTGAGTCGAGTCTCCATAACCAAGGAGCAACCATGATTCGAACTGATTATACCCAGCTGGGGATCCCTAACCACACAACATATGTAGCACTTCACCCTTGCATATGTCAACCATTCCCATGGATCCTCCACAACGTGAACTGATCCGCGCTACCCGGGAGCACAGTACTC
Source organism: Zea luxurians (assembly GCA_029449295.1). NCBI lineage: Eukaryota > Viridiplantae > Streptophyta > Magnoliopsida > Poales > Poaceae > Zea > Zea luxurians. The sequence continues at coordinate 5,395,676 of JAOPSE010000014.1, read as the reverse complement.
CTCCATCCAGCCTCTAGCTAGGAGGGCACACGCTACTCCCACCATCTCCCACACCCAGTGCGCAGTTGTCTTTTCACGTATGGAATAGCCGGATTCAGGCTTACCAGAGCATGTGGCTAGTTGCAAAGTCTCACATCATATGGCCTACATCCAACGGTCCTTAATCGACACAAACGGGCGACCATGTCCGCTCAGCGTCTGGTCTAGATTTATTCAAACCATTTTCTCATTTTTGGTACCCGACAGGGGTACTCTTTTTCGAATGATGAACCCACTCCGGCCGAAGTGGAATCATCACCATAAGTTTGCTTTGATTTTTGAAACGTAAGGCTCATAACCAATGTTCCACAATCATTCTTTTTGAAAACAAATGATTTTTCAGTTTCTAAGCAGGGCTAAGCATTATCAGTTCTTTTTATAAAACCGGGATTAAGGAGTTTCCAAGGAATGGTAATGCATCAATTGGTTATCACACAACTCCTATCACCTAATGCATCAGATAAGGTGAAAAAGCAGTTAAAACACAAGGAAGTGGTGAATGCACCGGGGCTTGCCTAGGATAAACACTAGGTTAGTGTTGTTAGACGACGTCCACTTGGCGACCAGCCTTTTATCTTGACATTCATCGGATTATCCATCTTCAGGTTCGTCCATCAGCATACCTTGCGAGTGGCTCATGCTTTACAGCAACTTGTGGTCGACTTGGTTCTGGTCCTCCGCATATCATGATTAATCAACGTATCTAAATGATTTGCATAATGCACATGAATGCATATAAACAAGAATAGCACAAGACTAAATATTGTTGTACCGAAGAGAATTAGACACGCATAGCAAGACGTTGCCAACTCTAATATGCAAATACTCGATATTTTTTACTTTCTAAGACAACGATCATGAACTTCCAGCTAATCGGATCCAACTCAGGCATCAATCAACAATAACTATAAATACACGCTATGTTACCTTTAATTAAAGCATAACATGGAGAGTCTAATAAAACTCCGACTCACTATTACCGGACAACCATGACTCAGACTAAGAATAGAAACCATTCAATTAACTTCTAGAATTACTATTTTCGGTTTAACCAAAATCAGTTTGCTGACGCTACTCGTTTCTAAATACTTGGGAAAACAACAAGAAATAACCAACCAAGACACTTAAAATTCAGAACGTGACTAGAAACAACCTAACTAGCTCGCTTTCTGGACTAACTCGCATAACACACTTAACACAATTAGCCTAAACAGAACTTATCAGCTAATTGATTAAATGCTAAACTTATCCCTCTCACTATTAATTATACCACATCACCACACATATTTATTCAATCCATCTAACAATGCGACTAACAGGAATAACGAATCAACTTGCCAACGCTACTAGCTTAACCATGCTAGGCATACGCGTCTACTGATACGTTCTTCGCGTGACTAGCATCTCAAACCTAACTTCAGCACCCAACTCGACTACTCCAAAATCATGAAAATAATCACATCACATTCATCAAACTAATTCAATAATACTAGACACATCCATTCATCAATCCAATAATTAAGCAAACAGAAATATGAATCAGCTCACACATGAGTAAATTCGACGCGATATCCACGGACACGACAAGGATTCCGGTTCAGCCCTTGTGTCGAGCACAGAGGCGAGAATCGCAAATCATTGACACGGTGCTGCGATAGAGGGTGATGGCGAGGCAGAGATCTGTGGCGGAACTGCCCGAATTATTCCAACTTAAGTGCCTAAGTCCCGCCTTAGAGGCTAGACCACACTTAAATGGGAATAACTTGTCAATTCCTCGGATCTAGTCCGACAAGGCCACTAACAGGATCTGGTACCACAATCTCACTCGATGGTGAGTCACAGAGCAAATACAATAAAGCATAAAACCATGCATGGGAGAGTATTGAATTATTACATCATCATCATCATCGGAGTTTTGCAAATGTAGTCATCATTGTTTGAAGTGCAGCGGAATAAAACTAAGAGATGGGGAAGCCTGTCCCATCACTCCTCATGCTCCTCCTCGACCGAGGCGAGGTCCCACTCGATAGTCCAACCCGGTGGCAAGGCGGACGGCCAAGTCACTCCAGCAACCATATCCTCCTAGGGAACCTGTAAAAATTATGCCACAAGCAAGGCTGAGTATACTAATACTTAGCTAGACTTACCCGGTGTGAGGAGTCTACTCCTCTACCTCTAGACATGCAGCTGTTTGGCTGTGGGGTTTGGTTGCCAAAAGCACTAGCTGAGTTTCTAAATCAAGTTTTAACTTTGTCAAATGTAAGTGTGACTCTCTTAAGGCTAAAAGTGTACTATCTACTCATACACGGTATCAAACATTTTTAGCAATCAACATCTTGTATCAACTCACCACATTTCCACTTGTTACTCAATATAGCAGCATGGATCAAGCAGTCTCATTGGCTGCGAGAAGCAGACGATTCGAATCGAGTTTTTCAACCTTGCAAGGTAAACCTAAACACACGACGTGGCAAGGCACTCCGTCCCCACACACATCAACCGTCCCCATCGATTCCCCGTCAGCAGAGAGGGGCTCACCGCCTTGGCGTACAATGCCTCACTGACCCCGACTGCCGTCGTGCAGTGACCGCACTTGTACCCAACATAACCGGAATGGGAGACCTCGTCTCAGGTCGCGTGAGGAGGGCAAACTGCTGCCAGGTTCACTCAGGTACTAGGCTTACCGATTTACCATATTTCTCGGTATATGTTTAGTACGTTCAAACGCTTGACACACGGTACCACACCTTAATCCTTATTCCAATTTTCATCCTGTAGACAATCAATCCCTATGGATTGTTGCCCACAAACCAACCTCATTATGATATGAAAGTGAGCACAACAAATTCCTGACCTCGCGCGAGTGCTGGGAAAATCACTCGACTTCTACCGAGATCCCTAATTAGTAAAGCAGCTACCCGACCTAGCATACTAGTATCCATCTCAAAAGGATTCCTAAGATCATGCAACTAGGGTTTCAAACAACTCCTACACATAAGTGCACAGACAATCCTACAATCATTAAGTATAGTAAAATAGCATAAATAACAGGTTATGCATAAAATCGGGGCTTGCCTTCCAAAGCGGGGGCAGGCAGATCCTCTGGTACAGGCTCTGGTGCTGGATCCGGGGCTACCTCCTGAGCAGCTCCTTGCTCCGGCACGAGGACGTACTCTCCGTCAGCGAGGTTACAGTCTATCGAAAAGCAATGAATATGTATGTCATGATTATGCAGGATTTAATAACATTATGCTAAGGAAGAAGAACTAAGTTAATCCGTAACTTAGGGTTTTCTTAGTCATACGTGGCTTTTAGCAGTTTATGCTTATCACTCTAGGTTTAGGTTTTGTTAAGGATAAGCATAGTGGATTTGTAATTCCCTTTATATACTTTAGTGGACAATTTACAAAGGGTTTTAGGTTGACACAAATCTCCATTATTCATTTTCCCTTTCTTCATTTTCCATTTATGAATTCTAGTGTAGGTTTGAACTACAATAGTGAATTAACTTTTTCCAAAAATTCTGCAAAAATTGCAGTGGCTTGCCATTGGTCAATATAAACTGTTCTAGGAAATTGAGGTTCAAACTAAGAAGGCTATGCCTTAGACAAAAATAACAAAAGTTGGGTAAATGGGCCACTTTGTACTACAACTCTTAACTAGGAGTAGGTTCTGCCCTAAGGGTTATTTTTGTTGGCATCTAACAGTAATAATAAGCTTCTGTGCCAAAAATCACAGAAGGTTAATTGGTGGTTATTTAGTTGTGATTTTCTAAAGTTTAATGCCAAAAAGGTGTTTATAACTAACTTGTCATTTGAAAAATATCAAACAATAGATTTTGTATTTTTCCTATGTTCAGAATAACAAAACATTTGTTACCCCAAGGTTTGGGGTGTTTTTGCCTTGGGGTTATTTTTCTAGGGTTTTTCTAAGTTTGCCTTGTTTTCTTAAAATCAGAGGTATCCCCCAATTATTTTATACTAAACCAGGGTATCATAGATTTTTCTAGTGAACTATTTTACATAAGTATCCTAACAAAAATAGGAGTGCCCTCTGGTTCATCATTTTAATCACCTTTTTTATTTTTCTTAACCTTAAGCATATTATAAAATAAATGGCAAAAGCTAACTTAATGGGATGGACAGAGAGGTTTAGCATTTTTAAACAGGTCAGTAGGTGGATATAAACTTCTCCAAATTTTTATAACCCTAGTCAAATAGTGCAACTATTTTTATCCCTATTATTTAGCTTTTGGTCAAAACAATAATTAAATCAGAACCTTATAGTTTTCTGTAGTACATAAGGGTTTTATATTTTTCTTAAGCAGTTTATATTATTTAAAGTCTGACAAAATTGGTTTGACCAAATTTGGATGAATAAAACAGAAGTTATGAATTATTCAAGTTCTGTTCAAAATTTAAATCAGATTTAATAAAGATTTCCTGGAAAACTACTTTGCGCCGAGGACCCTGGGTTATTCCTAAACTAACTCTCGCAGTTATACCCCAGTGTTACTATTCATTTGAGTCACTGACATTTCACAGAACCCCCCAGGCTTCTTTCCTTCTCCCCCACGGTCCTTCCCTAGGTTTAAACAGTGCCCGCAAGAAAGAAAAGGGTGGCGCGGCTTACCGGTGGCGAGAGGGGTCCGACGAGGGGTAGGGTTGGCTCGGGGAGGCTCCGGCGGTCACAACGGTGTACGGTTTGACGGCGAGGATGGTCGGAATCGCTGGGTCCACGTGCGCAGGCGGGTGTTCTCGTCGGCGGCGGGTGTGCCGGCCAAACCACGGCGACCTAGTGCAATCAAATGGCACGGTGAGCTCCACGGGGTGACGTAGAGACTGTGTGCACAAGGAATCGGAAAATGGTTCAGCGGATTACCCTGTCCACGCACTCCGGCGGGGTTGTGAACTTCGACAATCGTGGACTGACCTCTCCGGCGAAGCAGACTTCGATTCCTCGCTTGGGGAGCTTCACCGAGGTATGCTTAGTCGTCTTCGAGGGCTGGACGGGGTTGGGAAAGGCTCGGCTGGCCGGTCTACGACGGCAGGGGCTCGGGTGGCCGCGAACACGCCGTGCACGGGCAAACGACAGTGAGTTTGAGCTCCGGTGAGGTTGAGTGCGTGCGGAGGGGTGTGGTTGACGCCTGAGTGGGCTTTATAGGCGCGGGCACGGGCCATGGCGTCGGCTGGCCTTTGGCACGAAGCGGGGCGCGCGCGGGCGTGCTCTGGTGTGCACAGAGCGCGTCGAACACGTGTAGGTTTTCTTCTGCCCGTGTTCCACAGCTCGCCCAAGTCGCAAACGTGCGAATCTTGGCAAAAATCCGACGCGAGTCTTTACCTGGCACCTAGGGCTGTCTCTCATCCGTGAGTCGCCATGGCAGATATGCCCTAGGTAGGGAGATCTTTGGACGCCAAATCAGGTATGTCTCTCTGCCCACCTCGCGACAAAAACGATGCCAAGGCATGTCAAATGTCATGGTCTCGGGCTCAACTTTTTCCAGTGGGTGCCCTAGGTGGTATGCCACATTTTTAGTATAGAACTTAGGTGGTTTTGATGCCATCTTCAAGGTGAACACGGTTGATCTTTAGATTAGGTGTAGTTTTTGACTTAGAGAGAATTTGAGAGCTCTAGCTTTCTCTCTACTTAGGGAATGGATTTGGGGTTTCTCAAGGGGTCTTTTAGCAATGTTTCCTCTCTATAATTGTAGGTTAATAAGTTACTTAACTTTGTGCCAAAAGTTTAGTCATGGCATGCATCTTTGCTTAATCTCTCCCCCTTTAACCAAGGTGCTTAGGAGATAGGGTTCAAGAGAGGTCTAGGGTTTACTCCCCCCTGGTCCAAGGTGATAAGTGCACACAATTTGGGTAATGTTGTTGGTCATCCACATCTCTTGGTTAAAACCTAGCTTCCAAGGCCCTTACACTTTCTGCTCCTTAAGTTTCTTCCACATGTGATCATAGTCATTAGTGCATAGGTGTGCCCTAGCCATGGTAACACCTGGGTGTTACAGCCCTCCCCCCTTAAAGGAATCTCGTCCCGAGATTTTAGGCAGAGTCCTCTAGAGGGGGTGCTATGAAGGCACGATGATGGGCTACTCCTTCTTATACTCAAGTTTCTCTTGTTAACTGCTCTTCGAATGTCATTCTCTTTGCAACTTCAGAAGGAAGCCCTTTTTAAGTTAAATCCACAACTTAGACTATCCTTGTTATCTAAGTTTTTCTTATATTTGTATTCAAAGGGCAGGTGGGTGTGGGGTTTTGGGTTACGTACCGACTCTTTTGGGCAGGAAGTCGGGGAAGCGAGAGCGTAGAAAATACTCAGTCTCCCATGTAGCTTCTTCTGCTAAATGGTGACTCCACTGAACCTTATACATTCGGATTGACCTTGCCCGTGTTGATCTCTCCTTCTGATCCAATACCTCGACGGGGTACTCTTGATAGGACAGGTCTGGTTCTATCTCAATGTCTGGTTCCGGTAGCACTTCAGTGGGTAGGCGAACACATTTTCGCAGCTGAGATACATGGAACACATTATGAACAACTAACATGCTGGGTGGCAACTTCAATTGATATGCTACAGGTCCACAAGTCTCCTTGATCTCGTAGGGTCCAATGTAACGAGGAGCTAACTTGCCCTTGATCCCGAATCTCTGGACACCCTTGGTGGGTGACACCTTAAGATAAACATGGTCTCCCACTGCAAACTGTAGAGGTTTCCGCCTCTTATCATGATAGCTCTTTTGCCTGGCCTGAGCAGCTTCTAAGTTCTTCTTGATGACTCTGACCTTTTCCTCTGCTTCCAGTACCAAATCTGGCCCAAATATTTCCCTCTCTCCTGCTTGAGACCAATTCAGCGGGGTTCTACATCTTCTCCCATATAAGGCCTCAAAAGGTGCCATCTTCAAACTGGACTGGTAGCTGTTATTATAAGAAAACTCTGCTAAAGAAAGACACTTGTCCCAATCCTTTCCATAGTGTAGCACACATGCCCTTAACATGTCTTCCAAAATCTGGTTTACCCTTTCTGTCTGGCCATCTGTTTGAGGATGGTATGCTGAGCTTCGTACTACATGGGTCCCAAGTGATTCCTGCAATTGTTCCCAAAATCGTGCCACAAATGGTGCTCCTCTGTCTGATACTATAGTCCTTGGTATCCCATGCAAACGAACTATCTGGTCAATGTAGATTTCCGCATACTTCTCCGTCCTGTGGGTGGTGTGTACTGGCAAGAAATGAGCGGTCTTGGTCAATCTGTCCACAATAACCCAAATTGAATCATGGTGCTTGGAGGTGTTGGGCAGTCCCACGATAAAGTCCATGCAAATGTCCTCCCATTTCCAAGATGGTATGGGAAGGGGTTGCAATGGGCCTGCTGCCTTCAAATGACTGGCTTTAATCCTTTGGCAGGTGTCACACTCGGATATGTACTTGGCAATTTCCCTCTTCATTCTGGTCCACCAGTATAAAGATCTGAGATCATGATACATCTTGTTGCTACCAGGGTGCATGGAGAATTTTGAAAGGTGAGCTTCATCCAGTATCTTCTTTCTGAGCTCAGGGTCCTTGGGAACAACCAATCGATCTCCAAACCATAAAATTCCCTTACTGTCCCGACGGAAGCACTTGTATTTTTCTGCCTTCTGCTTGATCATGTCTTTGATAACCTGAACACCTTTATCCCCAATCTATGCCTGGACTATTTGCTCTTGCAATGTGGGCTCCACCGAGATATAACTTAATTTACCGGAAGGAACAACTTCCAGGTTCAGCTTACACAACTCATCACACAGGGTGGTAACTCTTGCATCCATGCTCATACAATTGCACTAGGCCTTTCTGCTCAAGGCATCTGCTACAACATTGGCTTTGCCAGGATGGTAATGCACCTCCAAATCGTAGTCCTTGATCAATTCTAACCATCTCCTCTGTCTCATGTTCAGATCTGCCTGAGTGAAGATGTATTTGAGACTCTTGTGATCCGTGTAGATGTTACAGTGAGCTCCCATCAGGTAGTGCCTCCATATCTTAAGAGCATGAACCACAGCTGCCAACTCCAGATCATGTGTAGGGTAGTTCTGCTCATGGGGTCTGAGTGCTCGGGAAGCATAAGCAATTACTCTGTTATCTTGCATCAAGACACATCCCAATCCCGTACCAGAAGCATCACAATAGACTTCGAAGGGCTTGGTGTTATCAGGTTGAGCCAGCACTGGGGCTGTTGTCAAATGCTGCCTCAGTGTATGAAAATCATCTTCGCACTTTTGGCTCCAATTGTACTTGACTCCCTTCTTTAATAGTTCAGTCATTGGTTTGGCAATCTTGGAAAAATTCAGAATAAATCGTCGATAATACCCTGCCAATCCCAGAAAACTCCGAATCTGCCTCACTGTAGTCAGGGGTTTCCAATCCATCACCTCTTGTACCTTCTCAGGATCAACAGATATCCCATCCTGAGAAATTGTGTGACCCAAGAATTTAATTTCCTTCAGCCAGAATTCACATGTAGACAACTTAGCATAAAGGCGATGATCGCGCAGTCGCTGAAGCACGATGTGCAGATGCTCAGTATGTTCGTCTTCATTCTTGGAATAGACCAGAATATCATCAATGAAAACGACCACAAACTTGTCCAACTCTGGCATGAACACTGAGTTCATTAGGTACATAAAATAAGCCGGGGCATTGGTCAGCCCAAAAGACATCACCAAAAACTCATAAAGCCCATATCTGGTTGAGAAGGCCGTCTTTGGAATATCACTGGCACGGATCTTGATTTGATGGTAGCCCGAGCGAAGGTCTATCTTGGAGAATACTTTGGCTCCCACCAATTGATCAAACAAGACATCAATACGGGGTAGTGGGTATTTGTTCTTGATGGTCACTGCATTGAGAGGGCGGTAGTCAACACACATTCTCAAACTCTCATCCTTTTTCTTCACAAATAATGCAGGACATCCCCAAGGTGAACTACTTGGGCGAATGAACCCCTTGTCCAACAATTCTTGCAGTTGCTTCTTTAGTTCTGTTAGTTCCGCGGGAGGCATCATATAGGGTCTCTTGGAGATAGGAGCGGTCCCGGGTTGCAATTCAATGGCGAACTCAATGTCTCTGTCAGGTGGCATCCCTGGCAATTCATCCGGAAACACATCTGGGTAGTCACAGACTATTGGAATCTTTTCCACTGGGGATTCTATCATAACGAAGGCACAAGAACGGGTGCAACCCTGATCAGGCAAATATAAAACAGTCTCGCCGTAAGCTGGGGAATGAATTTCAATTGCCCTGGCTGCAATATCCAATACTGCCTGATGCCTGGTCAACCAGTCAGCTCCCAATATAATATCCACACTATCCAATCCTAAGATGAGAAGGGTGGTTCTAATCACAAGACTACCAAATTTTATAGGCACTTGCCTGCTGATTTGATTGGTGGCAATCCTGCCTCCTGGTGTTGAAATTGTAATACCCCCATTGGTATGGTGAAAGGGTAACTGGCACTTGGCACTAAATTTGGCACTGATAAAACTATGCGATGCACCAGAATCAAAAAGAATAATAGCAGGATAATTCAAAATTGTAAAGATACCAGTCATGACGGGTGCTCCCTCTGGAATATCAGCCATGGTGGTGAAGTTCAGCCTGCCTTGCCTTACTTGCACCTTCTGCCTCTTGCCTTGGTTCTGATTAACATTCTGCCCCTGCCTCTCCTGGTTCCTGGGGCAATTCTTGGCATAATGTCCGGTCTTGCCGCATGTGAAACACCTGTTGTCATTTGCCTGGCGATACTGCTGCTGCTGCTGATTGTTCCTTTGAGCTGGAAACTGGGTGCGGTTGGGTGCCTGCTGCTGCTGCTGCTGTGGTCGGATCACCCAACGCCCTTGCTGCTGCTGAGGCCCCCTGTTCTGAGTGTCAGACACAACCCTGAAACGCTGTGGCTGAGCTGAAGGTCCTGCCACAGGGGTCTTCCTCTTCTTTTCTGCCTGTCGAGCCGTGATACAGTCCTCCTGGGAAATGGCCATGTTGACCTACTCATTTTAGCTGTTGGCCCTGACAGTGTTGAGACGGTCACGGAGCTTAGTGCTAAGCCCCCGTCTGAACCTGTCCCTCTTCTTCTCGTCCGTATCTGCATGGTACCCAGCATACTGGCACAGGTCATTAAAAGCCTGAGCATACTGCAACACTGTCCTGTTGCCCTGAGTGAGTGCCAGAAACTCGTTGAGCTTACGGTCCATAATGCCAGCTGGGATATGGTGTCCTCTGAAAGCTGCCTTGAACTCTCTCCAATCCACTTCATGGTCAGCTGGTTGCATAGCAAGATAGTGGTCCCACCATGTCCGCGCGGGTCCGCAAAGCTGCTGGGTGGCGAACCTGACCTTTGTCACCTCGGAACAAACTCCATTGAGTAGTGGAAATTTAGATTCCACTACCCTCAGCCATACATCAGCATCAAGTGGGTCCTCTGCCCTGGTGAACAAGGGCGGCTGAGTACTGAGGAACTCCTGGTAAGTGGCTACTTCGGGGTGACGCTGATGATCTCCACCACCATAGTGCTGAGGTGGTGGCTGACGCTGAGCTAGCTGCCTCAAGATCTCATTCTGCTGAGCCATTAGCTCCTGCAGAGTGGGAGGCGGTGGCGGCGGTGGAGGAATGCGCTCATTCTGGCCACGACGCGCTCTCCCGGCCATCTGAAAAACCACATATATCCTCAATAACACATCTTCAAGTTTAAGGTTTAATCGCGGTGAAAGAGCCAAAGGCGAATTGATAGATCCCAACATAAACATAAAGGATTTCAAAAGGCATAAACTTTCCTTCCAAATTTAAAACTAAAAGCATCCATCAACCATGCTCCCAAAAGAGTTTATCACGATTACATTAATGGCCCAAAAAGACTCAACTCTATCTAGCCTAGTACCCCAAGGGTGCAAAAGCTAAGCTAGCTGCGAGGAGTCCTAACATTACCAACTTCTATTCCTACCCCTGATACCTAGTGAGCGAACGAGGCAACACTCGACTCGGGGGAAGGTGGCCTCCCTGAGCCAGCAGTGTCCACACTGGAAGCAGGCTCCTCCCCTCCCTCAATGTCGACGTCCTCGTTAGCCTCCACATCATGGATCTCCTGGTGATGCATATCCAGGTGCTCATTAGCCTCGGCAAGCTGCTGCTGGGTGTTGATGAGCTGATCCTCGAGAACCTCGATGGTGTTCTCCCTTGTTCCCACTAATTCTTCCAACTCTTGGATCTCATTTGATAACTGCTCCACTTGTAAGTCCTTTTCCACCATCTCCTGGGACAAATCAACCACAAGCTCCTCTCTGTTGTCCAAGGTGATCTTTGTCGCCTCCAATAATGCCATCAGATGGGACATTGCCTCACCACGCATCACTTGCAGACGGTACAGAGCATTCATGCACCGTACGGTCAAATGCGCAGTCTGACCCGGGTAGATAGCCCAGATGTCCTTGGCATGCTCCACCCTATCCTTCCACATTGGGTCATCCTCCCTCTCCGCGGGAAACAAGCCAATGGGGTGGGTGGAAAGCTCCAAGGGGTGGAATCCGCAAAAGGTAGTCAACCCGTGCAGAGCAATCGCCTCGATCGTGACCTCAGCCCGGTATCCAAAGGACTCAGAGTCCAGTGAACGCCAGCCTGGCTGTAGGGGATGAGGCTCCAAGGTCATCCTCACCCTACAGCGGGGCACCCGGTGCTTCTCGAACTGCTGCACCGCGTACTGAGGGGGTGTCATGTACCCGGCCCCCTGAAGTACCTCCCACAAAATGTGGGGAAAGCCCTCTCGTGCAAGCCCGTCAGTGTGGGACAGTGCATTCCTGTTGTCTGAGGATCCGTGGGAAGCCATATGTGGACGGTTAAGCATAAGTAAAGGAAAAGAATTATAAAAAGAACAAGGAAAAAAAGACTCAGCTCCTCTCTAATTAAAACAGAATAGTACTGGGAAACTTAGTTGGTCATAATTTAAGTCCTTACTAAATTTTTCCATTTGTTTAATTTAAGAATGCATGCATGCTTGTCCTGAACGACCTCACAGCAATGAAAAGGGATTAGGGAAGAACTCCCATCCCCTAAAGTGGCCTGTGGGGCCTAATTACTTAGCCACCTATCTACCCTTCTATCATCCTAAGGCTTCACGTCCTAGGTCTATCCTGCTCGTCCTATGATCTATCCAACATTGTTTTTATCAAGTTTTACTTCGGAAAGGGATGGTATTTATATTTTATTGATTCCTCTGTGCTGGTACAAGCTCCGATACCAGCTGTGACGGAACTGCCCGAATTATTATAACTTAAGTGCCTAAGTCCCGCCTTAGAGGCTAGACCACACTTAAATGGGAATAACTTGTCAATTCCTCAGATCTAGTCCGACAAGGCCACTAACAGGATCAGGTACCACAATCTCACTCGATGATGAGTCACAGAGCAAATACAATAAAGCATAAAACCATGCATGGGAGAGTATTGAATTATTACATCATCATCATCATCATCGGAGTTTTGCAAAAGTAGTCATCATTGTTCGAAGTGCAGCGGAATAAAACTAACGGTAAATAAACAGAGAGATGGGGAAGCCTGTCCCATCACTCCTCATGCTCCTCCTCGACCGAGGCGGGGTCCCACTCGATAGTCCAACCCGGTGGCAAGGCGGATGGCCAAGTCACCCCAGCAACCATGTCCTCCAGGGAACCTGTAAAAATTATGCCACAAGCAAGGGTGAGTATACTAATACTAAGCTAGACTTACCCGGTGTGAGGAGTCTACTCCTCTACCTCTAGACATGCAGCTGTTTGGCTGTGGGGTTTGGTTGCCAAAAGCACTAGCTGAGTTTCTAAATCAAGTTTTAACTTTGTCAAATGTAAGTGTGACTCTCTTAAGGCTAAAAGTGTACTATCTACTCATACACGGTATCAAACATTTTTAGCAATCAACATCTTGTATCAACTCACCACATTTCCACTTGTTACTCAATGTAGCAGCATGGATCAAGCAGTCTCATTGGCTGCGAGAAGCAGACGATTCGAATTGAGTTTCTAAACCTTGCAAGGTAAACCTAAACACACGACGTGGCGAGGCACTCCATCCCCACACACATCAACCGTCCCCATCGATTCCCCATCAGCAGAGAGGGGCTCACCGCCTTGGCGTACAATGCCTCACTGACCCTGACTGCCGTCGTGCAGTGACCGCACTTGTACCCACCATAACCGGAATGGGAGACCTCGTCTCAGGTCGCATGAGGAGGGCAAACTGCTGCCAGGTTCACTCAGGTACTAGGCTTACCGATTTACCATATTTCTCGGTATATGTTTAGTACGTTCAAACGCTTGACACATGGTACCACACCTTAATCCTTATTCCAATTTTCATCCTGTAGACAATCAATCCCCATGGATTGTTGCCCACAAACCAACCTCATTATGATATGAAAGTGAGCACAACAAATTCCTGACCTTGCACGAGTGCTAGGAAAATCACTCGACTTCTACCGAGATCCCTAATTAGTAAAGCAGCTACCCGACCTAGCATATTAGTATCCATCTCAAAAGGATTCCTGAGATCATGCAACTAGGGTTTCAAGCAACTCCTACACTTAAGTGCACAGACAATCCTACAATCATTAAGTATAGTAAAATAGCATAAATAACAGGTTATGCATAAAACCGGGGCTTGCCTTCCAAAGCGGGGGCAGGCAGATCCTCTGGTACAGGCTCTGGTGCTGGATCCGGGGCTACCTCCTGAGCAGCTCCTTGCTCCGGCATGAGGACGTACTCTCCGTCAGCGAGGTTACAGTCTATCGAAAAGCAATGAATATGTATGTCATGATTATGCAGGATTTAATAACATTATGCTAAGGAAGAAGAACTAAGTTAATCCGTAACTTAGGGTTTTCTTGGTCATACGTGGCTTTTAGCAGTTTATGCTTATCACTCTAGGTTTAGGTTTTGTTAAGGATAAGCATAGTGGATTTGTAATTCCCTTTATATACTTTAGTGGACAATTTACAAATGGTTTTAGGTTGACACAAATCTCCATTATTCATTTTCCCTTTCTTCATTTACCATTTATGAATTCTAGTGTAGGTTTGAACTACAATAGTGAATTAACTTTTTCCAAAAATTCTGCAAAAATTGCAGTGGCTTGCCATTGGTCAATATAAACTGTTCTAGGAAATTGAGGTTCAAACTAAGAAGGCTATGCCTTAGACAAAAATAACAAAAGTTGGGTAAATGGGCCACTTTGTACTACAACTCTTAACTAGGAGTAGGTTTTGCCCTAAGGGTTATTTTTGTTGGCATCTAACAGTAATAATAAGCTTCTGTTCCAAAAATCACAGAAGGTTAATTGGTGGTTATTTAGTTGTGATTTTCTAAAGTTTAATGCCAAAAAGGTGTTTATAACTAACTTGTCATTTGAAAAATATCAAACAACAGATTTTGTATTTTTCCTATGTTCAGAATAACAAAACATTTGTTACCCCAAGGTTTGGGGTGTTTTTGCCTTGAGGTTATTTTTCTAGGGTTTTTCTAAGTTTGCCTTGTTTTCTTAAAATCAGAGGTATCCCCCAATTATTTTATACTAAACCAGGGTATCATAGATTTTTCTAGTGAACTATTTTAAATAAGTATCCTAACAAAAATAGGAGTGCCCTCTGGTTCATCATTTTAATCACCTTGTTTATTTTTCTTAACCTTAAGCATATTATAAAATAAATGGCAAAAGCTAAATTAATGGGATGGACAGAGAGGTTTAGCATTTTTAAACAGGTCAGTAGGTGGATATAAACTTCTCCAAATTTTTATAACCCTAGTCAAATAGTGCAACTATTTTTATCCCTATTATTTAGCTTTTGGTCAAAACAATAATTAAATCAGAACCTTATAGTTTTCTGTAGTACATAAGGGTTTTATATTTTTCTTAAGCAGTTTATATTATTTAAAGTCTGACAAAATTGGTTTGACCAAATTTGGATGAATAAAACAGAAGTTATGAATTATTCAAGTTCTGTTCAAAATTTAAACCAGATTTAATAAAGATTTCCTGGAAAACTACTTTGCGCCGAGGACCCTGGGTTATTCGTAAACTAACTCTCGCAGTTATACCCCCGCGTTACTATTCATTTGAGTCACTGACATTTCACAGAACCCCCAGGCTTATTTCCTTCTCCCCCGTAGTCCTTCCCTAGGTTTAAATAGTGCCCGCAAGAAAGAAAAGGGTGGCGCGGCTTACCGGCGGCGAGAGGGGTCCGGCGAGGGGTAGGGTTGGCTCAGGGAGGCTCCGGCGGTCACAGCGGTGTACGGTTTGACGGCAGGGATGGCCGGAATCGCTGGGTCCACGTGCGCAGGCGGGTGTTCTTGTCGGCGGTGGGTGTGTCGGCCAAACCACGGTGACCTAGTGCAATCAAATGGCACGGTGAGCTCCACGGTGTGACGAAGAGACTGTGTGCACAAGGAATCGGAAAATGGTTCAGCGGATTACCCTGTCCACGCACTCCGGCGGGGTTGTGAACTCCGGCGATTGTGGACTGACCTCTCCGGCGAAGCAGACTTTGCTTCCTCGCTTGGGGAGCTTCACCGAGGTGTGCTTAGTCGTCTTCGAGGGCTGGACGGGGTTGGGAAAGGCTGGGCTGGCCGGTCTACGACGGCAGGGGCTCGGGTGGCCGCGGACACGCCGTGCACGGGCAAACGACGGTGAGTTTGAGCTCTGGTGAGGTTGAGTGCGTGCGGAGGGGTGTGGTCGACGCCTGAGTGGGCTTTATAGGCGCGGACGCGGGCCATGGCGTCGGCTGGCCTTTGGCACGACGCGGGGCGCGCGCGGGCGTGCTCTGGCGTGCACAGAGCGCGTCGAACACGTGTAAGTTTTCTTCTACCCGGTTCCACAGCTCGCCCAAGTCGCAAACGTGCGAATCTTGGCAAAAATCCGGCGCGAGTCTTTTCCTGGCACCTAGTGCTGTCTCTCATCCGTGAGTCGCCATGGCAGATATGCCCTAGGTAGGGAGATCTTTGGACGCCAAATCTGATATGTCTCTCTGCCCACCTCGCGACAAAAACGATGCCAAGGCATGTCAAACGTCATGGTCTCAGGCTCAACTTTTTCCAGTGGGTGCCCTCGGTGGTATGCCACATTTTTGGTATAGAACTTAGGTGGTTTTGATGCCATCTTCAAGGTGAACACGGTTGATCTTGAGATTAGGTGTAGTTTTTGACTTAGAGAGAATTTGAGAGCTCTAGCTTTCTCTCTACTTAGGGAATGGATTTGGGGTTTCTCAAGGGGTCTTTTAGCAATGTTTCCTCTCTATAATTGTAGGTTAATAAGTTACTTAACTTTGTGCCAAAAGTTTAGTCATGACATGCATCTTTGCTTAATCTCTCCCCCTTTAACCAAGGTGCTTAGGAGATAGGGTTCAAGAGAGGTCTAGGGTTTACTCCCCCCTGGTCCAAGGTGATAAGTGCACAGAATTTGGGTAATGCTGTTGGTCATCCACATCTCTTGGTTAAAACCTAGCTTCCAAGGCCCTTACACTTTCTGCTCCTTAAGTTTCTTCCACATGTGATCATAGTCATTAGTGCATAGGTGTGCCCTAGCCATGGTAACACCTAGGGTGTTACAAGATCGAGCTGGGGCCGAGCAGGGGATGGCGAGGATGAGAAATGGTGTCGGCCAGCAGCGAGATCGAAGGCCAAAGTATGACGGAGACGCAGCTGCTTGAGGGATACGGTCTGACGTCCATGCACGCGAGCTAGAGCAGAGCGAGTAGTTTGCCGAGGGAGATGCAAAGGAGGCGAGGAGCTAGACACCATGGCGAAGTTGAGCGCGGGCGTGGCCAGAGTCGGCGGGGTCCGACGGAGGTGGAAGCTGCTAGGAACAGCAGCCGATGGTGATGGTCGAGGTTGACGCAGGAGCAAGCATCATGGCGTGACGAGGAAAACATCGGCGAGGTGCTGGCGCTGGCGAGCTCCAAGGACAGGGGAGGCGCGGCCAACGTGATGGTATAGCGTTGCTGAGGACAGCATGGTGTTTGGAGACAAGGAGAATAGAGATGGCTGGACCATACGGCAGCAGCGATCTCGAAAGCTGGACCAAGACTGCAGCAACAGAGCTGCACACAGAGATAACGACGACCAGGTGCCATGGCTTCTTTGCTGTGAGGAGGCCATCGCCCTAGAAAAGAAATTAAAAAAATGGCATGGAGGAGGTTGGCTGGGACGTGGCTGCTTTGCATCCTGTGCGTGTTGCATGTGGCCGCGTGGATGAGCAGGATATGCTAAGGAGCAAGATACCTATGCAGACCGGAGCTTTCCTAGGGAGTTAGTGACTTCGAGAAAATATCAAGGACAACGAGGAGATAAGGCAGCCGACTTTGGAGAAAAATAATTTTCTTGTTTTTCAACTAAAGAGCCTACGAACAATTATCTAGGTTCCAGGATACGAGGTCTAAATGAAATGAACTAAAATATTCTCAAATCTCAATTCTTCTGATCAAACTTATTTAATAGCGCTTAGCAAATGTTCTCGAAATCAGATAAATTTTAAACGCCTGATATTTTCTCAAATGGTGCAATAAGAAACTGACTCAGCTAACAAATAATCTGAGTTCAGCTAGTTTGGTTCGGTTTATTTAAACAGTCTGTCCCTAGTAGTGTCTCTACCGAATTCATAGAGCTCGCTCGAACAGAGCGAAATACTTAGGTGACCTTTTCAATCTGTCTTAATTGATTAATTTTAAACTGGCACTGGGCTTGACACTTTATGGAATAATTAAATTTTGAACTACGCGAGCCGAACGCGGCATCGTAATCGAAATCCCTTCGGAGACGATGTCAGCATCATCACGGGAGTGAGATATAGACGGATTAAACTAGACGAGACCAGATTCGATATTTTAGTCGATGTTTAATTTAGTTGAACCTAAACGAATTTCGCCTGCTATCCGAATCCGTATTCGCTTACTCGATAGATTTTAATTGGGCACAGGACTCACAAACTTTCAGAATAATTACGTTCCGAAAATCGTGAAAATTTTAGGAAGAGTCTAAATAGACAGAAACAGATGCAATATTAAAATTACGATAGATGAAGATGATTAGGATATGAATATTGTTATCCTCACTGACATACCTACTTAAGTCTGTAATCGCTTTTTAACGGGAGATAACACCTGGGGTGTTACATAAATTGTGTAAATGCGGGGAGTGAATTATAAAATGTATAGGACATAGATGGGTCAAGGGACACTTGCCTTCACCATCCAGCTGTTGCTCAGGGCCTTCACCTGCAACTCCTTCGGACTCCGCCAATAGACCATTATCTATACGAGTTCAAACATACATTCCACAAACTTAATATAAACAGAAACAATGTACCACGCAATAGAATGCAACAAATAAGCATACGCTTGGCGCAGGGCTCGCACCTATGACAGTGCGAAAAAGAGAATACAACGGTCGAGGCTGTGATTGAAAGGTGATTATGTTAAGCAGCTATAGATTAACATACTTGTCTAAACATAACTATATTGATTTAACAATCACGCTATGCATAAACAAAAGTTACGCTATGCACTTAATTATTATAAACAACTTTAGGGAAATTTAAAAAGGATTGTCACGTGACAAAGCGCACGACAGCACACGCGATCTAAACTGAAATTGGGACGAGTTGTCGCGCGACAAGGCGGGCGTCAGCACGCATGAATTAAGCTGAAATTAAAATGAATCGTCACGCGACGAAGTATGCGACGCAACACTTAGACTAAAATGAAATTAAACAAATCGTCGTGCTACCGAGCGCGTAATGAAACACTTGAATTAAATCTAAAATTGACACGAAACGTCGCGCGACGGAGCGTGCGACAGCATATGTTAATTAAACTGGATTTAAAACGAAACGTCGTGTGACGCAACACACTAATAAATCTGAATTTAAAATGAATCGTCGCACAGCGAAGCGCGCGACACAACACATGAATTAAACTAAATTTAAAACTGAATTTAAACCAAATTTAAATGCTACGCGCGCTAGGGCTGCGCGCGAAGGGCCGCGCCGGGGCCTCATTGGCCGGGGCAGGGGCGCGCAGGGGGCCAGGCGAGGGTGCCGCTCCGGGGTAGGCAAGCCAGGGGCCGCACGAGGGAAGGGAGGGAGGAGGCAGAAGAGAGGGGAGGGGAAGGGAGGGGGAGCTCACCTCGGGGCTCGACGATCGGTGGCAACCACTCACTGAAATCCCACCTAGGGCAAGGGCAGATGGAATAGAGGTGGAAGAGAGGGAGAGGGAAGTTGCTTCGCGGGAAAAGAAAATGAGAGAGAGGGGGCACATGGGAGGAGGGCGCTAGGGGCGCGCCAGGGGCCGGGCCAGGTAGGGTCGGGCTGGGCTGCGGGCCAGGCTAGAAACCACTGCTCGCACTAACCTCTAATCGAATTTAAAGTGCGAATCAAAAACCAAAACAGGACGAACGCATGATTAGACACAACATCAGACAAAAAAACATGCCTCGACATGATGCAACACCCATGTCAACTTAGGTTTTTGTTTACACGCGATACAGACACCAGCCTCTATACTGCTTTGAAATTGGGAAGGAGGAGCAAGACTGGAAGAGAAAAGAGAGTAACACCTGAATTTATAGAATATCGGAGACAAAAATTTATACCCCGAAATTCAGGGTGTTACAAACCTATCCCCCTTAAAAGAATCACACCCTCGATATTCAAGGTTGGCCAGCAAAGAGTTCGAGATACTTGGCCATCAAATCATCTTCACTCTCCCAAGTTGCTTCTTCCTCAGAGTGGTGACCCCATCTGACTTTACACATTCTAATAGTGTTCCTCTGGGTGACCCTGTCTGTAGTCTCAAGAGTCTGCATTGGTTTCTCTATGTAGGTCAAATCTTCTTGGACTTCCAGACCTTCCACTGGAAACTTCTCCTCTGGCACACGCAGACACATCTTCAAATGAGACACATGAAAGACATCATGCACCATTGACAAATCTTCAGGTAAACTGAGCTGATAGGCCACTTCTCCACGCTTCGCGAAAATCTAATATGGACCAACATATCGGGGTGCTAGCTTGTCTTTGATTCCGAACCTTCAGACTCCTATGATAGGCGATACCTTCAGGTAGACAAAATCTCCCACAAAACTCAGCTCTCTCCTTCTTATGTCTGCATAACTTTGCTGCCTTGACTGCGCTATCTTCAGATTCTCCCGAACCATCTTGATGTTCTCTTCGGCTTTGAGCAAAATGTCGGGCCCAAACACTTGCTTTCTCTAGGCTGCCCCAATGCAACGGAGTTCTTCAAGTCCTCCCATGAAATGCCTAAAACAGTGACATCTTCAAACTGGCCTGGTAATTGTTGTTATAGGAGAATTCGATATAAGGTAACCTCTTATCCTATCCAGACTTATCTTGCAACGCATAGGCTCTCAACATATCATCTAGGGTTAATTTGGTGACAAGGGGATCACAGGGGTATTGGAGGGGATTGAGGGGGAAATGAACTAATTTCCCCCTCAATCCCCTCCAATCCCCCAGTGATCCCTGGTCACCAAATCAGCCCCTAGGACTTGGTTACTTCTTTTAGTTTTGCCATCTGTTTGTGGCTGATAAGCTGAACTCAAATTCAAATGTGTGCCTAGAGCTTCATGCATCTGCTACCAGAAATGAGAGGTGAACTGCGTTCCTCTATCTAACACTATCTTCTCTAGCACACCATGAAGACAAACAATTTGAGACATGTACAGCTCCGCCAATACTGCACTGCTGTACCTAGTCTTGATAGGTATGAAGTGGGCTGACTTGGTCAAGTAGTCCACCGCTACCCAAATGTAATCATAGCTGGCTCGAGTGCGAAGCAACCCGACTATGAAGTCCATCCCAATCTCATCTCATTTGCATTGAGGAATCTGCAACGGCTACAACAAACCTGCGGGCCTCTCATGCTCTACTTTGATTCTTGTCACACCCGGGCTTTCAGGGACAAAGCCGGGTGCATCTCATACATGCGCCAAAGAAGACAACATATATAATAACAGAGTGTATAGAGATAAATGTCACAAAAATAATCAGAGTACTTATTACATAGCGGAAGTCTTACAAAATAAAAGATAAATATAACAGGATCTAAAATCCATCCTTGGCGCCAGAAAGCCAACTGGGAGACGACGACCTAGACCTCTCACGAACACAGCGCACATCCACCATACGCCTCATCTAGTGATACCTGTTCTTGACCTGTGGGGGGGTGTGAGACAGCAAGGGTGAGCTCACACATGATCATCGCTCAACAAGTTGTGGGGAATAATGTGGCATGAACTCACCAAAGGTGGGAGTTCATGTGAAGTGTAAGGTTGATCAACAAAATAAAGGTTGAAGCTGAGCATTGCTTTTATAAGTTGGTCAAAATTTTATTAGCAGTTACTAAGTGTAAGTAAATACCAAACCATAATAAATAATAGAACAAAATTAATACATAATCCCATGCAGATGCAAATGACAAATTGAATTTAAGTTCCATATTTAATCATGCGAGAGTCCTGAGCTGCTCTTGACCGTGAGCTCGGCTAATATACCAGTTTTACACTCTGCAAAGGTTGTACCCTTTACCCACAAGTCGTGTTTCCCATGTCGCCAGGGTTAGCTAGACCCTTAGACACTACCGAGGTGAATGGCTAGGGATCCACTACGAGGCCTCTACAAAGTTCCAGTAGCTTTCAAAAACCCGCTACAGTTTATGGGAAGAGCACATGCAAGAATCCCTCGTCTAACCGCCATCGCAGCAAAATCAACCTGAGAACCTCCTTGCATGCAACTCCCCTACTGCCCTTGCCCCTTTCGGGTAAGGTAGTCTTCTACTAGCTTTCCTAATTAGTTAGCCAAGGGGTCCCATTCCTCCCTTGTGGTGGCACGTATTTCTCAAGTTAAGCTCCATGTTCCAATTAACATAATATAATGATCTTGACATGAACATAAATAAAATAACATAATAATTGGAACATGGACATAATGTAGTATTAATCCCAAAACCATATAAAGCAATAGCAAAAACTACCCAAATGATTCAGGGATAATCAAGGTAAAAGGATAAACAGACTAGGGTGACCTATGGTCCCATCAAAATTAAACCTATGCATTGAATAGTGATAATAATGAACATTATTGTGTAACAAAAGTGGATTAAGGGCACAACTTGCCTGGCACTTGAGATTCCAGTTACCAGGGTGATTCTTCGGATCCTCGTGACCGCACTGCTAGTCGTAGCAATACAAACAGACATGGTATAGACAAAATTAACATCACACCGAACATAAGAACAAACTAATAATAATGATCTACGCGAAGCTACGAGATCGTGGGATCGAGAACTACTAAGATCGGAGTTACGATTAAGGAGTTATGATCTATAAAAGCTCTACGTAATTTAAATATTAAACTTATATTATAAATTGGTTAGTATAGATCATATGAGAAGTTATTCTATACATAATTATCTCAACTTTAATCTATGTTATAAATTAAACATAGATCATATTCTAATAGTCCATAATGATAAGCAATTAACCAGACTAACCAACATCAGTTAAATAAAGACCTAATTATAAAAGAATGAGACATGATATAATAGGTGTTGTTATTGCATGGTAATTATTTACACGAGACTAATGCAACTTGAATGGATCCAATCAGAGTTAAAACGGAGGAGTTATGAATTTCCTAAAGATTTTATATGTTTTATACAAGATTAAATAGGATATAAATTTTAATGTGACTTTCATGTGAAAACAGTGGTACTAACTGATAG
This sequence comes from Zea luxurians, assembly GCA_029449295.1. Lineage (NCBI taxonomy): Eukaryota > Viridiplantae > Streptophyta > Magnoliopsida > Poales > Poaceae > Zea > Zea luxurians. The sequence goes on along the minus strand of JAOPSE010000014.1, from coordinate 5,372,829 downwards.
ACATTAATATTACAAAATTATCTGAACTGGAATGGACTAAAAAGGATTTAAAATGCATTTTCTATGATTTATACAAGTTTCTACCATTATTTTTGTATTAAAAATGAATTTGGAATGAATTTCTCTAAATTTATAATCAGTCTGGACTGTTCGCCAAAATCAGAGAAGTGCAGGGTCCCGGGGGTAAAAGTTCCCAAGACACAGACTAAACTGCGGTGGATGGCAGGTTGAATAAATAAAAAGGTAGGGGTTCTTACGCAAAATTCATCGGCTGAAGGGGTAAGGGCGAGTACTGGCCATCCGATCAGGAAACAAGGGTACATATTAAATCTGTCCCGCTTGAACCGGAATGCCATCCGGGCCGTTAGATCCCTAACCTACCGTCCCAATTTTATGAAACCTAACTCAATTCACCGCCGCATGATCCCGAGCGGACGCACCGGATCACCATCGGACACGATCAAATCTCATCCGTCCCCTACTAAACGGACTGGCCGACGCGATATCCTCTTTCCTACGGCGCCCAGCCATGGCCTTGGTGGCGCCATCACCGGCGAGAAAGCAACCCCATGCTCTGTACTCGGTTCCCCATCGTGCTTGGTGATGAATGAAGAATTTGCCAGGGGAAAAAGGTTAGGGGTTGTTTACTGTTGGTGGAGGACATGGACGGTCTGGTCACAGCGAAGCGGCCTGGTGGTGGACCAAGTGATTCCGGCGAGCAATTTGCCGAGATTTGGCTTCCCAAGAGCACCGGATTCCTCGTAGAGACGCCCATTGTGCTCCAACGAAAGTCCCAAGCACCCAGCCGAGCCCCAATGCCCTCTGCCCTAAGGATTCGACCGCAACTGCGAGCGGACGACCTCCGCGGATGCTCTCTCTTTCTCTGGAACTTTTGAGGTATGGCGAGGGAAGGGGAAATTAGATCTTGGCGCACGGTTCTTATGGCCCAAGGAGTGACCGCTTCAACAATTCTAGCTGGATTTGGTTGGCGACCGCGCGATTGGGGCAGTCAGTTGTGAGCGCCACGCGCGGATAGGGAAGAAGGCACCTAACACAGGGGTCCTAGTGGGCAGCGGTAGCAAGGCCGACCCAGCCACGTGAACGCGGGACCCACATGGCCGCGACCACGAAAACATTCACGTACGCGCAGGAGAGAGCCAGGGGCTGGCCCAGGCGTCGGCGCGAAACGGTGGGCAGGAGAGGGAGACACAGAGTTGGGCCGGCCGGACGACCCATGCAAACGCGAGGGAGATGGGTCACCGAGCGAGTGGGCCAAAATGGTTTCCTGGCCCAAGCGGCGGCTCTCTTTTTTTCTTTTTTTTATTTTGTTTTGAATTTCTTTCTCCATTTCCTTTTGTATTTTCGTTTCCTTTTAATTTCTAAAACTCAATTTGAATTCAATTTTAATTGTGAACTCTTGCTCATTTTAAATGTACAATCTAAATATACTAATATAGATGGACCTAACTATTTTTATATACATATTTCTTTATTTTTACATAACATTTTCTTTCTCTTCTCTAAACTCCAACTTGCAAATTAGGGTTGAATCTCCAAATTTGGATTTTTAATATATTTATTTTTACATTATTTTTATATTGTCACAAAATGCACAAAAAAATAAAAATCTCAGCATGATGCAATGATTTAGTGGCATATATTTTATAATTATCCGTTTTAAAATATGGTGTTCACATGTGATGGCACAAAAAGTTCAAACTCCCACATAGATAAAGTGAACTTGTTTCTCCCTTTGATATTAGCTCTTGCTAATTACAAATTGGGTATTACAATTCTCTAACAACTGTCACATATAGCCACATGCTCTACGATCTCTCTTTTCATTCCGTACCACCAGAATTTCTTCTTCAGATCCTAATACATCTTCTCACTTCCAGGATGTATGGAATAAGTTGTATCATGAGCTTTCTTGAGGATCAACTCCCGAATGGACTGAACAATGGGAACACACAGACGGTCCTTGAACCATACCACACAGTTCTGCATCTTCCCGAAAATCTTTGCCTCTTCCTTCTAGAATTAGCTGCCGAATTTCATTGATCTTCTCATCGTTCTTTTGTGCTTCATTGATTTCCTGCTCTAAAGTGGGTTCTAACTGCAACTCTTAATCCTCGCGTGTTGTTCAAAAATATGAGGCTCAACCTATCAAATTCTTTGGCCAACTCATAATGCATCGGGCGAGCGACCATCATGTTGACTTGACTCTTTCTGCTCAAAGCATCTGCAATCATGTTCGCTTTGCCTGGTTGGTAGTGGATTTCCAATTCATAATATTTAATCAGCTCTAACCATCTTCGTTGTCTCATATTTAGTTCCGACTAGGTGAATATGTACTTTAGACTCTTGTGGTCTATATAAACATCACACTTCTGCCCGTACAGATAATGCCTCCATGTCTTTAGTGCATGAACCTATAACACCCCAGGTGTTACCCAAGGCCCCGGCTTAATACCTGCACCTATGGCCTATTATCACATGTGTTAAGTAGAAAGAGAAGACACCCAAAGCTTTAGAACCATGGCTAAACTAACTGATGATCTTGATGGGAGGGATACCCTAGCCTGCATGTATCTTCACCTATGAAAAAGGTTCTAAAACCCTCATTTCCCCTCTTGAGCCATTAAAACCCAAACATTGGATTGAAGGGAAAATTATGCAAATGGCCAATTCATGAATTGAACCCTTTATCAAAGTTGGAGTGCATTAATGTACCTACAAAATGTAGTAAGAAAAGTATTGCAAAAAGGTCCAACAAAAACCCCAAATCAAGCCCCTAAGTGGAGAGCACACTAGAGCCATTCATTTTTCTCTAAGTCAAAAATCAGCCCTAATCTAAAGATCAGAAGTGTTCACCCTTTTGCTGGCGCCAAAACCACATGGTCCAAATAACAAAAAGGAACCAAACTACCTAAGGCACACCCCTGAAAAGTTTGAAACCAAACCAGGGTGGTTTGACATGGTTTGGCATCCATTTTGTCGCGGGGTGAACAGTGCAGAGAGACAAGACTTGGTGCCACCATATCTTCTAAGCTAGGCCAGATCTCCCCTTGGAACTCAGATGAACTAGATAGCTCTAGGTGCAGGGAAGAAATCTTACACAAGACATATGGCCAGATTCGCAGGTTTGGGAGCTCTTCAGGCGCAAGAACTTGGGCAGATTAACACGGCCATGTGTTCGACGCGCCCTGGCAATGCCAGAGCGCACCTCAGCGCCCGGCACCACGCGCGCTGCGCCTCGCCGCGTCAACCCCGTGCCCACGCCCGTGCCCGCGGCTATAAAGCCCACACTGGTCTCGACCGTACGCCCCCGCTCACTCCCAACCCTGCCCTAAGCACGAGTTCACTGGAGTTTGCCTAGAGAACGGACGTGCCAGCGGCCGTGCAAGCCCAGGCCGCCGTAGACCGACCACTCCAGCCCCCCTCCACCCCGCCTAACCCTTTGGCTAGCTTCCCCGAAGCTCAGTGAAGCTTCCCGAGCCACGGATTGGACACCACCTCGCCAGAGACGCCAGATCGACGTCGTCGAACTTCAACCGGCCGTCGTCGCACGTAGATCCGAGCCACACTGTAAGCCATTCATCGATTCCTTATTCCTACGACATCCTTGACCTCTAGTGAAGCTCCCCGTGCCATTTAATTGAACTATACCGCCGAGAGCAGGCCGAAGCACACGCCGCCGACGAGCCCGACCGCCTGCGCACGTGGCCAGCCCTATTCTGGCCATCACCGCCAGCGATCTGCCCCACGACGTGACCGCCAGGACCTCTCGGACCTCACCCGATCCTCCACCAGACCTCTCTCGCCACCGGTAAGCTGTGCCACCCTTTTTCCTCTCTACGGTCACTGTTCTGGTAGGGAAGGAGCTCGGGATAAGAAAGAGAAAGGCCAGGGGGGTTTTCGTGATGTTAGTGACACAGTGAAACAGTTCTGCAGCGGCACCGTTTAAATGATTTATTTAAAGGAAACCCTAGGGGCCCCGGTGCAAACCTGTTTTCCTTAAACCTTTAAGATTTATTCTTTTAAATAAGTACAGAACTTGAAAAATTCATAACTCGAGTTTTATCCAATCAAATTTTATCAAACCAATTTTGCTAGGTCCTAAATATTATGAACTATTTAGGAAAAATAATAAACACCCTGATTCCTGCAATACGTTTTGAGTTTTAATTTAAATAAGTATACTGCCCAAAATTAAATAAATACAGGAAAACTAGGAATACTTTTGGACTTAGGGTAATAAAAATTAGAGACATACTTAACTACTAACTACCCTGTTAAAAAATGTTAAACTCCTTAGTATACTAGGTTAAGAAAGGATTAACCACCAAAACTTGTTTTGGTCCAAACCTTAAAAATGGAGAAGGGGATTTAAAATAAGAACAAGAGGGCAACCACATTTTTCCTAGCTTGCTCAAGTAACATAGTTCATAAGAAAATTTTGTTGAACCCTCTGTTAGTACAAAAGAAATGCACCACATTTTATTTCATAAAAACAATATGAACTTAGAAAAATCCTAGAAAAATAACCCTAAGGAGAAACCACCCCAACCCTTGGGATAATTGCTGATATGCTAGTAAGAATCTAGGAAAAATATAAGTTCTGTTGTTTGATATTTTTCAAGTAACAAGTTAGTTATAAGTGCCTTTTTGACATTTAACTTTAGAAAATCACAACTAAATAACCATTAAACCAATTCTGTGATTTTTGGCACAGAGGCCTATTATTACCCATAGATATTGGCAAAAATAAGTTTTAGTACACAACCCTCACCTAGATCAGAGATGTAGTGCCTAGTGACCATCTACCCTCACTTTTGCCATTTTTGCCCAAGGTTTATCTTAATTAATTCTAACCTCAAAATTTTAGAATGAACTGTAGAGACCAAGGTTAACCCACTGTAATTTTTGCAACATTTTTGGAAAATTCTAAATCACCATGGTAGTTCAAGAGCACTCAAAAATAAGCATAAATAGAAAGTAAAAAGGGAATTATGGAAGAAATTACTATTATACAATTAAATCTCCCTAAGAGCCCAATAAAACATAAAGGAGATGATTAAAATCCTCAAATTCACTCAAGACCCTAAAACAGTGGTGTACAAAACACTGAGAACACCATCCGATAAAGAAACCCTAGTTTACCCACTGTTTTAATATTGTTTCACCATACATAGTATTTACTAAATTGACATGTCATTAATATACATGTATCTTATTCATTGCATTCGATAGATTGTAATCTCGCTGACGGAGAGTATGTCCTCATTCTGGAGCAAGGAGTTGCTCAGGAGGTAGTCCAGGAGCCAGCACCAGAGCCTACTACTGAGGACCTGCCTGCCCCAGCTTTTGAAGGCAAGCCCCGATTTTATGCATAACCATTTATATATGCTATTTTACTACACTTAATGTTTGTAGGTTTGTACTGTGCACTCAAGTGTAGGAGTTGACTGAAACCCTAGTTGCATGAACTCAGGATTCCTTTTGAGATGGATACTAGTATGCTAGGTTGAGTAGCGGCATTGCTAATTAGGGATCTCGGTAGAAGTCGAGTGATTTTTCTAGCACTCACGCGAGGTCAGGAATTGGTTGTATCCATTTTGATAACGGAATGATGATGGTCTGTGGACATGGATCCATGGGGATGCGTGGTCTACGAGACGAAATTGGAATAAGGATTAACGTGCGGATACCTGTGTCAGGCGTTTGAACTGTACTAAGCACATGCCGAGAAATATGGTAAATCGGTAAGCCTAGTACCTGAGTGAACCTGCCCGCGGATTGATCTCCTCACGCGACCTGAGATGTGGTCTCCCATTCCGGTTATGGTGGGTACAAGTGCGGTCACTACACGACGGCAGTCGGGGTCAGTGAGGCATTATACGCCAAGGCAGTGGGCCTCTTTCTGTTGATGGGGAATCGATGGGGACGGTTGATATGTGTGGGGACGGAGTGCCTCACCACGTCGTGTGTTTAGGTTTATCTTGCATGGTTTAAAAACTCAATTCGAATCGTCTGCTTCTCGCAGCTAATGATACTGCTTGATCCATTGTACTGCATTGAGTAATAAGTGGAAATGAGTTGATTGGCAAAAGATGTTGATTGCTAAAAATGTTTGATACCATGTATGAGTAGCTAGGTACTCATCTAGTTTAAAAACGATCATACTAAAACTTGAAAAGCTAAAACTTGATTTTAGACTCAGCTAGTGCTTTTGGCAAACCAAACCCGTTAGCCAAACAGCTGCATGTCTAGAGGTAGAGGAGTAGACTCCGCACACCAGGTAAGTCTAGCTGAGTATTAGTATACTCGGCCTTGCTTGTGGCATAATTTTTACAGGTTCTTTGGAGGATATGGTTGCTGGAGTGACTTGGCCGTCTACCTTGCCACCGGGTTGGACAGTCGAGTGGGACCCTACCTCAGCAAGAGAGGAGCATGAGGAGTGATGGGCCAGGCTTCCCCATCCTCCCTTTTATTTACCATTAGTTAATTTCCGCTGCATCCAGAACAATGATTACTACTTTTGCAAAACTCCGATGATGTTGTAATAACCTTAAGTACTTCTTTAAATTATGGTTTTATGCTTTATTGTATTTGCTCTGTGCCTCACCTTCGAGTGAGTATGTGGTACTTGATCCTATTAATGGCCTAGTCGGACTAGATCTGAGGGACTGACGGTTTATTCCTATTTAAGTGTGGTCTAGCCTCTAAGGTAGGACTTAGCCACTTAAGTTGGAATAATTCGGGCGGTTCCGCCATAGAACCATTGCTGCTAACTCCAGGTCATGGATTGGATAATTCTTCTCAGTGAACCTTCAGCTGTCGGGACGAGTAAGCCACAACTCTTCCCCTCTTACATCAATACACATCCCAAGCCAGTGTAGCAAGCATCGCAATAAACCGAGAAGAGCTTGTGCACATCAGGCAAGACTAAGACAGGCGTTGTAGTCAACTTCTCTTTCAGCGCTTCAAAGGACTTTTGGCACTTCTGGGTCCACTTGAACTCAACTTTGTTTGCCAGCAAAGCTGTCAGCGGTCTCGCAATCTTTGAAAACCCTTCAATGAATCACCGATAATATCCAGCCATTCCAATAAAGCTCTTGATTCCTCGAACATCTATTGGCGCTTTCTAGTTCAGAATGTCTGCCACTTTCTTCGGATCCACAGCCAATCCATCTTTGTTTATAATGTGACCCAAGAACATGACTTCATCAATCCAGAACTCGCACTTGCTCAACTTTGCATATAGCTGGTGCTCTCACAATCTCTGCAATACCATCTTTAGATGATCCACATGCCCCTCCCACTTTGAGAATATATGAGAATGTCGTCAATGAATACTACCACAAACTTGTCAAGATAATCCATGAATACATTGTTCATCAGATTCGTGAAGAAGGCTAGCACATTCGTCAGGCCAAAAGACATAACAGTGTACTCATACAACCCATACTTGGTAATAAATGTTGTCTTCAGGATGTCCGAAGGTCGGATCCTAAGCTGGTGATAACATGACCTCACATCTATCTTCGAAAACACGCTGGCTCCTCTCAGCTGGTTGAACAGATCTTATATTCTGGGCAAGGGGTACTTGTTCTTGATTGTGATTTCATTCAAAGCTCGGTAATTGATGCACATCCTCCTAGTGCCATCTTTCTTCTCCACAAACAGGACAAGGGCGACCCAAGGTGAGGTACTCGGTCTGATGTAACCTTTCTCTGATAGCTCATCTATTTGCTTCTTGAGCTCCACCAACTCTAGTCTAGATACCCTATAGGCTCTCTTAGAAATGGGGGCGGTGCCAGGAATAAGATCTACGACAAACTCAACTTTTCGCTCAAGTGGCATAGCTGGTAGATCTTTAGGGAACACATCCCGAAATTTTGACACAACCTTGATAGCCTCTAGTGAATCGACCTCTATGCTATCAATAGTGTTGGTCACTTGTTCCCAAATGCTATGAGTCAAGAACAAGGCAAAACAATTGTTAAGTTTTAAAGACCTTCGTCTTCCGAAGCATTATCTCCCCATGGACATAATGATCATCGGACGAAGGTCATGAAGGACATGCCTTCATCATCTTATAAGTAAACATGAAAACAAAGAGATGAAAAATAGCGAACATAACTCATTGATTCATTTATATTTGCATTCCATAAAATATGTACGAGTATTAACATAATCTATATTATATTGATACCTTCGGCTTGCTCGAAGGTGTTGACGTAAGAGTGATTACAATCCAGCATGAATAGTATGGTGCTACTGTTCATCTATTTATAGGCACGGGACACAGCCTGGGTAAAAGTACATTTATGTCCCTGACATTTACTTATGATCATAACATAAATCATTAAGGACTAGCTAGTCTTTTTCCCTTTCGGTCGGCATCATGTTCAGTCTTCATCACCATTATAAGTCAAAGTTGTTATTCTCTGGTCATAGCTTCAGCGTTCATTCTTGTCACCTTCGGATCATATCTTCACCTTTATGCCTTTATTATGGGGAGAAACATACATCCTGAATCTGAAGCTCCCTGTAATAATCTATATCATGCTGAAAACAAATGGTTAATCATGTTTTTGAGGACCTTCGGAAGAGGAAGGCCCCCAACAGTAGCCCCTCGCAGTATTAATTTGTTCCTTTGTAACAAATTTAGACTGCGACGTGAATGAAGGCCTTTAGCCGAAGGTTCGAAAAAACACCTTCCCTTCGCTAGAATAGCGAATCATTCTGAACTGTTGGACCCACCGAGCTGTGGGGCTCTGAGTATATATATAGAAGGTTGTGTCGCAAATATTTTTCGTGCGATCTAGCTGTTTGCGCTGTGTTTGCCATGCTAGCCTTCTTCTCTTTTGCAAGCTCGATTGACTTTTGAGCTTCGGCATCTGCTCAACCATCACCAAAATGGCTAAGGAGGAGAAGATCACAGACCCCACACTATCGGGGTTTTCCGAAGCTATGGAGAAGACCAACATAGAGAAAATCACCAATGAGATGTTGGCCGGGTTGTCTGAAGGACTCCAGCGATAGCGACAGTTTTGACATGGAGAGTGGGAATGAAGATGTCAAAGATTGGCTGTGGAGGTTGAGCCATGTTGTTTTTGGGAAATCAACTGTCAAACAAGAGCAAACTAAAACGATGAAAGGCAAATATTTTCATGATGTTTCCATAGTGAGGGCTAGGGGAGAAAGCATCGTTACCCTTCCCAAAGCTAATGAGGTAGTAGTTTTCAAGAGCTTCATGAAAGTTGGGCTTCACTTTCCGCTACACAAGATGTTGGATGAGGCTTTGAAGACATTTGAGATATTCCTTCATCAACTTACCCCCGAAGCTCTTATCAAAGTGGGGGTTTTTATATGGGCCATGAGGAGTCAGGGACTGGAGCTGGATGCTAAGTGCTTCTACAACATTCACGAGTTATCTTACCAGACGAAGGCGACAAGAAAAGAACAATATCATAACAACTTCGCCTGTTACAGCTTCGTGCCCCGCTCCGAGGCAAAATACCATGTGCCTACATTTCAGAAGAAGTGGCCGGGCTCTTGGATGAAGCAATGGTTTTACGTGAAGAATGACCTGGATCAGAGGGAGGATGTGAGGGGCGTCATTCAGCGTCCTATATGGTCACACTTCGGCATTAGAAGGCCATCAATCGCACTTGGGAATGAAGTGCAAGCGTGCCAAATGGCCTTCAACACCATGTTGGGGACTTGTTCTCAAATGCTATAAGTTAAGAACAAGGCAACACAAAATGTTAAATGTTGATGCCCTTCGTCCAACGAAGCATTATTCCCCTAAGGATTAATGAACTTTGGACGAAGGTTAAAGACAATATGATTACGAAGATTAAATCTTCGTAATTGAATTCTAATAAAATATGAAGCGTCAAAGGTAAATGAATTATAAATGAACAACATTACTTTCATATTATATTGATTTAATATATTTAAGCATTGGATACAACTATACCTTTGCCTTGACAAAGATTGATTCTCGAATGATGCGGTTGCAATTACAGGAATGCGTGAACAGTAAAGGAATACTGTTCACTATTTATAGGCACTGGGACACAGCCTGTGAGGAATTACAACCATGCCCCTCATAAGGAATTACAACAACTGACTTAAATATTTATGGACTAAAAGGTCATTCTACTCTTAAGTCGGTTTGTAATTCCGAAGCTTCATGAAGAGGAACCTTCGGTCATCACATGCGGACAGCTTCAGCCGAAGCTGTTTCTCCCTACAAGACCTTCGGCGACGAAGCATAATCCCAACACACCATATGCACCTAAATTGGCACGAGAGATTTAGTTCAAGAGCACACTGCTTACAAAGTATGGCCTCTTGCAAATAAATGGGAAATGTCGAGGGAAGCTGCCGCTGGCTCCAGCCGAAGTGGCTTGGTATATCTAAATACACCTTCTAATACAGAAGCCAATTTGATGAGCCAAATGATGACTAGCTAGACAGTATAGAGGCAACGATTGATGAGCTACTTGGAGCCTACTCAAGGACAAAAGACGAAGCCATGACAGTTGCCTTCGGTGCTCGAGGGAAAAAGAGGCTGAACAGGGTTTTCGATGTTATCGGGTTTGTTTACCCTGATTACTGCTTTCCTGTTTGAAAGCAAGGGGGAAAAGGAAAGTTGCTGCTTCAACATCTTCTAGTGCGCCAAAGGCGAAGAGAGTTAAGGTCTTGACACGAAGGCCGAAGCCCATTGGGACGGTCGATGTGCTGAAGCTAATTGAAAGGGCAGAAGCTGCCCCTTAGCCACAGAAACAGCTCCTGTGATGTGGACATCACTACCATGGATACAAACAACACTCCCTTAGTTGATGTTCATGGTCCGATTACTCGCACACGTGCAAGGCAATTGAATTTGCAGGTCAGCTCGTTCCTATGTACTTATTCTTGTGCATTTGAGAATAGTGTGCTACCTAATAAATTAATTGTACTTAGGAATGAAGGAAAGGACCAGCAAGGACATGGTGAAGGACTTGGAGGCGTGGAAGGCCAGCAAGGACGTTCGGATCAAGGTGGAGGAACAAACTGACGTCCGTAATCTATCTCGATGCTGCGACACCACAAATGGGCCTTTGGGCCGTGTATCTTTGTTGGGCCCATTAGGGCGTGTCTAGGGGGGAGTCCGCTCCTAACCCTTATATAATCAATAGCTGCCACCACATTAGGGCTCGGCTTTTGCTTAAGTTTAGATCTGTCAAGAACAGTCGCCGTAGATCGGTTTGTGAGACCCCAACTTGTGAGCGTAATCATTCATCCGCAATATTCTAGATTGTGTTCTTTCTTGTTCTTGCTTGTGTCTTCGATTCTCAGGCAGGAATTTTCCCTCGTGGCGAGGTCAATCATGCAGTGCATGGTTGATAACCAGAGGAGAAGTGGTGCTGCGATTGCGGGGTTCTAGTCATGTTGATTGGAAGCCGGATCATCTGTGTGACATCTCCACCAAATCGATAGTTATCTTCACCTGACGGAAGATCGGGCACCTCCGTTCCTATCAAGTGGTAATCAGAGGCTCAGGTATTACCATCAGGCTTTCCCTAGTTTAGTTTAGGTTTTTCATCCTATAACTCCAGATAATTGCCATACAAAAAAAACAATTCTGTTGTCCTAGAACCCTTGTTTAGCCTTTGCAATTTCTTTTTCAGTTTGGCTTTGTTCAGTTCGTGCCCGTGGTCGAGTCGTGTTGCTAATTTAGGGTGTATCTTCATCGTAGATCAACTGACCTCGCTAGCTGCGATCCCATCCACCATTACCCAGATCACAAGTCGATCCACTCATTAATCGACTTGCCCTCGCTAGCCGCCGCCGCGCCAGCCCTAGATAGATTGCAGATACGCCGCTATCCCATCCACCATTACCCAGATCACAAGTTGATCCACTCCATTAATCGACTTGCCCTAACCGCTGTGATTGCAGATAGGGAATTTTTGCCCTAACTGCCGCTTTCTAGTCATGCCTCCAAAAACATAACTTGAGGTACCTTCCTTAAACCGGGCATAACTTTTCGCTCGGGTGTCCAAAAAATCTGAAATTTTTACAGGAGCTTGTTGACACCATTCTGAGGCTGGCCAAACTTGCCTTTGGCCTATTTGGTTTTGATAAAATTGTCAAAAAAATTCAGGAAAATAAAGAAAAAAATTGTCAATGCTCTTGCACGCTTTTCAGAAAACTTGCTCATTTTCTGTAGACCACATCTGATCTCTGTTTTAGGTGAAACTTGGTGTAGCTCCTATTTTGTTGCTTCTTATGCTGAGAAAAATATCAAAAAAATCATACAAAAAAGAAAAACAAAATCAACAGTGATTCCTACTAGTGCCTTTTTGGCCTCGCTAGTACAATATTTACGGTACTGCCATTCTGCTAGTTCCATTGTTCTTTGTTCCAACTTGTTGTGCTACGCCTCGGATACATCTCTTAGCCAGCAATTGTGACTTGTGCTTTGGATATTTATTGAACTTCGCTCATTTGCACTCGATTTTGTTCCACATTCACATACATATTGTGCCTGTCCTACAGCTCCACATACAATATCTTCTGATCAATACAGATTTGACCTTGCAATCGTGGTTTCACTACCTCTTGGTAAGTATCATGAACCAGCCTCCGATTGTACCATCCTTTGCTTGTATTTCGTCAGACACTTGTAAGAGCTTGGTAAGATACATTAGAGCGTGTTCCTATGTTCCACCTAAGAGGAGCATGTAGTGAAATTATTAGGGATAACCGTCACCGTTTGTTTCCTGTTTTTGTGTTTCGATGGTAGGCTATGACGAAGAAGCAAGGATCCCTACAGACTTTGATCAATGTGTTAGCCGCCAAGATCTTGAGGCAAATAACAAGCTCCTGAAGGAGCAACTGGAGGAGATGGTCCACAAGTCAATGCATGATGCCTTCATTGACATGAAACTTGGCAAGACTTATGAGAGGCTGGATCAACTATTGTCCCAGATCGTCAACAGACTTGATGTATTGGAGACGTGACAACAAGCACCGCCACCACCACCTCCTCGTCCACGTCTTCCCGATGATGCGGTGTTTGAAGAAGAAGGTAATTATGATGAAGCGGCCACCAGAGATTTGCGCCTACATCGCCGTCTTCGTCAAAACACAGAAGGTATGCCACACCGCCAGCAAGGTAATAACAATCGTGCTCCTAACAACCCTTATGCTAAGCTTAAATTTACTATACCATCTTTTTCGGGTCATTATGATGCTAAGGGATATCTTGATTGGGAGATGACGATAGAACAGAAATTTGCTGCCCACCTTGTACCTGAACGACAACAAGTTAGACAAGCCACTAGTGAATTTAAAGATTTTGCTATTGTCTGGTGGACTGGTCTAGTTGGGGATAGTAGAGCACCTACGACTTGGGAAGACCTTAAGGTAGCTATGCGCGATAGATTTGTTCCCCCATCTTATCATAGAGAATTGCGTAAGAAATTGATGTGTTTAGAGCAAGGGGATAAATCTGTTCAAGATTATTATGCTAAGCTTCAGAAGGGATTGCAGCGTTGTGGGATAGTAGAAGGACATGAGGACGCTCTTTGCCATTTTTATTCAGGTTTGCGGCGTAATATTCAGGACATTGTGCATTACAAAGAATTTAACACTATCAACAAGTTGTTCTAGTTTGCTATGCTTGCAGAGAAGGAATTGCAGGGACGCCAACATCGACCTAGTGCTACTTTTGGGACCTCCTCTACATCACGGATGCACACACCTGCCTCGAGTCATAAACCTTCGACCACTCCAGCGTCCACGCGACCTCCCTCGACACCTGCTGCACATGTTGGTAAACTTCCTTTGCAGGTACCCGCCAAGAAACAGAATTCACCAGCACCTGCAGCACATTCTAGTGGTCGTTCTTCGAGTATTGTTTGCCACCGTTGTCATGGGATTGGTCACGTGAAGAAGGATTGCCCAAGTCAGTGAACATACATTGCTATGGATGATGGCTACATTAGTGCTTCCGATGGTGAGGATGACGATGATGACTCCAGTGATGTTGCTGCTAATGATGATGCCATGCTTGGTGCTGATGCTACGGTGAACCTTCGAAGCATCATGGTGCAGCGTGTTCTTAGTTCTCAGCCAGAATCATCACAGAAGCAGCAACACCATAATTTGTTCCAGACCTTCTTCGCCATCGAGAATTGGCATGCACGTGTTATTATTGATGGTGGAAGCTGCAATAATTTGGTGAGTTCAGATTTAGTCAAGAAGCTTGGCCTGACCACACTTCCACGGCCACATCCATACCACATTCAGTGGATCAATGATTCAGGCAAGGTTAAGGTAACACACATGGTACATGTGCATTTCTCCATTGGTATGTATTCTGATTATGCGGATTGCGATGTAGTACCTATGGAAGCTTGTTCTCTTTTGTTGGGTAGACCTTGGGAATATGATACTGATGCAAGGAGTAATAGATACACTTTTAGGCATAAAGATAAAAACATTACTTTGCTACCTTTGACTCTTGCTGAAATTGTTCAAGCTGATAAAGATAGAGCTGCAAGTACCTATAAGGTACCAACTAATGAGACAGAAATTCAGCAACAAATTAAATTGAAAGCTCCTGTCATGCTTGCTACCAAATCTGATCTTCTTGAAACTCATGCTACTGATGCCTGTTGCTATGCCTTGGTTTGCAAAGATGCTTTCTTTTCTATTGATGATATTCCTAGCACTTTGCCTGCATCTGTGACTAAACTTTTGCAGCAGTTCTGAGATGTTTTTCCCTCTGAGTTACCTCCAGGACTTCCTCCCATTCATGGGATTGTGCACCAGATTGATTTGATTCCTGGAGCGAGTTTGCCCAACCGTGCTACATATCGAGCAAATCCTGAGGAGACTAAGGAGATTCAGCGCCAAGTCCAAGACCTTTTGGACCGCGGGTATGTACATGAGAGCCTTAGTCCTTGTTCTGTTCCTATCATTGTGATTCCAAAGAAAGATGGCAGTTGGCGCATGTGTGTATATTGTAGAGCCATTAACAACATCACTATCCAGTACCGTCATCCTACTCCTCGATTAGATGATATGCTTGATGAGTTAAGTGGTTCTAAAATATTTTCTAAGATTGATTTGCGTAGTGGGTACCACCAAATTAGAATGAAATTAGGCGATGAATGGAAAACTGCTTTTAAAACCAAGTTCGGCTTATATGAGTGGTTAGTGATGCCTTTTGGATTAACTAATGCCCCTAGTACTTTTATGCGTTTGATGAACGAGGTTTTGTGCCCATTTATTGGAAAATTTGTGGTGGTTTATTTTGATGATATCTTGATCTACAACACTTGTTTATCTGAACATCTTGACCATCTACGTGTTGTTTTTGATGCTTTGCGCGTCGCGCGCTTATTTGCTAACCTTGACAAATGCACCTTTTGCATCGAACGAGTATCGTTTCTTTGCTATGTTGTCACTCCACAGGGTATTGAGGTTGATGAGGCCAAGGTGCATGCTATTCAAAGTTGGCCAACGCCAACGACCGTGACACAAGTTTGGAGTTTTCTTAGACTTGCAGGATTTTATCGTCGTTTCGTGAAGGATTTTAGCACCATCGCTACCCCACTACATGAGTTGACCAAGAAGGGTGTTTTATTTAATTGGGGGCAGTCACAAGAGGATTGTTTTACTCTTTTAAAAGAGAAGCTTACTCACGCGCCACTACTCCAACTTCCTGCCTTTGGTAAGACTTTTGAACTCGAATGTGATGCAAATGGAGTTGGCATTGGTGCTGTTTTGATGCAAGGAGGTAAACCCGTTGCATATTTTAGTGAGAAATTGAATGGCCCTATTCTTAATTACTACTTATGATAAAGAATTATATGCTCTCATACGATCTTTGCAAACATGGAAACATTATTTGTGGTATAAGGAATTTGTTATTCATTCTGATCATGAGTCACTTAAGCATCTTCGTAGTCAAACAAATCTGAACCGTACACATGCTAAGTGAGTGGAATTTCTTGAAACTTTTCCTTACATCATTAAACATAATAAGGGGAATGATAATGTGATTGCCGATGCTTTGTCTAGACGCTATGCTATGTTGTCTCAACTTGATTGTCGTATTTTTGGACTTGAAACAATTAAGGGACAATATGCTTTTGATGATGACTTTTAAAGAGGTTGCATTAAATTGTAAAGAAGGCCATACATGGAATAAATTTGTGCTAAATGATGGATACTTGTTTAGAGCTAACCGCCTATGCATTCCAGTTGGTTGGGTTAGTCTTTTGTTGTTGCAGGAAGCGCATGGTGGTGGTTTGATGGGTCACTTCGGTGCCAAGAAGATGGAGGCTGTGCTGTCCACACACTTCTTTTGGCCTTGAATGCGGTGTGATGTTGAGCGCTTTGTAGCAAGATGCACGATGTGTCAAAAAGCTAAGTCACGATTGAACCCACATGGTTTGTATATGCCTCTTCCTATTCCTTCAGTTCTGTGGGCGGATATTTCTATGGATTTTGTTTTGGGATTATCTAGGACGAAGAGGGGGAGTGATAGTGTTTTTGTTGTGGTTGATCGTTTTTCTAAGATGGCACATTTTATACCTTGTCACAAAATGGATGATGCCATTCATATTGCTAACCTCTTTTTCAAAGAGATTGTTCGTTTGCATGGTATGCCTTGTACTATTGTTTCAGATCATGATGTAAAATTCTTGAGTCATTTTTTTGGAGTACTCTATGGAACAAATTGGGGACAAAATTGCTGTTTTCTACTACTTGTCATCCCCAAACTAATGGACAAACGGAAGTTGTGAATAGAACATTGTCTGCAATGCTACGAGAAATATTGAAGAAAAACTTGAAAATGTGGGAAGAGTGTTTGCCTCATGTGGAGTTTGCATATAATCGGGAGGAAAACTCCACCACCAAGGTAAGTCCTTTTCTGGTAGTGTATGGTTTTAACCCTCGTGCTCCTATTGATCTTTTGCCTCTACCTACTACTGAGCAAGTACATAGTGATGCTAAGGAGCGTGCTGACTTTATTTTGAAACTTCATGCTTCAACTAAAGTAAACATTGAAAATATGAATGAAAAATATAGAATTGCTGGTAGTCAAGGTAGAAAACAAGTTATGCTTGAAGTGGGTGATTTAGTGTGGTTGCACTTGAGAAAAGATAGATTTCGAGAGTTAAGAAAGTCTAAATTGATGCCACGTGCTGTTGGTCCATATAAGATTTTGGAGAAAATAAATGATAATGCATATAAACTTGAGTTGCCTCCCGAGTTCCGGGTTAGTCCTACATTTAACATTGCAGATTTGAAACCATATTTGGGGGAAGAAGATGAGCTTGAGTCGAGGACGACTCCACTTCAAGAGGGGGAGGATGATGAGGACATCACTACCATGGATACAAACAACACTATCGTAGTTGATGTTCAAGGTCCGATTACTCGCGCACGCGGAAGACAATTGAATTTGCAGGTCAGCTCGATCCTATGTACTTATTCTTGTGCATTTGAGAATAGTGTGCTACCTAATGAATTAATTGTACTTAGGAATGAAGGAAAGGACCAGGAAGGACATCGTGAAGGACTTGGAGGCGTGGAAGGCCAGCAAGGACGTTCGGATCAAGGTGGAGGACCAAACTGGCGTTCGTAATCTATCTCGGTGCTGCGACACCATAAATGGGCGTTTGGGCTGTGTATCTTTGTTGGGCACATTAAGGCATGTCTACGGAGGGAGTCCGCTCCTATCCCTTATATAATCAGTAGCCGCCACCACATTAGGGCTTGGGTTTTGCTTAAGTTTAGATCTGTCAAGAATAGTCGTCGTAGATCGTTTATGAGACCCCAACTTGTGAGCGTAATCATTCATCCGCAATATTCTAGATTGTGTTCTTTCTTGTTCTTGCTTGTGTTTTCGATTCTCAAGGCAGGAATTAGCCCTCGTGGCAAGGTCAATCGTGTAGTGCACGGTTGATAACCAGAGGAGAAGTGGTGCCGCAATTGTGGGGTTCTAGTCGTGTTGATTGGAAGCCAGATCGTATGTGTGACATCTCCACCAAATCGATAGTTATCTTCACCTGACGGAAGATTGGGCACCTCCGTTCCTATCATCCTGTGATGCCAATCGAAGCTAGTGCAGACTCGGTCAAAGAGCCGGAATTAGAGAAGGCAGCAAAACAGCCAAAGTTGCTGAGCCCAGCAGCTGTAACAAGTCTACTGAAGCCATCAAGTACTATAACAACGACTCCAAGGAAAAGAAGAATGGCTAGTGTTTTAGATGCTGTTTTAGAATCAGTAAAGGCACCGGTTTCTGCTTCTGCCGAAGCTTCTGGTGAAACATTTGGAGATGCCAAAGAAGCAACTACTGCAAGCACGACTAATGTTCTTACCGAAGCTAGAGCTTCGGAAGCTTGTGCCAATAGGGCTGGTGGAAGAAAGTGCTCCTGTAAAATCTAAATCCCCTGCTCCCGAAGCACCTCCTCATGGTGAGTTGGAATTCATTGTTCGACATGCCTCGGGAAAGCAGCTATCTTCAGAACAAATTACCGAAGTAGAGCACTATGCTAGGGACCTAAAACACCCCAAGGGTCCTTGGTATATGGAGGGGATGAAGAAGACGACTTCCTCTACTGTATTCCTGACAATAAGGAAGTTAACGTTTGCCGCGAAATGATGAACAACATGGGATTTTCGAAGCTCGAGCTTGGTTTATCTGCTATGTCAAAGGATCAGCTTGCGGACAACCTTGCTTATAATAGCTTGAAGGTTTGCAGATTTTGGATTCGTATTTTAGTACTTTTCGAGTTATTTTTTTTGGTAATTCTTACTTTTGTTGTTTGTTCACTCTTTTGTTTGGCATGATCTAATCCTAAGTAAAGCTCTAAAGGCTCAAAAGGATGCCGAAGATGAGAGCTACCAAATAGCACTTGGAAACCTCCGATCGGAGGTTATAACCTTGAGAAACAAAGCTCTCATAAAAGACAAGATTTTGCTATCATTGGTCGAGAAACTGAAATCTAGCAAAGCCAAGCTGTCTGCTCAAGCGGAAGCCCACAAAGCCAAAATGCAAGAGCTAGAGAAGAAAGTTGATGAAGCAACTGAAAATTTTAAAGTGGAAGTAACAAAACATGAAATATGTGAAATCAAAAGATCAAGGGCACAGAGAAATGTTGATGAGCTTTGTGCCGCTAAGGAAAAATGCTACGATATGGCTATGGAATGCGCCAAAAATCTAAAGAACAATTTTTCTAAACTTGGTGCATTTTCTTCAGAGCAGAAATTCGTTAAAGACATTCAAAATATAACTTCATCAACTTACCCCCGAAGCCCTTATCAAAGTCGGGGTTTTTGTATGGGCTATGATGAGTTAAGGGCTAGAGCCGGATGCTAGGTGTTTTTGCAATATTCATGAGTTATCCTACCAGATGAAGGCAACCAAAAAAGAACAATACCATAACAACTTTGGATGTTACAGCTTCGTGCCCCACTCTGAGGCAAATTATCCTGTGCCAACATTTTGGAAGAAGTGGCCGGGCTCTTGGATGAAGCAATGGTTCTACGTAAAGAATGATCTGAACCAGATGGAGGATGTGAGGGGCATCATTCAACGTCCCATATGGTCACGCTTCGGCATTAGAAGACCATCAATCACAATTGGGAATGAAGTGCAAGCATGCCTAATGGCTTTCAACACCGTATGTACTTACATCGGTAGCAGGGATTTAGTTCAAGAACACATCGCTTTCAAAGTATGGCCTTTTGTGAATGAATGGGAAATGCTGAAAGACACTGTTGGCTTCTGTCAAGGTGGCTTTGTTTATCTTAGGTACACCTTCTGGTACAAAAGTCAATTTGATGAGCCAAATGATGATTGGATTGATGCTATAGACGCAACCAGCGATGAGCTACTTGGAGCCTACTCAAGGGCAGAGGACGAGGCCATGACGGTTGCCTTCGATGCTCAAGGGAAAAGAAGACTGAATAGGGTTTTTGAAGTAATTGGGATTGTTTATCGTGGTTATTGTTTTCCTGCCCGAAGACAAGGAGGAAAAAGGAAAGTTGCTACTTCGACCTCTTTTGGTGCGCCAGAGCCGAAGAGGGCGAAGGTCCTGACACGTAGGTCGAAGCCTATTGAGATGGTTGAGGTGCTAAAGCTTATTGACAGTGCCGAGGCTGTCCCCTTAGGTACAGAATCAGCTGCTGCCATGTCAACCGAATCTAGTTTAAATTCGGTAAAAGAGCTTGAATCAGAAAAGATAGCAGAACAGCCAAAGGTGTTGAGCCCTCCAGCTGTAACAGGGCTATCAAAGCTATCGACTACTACAATAGCAACTCCAAGGAAGAGAAGAATGGCTTGCATTTTAGATGCTGTTCTAGAATCAGTGAAAGTGCTAACTCCCGCTTCTGCTGAAGCATCTGGCAAAAAATCTGAAGATGCAAAAGAAGTGACTGCTGCAAGCGTGGCTGCAGCTCTCGCCGAAGTCAGACCTTCGAAAGCTGCGCCAGTAAGACTGATGGAAGAGAGTCTTCCTAAAAATCTACATATCCTACTCCCGAAGCACCTCTTCATGGTGATTTGGAATACATTTTTCTACACGCTTCGGGAAAGCAGTTGTCATTAGAACAAATTATCGAAGTGCAACATTATGCCAAGGACTTGAAATACCCACGAGGATCCTTGGTATATGGAGGAAATGACTAGAGACGACTTCCTCTACTGTCTGTCCGACATTAAGGAGATTAATGTTTGTCGTGAGATGATGAACAAAATGGGGTTTCCGAAGCTTGAGCTTGGTTTGTCTGCTATGACTAAGGATTAGCTTGTGGACAGCCTCGATTACAATAGCTTGAAGGTTTGTATATTTTGGCTTCGTATGTGGTACTTTTTGTTACAGTAAACTATTTTTTGGTGATTCTTGCTGTTATGGTTTATTCGTTCTTTTGTTTGGCAGGGTCTAATCCTTAGTAAGGCTCTAAAGGCTCAAAAATATGCAGAGGACGAAAACTGCCAGATAGCACATGGACACCTCCGATCTGAGGTTATAACTTTGAGAAACGAAGCTCTTACAAAGGATAAGATTTTACTATCTTTGGTCGAAAGGCTGAAATCTAGCGAAACTAAACTGTCCGCTCAAGCAGAAGTGCACAAAGATGAAGTGCAAGAATTAGAAAAAAACTTGCCGAAGCAACTGAAAATTTTAATGTGGAGCTCACAAAACATGAAATATCTGATATTGAACACGCAAGGGTACAGAAAAATGTTGAGGAGCTTCGGGAAGCTAAGGAAAAATGTAACGATGTGGCTATAGGATGTGCCAAGAGTTCGAAAAATAGCTTTTCTAAAGTTGGTGCATTTTCCTCAGAGCAGAACTTCATCCGTGGTGACCTTGACGGAGTTATCCAGTGGATTAAAGGTGAAGCCGGAGCCTTTGAAGAAATTCTTAGTGACAGAGGGGATTTTTGTGCCTTCGCTGGCACCTGTGGGGGCGTGTCGGTCCTAGAAAAGGTCGGCTATGAACATGCTAAGGCTGTGGTTCAGCCAGGATTCTTGCTTTCAGCTGATGACATTAAAAACCCTTTGGCCGACGCTATTGCATTAAGCGAAAAGTTCTATTCCGAGGTATGGCTGAAGGGTGGCCAAGATATAGTTGACGAAGCCATTAGAATAAATGAGAAAGAGTCTCATGACGCCTCGGAACAGGCCAGGAAAGCTGAAGAAGCCGCTGAACGTGCCGGTCTTGTAACACTATAAAAACCATCAACTAAAAATAATGCATTTCGTTATTAATGGTAATTATGGTAATAAATTTTTCATTCAAGTGTTTATTATTTATTTTTATTTTAAATAATTTTTGATTGCGCATGATTGATTTTTGGATATTTAATAGCATTTCTTCTTAAATGAAACCCAAATAAATAATATAATAATTATTAGTCCAAAAATAAATATTTTTATTTATAAATAATTTTTTTTATAATTATTATGAATTTTAGGGTTATTTAAAAATATATTTTGAAATTAGAAAAGAAAAAAACAAAAAAACAAAAGAAATCCTAACCCTAACCTTATGCCCCACTAAGGCCCATGTAAACCGGTCGCGCGCGCCCCCTGGCTTCCCAAGCCAGCCGCTGCCACCACTTCCCTCTTCTCACTCTCCTCCCTTTCCCTGCTTCCCCGCGTGCCGCCAGGAACGGCCGAGCCGCTGGACCGCGCCTGGAGCAGCGCCCTGTGCCCGCTCCAGGACCCCACTCACTAGGCCACCGACCGCGCCCAGCGCCAGGAGCCGAGCCGCCGTGCCCCGTGCCAAACCCGACTAGCCCCGCCCCTGCCCAAGACGCCCAGCCGCGACCCAGCCACCGTGCGCGCCGTCGCTACCAGGCCCGACCGCGCCCTGGAGACCGCGACTGAGCCGTGCCTAGCCGATCGTTCATCTCCCTCTGCGTTAATGGAGGTTCACTGCTTCCATTTCTCCTCCCCATTACCTCCCTCCATTGATGGCCTTGAAGTCGACCGATGCCCCTTCCTCTCTCCCTAGTGTCTCTTCCTCTCCCCTCCCTCCTCTATGATTTGGTGTGTATTGCGATGCCAGACATTCACAAGGGATTTGATGTGTATTGCGATGCATCACATCTTGGACTTGGATGTGTTCTAATGCAAGAAGGAAAAGTAATAGCTTGTGACTCAAGACAGTTGAGGAAGCATGAGAAGAATTATCCTACGCACGATTTGGAACTAGCTGCCGTAGTGCATGCTTTGAAGATTTGGAGGCACTATATGATTGGAAACAAGTGCAAAATCTTCACGGATCACAAAAGCCTGAAATATATATTCACTTAGAAAGAACTCAATCTAAGATAGAGAAGAGGGCTTGAGTTGATCAAAGACTACGATTTGGAAATACAATATCACCCAAGAAAAGCAAATGTAGTGGCTGATGCTTTGAGCCGTAAGGGTTGAGTGAACAACATCACTACTCATTTGATGTCACAGGAATTGTGCCGGGAAATGGAACAACTCAACCTTGGTATGCTCAATAATATGGAAGCAACGGTTATGGAAGTTGAATCTACTTTGGAATAAGAGATTCATAAATGACAAGAGTCTGATGAGAAAATCAAAGAAATTAAGACACAAATTGGTTTGGGTAAAGCCCCAGATTTCACGAAAGATGATCAAGGCACAATATGGTTTAAAAAGAGAATCTGTGTACCGGAAATCGAACACCTACGCCAACTTATTTTGAGAGAAGCTCATGATTCGGCTTACTCTATTCACCCTAGAAGTACAAAGATGTACCAGGATCTAAAGGAAAAAGTATTAGTGGTACAGTTTGAAAAGAGATGTGGCTACTCACGTTGCATTGTGTGACGTGTGTCAGCGAGTTAAAGCTGAACACCATAGACTAGCAGGATTGCTACAACCTCTCAAGGTTCTGAAATGGAAATGGGAAGAAATCGGTATGGATTTCATAGTTGGACTACCCCATACTCGGGATGGCTATGATTCGATATGGGTCATAGTAGACAGGTTGACTAAAGTGGCACACTTTATACCTATGAAGACAACTTACTCAGGAGCCTAGTTAGCAGAGTTATACATGTCAAGGATTGTTTGTCTGCATGGAGTACCGAAGAAGATTGTATCAGATCGAGGAACCCAGTTTACCTCGCGCTTTTGGAAAAGACTACATGAGTCCATGGATACCAAGCTAAACTTTAGTTCAGCTTATCCACTACACGACGGTTGATCTTTAGCGACCCTTATTAGGTACCAACTGTTGGTTGCTAAAGGTTAGGGACCGACGATCAGTCGCTAAATCCTTTTGTAGCAACGGTCGGTTGGTCGCTATAGATGTCGTTGGGGACTAGCGGGGGGTCGCTATAGAGCAAGGATCACTATCAAATCTTATATCCTGAACATACTTGTAGATGTTAGTGACTAAAAATTAATTAAAACAAGTAAACATTGATCGCTAAATTGCGTGGTGATTTATTTCTGTTTAATATTGCTTATATGTTTATTTCATGGTTTGTTTATGTATGGACATGACTATAGTATGCAACTGTGTTCTTTGTGCTTATATTAAATAGGGTAATAAATTTTTATTCAAATGTTTATTATTTATTTGCATTCGTAATAATTTATTCAAATGTTTATTATTTATTTGGTAAATTTTTTATGAATTTTTGAGTAATTTAAAAATGTATTTCGAAATAAATAAAAAACCCGACATAGTTTATTATTTATTTGGTAAATTTTTTAAAAATGCATTTCGCAAGTCGCTACGCACCTACCCGACTTCCTCCCCTCTCCCTCGTCGCCTCCCTTGACCCTGCCCTAATCCCTAACCTCTCCGCTCACAGCCGCCTCCATCGGATGAGGAGGGCGTCGTGTGGAAGCCGACAGCCTCGCTCAAGCCGCCAGGCCATGAGCGCCTCCACCACCGTCCTCGTCGCGCACCGTCCTCGTCGCGCAGGCCATCACCACCACCACCGTCCTCGTCGTGCAGGCCATGAGCGCCACCGTCGCGCACAGTGACGCCTCCTCCTTCACCTCCGCCTACTCTTCCTTAATCTTGCTGGCGGCCTCCGCAGGAGCCACCACTGAGCCGTCTGTGTCCAGACCGTCCTAGGTATGCCTCATCGTGCCTGTCTCTCGCTTATTGCCTCTATGGTTTCGCCTCTAGGTGCGTGGGGATGGATATGGCCTGGTCAGCGACCAAGACAACTAAGGGGATCCTCGTAATTCTTGATTGGTAGTTGGGTCTAGCGAGGGATCATCTCTCTTCCGCTTGGTTCCGTGCGAGGATGAAGGCTAATCCATGGTCCCCTCATCATCATCGTCAACTTCTTCTCTGTCTTCATCAGCATCATTAGGTCAGATCCATCTAATTCACTTCCAACAGAATTGGCTTGAGGATGAGCGATTGGTTACACAAGGTATTTGGTATCTTCATCCTGAAGATGATTTTTGCAATAAACTGTATTTCTTACTCCAAGCCATGAAAGAAATCACTTAAAACTCAAATAAAAAATATTGTTAGAATGGACTGGAAGTGGCATGTAGATGACCATAAATAAAGACCAGATTCCTTTGTACAGAACTCCCAACAACTCAAGGTTTAGCAAACATAGAGATAATCAATTATAATACAAAAATACTAGATACCATGAAGAAAACAGAATATTAACATTCAATCTTAACTTATATACAGTACAGATTAGGAATACTTGTTCAATATGTACAAAAGAACCACCATTGTAAGTTTGCAGGAAATCCATGATTCTTTGCTTGTTTCAAAGGACCAGGTAACCTTGTCAATCATAGTCTCTAAATCCTATTATCTACACACTTGAAGGATTGTAATCTTTGCCATTGCCATCTTCATTTCTAATGCCCTGAGAAAACAAGCTTACTACATCATTGTTTGTTTCTTCATTTTGTCATAGGCAAATGTTTACCAGAATGATAAATTTGTCTGAACATTGTAGCAGAGGTCATGAATACCCTAAAACAAAATTGTGATTTTGTCTCTGCATAAGGAATTACTTTAAACCCATTCATGAGGAATTCCATGTTGCCTTGTTCTATAATGAGTATCATGAAGTAGCAGTCAGTCTGTGTGGAGCTTTCTAATGATTGAGCCATGTGTGGTGTTCGTTAACTTGTACTCTTCACTTGAATGCCATCCTTTAAAATTCTATTTATGTTTGCCTTTTGGCATATAGTTTTCCCATGCAAAGCATAGGGCTGCCCCGCACATCACTTTAATAGAATATGTTATTTTTTTAGGAAATGGAAGTAATAGAGCATAATTTAAAGACACAGCTTGAAAATGCTCTGAAGGAGCTAGAGGCTGCTCAACATAAAGCATCAACAGCAACCTCTGGAACAGCTGAAAATGCTCTACTGGAAGCTAAGTCAGTGAATGATCTTAAATCTAAAGATTTGGAGGAGAAGAAAAGGGAGCTTGTATGTTTTCTTTGTGCTCTTCTTATGTTTTGTGTTTTGTTCACAATGTTGGAGATTTTTTTAAAAAAAATTATCCTCACACACAGGAACTATTGGATAACAAGGTGCAAACATTAGAGAAAGAGTGGTCTGTGGTTGTAGAAGAATCTTTAAAGAAACCCACTCCTGGTACTTTATATTTTTCCCCACATTGGTTTTCCCCATGCTTATATCTTTCCTAGCATACCATCTTCTTTGGTCATTTCTGGTGCTAGCATACCTTCTGGTTAACATATCATGTTACTTATTGCAATTATCACTTGTCTTGCAGACAGGCAATTGAAAAAGAGAATTGATCTTTTTTATGGGCAAAGTGTTGAAGATGGCTTTGGTGAAGGAAATGTCTTGTTTGCATCAAGTAAGTGGCGACATCACAACCCCTACAAGCTTGTGCCTTAAAACAAGAGGATACAAGAAGTTGGAGTGCTTTTGTGAATCACTTGAAGCGTTAGTACTTTTGTGAATGATTTTGTAAAGTGTTTGCAAATATGTGCAAAACATAATACCATGTGTAGGTTTTGTGAATGATTTTGTTGTGGTGCTTGTTGATGGTTTATGTGATGTGGATCTATCATTGTGCAATACTAATTAAATTTGTATATCTATGTGATTAGGTGTATAAAAATTGGTGATTTGTGATGCTTTTGTATATATAATAGTTGTTGAATGCTAACTAATGGTATATTATCATTATTAACGACTATAACTAGGGGCAACTTTCTGTTGGTTGCTAAATGTATAGTATAACGACTCACAATTGGTTGCTAAATCTATAGTACAACAACCCATGGTTGGTCGCTAAATATACAATATTAGCAATGAACGGTCGGTCGCTAAAAAGATGTCGGTCGCTAAAGCCTTTAGCGACGACACTTACAGCGCCCATCCTTATGGGTCACTAAAAGTTTTTAGCGACCAACCGTAGGTCGCTGAATGCCATTTTAGCAACCAACCGTAGGTCACTGTAAGTGAACCGTTGTGTAGTGATCATCCGCAAACTGATGGGTAAATGGAAAGAACAAACCAGCTTGCGCTCTAAAGCATGGTAGAAGCTGGGATAAAAGTTTACCTTATGCAGAATTCTCATATAACAATAGTTATCAAGCAAGTCTAAAAATGGCACCATTTGAAGCACTTTATGGACGAAAGTGTAAAACACCGCTTTATTGGAATCAGACCGGAGAAAGTCAAGTATTTGGTCCAGAAATTCTCTAAGAAGCAGAAAAGCAAGTGCAGATTATCAGAGAGAATCTGAAGATGACACAGTCAAGACAGAAAAGCTATGCTGATAATAGAAGAAGAGAGTTGATATTCAAAGTAGGAGACTTCGTGTACCTTAAAGTTTCACCAATGAGAGGAATGAAAAGATTTAAGGTTAAAGGAAAATTATCTCCTCGCTATATTGGCCCATTCAAGATTTTGGAAAGAAAATGTGAAGTAGTGTATCAGTTAGAGCTACCCCATAGTTTATCGGATGTGCATGACGTATTTCATGTGTCACAACTCAAGAAGTGCTCGAGAGTACAGGAGGAACAGTTACCCATGGAAGAACTGAATGTTAATGAGGATTTGACTTATTTGGAGTACCCTGTCAAAATTTTGGAAACATCTCACAGAATTACACAGATTAAAGTCATTAACATGTGCAAAGTTCAGTGGAGTCATCATTCGAAAGATGAGGCCACTTGGGAAAGAGAAGATGAACTCAGAGCAGAATTTCCCCAGTTATTCTCGGAAGTTTCTTAATCTCGAGGACGAGATTCTTTTATGTGGGGTAGGTTAATAACACTATAAAAACCATCAACTAAAAATAATGCATTTAGTTATTAATGGTAATTATGGTAATAAATTTTTCATTCAAGTGTTTGTTATTTATTTGTATTTTGAATAATTTTTGATTGTGCATGATTGATTTTTGGATATTTAATAGCATTTCTTCTTAAATGAAAACCCAAATAAATAATATAATAATTATTAATCTAAAAATAAATATTTTTATTTATAAATAATTTTGGTATAATTATTATGAATTTTAGGGTTATTTAAAAAAATATTTTGAAATTAGAAAAGAAAAAAAACAAAAGAAATCCAAACCCTAACCCTAAGGCCCACTAAGGCCCATGTAAGCCGACCACGCGCGCCCCCTAGCTTCCCAAGCCAGCCGCCGCCACTTCCCTCTTCTCTCTATCTCCTCCCTTTCCCTGCTTCCCCGCGCGCCGCTAGGAACGGCCAGCCGCCCAACCGCTCCTAGAGCCACGCCCTATGCCCACGCTAGGACCCCGCTCGCCAGGCCGCCGACCGCGCCTAGCATCAGGAGCCGAACCACCGCCCCGCGCTGTGGACCAGGCCGTTCGAGCCGCCGCGCCCCATGCTAGCCGTCCGCGCCCAGGACGCCCAGCCGCGAACCGGCCACCGTGGGCGCCATCGCTACCAGGCCCGATGCGCCTTCACTGCTTCCGTTTCTCCTCCCCATTACCTCCCTCCATTGATGGCCTTGAAGTCGACCGATGCCCCTTCCTCTCTCCCTGGCGTCTCTTCCTTTCCCCTCCCTCCTATAAAAGTCGAGCCATGGAGCTCTCTCTCCTTGCCCGAGCTCGTCCAAGTCTCTCGCGCTCTCTCTCTCTCTCTCTCGCTCCATTGTCCACCGTTGAACCACCGCTGCCGACCGCCGAAGCTCACCTTCGTGCCTCGCCACTCGCCGTTCGGTCACCGGAGACGCGCCCGAGCCTCCTTCGAGCTACGCCACCCGCCTTATCGGACCTTTGCCTAGACGCATGCCCAAGCCCGTCCGCCATTCGTCACGAGGTTGAAGACGACCCAAAATTATTTTTATGTATTTTTGAAATCATTTTTGGTTTAGTTTGTGAATTTTATAATTATTGTGTTGTAATATGAGCATGTGGTGATTCAGAATTCATACGTATGTGCGCTATGGATTTTTGGTAGATATATGGGATAAATTAGTGCACCGTGATTATTCATACTATTTGTTTACGATGACTTTTAGAATGATGGATTAGAGAGAAATATGACAAAAATTAGTATACACATGTTGGTGATAAAAACACTAGATAGATAATTTTATAGTTAACTTTGTTCATAAGGAATGTAGGAAATTATTTGGAAGATTTTAATCATAAGTTCATTTTAATTGATAATAGAAACTTTTCTTAACATGGAATTAGTAAATGGTATAAAATTCATGGCAATATAAACATTATAGGTTGTTAGATGATTTATCTCCGATTATTTTTAGTGATACTTTCTTTTAGAAAGAAAAGAGAAAACTAAAAGAATATCAATAGTCGTAACAAAATTAGGTTTTTACTAGCCAAAATAAAGGTGTCCATAAGTATAGCACTTAACTTTTTAGAATTAGTAAAATACTTGTTATAAAAAGCCCAATTGGTGATTTATATCGATTTTTAGAATATTAATGTTAGTAGAGTCATTTTTAGCTATACGCATAAATTCAAGTTAGAAATAAAAGGAATAAAGTCTATTAGTGTATTTATTAGTATTAAAGAAAATAATTAGCCTTTATTTTCATAAAGAATGTTAATACATATTAATACATGTTAAAACAGTATTATAGCACCTACTCATAATTTCATCAATAATGACTCACAATAATAGTCATAAATGAGTTAATAAGTATTTACGCTTTAAGACATATTTATGAGTGTGATAAGTGTGATGTATGAATGAGAATGTAATGGTGAATGATTACCTCTGTACTGGTGTATGTTTATTTATTTTGCGTATGTATTCTTTTGTATGTGCGATAAGCAAATCGATGCTAGAAGTGGACTGTGAGGTAGACGAGCCTAACACGTTCGAGGACGAAGCGCAGGACACGTTTGAGCAAGGCAAGTGGATTCTCCCTCTAGATATTCTATTTGTACCCAATTAATGCATATAATAATGTTTAGTTTTTGGATATACTGCATAATTTGATGAGATTTACCTAATTAAGTATTTCCTAGATTTACCAACTGTATTCCTTGATTACCCCGTGAAATTATTGTGCTTTGCAAATTTGTGCTATCGCTCAACTTAATAATTGTTATGTCACTCCTGTTTATGATATTAATATTCCAAATAATAAGTTTACATTATTGTTGTTAATCTGATGATTAAACAAGATCATATGATTTAATTGGAACCTGGAGTGACCACCCAGGAAAACAGTGCTACCATGAGGGTGGTATGGAACGCCCTTGGCTAAATAACTAGGGAAGTCTTATGTTGGGTGATGGTCGTGGTCAACCGGAACGGGGGTATCTGCCAAGCGCTTATATTTCCGGCTCAATTAGATTGGATACAGGCATAGTTCCCAAGCTTTACCCTGTAGACTAGACTATAAGTTGGTTACATTAGATGTGCCCTATGCAGTTTGACCATTTCCAGCATTTGCATATTGAGGACTCTAGGAAAAAGCCTCGTAGTGAGACCCTAGCCATTCATCTCGGAAGTGAATACGGGTCTGATCAACCTAGGCTAGAAGGGAATCGCGACTCATGGGTAAAGAGGCGCCACCTCTGTAGAGTGTAAAACTAATATGTCAGTCGTGCTCACGGTTAAGAGCAACCTGGACCCTCACATGATAATTGAACTTAAAGATGGACAATAAATCGAGATCCGATGATCTGCAATGGTTTTCTTAAGTGATTTCACTTAAGTGTTTTTGATATACTCTTATACATTTGTTTAATGGGAATACTTAGGATACACACTTATTAGTAAGATAGGTGATGTTAATAAAATATTGACCAACTAAAATGCTTACTGCTCATCCTTAGCCTCACCTTGTTAACTTGCATTAAATTTTTCCCCCACTTGCTGAGCCCCGACCATAAGTGAGCTCACCCTTGCTAATATTTTGATCAGGGGGTGATGCTGGAGACTTCGCTGATGACGATGATGAGTTTTAAGTCTAACGATGCGTCGGTCATCTTCCTCTGGAAGAGTGCCCACATTTAATTCCGCCTTACTTTCATGTTGATACTTGTTAAAGAAACGATGATTCAGATGATGTAATAAAGTACTCTACTCTCTTTATGCCTTTATTGCATTGTTTTTTGATATATTACACTTGTGACATCAACATATGTGTGAAAATGGATCTTGGCACACATATGTGATGCACCCGGCTCTGCCCCCAGAATCGGGTGTGACAGGCCTTATAGGTACCTTTCATGATTTAGCTTTGTAAATTATTTTAGCTTCAGTAGTGACAAACTTGTATTGTGATGCAGCTGAGCTCTCTCCCCCTCCAGAGCCATACGACCCCAAAGCTGATCCATCCCGAAGGGCGTTCGACATAATTAAGATTGCTAACGAAGCCGTTGATGAGGCTGTCAACAAAATCTTGGAGGAAGCTGCTGATAAAGTTCTAAAAGAGAACGACTAGAGCTTTATTTTTAAGACTTTAGATCCTCTGTATAGAACATTGCCTTTGTAAAAAACAGTTAACAACTATTTGTGTACTAATGATGTAATATATTTCTTTGTGAGGCGTGAAATCTTCGTACGTATCGTTTTTGAGCCGTGGGCGAAAAAACACCTTCCCTTCTTTTCACGCTTCATAAAGACAGAAATCCCCCTTCTTTGCCAAAGCGACTGTGTAGTTCTTGCCGTAGATGTTGCTTAAGAATACCATTGCTGAAGGCATAAACTCTGGATGACTGTACTTCTGTCACAAGCATGGATCATGTCTTATTGATACGTTCTTTGATGCGTCTTTGCTGAAGCTGGACTTAACATCATGGGTTAGCCAGTTATATTTGCACGAGTGATTTTCCTTCTTTTTCACTATTTGTGTCAGTGCAAATGATGCATGATGCAATGCCATGCAATATGATGCAATGGTATGATGCAAATGATGTTGATGCACAACACATAAAGAATAAGACTCTGCATCACCTTAGGAATGACTTTGAAGTCTCTTCACCTTTTACTTAGGTGGTATTTCAGCTCTGCATTCCCTTAGGAATGACTTTGGAGCTAATCTCTGCAT
Organism: Zea luxurians; assembly: GCA_029449295.1. Lineage (NCBI taxonomy): Eukaryota > Viridiplantae > Streptophyta > Magnoliopsida > Poales > Poaceae > Zea > Zea luxurians. Next base: position 5,340,784 of record JAOPSE010000014.1, on the reverse strand, counting down.
CCCCTTAGGAACGACTTTCGAGCTTCTTCACTTTTTACTTAGGTGGTATTTTAGCTCTACATTCCATTAGGAACGACTTTGGATCTTCTTCACCTTTTACTTAGGTGGTATTTTAGCACTGCATTCCCTTAGGAACGACTTTGGATCTTCGTCACCCTTCTTGTTACACTCGATGGTGTAACAACAAATTTATTACAACATGCCGAAGGTTGAACCCTCTTATATTGTCTTTGGAGAGAAAATATAAAGACAGAAGAGTAAAAGATACATTGAACTTGGAAACTTTTCTAATCGAGCCCATGTATTGCTTTAGTAAATATGTCTCGATTCGAGCACAGTGCAGTAGATTGTGTGATCTTCGGACTCCTCCTATGTGTCACGCTATTGCTACGCTTGGCGATGCCCTTCTCGCTGCTGATTGTGAATCAAGGTTGGTGCCATAGTTGTTGGTGGTGGTAGCTAAGCCCATGCTGCTTGAGAGTGACTCGCCGAAGCAACTGATGTTGTGGGCTGTTGATTGCCCACATACTTAGGAATGTATGGAGAATAGCATGAAGTAGTATGCATGACTTGCTTCGGCTGATTCTACTGTGCTTTGGCTTCAGCTATCTCTTTCTGCTTTTTGGATCATGGCTTCGCATGTCCTTGTTGTATGTCCCTTATCCTTCCCACAGAATAAACAAAACAACATCCTAGGTTGAAAGTTCAACCTTTCACCAAAGCTTCTTCCTCCTCTGCCCCTTGGAGCTGGTGATCTATAAGAGCTTTGTTGCATTCCTGAAGATTGGGAGCTTTGTTGGTTGCCTTGAGTGTGGTTTGCCCTGTCATCATTTGAGCTGGGATTGTGGATTGTTCTGACATGCCTAGGGTGGAGCCTCCCTTCGAAGCCCCTAGTCATCTCTGAATACCTGTAGGTGTAACACCCCAAGTGTTACCTTCCGTTAAACAGCGATTATGGATTTAAGCACGTAATATCAGTGAATAATACGAATGCTAAATTTTAATCCTCTTCGCCTATCGTGATTTTAATATTGCATCTGTTTCGTTTGTCACGAGTTCGACATTGTTTTTATTTTTATCTATCCGGGCTTGTCCTAAATTTTTGTGATGTTCGAAACATAGTTGTTCCGAAAATCGGTGCGTTCGGTGATTATTTAAAATACATCGCTCACGTGAATACGAAATCAGAAGCTCGATCTATTCTTACGATTTTTATCCTAGGCAAATTAGTTTGAACTCGATGACTAAAATGTTTGGGGCAAAATAATCTGAATTGTGCAGTGTTTGAGAGAAATCGTGCGCGAGGTTGATAATCAAGGAATTATAATTGAGATCCGATTATCACATAAATTGCCCATAACCATGGAATCAGATGTTCAGACTGCGGATAAATTTATCAGATTTCGAATCGAATCAAACTGTGTCGCAAGTACTGTCGACCTTTTTGTTATCGCTAAAAATCTTGATTCCAAAATATCTGTGATTTTCAGCAGAAAAAGGGAAAATATATTCAGTTGTTCTCTCTCCTCTAATTTTTTTCCAGCCACCGCCGTTCCCTCGACTTCATCCGGCCGCCGCTCAGCTCAACAAAAAAGATCCCGCCGCCCTTCGTCCTTGATTTCTTCCAGCCGCAAGGATTTTTCTTAACCGTCCGTCTCTATCCTCTCCCATCTCCTCTCCATTCCCTACGTACGGCAAGTGCTCGGTTTCTGTTCCAGCTTGCCATCTTCCCTGCGCGTGCCTGCTTCCTGGCCACGGTTTCTCCCTCCCCGAGCTCGTCGCCATGGCCGCGCCCCCCCAGCTCCCTCTCCATGGCGTCACGTCCTAGCCCCAACGCCCAGCCGCTCCTTCCCCAGCCGCTTCATCTCCCTGCGCGTGCAGCGGCACCCGGCTCCAGCTTGCCGGACCTCCCTACCCAGCTCGCGCCGAGCTTCTCCCTGGTCGCCCCTTCGGCCGAGCATCCTCCTGGCCGAAGCTCCTGGCTCGATTCCTCCTGCCGCGCCCTGAACTTTCTCCCCGCACCTGGCCTCGGCTCGTCGGCGCTTGGACTGAAGCTCGCCCTGCGCGCCCATCTCCCTGCTCCAGCTCTGTTGCCGCGCGAGCTTGCCCTGGCTCAGATCCGGTGCTCGGCGTCTGCTTTTCTGCTCCCTCCGCGTGCGCCCAACCTCCATCGTCGGTGTTTCTCCCTGGCGCTCCTCCCTAGCGTGCTCTCGTCTTCTTCCATGGCCGGAGTTTTTTGTCTGCTCGGAGCTCGCTCAGTCTGCGCGCCGAGCTCCCACGTCGTGGCTTCCTGCTTCCTCGTCAGCATGCATCTTTCTCTAGTCTCCTGTGCAGCGCTCCTCTAGCTCGACCGACTGCACGCCTCTCCCATGGCGCTTGCCCAGTCCGGCCGCCGTTGAGTTCCTTGGCGCTGTAATACCCAAATTTGTAAATCACATAATAAGAGAATATTTCCTTTGTCTATATGTGTGTACCATCTCTAGTTACTATCACATGTGAATAAACACCGCCAAAAAGGGGATTAAATAACCAATAACACCTAAATGAGCCATGCATCATGCTGAATTTTTACTTGATTGTGCATTTATGAATAATAAAATAAAGGTGGTGTTAACAACATATTAAAATATTAAAGGACACATGGAATTTAAACTCTAACTTTGAAAGCAAAATTCTAAAGAATATGTGCTAAGGGGAAAAGCATTAGCAATCACCAAATAAATTTCTTAAACATAAATCAATTTAGATCATGTCATATTCAAGTGGGATATTTAATTGGAAGACAAGTTTGCCACAGAATTCAAATTTAAAAGTTGAAGAGAAGTTTGAATTTGGAAAGAAGAGAAAAGGAAAAGGAATTAGAAATGGAAAAGGAAAAAGAATAAAACGCTTCACGGGCCGTTTCTGCTCTAATCCGGCCCAACTCTGTATTCACACCGCGCAGCCCACACCAGAAGCTCGCGCCGACAGCTGGGGCCACTCTGTCAGCCTCCTTTTTCCACCGCGTGGTCACTGGAGTCTCTGCCATGTGGGCCCTCCCTGTCACCCACTCGTATGCGCGTCGTCAACCTCCCGCAACAGACGCTCCCGAGCTCGTCGGGAGACCGCGCCGAAGTCGGCGGGCCGTTGAAGACTAACCCTGTTTCCCCCTCGCGTATAAAAGCTCCGTTGCGGCACTTCCCTAACCGCTTTGCCGCACTTGCCCCGTGACCCGAGCACCACCGTCGTAGCTGAGGGGAGGGGAATAGAAATCCGTCGCGCCACCGCCGGTGATTCTCATCTGTGCTCGCGCATGGGTCCGCGCGTGTGGTCGGGGGCGTTCGCCGGGGACCCGTGAAGTTGCTGGAGTGCTCAATTCGAACTGCGAAGCCTTGGGGCGACTTGAATTGCTCGCCGCAGTTCAATCTCCACCGTGGGACCGCTTCGCGCCGTGACCGGGTGTCCCTGCTTCGCCGCCGTCGGTAAGTACTCCCCATACCGATTCGCCCATGCACCTACACCGTGTAGCATCAGTTTGATTTGAGAATCGTGCGCTGGGGGGCTTGAATCGCGCGCTCGCCGGAGTGGCGCCACCGTGGGGAGCTCTGCTCCGTCGTCGGGGCGTGGTTGTGTTAGGGTGACGGCGTCGGGGCCGTCCGATTGGCATCGCGTGGCTGTGAATAGATGGAACAAACCTATACGCGATATTGAATCAGAAGTGTAGATCGGGGATCCTACGGTTTAGGTTAGGTCAAGCATCATTGAATCTGGGCGGTTGGATCAAGATCCTGCGGCTCGGGGTCAATACCGATTCATAACGCTTGATCTATTTTGAACCCTAGATTCCTGATCGGAGGGCTCAGATTAGAAGATACCCCTTCGCGGGAACACTTTATAAAAGAAACCTTATGTTTTTAGGATTTAGAACCCGCAGTCCTATGTAGCTGTACACTGAGTCTGGGAAATATTTCATGCTGGCCCCTGCATTTTCCATTAATTGAGGCCCAGTCCAGAGAGTTATAAAATCAGGAAAATGAATTAGAAAATGAGTTTTTAATATAAAAATAATTCCTAGAATTTATATAATTCATAGAAAATGCATATGAACTCCAAATTAATCCATTCCACTTCCTATAATTTTGTAATATTATTGTTTATCAATTAGTGCCACTGGTTTTACATAAAAGTCACATTAAAATTGTTATCTTAACTAATCTTGTAATAAGCACATATAATCTTTGGAAAATCATAACTTAAAATCTATAACTCCAAAATTAATAATTCTTTTTCCTGTGATCTTATTTCAATATGTAGATTATTAATATGTATTTTGCATATATGTTTGGTGTAATGTTAATTTTGCCTATACCATGTATGTTTGTATTGCTACGACTAGCAGTGAGGTCACGAGGATCTGAAGAATCATCCTGGTATCTGGATTCTCAAGGCCCAGGCAAGTTGTGCCCTTGATCACTTCTTTTTACCCAGCCATGTTCTGATTAATTATAATGATCTGCATAGGTTAATTTTGATGGGACCCAATAGGTTACCCTAGTTTGTCTATCTTTATACCTTGATTACCACTGAACTTTCTGGGTAGTACTTGCTAGTGCTATATGTGGTTTTGGGTATGGAGATACACTATTCATGATTACACTTTTGTTATCAGTTGTTATTTATTGTTCATGATAAGATCATTATGTTAATTGGAACATGGAGCGACCACCCGGGAAAACAGTGCTACCACAAGGGTGGTATGGGACGCCCTTGGCTGATTAATTAGGAAAGCTAGTGGAAGACTACCTTACCCGAAAGGGGCAAGGGCAGTAGGGGAGAGGTCAGTGTAGGGAGGCCCTCGGGAGGATTTTGCTGCGATGGCGGTCCTGCAAGGGATTCCTGCACTGGATCTTCCTATAAACTGTAGCGGGTTTTCGGAAGCTAGTGGAACTTTGTAAAGGCCTCGTAGTGTTACCCTGCCTCGCTTCCTTGGTAGAGGTGTATGGGATTCATGACCCCTTGGCAGATGGGTAACACGGCTTGTGGGTAAAGATGCGCAACCTCTGCAGAGTGTAAAACTGGTATACTAGCCGTGCTCACGGTCATGAGCAGCTCGGACCCTCACATGATTAAATTATGGAACTTAAACTCAATTTGTCATATGCATTGCATGGCAGGTGATGTTGTTACCTTTGTTCTATTACTTAATTGGGTTTGGTATTTACTTATACTTAGTAACTGCTAATAAAATTTTGACCAACTTTAAAAGCAATGCTCAGCTTCAACCCTCCTCTTTGGTAAGCCTTACACTTCATATGAGCTTCCATCTTTGGCAAGTTCATACACATTATTCCCCACAACTTGTTGAGCGATGAACGTATGTGAGCTCACTCTTGCTGTCTCACATACACCACAGGTCAAGAACAGGTACCGCAGGATGATGCGCTTGGAGGATGCTGAGATGAGTTCGTGAGAGGTTTAGGTCGTCGTCTCCCAGTCAACTTTGGGGTTGCTGGACCGTTGTCTCCTTATAATGTAATTATTTATTTTGTATAGAACTCCTTATATATATAAAGTTGTGACATTCGATCCTGTGCCACTATACATCATATGTTTGAGACTTGGTCCCAGCATACCTGGTGTTTATGTTAACCCCGGGTTTTGGATCCCTAAAATCCGGGTGTTACAGAAGTGGTATCAGAGGAATGTTGACTGTAGGACGAAACCTAGACAGAACTGGACAACCATTCTTTACTTACCTTACTCTGATCCTTTTCTAAACTTATCTTAATCTTTTCTCATCTATTTCCGCTTTACTCTGATTAATCTTACCTTTTCCTTCTAAAGCCAAACTTGGATTTCACATTTTGAAATCCTGTGCCTAAAGTGACTTTTAGGAATAGGAGACCTATTCTTAGGAACAAAAACAAAACTATTTTTATAGATATCTATGAACTTGAATGTTTGTTCTTATGATACTTGTCTGATTTGGATCTTTGTTTGAGTGTGATGAGTTGTGGAGTAATGTCCACAATTGCATCTGCATATACACATAGGTATAAAAATATATTCATAAAATAACTAGACAACCTAGATTATCCCCATTGGAACATATCTAGCATAAGAGATTTATCTTATCCTAAAAAGATCTCATTCTAACCAATTCATCTTATCTTAAAAGATTCTCCCCTATCTTAATAGATTCATCTCATCTCAAGAGATTCTATCCTACACTCATAGATCTATCTTATCTCAAAAGGTCTTAACTTATCCTAATGTATATAGATCCATTCTATCTTAAAAAAAAATATATATTCTCTTATCTTAATAGATCCATCTCATCCTAAAAGATACTCATCTTATCTTGAAAAGATTTTATCTCAGCCTAATAGATCTAACTGACCTCAAAAGATTCATCTTATCCTAATAAGCATACTTATCCACCCTAGATTAAACAACCATGATCTAGTGCAACTTAATTAGATCTTATTTAGTCAAACTAGTCATACCAATCTAACCTAGATTCAATCTTGTGTAATAGATCCATCTTATCTTAAAGGATATTCTATTACCTTAATGGATTTATCTTACCTTAAAAAGATTTTATCTGGTCCTAATAAATCTAAAGATTCTAACATATCCTAATAATATTTATCCTACCCTAGTAGATCTATTTAACCTAAACTAGTCTAATCTAGTCATATTCAATCTAATCTAGCTCCTACTTAATCCAATATGATCTAATCTAGTGTGTGTTACTTAATGCTGGTGCAAAAGATATGGCCATGCTCCTAATTCACTTAAGTCTAAATTGATGACTTAGATCAGCTCAGCCATACCCAGGTTACATACCCTATCCAAACCATACAGAAGCAAAACAATCAAACCAGGCTCTGACTAATCTCATTTAACTCATAGCCATCTACTAAACTAATCTAATGTGGCCTACTTAATCAGACTAATGATACAGGTAAAAAGAGATTAGACCTTACTAGCCAAGTGTTAACTTAGCACATTAGACTAACTCAACCATGAGCAGAAGATCTAACTCGACCAATAGATTCATAATGAATTGCATGATCTGTTTATCCCCACCTAACATCAAATAAACTTTTGATCTACATCATGTAGTCTATCTTATCCATACCTATATTAACCATATTCCCCAGCCCAATAACATACACTAACTCCTAATTACTGAGACAAGACCGAAGATGATGATCAACTTCATCAAAGGAAGGATGAACACCAACTCAAGTCTTCAAGGATCAAGTAAGGTCACCAAGATGAGTCAAGATCCACAATCTTGGATGGAGTCTTTCTTTACCCCACTCTTTCTTGCCCAAACCTATATAGGCTTTAAAAGATATCCTTTATCCTGCATAATAAAGTGTCTATAACCATATATACCTATGCTCTCCTAATAACTAACTAATAGTAATAAAAAAAAACTCTTGATTTTGAACTAATTAGAAACTAAAAGCTAGATTTCAAATCACTCTTCCTATATCCTCTTTCTTACAAATCTCGAGGGCGAGATTATTTTTAAGGGGGGTAGGATTTGTAATACCCAAATTTGTAAATCACATAATAAGAGAATATTTCCTTTGTCTATATGTGTGTACCATCTCTAGTTACTATCACATGTGAATAAACACCGCCAAAAAGGGGATTAAATAACCAATAACACCTAAATGAGCCATGCATCATGCTGAATTTTTACTTGATTGTGCATTTATGAATAATAAAATAAAGGTGGTGTTAACAACATATTAAAATATTAAAGGACACATGGAATTTAAACTCTAACTTTGAAAGCAAAATTCTAAAGAATATGTGCTAAGGGGAAAAGCATTAGCAATCACCAAATAAATTTCTTAAACATAAATCAATTTAGATCATGTCATATTCAAGTGGGATATTTAATTGGAAGACAAGTTTGCCACAGAATTCAAATTTAAAAGTTGAAGAGAAGTTTGAATTTGGAAAGAAGAGAAAAGGAAAAGGAATTAGAAATGGAAAAGGAAAAAGAATAAAACGCTTCACGGGCCGTTTCTGCTCTAATCCGGCCCAACTCTGTATTCACACCGCGCAGCCCACACCAGAAGCTCGCGCCGACAGCTGGGGCCACTCTGTCAGCCTCCTTTTTCCACCGCGTGGTCACTGGAGTCTCTGCCGTGTGGGCCCTCCCTGTCACCCACTCGTATGCGCGTCGTCAACCTCCCGCAACAGATGCTCCCGAGCTCGTCGGGAGACCGCGCCGAAGTCGGCGGGCCGTTGAAGACTAACCCTGTTTCCCCCTCGCGTATAAAAGCTCCGTTGCGGCACTTCCCTAACCGCTTTGCCGCACTTGCCCCGTGACCCGAGCACCACCGTCGTAGCTGAGGGGAGGGGAATAGAAATCCGTCGCGCCGCCGCCGGTGATTCTCATCTGTGCTCGCGCATGGGTCCGCGCGTGTGGTCGGGGGCGTTCGCCGGGGACCCGTGAAGTTGCTGGAGTGCTCAATTCGAACTGCGAAGCCTTGGGGCGACTTGAATTGCTCGCCGCAGTTCAATCTCCACCGTGGGACCGCTTCGCGCCATGACCGGGTGTCCCTGCTTCGCCGCCGTCGGTAAGTACTCCCCATACCGATTCGCCCATGCACCTACACCGTGTAGCATTAGTTTGATTTGAGAATCGTGCGCTGGGGGGCTTGAATCGCGCGCTCGCCGGAGTGGCGCCACCGTGGGGAGCTCTGCTCCGTCGTCGGGGCGTGGTTGTGTTAGGGTGACGGCGTCGGGGCCGTCCGATTGGCATCGCGTGGCTGTGAATAGATGGAACAAACCTATACGCGATATTGAATCAGAAGTGTAGATCGGGGATCCTACGGTTTAGGTTAGGTCAAGCATCATTGAATCTGGGCGGTTGGATCAAGATCCTGCGGCTCGGGGTCAATACCGGTTCATAACGCTTGATCTATTTTGAACCCTAGATTCCTGATCGGAGGGCTCAGATTAGAAGATACCCCTTCGCGGGAACACTTTATAAAAGAAACCTTATGTTTTTAGGATTTAGAACCCGCAGTCCTATGTAGCTGTACACTGAGTCTGGGAAATATTTCATGCTGGCCCCTGCGTTTTCCATTAATTGAGGCCCAGTCCAGAGAGTTATAAAATCAGGAAAATGAATTAGAAAATGAGTTTTTAATATAAAAATAATTCCTAGAATTTATATAATTCATAGAAAATGCATATGAACTCCAAATTAATCCATTCCACTTCCTATAATTTTGTAATATTATTGTTTATCAATTAGTGCCACTGGTTTTACATAAAAGTCACATTAAAATTGTTATCTTAACTAATCTTGTAATAAGCACATATAATCTTTGGAAAATCATAACTTAAAATCTATAACTCCAAAATTAATAATTCTTTTTCCTGTGATCTTATTTCAATATGTAGATTATTAATATGTATTTTGCATATATGTTTGGTGTAATGTTAATTTTGCCTATACCATGTATGTTTGTATTGCTACGACTAGCAGTGAGGTCACGAGGATCTGAAGAATCATCCTGGTATCTGGATTCTCAAGGCCCAGGCAAGTTGTGCCCTTGATCACTTCTTTTTACCCAGCCATGTTCTGATTAATTATAATGATCTGCATAGGTTAATTTTGATGGGACCCAATAGGTTACCCTAGTTTGTCTATCTTTATACCTTGATTACCACTGAACTTTCTGGGTAGTACTTGCTAGTGCTATATGTGGTTTTGGGTATGGAGATACACTATTCATTATTACACTTTTGTTATCAGTTGTTATTTATTGTTCATGATAAGATCATTATGTTAATTGGAACATGGAGCGACCACCCGGGAAAACAGTGCTACCACAAGGGTGGTATGGGACGCCCTTGGCTGATTAATTAGGAAAGCTAGTGGAAGACTACCTTACCCGAAAGGGGCAAGGGCAGTAGGGGAGAGGTCAGTGTAGGGAGGCCCTCGGGAGGATTTTGCTGCGATGGCGGTCCTGCAAGGGATTCCTGCACTGGATCTTCCTATAAACTGTAGCGGGTTTTCGGAAGCTAGTGGAACTTTGTAAAGGCCTCGTAGTGTTACCCTGCCTCGCTTCCTTGGTAGAGGTGTATGGGATTCATGACCCCTTGGCAGATGGGTAACACGGCTTGTGGGTAAAGATGCGCAACCTCTGCAGAGTGTAAAACTGGTATACTAGCCGTGCTCACGGTCATGAGCAGCTCGGACCCTCACATGATTAAATTATGGAACTTAAACTCAATTTGTCATATGCATTGCATGGCAGGTGATGTTGTTACCTTTGTTCTATTACTTAATTGGGTTTGGTATTTACTTATACTTAGTAACTGCTAATAAAATTTTGACCAACTTTAAAAGCAATGCTCAGCTTCAACCCTCCTCTTTGGTAAGCCTTACACTTCATATGAGCTTCCATCTTTGGCAAGTTCATACACATTATTCCCCACAACTTGTTGAGCGATGAACGTATGTGAGCTCACTCTTGCTGTCTCACATACACCACAGGTCAAGAACAGGTACCGCAGGATGATGCGCTTGGAGGATGCTGAGATGAGTTCGTGAGAGGTTTAGGTCGTCGTCTCCCAGTCAACTTTGGGGTTGCTGGACCGTTGTCTCCTTATAATGTAATTATTTATTTTGTATAGAACTCCTTATATATATAAAGTTGTGACATTCGATCCTGTGCCACTATACATCATATGTTTGAGACTTGGTCCCAGCATACCTGGTGTTTATGTTAACCCCGGGTTTTGGATCCCTAAAATCCGGGTGTTACAGGCGCACCCCCTTAGCTCACTTGTCGCGCTTGCCTCGGCTCCCAGTTCGGTGCGTGATTTTGGAGCTCTGCACGAATGGCGCGCGGTCTGGTGCTCTGCGGAAAGCGCTTCGTGTGGGTGGTGTGGTTCCCAAACCGCGTGATGCGCTGGCTCGATGCCCAAACCACGGCCTCCGTCGTGCTCGTCTGCCTCGACAGCAAGTACTTCGTGTCGGAGCAGCGGCAACGACACCCTCCTTTGCGTCTTGCTCACCAGATCGGGCCTCACGTCGTCGATCTGTGCAGTTCCTATTCGGCTATCGGTTTCGCCGGTTGTCGATTTCCTATTCGCCATGGTCATCACGTCGGCTGTCCTATCCAAGCTAGCCCAGCTCGCCAACCGTCGTGCCCTCTTTACCCGTTGGGTCGTGCGTTGCCGCATTCACCTCATTGTGTCTCGAACAAGTCGTACTACCATCATCTTCGTCAAATGGAAATCGTCGCGCTGGCACGTCGATGTCGTCGATCGCCATCCTCGGCTACGCCAAGTCCCAAGTCGTGAAGATGCTCTTGTGCTGGCCACGCGTCACTAGCTCGACAAAAGGAATCCCATGGGTATCTTGTCAAGAATAGAAATTGGGTGCATCGCTTGCCAGACGTGTGTGATCAAAGACGTCAACTAGAAACCATCGTCGTGCTTACGACTATCGCGTCGAATTAGTCAGGGTAAGCAAATTTGTTAGTCGAGTTAGTGGATTGATGAATGGTTTGACTAGGTCTAATATTTATTAGGATGCCCAAGTCGTCTACGGTGATTTGGTCGATGTCGTGTGGAGAAAGAGGTCACAATAGGTCCTAGTGTTTGCGGGACTGTAGGTGTTAAAAATGTGATGTTTTATTAATATATTTGATATATAGGTTAGCCAAAAATTTAGTTTAGAAGGTTAATAAAAGTTCTTCTATAAATTTTATAAAAATTAGGTTTCCTAGAATCGTGAAGCTAAAATTGTAAGTCAATTAGTATACTCTCTAAACCAGGCATGAATGTGTGTGGGTTGATTTCATGATTAGAATGGATGTTGATTGCTACTTCCAATATTTAGGATCAAGTAACATCGGTATATTTGTTTCAACCAAAATCTAGGATCTGCCTGATAAGTAATGCGTATAAATAGTTTAGGTCTTTTAGTTTTAAAGTTGTAATTGGTATATTATATAAAATATGCTTGGTTATAAGTGTTTCATCCTTTTTAGTGTAGATTATCTATCTTGTACTATTTATACTCGTGCCCATACATGTGCATCGTGCATCCCATGAGGTACGTTAATTGATCGCGTGATGTGGAAGACGAGCCAAGTTGACCCCAAGCGTGGGCTACTCCGCATGGTGATGCTGATGGACGAACTTGCCTGATCAAGTTCTAGGACAAGGCTGGTTGTCAAGTGATCGACGTCTAACAAACACTAACCTAGTGTTTATTCCAGGCAAGCCCCAGTGCATTTGCCACCTCCTTGCTATTTTAAAATCTTTATCACCTTGTTTGATGCATTAGGTGATAGGAGTTGTGTGCTAAACAATTGATGCATTTCCTTCCTTGGAAAATTGATTACCCTTCCTTGATACCCTTTTATGAAAAGGATTTTTGATGCTTAGCCTTTCTTTAGAAAAACAAAATGTTTTGTTTTAAAAACAAAAGGTGATGCTTCACACTGGATGGGAATTTTTACAAAAATAAAACTTGATGGTGGATCCATCATAGCCATGATGGGTTCAACATCGGAAAAGATGTACGTCTGCTAGGTACCAGACTTTGGGTTGAAAATAATAAAGCTAAGACCGGGCGGTTGACTTGCACGAAAAGGGAGTCTCGGTGTAGTGTCTCCGTCTGAGTCGATTAAGGACCGTGTCGATGTGGGCCTGCTGACCGAGGACCCTTTAACTAGTCACATGCCTCATTATGGGTAAGCTTCGCCTCGGGCAGACTAATACTAGAAAGGTCAACACACAATGACAGTGGAGAGATGGCGAGAGTAGCGTGTACCCTCCGAGGCAAGAGGCTGGACGGTGGTGTATTTGTGCTCTCGGTTGACGTGAACCCGGTCTGGTCTTAAGAAACCCGGTGACGAGTTGACATATGCAAGGGTTAAGTGCTACATATGTCGTGTGATTGGAGATCCTCAGCTGAGTATTAATCGATTCGGTGTGGCGGAACTGCCCGAATTATTCCGACCTAAGTGCCTAAGTCCCGCCTTCGAGGCTAGACCACACTTAAATGGGAATAACTCGTCAATTCCTCGGATCTAGTCCAACGAGGCCACTGACAGGATCAAGTACCACAATCTCACTCGAAGGTGAGTCACAGAGCAAATACAATAAAGCATAAAACCAGACATTAAGGAGTATTAAATTATTACATCACCATCGGAGTTTTGCAAAAGTAGCCATCATTGTTCGAAGTGCAGCGGAATAAAACTAACGATAGATAAATGGAGGGATGGGGAAGCCTGTCCCATCACTCCTCATGCTCCTCCATGGCCGAGGCAGGATCCCATTCGACTGTCCAACCCGGTGGCAAGATGGACGGCCAAGTCACTCCAGCAACCATGTCCTCCAGAGAACCTGTAAAAATTATGCCACAAGCAAGGCTGAGTATACTAATACTCAGCTAGACTTACCCAGTGTGAGGAGTCTACTCCTCTACCTCTAGACATGCAGCTGTTTGGCTATGGGGTTGGGTTGCCAATAGCACTAGCTGAGTTTCTATGTCAAGTTTTAACTTTGCCAAATTAAGTGTGACTCTGTTAAGGCTAAATGTGTACTATCTACTCATACATAGTAGCAAACATTTTTAGCAATCAACATCTTGTATCAACTCATCATATTTCCACTTGTTACTCAATGCAATACAATGGACCAAGCAGTCTCATTAGCTGCGAGAAGCAGACGATTCGAATCGAGTTTTTATCCTTGCAAGGTAAACCTAAACACACGACATGTAGGGGCACTCCGTCCCCACACACGTCAACCGTCCCCATCTATTCCCCGTCAGCAGATCAGGGCTCACCGCCTTAGCGTACAATGCCTCACTGACCCCGACTGCCGTCGTGCAGTGACCGCACTTGTACCCACCATAACCGGAATGGGAGACCACGTCTCAGGTCGCGTGAGGGGTAAAGTCCACTGCCAGGTTCAATCAGGTACTAGGCTTACCGATTTACCATATTTCTCGGCATGTGCTTAGTACATTCAAACGCTTGACACAGGTATCCGCACGTTAATCCTTATTTCATTTTTCTCTCGTAGACCACGCATCCCCATGGATCCGTGTCCACAAACCAACTATCAATATGATATGAAAGTGGGTACAACCAATTCCTGACCTCGCGCGAGTGCTAGAAAAACCACTCGACTTCTACCGAGATCCTAGTTAATAAAGCAGTTACTCGACCTAGCATACTAGTATCCATCTCAAAAGGATTCCTGAGATCATGCAACTAGGGTTTCAAACAACTCCTACACCTAAGTGCACATTCAATCCTACAATCATTAAGTATATTAAAATAGCATATATAACAGGTTATGCATAAAACTGGGGCTTGCCTTCCAAAGCTGTGGCAGGCAGATCCTTTGGTGTAGGCTCTGGTGCTGGATCCGGGGCTACCTCCTGAGCAGCTCCTTGCTCCGGCATGAGGACGTACTCTCCGTCAGCGAGGTTACAGTCTATTGAAATGCAAGGAATATGTATGTCATGATCATGCAGGATTTAATAACATTATGCTAAAGGAAGAAAAACTAAGTTAATGAGTGACTTAGGGTTTCTTGGTCATACGTGGCTTTTAGTGGTTTATGCTTATCACTCTAGGTTTAGGTTTTTGTTAAGGATAAGCATAGTGGATGGGTATTTCCTTAATATAATTTAGTGGATAATTTACAAAGGGTTTTAGTATGAAACTAATTTCTTTTATTCATTTTTCCTTTCTTTATTTTCTATTTATGGTTTCTAGTGTAGGTTTGAACTACAACAGTGGTTTAACTTTTTCCAAAAATTCTGTAAAAATTACAGTGGGTTGCCATTGGTCACTATAGCCCATTCTAGGAATTTGAGGTTCAAAATGAAAAGGCTATGCTTTAGACAAAAATAACAAAAGTTGTGTAAATGGGTCACCTTGTACTACAACTCTCAATTAGGAGTGGGTTCTGTCCTAAGGGTTATTTTTGTTAGCATCTAACAGTAATAATAAGCTTCTGTGCCAAAGATCACAGAAGGTTAATTGGTGGTTATTTAGTTGTGATTTTCTAAATTTTTATGCCAAAAAGGTGCTTATAACTAACTTGTTATTTGAAAAATATCAAACAACAGACTTCCTATTTTTCTTATGTTCATAACAACAACCCATTAGTTATCTTAAGGTTTGGGGTGTTTTTGCCTTGGGGTTATTTTTCTAAGGTTTTTCTAAGTTTTCCTTGTTTTCTTAAAATAAAAGGTATCCTATTTATTTTATACTAAACCAGGGTATAACAAATTTTTCTAGTAAACTACACTGAATAAGTACCCTAACAAAAATAGGTGTGCCCCCTGGTTCATCATTTATATCACCTTTTCTATTTTTCTTAACCTTAAGCATATTGTAAAATAAATGGCAAAAGCTACATTAATGGGGTGGACACTAAGGTTTAGCATTTTTAAACAGGTCAGTAGGTGGACATAAACTTCTTCAAATTTTCTTAACCTTAGTCAAATAGTGCAACTCTTTTTCTTCCTATTATTTAGCTTTTAGCCAAAACAATAATTAAATCAGAACTCTGAAGTTTTGTGTAGCACTTAGGGGTTTCATATTTTTCTTAGGTAGTTTATATTATTTAAGAACTGGCAAAATTGGTTTGACTTGATTTGGGTAAATAAAACAGAAGATATGAATTATTCAAGTTCTGTTCGAATTTAAATCAGATTTAATAAATGGTTTCCTGGAAAACCACTTTGCACCGAGGTCCTTGGGTTATTTCTAAACTAACTCTCTCAGTTATACCCCCGCGCTACTATTCATCTGAGTCACTGACATTGCGCAAAACCCCCTAGCTTTCTTTTCTTCTCCCCCGCGGTCCCTCCCTAGGTTTAAACAGTACCCGCGTGAAAGGAAAGGGTGGCGCGGCTTACCGGCGGCGAGAGAGATCCGGCAAGGGGCGGGGTTGGCTCCGGGAGGTCCTGGCGGTCACAACGAGGTACGGCTTGACGGCGGGGATGGCCGGAATCGCCCGGTCCTCGTGCGCAGGCGGGGGTCCTCGTCGGCGGCGGGTGTGCCGGCCAAACCACGGCGACCTAGTCCAATCCAATGGCACGGTGAGCTTCACGGGGTGATGTAGAGGCTATCTGTGCATTGAATCGAAAAATGGTGCAGTGGCTTACCCGGTCCGCGTGCGCCGGTGGGGTTCTGAACTCCAGCGAGCACGATTTCGCTATTCCGATGGTGTGGGTCCTCGGTTTAAGGCTTGGCAAGCTTTACGGCCTCCCAGGGAAGCTATCCGAAGACTTGGATCGAGCGGAGGAGGGCGGGAAAGGGGCTAGCCACGGTGGTTGCCCTCGGGCGGCTCTAGCGGGTCGCGGGGAGGCCGCCGGTGCTAAGGGCTAGCTCGGGGGAGTTAGGCGTGGTACGGAGGAGGCAATGGGGAAGGCAGCCGGGCACTGGGACGGGCTTTATATCCGTGGCGCGGGCGTGGTCACGGGCGGCCGTGGGCGAGCGGGGGTTCACGCGCGGGCGTGCTCTGAGCGCGCCCCCGAGTGTCAGCCCGCGTCGAACACGTGAGAGCTTGCTTCTGCCATGTTTCAACGGCGATTTTGAGCACCATAGCGTGCGTATCTTGGCAAAACCACTGTATACGGTCTCTTCTCTGCTCCAAATCCTATCTTTTTGCTGTGAGTTCCAAGCCAAGATACGGTCGGGGTAGGGAGATAGAGGGGTGAGAAGTTGCCTATGTCATAGGTGTCCAACCCGGGACAAAAGCCATGCCAAGTCGTGTCAAACGACTTAGGGTAGGTGTCAACTTTTTCCAGGGCATTCTAGGGTTAATTTGGCGCCACTTTGTCGATTGGGTCGAAGTGTTTTGAATTTTGGATGCGGGTGAACATGTGTGATCTTTGTCCAAGGGTTAGTTTTGGACTTAGGCATTTTCTGATTTTTCTTTTGTGTTCAAATATTTGGTGAACTTTTTGGGGCTTTTCTGAAATCTTTTTGGGGTTACTTGCTTACTATTATTTGTAGGTTATGAAGTATACTACAACTTTTATATTTGGCCCAAGTCATGATCATAAGGTTTTCATGACCTTTTGATCCTACTTACACCTAGGGTTCCTATTGTCCAAAGGGCTTTGATTTAGGGTTTTGGGCAATTCTCCCCTTTAGATGCAAGACAAGCTAGGGCATGATATCCAAGATGGGTTGCACTTGCTTAGGACCTTGAATTCTAAGTTTGATGCACTTTGCTCAAACTAACCCACATGTGATAGTAGGTTAAATGGCGTAGCCCTGGGTGGACACCCTGAGTAACACCTGGGGTGTTACAGCCCTCCCCCCTTAAAGAAATCTCGTCTCGAGATTTCAGGTAGAGTCCCTTGGAGGGGTGCTTAAAGGTGTGTTGGTGTGCTACCCTTTCTTTTATCCAAATTTCTCTTGTTAACTGCTCTTCGAATGTCATTCTCTTTGCAACTTCAGAAGGAAGTCCTTTTTAAGTAAAAACCACAACTTAGACTATCCTTGTTATCTAAGTTTTCCTTATAATTGTATTCAAATGGCAGGTGGGGGTGGGGTTTTGGGTTACGTACCGACTCCTATGGGCAGAAAGTTGGGGAAGCGAGAGCGTAGAAAATCCTCAGTTTCCCATGTAGCTTCTTCTACTGAATGGTGACTCCACTGAACCTTATACATTCTGATTGACTTTGCCCTGCGTTGACCTTTCTTTCTGATCCAATACCTTGATGGGGTACTCTTGATAGGACAAGTCTGGTTCTATCTCAATGTCTGGTTCAGGTAGCACTTCAGTGGGTAGGCGGACACATTTTCGCAGCTGAGATACATGGAACACATCATGAATAGCTGACATGCGAGGTGGCAATTCCAATTGATAGGCCACGGGTCCACAACTTGCTTTGATCCTATAGGGTCCAATGTAGCGAGGAGCTAACTTGCCCTTGATCCCGAATCTCTGGACACCCTTGGTGGGTGACACTTTAAGATAAACATGATGTCCCACTTCAAACTGTAGAGGCTTTCGCCTCTTGTCATGATAGCTCTTTTGCCTGGCCTGAGTAGCTTCTAAGTTCCTTGTAATAACTCTGACCTTTTCCTCTGCCTCAAGTACCAAATCTGGTCCAAATATTTCCCTTTCTCCTGCTTGAGACAAATTCAGCGGGGTCCTACACCTTCTCCCATATAAGGCTTCAAAAGGTGCCATCTTTAGACTGGACTGATAGCTGTTATTATAAGAAAACTCTGCCAAAGAAAGACACTTGTCCCAATCCTTTCCGTAGTGTAGTGCACATGCCCGCAACATGTCTTCCAAAATCTGGTTTACCCGCTCTGTCTGGCCATCGGTTTGGGGATGGTATGCTGAGCTTCGTATTACCTGGGTCCCAAGTGATTCTTGCAGCTGCTCCCAAAAGCGTGCCACAAACAATGCTCCTCTAGTCAGATGCAATGGTCTTTGGAATACCATGCAACCGCACTATTTGATCAACATAAATTTCTGCATACTTCTCTGTCTTTTGGGTGGTATGCACTGGAAAGAAATGAGCAGTCTTGGTCAATCTGTCCACAATAACCCAAATGGAATCATGGTGCCAGGAAGTATTGGGCAATCCCACGATAAAGTCCATGCAAATGTCCTCCCATTTCCATGATGGTATGTGAAGGGGTTGCAAAGGGCCTGCTGCCCTCAAATGACTGGCTTTGTATCTCTGGCAGGTATCGCACTCGGATATGTACTTGGCAATTTCCCTCTTCATCCTGGTCCACCAGTATAAGGATCTGAGATCATGGTACATCTTGTTGCTACCAGGGTGCATGGAGAATTTTGAAAGGTGAGCTTCATCCAGTATCTTCTTTCTGAGCTCAGGGTCCTTGGGAACAACCAATCGATCTCCAAACCATAAAATTCCCTTGCTGTCCTGACGGAAGCACTTGTATTTCTCTGCCTTCTGCTAGATCATTTCCTTGATACATGAACACCCTTGTCTTCAATCTATGCCCTGACTATTTGCTCTTGCCATGTGGGCTCCACCGAGATATAGTTTAAGTCACCAGAAGAAACAACTTCCAGGCTCAATTTGCACAACTCATCACACAGGGTGGTAACTCTTGCATCCATGCTCATACAATTGCACTGGGCCTTTCTGCTCAAGGCATCTGCCACAACATTGGCCTTGCCCGGATGGTAATGCACTTCCAAATCATAGTCCTTGATTAACTCCAACCATCTCCTTTGCCTCATGTTCAAATCTGCCTGAGTGAAAATGTATTTGAGGCTCTTGTGATCCGTGTAAATGTTACAGTGAGCTCCCATCAGGTAGTGTCTCCATATCTTGAGAGCATGAACCACAGCTGCCAACTCCAGATCATGTGTAGGGTAGTTCTGCTCATGGGGTCTGAGTGCTCGGGAGGCATAAGCAATTACTCTGTTATCTTGCATTAATACACATCCCAATCTAGTGCCGGAAGCATCACAATAAACTTCAAAGGGCGTGGTGTTATCAGGTTGGGCCAGCACTGGGGCTGTGGTCAAATGCTGCCTGAGTGTATGAAAAGCATCTTCACACTTTTGGCTCCAATCATACTTGACTCCCTTCTTCAATAACTCAGTCATTGGCTTGGCAATTCTGGAGAAATCCGGAATAAATCGTCGATAATACCCTGCCAACCCCAGAAAGCTCCGGATCTGCCGTACTGTAGTAGGAGGTTTCCAATCCATTACTTCTTGTACCTTCTCAGGATCAACTGAGATCCCATCCTGAGAAATTGTGTGTCCCAAGAATTTAATTTCCTTTAGCCAGAACTCACATTTAGACAACTTAGCATAAAGACAGGTGATCGCGCAGTCGCTAGAGCACGATGTGCAGATGCTCAATATGTTCGTCTTCAATCTTGGAATAGACTAGAATATCATCAATGAAAACGACCACGAACTTGTCCAGCTCTGGCATGAATACTGAGTTCATCAGGTACATAAAATAAGCTGGGGCATTGGTCAACCCAAAAGACATTACCAAAAACTCATAGAGCCCATCTGGTAGAGAAGGCCGTCTTGGGAATATCACTAACACTGGATCTTGATCTGATGGTAACCCGAGCGGAGATCTATCTTGGAGAATACCTTGGCTCCCACCAATTGATCAAACAGAACATCGATGCGGGGCAGTGGGTATTTGTTTTTGATGGTCACCGCATTGAGAGGGCGGTAATCCACACACATTCTCAAACTCTCATCCTTCTTCTTCACAAATAAAGCAGGACATCCCCAAGGTGAAGTACTTGGGCGAATGAACCCCTTGTCCAACAACTCTTGCAGTTGCTTTTTCAGTTCTGCTAATTCTGCGGGAGGCATCCTATAGGGTCTCTTGGAGATAGGAGTAGTCCCGGGTTGCAATTCAATGGCGAACTCAATGTCTCTATCAGGTGGCATTTCTGGCAATTCATCCGGAAAAACATCTAGGTAGTCACAGACCACTGGGATCTTTTCCACTAGGGATCCTAGCATAACGAAGGCATAGGAACGGGTACAACCTTGGTCAGGCAAATATAGTGTGGTTTCAGCACAAGTCGGTGAGTGCACCTCAATGGTCCTAGCTACAATATCAATAACTACCCGATGCCTTGTTAACCAGTCAGTTCCCAATATGATATCCACGCTATCCAAACCTAATATGAGGAGGGTGGATTTAATTATTAGACTACCAAACTTTATGGGCACATGCCTGCTGATTTGATTGGTGGCAATCCTGCCTCCGGGTGTTGAAATTGTGATACCCCCATTAGTGTGATGAAAAGGCAATTGACACTTGGCACTAAATTTGGCACTGATAAAACTATGCGATGCACCAGAATCAAAAAGAATAATAGCGGGATAATTCAAAACTGTAAAGGTACCAGTCAAGACGGGTGCTCCCTCTGGAATATCAACCATGGTGGTGAAGTTCAGCTTGCCCTGCCTCACTTGCACCTTCTGTTTCTTGCCTTGATTCTGATTAACATTCTGCCCCTGCCTCGGCTGGTTCCTGAGGCAATTCTTGGCATAGTGTCCGGTGTTGCCGCAAGTGCAACACCTATTGTCATTTGCCTGGCGATACTACTGCTGCTGTTGATTGTTCCTCTGAGCTGGAAACTGGGTACGGTTGGGTGTCTGCTACTGCTGCTGTGGTCGGATCACCGAACGCCCTTGCTGCTGCTGAGGTCCCCTGTTCTGAGTGTCAGACACAATCCTGAAACGTTGTGGCTGAGCTGAAGGTCCTGCCACAGGGGTCTTCCTCTTCTTCTCTGCCTGACGAGCTGTGATACAGTCCTCCTGGGAGATGGCCATGTTGACCAACTCATTGTAGCTGTTGGCCCTGACGGTGTTGAGACGGTCTCGGAGCTTAGTGCTGAGCCCCCTTCTGAACCTGTCTCTCTTCTTCTCATCCGTATCTGCATGATACCCGGCATACTGGCACAGATCATTAAAAGCCAGAGCATACTGCAACACTGTCCTGTTGCCCTGAGTAAGTGCCAGAAACTCGTTGAGCTTACGGTCCATAATGCCAGCTGGGATATGGTGTCCCCGGAAAGCTGCCTTGAACTCCCTCCAATCCACTTCATGGTCAATAGGTTGCATAGCAAGATAGTGGTCCCACCATGTCCGCACGGGTCCGCGAAGCTGCTGGGTGGCGAACCTGACCTTAGTCACTTCGGAACAAACTCCATTGAGTAGTGGGAATTTAGATTCCACTACCCTCAGCCACACATCAGCGTCAAGTGGGTCCTCTGCCCTAGTGAATAATGGTGGCTGGGTACTGAGGAACTCCTGGTAGGTAGCTGCCGCGGGGTGACGCTGATGATCTCCACCACCATAGTGCTGAGGTGGTGGCTGACGCTGAGCTAGCTGCCTCAAGATCTCATTCTGCTGAGCCATTAGCTCCTGCAGAGTGGGAGGCGGTGGCGGGGGTGGAGGAATGCGCTCATTCTGTCCACGACGCGCTCTCCCGGCCATCTGAAAAATCACATATACCTCAATAACACATCTTCAAGTTTAAGGTTTAATCGAGGCGAAAGAGTCAAAAGGCGAATTGATAGATTCCAACATAAACAAAAAGATTTAAAAAGGCATAAACTTTTCCTTCCAATTTAAAACTGAGAGCATCCATCAACCATGCTTCCAAAAGAGTTTATCATGATTACATCATTGGCCCAACAGACTCAACTCTATCTAGCCTAGTACCCCAAGGGTGCAAAAGCTAAGCTCGCCTCGAGGAGTCCTACCATTACCGATTTCTAGCTCTACCCCTAATACCTAGCGAGCGAACGAGGCAACACTCGACTCGGGGGAAGGTGGTCTCCCCGAGCCAGCAGTGTCCACGCTGGAGGCAGGCTCCTCCCCTCCCTCAATGTCGACGTCCTCGTTAGCCTCCACATCCTGGATCTCCTGGTGATGCATATCCAGGTGCTCATTATCCTCGGCAAGCTGCTGCTGGGTGTTGATAAGCTGTTCCTCTAGAACCTCGATGGTGTTCTCCCTTGTTCCCACTAATTCCTCTAGCTCTTGGATCTCATCTGACAACTGCTCCACTTGTAAATCCTTTTCCACCATCTCCTAGGACAAGTCAACCACAAGCTCCTCTCTATTGTCCAGGGTGATCTTAGTTGCCTCCAACAATGCCATCAGATGGGACATTGCCTCACCACGCATCACTTGCAGACGATACAGGGCATTCATGCATCGTACCGTCAAGTGAGCAGTCTGACCCAGGTAGAGAGCCCAGATGTCCTTGGCATGCTCCACCCGATCCTTCCACATTGGGTCGTCCTCCTTCTCATGGGGGAACAAGCCAATGGGGTGGGTAGACAGCTCCAAGGGATGGAATCCGTAGAAAGTAGTCAACTCGTGCAGAGCAATCGCCTCGATCGTGTCCTCAGCCCGGTATCCAAAAGACTTAGAGTCCAGCGAACGCTAGCCTGGCTACAGGGGATGAGGCTCCAAAGTCATCCTCACCCTACAGCGAGGCACTCGGTGCTTCTCGAACTGCTGCACCGCGTACTGAGGAGGTGTCGCGTATCCGGCCCCTGAAGTACCTCCCACAAAATGCGAGGAAAGCCCTCTCGTGCAAGCCCGTCAGTGTGAGACAGAGCATTCCCGTCGTTTGAGGATCCGTGGGAAGTCATCTGTGTACGGTTAAGCGTATGTAAATGAAAAAGAATTAAAGAAAGAAAAAGGAAATACGACTCAGCCTCTCTCTAATTATAAAAATGGTGCTGGGGTACTTAGTTGGTCATCATTTTGTATTTAAGTCTTTACTTATTTATCTATTTGTTTATTTTAAGAATGCATGCATGCTCGTCCTGAACGACCTCACATCAAGGTAAAGGGAATAGGGAAGAACTCCCATCCCTTATAGCAGCCTGTAGGGCTTAAACACTTAGCCACCTAGCTACCCTTCTATCATCCTAAGGCTTCACGTCCTAGGTCTATCCTGATCGTCCTACGATCTATCCACATTGTTTCTATCAATTTTTACTTCGGAAAAGGATGGTATTTATATTTTATTGATTCCTCTGTGGTGGTACAAGCTCCGATACCAGCTGTGGCGGAACTGCCCGAATTATTCCGACCTAAGAGCCTAAGTCCCGCCTTAGAGGCTAGACCACACTTAAATGGGAATAACTCGTCAATTCCTCGGATCTAGTCCGACGAGGCCACTGACAGGATCAAGTACCACAATCTCACTCGAAGGTGAGTCACAGAGCAAATACAATAAAGCATAAAACCATACATTAAGGAGTATTAAATTATTACATCACCATCGGAGTTTTGCAAAAGTAGCCATCATTGTTCGAAGTGCAGCGGAATAAAACTAACGATAGATAAATGGAGGGATGGGGAAGCCTGTCCCATCACTCCTCATGCTCCTCCTCGGCCGAGGCAGGATCCCATTCGACCGTCCAACCCGGTGGCAAGATGGACGACCAAGTCACTCCAACAACCATGTCCTCTAGAGAACCTGTAAAAATTATGCCACAAGCAAGGCTGAGTATACTAATACTCAGCTAGACTTACCCGGTGTGAGGAGTCTACTCCTCTACCTCTAGACATGCAGCTGTTTGGCTATGGGGTTGGGTTGCCAAAAGCACTAGCTGAGTTTCTATGTCAAGTTTTAACTTTGCCAAATTAAGTGTGACTCTCTTAAGGCTAAATGTGTACTATCTATCATACATAGTAGCAAACATTTTTAGCAATCAACATCTTGTATCAACTCATCATATTTCCACTTGTTACTCAATGCAGTACAATGGATCAAGCAGTCTCATTAGCTGCGAGAAGCAGACGATTCGAATCGAGTCTTTATCCTTGCAAGGTAAACCTAAACACATGACATGTAGGGGCACTCCGTCCCCACACACTTCAACTGTCCCCATCGATTCCCCGTCAGCGGATCAGGGCTCACCACCTTGGCGTAAAATGCCTCACTGACCCCGACTGCTGTCGTGCAGTGACTGCACCTGTACCCACCATAACCGGAATGGGAGACCACGTCTCGGGTCGCATGAGCGGTAAAGTCCACTGCCAGGTTCAATCAGGTACTAGGCTTACCGATTTACCATATTTCTCGGCATGTGCTTAGTACATTCAAACGCTTGACACAGGTATCCGCACGTTAATCCTTATTTCATTTTTCTCTCGTAGACCATGCATCCCCATGGATCCGTGTCCACAAACCAACTATCAATATGATATGAAAGTGGGTACAACCAATTCCTGACCTCGCGCGAGTGCTAGAAAAACCACTCGACTTCTACCGAGATCCTAGTTAATAAAGCAGCTACTCGACCTAGCATACTAGTATCCATCTCAAAAGGATTCCTGAGATCATGCAACTAGGGTTTCAAACAACTCCTACACCTAAGTGCACATTCAATCCTACAATCATTAAGTATAGTAAAATAGCATATATAACAGGTTATGCATAAAACCGGGGCTTGCCTTCCAAAGCTTTGGCAGGCAGATCCTCTGGTGCAGGCTCTAGTGCTGGATCCGGGGCTACCTCCTGAGTAGCTCCTTGCTCCGGCACGAGGACGTACTCTCCGTCAGCGAGGTTACAGTCTATCAAAATGCAAGGAATATATATGTCATGATCATGCAGGATTTAATAACATTATGCTAAAGGAAGAAAAACCAAGTTAATGAGTGACTTAGGGTTTCTTGGTCATACGTGGCTTTTAGTGGTTTATGCTTATCACTCTAGGTTTAGGTTTTTGTTAAGGATAAGCATAGTGGATGGGTATTTCCTTAATATAATTTAGTGGATAATTTACAAAGGGTTTTAGTATGACACTAATTTCTTTTATTCATTTTTTTCCTTTCTTTATTTTCTATTTATGGTTTCTAGTGTAGGTTTGAACCACAACAGTGGTTTAACTTTTTCCAAAAATTCTGTAAAAAATACAGTGGGTTGCCATTGGTCACTATAGCCCATTCTAGGAATTTGAGGTTCAAAATGAAAAGGCTATGCTTTAGACAAAAATAACAAAAGTTGTGTAAATGGGTCACCTTGTACTACAACTCTCAATTAGGAGTGGGTTATGTCCTAAGGGTTATTTTTGTTGGCATCTAACAGTAATAATAAGCTTCTGTGCCAAAGATCACAGAAGGTTAATTGGTGGTTATTTAGTTGTGATTTTCTAAAGTTTTATGCCAAAAAGGTGCTTATAACTAACTTGTTATTTGAAAAATATGAAACAACAGACTTCCTATTTTTCTTATGTTCATAACAACAACCCATTAGTTATCCTAAGGTTTGGGGTGTTTTTGCCTTGGGGTTATTTTTCTAAGGTTTTTCTAAGTTTTCCTTGTTTTCTTAAAATAAAAGGTATCCTATTTATTTTATACTAAACCAGGGTATAACAAATTTTTCTAGTAAACTACACTGAATAAGTACCCTAACAAAAATAGGAGTGCCCCCTGGTTCATCATTTATATCACCTTTTCTATTTTTCTTAACCTTAAGCATATTGTAAAATAAATGGCAAAAGCTACCTTAATGGGGTGGACAGAGAGGTTTAACATTTTTAAACAGGTCAGTAGGTGGACATAAACTTCTCCAAATTTTCTTAACCTTAGTCAAATAGTGCAACTATTTTTCTTCCTATTATTTAGCTTTTAGCCAAAACAATAATTAAATCAGAACTCTGAAGTTTTCTGTAGCACTTAGGGGTTTCATATTTTTCTTAGGTAGTTTATACTATTTAAGACCTGGCAAAATTAGTTTGACTTGATTTGGGTGAATAAAACAGAAGATATGAATTATTCAAGTCCTGTTTGAATTTAAATCAGATTTAATAAAAGGTTTCCTGGAAAACCACTTTGCACCGAGGTCCTTGGGTTATTTCTAAACTAACTCTCTCAGTTATACCCCCGCGCTACTATTCATCCGAGTCACTGACATTGCGCAAAACCCCCTAGCTTTCTTTTTTTCTCCCCCGCGGTCCCTCCCTAGGTTTAAACAGTACCCGCGCGAAAGGAAAGGGTGGCGAGGCTTACCGGCGGCGAGAGAGATCCGGCGAGGGGCGGGGTTGGCTCCGGGAGGTCCTGGCGGTCACAACGAGGTACAGCTTGACGGCGGGGATGGCCGGAATCGCTCGGTCCACGTGCGCAGGCGGGTGTCCTCGTCGGCGGCGGGTGTGCCGGCCCAAACCACGGCGACCTAGTCCAATCCAATGGCATGGTGAGCTTCACGCGGTGATGTAGAGGCTATCTGTGCATTGAATCAAAAAATGGTGCAGTGGCTTACCCGGTCCGCGCGCGCCGGCGGGGTTCTGAACTCCGGCGAGCACGATTTCGCTATTCCGGTGGTGCGGGTCCATCGGTTTAAGCCTTGGCAAGCTTTACGGCCTCCCAGGGAAGCTATCCGAAGGCTTGGATCGAGCGGAGGAGGGCGGGAAAGGGGCTGGCCACAGTGGTTGCCTTCGGGCGGCTCTGGCGGGTCGTGGGGAGGTCGCCGGAGCTAAGGGCTAGCTCGGGGGAGTTAGGCGTGGTACGGAGGAGGCAACGGGGAAGGTAGCCGGGCACTGGGACGGGCTTTATAGCCGTGGCGCGGGGGTGGTCACGGGCGGCCGTGGGCACGCGGGGGTTCGCGCGCGGGCGTGCTCTGAGCTACGCCCCCGAGTGTCAGCCCGCGTCGAACACGTGGGAGCTTGCTTCTGCCATGTTTCAACGGCGATTTTGAGCACCATAGCGTGCGTATCTTGGCAAAACCACTGTGTACGGTCTCTTCTCTGCTCCAAATCCTATCTTTTTGCTGTGAGTTCCAAGCCAAGATACGGTCGGGGTAGGGAGATAGAGGGGTGAGAAGTTGCCTATGTCATAGGTGTCCAACCCGGGACAAAAGCCATGCCAAGTCGTGTCAAACGACTTAGGGTAGGTGTCAACTTTTTCCAGGGCATTCTAGGGTTAATTTGGCGCCACTTTGTCAATTGGGTCGAAGTGTTTTGAATTTTGGATGAGGGTGAACATGTGTGATCTTTGTCCAAGGGTTAGTTTTGGACTTAGGCATTTTCTGATTTTTCTTTTGTGTTCAAACCTTTGGTGAACTTTTTGGGGCTTTTCTGAAATCTTTTTGGGGTTACTTGCTTACTATTATTTGTAGGTTATGAAGTATACTACAACTTTTATATTTGGCCCAAGTCATGATCATAAGGTTTTCATGACCTTTTGATCCTACTTACACCTAGGGTTCCTATTGTCCAAAGGGGTTTGCTTTAGGGTTTTGGGCAATTCTCCCCTTTAGATGCATGACAAGCTAGGGCATGATATCCAAGATGGGTTGCACTTGCTTATGACCTTGAATTCTAAGTTTGATGCACTTTGCTCAAACTAACCCACATGTGATAGTAGGTTAAATGGGGTAGCCCTGGGTGGACACCCTGAGTAACACCTAGGGTGTTACATTCAGGATCGCCGTTACTTCTTGGACATGAAGACTTGGTCACTGACTTACACGTAGCAATCCAGTGAATTGATGGGATGATAAAAGACGGCTAGTATAGGCCAAGTGTTTGAACTAGGGTAGAAAGAACTCTAGATGTAGGTAACTTTACTTAACCTGACAAGTAAAAATGGATTTTTAAGGATCCACTCATAGTAAGCTTTCTGCAAACAGAGTCCTTGATTCTTGATAAACCATTCCTTAAAATCCTTTTAAAACCAGCATACCCTTGAAAATCTTTTCTTTAGTCGGGTAAGTCTTGCTGAGTAATTGCGTACTCAGGGTTTTATTCCCTGTTGTTTTTCAGGTTTTAACTTTGTGCTGTTGTTGATGGTGTTAAGTGCCGGTGGGCTCGGCCTTCTTATAAGTCTAAGTAACTCTTCTGTACTTCTTGTTGAGTATGGTCACTTGAGCTAGCATATATTTCAAACTTATAAATAATTTATAACATTTCAAAGTTTATTTCTTTGAATCACTATTGTAATCACTCCGATAAACATAAAGTAAACTTGATGTAACTTGTAGAATTTGGTAATAAGATTTTCACTGCAAAAATGTTGGTGTATGTGATTTGTGTTACTTAATCTCGTGATCTTGGTTGTAAGTGGTTTATCTGGTGTCCTTGGGGCACTCGAACAGATCCTGTTAAGTTATCCGGTGCACATGCACATCCATCTGAGGTCTTTGAGACAAGGACAAGTGCATGTGGGCCTAATAACTTAGGAGGTTCTGCCATAGACTGGTATCGGAGCAAGATTAAGTATAATACGGTCACATACGTATTTTAAAAACGAAGCTTTGGTTTTGAAAAACTTATTTTCAACTAAACATATTGTTTGGTTTTGAAAAACAGATTTGAAAAAAAACTATAATGCTAGCGACATCCTCTGTTAAGCCCTAAAGTAAGGATTATCAGGTGGCTTAGTTCAAAACAATAACCCACAACCGGGTGGATATTGCATACCTGTGTAATGTTATTTTTGAGGCCATTCAGTTTTGAATGGATCGACGCTCAGGTAAGGTGAGATGTGAGAGCATGATCGAACAAACGGCGGTCTAGAGGAATGCTTAATTGTGGCGCTTGACTATATACATGTTCCACATATGTATATATGAAGTCCGCGATATGGAGTAATTAATTTTTTGGGAATTCAGTACCCCATGGATGTGTATGGGTATACAGACATGGGAATACTGAGAAGTGTAATGTACTTGCAACAACGCACCTATGCTCAGGTATGAAGGTGAGTTACCATAATGAGCTGCCCTATGGTTAAAGTGTGGCAGCGGCGCCTATGTGTGGCTCGGCGCTTAATGATGAGCTAGCCTCCATATAGCAATATATGGAGTATAAACTGTGATAAACTGTCATGTGTGGATCTTGCATCATTGGAAAATGGGATGTGATGGAATTATCTGCTGGTACACTAACCTCGAAAATGTATGTGTAGCTGGCGACTAGCAAAATACCATGAGAGTCGTAAGTATGCCACCGAGATAGAACGCTATCGCCACATTATGTTGGCAAAACTTGTGAGGACGCATATGACGAGCATGCATCCAGATTGTTGCATCATGTTTGTCACCTATACATCCAAAATGCTTCTCTCATCTTTATTCTAGTAACCAGTGATTGTAGATAATGTGGTGTAATGTTGTGTTATGAACCCCAATGAAATAGTGGTCCTCCATTCTTTAGGTAATATGTTTACGTGTTATATGTGTATGCCCTTATACTTGATGTGCCGATAGAAGGTTGGTGACTTGTTTGCTTAAACCCAAAATTAGGCCATGTTCTTATTTAGTGAACCATGACCCAAAATTTGAAATTTCTGTTATTCCCCCATGACCAAACTCATGTAAATGGATGTTTGGATAATTCCTTTATCCAACGCAAGATGTGCATGGGCTTAACGCTAGAATTTTGAGTCGATATTCTCACTATTTAACCTGTGACGTTTTAGTTGTCATATTTCCATCCTAGATCATGCCCTTGTTCGATTGGCGCAAGCTGATGTCCCTTATCCAGTTTGCCTGTTCTTAAGGATCGCCATGTTGCTTTATCAACCTAACCTAGGAAAGGCATGTCCGACCATTTTCTTGAATTTGATGCCTTTGGTTTCCTCATATCTATCGAAGGCAAACCAACTTAATCGTATGTTTGTTTTCCCTCCGTATCTAATCAGATACTAATCCTTGACCTTGTAATCTTTGCGATGGGCATAGAAATATGTTTGGGGCTAAATTAACAGTCTCCCATCATGCTCATTCATCAACAAGTTTAGGTTATGGCCATGTCTTGTTCGCTTCGTCGGGTCGTGTTCTATGTGGCTCTCTACTTGTAACCATTCTTACAAGTGGAGTCTATTTTTGGTATATTGTCATCTTTGCCCAATCCATTGGTGTCGCATGAGATTTCTTATTGGTTATGTCTAGTAATGGTGTTATGACTATAACTGATGGTGCCACGACGAAACCGAGGGCCTCCTGTGGGTATACACACATGGTTGCGCTACTTGGCACGCGTTGGTATCACCGTTAGTAGTCATAATCCATTATGAGACTATATCGATATGTCATCTCTGCACAAATCATACTTACCACGTGAGATTCATTATTGGTGCAAATTCGGTGATGGTGTCATGATTAATGACTTATGGTGCCGCCGTGAAACTGAAAGACCCTTGTGAATGTACACGCAAGGTTATGCTGCTTGGCGTATGCTGGTATCGAGATCTCTAGTCATGATCCATTGTGGAACTACACTGATGTGTGATCTTCCGTGGACTCCTCCCTTGAAATAATTTCTGTGTTGTTTATCAAAGTGATCAAGCAACATTTATCATCTTTATTGGATCAAAAGGGCATACCACTTTCGTGTGTGGTCTCTTTTCTCTGATCTTAGTAGTGACTACTCATACAAGTTCCCTTTAGGTCCTTTGTGTAAAGGTGAAGCTTGGGAACTTTTTAGTGTTGGAAGATAGCTGATTAGTTCCCAAAATGGAGATTGGCTTTCCATGCTGCTGAGTTGCAGCAGTTTGTTCATTCGCTCCCTTATTTAATCCATGTACTCCCTAACCAAGTCTATTCATCTCGCATAAAGAAACAGATGAACCACATGACCAAATGGATTTCTCCCCAAATGCATGATCTCCCACTAGCAAATGTGAACTCTAAACCCTTGGCTTGCCGATGGGTACTAAGAGGACTTACCCAATGTCAAAAGTAGTTCAACAAGTTGGTTTTATTAACTTGTAACTGCCTTATGAACAAAGATTGAGTTTAGAGATCGTTAAACATCGATTATGGATTTAAGCACGTAATATCAGTGGATAAAACAGATGCTAAATTTTAATCCTCTTCGCCTATCGCGATTTTAATATCGCATCTGTTTCGTTTATCGCGAGTTCGACATCAATTTTATTTTTATCTATCTGGGCTTGTCCTAAATTTTCGTGATGTTTGGAACATAGTTGTTCCAAAAATCGGTGCGTTCGGTGATTATTTAAAATACATCGCTCACGCGAATACGAAATCAGAAGCTCGATCTATTCTTATGATTTTTATCCCGAGCAAATTAGTTTGAACTCGACGACTAAAATGTTTGGGACAAAATAATCTGAATCGCGCAGTGTCTGAGAGAAATCTTGCGCGAGGTTGATAATCAAGGAATTATAATTGAGATCTGATTATCACACAAATTGCCAGTAACCATGGAATCAGATGTTCAAACCGCAGATAAATTTATCAGATTTCTAATCGAATCAAACTGTGTTGCAAGTACTGTCGACCTTTTTGTTATCGCTAAAAATCTTGATTCAAAAATATCTGTGATTTTCTGTAAAAAAGGGAAAATATCTTCAGTTGTTCTCTCTCTCCTCCGATTTTTTTTCCAGCCACCGCCGTTCCCTCGTCTTCGGCCGGCCGCCGCTCAGCTCAACAAAAAAGATCCCGCCACCCTTCGTCCTTGATTTCTTCCAGCCGCAAGGATTTTTCTTCACCGTCCGTCTCTATCCTTTCCCATCTCCTCTCCATTCTCTACGTATAGCAAGTGCTCGGTCTCTGTTCCAGCTTGCTGTCTTCCTACGCGCGCCTGCTTCCTGGCCACGGTTTCTCCCTCCCCGAGCTCATCACCATGGCCACGCCCCCCAGCTCCCTTTCCATGGTGTTGCGTCCTAGCCCCAACGCCCAGCAGCTCCTTCCCCAGCCGCTTCATCTCCCTGCGCGTGCAGCAGCGCCCGACTCCAGCTTGCTGGACCTCCCTACCCAGCTCGCGCCGAGCTTCTCCCTGGTCGCCCCTTCAGCCGAGCATCCTCCTGGACAGAGCTCCCTGCTCGATTCCTCCTGCCACGCCTTAAACTTTCTCCCCATGCCCGGCCTCAGCTCGTCGGCGCTAGGACTGAAGCTCGCCCTACGCAACCATCTCCCTGCTCCAGCTCTGTTGCCACGCGAGCTCGCCCTGGCTCAGATCCGGCGCTCAGTGTCTGCTTCTCAGCTCCCTCCACGTGCGCCCAGCCTCCATCGCTGGTGTTTCTCCCTGGCGCGCTCTCGTCTTCTTCCATGGCCGGAGTTTTTCCTCTGCTCGGAGCTCGCACACTCTGCGCGCCGTCGTCGTGACTTCCTGCTTCCTCGTCAGCGCGCCTCTTTTTCTGGTCTCCTGTGCAGCGCTCCTCTGGCTCGGCCGACTGTGCGCCTCTCCCATGGTGCTTGCCCAGTCTGGCTGCCGTTGAGTTCATTAGCGCGCCCCCTCAGCTCACTTGCCGCGCTCGCCTCGGCTCCTAGTTCGGCGCGCAATTTTGGAGCTCTGTGCGAATGGCGCACGGTCTGGTGCTCTATGGAAAGCGCTTCATGTGGGTGGTGCAGTTCCCAAACTGCGTGATGCGTTGGCTCGATGCCCAGACCCCGGCCTTTCGTCGTGCTCGTCTACCATGGCAGCAAGTACTTCGTGTCGGAGCAGCGGCAGCGACGCCCTCATTTGCGTCGTGCTCACCAAATCGGGCCTCGCGTCGTCGATCTGTGCAGTTCCTGTTCGGCTATCGGTTTCACTGGTTGTCGATTTCCTATTCGCCATGGTCATCATGTCGGCTTGTCCCTATCCGAGCTAGCCTAGCTCGCCAGCCGTCCCGCCCTCTTTACCCGTTAGGCCGTGCATTGCCGCGTTCACCTTGTTGTGTCTCGAACGAGTCGTACTGCCATCATCTTTGTCAAATGGAAATCGTCGTGCTGGCACATTGATGTCGTCGATCGCTATCTTCGTCTACGCCAATGTCCCAAGCTGTTAAGACGCTCTTGTGCTGGCCACGCGTCACCAGCTCGACAAAAGGAATCCCATGGGTATCTGGTCAAGAATAGAAATTGGGTGCATTGCTCGCCAGACGTGTGTGATCAAAGACGTCAACCAGAAACCATCATCGTGCTTCCGACTATCGCGTCAAATTAGTCAGGGTGAGCAAATTTGTTAGTCGAGTTAGTGGATTGATGAATGGTTTGACTAGGTATAATATTTATTAGGATGCCTAAGTCGTCTACTGTGATTTGGTCGATGTCGTGTGGAGAAAGAGGTCACAATAGGTCACAGTGTTTGTGGGACTGTAGGTCTTAAAAATGTGATGTTTTATTAATATATGTAATACACAGGTTAGTCAGAAATTTAGTTTAGAAGGTTAATAAAAGTTCTTCTATAAATTTTATAAACATTAGGTTTCCCAGAATCGTGAAGCTAAAATTGTAAGTCAATTAGTATACTCTCTAAACCAGGCATGAATGTGTGCGGGTTGATTTCATGATTTGGATGGGTGTTGATTGTTACTTCGAATATTTAGGATCAAGTAACATTGGTATATTTGTTTCAACCAAAATCTAGGATCTACCTGATAAGTAATGCGTATAAACACTTTAGGTCTTTTAGTTTTAAAGTTGTAATTGGTATATTGTATAAAATATGCTTGGTTATAGTGTTTCATCCTTTTTAGTGTAGATTATCTATCTTGTACTATTTATACTCGTGCTCATACATGTGCATCGTGCATCCCATGAGGTACCTTAATTGATCGTGTGATGCGGAAGACGAGCCAAGTCGACCCCAAGCGCGGGCTACTCCGCATGGTGATGCTGATGGACGAACCTGCCTGATCAAGTGCTAGGGCAAGGCTGGTCGTCAAGTGATCGACGTCTAACAAACACTAACCTAGTGTTTATTACAGGCAAGCCCGGGTGCATTTGCCACTTCCATGCTATTTTAAAATCTTTATCACCTTGTTTGATGCATTAGGTGATAGGATTTGTGTGCTAAACAATTGATGCATTTTCTTCCTTAGAATATTGATTACCCTTCCTTGATACCCTTTTATGAAAAAGGATTTTTGATGCTTAGCCTTGCTTTAGAAAAACAAAATGTTTTGTTTTAAAAACAAAAGGTGATGCTTCATAGTGGATGAGATTTTTTACAAAAATAAAACTTGATGGTGGATCCATCATGACCATGATGGGTTCAACATCAGAAAAGATGTACCTCTGCCAGGTACCAGACTTTGGGTTGAAAATAATAAAGCTAAGACCGGGCGGTTGACTTGCACAAAAAGGGAGTCTCGGTGTAGTGTCTCTGTCTGAGTCGATTAAGGACCGTGTCGATGTGGGCTGCTGACCGAGGACCCTTTAACTGGTCACATGCATCATCATGGGTAAGCTTTGCCTCGGGCAGACTAATACCATAAAAGCCAACACGCAATGGGAGTAGAGAGATGGCAAGAGTAGCGTGTACCCTCTG
The DNA here is from genome assembly GCA_029449295.1 of Zea luxurians. Taxonomy (NCBI): domain Eukaryota; kingdom Viridiplantae; phylum Streptophyta; class Magnoliopsida; order Poales; family Poaceae; genus Zea; species Zea luxurians. The sequence continues at coordinate 5,306,033 of JAOPSE010000014.1, read as the reverse complement.
TGGCAAGAGGCTGGACGGTGGTGTATCTGTGCTCTCGGTTGGCGTGAACTCAGTCTGGTCTTAAGAAACCCAGTGGTGAGTTGACATATGCAAGGGTTAAGTGCTACATATGTCATGTGATTGGAGATCCTCAGCTGAGTGTTAATCGATTTGGATCGTCGTTACTTCTCGGACATGAAGACTTTGTCACTGACTTACATGTAGCAATCCAGTGAACTCATGGGATGATAAAAGATGGCTAGTATAGGCCATGTGTTTGAACTAGGGTAGAAAGAACTCTAGATGCAGGTAACTTTACTTAACCTGACAAGTAAAAATGGATTTTAAGGAACCACTCATAGTAAGCTTTTGTACAAACAGAGTCCTTGATTCTTGATAAACCATTCCTTGAATCCTTTTAAAACTAGCATACCCTTGAGAATCTTTGCTTTAGTCGGGTAAGTCTTGCTGAGTAATTTCGTACTCAGGGTTTTATTCCCTGTTGTTTTTAGGTTTTTACTTTGTGCTGTTGTTGATGGTGTTAAGTGCCGGTGGGCTCGACCTTCTTATAAGTCTAAGTAACTCTTCTATACTTCTTATTGAGGATGGTCACTTGAGCTAGCATATATTTCAAACTTATAAATAATTTATAACATTTCAAAGTTTATTTCTTTGAATCACTATTGTAATCACTCCGATAAACATAAAGTAAACTTGATGTAACTTGTAGAATTTGGTAATAAGATTTCCGCTGCAAAAATGTTGGTGTGTGTGATTTGTGTTACTTAATCTCGTGATCTTGGTTGTAAGTGGTCTATCCGGTGTCCTTGGGGCACTCGGACATATCCTGTTAAGTTATCCTGTGCACATGCACAGCCGTCTGAGGTATTTGAGACAAGGACAAGTGCATGTGGGCCTAATAACTTGGGAGGTCCTGCCATAGTAGGCCTCCTCCATTCTCTGCCGAAAGTCATTATCAGCCCTGATGTACTCATCCATCTGCTGGAGGAGCTTTTCAGAGTTTGTGGTGGCTTCCTAGCAAAATACTGCGTTGTCGAGCCATGGTCGGAGCCCCTTTATCATAGCTTCGAAGACAATCTCATTTGGCACCGTTGGTGCCTAGGCCCTAAGTCATAGAAATCTTTGGACATATGCTTGTAAGTACTCTTTGTGGTCTTGCGTACACTAGAATAAGGCTTGGGAGGTTACTGGCTTCATCTGGAAACCCTAAAAGCTAGTTACCAGCATGTCCTTCAGCTTTTTCCATGACGTGATCGTTCCCGGGTGAAGGGAAGAATACCATGTCTGAGCTACACTCCTGTCTGCCATGACGAAAGATTTCGCCATGACAGCCGTGTTGCCACCATATGAGGATATGGTTGCTTCGTAACTCATGAGAAACTGCTTCGGATCTGAATGCCCATCATACATGGGAAGCTGCGGTGGCTTGTAAGATCGTTGCCATGGGGTAGCCTGTAATTCTGCTGCTAGAGGAGAAGCATCATCAAAAGCAAAGTTATCATGATGAAAGTCATCATACCATTCAACATCATTGATTGGACTTTCTTGACGAAGCTCTCTCTATTGAGGCCTTCATCCTTGGTCATCTTGGGTGATGTGACACATTTCTTCAGCAGCTTCATCAATCTTCCTCTGAAGGTCGGCTAGCCGAAGCATCTTCTCTCTCTTCCTCTGCACATGTTGATGTATGGCTTCTAGGTCTCTGATTTCTTGGTCCAACTCCTCCTCCTACAGTGTTGGGCTGGTGGCCTTCCTTTTCTGGCTCCGGGCTTCTCTCAGAGAGAGAGTCTTTTGGTTGGTGTCCAATGGCTAAAGGGTAGCCACTAGCGCTATTGCCTTCTTCGGTGGCATGACGAAGGTGAATGCTTGCCAAAGGTTCTGGAAGTGAGTTCACCAGAGGTGGGTGCCAATGTTGGTCACTTGTTCTCAAATGTTGTGAATCAAGAACAAGCCAACACAATTGTTAAAGGTTAAGGACCTTCGTCCTCTGAAGTATTATCTCCTTTCGGATGTAATAATCTTCAGATGAAGGTCATGAAGGACATGCCTTCATGATTCATAATAATTGAGATATGAACTATTGGTTCACACACATATGTATTTCATAATACACACATGTACATTAACAGAATTTATATTACATTGATATCTTTGGCTTGTTCGAAGGTGTTGATGCAAGAGAGATTACAATTCAGTGTGAACAGTATGGTGCTACTATTCATCTATTTATGGGCACGGGATGTAGCCCGAGTAAAAATATATTTGTGTCCTCAACATTTATTCACAACTATAACATAAATCATTAGGGACTAGCTAATCTTTTTCTCTTCGGGCCAGCATCATGTTTGATCTTCATCATCGTCTTAACCCGAAGATGTTACTCTTCGCCTATAGCTTCAACATTCGTTCTTATCATCTTTGGGCTATATCTTCGTCTTGTACACCTTTCCCGAGGAGAAAACTTCCATCCTGAAGCCGAAGCTCCCTGTAATAATCCATGTTATGCTGAAAGCATATGGTTAGTCATGTTTTTGAGGACCTTTGGAAGAGGAAGGTCCCCAACAGGAAGTTTCCTCAAAACAGATCTTAATCAGCCCCAAATTGATCACTAACCGAAAAATTAGGGTGGCTAGATTTTCTCTAAGTCTCCCCAACCTGAATTCAAAAAACCTGCCATGTTCACCTAGCTTCTCAACTCAAATCCAAAAGGTCCAATGGACAAAATGGCGCATAATTACCTCGGGCACGCACTGGAAAAATTTGACACCGAAGCAAAGACTGTTTGACACGCTTTGGCACACGTTTTTGTCACGACCTGGGCACTGTGACAGACCCAACTTGACATTGGTGTAGCTCCTCACCCGAAGTGTACCATGGCTCGAGACTCACATGAAAAAGCCAGATTTTGGTGCAGGGAAGAGATCCTACATGGGACCTTTGCCGAGATAGGCACGCTAGGGCAGCTAAACATGCGCTTGCACTTGGGCAGACATGATCCTCCACGTGTTCGACCTGAGCTCTGACCACACCGTGCACGCCACGAGCTCTGGTCGGCTTGGCTGTGCACTCAACCCCATGCTAGTGCCCGAGTCCTCGCCTACATGAAGTCCCGTCCCTCGGCCTTGCCCTCCCGCATGCCCATACCCTTTTACCAGTGACTGAACACCGGTAATCGCCAGTACACCGAGCGCGGTGTCGCCTGCAAACTTGCGACGCGACGAACGCCATAGACCGACCACTCTAGCATAACCCTTTCCAATCTAGCCCCCCTGGCCAACTTCCCTAGAGGCTAGCAAAGCTTCCCAGCTGCTCGGACCAAGAGGTACCTCGCCGGAGAAGCTAGAACACCTCAGTCGGACTCGTTTCGTCCGCTGGTTCCCTCAGACCAGGTAATCTACCCGTCCATTATTCGATTCCTTGCGCACGAACACACCCTGCCACCCAATGAACCTCCCTGTGCGGTCTGGTTGCGCTGACGAGCTCCGCCGCCTGGATTTGTGGCCAGGCCAGCTCCAGGCACCAGAGACGCTGACCCGTACCTTGACGTGACCACCAGAGACTCCCCATCCTCGCCCGGCCCTACGCCAGAACCCTACCAACACCGGTAAGCCGCTCCGTCGTCCTCTTCGCTAGGGTTACTGTGTAACCAAGCCATGGACCGCGGGTTTGAGGCTAGGAAAACCCATGGGGTTATGCATAATGGCCTAGACTTAAGTGAATAGTGCATCAGGGACCAATCTGTAGGAAAAGAGAGAAGGAAATGCCAGGGACCCGTCTGGAAGAAGGTTTTCCTTTCTTTTTCGAAAAATTCCATTTTAAATAATCAGCAGAAAAGTTTAAAAATTCATAACTTGGGCAAAATGTGACAAAATTTAGTCAAACAAATTTTACTAGGTTCTAGACAGAATGAACTTTATAATAAAAATAGGAAACCCACTAGTCCAGTACTATTTCTGGAAGTTTAGATTTTTATTAATATATTAAGTAATATGCAAAATAGGACTAAAATTAGTAGAACTACAGTACTGAAGCTGAGAAATTTTTAGGAGATAACCAATCAACAGTAGAGTCCCACAAAGTTATTGTACACCATAGTCTTCTCATTTAAGTAGAGATTATAAAATAAATTAGGTTTCTGCCCATTTTCTTGAAAAATAAAATCACAACCTAGATATGTGAACCACAAGACCAACATAATTTTCCTAGACTAACTTAGCAGCAAGGTTTCAAGGAAAAATATAGGAATGACCTAAGTATGACTAAGGAATATGTTCCCCCTGCCCCATGAGAAATTATAAGGAACTTTAAAAAATCATACAACCCATCCCCTATAGAGAAAAATGACCAAACTTAGGAATAATTGCTCTTGCATAAAGAAAAGATTAGGAAAAATTGCAAATCTATTGTTTGACATTTTTCAAAAGAAAAGTTAGCTATAAGCACCTTTTAGCCCCACAATTTTAGAAAATCATAAATAATTATTCACTAAGTATCATTAAGTATATATTTACACCAGCCCATGATATTGCACCTAGATGCCAGTAAAAATAACCTTGGGAGCTTGAGTCATCTCTAAATGAAAGGTCTAGTGTAAAGTGACCCCTCTACCCTAATTTTTGTTATTTTTGTTGAAACCAATTATAACCAGAGTTAAGCTACTATAAATTTTTCAGAATTTTGGGAGAATTCTAAGTGACCTTCATAGTTCAAATCACCACTAAAAGCCTAAGGAAAATTTGAATAAAAGAAAAACCCTAATTAACCTAGTGTTACTTAACCATGCATCACATTTATCATCTGCATTTTATAAATGTACATGCACCATATGCATCATATTAAATAGATTGCAACCTCGTTGACAGTAGAGTACATGCTCATCACCGTGCAAGGAGCTGACCAAGAGGAAGCTCAGGAGCTAGCTACAGAGGCTGCTACTGAGGATCTACCTGCTGCCCCAGCAATAGAAGGCAAGCCCCGATTTTATGCATAACCGTTTATATATGCTATTTTACTAAACTTAATGTTTGTAGGCTTGTATCGTGCACTTAAGTGTAGGAGTTGTTTGAAACCCTAGTTGCATGAACTCAAGATTCCTTTTGAGATGGATACTAGTATGCTAGGTCGAGTAGCTGCTATGCTAATTCAGGACCTTGGTAGAAGTCGAGTGATTTTTCTAGCAATTGCTCGAGGTCAGGAATTGATGGTATCCACTTTGATAATGGAACTATGATGGTCGGTGGTCAAGGGTCCATGCGGATGCCTTGTCCATGAGATGAAATTAGAATAAGGATTAACGTGTGGATACTTGTGTCAAGCGTTTGAAAGTACTTAAACATATGCCGAGAAATATGGTAAATCGATAAGCCTAGTACCTGAGTGAACCTGCTAGCAGGACATACCTCCCCATGTGTTCATGAGATAGGGTCTCCCATTTCGTTTGTGGTGGGTACAAGTGCGATCACTGCACGGCGGTGGCCGGGGTCAGTGGAGCATTGTATGCCAATGACAGTGGGCCCTAATCTGCTGGCAGGGAATTGATGGGGACAGTTGACATGTGTGGGGACAGAGTGCTCCTACATGTCGTGTGTTTAGGTTTACCTTGCAAGTTTAAAAACTCAATTCGAATCGTCTGCTTCTCGCAGCTAATGAAACTGCTTGATCCATTGTACTGCATTGAGTAATACGTGGAAATGAGATTACTGGCAAAAGATGTTGGTTGACATAATGCTTGATACCATGTATTGGTAGTTAAGGGCTCATCTAGTCTAAATTATTTTTCTAGAACTTGAAAAGCTAAAACTTGAGACTCAGCTAGCGCTTTTGGAAAATCAAACCCCTCAGCCAAACAACTTCATGGTCTAGAGTTAGAGGAGTAGACTCCTCACACCGGGTAAGTCTAGCTGAGTATTAGTATACTTAGCCTTGCTTGTGGCATAATTTTTATAGGTACCTTCGAGGAGCATATGGTTTCCGGGTCAACTCGGCCGTCCACCTTGCCACCGGGCTAGACAGTCGAGTAGAACCCTGCCTCAGCGGGTGATGACCAGAAGGAGTGATGGACTAGGCTTCGCCTCACTCTTTATTTATTGTTTGTTAAATTCCGCTGCTACAAGAACAATGTTTACTATTTTCAAACTCTGATGATGATGTAATAACTCTAAGTACTTATTTAAATTTGTGGTATTATGCTTTAATGTATTTCTCTGTGCCTCACCTTCGCGTGAGCAAATTGTACCCGATCCTTGGTAAGTGGCTTCAATTGGACTAGATCCGAGGAATTGACAGTTTATTCCGTCTTAAGTGTGGGTCATTGCCCTTGAGGTGAGACTAAGGCACTTAAGATGGAATAATCTAGGCGGTTCCGCCACAGCTGGTATCGGAGCGAGTACCATTTTAGAGAAGTCAATAAGTCATAGATACCAACTTTTTAAAAGTAAAACTTGCTTAAAGACAATGTTGGAGAGGTGTTGGGACGATAAGAATAGACCTAGGACGTGAGGCCTTAGGATGTAGATGAGTAACTAGGTGGCTAATTAAGCATGCCATATAGGCTAATATTATTATATGCAGGATGGCTCGCATCCTTGTCAGTGAAGAGAGTACGTATAGATTAAGCATATGCATCATTACAAAAATAAAAATCTGATGTAAATTAAACACAACTAGGAAAGGGAAAAGATGAGTTTTTTTGGCTTTTTATTTTTCACTTTCGAGTTTTGTTTCCACCTTACTTACACTCACGTTCGCACAGATGACCTCACCCACACCCATCGAGGGAGGAGACACACCTTACCACACTGATAGCCTTGCTAAGGAGGGCTTTGCCCTCATCTTGTGGGAAGTGCTATGGGGGGCAGGATACCACGCACCTCCACAGTACGCGGTGCAATTGTTCGAGGAGCATGGAGTGCCTCGCTGTAAGGTGTGGCTAGCCTTAGAGCCCCACCCCTTGCATCCCGGGTGGCGTTTGTTGGAATCTGAGACACTTGGTTTCCGAGCCCACAACACCACTGAGGTCGCAGCCATGCACGCGCTGACTACCTTTTGTGCATTTCACCCTCTAGGAGATGGCAACTCACCCCATTGGGTTATTCCCCATTGTAAAGGAGCATGACCCGATGTGGAAAGACCGGGTTGACCATGCCAAGGAGGTGTGGGCACTCTTCCCTAGGATCACTACTCGACTGACGGTTCAATGCATGAGTGCACTCTATCGCCTGTAGGGCCTACAATGCGAGGCCATGTCACAGTTGATGGGCTTGGCTTAGGATGCAAGGGTCACCATCACCGACCGAGAGGATCTAGTGGTGGATTTATCTACTAAGTTGGTAGAGAAGGACCTCCAGACTGAGCAAATGAATGCCCGAATTCATGAGCTTGAAGAGCAGGTGGAAGAAAGGATCCACACCATCGAGGTTCTGGAAAACCAGCTCCAGAATATTCAGCAAAAGCTTGAAGAGTCAAACGAGCACCTGGACATTCATCACCAGGAGATGCATCAGGACATGGAAGAAGATGAAGGCATGGATATCGAGGGGGAAGATCTCAAGCCAGCTTCTAGCTTGGACACTACTAGTGTAGCTCGCTCTAGGGGCCAATTTCTCCAAAGTCTAGCATTGCCTTGTATGCCTGCTAGATGCCATGATGGGAGTAGATATGATAGGGAGTAGTGCTCCTCAGGATAGATATGCTAGGAGTTGGATTTTGGTTTGGCAATTGTAACAAGGAAAAACTTTGTTCTGGGTAATGAGAAAACAAATGAGATTAAGTTCGTGTAAGAAAATTGTTATAACCAGATTTGAGATTGAAGTCCCCGCTATTTTTCTGTATTCTAGTCGCAAATCTAAAATTGTGTGTAACAATAGGAGCTCCTTAATTTTAGATGGTAGGAAGAGCGCTATTGGTCACTTGTTCTCAAATATTGTGAATCAAGAACAAGGCAACATGATTGTCAAAGATTAGGGACCTTCGTCTTCCGAAGCATTGTCTCCGCAAAGGTGAAACACTCATTAGACAAAGGTCAAAAAGGACATACCTTCATCAGATCAATATATGAATGAATATATAAACGAACAAAGATAGTTGTTGCATTTCATCAATTTATATATATACATTTTCATTTCGCAAAACACATAGAAATATTAACAATGTTAATATTACATTGATACCATTGGCTTGCTTGAAGGCGTGAATGCAGGAGAGTGACTACAATCCAGCGTGAACATTACGGAGTTACTGTTCATCTACTTATAGGCCCGGGACGCAACCCGGATGAAATTACATCCATACCCTTTAACGTTTATTTACAAGCAACTAAAACTAGTAAGGTCTATTTAGTCTTTTCCTTCTTTGCTTGGTCCGAGCCGAAGCTATTGAGCTTCGGCATTCTGCAACGTTGCTTGTACGCAAGGTCTTCGTCTTGAGAAGCTGAACCGAGGTTGATGATAGCTTCAGTGGGCCTTTGTATTACTTTGCCGAAGGTGTTTTTGTCTTGAGGACCTTCGGTGAAGAAGAAGACCCCCAACAGTATCCCCTTCGTGGAGCTAGATCATTTTTTCGTAACGAGCTCGATCCACGAAAAAAAAGGCTTCGGAATGCCGAAGGTCCGAAAAACACCTTCCCTGAGCTTGTTATCGAAAAATGATTAAAATATTTCGAGCATCGGCCGGTCCACCATTCAGTTAGTGTAGACGGTCTGGCGGTTCGCCTTCTTCCACTGCTGCACTATATAAGCAGACAGGTTGGTGAGGAGTTACCACAGCATTCATTGCCGTCACACTATTGTGCTGTTAAAAATTTTAACCAAAACCAAAGCTTTATGGATTGTGCTTTCCAAACAAGCTCTTCGTCATTCGGAATTAGCTTCGTCTTAAGGAACCAAAATACTTGAAATGGCCCGAGTAAGATCCACTGCTAGGGTGTCTCACGAGGGAGATGAGGCTGAAGTGACAGAAAAGCGCCAATATCGGAAGTGATGAGACGATCAGGTCTAGTTGTGTCGAAAGGAACTGTTGCCGAAGGTGAAACTGCCAAAGCTGAGCAGGCTATAGTTGAAGACAGAAGTAATGATGAAGTCGAAGAAGACAACAGTATTCTAAGCCCATCAAAACCTAGTCATATTGAATTCGAAAAATCAACCGTAACAGAAGAGGACCTGGTTATGATGAAAAAACTAGGCTATTTTGGGGAGGATCAGAGTAACCTTATTCGCTTTGCTGGCGAAGAAGTGATTCCGGAGCCGAAGGAAGATGAAGTTGTTGTGTTTAGAAGCTTCTTCAGGGCAGGGATACGGTTTCCTCTATATGATATAATAGGAGAAGTTTTGAAAAGATTTGAAATATATCTCCATTAGCTAACACCAAATGCCATTGTCAGGCTCAGTGTCTACATATGGGCTCTCCTAAGCCAGGATAAAAGTGCCAATGCCGAAGGGTTCTGCTGAGTACATGAGTTGCACTATCAAGCAAAGGCTACAACCGATGGTCTTCACAAAAACTTTGGATGTTATAATTTTGCATACCGGAAGGACACCAAGGCCCTGGTGATCGGCTACCACACCAAGTGGCCAACCGGGTGGACTAGCGAATGGTTCTACATGAAAGCTGATGAGAAGAAGAGAGAAAAACTCATGACTATTGTAATGAGTCCTCTATGATTAAGCTTCGGCATGACGAGGCCACTATGCAACATGCAACTCGGCTCACCATGCCAGCTGGCCGAAGTTGAATTCAAGGTGATGGCTACTCAAATTAGCACTAGGGACTTAGTGTCAGAATATCTGGCAAACAAAACCTTTCCAACCTCTAGCGGTTGGGGATGCCGAAGAAGAAGGAAGGAGAGAAAAAATATGAACTTGTTCGACTCCCCTTCCGTTTCAAATTTGAAAAGAAGTTCAAGAAACCATGTAATGAATGGTTAGAAATGATAGAAACCATGTGTAATGAAATTCTTGGAAATTATACAAAGAAAGAAGATCAGTTAATGATTGTTGCCTTCGACACCCGGCCAAAACAAAAGTTGAATCAGGTGATGGACGCCCTAAATTTTGAGTACCCAGATTATGACAGACTTGAAGAAGGGGCCGAGGGAGCAAAAGAAAAAGAGTTGTCAGCATTTTGAGCAGGCAAGCTACCCGATCTGTGAAGGAAGATGAAGAGGCTTTGAAGAAGATGAAAACAGCGTCGGAGCTAAAGGCACTGACTCCTAAGAAACAAAAGCTTACTGTGGAATCCTTAGAGAAGACAAAGACACAAGATGTGCCGAAACCAATTGCAAGCCCTTCGACTTCTACTGCTGAGGTTTCAGAAATATTGAAGGTAATGACTGAGTCCTTCCCATTCACACCACTAAGTCCTCTGGGACTAGAACTGACCAGCCTCTTACAGAAAATGGAGGTATTTTCGGCTACAGAAGGAAGAGACGGGGGCCAGAAGAAACGGCGCATTGTGAATATATTACAAGCGATTGAACAAACCCCCCTTCAGCTTCGGCAAGGAAAGCTGCCAAACCAACTGATGGCGAAGCCACTGTTGCAGCCGAAGGTGAAAAACTGGCAACCACACTGTTCGAGATCGACAAGCTGATATCAGATGTGGCTGTGGAGAGGGAGGTGGTCGCAACCATTTCAGACAAGGAAAAAGAGATTGATGAAACCTCTTTAGAGGGAGTGAACTTTCGACCTACGGCGCCTGGGCGACCAACAACTCTCTAAAGAGGACAAATCAGAGTTAAGGGAATTCGCAATCTCGTGTGGTCACCAACCTAGGTCAGTACTCTTTGGTGGGGTCGACGAAGAAATCCTGGGATGCATCCGCGATTCGTGCTGGTGCAAAAATTATAGGCACCCTGTCAAAGAGTGTCGGATTCCCGAAGCTTGAGAAGGATATCAGCTGTTACAAGCGTCAACACATCATAGGCAGCCTGTTTTATTCTAACTTCAAAGTAAGAACCCTTCTACAAGTTACCACTGATATGCTCGTATAAGCTCAAGTATTTTAATTTTGAGTTCATTTTTTCAGAGCTTGTTACTGAGCAAAGCTTTAAAAATGCAACAAGATGATGAGGATAGAAAAAACGAAGCTATTATCTAAGGTTTAGAGGATAAAATCATGGAACTTGAGGATTCTCTAACACAAAAGGATGGGTTGTTACACTTAGCTGAAGGATCCCTTGCCGAAGCACAAGCTCAAAATAAGGAATTGGGCGAGGAGCTGATGAAGGCGCAAATACTTTTAGAAGAAGCTTCCAGTCGATTCAACCGAGAATCTAAAACTTTGAAAATGTCAGCTTAAGGTTGAGGCTGAGAAGAATTAAAAGCTTAGTGAAGAATTGAGGGCTCTTAAGGAGAGGTGCTTTAACTTTGCAAGCCAATGCACTACTCGATTGAAAAACATATTCAACTCAGCTGGAGCTGCATCTGAAGAAGCTAACTTTTCTGCCGAAGATATTCCTGGGCCCTTGAATGCATAGAGAAAGAAGTCGATGTCCTCAACAAAGTTATCACTAGCCATGGAGACTTCTGTGCGCTGGTGGCTTCTCATGGTACAACCGCTGCTTTCATAAAGGCTGGGTGCAATCACGCGAAGGTTGTCAATAGACCAAACTTTAGCCTTTCGTCGTCGGACCTGGTTGATATTCCAACCAAAGCTCGAAGTATAGGGAATAGGTTCATTACTCAAATTTGGGCTATGGGTGGACGTGAGTTGGCTGGAGACGAAGCCCGTAATTTGCTTAACAAAGTATAGCTCTTTTACCTTTATTCGTGTACATGATTCCTTACTAGGTTCCTGATTACCCTGTTCCTCGTCATTCTTCAGGGTGATGATGTCGCAGGCCGATGAACCGAAGCTACGTTCGAAGCCTTGGAGTAGTCTTCTTAGGATCGTGGCTAATTTCTATAAAAACACTTTGGAAGTTCTTTCGCACAATAAGTGTAATATTTGTAACCGTAATGGAAAAAATTGTGAATATTTGTAAATGCTTTGTAATATTATTTACCTTTCGTTTGTACATCATCTGCTTTACTGTGGACGAAACTGACACCTACATCTTTTGAGCCAAAGGTGAAAAACACCTTGCCTTCTTTTTGTTCACATCGAAGCACACTTCGTATATAACGAAGTTTCCCTTGAACCGAAGCACCTTTGTATAAAACGAAGTTTCCTTTGAACCGAAGCACCTTCGTATAAATCAAAGTTTCCTTTGAACCGAAGCACCTTCGTATGAAGAGAAATGCTTTTTCATTGAAGATGGAAATTCCCACTGTTGGGGACTTGTTCTCAAGTGTTATGAGTTAAGAACAAGGCAACACAAAATGTTAATGGTTAAAGACCTTCGTCCTTCGAAGCATTATCTCCCTCAGGATATAATGATCCTCAGACGAAGGTTATGAAGGACATACCTTCATCATCTCGGTATATAATAATGAAAGTAGTAACATATGAAACATAGAAAATAACATGAACAATCACATTAAATCGTTGGATTATTTATGTTCTTATTATCTAATTATGGACAAACATTATAACAGTAAATCATATTTGTACCTTCGGCTTGACAAAAGGTATGAGCTCAAGAGTGACGTGCGAGTGAATACAAGTCAGCGTGAACAGTACATTGCTACTATTCATCTATTTATAGGCACAGGACGCAGCCTGTGTAAAATTACATCCATGCCCTTGACATTTACTATTGATTAAGGGATAATCCATCAAGGTCTAGACAGCCTTTTCCCCTTTAAGTCGGTTTAATTTTCCACCGCCAAGCCGAAGCTTCTCCATTCGTAGCTTCGGAACTAGATCATCCTTCTCCAAGACCGTGCCTTTCATATCGTGTACACCTTGATCCCAGGGCCGAAGGTTCCTGTGAATATATTATACTTGGAAAACATGTTAGTTGTGTTTTTGAGGACCTTCGGAAGACGAAGGCCCCCAACAGTAGCCCCTCGCAGTATTAATTTGTTGTGATCAATGAATTCAGACTACGATGTGAACGAAGGCCTTAAACCGAAGGACCAAAAAAACACCTTCCCTTCGCTAGAATAGCGAAAGTCAATGACAAATGGAGCCTGCCAAGTTGCAAAGCGCTAGGCGTATAAATAGAAGCCCACAGCGGCGGCATTTGATGCGCCATTTCTGTTGCTTGCGTTATTTTCTCAGATTTTTAACTCTTGCTTATTAATTCTCGCCTGATTTTCGAGCTTCATCTAAAAGACTAAGTGTTTGTTCCATATCTGAAGAGATGTCTGAGGAGAAGACACTACAGGAAACACATAAATTTTCGTGGGCCGGAATATTTTCGTCGGCCGGCCCACGAAAATATGGCAGTTATTTTCGTCGGCCTCTTGACCGATGAAAATGTGGAATATTTTCATGGGCCGGGCCCTTGCCGACGAAAATAACCTCTTGACCGACCACTATTTTCGTCGGCCTTAGTCCGACCGACGAAAATAAAGTGACCGGGTCCCTAAATCGTCCCCTCCCCCGGTCGCTCGATTTGAATCCCACGCCCGCCGCCACCGTGCCCACACGCCCGCCGCCGCTTCTTGATTCTTTTCTCAGATCAAGACATGTCTAGCTTTTGTTTCTTTTCTCAGCTTCTTGATTCAGAGCTCCTGAACACGCTTTCTACCTGTTCATGCGCAAAGAACTTTTTAGGTTTGTTTGTCAACAATGTTTCTCGAAGCCATGAGTTTAAATACTATACTTTGTTAATTGTCATGATAATAACATACCTTTGGCTAGCTTAAAACACTGGCCATTGTTTAGATAAGGAAAACCAACAGAGATATGCACTACGGTGGAGTGGAGTTTGCCTTTGCTAATTGTCTTTCGTTTGAGGGCAAGAGTAGATTAGATATGGTAGTTCATGAATTTGGAGATACATATAGCTATGTTGTCTATTTGATTGGATGGATGGAATAAATTAGTAGTCTGTTTTGTTAAATAAGAGTAGATGAGATAAAATTACTTGTTAGGCAATTTGTTTGGTAGAAAGGACATCTGGCATCTAGGCGTTCTGTCAAGATATTCATATCCAACTCACTAGTGAACCAAATACTATTTGTTCGTGGATGCCATCTCCCAAATACATCCTAAGTGGAACATCATGTACGTACAGATATTTGATTTTGTAGGTACGTAAATTTTGTTATGCACTTGTAAATTCAATTTTATCTAAAAATACTAAAATGCCTAGTAATTTGGAACACAGGAATAACTTTTTAAAATTTGGTGTGTTTAGTTCCACGTGCCGATGAAATGATGTAATAACATGTAGCGATTATTCTTTGTGACCTACGGGCCTAGTATGAGATGGCTCTCAAATAGGCTTCGGCTTCTGTAGAAGTTCTTCCAAACGGTCTTGAAAATGAGCTTCTAACAAAGAACACTATAAGTCGGAGCTAATTTTATAGAGAGAAGTCAGAGTAAAAAAAACTAGCTCAGTGGCTTCTAGCGGCTCCTCTCCTCATTCCCCAACTTGCTCTTCTCTTGCGCTAAGAGGAGCCGTTTTACCAAACGTTTTGTTAAAAAATATTAGAGAAGGTGCTTTTGAAGAGATGCCAAAGCCATGCCAAACAATCTACATGTTTTGGTGTGCGTAAGACTTACAATAAAGACTATGAGCAGTTCACAGACTGAAAAACCTATTTGGCCCAGACAACAATCTAAGACGTCCGATTTTGGATTCTTAGGCTAGATTGAGCTGCCTATCCGCTCTAGGCTAGGCGTCAACCAAATGAGCCCTATGTACTAGAACATTATGATAGATATAGATTGAAAATGGTGTAGTAGAGTCCCATGTGTCGCGTGTGTACGTGCTGCATACGCAGAGTCTATAGAAGCATATAGTGTTGCTAGCGGGTGCCTGTTCACGTGGCTTTAATCCATACCCATTTTATTATTTCTACGGTATTTTATCTCTATAAATTATAACTACAGCAATTCAAATAACTGGTTTTAATCTGAAGCGAACAACCTGTGCTTCTCAGTTGGAATGCACGGTCATGGTTGAGTCGTAGCTCGTTAGGCTCTCTCTCCAACCGTGCCCGACCCCCTCTCCTGTCAGGCATGGGGTGCCCCGGCTGCTCCCCCTCGGTTCCACAGCTCCCCTTCGGTGGCCCTCTCACGGGGTTGAGAGAAACGTTCCCCCTGCAGAGGGGGAGCAATAATCTTCCCCTCTCCACTAATCAATGAGAATAATTACGAAAATAACTGTTAATTGCTTTAATTCAAATTCATATTTATCTCTGAGTAATTTTTTTAATGTTTAGAGTTTAGTTTTAATCGTTAACCGTAGCGAACCATATGCATCACCCGTTCGGGAACGGCGAACATCACATTGGCTTGTGAGGTTCGCCGTTCCGAAATTGTCCACGTATTTTGGACAGCCTGAGAGTGTAGGCCGATGCTTGTGATTTGTGATATGTGCCTTATGATTGACGCGGAATTTCAGTTGTGTAACCCAGTTGTTCTCCAACACACCATGTTCAGGCATGTGCTTGGAGAGCAGCGGGGTTATGCTGCCGAAATTTCGCGGCAATCGTATGCTACACGTCACAAATCACAAGCATCGGCCTACACTCTTGGGTGGGTTTAGGTCCTTTACCTAATAGGGAGTTCACCTAAGCCATGGATGATCGTTGATGTTCTTTGTCTTTTGTTTATCCTTTGAAATGGACGGTGATCGGAGGGTGATGTATGATGGGTGGAGAAAGGATGGGGCAATTCGAATGAAAGGATGGTTGTAACAAAGGCTTTTCTTGAGCACGCTTTCAAAGATGCAACTGGTCATCTAGTGAAGTGTCCTTGCAATCGTTGTGAGAACAAGTGGCCTCAGAAGAAGGAAGAAATGGAGAAACACCTTTGCAAAAGTGGGTTTATGCCGAACTACCTTGTATGGTACTGGCATGGAGAGTCTATTGGACACGTTGACGTGGAGGTGGAACTTGATGACGATCATGATAGGATGGACGACATGTTGCAGGATCTTGGTAGGGAGGTTGAAATGAACGATGAGGAGCCAGGGCAGCTTCCACGCGATGCTCAGGAATTCTTCCGGCTACTCACCGCAGGAGAAGAGAGACTGCACGAGCACACTCAGATGTCAGTTCTTGGGACTCTCACAAGACTAATGGCGATAAAGTCGAAGCACAACATTTCAAACAGTGCTTACAACGACATCGTCCAACTGATGGGCGAGGTTCTCCCGAAGAATCATAAGTTGCCAAAGAATATGTACTTCGCAAAGAAGATGTTGGCTGGTCTTGGGATGACATATGAGAAGATCGATGTGTGTCCCAACAGTTGCATGCTATTCTTTGAGGAGGATGACAAGCTGGACCGTTGTAAGCATTGTGAAGCTTCTAGATATGTTGAGGTGACAAATGATGAGGGTGAATTGGTAGTTACAAATGTCGCAGCTAAGCAACTTCATCGGTTGCCCATCATTCCTCGGCTTTCAAGGTTGTTCCTCAACAAGGAAATAGCTCTACATATGACGTAGCCAAAGAATGGTGTACGTCTCGTCACTGATCCAGACATAATGGTCCATCCATCGGACGGTGATGCGTGGAAGGCATTTGACGAGTTTGATCCTGAATTTGCAAATGACCCTAGGAGTGTACGGCTTGGTCTATCGACGGACGGATTCACACCTTTCAATAGCAGTGCAAGCCCTTACTCGTGTTGGCCTGTCTTCATTGTGCCATATAATCTTCCTCCTGAGTTGGTCAATAAAGAAGAGTTCATGTTCCTTGCACTAGTCATCCCAGGCCTAGAGCATCCAGGGCCAAAGCTGAATATGTTTGTTCGCCCTTTTATTGAAGAGCTAAAACAATTGTGGAGAGGTGTGAAGGCTTATGACAGCCATACTGAAAAGGAGTTTACCATGCACGCTGCTTATTTGTGGTCAGTGCATGATCTGCTGGTGTATGGAGATTGGTCTGGATGGTGTGTTCATGGTCGGTTGTGCTGTCCCATATGTATGAATGATACAGATGCATTCAGATTGAAGCATGGTGGGAAAGTGTCATTCTTTGATGCTCATCGACGTTGGACTCCATTCAAGCTTGATTTTAGGAGTTCGCTTACTGCATTCACAAGTGGAGCCAAAATCAGAAAGGGGCCACCAAAGAGGCAAACTGCACCGCAGATAATGGCATGGCATGCTCATCTGAAGCCAGGAGAAAATGATAGGTTCCAAGGCTACGAGGAGGACCACAACTGGACCCATATTTCATCAATATGGGAGCTTCCGTATGCAAAAGCCTTGATCATGCCGCACAATGCGCTGATAAGGTCATCAAGGATGCCATGTACAATGCATGCATCGCGGCCGTCAACTACTACTACAAGAAGATAAAGGGGCAGAACAGGAGCAAATCAAAAGGGGCCAATGAGGTCTACCTCACAGAGGAGCAGTACCTGGAGAGCGTTGTGGATTGGCTTGCGAAGGACATGGAAGCCTGGAGGTGGTTGGCTAAGAGATGGGCGTCGCCTGAGTGGATTGCAGAGTCCCAGAAGCACCGTGCCAACTGTGGCACTAAAGGACTGGGGCACAAGTATGGCGCCGATGGACACCTTGGTACCGCACGCCGCTTGGTAAGTATATAAATCAAACTTGTATGTTACATCTATGAAAATTCTACGGTTTAACTCTTCTTTTTCATGCAGGAAGCTAAAAGTGGAGTTGCTCCAAGTTTTATGGAGGTTTACTTCCGTGCTCACCGTGGCCCTGATCCGGCGAACCCTGATGTGCTATGCAGCGAGGCAGCAAGGGAGAAAATGGTAAACAAGTTTGTATTTACAAATTAAATTGCATGTTTTGTGTCTAACTCCAACTCTCACTTTCTTTGCAGAATGCATATGGGGAGGAAATGACTCAACGCCATGGGCCTGACTTCGACTGGATGCGTTAGGACTTAGATGCCTCGGCGTTGTACCACAGTGGTGGGGGTAGAAAGCATGGCAGGTGAGGTGTTTGTGTTTGATTCGACAATTTCATTAACAAGAATGTGTCCACTTAATGGCTCAACTATGTGTATCATGCAGGTTTGCCTTTGGCACTGGCTTTGTGAAGTATAACAGGATGATAGGTCAAGGGAAGGCATCGTCTTCGGTAGGGAGTTCTTGCTCCTCCAGGTCTGTTTGAGAGGCTCAGCTGGAGGAGGAGACTTGGGCAGCACAGGAACAGGCTCGAGCAGCACAGCAGCAGGCTCGAGCAGCGCAGGAGCAGGTCGGACAACTGATGTAGTATATGGCTTCTTATTTTCAGGTAATTCGTCTATCTCATCACGTGTCATTGAATTCAAAGTATAATGTTGCAATTCTAACGTTTCATCCATTTGCAGGAAATGACTTCTCAACTCGGCCCTGATATGAACTTGCTCGCTGTTGGTGACTTGTTCTCAAGTGCTTCGCGCCAATGTTGGTGACTTGTTCTCAAGTGCTATGAGTTAAGAACAAGGCAACACAAAAACGTTAAACGTTCAAGCCCTTCGTCCTTCGAAGCATTGATTCCCTTAGGATATAATGACTTTTGGACGAAGGTAATGAAAGACATATCTTCATTAACATAACATATAGAGATGAAGAAAGAATTACATAAAACATAAAAGATAATACAAACAAACATATATTATTATTATCTTATTTCTATTTTATTACTGTGGAAGAATAGAAATAATATCAAATTACAAGTGTACCTTCGACTTGAAAGAAGGTAAAAGTACCAGCGTGACGCAAGAATCAATGCCTAGTCAGCGTGAACAGTACGGGGTTACTGTTCATCTATTTATAGGCACGGGACGCAGCCCATGTAAAATTACACTCATGCCCTTTACATTTGCTAATAACTCTATAGTAGTCCATCGAGGTCTGAATAGCCTTTTAATCTTTAAGTCGGTTTCCCTTTTCTGCTATCATGCCGAAGCTCTCTTGCGCACAGCTTCGGCTTCACGCTATCCTTCGTACTCCTTCTTGTGCTTCTTCACGCTGTGGTTTCAACTCAAGTCCGAAGGTACCTGTTCATGCATTATACTTCCAAAAACATTGTTAAATCATGTTTTTGAGGACCTTCGGAAGCCGAAGGCCCCAAACACTCGCTTTTTGCCCTCCCCAGGTAACACTATCTGAACACTTCAATTCCATAGCAACTCTTTTTTTATTATCAAAAATGGCTCACAGGCACAAGGATGGGGACAGTGGCCAGGACAAGCTCCCGAGTTGCAGCCGTTTACGCCACCACCCCAGGGATCTCAGCTAGCTCTAGCGTCGCAGCCACTGTGGACCGGTGTTGGGTGGACGCAGGCACCTCTAGGCACTTGGACGACTCCACCAACCTAGGGATCGCAGCCAGCCCCGGGATGGGTGCCACCGGTCTCCCAGCCACCGCCGGGCTCTCACCCACTTCAAGCGTGGATGGCACCGCCACCACTGGGGTGGGTGCCACCACCTTAGGGGTGGCCAGCACAACACTACCCGTGGATGCATGCACAGCCTCCTCAG
Organism: Zea luxurians; assembly: GCA_029449295.1. Taxonomy (NCBI): domain Eukaryota; kingdom Viridiplantae; phylum Streptophyta; class Magnoliopsida; order Poales; family Poaceae; genus Zea; species Zea luxurians. Next base: position 5,286,528 of record JAOPSE010000014.1, on the reverse strand, counting down.
CACAATGGATCACAAGTGACGTTCCATGTTTAGTTTTATGCAAATAGTGACCAAACATAGCAATGTATAGGTATAAGGATAGCAAAACACAACCTTATTTGAATGATTGATGAATTGCAGGGTTCAGTGTCACATGCTCAGGGCTCGGAGGGTGCTGTCAACGTCCAAGACTACCTCGTCCATGGTTCCGGAGGGAGTGGCCACGTTCCTGGTGGCGGAGGAGGGAGTAACCAAAACTCCCACAGCCCGAAGGAGTGAGACTTGCCGTGAGTGAGTTTGTTTATGGACTATGTAAGGACTTTATTATGGATGTGATTGTGGTTTGAAACAATTATGGTATTGATTGTGGATGTGGTTTGTGAATTCTGTATTGAAACTATTTATTGTATATGTGATTGTGGATTATGTGTATTTTGCTGTGAATTAAAAGGTGCAGAAAAATCTGTTTTGGGGGGGGGGGGTACCATGAATTTTCGTCGGCCTGCATGGAGGCCGACGAAAATACATGCAGCCCGAAAATAGCTCCCGGCCAGCTATTTTCGTGGGCAAGTGGAAGCCGACAAAAATAAAGCATCCTAGTTTCGTCGGCCACGGTGGCCGACGAAAAAACCCTGCCGGAGCACCTATTTTCGTCGGCCTTGGGGAAGCCTACGAAAATAAGTCATTACATCGGTACCGACAAAAATAGTTGCACATTTTCGTCGAATTTATTTTCGGCGGCTATTTTCGTCGGCATGCCGACGAAAATACTTTTTCATCGGTTTACGCTTATTTTCGTGGGTTTTTGGCCCACGAAAATTTATGCGTTTCCTGTAGTGAGAAGATATCCGAGGAGGAGAAGCTATATGAGGAGAAGAAGGTTGCAGATCCTTTTATTGCTGGATTTTACGAATCCATGGCCAAAACTAATACAGAGAAAATCACATAGGAGATAATGGCAGATTTATCTGATGATTCTGATGACAGTGATGAATTCGATGTGGAAAGTGGAGACGAAGATTATGAAGACCGGCCCTGACGACCAAGCCATACTATCTTCGGAAAATCGACTATTAAGCAAAGTCATGTTGACACTATGAGAGGAAGATACTTTTGTGACATGTCTATTGTGAGGGTTGGAGGAGACAGCACCGCCCCTGCTCCTGAAGAAAATGAGGTGGTTATTTACAAAAGCTTTCTGAAGGCGGGTCTTCGGTTCCCATTAAGCAGATTTTTGGTTGAAGTACTAAAAATATTTCAGATCTTTCTTCATCAACATACTCCCAAAGCTATAATTAGAATGGGTTTATTTGTTTGGGCTGTAAGAGGCCAAGGGTTGGAACCGAGCATGAAGTGTTTTTGTAGTATGCATGAACATTTGTACGAGACGAAGGCCATCGGCAAGGAACAGTATCACAACAACTTCGGTTGTTACGGATTTATTGCCTGCTCTAATGCAAGCTACCCGGTTCCAACATACCGGAAAAGATGGCTCGGGGCCTGGATGGAGGAATGGTTTTATGTTAAGAATAATCTGATTGAGAGGGAGGATATTAAGGAAATTATCCAGCGCCCCATCTGGTCTCGTTTCGGCCTTCGGAGGCCGAAGGTGACTATTTAAAGTAATGTCGAAGCGTGTCAAAAGGCCTTTAGCAATGTTTGTGCCTTCATTGGCACGGGGGACATAATTCAAGAACATATAGCCTACAGAGTGTGGCCACTTGTGGACAGCTGGGAGATGCCGAAGGAGACTACTGCTGAATCCAGTGAAGGTGGATTAGTTCGATTGAAATATACCTTCAGATACAGAGAGAAGTTCGATGAGCCAAATGATGACTAGTTGAAATGCATTGAAGCTACTAGCGACGAGTTGCTTGGGACATATACCAGGGCCGAAGATGATGCCTTGTCCTCAGCCTTCGGGGGTCGGGGCAAGAAAAGATTGAGCAGGGTTTTTGATGCAATTGGCTTCATATATCCTGACTACTGCTACCCCTTGAAAAGGCAAGGAAAAAAGAGGAAAACTGCCACTTCGGCCACCCAGCTGTGCTGAAGGGCAAGAAGATAAAGGTTTTGACTCACCGGCCTCGATATATTGAAACGGTCGTAGTGCCTGAATTTGGTGAAGGGACCTCCTCCACTGCTAAAGCAGAACAAGCTGCTCCCGCCGCCTAGAGAGCTGAAGGATCGATTGTGGTGCCAAAGGTGCCTACAGTCGGGCCAGCCGATGCCAAAGATGATGTGGTCAGAGAGCTAGAATTGGAAAAACAGTGATGATTCCAAAAATTTTGAGCCCACCGTCAGAGGCAGAATTGCCGAAGATGCCAAGGGCTCCTACCACAACTCCCAAGAGGAGGAGGATGGCCAGCGTGCTAGACGCTGTCATGGAGACCACAAAAGCCTTGACCCCTGCTCCTACTAAGAAAGTTGCCGAAGCTGTCACAGTCCAGGCCGAAGCCGAAGCTAGGCCTTCAGTGCCCATTGAGATGAAGCCTGCCGTGCCTGAGGATAAAGCTGAGCAAGAAACTCTGGATACCGGCAGGGCAATACGGCCGTACATTATAGAAAAAGCTAAATCTTCTACCCCCGAAGCTCTGACCGAAGATGTTGATTACATTATTCGACATGCTTCGGGGAAAAGATTATCTAAAGAAGAAATCTTAGAAGCCAGACACTATGCCTAGAAACTAAAATATCCGAAGGGGGCCTTAGTGTTCAATGGCACTGATGAATATGATGTCCTATACTGTCTCCCGGACAATAAAGAAATATCCATTTGTCGGGAGATAGCCAAAAGTATGGGATTTCCGAAGCTTGAAACTGGCCTCGCCGCCATGTCGAAGGATGACCTTGCGGATAGCCTTGCATACAACAGTATAAACGTACAGAAGCTGTTAACTTTAAAGTTGAAAATGAAGTATTTCATTGTCATAATTCTTTCTTTTTCTTGCAGGGCTTAATTCTTAGCAATGCCTTGCGGGCACAAAAGAACGCCAAGGACAAAAGCTGCTCAATAGCTCTCAGCAACCTTCGCTCAGAGGTAATTGAGCTGAGAAACGAAGCTTTGGAGAAAGACAAGATTTTAATTTCATTGGTGAGTAAACTGAAAGAAGATGAAGCTAAATACAATGCTCAGGCCGAAGCCCAAAAAGCCGAGGTTGAAGACCTTCGGAAACAACTTGCTGAAGCCAAAGAAAATTGTGAGGTCGCAAAGGCCAGCCAAGAAATTAGCGAATGGTGGAAGGCTAGGCTAGAGAAAATTATTGAAGAGCTTCGCAAATCCAAGGAAGGATGTTTCGAAAAATCCTTGGATTGTGTGAAGAAACTAAAAACTAGCTTTTCCATAGTGGGTGTGTATTCCTCTGAGGAAAATTTTATCTGAGACGACCCTGAGGGTGTTATTGAATGGATCAGCGGGGAAGCCAAAGCTTTTGAGGAAATTCTAAACGATCGCGGAGATATTTATGCTTTCTCCGGCGCTCGAGGAATTGCAGCTATCCTAGAGAAGGCTGGATGCGATCACGTCAAAGCTACAGCTCAGGCCGAAGCCGCCTTCTCCATAGACGACACAAAGGACCCTTCAGCCGAAGCAACTTTAGTGGGTGGAAAGTTTTATTCTGATGTCTGGGTGAACGGTGGCCGAGATTTGGCCAACAAAATTATAAAAAAGAATGAAAAAGACACCCATGATGCCCGAGATGAAGCTAGGCGAGCTGAAGAGGCTGCTGAACGCGAAAGGCGCATCGGTATTGTTTTTGAATTTTAGCTTCGGTACTTAGTTTGTGGCTTCGAACTAATAGTTTACCTAATAAAACTGAACTTTCACCGCTCCCAGAGCCGTACAACCCCCAGGCTAATCCGGAGATGAAGGAAGCGTTGGATATAATAGGCATTGCTAACTCCATTATCGACGAAGTCGTCGATAAACTATTGAGCGAAGCCGCAGAAAAATCCTTAGATAAGAGTAGACTTTATTGTAATAATACTTTGTAATATTTGATGTATGGAACAATTGATGAGACATGTAAATTACTGTAATTTAATTCTTTACGGTTCATGAAATTTACATACATACCGTTTTGAGCCTTCGGCGAAGAAACACCTTCCCTTCTTTTCATGCTTCGTAAAGAAAGAAGCCCCTTTTATGGCATGTCGGATAAAACAGTATTTCTCGAAGCTTACTTTGTGCCTCAGCATATTTCCATTTTAACAAAATTTTTTGCCGAAGATTAGCTTTGTATCCAATCTTTGTGTTGTTGATGCGATATGATGCATGATGTAATGTTATGCAAAATGATATGATGACATGATGCAAAATGATGGCAATGTCGAAGACACACACACACGCCCACACTGGAATGCACAAGACTCTGCATCCCCTTAGGGACGTCTTTTGAGTCTTTAAGCTTTGCATCCCCTTTGGAACGACTTTTGAGCTTGTTCACCTTCTATTTCGGTGGCATTTAAGCTCTGCATCCCCTTGGGAACGACTTTTGAGCTTCTTCACCTTATATTTCGGTGGTATTTGGCTCTGCATTCCTTTAGGAATGACTTTTGAGCAGAAAACTTACACTGCGCTCCCTTAGGAACGACTTTTGCATCTTCGGATCATAATTTTTGGCTCTGCATTCCTTTAGGAACAACTTTTGAGCAGAAAACTTACGCTGCGCTCCCTTAGGAACGACTTTTGCAGCTTTGAATCATAATTTTTGGCTCTGTATTCCTTAAGGAATGATTTTTGAGCTTCGGAATTTACTCCGCTTTCTTAGAAACGTCTTTCGAGCTTTGGAAGTCCGTGAGAGATATATTTTACTCTGATACAGGCACAATTATTACAAGAATTTGAAATTAAGTTCTTCATTACTTGTTTCTCGTAGAAGAAATAAAATGGCATAAAAGATAACGGTACATCAAAAGTAGGATATTCCTCAGTATATATGCTTCGATTCTGGTACAGTGTTATTGATTGTACGAGCTTCGGACTCCTCCCTGAAGTCGCGCTGCTGTTGGGCGTGCTGGTGCCCTTCTGGCTACTAGCTTCGTGTGTGAGTAGGTGTAAATGGTGGTGGTAATGGGAGCTAGGGCCAAGAAGCTTGTGAATGACTTACCGAAGCAACAGAAGCTGCAGGTTGATTACCCACGTATTCTGGTATATAGGGAGAGTAGCACGAAGCAGTATGTAAGACCTGCTTCGACTAATTCTGTCGCGCCTCTTCTTCGGCAATCTCCTTCAGCTTCTGAATGGTGACCTGACATGTTCTTGTAGTGTGGCCCTTGTCTTCACCACAGAATAAACAATAGAGCTTTCTAGGCTGATCCCTGTACCTTCCTCCGAAGCCCCTGCTGTCTCTGCCCCTTAGGGCTGGTGGCCTGAAAGAGCTTTGTTGTTGCCCTAAGGATTGTGAGCTATGCTATGGCCTTTGAAGCTGGCTTCCTCTGTCATCACTCTGGCTAGAGTTGTGGATTGATCTGACATGCCTAGGGTGGATTCTTCCTCCGAAGCCCCTAGTCATCTCAGAAAACCTATAAGCTTCTTCCCTTCTTTGGCGGAAATCATTATCAACCCGGATGTACTCATCCATCTTCTGAAGAAGCTTCTCCAGGGTCTGAGGGGATTTCCTGGCAAAGTATTGAGCCGTAGGTCCTGGCCGAAGCCCTTTGATCATGGCCTCAATGACATTTTCATTGGGCACTGTGGGCGCTTGTGCTCTTAGACGCAAGAACCTTCAGACATACGCCTGGATGTATTCTTCGTGGTCTTGCGTGCACTGGAACAAAGCTTGAGCAGTAACCGGTTTCGTTTGGAACCCTTGGAAACTGGTGATTAGCATGTCCTTCAGCTTCTGCCAAGATGTGATTGTTCCGTGTCGGAGAGAGGAGTACCAGGTTTGTGCGACATTCTTGACTGTCATGACGAAGGATTTCACCATGACTGCAGTGTTACCCCCATATAAGATATGGTTGCTTCGTAGCTCATCAGAAACTGCTTCGGATCTGAGTGCTCATCATACATGGGGAGCTGGAGTAGCTTATATGATAGGGGCCATGGGTGTAAAACCTCTGGTGTTACTATTACTAAAATTTGAGCATAACATCATGAGCATTGGCATATCATGTGTTTGTTACATCTAGAATGCATTCACTAGGTAAAATCTCAAACAAATTGTGATGTTATGAGTTGATGAGTGATGAACCCTAACGTAGAGTACTTAACCCTAAATTGTGCTTATGAGTGAAAATGAAGCCCAAAAAAGTTAAAACCTCAAAACTTATTAGAAATGATCATAAGACATCATCTTTGATGGACTTTAGTAAAACCAAAACCCTAAAGTGCTAAAAACCCTGGAAAGACCCCTAGAAAGACCCCTGGAAAAACCCTAATTAAAACCCTAGGGGGCTAAGTGTAAATTCTGTGCACTTTTGGACCAAAGTGTAAATATCAAAGTAAAGAGCACCTCAAACCCACTATCTTTCATATTGGAGGAATTTCAAGTTGAATAGTGAGATTTGGACCTTTTTGTAAAAAGACCCATGAACACCATATGACCAAGTCTGAATTCTAGTAATTTGGGACCATCTTTGGAGCTGTATATCTCTTCATTCATGAGGATTCTGTCCTGGATTAGTACATCAAAATGGTAGTGCTACTATAGGGGTATAAGTTCAATTGAGAAACCCAACCCTAAAACCCTATGAAATTTAATGAAAACATACCCCAAAATAGAGCTAACAGAACTCTGAATTTTCAGACCGAACATAGTAATTTGAAACCTATAATGCAGTGTATCGAGCTAGGTTTGGAGTCTTTTGTGACCAACCTAGAGGGTTAAAGGCTGTGAGTTGTGTAGATAAATTAGAGACCATTAGAAGGTGATTAAGTGTTCCTAAGACAAGTAGGCTTGATCCTGTACAAGTATTGAGGAAAAGGCTGCTCAAAGTCGGGCTGTCAGGCTGGTGGTTTTGGACTGACGATCAGGCCATCCTATTCTGAATTTTTGCCTGGCTGCTCCACTTTGAGGCCTTGTAAGAGCTATCTTGTGTGACTTTGTGCTAGAATGTTTATAGCAAAATTGGAGAGTTAGTATTCATGAGCAAAGTTTATTAAGTGACCCTGACTTGACATTATATAAACATAGAAGATATGGGCGCCCAAAAAGGTCTTTGTTGAAAAGGGAAGGGTCAGCTAAAAAAACTGAAGGTTAGGGTTTAGGCAGAAGAATTGGTAACCAGATTTTGCAGCTGATTTTTGGATTCTGTAATTTGTAATCTAGCAAGTTTGAGTCTATGAAACCTGTACAAACTTAGTAGACCCTGGACTAATGAACAAGTTCTATTAATAGTGGCTAATCTGTTCTTAATCAAAATTAAGAGAAAAGGCTAACTGCAGTCGGATGGATCAGTAAAGAGACGTAGATTCAAAAATACAGAACTATCTATCTTTGATCTTTTCCTCCCTTGTCGTGTCCTACTTTGGTATGGGAGATGGTAGAGATAAGATGAGGGCAGAGATATTCAGAATCATGCACATCACTGAAATATCACTAATGGAAATATCTACCACAGTGCCCTCCTATCCTTACCGCCTCCCTTTGCCATGGATAAACTTCACCTTGCATGGTTGTACTCTGTGAACCAGCGTGCGCCTTCTAGGGTGAGCCACGACTACACCCCATGCTCATAGTTATCCCTGCTATAAACTCAAGAATCCAGCCATCTCATGATCTTTTCACTACCTATTTAAAGAGAAACCGAGGGGGGAAAGGAAAGCAAAAGCAAACCAGTGATCCTTGCCTCGACCATCAACCACAGTGTGTAGCTTCAGTTAGCAGTATTGCTCTCCCTTCCCCAAACCATATCCTGGACGCGCCTAGTTCCATTAATCAAGCTACTGAACGTGTCTGGTGACCACCTTGCCAACACATCAACCTCACGTGGCCAGGCGGATACGGTATGGCTCAACCCCTAAGAATTAATGTTCTAGCGTCTCTATAGATTGGTGAAGCTCACCAAGAAGTCCGTTTGATCTTTATGGTCCTAGTTTGGTCGGAACATGAGTTTGACACTACATGAACTGCCCTAGTGTCGACCCACCAAAACTCAGTTGACCCGATGTCAATTCCTGTAAGCATCACGTTGCCCGTGTCTTGCTCGTGGTCCCCGTGCCCTTAATTTGAATCATCCGATACTTAAATCGGCTGGGCAAGCGCCGCGGAACCGGGACCCCGTCGTGGGTGCGGTCAAGTCACTCTGTGGGTTTATGAGCTAAATCCATGCCCATAACTGCTTGGTTTAGGCAAGAAGTGGGTCTGGCAATGGTTTACTGGGCGCTTAGGCTCTCCGCCGCCATGGTACGATGGGGAATTCATCCGTGCCGCCGGCCGGGGTCAGGGACCTAATTTGAAAAGACAAAGAACTTGGAAGGGGCAAGATGTAATGTGTCAGTGACACGTTAAGGTCAGATGAGGACTTCCTTTCAGATATTCGTACCAACGAGGGCCTTTGCGCAAATATAACGGCGCAATCACAGGCACGCCTGTAATCTATATAGGTCTGGGCCGAATGAGCTGATGTCGGCCCAATACTATTGAAAGCTTTTTCCTTTTCTTTTTCTAAGAAAGTTTGGAAATCCATAGAAAATTCTAGAAAAATGATAAAAATATGAGACCAATTTTGTTGGACTCCTAAATTTCTGTAGTATTTATTAAAAATAGTTTCAGGATTTTTAGTCCAAACCAGGAATTATGTAGTATTTAAGAAGGCCAAAATCAAGACCTTTGGAATTTTAGAAATTACTAAATAGCTCCAAAAATCATAAAACTTTTTGGGTGAACTTATTTTGACGATTAGAACCCTTGGGTGAAGTTTGGTATGTTTTGAACATTGTTTGATCTCAAAACCCCAAAACCCTAGCTCCTTGGGGTAAAACTGTCTAACCCTACTAGGATGTTGACTCAGAAAACCCTAGTTTCCCTGGAGCTGTGGCGGAACTGCCCGAATTATTCCAACTTAAGTGTCTAAGTCCTGCCTTAGAGGCTAGACCACACTTAAATGGGAATAACCCGCCAATCCCTCGAATCTAGTCCGACGAGGCCACTGACAGATCAAGTACCATAGTCTCACTCGATGGTGAGTCACATAGCAAATACAATAAAGCATAAAACCATACATTAAAGAGTATTAAACTTATTACATCATCATCGGAGTTTTAACAAAAGTAGTCATCATTGTTCGAAGTGCAGCGGAATAAAACTAACGATAAATAAATAGAGAGATGGGGAAGCCTATCCCGTCACTCCTCATGCTCCTCCTCAGCCGAGGCAGGGTCCCACTCGACAATCCAACCCGGTGGCAAGATGGACGGCCAAGTTACTCCAGCAACCATGTCCTCCAGAGAACTTGTAAAATTATGCCACAAGCAAGGCTGAGTATACTAATACTCAGCTAGACTTACCCGGTGTGAGGAGTCTACTCCTCTACCTCTAGACATGCAGCTGTTTGGTTGTGGGTTTGGTTGCCAAAAGCACTAGCTGAGTTTATAAATCAAGTTTTAGCTTTGTCAAGTTTTAGTGTGACTCTCTTAAGACTAGATGTGTACTATCTACTCATTCATGGTAGCAAGAAAATTTAGCAATCAACATATTTTGTCACATCATCACATTTCCACTTGTTACTCAATGTAGCAGCATGGATCAAGCAGTCTCATTAGCTGCGAGAAGCAGACGATTCGAATCGAGTTTTTAAACCTTGCAAGGTAAACCTAAACACACGACATGGCGAGGCACTCCGTCCCCACACACATCAACCGTCCCCATCGATCCCCCGTCAGCAGAGAGGGGCTCACCGCCTTGGCGTACAATGCCTCACTGACCCCGACTGCCGTCGTGCAGTGACCGCAATCTGCTGCCAGGTTCAATCAGGTACTAGGCTTACCGATTTACCATATTTCTCGGCATATGTTTAGTACGTTCAAACGCTTGACTCACGGTACCACACCATAATCCTTATTCAAATTTTTATCCCGTAGACAACCAATCCCTATGGATTGTTGCCCACAATTCAACCTTATTAAGATATGAAAGTGAGTACAACAAATTCCTGATTAGTAAAGCAGCTACTCGACCTAGCATACTAGTATCCATCACAAAAGGATTCCTGAGATCATGCAACTAGGGTTTCAAACATCTCCTACACTTAAGTGCACATTCAACCCTACAATCATTAAGTGTAGTAAAATAGCATAATAAATAGGTTATGCATTGTTGGGGACTTGTTCTCAAATGCTAAGAGTTAAGAACAAGGCAACATAAAAAGTGTTAAATGTTAAAATCCTTCGTCCTTCAAGACATTATATCCCTTCGGATATAATGAATTCCGGACGAAGGTTATGAAGGAAAAGACCTTCGTAAGTTCAACGTATGATGAAGAAGAATACGTACATGAAATACGAATAATAATACAAATATTATCATCAACTTATTTCTATTTTGTATTATCAGAGTCATAATAACAAATTATAAATGTACCTTTGGATTGTCGAAAAGTAAAGGTACAGGCGTGATGCGAAAAGCAGATGCCAGATCAGCGTGAACAGTACGGGAGTACTGTTCATCTATTTATAGGCACAGGACGCAGCCCGTGAAGAATTCCATTAATGCCCTTTACATTTATCAATAACTTTATAGTGATTCTTCGAGGTCTAATTTGGCTTTTCATCATATAAGTCGGTTCCACTTTTCTGCTGTCATGCCGAAGCTTTTTCTGCGCATAGCTTCATGATCATCTTATCCTTCGTCATGATCGCCTTCCGTCCTACTCAAGCTTCGTCTTGACCATATTCTTGTATACTCGTGGCCCAATTTCGAAGATACCTGTTCACATATTTCACTTGGAAAACATTGTCAAATCATGTTTTTGAGGACCTTCGGAAGCCGACGGCCCCCAACAGTAGCCCCTCGCAATATTAATTTGCTGGAATGATAAATTCATATTGCGATATGGACGAAGGCTTTAAGCCAAAGGTCCAAAAAAACACCTTCCCTTTGCTAGAATAGCAACAGTCTTTGACAAGCGGGACCCTCCAGTTTTCAACGCACTGGCTGTATAAATAAGAGCTCACCACCAGCTTATTTGGCACGCTCCCTTGCCATCTGCTTTTACTCACCCAACTTATAGGCTGCGCGCAACAACACTTGCTTGGTTTTTTCAAATTTTTAAGCTTCGGTTTCGAGAGCACTTTCTCAGTGTTTGCGAAGATGTCTGAAGATAAGAAAGATGTTGGTGCTTCAAAGCTAAGCCTTTCTGAGGAGATGCATCTGGGCTTTCTTGAATCAATATCAAAGACTAATACAGAGAAGATTACTAGGGAGATTTTGGAGGGTTTATCTGAAGATACTGGCGACAGTGAGAGTTATGATGTGGATAGTGGTGGTGAAGATTCCGAAGATCGACCCTGGCGACCAAGCCATGCAGTTTTTGGTAAATCCAGTATTAAAGAAAATCATCTTGTCAATATGAGGGGCAGATATTTTCGAGACTTGTCTGTTGTGAGGGCTGACGAAGGAGAGAAGACTTGTTCGACTCCCGAGGAAAATGAAGTCGTGATATTCCGAAGCTTCTTAAAAGCTGGATTACGATTTCCCTTGAGCAGTTTTGTCATGGAAGTACTGAAGATATTTGAAATCTACCTTCACCAACTTACCCCCGAAGCAATCATAAGGATGAACATCTTTGTGTGGGCCGTGAGGAGCCAAGGTTTGGAACCTAATGCAAAAAGCTTCTGCAACATACATGAGCTATTGTATGAGACAAAACCCTGGGGCAAAGAGCAGTATCACAACAATTTTGGCTGCTACAGCTTCGGCGCTCGGTCTGGGTCAAGCTACCCTGTGCCAACCTTTCGAAAGAGGTGGCCCCGCGATTGGATGACGGAATGGTTTTATGTAAAAAACGACTTGAAATCACGTGAAGATATTAAGGGTATTATTATGCGCCCTATCTGGCAACGCTTCGGCCTCCGGAAGCCGAAGGTGGAAATGAATGAAGCAGCCGAACAATGCCAGAGAGCCTTCGGCGTTGTTTGCTCTTTTATTGGAACAAGGGATTTGGTCCAAGAACACATTGCTTTCAGAGTATGGCCACTTGTGGAAAAGTGGGAAATGCCAGAGGAGACCATTAAAGAGGCTGACGAAGGTGGACTAGTCAGGCTAAAATACACATTCAAATACGGAGATAAGTTCGTTGAGCTAGATGATGACTGGTTGAAAAGTATTGAGGCCATAAGTGACGAATTGCTTGGGGTATACTCAAAGGCCGAAGATACTGCATTATCAGCGGCCTTCGGAGGCCGAAAGAAGAAGAGACTCAACCGAGTATTTGATGCAATTGGGTTTGTCTACTCTGACTACCATTATCCAACGCGGGGTCAAAAAAGAAAGAATACTTCTTCTGCGAAGGAAACTGCTTCAGCCGCTCCTAGCGAGCCGGCGCCGAAGAGGAAAAAGGTAAAGGTTCTCACACACCGGCCACATTATATTGAACCGGCCACAGTGCCTGAGTTTATTGGTGAGTCCTCTTCGGCCACCGAAGCTAAAGAACCAACTCCACTGCCAAAAATCGAAGAGATGGCCGATGTGCCAGCAACAGAAAAAACAGAAGAACCGAGGACTGAAGAAACAAGGACATCAGAAATTTTAAGTCCTTCAACAAAAATTGAGGCAGCAAAAAGCCAAAAGGGTCCAGCAGTGACCCCGAAAAGAAAAAGGATGGTTAATGTGTTGGATGTTTTGGAGACAATTAAGTCTTCAATTACAACTCCGAAGAAAATTGTTGAGACTTCCGAAGTGCATACTGAAGCCTTTGTTGCCGAAGCTTCAAAGCAACAATCTGAAACTGAAGCTGGGCCTTTAGAGCCCACCAAGGTAAAATCCTTGGAAGCCGAAGAAACAAAAATGACAAAGCCAATTTTGGTTGAAGAAACTGGCACTGCTGCCCCCGAAGCATCCTCCAAAGCCCTCGACTATATTGTACGACATGCTTCGGGAAAAAGATTATCTGAAGAAGAGATTTTTGAAGCTAATCACTATGCCCGAGAACTGAAGTATCCAAAAGGGGCCTTAGTATTCAATGGTACAGACAAAGACGACTTCTTATACTGTCTCCCAAATAACAAAGAATTATCCGTCTGCCGGCAGATGGCTAGAAGCATGGGGTTCCCGAAGCTTGAAGCTGGCCTCTGCGCTATGACGAAGGACGATCTTGCGGATAGCCTTGCATACAATAGTCTGAAGGTACAAAAATTGTGAATTTTGAAGTTTATGAATTTTGAATTAGTCTTTTGTTCTTATGTTAATCCATTCATTCTTTTGTATAGGGCTTAATACTCAGTAATGCCTTAAGGGCACAAAAGAATGCTGAAGATGAGAGCTGCACTATTGCTCTCAATAACCTTCGAATAGAGGTTATCAAGCTAAGAAACGAAGCCTTGGAAAAAGACAAAATTCTGCTTACATTGGTGGATAAGATAAAGGAAGACGAAGCTACTTCTAAAGCTCAAGCTAAAGCTCAGAAGCACGAAATCGAGGATCTTCGGAAACAGTTAGCCCTAGCTAAAGAAGAACGCTTACTTGAAGAAACGAAGTGAGAACTTAGCGATCAATGGGCAAATCATTTAGAAGGAAACATTGAAGTGCTTCGTGCATCCAAGAAAAAGTGCTATGACAAATCTATAGAATGCGTCAAGAAAATAAAAAGTAGCTTCGCCAGCATTGGCGCATTCTCGAGCGAGGAAAACTTCACAAGGGGTAATCCCGAAGGCCTGATTGAATGGATCAATCACGAAGCTGAGGCCTTTGAGGAAATTTTGAATAGCCGTGGAGACATATGTGCCTTTTCAGGTGCAAGGGGGATTGCTACTATTTTGGAGAGGAAAGGCTACGAGCATGTAAAATGTTTGGCACAATCCGAAACTTCCTTGTCCTCCGAAGATATAAAAGACCCCTCGGCCGAAGCAAGCATGGTTGGTGGGAAAATTTTCACCGACATCTGGGACAATGGTGGCCGGGAAATGGCCCAAGAAATTATTCAAAAAAGTGAAAAAGGCATTCACGATGCTAGAAAAGTAGCAGAGGCCGTTGAGAAAAGCGCAGAGCCCGAAGGGCAAATAGGTATTAACTAGTGGTTTTTGACTTTTTGTTGTAATTTTTCGATTTCAATCTTGTTCACGGTTTGTATTAGTAATAAATCCGTATCTACTCTTCCCTCAGAACCTGCTGAGTCCTCTGTGGGCCCCCACCCGAAAGGGGATGACAAAATTAGACAAATGGCCGAAGCCATCATGGATAGAGTTGTTGATCAGCTTCTAAACGAAGCTGCAGAAGTAGTCTTAAGGGAAGATTAGGTGCTGTTGCAAAAACATTTAGAATGTAATGTTTGTTGAGAATCATGTGTAATATTGTGTAACTTAGGGTGTAATATATTAGCTGTTCATAGTTCTATTCTTTGCGATGCATGAAACATTATATACATACCGTTTTTGAGCCTTCGGCGAAAAAACACCTTCCCTTCTTTTCATGCTTCGTAAATAATATCCGTGTTCTCATAAAATCAGTAGCCAATCCTCGTAAAATCAATAATCAATAGATCTTTCCATTTCAGAGTTTGACGAAGATATAACTTTTCAAAGGCTATTGTTTGTGCTGTGTCACTCTTTCTTCAAAACGATCTTCGAATATCAATATTGAGACTCCCCTTCTTGCGTTGTTGATGCACTATGATGTATGATGTTATGCTATGCAAATGATGTAATGATGTGATGTTATGCAAAATGATATTTGCCGAAGGTCGACATTTATTTTTCAATGTAAGCCTCCCTTAGGAGCTTCTTCGCCTTTTACTTCAGCGGAATCAGCGTTTATTTTTCGCTGTAAGCCTCCCTTAGGAGCTTCTTCGCCTTTTACTTCAGCGGAATCAACGTTTATTTTTCGCTGTAAGCCTCCCTTAGGAGCTTCTTCGCCATTTACTTTCAGTGGAATCAGCGTTTATTTTTCGCTGTAAGCTCTGCATTCCCTTCGGAACGACTTTTGAGCAGAAAACTTACACTGCGCTCCCTTAGGAACGACTTTTGCTGCTTCGAAGAAATTGCACTGTATTCTTTAGAACAAATTTTTGATAATTCGAAGGTCCTTCTTGCCACCATAAATTCTTATGTTTCAGCAACTTAAGCCTATGGAGAAGACATATTTTTAATATGGCAGAGAACGAAACTATTACAAGAGATTAAAAGACGATAAAAAGCACTTAAACTTCCCATAATTGTTCCTTATTGAAAAGAAAGTAAGACTGAAATGCGAAAATGCGAAAATCCGCTGACGAGGTAGGATATTTGTCAGTAAATATGCTTCGACTCCGGCACAGTGCTATTGACTGTGCAAGCTTCGGACTCCTCTCTGAAGTCCCGCTGAAGGTGAGTGTGCTGACTCCCTTCTGGCTGCTGACCTCGTTGCATTGGTGGTGGCGGTGGAGGCTGTTGCCAAGATGCTTGGGATTGACTTGCCGAAGCAACAGAAGCTACAGGGTGATTGCCTACATATTCTGGAATGTAAGGCGAATGGTACGAAGCAGTATGCATGACTTGCTTCGGCTGGCTCTGTTGTGCTGCAGCTTCTGCTAGCTCCTTTTGCTTCTGGATGGTAACATGGCACATCCTGGTGGTATGGCCATTGCCTTCACCACAGAATAGGCAGTAAATTATTCTTGGCTGATCTCCAAATCTTCCCCCCAAGCCCCTGGCGCCTCTGCCCCTTGGCGCTGGCGGCCGGAAAGAGCTTTGCTGCAGCCCCGAAGCTTGCGAGGAGCAATGTGGCCTTTGCTGTTGACTCCCTCTGTCATCACTTTGAGTAGAATTGTGAATTGACCTGACGTGCCTCGGATGGAATCTTCTTCCGAAGCCCCTAGTCATTTCAGAGAACCTGAATGCTTCCTCCCTTCTTTGGCGAAAATCATTGTCAGCTCGAATATACTCGTCCATCTTCTGGAGCAGCTTCTCCAAAGTTTGAGGAGGCTTTCTGGCAAAGTACTGAGCTGAAGGTCTCGGCCGAAGCCCCTTGATCATGGCCTCAATGACAATTTCATTGGGCACTGTTGGTGCCTGTGCCCTCAGACGCAGGAACCTTCGGACATACGCCTGAAGGTATTCTTCGTGGTCCTGGGTGCACTGGAATAAAGCTTGAGCAGTGACTGGCTTCGTTTGAAACCCTTGGAAGCTGGTTATCAAAATGTCCTTCAGCTTTTGCCATGAAGTGATTGTCCCTGGCCGAAGAGAGGAGTACCAGGTTTGTGCAACACTCCTGACAGCCATGATGAAAGACTTTGCCATGACCGCCGTGTTGCCACCATACGAAGATATGGTGGCTTCATAGCTCATCAGGAATTGCTTCAGGTCTAAATGACCGTCGTACATGGGGAGCTGGGGTGGCTTGTAAGACTGTGGCCAAGGTGTAGCCTACAGTTCTATTGACAGAGGAGAAGTATCATCAAAGGCAAAATTTCCATGATGGAAATCTTCATACCAGTCGTCCTCGTTGTAGAAGCCCTCCTGATGAAGCTCTCTGCGCGGAGGCATTTGGTTCTGGTCATCTTGAGCAAGATGACGAAGCTCTTCAGAAGCTTTGTCTATCTGCCTTTGTAGGTCAGCTAGACGAGCCATCTTTTCCTTCTTCCGTTGGACCTGTTGATGGAGCATCTCCAAATTTTGGATTTCTTGATCCAAGTTGTCCTCCGGAGGCATTGGACTGGTGGCCTTCCTCTTCTGGTTTCGGGCCTCCCTGAGAGAAAGGACATCCTGATTGGGATACAGCGGCTGTAGAGTAGCAGCCCCTGCGGCTGAAGCTTTCCTCGGCGGCATGACGAAGGTGATGCTTGCCGAAGATGTTCAAAAACTGAAAAAATGGACGTGAGTTCACCGGAGGCGGGCACCAATGTTGGGGACTTGTTCTCAAATGCTAATAGTTAAGAACAAGGCAACATAAAAAGTGTTAAATGTTAAAATCCTTCGTCCTTCAAGACATTATATCCCTTCGGATATAATGAATTCCGGACGAAGGTTATGAAGGAAAAGACCTTCGTAAGTTCAACGTATGATGAAGAAGAATACGTACATGAAATACGAATAATAATACAAATATTATCATCAACTTATTTCTATTTTGTATTATCAGAGTCATAATAACAAATTATAAATGTACCTTCGGATTGTCGAAAAGTAAAGGTACAGGCGTGATGCGAAAAGCAGATGCCAGATCAGCGTGAACAGTACGGGAGTACTGTTCATCTATTTATAGGCACAGGACGCAGCCCGTGAAAATTACAATAATGCCCTTTACATTTATCAATAACTCTATAGTGATTCTTCGAGGTCTAATTTGGCTTTTCATCATATAAGTCGGTTCCCCTTTTCTGCTGTCATGTCGAAGCTTTTTCTGCGCATAGCTTCATGATCATCTTATCCTTCGTCATGATCGCCTTCCGTCCTACTCAAGCTTCGTCTTGACCATATTCTTATATACTCGTGGCCCAATTCCGAAGATACCTGTTCACATATTTCACTTGGAAAACATTGTCAAATCATGTTTTTGAGGACCTTCGGAAGCCGAAGGCCCCCAACATGCATAAAACCGGGGCTTGCCTTCCAAAGCTGGGGCAGTCAGATCCTCTGGGGCAGGCTCTAGTGCTGGATCCGGGGCTACCTCTTGAGCAGCTCCTTGCTCTGGCACGAGGACGTACTCTCCGTCGGCGAGGTTGCAATCTATTGAATGCAATGAATAAGAATATGTATGCCATGATTATGCAGGATTTACTAATCATTATGCCAAGTGAAGAAAAACTAAGTTAGTTAGTAATTTAGGGTTTCCCGGTTATACGTGGCTCTTAGTGGTGTATGCTTATCCACTTAGGTTTTGGGTTTTGTTAGGGATAAGCATAGTGGATGGTATTTCCCTTAGATATTTTAGTGGGCAATTAAGGGGTTTTGCTGGTTGGGCTAGGGTGACATTAATCTCCATTATTAATTTCCCTTTTTCATTTTCTGTGGCGGAACTGCCCGAATTATTCCGACTTAAGTGCCTAAGTCCGACCTTAGAGGCTAGACCACACTTAAATGGGAATAACCCGTCAATCCCTCGGATCTAGTCCGACACGGCCACTGACAGGATCAAGTACCACAGTCTCACTCGATGGTGAGTCATAGAGCAAATACAATAAAGCATAAAACCATGCATGGAAGAGTATTAAGTTATTACATCACCATTGTCATCATCGGAGTTTTCGCAAAAGTAACCATCATTGTTTTTGGAATGCAGCGGAAAATAAACTAACGGTAAATAAATGGAAGGATGGGGAAGCCTGTCCCATCATTCCTCATGCTCCTCCTCAGCCGAGGCAGGGTCCCACTCGACAGTCCAACCCGGTGGCAGGGTGGATGGCCAAGTCACTCCAGCAACCATGTCCTCCAGAGAACCTGTAAAATTATGCCACAAGCAAGGCTGAGTATACTAATACTCAACTAGACTTACCCGGTGTGAGGAGTCTATACTCCTCTACCTCTAGACATGTAGCTGTTTGGCTGTGGGGTTTTGTTGCCAAAAGCACTAGCTGAGTTTCTAATTCAAGATTTTAACTTTGTCAGAATTAAGTGTGACTCTCTTAAGGCTAAAAGTGTACTATCTACTCATACATAGTAGCAAGCATTTTTAGCATTCATCATTTTGTATCATCTCATCACAGTTTCACTTCTTACTCAATGCAGTACAAGGGATCAAGCAGTCTCATTAGCTGCGAGAAGCAGACGATTCGAATCGAGTTTTTATCCTTGCAAGGTAAACCTAAACACACGACATGTAGGGGCACTCCGTCCCCACACACATCAACCGTCCCCATCGATTCCCCGTCAGCAGATCAGGGCTCACCGCCTTGGCGTACAATGCCTCACTGACCCCGACTGGCCGTCGTGCAGTGACCGCACTTGTACCCACCATAACCGGAATGGGAGACTACGTCTCAGGTCGCGTGAGGAGGTATGTCCACTGCCAGGTTCACTCAGGTACTAGGCTTACCGATTTACCATATTTCTCGGCATGTGTTTAGTACGTTCAAACGCTTGACACAGGTATCCGCACATTAATCCTTATTCCATTTTCCATCTCGTGGACAACCAATCCCCATGGATTGTGGTCCACCAACTAGTATCATGACAGCGTGAAAGTGGGTACAATCAACTTCCTGATCTCGCGCGAGTGCTAGAAAAATCACTCGTCTTCTACCGAGACCCTAATTAAATAAAGCAGCTACTCGACCTGTCATACTAGTATTCATCTCAAAAGGATTCCTGAGATCATGCAACTAGGGTTTCAAACAATTCCTACACCTAAGTGCACAATCAATCCTACAATCATTAAGTGAAGTAAAATAGCATAAATAACGGGTTATGCATAAAACCGGGGCTTGCCTTCCAAAGCAGTGGTAGGCAGGTCCTCTGGTGCAGGCTCTGGTGCTGGGTCGGGGGCAACCTCCTGGGCAGCTCCTTGCTCCGGCACGAGGACGTACTCTCCGTCAGCAAGATTACAGTCTATCGAAATGCAATGAACATGTATGTCATGATTATGCAAAATTTAAGAATATTAAGCTACAGAATTCAAGTTAAGAATTTAACTTAGGGCTTCTTGGTTACGAGGGTCTTCTAGTGGTATTCATAGACTTATTACCTTTTAGTTTTAGGTTTTCTTTCTAAAATGACTTATTGGATTTGTATGGCCTTTATAAATTTCAGGGGACAATTATAAAGGTCTTAAGAGGACATTAAGTTCCATCATCCATTTTCCCTTCTTAATTTCCACCTAGGGTTTCTAGTAGGGGTTTTGAACTATGATAGTAGTTTAAAACTTTCCAAAAATTCTGTAAAAATTACAGTGGGTGGTCACTGGCCATACTAGCTTGTTTTGAAAATTTGAGGCTTAAAGTATAAAAGCTAATCTTTAAACAAAAATAACAATGGTTAGGTAAAATGGGCCACTTTACACTACAAGTCCTTTATTAAAGTGGTTTCTGACCTAATGGTTATTTTTGCTGGCCTCTAGTAGTGATGAAAAGCTCTTGCACCAAAAATGGCAGAGAGCTACATGGTGGTTAATTAATGGTGAATTTCTAAACTTGGGTGCAAAAAGAGTGATTAGAACTAACTTGTCATTTGAAAAATATCAAACAACAGATTTCAGATTTTTCTTAAGTTCTTATTATCAACACATTAGTTATCCTAAGGTTTGGGGAGGTTTCACCTTAGGGATATTTTTGTAGGGTTTTTCTAAGTTATCCCTATTTTCTTCATTAAAAGGTATCTTGTTTATTTTACACTACAACAGGGTATAACATATTTTTCCAGTGAACTACATTGACTAAGTATCTCAACAAAAATAGGTGTGCCCTCTGGTTCATCATTTATATTACCTTTTCTATTTTCCTTAAACTTAAGCATATTATAGAATAAGGGGTTAAAATTATCTTAATGTAATAGACAGAGAGGTTCAATAATTTTAACTAAGTTAGTGAGTGAATACAAACTTCTCCAAATTTTTCTAACCCTAGTTAAATAGTGCAACTATTTTTCTTGCTAGTATTAAGCTTTTGGCCAAAACTGAAAATAAATCAGAACCTTAGATTTTTCTTTTGTTCATATGGGGTTTTATATTTTTCTTAGACAGGTTACATTATTTAGAGTCTGGCAAAATTGGTTTGACCAAATTTGGATGATTTAAACAAAAGTTATGCATTTTCAAAGTTGCTGTCCAATTAAAAACAGATTTAATTAAGGTTTTCTGGAAAAAACCAGTTTGCACCGAGACCCCTGGGGTTAAACGGATTCAAATCTCGCAGATCTACCCTCGGGTTACTATTCACCTGAGTCTTTGGCTTTGCACTTAACCCCCTGGGTTTCTCTCCCTCTCACCCGCGGTCCCTCCCCTAATCCAAACAGTGGCCGTAGAAAAGAAAGGACGGCGCGGCTTACCGGCGACGAGGGAGGTCCGGCGAGGTGGTCAGAGACACTCGGGAGGTTGCGGCGGTCACGTCGATGTGCGGGTCGCCGCTGGAGGTGGTCGGAGCTGCTTGGTCCACGTGCGCAGGCGGGCGAGCTCGTCGGCGGCGTGCACTCCGGCCTATCCACGGCGGTATGGTTCAATCCAGGGATACGAGGAGCATCACGGGATGACGCAGAGGCCATACACGCAAGGAATCGAGAAAGGGTGGAGGGATTTACCCGGTCCACACGCGCCGGCGGGCTCTTGAAGTCCGGCGAGCGCGATTCGGCCACTCCGGTGACGCAGGCTCTTGGTTCAAGCTTGAGCAAGGCTCACGGCTTCACCAGGAAGCTAACTGAAGGCTTGGATCGAACGGAGGGAGGCTGGAGAGGGGTTGGCCACGACGGTGGTCTTCGGCCGGCACTGGCGGGCCGCGGGGAGGTCGCCGGAGGCGAGGGCTGGCTCGGGCAAGTCCGGCGAGGTGCGGATGAGGTACTGGGGGAAACAACCGAGCGCTGGGGCGGGTTTTATAGGCACGGCTCGGGCGTGGTCACGGGCGACCGCGGGCGCGCGGGGGTTCGCGCACGGGCGTGCTCTGAGCGCGCCCCCGGGTGCCAGCTCGCGTCGAACACGTGGAGGGTTGCGTCTGCCAAGGTTCAACGGCCGATTCGAGCGCCATGGCGTGCATATCTCGGCAAAGTCACTGTATACGGTCACTTCTCTGCTCCAAATCCTACCCTTTTGCTGTGAGTTCCAAGTCGAGATATGGTCAGGGCAGGGAGATAGAGAGGGGAGAAGTTTGCTGTGTCAGCTGGGTCCAAACCGAGACAAAAGGGGTGTCAAGTCGTGTCTAGCGCCCTAGGGTAGGTGTCATCTCTTGCCAGGGTGTTCTAGGGTTAATTTGGCGCCATTTTGTTAATTGGGTCGACTGGTTTTGAAAAGGAGATCAAGGTGAACATGAGGGATCTTTGCTTAAGGGTTGGTTTTTGACTTAGGCAAAATCTGAATTCTTCCCTTGTGTTCAAACTTGAGTGATCTTTTTAGGGCCTTTCTGAAAACTTTTTGGGGGTACTTCCTTACTATTAAACATAGGTTATTAAGTATATTACAACTTTTATATTTGGCCCAAACCATGATCATGATGTTTACATTGTCTTTTGATCATGGCTTCAATTAAGGTTATAATTACCTATGGGGGTTTTGTTCTAGGGTTTTGGGAGATCTCCACTTAGGGGTGCATTACAAGCTAGGGCATGACATCCAAGATATTTTGCACTTGATTAGGACCTTGAATTCCAAGATTGAGATACTTTGCCCACAATCCTCTAAGTAACAATGGGTTAAAGAAGGGGGGGGGGGTAACCCTGGGGTGGACACTCTGAGTAACACCTAGGGTGTTACAGCCCTCCCCCCTTAAAGGAATCTCGTCCCGAGATTGCAGGTAGAGTCCCTTGGAGGGGTGCTTGAGGGGGGGTGATGGTGGTGTCTCTCCTTTACCCGAGTTTCTCTTGTTAACTGCTCTTCGAATGTCATCCTCTTTGCAACTTCAGAAGGAAGCCCTTCTTAAGTTGTATCCATAACTTAGACTATCCTTGATATCTAAGTTTTTCTTATAATTGTATTCAAAGGGCAGGTGGGGGTGGGGTTTTGGGGTTACGTACCGGCTTCTTTGGGTAGAAAGTCGGGGAAGCGAGAGCGTAGAAAATCCTCCGTCTCCCATGTAGCCTCTTCTGCTGAATGATGACTCCACTGAACCTTATACATTCTGATTGACCTTGCCCGAGTTGATCTTTCCTTCTGATCCAATACCTTGACGGGGTACTCCTGGTAGGACAAGTTTGATTCTACCTCAATGTCTGGTTCTGGTAGCACTTCAGTGGGTAGACGAACACATTTCCGCAGCTGAGACACATGGAACACATTGTGAACTGCGGACATATGGGATGGTAATTCCAATTGGTAGGCTACGGGTCCACAACTTTTCTTGATCTTATAAGGTCCAATGTAGCGAGGGGCCAACTTGCCCTTGATCCCAAATCTTTGGATACCCTTGGTTGGTGATACCTTAAGATAGACATGATCTCCCACCTCAAACCGCAGTGGCTTCCGTCTCTGGTCATGATAACTCTTTTGCCTGGCCTGAGCAGCTTCCAAGTTCTTCCTGATAACTCTAACCTTTTCCTCTGCTTCAATTACCAAATCTGGCCCAAATATTTCCCTTTCTCCTGCTTGAGACCAATTTAGCGGGGTTCTGCATCTTCTCCCATACAAAGCCTCGAAAGGTGCCATTTTCAGACTAGACTGATAGCTGTTATTGTAAGAAAACTCTGCCAAGGGCAGACACTTGTCCCAGTCCTTTCCATAGTGTAGTGCACATGCCCGCAACATGTCTTCCAAAATCTGATTCACCCTTTCTGTCTGGCCATCAGTCTGAGGGTGATAGGCTGAGCTTCGGATTACTTGGGTTCCAAGTGACTCTTGCAGTTTCTCCCAAAAGCGTGCCACAAACAGTGCTCCTCTGTCAGATACAATGGTTTTTGGCATACCATGCAACCTTACTATCTGATCAACATAAATCTCTGCGTACTTCTCTGTCTTGTGGGTGGTGTGCACTGGCAAGAAATGAGCAGTCTTGGTCAATCTATCCACAATAACCCATATGGAATCATGGTGCCGGGAGGTATTGGGTAATCCCACTATGAAGTCCATGCAAATGTCCTCCCATTTCCAAGATGGTATGGGAAGGGGTTGCAAAGGGCCTGCTGCCTTCAGATGACTAGCTTTTACTCTCTGACAAGTGTCACATTCTGAAATGTACTTGGCAATTTCTCTCTTCATCCGGGTCCACCAATAAAGGGGTCTGAGTTCATGGTACATCTTGTTGCTACCCGGGTGAATGGAGAACTTGGAAAGGTGAGCTTCATCCAATATCTTCTTTCTGAGCTCGGGGTCCTTGGGAACCACCAATCGGTCTTCAAACCATAAAACTCCCTTGCTGTCCTGGCGGAAACACTTGTATTTCTCTGCCTTCAGCTTGATCATTTCTTTAATAATCTGAACTCCCTTATCCCCAAACTGTGCCTGAGCTATTTGTTCTTGCAATGTGGGCTCCACTGCAATATATCTCAATTCGCCAGAAGGAACAACTTCCAGGTTCAGCTTGCACAACTCATCACACAATGTGATGATTCTTGCATCCATGTTCATGCAATTACATTGGGCTTTTCGGCTCAAAGCATCTGCCACAACATTTGCCTTGCCAGGATGGTAATGTACCTCCAAATCATAGTCCTTGATTAATTCCAACCATCTTCTCTGCCTCATGTTCAGATCTGCCTGAGTGAAAATGTACTTGAGGCTCTTGTGATCAGTGTAAATGTTACAGTGAGCTCCCATCAAGTAGTGTCTCCATATCTTGAGAGCATGAACTACTGCTGCCAATTCCAAGTCATGTGTCGGGTAATTCTGCTCATGAGGTCTAAGGGCTCGGGAAGCATAAGCAATCACTCTGTTCTCTTGCATCAACACACAACCCAATCCGGTACCAGAAGCATCACAATAAACTTCGAATGGCTTGGTATTATCCGGTTGAGCTAGCACTGGAGCTGTTGTCAATTGTTGTCTCAGGGTATGAAAGGCATCCTCACATTTTTGGCTCCACACAAATTTGGCTCCCTTTTTCAACAGTTCAGTCATTGGCTTGGCAATTCTAGAGAAATCCGGAATAAATCGTCGGTAGTACCCTGCCAATCCCAGAAAACTCCTAATCTGCTTCACTGTAGTCGGGGGTTTCCAGTTCATCACTTCTTGCACCTTCTCAGGATCAACTGATATCCCGTCCTGAGAAATTGTGTGACCCAAGAATTTTATTTCTTTCAGCCAGAACTCACACTTGGACAACTTAGCATATAACTGATGGTCGCGAAGTCTCTGAAGCACAATATGCAGATGCTCCGTGTGTTCATCTTCATTCTTGGAATAAACCAGAATGTCATCAATGAAGACAACCACAAACTTGTCCAGCTCTGGCATGAACACTGAGTTCATCAAGTACATGAAATAAGCCGGGGCATTGGTTAGCCCAAAAGACATTACCAAAAACTCATAGAGCCCATATCTGGTAGAGAAAGCCGTCTTGGGAATATCGCTGGTTCGAATCTTGATCTGATGGTAGCCCGAGCGAAGGTCTATCTTGGAGAATACCTTGGCTCCCACCAATTGATCAAACAGAACATCAATGCGGGGTAACGGGTACTTGTTTTTGATAGTCACCGCATTGAGAGGGCGGTAATCAACACACATCCTCAAACTCTCATCCTTCTTCTTCACGAACAAGGCGGGACATCCCCATGGTGAAGTGCTTGGTCGAATAAACCCCTTGTCCAACAATTCTTGCAATTGTTTCTTCAGTTCTGCCAACTCCGCGGGAGGCATCCTATAAGGTCTCTTGGAGATAGGAGCAGTCCCGGGTTGCAATTCAATGGCGAACTCAATATCTCTGTCAGGTGGCATTCCTGGCAATTCCTCCGGAAAGACATCGGGGTAGTCGCAGACTACTGGGATCTGCCTTACTGGAGACGCTGCCATAACAAAGGCACAGGACTGGGAATCACCCTGGTTGGGTAAGTACAAAACAGTCTCGCCATAAGCAGGAGAATGAATTTCAATGGCTCTGGCTGCAATATCCAATATTGCCTGATGTTTGGCCAACCAATCAGTTCCCAAGATGATATCCACACTATCCAGTCCCAAGATAAGAAGGTCAGTTTTAACTATCAAACTACCAAACTTTATGGGCACATGCCTGCTGATTTGATTTGTGGCAATCCTGCCTCCCGGGGTTGAAATGGTAATAGCCCCGTGGGTGTGGCAAAAAGGCAACTGGCACTTGACACTAAATTTGGCACTGACAAAACTATGCGATGCACCAGAATCAAAAAGAATAGTAGCAGGAAAATTTAAAACTGTAAAGATACCAGTCATGACGGGGGCTCCCTCTGGAATGTCAGCCATTGTAGTGAAGTTCAGCTTGCCCTGCCTCACTTGCACTTTCTGCCTCTTCCCCTGGTTCTGATTGTCATTTTGCCCCTGCCTCTGCTGATTCTTGGGACAATTCTTGGCATAGTGCCCAGTACTGCCACAAGTGAAACACCGGTTATCATTAGCCTGGCGGTACTGCTGCTGCTGGTTGTTCCTCTGAACTGGGAATTGGGCACGGTTGGGTGCCTGCTGCTGTTGCTGCTGCTGCTGTGGTGGCCTGATCACCCACCTTCCCTGCTGCTGCTGGGGTCCCCTGCTCTGGGAGTCAGACACAATCCTGAAGCGCTGGGGCTGTGACGAGGGTCCGGCCACAGGGGTCTTCCTCTTCTTCTCCGCCTGCCGAGCCAAAATGCAGTCTTCCTGGGAGATGGCCATGTTGACCAACTCATTGTAACTGTTGGCCCGGACGGTGTTGAGACGGTCACGGAGCTTGGTGCTGAGCCCTCTCCTGAACCGGTCTCGCTTCTTCTCGTCCGTATCTGCATGGTATCCGGCGTACTGACACAGATCGTTGAAGGCCTGGGCATATTGTAACACGGTCCTGCTACCCTGAGTAAGTGCCAGAAACTCATTGAGCTTCCGGTCCATGATGCCAGCGGGAATATGATGCCCTCTGAAAGCGGCCTTGAACTCCCTCCACTCCACCTCTCTACCATCCGGCTGCATAGCCAGGAAATGGTCCCACCAAGTCCTTGCGGGTCCGCGAAGCTGCTGTGTGGCGAACCTGACCTTGGTGACCTCCGAGCAAGCCCCATGGAGCAATGGGAACTTGGATTCTACCACCCTCAACCACACATCTGCATCCAGTGGGTCCTCCGACCTGGTAAACAATGGCGGCTGGGTGCTGAGAAACTCCTGGTAAGTAGCAGCGACGGGGTGACGCTGATGGTCTCCACCATACTGCTGAGGTGGTGGCTGCCGCTGAGCTAGCTGCCTCAGAATCTCATTCTGCTGGGCCATGAGCTCCTGCAAAGTGGGAGGCGGTGGCGGTGGAGGAACGTGCTCATTCTGTCCACGGCGCGCTCTCCCAGCCATCTGAAAAAGCCACATGGTTGCTTAATAACACATCTCCAAGCTTAAGGTTCGAACATGGTAGGGAAGTCAAAGTAATTGATAGATTCCAAACAAAACAAAATGAAAACATGATCCTTCCATCCGAATTTAAATTACCATCAGTCATCCCTAAACATCCAAAAGAGTTTTTACCACTGGTTACATCAAGGAATCAAAAGACTCAACTCTACCTAGCCTAGTACCCTAAGGGTGCAAAAGCTAAGCTAGCGGCGAGGAGTCCAACTATCACCAATTTCTAACATTAGTCTGGCCTCTACTGAG
Source organism: Zea luxurians (assembly GCA_029449295.1). Taxonomy (NCBI): domain Eukaryota; kingdom Viridiplantae; phylum Streptophyta; class Magnoliopsida; order Poales; family Poaceae; genus Zea; species Zea luxurians. The sequence goes on along the minus strand of JAOPSE010000014.1, from coordinate 5,259,112 downwards.
CGAACGAGGCGACGCTAGACTCGGGGGAAGGGGGTCTCCCTGAGCCAGCGGTGTCTACACTGGAGGCAGACTCGTCTCCTCCCTCGATGTCGACGTCCTCGTCAGCCTCCGCATCAAGGATCTCTTGGTGATGCATGTCCAGATGCGCATTAGCCTCTGCTAACTGCTGCTGAGTGTTGAGGAGCTGATCCTCGAGGACCTCTATGGTATTCTCCCTGGTACCCACCAGTTCTTCCAACTCATGAGCCTCGTCAGTCAGCTGCTCCACCTGTAAATCCTTCTCCACCAGCTCCTGGGATAAATCCACCACGAGTTCCTCCCTGTTATCCAGGGTGATCTTGGTGTCCTCTAGCAACGCCATCAGGTGGGACATGGCCTCCCCACGCATCACTTGCAGACGATACAGAGCATTCATGCACCGTACCGACAAGTGTGCCGTGTGGCCTGGGTAGAGAGCCCAGATGTCCTTGGCATGCTCCACCCGGTCCTTCCACATCGGGTCGTCCTCCTTCTCCGCAGGGAACAACCCAATGGGGTGAGTAGCCAACTCCAAGGGGTGAAATCCACAGAAGGTGGTCAGTCCATGCAGAGCGATAGCCTCAACAGTGTCCTCAGCCCGGTATCCATAGGACTCAGAGTCCAGTGAACGCCAGCCTGGCTGCAGGGGATGAGGCTCCAAGGTCATCCTCACCCGGCAGCGGGGCACCCGGTGCTTCTCGAAGAGCCGCACCGCGTACTGAGGGGGTGTCAAATATCCTGCCCCCTGAAGCACCTCCCACAAGATGCGGGGAAAACCCTCTCGTGCAAGTCCGTCAGTGTGGGTCAGTGCATCTCCATCCTCAGAGGATCCGTGGGAAGTCATCTGTGCACGGTTAAGCGTAAGCGAAGAAAAAGAAGTAAAAAGAACAAGGAAAACAAAACTCAACCTGCCTCTGGTTAAAGAAAAAGGTAGTGAGGACCTAGTTGGCTGCTATTTCACTTTTAAGTCTTTTTATTTAGTCAATTATTTACTTGATTAAGAATGCATGCATGCACGTCCTGAACGACCTCACCAGAAAATAAAAGGAATAGGGAAGGAATCCCATCCTGTAAAAGTGGCCGGTAGGGCCTAGTCACTTAGCCACCTAACTACCCTTCTATTATCCTAAGGCTTCACGTCCTAGGTCTATCCTGCTCGCCCTACTATCTATCCAACATTGTTTCTATCCAGTTTCACTTTTAGAAAAGGGATGGTGTTTAGGATTTATTGATTCCTCTGTGGTGGTACAAGCTCCGATACCAGCTGTGGCGGAACTGCCCGAATTATTCCGACTTAAGTGCCTAAGTCCGACCTTAGAGGCTAGACCACACTTAAATGGGAATAACCCGTCAATCCCTCGGATCTAGTCCGACACGGCCACTGACAGGATCAAGTACCACAGTCTCACTCGATGGTGAGTCACAGAGCAAATACAATAAAGCATAAAACCATGCATGGAAGAGTATTAAGTTATTACATCACCATTGTCATCATCGGAGTTTTCGCAAAAGTAACCATCATTGTTTTTGGAATGCAGCGGAAAATAAACTAACGGTAAATAAATGGAAGGATGGGGAAGCCTGTCCCATCATTCCTCATGCTCCTCCTCAGCCGAGGCAGGGTCCCACTCGACAGTCCAACCCGGTGGCAGGGTGGATGGCCAAGTCACTCCAGCAACCATGTCCTCCAGAGAACCTGTAAAATTATGCCACAAGCAAGGCTGAGTATACTAATACTCAGCTAGACTTACCCGGTGTGAGGAGTCTATACTCCTCTACCTCTAGACATGTAGCTGTTTGGCTGTGGGGTTTTGTTGCCAAAAGCACTAGCTGAGTTTCTAATTCAAGATTTTAACTTTGTCAGAATTAAGTGTGACTCTCTTAAGGCTAAAAGTGTACTATCTACTCATACATAGTAGCAAGCATTTTTAGCATTCATCATTTTGTATCATCTCATCACAGTTTCACTTCTTACTCAATGCAGTACAAGGGATCAAGCAGTCTCATTAGCTGCGAGAAGCAGACGATTCGAATCGAGTTTTTATCCTTGCAAGGTAAACCTAAACACACGACATGTAGGGGCACTCCGTCCCCACACACATCAACCGTCCCCATCGATTCCCCGTCAGCAGATCAGGGCTCACCGCCTTGGCGTACAATGCCTCACTGACCCCGACTGGCCGTCGTGCAGTGACCGCACTTGTACCCACCATAACCGGAATGGGAGACTACGTCTCAGGTCGCGTGAGGAGGTATGTCCACTGCCAGGTTCACTCAGGTACTAGGCTTACCGATTTACCATATTTCTCGGCATGTGTTTAGTACGTTCAAACGCTTGACACAGGTATCCGCACATTAATCCTTATTCCATTTTCCATCTCGTGGACAACCAATCCCCATGGATTGTGGTCCACCAACTAGTATCATGACAGCGTGAAAGTGGGTACAATCAACTTCCTGATCTCGCGCGAGTGCTAGAAAAATCACTCGTCTTCTACCGAGACCCTAATTAAATAAAGCAGCTACTCGACCTGTCATACTAGTATTCATCTCAAAAGGATTCCTGAGATCATGCAACTAGGGTTTCAAACAATTCCTACACCTAAGTGCACAATCAATCCTACAATCATTAAGTGAAGTAAAATAGCATAAATAACGGGTTATGCATAAAACCGGGGCTTGCCTTCCAAAGCAGTGGTAGGCAGGTCCTCTGGTGCAGGCTCTGGTGCTGGGTCGGGGGCAACCTCCTGGGCAGCTCCTTGCTCCGGCACGAGGACGTACTCTCCGTCAGCAAGATTACAGTCTATCGAAATGCAATGAACATGTATGTCATGATTATGCAAAATTTAAGAATATTAAGCTACAGAATTCAAGTTAAGAATTTAACTTAGGGCTTCTTGGTTACGAGGGTCTTCTAGTGGTATTCATAGACTTATTACCTTTTAGTTTTAGGTTTTCTTTCTAAAATGACTTATTGGATTTGTATGGCCTTTATAAATTTCAGGGGACAATTATAAAGGTCTTAAGAGGACATTAAGTTCCATCATCCATTTTCCCTTCTTAATTTCCACCTAGGGTTTCTAGTAGGGGTTTTGAACTATGATAGTAGTTTAAAACTTTCCAAAAATTCTGTAAAAATTACAGTGGGTGGTCACTGGCCATACTAGCTTGTTTTGAAAATTTGAGGCTTAAAGTATAAAAGCTAATCTTTAAACAAAAATAACAATGGTTAGGTAAAATGGGCCACTTTACACTACAAGTCCTTTATTAAAGTGGTTTCTGACCTAATGGTTATTTTTGCTGGCCTCTAGTAGTGATGAAAAGCTCTTGCACCAAAAATGGCAGAGAGCTACATGGTGGTTAATTAATGGTGAATTTCTAAACTTGGGTGCAAAAAGAGTGATTAGAACTAACTTGTCATTTGAAAAATATCAAACAACAGATTTCAGATTTTTCTTAAGTTCTTATTATCAACACATTAGTTATCCTAAGGTTTGGGGAGGTTTCACCTTAGGGATATTTTTGTAGGGTTTTTCTAAGTTATCCCTATTTTCTTCATTAAAAGGTATCTTGTTTATTTTACACTACAACAGGGTATAACATATTTTTCCAGTGAACTACATTGACTAAGTATCTCAACAAAAATAGGTGTGCCCTCTGGTTCATCATTTATATTACCTTTTCTATTTTCCTTAAACTTAAGCATATTATAGAATAAGGGGTTAAAATTATCTTAATGTAATAGACAGAGAGGTTCAATAATTTTAACTAAGTTAGTGAGTGAATACAAACTTCTCCAAATTTTTCTAACCCTAGTTAAATAGTGCAACTATTTTTCTTGCTAGTATTAAGCTTTTGGCCAAAACTGAAAATAAATCAGAACCTTAGATTTTTCTTTTGTTCATATGGGGTTTTATATTTTTCTTAGACAGGTTACATTATTTAGAGTCTGGCAAAATTGGTTTGACCAAATTTGGATGATTTAAACAAAAGTTATGCATTTTCAAAGTTGCTGTCCAATTAAAAACAGATTTAATTAAGGTTTTCTGGAAAAACCAGTTTGCACCGAGACCCCTGGGGTTAAACGGATTCAAATCTCGCAGATCTACCCTCGGGTTACTATTCACCTGAGTCTTTGGCTTTGCACTTAACCCCCTGGGTTTCTCTCCCTCTCACCCGCGGTCCCTCCCCTAATCCAAACAGTGGCCGTAGAAAAGAAAGGACGGCGCGGCTTACCGGCGACGAGGGAGGTCCGGCGAGGTGGTCAGAGACACTCGGGAGGTTGCGGCGGTCACGTCGATGTGCGGGTCGCCGCTGGAGGTGGTCGGAGCTGCTTGGTCCACGTGCGCAGGCGGGCGAGCTCGTCGGCGGCGTGCACTCCGGCCTATCCACGGCGGTATGGTTCAATCCAGGGATACGAGGAGCATCACGGGATGACGCAGAGGCCATACACGCAAGGAATCGAGAAAGGGTGGAGGGATTTACCCGGTCCACACGCGCCGGCGGGCTCTTGAAGTCCGGCGAGCGCGATTCGGCCACTCCGGTGACGCAGGCTCTTGGTTCAAGCTTGAGCAAGGCTCACGGCTTCACCAGGAAGCTAACTGAAGGCTTGGATCGAACGGAGGGAGGCTGGAGAGGGGTTGGCCACGACGGTGGTCTTCGGCCGGCACTGGCGGGCCGCGGGGAGGTCGCCGGAGGCGAGGGCTGGCTCGGGCAAGTCCGGCGAGGTGCGGATGAGGTACTGGGGGAAACAACCGAGCGCTGGGGCGGGTTTTATAGGCACGGCTCGGGCGTGGTCACGGGCGACCGCGGGCGCGCGGGGGTTCGCGCACGGGCGTGCTCTGAGCGCGCCCCCGGGTGCCAGCTCGCGTCGAACACGTGGAGGGTTGCGTCTGCCAAGGTTCAACGGCCGATTCGAGCGCCATGGCGTGCATATCTCGGCAAAGTCACTGTATACGGTCACTTCTCTGCTCCAAATCCTACCCTTTTGCTGTGAGTTCCAAGTCGAGATATGGTCAGGGCAGGGAGATAGAGAGGGGAGAAGTTTGCTGTGTCAGCTGGGTCCAAACCGAGACAAAAGGGGTGTCAAGTCGTGTCTAGCGCCCTAGGGTAGGTGTCATCTCTTGCCAGGGTGTTCTAGGGTTAATTTGGCGCCATTTTGTTAATTGGGTCGACTGGTTTTGAAAAGGAGATCAAGGTGAACATGAGGGATCTTTGCTTAAGGGTTGGTTTTTGACTTAGGCAAAATCTGAATTCTTCCCTTGTGTTCAAACTTGAGTGATCTTTTTAGGGCCTTTCTGAAAACTTTTTGGGGGTACTTCCTTACTATTAAACATAGGTTATTAAGTATATTACAACTTTTATATTTGGCCCAAACCATGATCATGATGTTTACATTGTCTTTTGATCATGGCTTCAATTAAGGTTATAATTACCTATGGGGGTTTTGTTCTAGGGTTTTGGGAGATCTCCACTTAGGGGTGCATTACAAGCTAGGGCATGACATCCAAGATATTTTGCACTTGATTAGGACCTTGAATTCCAAGATTGAGATACTTTGCCCACAATCCTCTAAGTAACAATGGGTTAAAGAAGGGGGGGGTAACCCTGGGGTGGACACTCTGAGTAACACCTAGGGTGTTACATTTTCTATTTATGAATTCTAGTGTGGGTTTGAACTACAACAGTGGTTTAACTTTTTTCAAAAATTTTATAAAAATTACATTGGGTCACTATTTGTCACTGCAGGTTGTCCCATAAATTTGAGGTGGTTACTGATTCAGATACTACTTGTGCAAAATTAACAAGGATAAGTTTTAAAAGGGCACTTTACACTATAGCTATGATTTAATTGAGGTTTATGTACCAAATTTTATTTTTGTCCAGACACATAGGTGATATTAGGCCTTTGTGTTAAAAATCACAGAAAAAGGCATACTGGATATTTAGTTGTGAATTTCTGAAGTTTTATGCCAAAAAGGTGCTTATAACTAACTTGTTATTTGAAAAATATCAAACAACATATTTCATATTTTTCCTATGTTCACAATAACAAAACATTAGTTATCCCAAGGTTTGGGGCGTTTTCTCCTTGGGGTTATTTTTCTAGGGTTTTTCTAAGTTTTCCTTGTTTCCCTAAAATAAAAGGTATCTCATTTATTTTGTACTAAACAAGGGTATAATAAATTTTTCTAGTGAACTAACAAAAATGTGGGTGTTCCCTGGTTCTTTATTTAAATCACCTTTAATATTTTCTCTAACCTTAGGCTAAAAATGATTTAAATGGTAAACTCTAAGTTTATTATTTTTGTACATGTTAGGAAGTGATCAAGTACTTCTCTAAATCTTCTTAACCCCAGTCAAATAGTGCAACTATTTTTCCTTATTTCTTTTAGCTTTTAACCAGATAACCATTTAAATCAAAACCTCAAAGTTTTCTGTAACACTTAGGAGTTTTATATTTTTCCTAAGTAGTTTACGTTATTTAGGATCTGGCAAAATTAGTTTGACTCGATTTGGGTAAACCAAACTGAAGTTATGGATTTTTCAAGTTCTGTTTGGATTTAAATCAGAATTTTTAAAAGGTTTCATGGAAAACTACTTTGCACCAAAGACCCTAGGTTCCTCCTAAATCAATCCATTCATTTCTACCCCTGCGCTACTATTCCCCTGAGTCACTGACAACGCACAAAACCCCCTGACCTTTCCTTCTTCCCCAAGGTCCCTCCCCTTATGCAAACAGTACCCGCAGGAAGGAAAAGGGCGACGCGGCTTACCGACGGTGAGAGAGGTCCGGCGAGGGGCGGGGTTGGCTTCGGGAGGTTCTGGCGGTCACAGCGAGGTACGGCTCGACGGCGGTGGTGGCCGGAATCGGCTGGACCACGTGCGCAGGCGGGTGATCTCGTCGGCGGCGAGTACTCCGGCTTAACCACGGTGATCTAGTTCAATCAAACGGCACGATGAGCTGCACGGGGTGACGTAGAGGCTATGTGCGCAAGGAATCGAAGAATGGGGCAGAGATTTACCAGGTCTACGTTCACCGGCGGTCGGGTGAAGTCCGGCGACCGTGGACTGGCTTCTCCGGCGAAGCAAAGTCCGATTCCTTGCTCGGGGAGCTTCATCGAGGCATGCACGGTCTCTTCTGAGGGTCGGGCGTGGCTGGGAAGGGCTCTGCTGGCCGGTCTACGGTGGCGGGGGATCGGGTGGCCGCGGGCACGCCGTTTGCAGGGCAACACCGGTGGTTTCTGGCTCCGGTGAGGTCGAGCATGCGCGGAGGAGTACAGTCGACGCCTGAGGGGGCTTTATAGGCGCGGGTGCGAGCAGGGGACATGGGCACGGCTCAGCGCGGCGCGGGGCGCGTGGGGTCGGGCGTGAGCGTGCTCTGGCGCGCTCAGAGCGCGTCGAACACATGGAAGTGTTCTTCTGCCCGTGTTCAACAGCTCGCCGAGATCGCAAGCGTGCGAATCTTGGCAAAAATCCGGCGCAGGCCTCCTCCTGACACCTAGGGCTGTCTCTTGTATGTGAGTCCCCATCGCAGATATGCCCTACGTAGGGAGATATGCGGACGCCAAATCTAGCTTGTCCCTCTGCCCACCTCGCGACAAAAGCCATGCCAAATCATGTCAAACGTCTTAGGCTCGGTTTCAACTTTTTCCAGTGGGTGCCTTAGGTGGTATGACACATTTTTGGTATACAACTCAAACAGTTTTGGTGCCATTTACTAAGTGAACATGGTGGATCTTTAGATTAGGTTCAAAATTTGACTTAGAAAGAATTAGAGAGCTCTAGCTCTCTCTCCACTTAAGGAATGGATTTGGGGTGCTTTAAAGTGTCTTTTTGCAATGTTTCCTGTCTGTATTTTGTAGATTGTAATGTTACTTAAACTTTGGCTAAAGGTTAACTCATGATTTGCACATTTGCTTAACCTCCCCCCCTTTACCAGGGTTTTGGGAGTTAAGAGCTTAAGAAGGGTCTAGGGTTTATTCTTCTCTTGCCCAAGGTGATACTTGCATAAATGCTTGGGTAGTGCTGTTGGACATTAACATTCTTGGTTAATACAGGGTTCTTAAGGTTTTATGCTCTTCTTCTCAAGTCTCTCCCACATGTGATCACAGTCATTAGTGCATAGATGTGCCATGGCCATGGTAACACCTGGGGTGTTACAGGAGCACCGTGAAGGAAAGTTGTATTCAAGATACAACTTAGTGTGGTTTCTCTATTATTGCATTTTCATAAGCATTACATGAGCATTCATGGTTATATATGGTTATATATAGAAAACAAAGAAGAAGTGACTGTTGAAGAGGAAGAGACTACTCCATCAACAGAAAATCCACCTGCCGGAAACTGTTTTTACTTTGATATCTGTGGAACAGAGCCCAACTCTCCTACAAAACAAGGCAAGCCCTGGTGCATTTAACCTTTCCTTGTGATTTTAAACTTTTTATCACTTGAATGATGCACTAGGTGATAGGAGTTGTGTGTTAAGCCAATTGGTGCATTTCCTTCCTTGGAACTGTTTTACCATTCCTTGATTACCTATTTTTATTAAATGGTTTTCTGATGCTTAGTCCTGCTGTAGAAAAACAAGTTTTGTTTTAAACAAAAGATGATGCCTCATTTGGGAGGGGATGTTTTCAAAAATAAAACTGGATGGTGGATCCATCATGGCCATGATGGGTTCAACATCGGAAAAGATGCACCTCTGTCAAGTACCAAACTTTGGGTTTGAAATGTTAAAGCTGAGACCGGGCGGGTGACTTGCACGAGAAGAGAGCCTCGGTGTAGTGTCTCCGTCTGAGTCGATTAAGGACCGTCTCGATGTAGGCTTGATGATTGAGGACCTTTTAACTGGTCACATTCCTCATCATGGGTAAGCTTTGCCTCGGGCAGACTAATACCAGAAAGGCCAACACACAATGGGAGTGGAGAGATGGCGAGAGTAGCGTGTACCCTCCATGGCAAGTGGCTGGATGGTGGTGTATCTATGCTCTCGATTGGCGTGAACCCGGTCTAGTCTTAAGAAACCCAGTGGCGAGTTGACATATGCAAGGGTTAAGTGCTACATATGTCATGTGATTGGAGATCCCCAGTTGGGTATTAATCGATTCGGATCGCCGTTACTTCTCGGACATGAAGACTTGGTCACTGCCCTACACGTAGCAATCCAGTAAACAAGAAGGGGTTGATAAAAGGATGGCTAGTATAGGCCAAGTGCTTGAACTAGGGTAGAAAGAACTCTAGTGACAGGTAATGACTTAACTTGTTAATAAAACTAGATTATTAAGGATCCACTATTAGTAAGCATTTTTGCAAACAGAGTTTTGATTCTTGATTAAGCCTTACCTTGACTCCCTTAAAGCCAGCATATCATTGAGAGTCTTTTATTTTGACGGGTAAGACTTGCGAAAGTACACTCCGTACTCAGGGTTTTCGAACCCATGTTGTTGTAGGTGAGGAAACAACAGACTTTTGCTATTTTTGCTCTAAGGTGGTGCCTAAAGAAGAACCTCAACAGTGAAGCTATGGGAGGATGTGGGCCTCCCTCTTGAAAAACAATATACTTTTTTGTGGGAGGGGTTTTAGCCTCCCAAGTTTGTAATAATAATACTTATGCACTCATCTATGCTGGCTCTGCAATAATTATAATGCTCTTTCTATATTTTGATGAATGTAAATTAAGTTATTATAATTTGCTTCCGCTTATTCGTTCCTCCGATGTGTTGTAATATCTGCGTGACGGGTGAAACGCTCTTGGGCAAGGAAAAGGATACATATACTGAACTTGTCGAGTGATTATGTGCATCTACAGGGTTGTCCAAGGTCCGTTGAACAAGGACAACTGTAGGTGGGCCTAATGACTTGGGAGGTTCCGTCACAGCTGGTATCGGAGCGAAGCCCATCTCTTCTGATATTATGAAGCATTTCAAAAAGATTTTATAAATACTTATCCAAGAAAATTTCTTTCATGCTTCCCTTGCCAATTTCTGAAAGTTCTCATCTTGCAAGACCATGTAATAGAGTGCAATATATAGGAAGTGGGACCAACGAAGGTTGGTTCTGTAATCATTGGGCTATGCATGCATTATGTTAAAAACTATACTAATAAATTTTCCCCCTTATGGAGATATGCCGCGTACGAGGAAAACCACACGCAAGTCCACTGGACCTATTGGCGTGCCTCGTCATCAGTTGGCTCCAAGACATGAAGGGAGCAGTAGTGGCTCCAACGACCCCATTGGAGACCTAGAAGCTAAGGTGGAGCACTACGATCAGAGCTACGCCATCGGAATAGGGCACGGGAGCAGGACAGTCAGCGTATAGCTGAGTTGTTAGCCGAAGTCGGCTGCTTGCGGTTTGAGATCTCAGAACGAGATTCAGCCATTGATTGGGCCATCAACTTGCGCTCAATTGCTTGGCATCGTGAAGCAAAAGCTCGAGCTACTGTGGATGAGCTCAGCATGGCCCTTGACAACCTGTAAGTATATTGTAATACTCTACATGAGGAAGTACATGTACTGTATGGTCGACTACACCCGGATGTGCCTGCCGACCCTATTGCAATGGGAGTCGGACCATCGGGGACACCATGTGAAGGACCTGATGGGGAACTGGTCCTTTTTAATCCCCCTCCTTCTATGAACCTAGCTGATGAGCGGTCTCCTGCAGCAGACAGTGAAGCAACAAAAGATAATGAAGACTAGAATAGTATAGTTTAGAAACTATACCTATGTAAAATAAGTAATAAGGTCATGTTGTACACTTGAGTCTGTATCATTACATCTTGGTAATGTAAAATGATGGTGTGTATCGGCATGTTTTATTTTTCCCAAATATTTCTTTGCCGCAGATGTCATCAAGGACTCGTGCGCATGACAGTGCGGGGACTTTCCGTGGTCAGGAAGATACTCCTAATCCGCCACCTGTACCTCCAACGCTGGCCGAGGCTATCGCTGCCTTGGTTAATGTGACTACAGATAATACCCGCTTTTTATGTGAAATAGCGGGTAACCAATTCTAGCAGCATGGCGGAAGGGCTCCTCCATAGGGACCGCGTGAAAACTCATATCTGGACTTCTCTAAAATGCGTCCCCCACTCTTTGTTAAAGCTGAAGACTCTCTTGAAGCTGATGAGTGGATCACGGTAATGGTGCAGAAGTTTGGATTAATCCGTTGCACCGAAACACAGAAGTCGTTGTTCGCTGCTCAACAACTAAGAGGCCCTGCTAGTACGTGGTGCGGAAATTTTTGTGGCAGTCCAACCCGCCGGACATCAGGTCACTTGGGATGAATTTAAGCTCGCATTTTGTGAACACTATATTCTAGAAGGAGTGCTTTACATGAAACAAGAGGAATTTATTCGACTAAAACAAGGAGGGGATACTGTGATGCAGTATCTCAACAAGTTTAATCATTTATCCCAATTTGCGATTGATCAAGTAAACACTAACCTGAAGAAAAAGAATTGCTTCATGAGAGGACTCAACGACCGGCTCCAATGGAAAATGGCCACCTGCCTAGATCTTGCGTAGAACAGAGCTATAAGCACAGCGCTGGCAGTAGAAGCCAAGAATACAGGCCAAGGAAAATAAAAGGGATTTGGAGGTGACAGGTCCAATCAGGGACCTATGAAGCGAACCAGGTTGATAATCCGACCATTTAATCAGAATCGTTCTTCGCCTCGTGCACCCTCCTATCCATTCAAACAGCCTTTTTTCATTCGTCCTACCACTGCCCCCACTTCTACAAATCAGCTGAGTGCCCCTAGTGCTCGATTCTCCACCCTCCCTAGTTCTTCAACTGGCTGCTTCAACTATGGGAAGTCTGGTCATTTTATCAAAGACTGTCCATACCCGAGGCAGAATAAGTCCAACAATCAGCAGAACTATGGGAGCTTTAATCAAGGCAAAGGGAACATGGCTAATAATTCAGTGGGCAAAAATGTCAAGAGGACTAGGCGAATTTATTATACTCAAGTGGCCACTACACCGGAAGGAGAGCCGTTAATGATGGGTACGTTCCTTGTGGCCAATCAACCAGCAGTCATTCTCTTTGATTCTGGTGCTTCGCATACATTCATAAGCAAGAAATTCATGGAAAAATATTGCATTCCTTGCACTGAATCAAGGGAAGGGTTTATTATTCATTCGCCCAGGGGACAAATATTTACTAAGGACGTAGCCTTCCATGTGCCAGTAACATTGGCTGAACGGGACTTTCCCACCAACATGATTGTTTTGAAAAGTCAAGATATAGATGTAATTCTGGGCATGAATTGGTTAGCCCAACATAAAGCTATCCTCCACAATGACCTAAGGACTATCAAGTTGAGCCATGGCCATGAAGAGGTTCTCTTGTCCGTCCCTATAGCTGTCCCAGCCAAACCATTTGGATGGGTCTGTGAAGCTATCATACCAGAAATCCAGGATATTCCAGTAGTATGTGAATTTCCAGATGTATTTCCTAAAGATCTGCCTGGATTACCTCCAGAAAGGGATGTAGAATTTGTAACTGAACTGAAGCCTGGTACAGCTCCTATTTCTAGAAGGTCATACCGAATGCCACCAAATGAATTGGCGGAGCTCAAGACTCAATTGCAAGACTTGCTTGAAAAGGGATTCATTTGGCCCAGTTCATCACCATGGGGATGTCTTGCAATCTTTGTCAAGAAGAAAGATCAAACACTTCGAATGTGCGTGGACTACAGACCCCTTAATGAGGTCACTATCAAGAACAAGTACCCTCTTCCCCAGATCGATATCTTGTTCGATCGACTTACCGGAGCTCGGGTATTCTCCAAGATTGACCTCAGGTCGGGCTATCATCAGATCCGTATTTGACCCGAAGATATACCCAAGACTGCATTTACTACGCGGTATGGATTATTCGAATATTTGGTTATGTCCTTTGGATTGACAAATGCTCCTGCCCACTTCACATATCTAATGAACTCGGTGTTTATGCCCGAGTTGGATAAATTTGTGGTGGTCTTCATTGATGATATCTTGATCTATTCCAAGAATGAAGAGGAGCATGCTAAACATTTACGGATCGTATTAAGGCGCTTAAGGGAACACCAATTATATGCTAAATTCAGCAAATGCGTGTTTTGGTTGGAGGAAATCCAATTTTTGGGACATGTATTGTCTGCAAATTGGATTGCGGTTGATCCTAGCAAGGTCAAGGATATTCTAGTGTGGAAACCACCAACCACTGTACATCAAGTTTGAAGTTTCCTTAGGCTGGCTGGCTATTACCGCAGATTTATCTCAGATTTCTCCAAGATTGTGAAACCAATCACAAGCCTATTGAAGAATGATACCAAATTTAACTAGTCCTCAAGATGCAACGAAGCCTTCGAGCAGCTAAAGGTATTATTGAACACTGCTCCAGTATTGGCTCAACAGGACATTGAAAAGCCTTTTGATGTGTACTTTGACGCATCGGGCAGTGACCTCGGCTGTGTCTTAATGTAAGAGGGCCGAGTTATAGCATATGCTTAAAGATAGTTGCGTCTCATGACTTAGAATTAGCTGCTGTGATTCATGCCCTTAAAATATGGTGTCATTATCTGCTGGGAAATATCTGCCATATATATACAGACCCTAAAAGTTTGAAGTATATTTTTACCTAGTCAAAACTAAACATGAGGCAGAGAAGATGGCTTGAGCTGATTAAGGATTATGAATTAGATATCCACTATCACCCAGGAAAGGCCAATGTGGTGGCAGATGCCCTAAGTCGCAAGGCTTCCTGCCATTGTCTTACTGTAAAGATCTCTGACATCACATTATGTCAAGAAATGGAGAAGTTAAACTTGAAAATGATTCAACATGGAACCTTGAACCAATTGAAGCCTGAGTCAATTCTTCTGCAAAAGATTATTGATGCTCAAAGAAGTGATAAGGGTATGAAACATATTCATGAGAAGATAAAAGCCGGCAAAGCAAATTGTTTCAGAAGGGATAATCAAGGCATAGTATGGTTTAATAACCGCATAGTTGTGCCTAAAAATGATGAAGTCCGCCAGCAAATTTTGGATGAAGCTCATCTTAGTCGATATTCCATTCATCCCGGAAGCACTAAGATGTATCAAGATTTAAAGCAACGTTATTGGTGGACAAAAATGAAGATTGAAATTGCATGCTGTGTGGCGAAATGTGACACCTGTAGACGTGTCAAAGCCATACATATGAAGACTGCTGGTCCATTGCAATCCTTGCCCATCCCAACTTGGAAATGGGAGGACATTAGCATGGACTTCATTGTGGGATTACCCAGGACAGCAAAAGGATTTGATTCTATCTAGGTTATAATGGATCGACTTACAAAGATCGCCCACTTTCTTCCAGTAAAAGTAAAATATCCAATGATCACATATGCGGAACTTTACATTGCTCATATTCTTAGTTTGCACGGGGTCCTAAAAACAATTGTGTCAGACCGCGGGCCACAATTTGTATCCAAATTCTGGGAAGAACTCCACAAAGCTCTGGGTACTAAGTTGCTCCACAGTTCGGCCTATCATCCCCAAACAAGTGGACAAACTGAGGGAGTGAATCAAATACTCGAAGAAATGTTATGAGCATGTGTTCTAGAGATTCTGCAGAAATGGGATGACTGTTTACCACTAGCAGAATTTTCGTATAACAATAGTTATCAAGAAAGTATCAAGATGGCACCTTTTGAAGCATTGTATGGACAACGGTGCCGAACTCCATTGAATTGGTCTGAACCACGGGAAAGATGGTTTTTCAGGTCTGACATGGTTAAAGAGATGGAAGAAAATGTTCATTGAATCATACATAACTTAAAAGAGGCACAAGCTCGACAAAAGAGTTATGCAGACAAACGCCGCCAACCCTTGTACTTTCAAGTCAATGATTATGTGTACCTGAAAGTATCACCAATGAAGGGTGTGACTCGTTTTGGTGTAAAAGGAAAGCTTGCACCCCGATACATTGGTCTGTTTCCTATTCTTGAAAGATGTGGACCAGTGGCATACCGACTCCAATTATCCGAAACATTGACTGCAGTGCACAATGTGTTTCATGTATCCCTATTAAAGAAGTGCCTTCGGGTCCCGGATCGAACCATTGATGTAGTGGATATTGTCCTAGAACCAGACTTGACCTCTTCAGAATATCCTATTCAAGTCTTGGATCAAAAGGACAGGATCACCTGAAACAGGACTCTCAAATTCTATAAGGTACAATGGAACCAACATACTGAAGAAGAAGCCACCTGGGAGACCCAAGACTTTTTAGAAAAGAATTTCCCTGGCTTTTTAGCTTCATGTAATTTGTGAGATATGTACAATTGTTTATAAAATTGGAATAGACCCCATACCACCCCTGCCTTGTAAGACAATTAAGGAAATAAAGATGTGACACATTTCCTATTCCATTACTTACCCTAGGACCATAAATCTCGGGACGAGATTCTTTTATGGGGGGAAGGATGTAAAACCTCTGGTGTTACTGTTACTAAAACTTGAGCATAACATCATGAGCATTGGCATATCATGTGTTTGTTACACGTAGAATGCATTCACTAGGTAAAATCTCAAACAAGTTGTGATGTTATGAGTTGATGAGTGATTAACCCTAAGTTAGAGTACTTAACCCTAAATTGGGCTTATGAGTGAAAATGAAGCCCAAATAAGTTAAAACATCAAAACTCATTAGAAATGATCATAAGACATCATCTTTGATGGACTTTAGTAAAACCAAAACCCTAAAGTGCTAAAAACCCTGGAAAGACCCCTGGAAAAACCCTAATTAAAACCCTAGGGGGCTAGGTGTAAATTTTGTGCACTTTTGGACCAAATTGCAAATATCAAAGTAAAAGAGCACTCAAACCCACTATCTTTTCATATTGGAGGAATTGCAAGTTGAATAGTGAGATTTGGACCTTTTTGTAAAAAGACCCATGAACACGATATGACCAAGTCTGAATTCTAGTAATTTGGGACCATCTTTGGAGCTGTATATCCCTTCATTCATGAGGATTCTATCCTAGATTAGTACATCAAAATGGTATAGCTACTATAGGGGTATAAGTTCAATTGAGAAACCCAACCCTAAAACCCTATGAAATCTAATGTAAACATACCCCAAAATAAAGCTAACAGAACTCTGAATTTTCAGAACGAACACAGTAATCTGATACCTATAATGCAGTGTATCGAGCTAGGTTTGGAGTCTTTTTGTGACCAACCTCTTGGTGGGTGGAGTTGGTGAGTGCGAGGGCCTTGCCCTTTTTTGCGGCCAGCAGTGCTGCCTTCGCAGCCTCGTCAGCCTTCGAGCTAGCTTTCTTGGGTGCCATCGCGGGTGGTTTTTTCGTAGCACGAACGGTGGGCGCCAAATGTTGGAACTTGCTCACTGGCGCAATTTGATCCAACGGGGGGGGGGAGTAATAGCGCAAACAGGGTTTCAGCACGTGATGGCAAAAGCTCTGTTCATCTAGCCTCTCAAGGGCACTGTGCGGGGGTATTTATAGGTATCTGAGTGCCTAGCGTCCTGTGTTAAGGACGCATGTGCCCTCAGACACCTAGGTTATCCCCGGAATATTCCCAAAAAGCGGGGTTACAGACTGTAATTACAGGGACGCCTTTACAAATTAGGCCCGTAACACGCAACGGCCACGCAGGGCCCGTTACAATGGGTCGGATCACACGTGGGCCTCCATGCTGGACGAGGCCGCACGGTGGGATGACCACGTCACGGGTCTTCGTCTGATGTCGTATGGGGCGAAGGGTGTCCCTGCCCATTGTCTTGTCTCCGTTGGACCAACGACTACGGCGAAGGTCCCGAGCGAAGGGTGGCGTCTTCGCCTTCGCCCCAACACTACTGAACGTGTCTGGTGACCACCTCGCCAACACATCAACCTCACGTGGCCAGGCGGTTATGGTATGGCTCAACCCCTAAGAATTAATGTTCTAGCGTCTCT
This sequence comes from Zea luxurians, assembly GCA_029449295.1. NCBI lineage: Eukaryota > Viridiplantae > Streptophyta > Magnoliopsida > Poales > Poaceae > Zea > Zea luxurians. Next base: position 5,242,144 of record JAOPSE010000014.1, on the reverse strand, counting down.
ATAGATTGGTCAAGCTCACCAAGAAGTCCGTTTGATCTTTACGGTCCTAGTTTGGTCAGAACATGAATTTGACGCTGCATGAACTGCCCTGGTGTCGACCCACCAAAACTCAGTTGACTCGATGTCAATTCCTATAAGCATCGCGTTGCCCATGTCTTGCTCGTGCTCCCCGTGCCCTTAATTTGAATCATCTGGTACTTAAATCGGCTGGGCAAGCGTCGCGGAACCGGGACCCCGTCGTGGGCGCGGTCAAGTCGCTTTGTGGGTTTATGAGCTACATCCATGCCCATAACTGCTTGGTTTAGGCTAGAAGTGGGTCTGGCAATGGTTTACTAGGCACTTAGGCTCTCCGCCGCCGTGGTACGACAGGGAATTCATCCACGTCGTCGGCCGGGGTCAGGGACCTAATTTAAGACAAAGAACTTAGAAGGGGCAAGATGTAATGTGTTAGTGACACGTTAAGGTCAGATGAGGACTTCCTTTTAGATATTCATACCGACGAGGGCCTTTGCGCAAATATAACGGCGCAGTCGCGGGTGCGCCTGTATTCGGTATAGGTCTTGGCCGAATGAGCTGATGTCAGCCCAATACTATTGAAAGCTTTTTCCTTTTCTTTTTCTGAGAAAGTTTGGAAATCCATAGAAAATTCTAGAAAAATGATAAAAATATGAGACCAATTTTGTTGGACTCCTAAAATTCTATAGTATTTATAAAAATAGTTTCAAGATTTTTAGTCCAAACCAAGAATTATGTAGTATTTAAGAAGGCCAAAATCAAGACCTTTGGAATTTTAGAAATTACTAAATAGCTCCAAAAATCATAAAACTTTTTGGGTGAACTTATTTTGACCATTAGAACCCTTAGGTGAAGTATGGTTTTTTTTGAACATTGTTTGATCTTAAAACCCCAAAACCCTAGCTCCTTAGGGTCAAACTGTCTAACCCTACTAGGATGTTGACTTAGAAAACCCTAGTTTCCCTGGAGCATCGTGAAGGAAAGTTGTATTCAAGATACAACTTAGTGTGGTTTCTCTATTATTGCATTTTCATAAGGATTACATGAGTATTCATGGTTATATATGGTTATATATAGAAAAAACAAAGAAGAACTGACTGTTGAAGAGGAAGAGACTACTCCATCAACAGAAAATCCACCTGCCGAGAACTGTTTTTACTTTGATATCTGTGGAACGGAGCCCGACTATCCTACAAAACAAGGCAAGCCCCGGTGCATTTACCCTTTCCTTATGTTTTTAAACTTTTTATCACTTGAATGATGCACTAGGTGATAGGAGTTGTGTGTTAAGCCAATTGCTGCATTTCCTTTTGTCGGGGACCGTAATTAGGGGTACCCCCAAGGCTCCTAATCTCAGCTAGTAACCCCCATCAGCACAAAGCTGCAAAGGCCTAATGGGCGCAATATCGGTCAAAGGCTCCGTCCACTCAAGGGACACGATCTCGCCTCATCCGAGACCAGCCTCGAGCAGGAACGGTAGACCAAGCCAGATTCACGCCTCGGCCGAGGGTCTCCTCAAGCAACGGACGCACCTTCGACTCACCCGAGGCCCAGCTCGGGCAGGCTTCACGGAGAAGCAACCTTGGCCAGATCGCCTCGCCAGCCGACCGGATCGCAGGAGCATTTAATGCAAGGATCGCCTGACACATTGTCCTGACGTGAGCTCTCCAGTCGACAAGGCCGAAGTGACCGCAGTCACTTCGCCCCTCCACTGACTGACCTGACAGGAAAACAGCGCCACCTGCGCTACTTCGACTACCGTGCCACCTGCCAGGGTGAGGCTGACAGCAGCCAAGTCAAGCCTCGGGCGCCATAGGACTCTCTGCCTCGCCCGACCCACGGGCTCGGACTCAACCTCGACTCCGGAAGACGGTCTCCGCCTCACCCGACCCCAGGGCTTGGGCTCAACCTCGACCCCGGACGACGGTCTCCGCCTCGCCCGACCCCCAGGCTCGGGCTCAACCTTGACCCCGGACGATGGTCTCTGCCTCGCCCGACCCCAGGGCTCGGGCTCAACTTCGACCCCGGACGACGGTCTTCGCCTCGCCCGACCCCCAGGCTCGGACTCAACCTCGACTCAGGAAGACGGTCTCCTCCTCGCCCGACCCTAGGGCTCGGGCTCAACCTCGACCCCGGACGACGGTCTCCGCCTCGCCCGACCCCGGGCTTGGACTCAACCTCGACCTCGGAGGAGTCACCACCTCGCTCGGACCGACCACGCCACAAGGGGGGCCATCATTACCCTACCCCTAGCTAGCCTAGGCTAGCCTAGGCTACGGGGAACAAGACCGGCGTCCCATCTGGCTCGCCCCGGTAAAACAAGTAATGATGGCACCCTGCGTGCTCCATGAGGACGGCGGTTCTCAGCCCCTTACGGAAGCAAGGAGACGTCAGCAAGGATCCGACAGCCTCCGATGGCCACGACGCCACATGAACAGGGCTCCAACACCTCTCCGACAGCCACGTCGGCATATACATAGGGCTCTGGCTCCTCTCTGCTAGATACGTTAGCACACTGCTACACCCCCCTTTTGTACACCTGGACCCTCTCCTTACGTCTATAAAAGGAAGGTCCAGGGCCCTCGTACGGGAGGGTGGCCGCGCGGGAGAACGGGCTGACGCGCAGTCTCACGCCCCCACTCTCTCTCTCTCTCACTCGCGAACGCTTGTAACCCCCTACTGCAAGCGCATCCGCCGTGAGCACAGGACAACACAAGGCCGCGGTTCCCCTTACTGTTTTCCCCCCTTGTGTCTCCGTCTCGCGCCGACCCATCTGGGCTGGGACACGCAGCGACAATTTACTCATCCGTCCAGGGACCCCCCGAGGTCGAAACGCCGACAGTTGGCGCGCCAGGTAGGGGCCTGCTGCGTGTTGACGAGCAGCTTCCCGTCAAGCTCCAGATGGGGAGTCTCCAGCAACCTCTCCAACCCGGGACGAAGCTCCATTTCGGGAGTCTCGAGTTCATGTCCCTCGACGGCAGCTACGACATGATACTCCTTCCTCCGCCGCGCGACAACGACAATGGCGGCCGTCAGCCCGCCCGCCGGCGGCGGAATCGACGACGTCTTCCCCGCGTGGCGGAAGAACAGCATCCGAGTCTGTCCTGTGACCTTCCTCGTCGACGGGGAAGGAGGCGGGGCAATCGTGGCCAAGTAGGAGGCGGCGCCTCGTCGGCTGTCAAGCGAGTCGACGACGCCGGCGCCCTAGCGGGGGACACGTCGGGCGTTGACCTCGCGTCTGAGACGAAGACAAGCGCCATTTCCCCACAACATGCCAACCCCAAGCAGACGAACGACGCCAGCACGCTCATGAAGGACTTGCTGGGCGTTAGCCTCGTACCTGAGATAACGGTGCAGTCCGTCCCCGACGCGACTTCGTCACCGTCCGTCGATCAAGAGGTACCGACAGTTTCCCATCCTATGCCTTTTAGATTCTCCTTCGACCCACCAAGCAACCCCGCTTCGGTGGACGGTTTCATAAAGGCATATCCAAACCTTCTGGGGTGCCATATGTGGTCAACCTGGGACAGATTTACGGCCGTCTCGACCTACGGGCCCCCAGGTTCCGAGGAAGATGACGAGCCCGACTCTGGTTGGGATTTCTCCGGGCTCGATAACCCCAGTGCCATGTGGGACTTCATGACCGCATGTGACTACTGCCTCTCCGATTGCTCCGATGATAGCCACAGCCTCGGCGACGAGGACTATGGCCCAAGTCGCGAATGTTTCCACGTCGATCTAGAGGGTCTCGACGAAGGCAACCACCTTGGTATGCCGGAGGACGGCGATCCCTCTAGGCCTGCGCCTCGTGTTGACATCCTTCGGGAGCTAGATGTGGTCCTAGTCCCTGCGGGGGTCAGGACACATAGCTCGAGCAAATCCGCGAGATGCAGGCCATGCTCGACGAGGAAGCAAGACAACTTGTGCAGCTCCGGCAGAACATCGGGCAGAAGCGGGCAGGCCGAGCACCGGCCGAAGAAGCGCGTCATCTGCCCCACGACGTCCAGCACCGCATCGCCGACGATGCCAGGGCGAGGCTGCCCCCGGTTTCTAGTGGGGTCGGCCAGAACCTGGCTGCAGCAGCAATACTACTCTGGGCGATGCCGGAACCATCCACCACCAAGGGGTGGCGTATCCAGGGAGAGCTCAAGAATCTCCTGGAGGATGCCGCAGCCCGATGAGCCGAAAGCTCTGTCTCCCGAAGGCAGGGATACCCCCCGGAGCATCGCGCCGCGACTTCCCGATTCATGCGGGAAGCCTCGGTCCACACCGGGCGCACGCGGGACACAGCACCTGCGGCCCCAGGCTGCCTCGGCAACGAGCACCATCACCGCGACCGTCGAGCCCACCTCGACGAGAGGGTGCGCCAAGGCTACCACCCCAGGCGTGGGGGACGCTACGACAGCGGGGAGGATCGGAGCCCTTCGCCCGAAGCACCCGGTCCGCAAGCTTTCAGCCGGGCCATACGACGGGCGCCGTTCCCGACCCGGTTTCGGGCCCCGACTACAATCACCAAGTACTCGGGGGAGACGAGGCCGGAACTGTGGCTCGCGGACTACAGGCTAGCCTGCCAGCTGGGTGGAACGGACGATGACAACCTCATCATTCGCAACCTCCCCCTGTTCCTCTCTGACGCCGCCCGAGCCTGGCTGGAGCATCTGCCTCCTTCGCAGATCTCCAACTGGGACGACCTGGTCAAAGCCTTCGCCGGCAACTTCTAGGGCACATACGTGCGCCCTGGGAACTCCTGGGATCTCCGAAGCTGCTGCCAGCAGCCGAGAGAATCCCTGCGGGACTATATCCAGCGATTTTCGAAGCAGCGCTCCGAGCTGCCCAACATCACCGACTCAGATGTCATCAGCGCGTTCCTCGCCGGCACCACTTGCCATGACCTGGTGAGCAAGCTGGGTCGCAAGACTCCCACTAGGGCGAGTGAGCTAATGGACATCGCCACCAAGTTCGCCTCTGGCCAGGAGGCGGTCGAGGCCATCTTCCGGAAGGACAAGCAGCCTCAGGGGCGCCAGTCGGATGACATCCCCGAGGCGTCCGCTCGACGCGGTGCGAGGAAAAAGGGGAAGAAGAAGTCGCAAGCGAAACGTGACGCCGCCGACGCAGACCTTGTCGCCGCCGCCGAGCACAAGAACCATCGGAAACCTCACAGAGGCACCAACTTGTTCGACAAGATGCTAAAGGACTCGTGCCCCTACCATCAGGGTCCCGTCAAGCACACCCTTGAGGAGTGCGTCATGCTTCGGCGCTACTTCCACAAGGCCGGGCCCCCGGCGGAAGGTGGCAGGGCCCCCGACAACGACAAGAAGGAAGCCCACAAGGCAGAGGAGTTCCCCGAGGTCCATGAATGCTTCATGATCTACGGTGGGCGGGTGGCGAACGCCTCGGCTCGGCACCGCAAGCAAGAGCGCCGGGAGGTCTGCTCGGTGAAGGTGGCGGCGCCAGTCTACCTAGACTGGTCCGACAAGCCCATCACCTTTGAACAAGGCGACCACCCCGACCGCGTGCCAAGCCCGGGGAAGTACCTGCTCGTTGTTGATCCTGTCATCGGCAACGTCAGGCTTACCAAGGTCCTCATGGACGGAGGCAGCAGCCTTAACATCATCTACGCCGACACCCTCAGGCTCTTGCAGATCGATCTGTCCTCGATCCGGGCCGGCGCGGCGCCCTTTCACAGGATCATTCCCGGGAAGCGCGTCCAGCCCCTTGGACAACTCGATCTGCCCGTCTCCTTCTTGACTCCCTCCAACTTCCGAAAGGAAACCGTCTTGTTCGAGGTGGTCAGGTTCCGAGGAACCTACCACATGGTACTGGGGAGACCATGCTACGCCAAGTTCATGGCCGTCCCCAACTACACCTACCTTAAGCTCAAAATGCTGGGCCCCAACGGGGTCATCACCATCGGCCCCACGTACCGACACGCGTATGAATGCGACGTGGAGTGCGTGGAGTATGCCGAGGCCCTCGCCGAATCCGAGGCCCTCATCACCGACCTAGAGAGCCTCCCCAAGGAGGCGCCAGATACGAAGCGCCACGCCGGCAACTTTGAACCAGCAACGCGGTTAAGTCCGTCCCTGTCGACCCAGCAACGACACCTCCAAGTAGATCCGGATCGGCTCCGAGCTCGACCCCAAATAGGAAGCAGTGCTCGTCGACTTTCTCCGCGCAAACGGCGAGGTTTTTGCGTGGAGTCCCTCGGACATGCCAGGATTACCGAGGGATGTCGCCGAGCACTCACTGGATATCCGAGTTGGAGCCGGACCCGTGAAGCAGCCTCTGCGCCGATTCGACGAAGAAAAGCGCAGAGCCATAGGCGAGGAGATCCACAAGCTGATGGCTGCAGGGTTCATCAAAGAGGTATTCCATCCCGAATGGCTAGCCAACCCTGTGCTTGTGAAAAAGAAAGGTGGGAAATGGCGGATGTGTGTAGACTACACTGGTCTAAACAAAGCTTGTTCGAAGGTTCCCTACCCTCTGCCTCGCATCGATCAATTATGGATTCCACTGCTGGGTGCGAAACCCTGTCGTTCCTTGATGCCTACTCAGGGTATCACCAAATCAGGATGAAAGAATCCGACCAGCTCACGACTTCTTTCATCACACCTTTTGGCATGTAGTGCTACATTACTATGCCATTTGGTTTGAGGAATGCGGGTGCGACGTACCAAAGGTGCATGAACCACGTGTTCGGACAGCACATTGGCCGAACGGTCGAGGCTTACGTCGATGACATCGTAGTCAAGACGAGAAAAGCCTCCGACCTCCTCTCCGACCTTGAAACGACATTCAAGTGTCTCAAAGAGAAAGGCGTAAAGCTCAATCCCGAGAAGTGTGTCTTCGGAGTCCCCCGAGGCATGCTCTTGGGGTTCATCGTCTCCGAGCGGGGCATCGAGGCCAAACCGGAAAAAATCGCGGCCATCACCAACATGGGGCCTATCAAGGACTTGAAAGGAGTACAGAGGGTCATGGGATGCCTTGCGGCTCTGAGCCGCTTCATCTCACGCCTTGGCGAAAGAGGCCTACCCCTGTATCGCCTCTTAAGGAAGACCGAGCGCTTCACTTGGACCCCCGAGGCCGAGGAAGCCCTCGGGAACATGAAGGCGCTCCTTACAAGCGCGCCCATCCTAGTGCCCCCCGCTGCCAGAGAAGCCCTCTTGATCTACGTCGCCGCTACCACTCAGGTGGTCAGCGCCACGATCGTGGTTGAGAGACGAGAAGAAGGGCATGCATTGCCCATCCAGAGGACGGTCTACTTCATCAGTGAGGTACTGTCCGAGACCAAAATCCGCTACCCGCAAATTCAGAAGCTGCTGTACGCGGTGATTGTAACACGGCGAAAGTTGCGACACTACTTCGAGTCTCATCCGGTGACTATGGTGTCATCCTTCCCCCTGGGGGACATCATCTAGTGCCGAGAGACCTCGGGTAGGATTGCAAAGTGGGCGGTGGAGATCATGGGCGAGACGATCTCGTTCGCCCCTCGGAAGGCCATCAAGTCCCAAGTCTTGGCAGACTTTGTGGCTGAATGGGTCGACACCTAGCTTCCAACAGCTCCGATCCAACCGGAACTCTGGACCATGTTTTTCGATGGGTCGCTGATGAAAACAGGAGCGGGCGTGGGCCTGCTCTTCATCTCACCCCTCGGAAAGCACCTCCGCTACGTGCTGCGCCTCCATTTTTCGGCGTCCAACAACGTGGCCGAGTATGAGGCTCTAGTTAACGGATTGCGCATCGCCATCGAGCTAGGGGTTCGGCGCCTCGACGCCTGTGGCGACTCGTAGCTTGTCATCGACCAAGTCATGAAGAACTCCCACTGTCGCGACCCGAAGATGGAAGCCTACTACGACGAGGTTCGGCGCCTGGAGGACAAGTTCTACGGGCTCGAGCTCAACCACGTTGCTCGACGATACAACGAGACTGCAGACGAGCTGGCTAAGATAGCCTCGGGGCGGACAACGGTTCCTCCGGACGTCTTCTCCCGAGACCTACATCAACCCTCCGTCAAGACCAACGACACGCCCAAGCCCGAGAAGGCCTCGGCTCTGCCCGAGGCGCCCTCGGCCCAGCCCGAGGCGCCCTCAGCTCAGCCCGAGGCAGCCTCGGCCCCACCCGAGGCACCCTCAGCCCCCGAGGGTGAGGCACTGCGCATCGAGGAAGAGCATAATGGGGTCACGCCTAATCGAAACTGGCAGACCCCATACCTGCAATGTCTCCACCGAGGAGAGCTACCCCTCGACAGAGCCGAAGCTCGGCGACTGGCGCGGCGCGCCAAGTCGTTCGTCTTGCTGGGTGACGGAAAGGAGCTCTACCACCGCAGCCCCTCAGGCATCCTCCAACGATGCATATCCATCGCCGAAGGTCAGGAGTTATTGCAAGAAATACACTCGGGGGCTTGCGGTCACCACGCAGCACCTCGGGCCCTCGTGGGAAATGCCTTCCGACAGGGTTTCTACTGGCCAACCGCGGTGGCTGACGCCACTAGGATTGTACGCACCTGCCAAGGGTGTCAATACTACGCAAGGCAGACCCACCTGCCCACTCAGGCTCTGCAAACAATACCTATCACCTGGCCGTTTGCTGTGTGGGTCTGGACCTCGTCGGTCCCTTGCAGAAGGCACCCGGGGGCTTCACGCACCTGCTGGTCACCATCGACAAATTCTCCAAGTGGATTGAGGTCCGACTATGGGGGACAGATATCCCCCGGGTCCACTAGAAGGATAAAAGACCTCACGAAAGGCCCAAGGGTCCAATAAATCGTAAGATCATCCCTTCGTGGGCCTGGGGAGGAACGACCAGTGAAGCAGATTGACGTAAGGCCGGATCGGTGTGAGCCCAGATGGCCCAATGACTTCGAGCAAGTAATCACAACAGTGACCCGACCTTCCCGCACTGGAACCCCGTACGACGGAACCAAGCGAGGATGGGTCGGCGGAACTATAGGAAGATAGACTCAATTGGTTCACTATCATTTAGGCGCATACTGTTATCATATCCGCATGTAATGCCCCACAGTCGAATATATAAGGCCTAGGGGGCACCCCTTCAGAACGATCGAACTCACTACTCAGCCATCCACCTCAACTCTCTACGTTTCCCGCACTAGAGAGCTCCCTTGTAACCAGTCACATAAAGCATTCTCGCCAGGACGTAGGGTATTACGCATCTCAAAGCGGCCTGAACGTGTAAACCATTGTTTACTATTTCTCGTGCATCCAGCACGAACCATTGAGCTAAAGTCGGTAACACCGTCCTACTCCTAAAAAACACCTTGAGGGGCAACCCCGGGTGTGCGGTCGGACCCAAAACACCGACACCGACCCCTAAACAGCATCAGGTCCGAACAGGCGGTGGAGTTCTTCACCAACATCATCCATCGCTTCGGGGTCCCAAACTCCATCATCACCAACAACGACACCTAGTTCACTGGCAGAAAGTTCCTGGACTTCTGTGAGGACCACCACATCCGGGTGGACTGGGCCGCCGTAGCTCACACCATGACGAATGGGCAGGTAGAGCGTGCCAATGGCATGATTCTACAGGGACTCAAGCCGAGGATCTACAAAGACCTCAATAGGTTCGGCAGGCGGTGGATGAAGGAACTCCCCTCGGTGGTCTGGAGCCTGAGGACGACGCCAAGCCGAGCCACGGGCTTCACGCCGTTTTTTCTAGTCTATGGGGCCGAGGCTATCTTGCCCACAGACTTAGAATACGGCTCCCCGAGGACGAGGGCATACGACGCCCGAAACAACTAGACAAACCAAGAAGACTCACTTGACCAGCTGGAAGAGGCTCGGGACATGGCCTTGCTACACTCGGCACGGTATCAGTAGTCTCTGCGACGCTACCACGCTCGAGGGGTTCGGTCCCGAGACCTCCAGGTGGGTGACTTGGTGCTTCGGCTACAACAAGATGCCCAAGGGCGCCATAAGCTCACGCCTCCTTGGGAAGGGCCGTTCATCATTGCCAAGATTCTAAAGCCCGAAACATACAAGCTGGCCAACAGTCAAGGCTAGGTCTACAACAACGCTTGGAACATCCTACAGGTACGTCGCTTCTACCCTTAAGATGTTTTCAAGTCGTTCACGTACCTCGTTTACGTACACAAGCAAAGTCTAACCATCAAGGAAGGGTCAGCCTTGCCTCGGCAAAGCCCGACCCTCCCTCGGGGGCTAGAAGGGGGGAACCCCCCCTGCGTCAAAATTTTCCTCGGAAAAAGTCTTTCTGCCAGAACATCTTTCGTGCTTTTCGACTACTTCGATAGTGGAATCCTGAAAACGATGGAGTACATGTAAGCAGGCAAGGCCGACCGAACCGAGGGACTCCTACGCCTCTGGGATACGGATACCTCACTCATCACCTTATGCGATAAGTAACTCACGCTCGGATAAGGGATTCCGCTGACCGAACAAGTCTTAACGCTCGAAAACTTTTTCGGCCGAAACGATTTTTCGTGCCATCTTGACTATATCGATAACAGAATCCTATGGACGAGTAAGAGTACACGTAAGCAGGCAAGGCCGACCGAGCCGAGGGACTCCTACGCCTCCGGGATACGGATACCTCACTCATCACCTTCTGCGATAAGTAACTCTCGCTCGGACAAACGATTATGTTACCGACGAACAAGTCCTGATACTCAAAACAAGGGGAAAAGAAACACAGCATTACAACACAACGACGGTATGTTTTGGCCTCGGCGGCCACAAAAAACATACCCACACTACAGACAAACTGTTCCTGCAGGTTCAGACATCAGTAGGGGGAGCAGCAGCACCCTCGGCATCGACTCCACCTTCGGCGGAATCTGACCCGGCCTCGGACAGCAACATGGTCAGAGGATCTCCAACTCGAAGGAAGATGTCAGCATCGCGCCTGAGCCATCATCGCCAGGGTCTCCTCCAGGAACCCGACCCAAGCAGACGGCCGGACCGGCCGCTCCGTAGCCTCAGCCAGCTGTCCCCCGAGGACACTAGCCTAGCTCATGGCCTCGGCAGCCTGACTCTAGGGTTGGTCCCGCTAGTGGACGACCTGGCCAGGTCCCAACCGCCACTGCAGCGCCTTGTCGACCTGGGAAGTCCCCTACTCCCGGGCCGACGAAGTTTCTTCTTCATCCAACTCCGCCTCTGTCCATGCTGACACCGCTGCCTCCGGCTTCGGCTCATCGCCGAGCAGCCGAGGGTTCCTTCACTAAGCAAGAGAAGCCTCGAGCGGCAAGGCCGACCGAGCCGAGGGACTCCTACGCCTCCGGGATACGGATACCTCACTCGTCACCTTCCGCACAGGGCAACTCACACTTGGTTAAGCAGTCTAGCTAGCCGACGGGCGAGTCCTGGTGCACAAAATGGGGAAGAAACACGGCTTTACGCCCAAATACACAGATGTTCAGGCCCCGACAGCCGCAATGAACATACGCCGGCACTCAAGATGCCATTACAAACGGGACTGCGGTTCCGTTCCCGCGGGTACGAACAACCTCCATACCAGGAGGCCCACGGGACGACGAACTCCAAGCGGCTCACCACCGTCCGCTCCGACAACAGCGGCAACGACCTCCGTCCCGGACGGCAAGACAGCTGCAGCAACGGCTTCCGAGCAAACGCTGCGGCGGAAAAGCTCTCGCCCACAAAGGACGAGAACCATCCATTCAAGCCAGGGAGACGGAGGTCTAGGGGTGCAGGCGGAGTTGGCAATCTCGTCAGCAGAGAAACCTTCTCCGGTTGCCACCACCTCAGCACCGATGGCGTCATCCACCTGTCCGCCAACACCGCACCAGCGGACGCTGGTCGCCCCAAAGCGCACCGGTAGGTCCTCACTCCCGCCGTCGCCGAGGCCGCCCCAGAACATGAGCACCGCCCTCGCGGCGCACGACGTGCTGGGCAACCCTCTGGCGCGGCTGTCGGCGCAAAGAAGACCTGGACGTGGACGGCCCATATGCGGCGCGACCATCGCCCGGACAGAGGATGGAATGCTGCACCCTGGCTGGGCAGCAGCAGTTCGCCTTCCCCGGCATGGCTGAAGGAAGCCTCCGCAGGGCTGGAGGATGCCTTTCTCCCCCAAACGCCGGGGAAAGAAAAGGGTTACCGGCCCACACGGAGGCAACCCCCACTCGGTGCGCTCCTCCGCCTCAGCCCGGATGACAAAAATCCTTGAAGCTGAGGGTGGGGCGGAGGCCGCAGCCCGGCTCGCTTCTCTCCACCAAACTACCCATTGGTGGGGGAATGTAGCCGGGCTGCACGACGAAAATCCTTGAAGCCGAGCGATGGCTGAAAGGTACCAACCTCCACGAGGTTGCGCTCCTTCTGCAACGAGACAAAGACAACATGGGTGCTCCCCATCCGGGGGCTCGGAAGACGAAAGGACGCGACGCATGAGGAAAATGTGAAGGCATGGCTACCACCCAGGAGGTCGATCCCTTTTTAAAGGAGACTCTCCCTGCTCGCGTCCTCAGCCGTCCTGGAATGAGTCTTCACCAACACACTCCAAGGTCCTCCCCCTACGGCATGGGGGCTGGGCCCCACGCTTCATGCAAGCTGCCCCACGACAGAAGAAGCCAAACCGCCACGCGCGGAGCATGTAACCGCCCAGCGGTTACAAGCATTCCTCCATCTTCGCCCGATCCAGCGGGTGAAAGGGTGGACTGCCATGCAGGCGGCATACAACTGCACCAAGGGGGCGCACCCTTTGGACTTTGACACATCCAGCATGGAGGCCTAGGCCCACACGTCATGTAACCGGCGCGCTGGTTACTACGTGCAAAAAACTGCAGTGCCACTTGCGCTAGCACCGCGCCTCCTCGACTACAGAATAGGTGCGCAACTCGAGGCAACCCTGCGCACGGCCCAGTAGTGCATACCAGGCACGCCGGTCATGGGTCAGTCAGCCGCGGGAGAAGGCGCGACTGTCAATATGGCCAGAAGTGGGCCGGCAGTAATGGCGGTGGCAGGCGGGCGGAAGCAGCAGTCAAATCATCTACAGGCTCACGTCCCCTCCTGGAACAGCAAAGAGAGCCCTCTCCCACGGCGTAAAGACGACACGCCCGTGTTCCGTTCCTCGAACGGCCCACGCAACGGCTGCCCCGCGAACCACTCGTCCTGTCGCATTAACTCTGCGGCAGGGCAGGCGACACCTTTGGCAGGAGAAGCGGGCGACGCTTCACCTCCGCCATAATGACCGCGTCAAAAAAGGTGCGCCACGTCGTTCAATTTTGTACCCTTCTCTTCTTCCCCTTTCTCTCTCTTGCTACAGGGACCGGGAAAGGGGATACTCCGAAAGGGATCCTTCTCCGCGAAGGAAGCGGGCCCCGAGCCCCCCTACTGATCAGAGGTTCGAAGGCTGGCCCCTTAGAAGGGTTCGACAGCCGCCTTAGAGCACTCAGGCTCCGCGCCCACTACTGGTCAGAGGTTCGAAGGCTGGCCCCTCGGAAGGGTTCGACAGCCGCCTCAGGCCACTCGGGCTCCACGCCCACTACTGATCAGGGGTTCGTAGGCTGGCCCCCCGACGGGTTCGACAGTCGCCCCAGAGCACGCAGAGTGAGGGATGACTCTGGGTACGTTTGATACATAACCAAGGCTCGGGCTACGCTCCCGAGGTACCCTAGGACATTTCCGAGACCAGCAGGAGCGATTCTGTAACGGAATCCCATCAGAGGGAGGCATCGAGCCCTCGGGCCCTATCAAACGGGACTGGGTCTGGCAAATCACCTGCAGTTACTTTTGGAGCGTGCCTCTGGGCCACTAGCCGACCCTTATCGAATGGGGCACGGGCGTCCACTCGGATCACCCGTTAGCAACTCACTGGAGACACCATGTTCAGCGACCTCCGAGGGCAACATGGCGCTTCCCCCCCTCCTCCTTGCGGAAAGGCGACGCAGGGGCGTATGAAAAAAAAGCCGAGTCTGCCCTTGACCGTCCTCTCGCCCTGTGCAGAGGCTCGAGGGCTGCTCTCGCGAACCCGGCTCTGGCCAAACCGTTGACAGCATCAACATACCAGCCCGAGAACTTGGAACCTGACTATGCACCCAGGCAACGACCAGTTCGCATGAGGGAACAACCAGACCGGCCGAGCCATCACGAAAGGCACTAAGACCTCGAAGGAGTCAAATCACTCCTCCGAGGCCTCGGGGGCTACACCCGGCGCGTGCGCTCACGTGCACCTGCCGGAACAAAATGCAACCGAGAAAGGCCGGTCCCCTTGCAAAAAAGTGCGGCAAAGCCTCCAAGCGAGTACCCACACTCCCTTTGAGGCTTGGGGGCTACTGTCGGGTACCGTAATTAGGGGTACCCCCAAGGCTCCTAATCTCAGCTGGTAACCCCCATCAGCACAAAGCTGCAAAGGCCTGATGGGCGTAATACCGGTCAAAGGCTCCATCCACTCAAGGGACACGATCTCGCCTCATCCGAGCCCAGCCTCGGGTAGGAACGGTAGACCAAGCCAGATTTGCGCCTCGCCTGAGGTTCTCCTCAAGCAACGGACGCACCTTCGACTCGCCCGAGGCCCAGCTCGGGCAGGCTTCACGGAGAAGCAACCTTGGCCAGATCGCCTCGCCAGCCGACCGGATCGCAGGAGCATTTAATGCAAGGATCGCCTGACACCTTGTCCTGACGCGAGCTCTCCAGTCGACAATGCCGAAGTGACCGTAGTCACTTCGCCCCTCCACTGACTGACCTGACAGGAAAACAGCGCCGCCTGCGCTGCTCCGACTGCTGTGCCACCTGCTAGGGTGAGGCTGGCAGCAGCCAAGTCAAGCCTCGGGCGCCATAAGAATCTCCGCCTCGCCCGACCCACGGGCTCGGACTCAACCTCGACTCCGGAAGACGGTCTCCGCCTCGCCCGACCCCAGGGCTCGGGCTCAACCTCGACCCAGGACGACGGTCTCTGCCTCGCCCGACCCCCGGGCTCGGGCTCAACCTCGACCCCGGACGACGGTCTCCACCTCGCCCGACCCCAGGGCACGGGCTCAACCTTGACCCTGGACGATGGTCTCCGCCTCGCCCGACCCCGGGCTCGGACTCAACCTCAACTCCGAAAGACGGTCTCCGCCTCGCCCGACCCCAGGGCTTGGGCTCAACCTCGACCCCAGACGACGGTCTCCGCCTCGCCCGACCCTCGGGCTCGGACTCAACCTCAACCTCGGAGGAGTCACCACCTCGCTCGGACCGACCACACCACAAGGGGGGCCATCATTACCCTACCCCTAGCTAGCCTAGGCTAGCCTAGGCTACGGGGAACAAGACCGGCGTCCCATTTGGCTCGCCCCGGTAAAACAAGTAATGATGGCACCCCGCATGCTCCATAACGACGGCGGTTCTTAGCCCCTTACGGAAGCAAGGAGACGTCAGCAAAGATCCGACAGCCCCGACAGCTGTGCTTCTACAGGGCTCAAGCGCTCCTCCGACGGCCACGACGCCACATGAACAGGGCTCCAACACCTCTCCGACAGCCACGTCGGCATGTACATAGGGCTCTGGCTCCTCTCTGCTAGACACATTAGCACACTGCTACACCCCCTTTTGTACACCTGGACCCTCTCCTTACGTCTATAAAAGGAAGGTTTAGGGCCCTCGTACGGGAGGGTGGCCGCGTGGGAGAACGGGCTGACGCGCAGTCTCACGCCCCCCTCTCTCTCTCTCTCTCCCTCGCGAACGCTTGTAACCCCCTACTGCAAGCGCATCCGCCCTGGGCGCAGGACAACACGAGGCCGCGGTTCCCCTTACTGTTTTCCCCCCTTGTGTCTCCGTCTCGCGCCGACCCATCTGGGCTGGGACACGCATCGACAATTTACTCGTCGATCTAGGGACCCCCCGGGGTCGAAACGCCGACACCTTTCTTGGAACTATTTTACCATTCCTTGATTTCCTGTTTTTATTAAAAGGTTTTCTGATGCTTAGTCCTGCTGTAGAAAAACAAAAGTTTTGTTTTAAACAAAAGAAAATGCCTCATTTGGGAGGGGATATTTTCAAAAATAAAACTGGATGGTGGATCCATCATGGCCATGATGGGTTCAACATCGGAAAAGATGTACCTCTGTCAGGTACCAAACTTTGGGTTTGAAATGATAAAGCTGAGATCGAGCGGGTGACTTGCATGAGAAGAGAGTCTCGGTGTAGTGTCCCGTTTGAGTCGATTAAGGACCGTCTCGATGTAGGCTTGATGATTGAGGACCTTTTAACTGGTCACATGCCTCATCATGGGTAAGCTTTGCCTCAGGCAGACTAATACCAGAAAGGCCAAAATGCAATGGGAGTGGAGAGATGGCGGGAGTAGCGTGTATCCTCCATGGCAAGAGGCTAGACGGTGGTGTATCTGTGCTCTCGATTGGCGTGAACCCGGTCTAGTCCTAAGAAACCCGGTGGCGAGTTGACATATGCAAGGGTTAAGTGCTACATATGTCGTGTGATTGGAGATCCCCAGCTAGGTATTAATTGATTCGGGTCGCCGTTACTTCTCGGACATGAAGCCTTGGTCACTGCCCTACACGTAGCAATCCAGTAAACAAGAAGGGGTTGATAAAAGGATAGCTAGTATAGGCCAAGTGCTTGAACTAGGGTAGAAAGAACTCTAGTGACAGGTAATGACTTAACTTGTTAATAAAACTAGATTTTTGAGGATCCACTACTAGTAAGCATTTTTGCAAACAGAGTTTTGATTCTTGATTAAGCCTTACCTTGACGCGAAAGTACACTCCGTACTTAGGGTTTTCGAACCCATGTTGTTGTAGGTGAGGAAATAGCAGACTTTTGCTGTTTTTGCTCTATGGTGGTGCCTAAAGAAGAACCTCAACAGTGAAGCCGCAGGAGGATGTGGGCCTCCCTCCTGAAAAACAATATACTTTTATGCGGGAGGGGTTTTTGCCTCCCATGTTTGTAATAATAATACTTATGCACTCATCTACCCTGGCTCTGTAATAATTATAATGCTCTTTCTATATTTTGATGAATGTAAATTAAGTTATTGTAATTCGCTTCCGCTTATTCGTTCCTCCGATGTGTTGTAATATCTCCGTGACGGGTGAAACACTCTTGGGCGAGGAAATGGATATAGATACCGAACTTGTCGAGTGATTATGTGCATCTACAGGGTTGTCCAAGGTCCATTGAACAAGGACAACTGTAGGTGGGCCTAATGGCTTGGGAGGTTCCGTCACAATGGGGTAGCCTGCAGTTCTGCTGACAGAGGAGAAGCATCATCAAAAGCAAAATTTCCATGAAGGAAATCATCATACCATTCATCATCGTCGTAGGAATTGTCCTGACGAAGCTCTCTGTGTTGAGGTCTTTGGTCCTGATCATCTTGAGTGAGATGACGCATTTCCTCAGCAGCCTCATCGATCTTCTTCTATTGGTCGGAGAGACGAAGCATCTTCTCCTTCTTCCTCTGGACCTGTTGATGGATGGCTTTGAGGTCCCTTATTTCTTGGTCCAACTCCTCCTCTTGAGGCGTTGGACTTGTAGCCTTCCTTTTTTGGCTTCTGGCTTCGCATAGTGTTTCTTGGTTGACATCCAGTGGCTGTAGTGCAGCCCCTAGCCCTGAAGACTTCTTCAGCGGCATGACGAAGGTCACAACTTTGCCGAAGGTGGTCGAATGAGTTCACCAGAGGTGGGCACCAAAATGGGTTAAGAACAAGACAACACAAAATGTTAATGGTTAAAGACCTTCGTCCTTCGAAGCATTATCTCCATCAGGATATAAAGAACCTCAGACGAAGGTTATGAAGGACATACCATCATCATCTCGGTATATAATAATGAAAGTAGAAACATATGAAACATAGAAAATAACATGAACAATCACATTAAATCGTCAGATTATTTATGTTCTTATTATCTAATTATGGACAAACATTAATAATAGTAAATCATATTTGTACCTTCTGCTTGACAAAAGGTATGAGCTCAAGAGTGACGTGCGAGTGAATACAAGTCAGCGTGAATAGTATGGTGCTACTGTTCATCTATTTATAGGCACAGGACGCAGCCTGTGTAAAATTACATCCATGCCCTTGACATTTACTATTGACTAAGGGATAATCCATCAAGGTCTAGACAACCTTTTCCCCTTTAAGTCGGTTTCATTTTCCACTGCCAAGCCAAAGCTTCTCCATTCGTAGCTTCGGAACTGGATCATCCTTCTCCCAGACCGCGCCTTTCATATCGTGTACACCTTCATCCCAAGACCGAAGGTTCCTATGAATATATTATACTTGGAAAACATGTTAGTTGTGTTTTTGAGGACCTTCGGAAGACGAAGGCCCCCAACACCCGCTTTTCCTGTTAATGCTTCATGGTTTATGTGATGATGATGGTCCTACAAATGCTAATTTATGATTATGAATGCAAAAAAATGATGTGATGATGTGCAAATGTATGTCAAAGATAGAAAATTCATTCGAATACACACCCAGACTCTGCATCCCCTTAAGGACGACTTTGGAATCTCTTCACCTTTTACTTAGGTGGTATTTCAGCTCTGCATTCCCTTAGGAACGACTTTGGAGCTTCTTCACCTTTGACTTAGGTGGCATTTAAGCTCTGCATTACCTTAGGAACCACTTTGGAGCTTCTTCACCTTTGACTTAGGTGGCATTTAAGCTCTGCATTCCCTTAGGAATGACTTTGGAGCTTCTTCACCTTTTACTTAGGTGGCATCTTAGCTCTGCATCCCCTTAGGGACGTCTTTTGAGCTTCTTCATATGCTTCTACACTCGCTGCTGTAGTCCCAGATTTTACATTTTACATGTGGGGGCATTTGGCCCTTGCATTGTACAGGGCTACACAAGAAAAAATGAAAATTACAACCTATGGCCCCATTAAAAACCTTTCTCCCCTCTTGAAAGGAAAAGGCTGCCATAGGGAAAAAAGAAGAAAATTACATGGCTTACACATAGTATCTCCGAAGCTCATCTGCATTCCAAGACCTTGGAATGTTGTTACCATCCAAGTCTTTCAACCTATACGATCCGGGCCTTGACGAAGATACTACAAAGATGGAGCCTTCCCACTTGAGCTGAAGCTTCCCCACTATATCTGGATTGGCTACCCTCCGAAGCACTAGGTGCCCTGGCCTGATGTTCTTCAGTTTTACCTTCCAGTCATGCCATTTGATTGTTTCAGCCTAGTACTTATTAATGTGGTCTACTGCTTGGAGCTTGGTCCCTTCTATGGTGTCTTTTGTTATTTTGTAACCTTCTTCATTTTCTGTCGAAGCCAAGGTCCTTGTTGAGCCCCTTCTTGCTTCTTCCGGTGTTATTGCTTCGTCACCAAACAGAAGCTTGAATGGAGTCAAACTTGTTGACCTTGAAATGACAGTGTTGTGGTTCCACACCACCTTTACTAATTCGTCTAGCCACTTTCCTTTGGGCTGGTTGAAGATTGACTTCATTATTCCTATTATTATAATTTTGTTTGCTCTTTCTACCAGTCCATTTGACTCTGGATGTCTTACTGATGCGAAGTGTATTTTTGTACCTATCTGGTCACAAAAGGTTTCGAATGTTTCAACATCAAATTGAGTTCCGTTATCAACCGTGATAGCCTTCGGCACACCGAAGCGACAAACAATATTTTGCCAAAAGAATTTATGTACTGTGGCCAAAGTTATTGTAGCTAAGGGCTTTGCTTCCATCCACTTGGAGAAGTACTCCACTACCTCCACAACATATCTCAAGTTGCCTTGTGCTAGTGGAAGTGGACCTAACAAATCTAGGCCCCACCTTTGCATTGGCCATGTGGGCTGTATTAGCTGGGTTAAAGACGAAGGTTGTTTCTGGTCTCTGGTGCATCTCTGGCAATTTTTACATTTTGAACCAAATCTGCTGCATCCGAAGCTGCCTTCGGCCAATAAAATCCTTGTCTGAAAACCTTCCCCAGCAGAGGCCTAGATCCAATATGAGCTCCACAAAATCCTACATGTATCTCCATCAATTCTTGACCTTCGGCTCTAGACAAGCATTTTAGTAATGGATAGCAGACTCCTTGTTTGTATAACTCCCCCTCTATAATTACATAGGGTTGTGCTCTTGCTTCCATTCTTTTATTGTAAACTTCGTCATCTGAAAGGCAATTGCCTTGGAGGAAAGATACAATCTCAGTCCTCCAATCTTCGCTGTGCACTGGTGAGATTGTAAGCACTGCTCTTTCCATAAGCTGGACCGAAGGTGCTTTTATTGTTTCGAAGAACACCTCCGAAGGTAATGGAAGCCCCTGTGCCCCTGATTTAGCTAACAAATCTGCATGCTCGTTTTCTCCTCTCGAGATGTTTTTTATAGAGAAGCCTTCGAAAGAGGCTTCCATCTTTCGGTTTGCGTCCAGATATTTCTCTAGCTTTGGGTCCCTTGCTTTACTACTTTTGTCAATGTCACCTGAAATGACTTGTGAGTCAGATTTGAGTATTGCCCTTCTTATTCCCATTGCCTTAAGCTTTCGAAGCCCCAAGAGAAGGGCTTCGTACCCTGCAATGTTATTTTTGCAGTTGAAGTCCAATCTTGCTGCATAGCAGGTTTTGATTTTTGATGGTGAAATTAAAACAGCAGCTGCTCCCGCGCCGAAGGTTCCCTATGACCCATCACAAAATACTATCCAGGCTTCGGCATCATTTGTTTTCTCTTCGTTCTGAGCCCCTAGCGTCCAATTAGCAATGAAGTCTGCTAACGCTTGGGATTGGATCGAAGATCTATGAATGAAATCAATAGTGAACTCATTCAATTCTGTAGCCCATTTTCCAACTCTTCATGTGGCTTCTTGTAATACCCAAATAGTGAACAATAAAAAATGTGGATATCATTATTTGATTTGTCATCTCATTATTATAACATGGGTTAAACATAATTAAGAGAACATAATATTTAATGAAATACTCTATGCGTCATGTTGGAATACTGGTTTGCTTGTGCATTTCAATAATAGTAGCAGAAATACAACTATGAGATGATAATAGGAATTGGCCCTAAATTTAGGTCTGAAAATGCAAAATAAGATGGAGATATACTATAAAAAATATATAATACAAAATAAAATTTATACTAGGATGATCAAATTGTATATTAAATTGGAGGACCCATTTGCCACAAAATTTGGAAGATCAAATTTGGAGGTTGTTTTGAATTTGAAAATAGGGAATAAAACAAAACAAAAAGAAAACAATTCCGGCCATGTGGGCCTCATTCCCCTCCTTTTGGCCAATCCCCTACCCCCTCCCGCTTGCCCTAGATCGCATTTCCCCGCGCGGCCCAACATGGCCGTCCGCGCGCACTGGGTGGCGTGCCGACATGTGGGGCCAGTGTGCTAGTCAAACCAGCGTGTGGGTTCTTCATGCTGTGGCGATGATGGGTGGGACCCGCTCGCCAGGAGCTTCTTCATCACCATAGCGTGCGCGCGGGCGAACCTATCAGCCTCCACGAGATCCTCGTTGCGACCCCAACAAACCCCCTAAACTCCCCAGCACCAACTGGCAAACTACCCGTCTGATTCGCGTGGCATGAAGCCTTGGTCCGCACCCCGATTCCTGTTAAAAACTCGGCACCTCACCTGCCTCACCAAACCCTGGAATTCCAATTCTGCCATGAGAGAGACCTCACCGCCTCGCCATTGACTGCCGTTGCGCCATCGTCGAGGCCTCGGAAAGTACTGGGTCGTTGCCCCAACCATTCTACGCTCGTGGTCTTCATCCCCAATCCGGAAGCTGGATCAGACACCGCCGTTTGCCTACCACGGACGCCACGCCGCTCGTCCTCGCGATCGGGGCACGCCTTCGCTCCACGCACCGGTAATCTACCGCAGAACCCGTCGCCTATACCTCCTCAATGTGTTACATCGGTAGATTAGAGGAATAGAGTTGTTAGGGAGAGGGAATTTCTCGCCGAACTTCACGGCACCGCCGTGGGGCGTGGGAACCCGGTGACACGATGCTGGCGGCAGTCGGATGTTTCAATTTGGGTTCCAGACTAATCATCGCGGTTCAGGGATTGAGTAATTTCACCGGATTGGGAATTGGGGCGGTGAGTCGGGCGCTGCTCGCCGCAGCGGCGATAGCACCACCGGGGAGTGAACAGGGTCGGCTCGCCCGTATTCTGGTTTGGTGAAGAAAGCGTTGTGGCCATTTGATCCCATGGTAACGGTTCATATTGGAATAGGGGCATACCGCTTTATGGTTCAATCTGAACCACAGATCTCTAATCCAACAGCCCTCTATGCGTACTGATTCAGTATTAAGTAGATCTAATCTTGGCCGTTCCTACCGATCGGATGGCCGAGATCGGCCCATACCCTTTCACCAACGCGATTTTGCTTATAAGCCCCCGTAGTTTTAAAGAATGAACCCGCTGTCCACGCTGTGCTAGCTCTGAGTCTGAGATAGTTTTATGGTTAGAACCCTGAGCATCTCCGGTTTTGTGCGCTAGTCCGAAGAATTAGAAAATCCAGTAAAAGTAATTAGAAAATGATTTTTAAAGTGAAAATAAATGCTAGAACTTGTTTAATTCATATAAAATTCATATGAAGCCCAAATCAATCCATTCCAACTTCTATAATTTTATAATAATATTGTTTATCGAGTAGTGCCACTGTTTTGACATGAAAGCCACATTAAAATTAATATACTAATTAATCTTTTATCCAACACTTAAAACTTTGTAAATCCATAACTTCTTCGTTTTAATTCCGATTTGGTCTGTTCAAGTCGCGTTAGCTTTATATGAATATTTACTATACAATAACAACATTTATTATACCATGTCTCATTCTTTTCTAATTAGATCTTTATTTAACTTATGTTGGTCAGTCTTGTTAATCTGCTTATCATTATAATCTACTAAAATATGATCTATGTCAATTTATAATTTAGATTAAAGTTGAAATTAATTACTACTTTAGGTTATCTTTTCTATAGAATCATAAAATAAACATAGAACCTAGTTTAGATCATTTAATCACATCATAACCTGATGACCATAACTCCAATTTTAGTGGTTCTCGATCCCGCGATCTCGTAGCAATGCGTAGATTATTATTATTTAGTTTGTACTTATGTTTGGTGTGATGTTAATTTTGTCTATACCATATTTGTTTGTATTGCTATGACTAGCAGTGGGATCACGAGAATCTGAGGATCATCTTGGCACCTGGATCTCAAGTCCCAGCCAAGTTGTGCCCTGGATCTCTTTTGTTTACCAATAATGTTCTTTATAATCATTTATTCATGCATAGGTTTAATTTTGATGGGACCCAATAGGTTGCCCTAGTCTGTTTATCTTGTTACCTTGTTTACCCCAGAATCAATTGTGTAGTTTTGCTATTGCTCTATATGGCTTTGGGATTAATACTAAAATATGTCCATGTTCCAATTATTCTATTATTTTATTTATGTTCATGTCAAGATCATTATATTTTTAATTGGAACATGGAGCTTAACTTGAGAAACACGTCCCACCACAAGGGTGGAATGGGACGCCCTTGGCTCACTAATTAGGAAAGCAATTGGAAGACTACCTTACCCGAAAGGGGCAAGGGCAGTAGGGGAGTTGCATGCAGGGAGGTTCTTGGGTTGATTTTGCTACGATGGCGGTCAGACGGGGGATTCTTGCAACTGCTCTTCCCATAAACTATAGCGGGTTTTCGGAAGCTAGTGGAACTTTGTAAAGGCCTCGTAGTGGATCCCTAGCCATTCACGTTGGTAGTGTCTAAGGGTCTAGCTAACCCTGGCGACATCGGATACACGACTTGTGGGTATAGGGTACAACCTCTGCAGAGTGTAAAACTGGTATACTAGCTGAGTTCCCGATCAAGAGCAGCTTAGGACTCTCGCATGATTAAATTATGGAACTTAAATGCAATTTGTCATTTGCATTGCATGGGATTTATTTATTAACTTTTTCTATTTTTCTTATTATGGTTTGGTATTTACTTACACTTAGTAACTGCTAATAAAATTCGACCAACTTATTAAAAGCAATGCTTAGCTTTAACCCTTATTGTTGATCAGCTTTACACATCACATGAACTCCCACCTTTGGTGAATTCATGCCACATTATTCCCCACAACTTTTTGAGCGATGAACATGTGTGAGCTCACCCTTGCTGTCTCACAGCCCTCCACAGGAGAAGAACATGTAGTTCGAGAGGAGCCACACAATGAGGAGTTTGATCTGACCTAGGTGGCATCTCCTAGTTGACTTTATGGTGCCAAGGATGGACCTTAGTTCGTTTTATATTTATCTTTTATTTTGTAAGACTTCTGCAATTTAATAAGTACTATGATGTTATTATGACATTTATCTCTATACACTATGTTATTATTTATGTTGTCTTCTTTGGCGCATGTATGAGATGCACCCGGCTTTGTCCCTTGAAACCGGGTGTGACAGAAGTGGTATCAGAGGAAATGTTGACTGTAGGACGAAACCTAGATAGAAATGGACAAAACCCTTACCTACTTACCTTACTCTGGTTCTTTTCTAAACTTATCTTAATCTTTCTGGTTCTTTTCTAAACTTATCTTAATCTTTTCTCATCTATTTCCGCTTTACTCTGAATATTCTTACCTTTTCCTTCTAAAGGCAAATGTGGATTTCGCACTTTTGAAATCCTGTGCCTAAACTGATCTTTGGGAATAGGAGACCTACTCTTAGGAACAAAAACAAAACTATTTTTATAGGTATCTATATGCTTGAGTGTTTGTTCTTATGATATTTGTCTGATTTGGATCTTTAATTGAGTGTGATAAGTCGTGGAGTAACGTCTGCAATTACATCTACATATACGTATAGGCATAAACATAAATAAATAAAATTCATGAGATAACTAAACGATTTAGATTATCTTCCATTAAAGTGTATCTATTTTATATAGATCCCTCTTATCTTAAAAGACTCTCTCTTATCTAAATAGATCCATCTTATCTTAAAAGATACTCTCTTACCTTAACAGATTCATCTTATCTCAAAAGATTTTATCTTACCCTAATAGATCTAACTAATCTCAAAAGATTCTATCTTAATCTTAGAGACTCATCCTGTCCCAACAAGCATACTTATCCCCACCACCTTGCTTACCTCATGACAGTGTAACAAACATGATCTATTGCAAAATAAATTAAGTAGATCTTATCTAGTCTAATCTGATTACACCAATTTAATTCTGATCCCATTTAATCTGATCAGGTCTAATGTAATGGACAAACATGTTAGATAATACTAGTAAAATAAGATTGGATCTTATTCTTACAAATATGTTTAAATCTAAATTGGGGTCTTAGTCCAACCTGGCCAAATGCAACTACCTTAACCACCCGATAGTTGCATAACCCCTCTATTTTTAACTTAACGGAGATTCTGATCTACCAACACCATATAATCCATCCTATCTCAAGAGATTCTAACATATCCTAATAATATATATTCTACCTTGGTAGATCTATCTAACTCAAACTAGTCTAATCTAGTTATATCCAATCTAATCTCGACCCTACCTAATCTGACATGATCTAATCTGAAGGGAGTTACTTAAACAAGTTAGTTAATACTAGTAACATAGATTAGACCATATTCCTATAAATGGGTTTTAAAGTTAAATGGGTGTCTTATAACCATTCATTCGTGAAACCACGACCTAGCTTATATTAAATGTTGCCCAACCCGTTTATCCCAAAGGCAAAGTAAAACTCTATTTAACCTACCTACCTCATGTACCCACAATTGTTATCCTAACTCAGATAATGGCATTTAACACCACAACCAATGGTCCCTAAATCAGACTCAAGAAGAAGGTTAACTTCGACAAGGAAGGATAATAGTAGAAACAGATCTTCAGATGAATCAAGATCCACCACCCGGAATAAAAAAAATCTCTCTTACCAAACTTTCTTCTGCCCCTAAATCTTCTCTATACTCACCAAATAGCTAAAACATGATGTATCCTTGTTTTCTGTGCCACACATGTTATGGCATGAAAATTTTAGGTGTATAAAATATATACTAATTGGAAGTTCCACTGAGATAAAAAAATGTACTAGAATTTCATAAAGATAAAGTCAGCTGGATATGCTCAACTAAATGGTATTCTTATATAGAATTATGGAATCTAGTGTAATCTAATCCAACGTGGTCTGCTTAAACAGATTAGTGGTACTTGGACCCTTCTAGCTAGGTGTTAACTTAACTTAACACATTAGATCAACTCAACCAAGAGGTAACCCAACCCATAGAGTCATGATGGATTGCATCATTTATCTGTCCCCACAAAATGTCAAAAAAGTTTTTGACTGTTGGGGACTTGTTCTCAAATGCTTCGGATTAAGAACAAGGCAACATAAAAAGTGTTAAATGATAAAGTTCTTCGTCCTCTGAAACATTATTTCCCTTCGGGATATAATGTATTTCGGACGAATACCACAAACAACATACCTTCGTAAGCACAATAAACGATGATGAAGAACTTATATGTAACATAAGAAGTAATATAAACATTTAAATATTATCACAACGTCATTTCTATTTTATTATCATAGAAAAATAGAAATGATTTCAGATTACAAGTGTACCTTCGGATTGCAGGAAGGCAAAAGTATAAGGATGACGCAAAAGCAAATGCCAAGTCAGCGTGAACAGTACGGGAGTACTGTTCATCTATTTATAGGCGTGGGATGCAGCCCATGTAAAATTACATTCATGCCCATTACATTTGCTAATGACTTATGGGAATCTATTAAGGCCTAAGTAGTCTTTTCATCTTTAAGTCGGTTCCCCTTTCTGTTATCGCGACGAAGCTTTCCTGCGCATAGCTTCGGCTGTGCACCATCCTTCGTACAGCTTGGTAATCAGCCCGTCCTTCATCTCAATCCCCCTTCGTCTGGCTTAGGCTTCGTCCTGACCGTACTCCATGTTCATAATCTGAGTCCGAAGATACCTGTTCATATAATTCACTTGGAAAACATTGTCAAATCTTGTTTTTGAGGACCTTCGGAGGACGAAGGCCCCCAACAGTAGCCCCTCGCAATATTAATTTGTTAGTGATAAATTCAGATTGCGATATGGACGAAGGCCTTAAGCCGAAGGTCCGAAAAAACACCTTCCCTTTGCTAGAATAGCAAAAGTCATTGACACGCGGGACCACACAGTTTCCGTCATATCGAGTGTATAAATAGGAGCTCGCCACAATTTATTTGGCACGCTCTCTTTGCCATCTGTTTTGCCTGCTTATAAAGCTTTCTGCCCAAAAATATTTGTTTTCTTTCCTAGTTTTAAGCTTCGGAAGCGAAAAGTAAGATTTCCGAAGGGATGTCTGAGGAGAAGAAGGCTGCTGTCGAAATGAAGCTAAGTCTCTCTGAAGAGAAAAACCTGGGCTTTCTTCAAGCAATGTCGAATACCAATACAGAAAAGATCACCAAAGAGATTTTAGAAGGTTTATCTGAAGATACTGATGACAGCGACAGTTATGATGTAGAAAGCGGCGGGGGAGAGTCCGAAGATCGACCATGGCGGCCAAGTCACTCGGTTTTCGGGAAAACCTCTATTAAGCAGAGTCATATTGACAATATGAGGGGGAGATATTTTCGAGATGTATCTATTGTGAGGGCTAATGTTGGAGAAAAAACCTCTCCTACCCCCGAAGAAAATGAGGTCGTGATCTTCCGAAGCTTTCTCAAGGCTGGGCTTCGGTTCCCCCTAAGCAGCTTTGTTGTTGAAGTCCTGAAGACATTTCAAATCTACCTCCACCAAATTACTCCTGAAGCTATCATAAGAATGGGAATCTTTGTCTGGGCTGTGAGAAGCCAAGGTTTAGAACCAAATGCTAAAAGCTTTTGCAAAATTCATGAGTTGGTATATGAGACGAAGCCCTGGGCGAAAGAACAATATCACAACAACTTTGGTTGTTACAGCTTCGGTGCCCGCTCCGGGTCAAGCTGCCCCGTGCCAACCTTTCGGAAGAGGTGGCCCGGTGCCTGGATGACAGAATGGTTCTATGTAAAGAATGACTTGACAGCGCAGGAAGATGTTAAGGGTATCATTATGCGCCCTATCTAGCAACGCTTCGGACTCCGAAAGCCGAAGGTTGAAATGGATGAAGCGGCCGAAGAATGCCAAAGAGCCTTCGGCGTAATCTGCTCTTTTATTGGGACAAGGGATTTGGTCCAAGAGCATATTGCCTTCAGAGTTTGGCCACTTGCAGGAAAGTGGGAAATGCCGAAGGAGACCATCAAAGAGTCTGACGAAGGTGGACTGGTCAGACTAAAATACACATTCAAATACGGAGATAAGTTTGTTGAACCGGATGACGACTGGTTAAAAAGTATTGAAACCGTAAGTGACGAACTGCTTGGGGTATACTCGAAGGCCGAGAATACTGCATTATCAGCAACCTTCGGAGGCCGAAAGAAGAAGAGGCTCAACCGGGTATTTGATGCAATCGGGTTTGTCTACCCTGACTATCATTATCCGGTGCCAGGCCACAAAAGAAAAAAATACTTCTCCTGCAAAAGAAGTTGCCTTAGGTGCTTCTAGTGAGCCAGCGCCGCAAAGAAAAAAGATAAAGGTGCTCACCCACCGGGCACGTTTTATTGAACCAGCCACAGTGCCTGAGTTTATTGGTGAAGTCTCTTCGGCCACTGAAACTACAGAACCAGCTCCAGTGCCGAAGATCGAAGAAAAAACTGAAGCACCTTCAGCAGAAAAGGCAGAAAAACCGAGAATTGGAGGAACAAAAATATTGGAAATCTTAAGTCCTTCAGCAAGTGTTGAGACAATAAAAAATCAAAAGGGCCCATCGGTGACCCCGAAAAGAAAAAGAATGGTGAACGTGCTAGATGTTTTGGAGACAATTAAGTCTTCAAGCACAACTCCGAAAAAGACTGTTGAAACTTCCAAAACGGAAACTGAAATCTTTGCTGCAGAAGCTCCAAGGCAACAATCTGAAACTGAAGCTGGACCTTCAGAGCCCACGAAGGTAAAACCCTTGGAAACCGAGGAAGAAAAAATGATGGAGCCAATTTTAATTGAAGAGATCAGTACTGCTGCCCCCGAAGCATCCCCCAAAGTCCTTGATTATATTGTTCGACATGCTTCGGGGAAGAAGTTAACAGAAGAAGAAATTTTTGAAGCTAATCACTATGCAAAAGAATTGAAATATCCAAATGGGGCCTTAGTGTTCAATGGGACAAATGAAGAAGATTTCCTATACTGCCTCCCAGATGACAAGGAATTATCCGTCTGCCGGGAAATGGCCCGAAGCATGGGGTTTCCGAAGCTGGAGGCTGGCCTCTGCGCGATGACAAAGGACGATCTTGCAGATAGCCTTGCATACAATAGCCTGAAGGTACGAGAACTGCGCGTTTGGAGACTTTATGATTTGAAATATATTCTTTTATTCTTATACCAACTCTTTTACATATAGGGTTTAATACTAAGCAACGCGCTGAGAGCGCAAAAGAATGCCGAAGACGAGAGCTATGAAATTGCCTTCAACAACCTTCGAACAGAAGTTATCAAACTGAGAAACGAGGCCTTAGAAAAGGACAAAATTCTAGTTACATTGGTGGATAAAATAAAGGAGGACGAAGCTGCCTCTAAAGCACAAGCTGCAGCTCAAAAACACGAGATTGCCGATCTTCGGAAGCAATTAGCCCGAGCTAAAGAAGAACGCATACTTGAAGAAACGAGGCGGGAATGTAGCGACCAATGGGCCAATCATTTGGAAGGAACCGTTGAAGAGCTTCGGTCTTCTAAGAAAAGGTGCTACGAAAAATCCATGGAATGTGTAAAGAAGATAAAAACCAGCTTCGCCAGTGTTGGCGCATTTTCGAGTGAAGAAGACTTTGTGAGAGGTAACCCAGAAGGACCGATCAAATGGATCAGCCACGAAGCTGAAGCCTTCGAAGAAATTCTAAACAGTCGTGGAGACATATGCGCCTTCTCGGGTGCCAGGGGGATTGCTACTATGCTGGAGAAAAAAGGCTGCGATCATGTTAAGGTTCTTGCACAATCCGAAGCCAGCTTATCCCCTGAAGATATTAAAGACCCCTCGGCCGAAGCTAGCCAGGCTGGTGGAAAATTTTTCACCGACGTCTGGGACAATGGTGGCCGAGAAATGGCCCGAGAAATTATTCAGAAAAGTGAAAAAGGCATCCATGATGCTAGAAAAGTAGCAGAGGCTGCTGAGAAAAGCGCAGAGCCCGAAGGGCAAATAGGTATTAACTAGTGGTTTTTATTGTGTTGTAATTTTTTAATTTCAAACTTTGTTCGCGATTTGTAATAGCAATGTAGTCGTATCCTGTTCTCCCTCAGATTCTGCTAAAGCGTCTCCGGGCCCTCACCCGAAGGAAGACGATGAAATCAAAAAGATAACCGAAGCTGTCATGGATCAAGTTGTCAATCAACTTCTGAACGAAGCTGCTGAAGTAGTACTTAGGGAAGACTAGGTGTTATTGTAAAAATATTTGAAATATAATATGTGTGGTATCTTGTAACCCTGAATGTAATATATTTGCTTTTAATGATTCGATTCTTTACGATGCATGAAACTTTACATACGTACCGTTTTTGAGCCTTCGGCGAAAAAACACCTTCCCTTCTTTTCATGCTTCGTGAAGATAGAAAAACTTTTATGCATCACAACAATGTCCATAGTGCTCTGATGAAGAATATCCAAGCTTCGTGAAAACATTCTCCGAAGCTATATTCCGAAGATCAATATTGTATCCCCTTGTGACAGCACGATTTTCACTTTCTCAAAGCATTCTTCCGAAGGTCGATACTGTGTCCCCTTCTTTTGCCATATGCAACATGATGTATGATGCTTATGCTATGCAAAATGATGTTATGTTATGTAGATGACATTTGTTCCGAAGATACACACACATCCCCGTAAAACACACAATCTTTTTGTATCAGCGCTGACTTTTCGCTGTAAGCCTCCCTTAGGAGCTTCTTCGCCTTTTACTTCAGCGGTATCAGCGTTTATTTTTCGCTGTAAGCTCTGCATTCCCTTAGGAACGACTTTGGAGCTTCTTCGCCTTTTACTTTCGGCGGAATCAGCGTTGACTTTTCGCTGTAAGCTCTGCATTCCCTTAGGAACGACTTTGGAGCTTCTTCGCCTTTTACTTTCGGCGGAATCAGCGTTGACTTTTCGCTGTAAGCTCTGCATTCCCTTAGGAACGACTTTGGAGCAAAAAACTTACACTGCGCTCCTTTTGGAACGACTTCTTGTTGCTTCGAAGAATTCATACCATGTCTTCTTTGTTAAAATAAATTTAATAATCCGAAGGTCCTCCTTGCTATTGCAAACTTTTAAGCTCCGACAACTTAAGCCTGTGTAGAAGATATGTTTTCCTTGTGGCAAAGAACAAAACTATTACTTGAAATTTAAAAAGTGTCCTTTATTACACAGAAAATAAAACTGAATGGAAAAGACTGCTGTCGAGGTAGGATATTTGTCAATAGATGTGCTTCGACTCTGGCACAGTGCTATTGACTGTGCGAGCTTCGGATTGTTCTCTGAAGTCCCTTTGACGTGGAGCATATTGGCTCCCTTCTGGCTGGTGACCCTGTTGCACCGGTGGTGGAGGCGGAGGCTGTTGCCAGGAAGCTTGAGGTTGACTCGCCGAAGCAACAGAAACTGCAGGGTGGTTGCCTACGTATTCTGGGATGTAAGGCGAATGGTACGAAGCAGTATGCATGACCTGCTTCGGCTGAGCTTGTTGTGCTGCAGCTTCGGCTATCTCCTTTTGCTTCTGGATGGTAACATGGCACATCCTGGTGGTATGGCCCTTGTTTTCACCACAGAACAAGCAAAATATTCTCCTTGGTTGATCTCCAAATCTTCCGCCGAAGCCCCTGGCGCCTCTGCCTCTTGGAGCTAGTGGCCGGAAGAAGCTTTGCTGTTGCCCCGAAGCCTGTGAGGAGCACTGTGGCCTTTGCTGCTGACTCCCCTTATCATCATTTTGAGTAGAGTTGTGAATTGACCTGACGTGCCTCGGATAGAATCTTCCTCCGAAGCCCCTGGTCATTTCGGAAAACCTGAAAGCCTCCTCCCTTCTTTGGCGAAAATCATTGTCGGCACGAATATACTCGTCCATCTTCTGGAGCAGCTTCTCCAAAGTTTGAGGAGGCTTCCTAGCAAAGTACTGAGCTGAAGGTCCAGGCCGAAGTCCCTTGATCATGGCCTCAATGACAATTTCATTGGGCACCGTTGGCGCCTGCGCCCTCAAACGCAAGAACCTCCTGACATACGCCTGAAGGTATTCTTCGTGATCCTGGGTGCACTGGAACAGGGCCTGAGCAGTGACCGGCTTCGTCTGAAACCCTTGGAAGCTGGTTAACAACATGTCCTTCAGTTTTTGCCATGAAGTGATCGTTCCTGGTCGAAGGGAGGAATACCAGGTTTGAGCAACACTCCTGACAGCCATAACAAAAGACTTTGCCATGACTGCAACATTGCCACCATACGAAGATACTGTTGCTTCGTAGCTCATCAAAAACTGCTTCGGGTCTGAATGGCCGTCGAATATGGGAAGCTGGGGCGGCTTGTAGGACGGAGGCCAAGGTGTAGCCTGCAGCTCAGCGGACAGAGGAGAAGCATCATCAAAAACAAAATTTCCATGATGGAAGTTGTCATACCAGTCATCTTCGTTGAGGAAACCCTCCTGATGAAGGTTTTGGTTCTGAGGCCTTCGGTTCTGCTCATCATGAGTAAGATGGCGAACTTCTTCAGAAGCTTCGTCTATCTGCCTTTGCAGTTCAGCTAGCCTGGCCATCTTTTCCTTCTTCCTCTGCACCTGTTGATGAAGCATCTCCATGTTTCTGATCTCCTGGTCTAGCTCATCCTCTTGCGGTGTCGGGCTGACAGCCTTCCTCTTCTGGCTTCGGGCCTCCCGAAGAGAGAGAGTCTCCTGATTGGGGTCCAGTGGTTGCAGAGGTGCAGCCCCAGTTGCTGAAGCTTTCTTCGGCGCCATAGCGAAGGTTTATGATCGCCGAAGGTGTTAAAAAACTCAAAGGGTGGTAGTGAGTTCACCGACGGTGGGCGCCAATGTTGGGGACTTGTTCTCAAATGCTTCAGATTAAGAACAAGGCAACATAAAAAGTGTTAAATGATAAAGTTCTTCGTCCTCTGAAACATTATTTCCCTTCGGGATATAATGTATTTCGGACGAATACCACAAACAACATACCTTCGTAAGCACAATAAACGATGATGAAGAACTTATATGTAACATAAGAAGTAATATAAACATTTAAATATTATCACAACGTCATTTCTATTTTATTATCATAGAAAAATAGAAATGATTTCAGATTACAAGTGTACCTTCGGATTGCAGGAAGGCAAAAGTATAAGGATGACGCAAAAGCAAATGCCAAGTCAGCGTGAACAGTACGGGAGTACTGTTCATCTATTTATAGGCGTGGGACGCAGCCCATGTAAAATTACATTCATGCCCATTACATTTGCTAATGACTTATGGGAATCTATTAAGGCCTAAGTAGCCTTTTCATCTTTAAGTCGGTTCCCCTTTTTGTTATCGCGACGAAGCTTTCCTGCGCATAGCTTCGGCTGTGCACCATCCTTCGTACAGCTTGGTAATCAGCCCGTCCTTCATCTCAATCCCCCTTCGTCTGGCTTAGGCTTCGTCCTGACTGTAACACCCAGGTGTTACCCTGGCTAGAACCACTTGGGCACTAGAAGCTGTGATCACAAAAGCTAAAGGCTTAGGGCAGCACATAAGAACCTTGGGGCTCATGTGCTAATTAAGTTGCCCATGACATAAGAAACTTTACCCTAAATCCTTGTACACTTACTATCTTGGACAATAGGGGGGAGAAGAACCCTAGCTCTCTCCAAAGCCCTACCTTCCTTAACCCTAAGTAAGGGGGGAAAGAGAGTGATCAAGTGGGTAAAGCATGTGTAACTTTTACCCAAACCCTAAGCAACATTATAACCATCATTTTGGAGAGGGAAATTTTGCAAAAAGGACCCTGGAGAAACCCCATTTCAAATCTCCAAGTGGAGAGAGAGCTAGAGCTCTCTATTTCCCTCTAAGTCACATTTTAGCCCTAATTCAAAGACCAGCCGTGTTCACTTTGAAAATGGCGCCAAAACCACTTGGGTTCTATACCAAAAATGTGCTATACCACTTAAGGCACCCCCTGGAAAAATTTGAAGCCGAGACTTGGACGTTTGACAGCACTTGACATCAGTTTTGTCACTGAGTGGGCAGTGAGACAAACCAAACTTGGCGCCGGTCTATCTCCTAACCTAGGGCGTATCCTCCCTTGGAACTCACATGAAATAGGTAGCTCTAGGTGCAGGGAAGAGATCTTTCACAGTCGACATGGCGAGATTCGTACGCCTGGCCGCTCAGCAGAGCGAAGAACACGGGCAGAAGCAAAGCGCCACGTGTTCGACGCGCTCTGAGCACGCCAGAGCACGCCCGCGCGCGCCCCTCGCGCCCGCGTCGCGCCAAACGGCTAAGCCAGCGCCCTGGTCTGCGCCCGCGCCTATAAAACCCTCCCGAGCGTCGACCATACCCGTCCGCACCCACCCGACCCTCGCCGGAGCTTAGTTCGCCGTCGTTGGCCCGTGCGCAGCTGTCCGCGGCCGCCCAGTCCCCCTGCCACCGTAGACCGAACCGCCCAGCCATCTCCAGCCCCGTCCAGCCCTCGGAGAAGCTTGTGCGCACCTCCGTGAGACTCCCCGAGCGAGGAATTGGAGTTTCCTTCGCCGGAGAAGCCAGTCCACCCACGCCGGAGCACTTAACCTCGCCGGAGTTCGTGGACCGGGTAATCCACTCCACCACCCTTCGATTCCTTGTGCACACAGTCGCTGCGTGACCCCGTGATGCTCACCGTGCCATCGAATTGAACCAGCTCGCCGTCGTTTGGCCGGTACACTCGCCGCCGACGAGCACATCCGCCTGCGCTCGTGGACCGGGCGACTCCGACCACCTCCGACGACCAGCCGTACCTCGACGTGACCGCCAGAGCCTCCCCGAGCCGACCCCACCCTTCGCCGGACCTCCCTCGCCGCCGGTAAGCCGCGCCGTCCTTTCTTTCCTACGGCTACTGTTCGGTTTAGGGGAAGGACCGCGGGTGTGAGGAAGAAAACCCTGGGGGGTTAAGTGTAAAGCCCAAGACTCATATGAATAGTGACCTGAGGGTAGATCTGCGAGAGTTGAATCAGTTTAACCCTAGGGGTCTCGGTGCAAACTGGTTTTTCCAGAAAACCTTAAGTAAATCTGTTTTTAAATTGGACATCAACTTTGAAAATGCATAACTTCTGTTTAAATCATCCAAATTTGGTCAAACCAATTTTGCCAAACTATAAATAATGTAACCTGTCTAAAAAAAATATAAAACCCCATATGAACTAAGGAAGAATGTAAAGTTCTGATTTATTTTCAGTTTTGGCCAAAAGCTTAATAATAGCAAGAAAAATAGTTACACCATTTAACTAGGGTTAGAAAAATTTGGAAAAGTTTATATCTACCCACTGACCTAGTTAAAAATGTTAAACCTCTCTGTTTATTACATTGAGATAATTTTAACCCCTTATTCCATAATATGCTTAAGTTTAAGAAAAATAGAAAAGGTGATATAAATGATGAACCAGAGAGCACACCTATTTTTGTTGAGATACTTAGTCAATATAGTTCACTGGAAAAATATATCATACCCTGTTGTAGTGTAAAATAAAC
Organism: Zea luxurians; assembly: GCA_029449295.1. Taxonomy (NCBI): domain Eukaryota; kingdom Viridiplantae; phylum Streptophyta; class Magnoliopsida; order Poales; family Poaceae; genus Zea; species Zea luxurians. Next base: position 5,206,447 of record JAOPSE010000014.1, on the reverse strand, counting down.
AAGATACCTTTTTAATGAAGAAAATAGGGATAACTTAGAAAAAACCCTACAAAAATATCCCTAAGGTGAAACCTCCCCAAACCTTAGGATAACTAATGTGTTGATAATAAGAACTTAAGAAAAATCTGAAATCTGTTGTTTGATATTTTTCAAAAGACAAGTTAGTTCTAAGCACCCTTGTTGCACCAAAGTTTAGAAATTTACCACTAATTAACCATCATGTAGCTCTCTGTCATTTTTGGCACAAGAGCTTTTCATCACTACTAGAGGCCAGCAAAAATAACCATTAGGTCAGAAACCACTTTAATAAAGGACTTGTAGTAGTGGCCCATTTTGCCTAACCATTGTTATTTTTGTTTAAAGATTAGCTTTTATACTTTAAGCCTCAAATTATCAAAACCAGCTAGTATAGCCAGTGACAACCCACTGTAATTTTTACAGAATTTTTGGAAAGTTTTAAACTACTATCATAGTTCAAAACCCCTACTAGAAACCCTAGGTGGGAATTAAGAAAGGAAAATGGATGATGGAATTTAATGTCCCCCTAAGACCTTTATAATTGTCCACTAAAATCTATAAAGGCAATACAAATCCAATATGTTATTTTAAAAAAAAGAAAGCCTAAACCTAAAAGGGTGATAAGTCCATGTATACCACTAGAAGACCCAGGTGGCCAATGAACCCTGAGTTAACTCTTAACTTAATTTTCTGTAGCTTAATGTTCTTAAATTTTGCATAATCATGACAAACATGTTCATTGCATTCCGATAGATTGTAATCTTGCTGACGGAGAGTACGTCCTCGTGCCGGAGCAAGGAGCTGCCCAGGAGGTTGCCCCCGACCCAGCACCAGAGCCTGCACCTGAGGACCTGCCTGCCACTGCTTCGGAAGGCAAGCCCCGGTTTTATGCATAACCCGTTATTTATGCTATTTTACTCCACTTAATGATTGTAGGATTGATTGTGCACTTAGGTGTAGGAATTGTTTGAAGCCCTAGTTGCATGATCTCAGGAATCCTTTTGAGATGAATACTAGTATGACAGGTCGAGTAGCTGCTTATTTAATTAGGGTCTCGGTAGAAGACGAGTGATTTTTCTAGCACTCGCGCGAGATCAGGAAGTTGATTGTACCCACTTTCACACTGTCAGGATACTAGTTGGTGGACCACAATCCATGGGGATTGGTTGTCCACGAGATGGAAAATGGAATAAGGATTAACGTGCGGATACCTGTGTCAAGCGTTTGAACGTACTAAACACATACCGAGAAATATGGTAAATCGGTAAACCTAGTACCTGATTGAACCTGCCAGTGGACATACCTCCTCACGCGACCTGAGACGTAGTCTCCCATTCCGGTTATGGTGGGTACAAGTGCGGTCACTGCACGACGGCCAGTCGGGGTCAGTGAGGCATTGTACGCCAAGGCGGTGAGCCCTGATCTGCTGCCAGGGAATCGATGGGGACGGTTGATATGTGTGGGGACGGAGTGCCCCTACATGTCGTGTGTTTAGGTTTACCTTGCAAGGATAAAACTCGATTCGAATCGTCTGCTTCTCGCAGCTAATGAGACTGCTTGATCCATTGTACTGCATTGAGTAAGAAGTGGAACTGTGATGAGATGATACAAAATGATGATTGCTAAAAATGCTTGCTACTATGTATGAGTAGATAGTACACTTTTAGCCTTAAGAGAGTCACACTTAATTTTGACAAAGTTAAAATCTTGATTTAGAAACTCAGCTAGTGCTTTTGGCAACCAAACCCTACAGCCAAACAGCTGCATGTCTAGAGGTAGAGGAGTATAGACTCCTCACACCGGGTAAGTCTAGCTGAGTATTAGTATACTCAGCCTTGCTTGTGGCATAATTTTTTACAGGTTCTCTGGAGGACATGGTTGCTGGAGTGACTTGGCCATCCACCCTGCCACCGGGTTGGACTGTCGAGTGGGACCCTGCCTCGGCTGAGGAGGAGCATGAGGAGTGATGGGACAGGCTTCCCCATCCCTCCATTTATTTACCGTTAGTTTATTTTCCGCTGCACTCCAAAAACAATGATGGTTACTTTTGCGAAAACTCCGATGATGACAATGGTGATGTAATAACTTAATACTCTTCCATGTATGGTTTTATGCTTTATTGTATTTGCTCTGTGACTCACCATCGAGTGAGACTGTGGTACTTGATCCTGTCAGTGGCCGTGTCGGACTAGATCCGAGGGATTGACGGGTTATTCCCATTTAAGTGTGGTCTAGCCTCTAAGGTTGGACTTAGGCACTTAAGTCGGAATAATTCGGGCAGTTCCGCCACAGCTGGTATCGGAGCTTGTACCACCACAGAGGAATCAATAAATCCTAAATACCATCCCTTTTCTAAAAGTAAAACTGAATAGAAACAATGTTGGATAGATAGTAGGGCGAGCAGGATAGACCTAGGACGTGAAGCCTTAGGATAATAGAAGGGTAGCTAGGTGGCTAAGTGACTAGGCCCTACAGGCCACTTTTACAGGATGGGATTTCTTCCCTATTCCTTTTATTTTCTGGTGAGGTCGTTCAGGACGTGCATGCATGCATTCTTAATTAAGTAAATAATTGACGAAATAAAAAGACTTAAAAGTGAGATAGCAGCCAACTAGGTCCTCAATACCTTTTTCTTTTAACCAGAGGCAGGTTGAGTTTTGTTTTCCTTGTTCTTTTTACTTCTTTTTCTTTACTTACGCTTAACCGTGCACAGATGACTTCCCACGGATCCTCTGAGGATGGAGATGCACTGACCCACTCTGACGGACTTGCACGAGAGGGTTTTCCCCGCATCTTGTGGGAGATGCTTCAGGGGGTAGGATATTTGACACCCCCTCAGTACACGGTGCAGCAGTTCGAGAAGCACCGGGTGCCCCGCTGCCGGGTGAGGATGACTTTGGAGCCTCATCCCCTGCAGCCAGGCTGGCGTTCACTGGACTCCGAGTCCTATGGATACCGGGCTGAGGACACTATTGAGGCTATCGCTCTGCATGGACTGACCACCTTCTGTGGATTTCACCCCTTGGAGTTGGCTACTCACCCCATTGGGTTGTTCCCTGCGGAGAAGGAGGACGACCCGATGTGGAAGGACCGGGTGGAGCATGCCAAGGACATCTGGGCTCTCTACCCAGGCCACACGGCACACTTATCGGTACGGTGCATGAACGCTCTGTATCGTCTGCAAGTGATGCGTGGGGAGGCCATGTCCCACCTGATGGCATTGCTGGAGGACACCAAGATCACCCTGGATAACAGGGAGGAGCTCGTGGTGGACTTATCCCAGGAGCTGGTGGAGAAAGACTTACAGGTGGAGCAGCTGACTGACGAGATTCATGAGTTGGAAGAGCTGGTGGGCACCAGGGAGAATACCATCGAGGTCCTCGAGGATCAGCTCCTCAACACTCAGCAGCAGTTAGCGAAGGCTAATGCGCATCTGGACATGCATCACCAAGAGATCCATGATGCGGAGGCTGACGAGGACGTTGACATCGAGGGAGGAGACGAGTCTGCCTCCAGTGTAGACACCGCTGGCTCAGGGAGACCACCTTCCCCCGAGTCTAGCGTCGCCTCGTTCGCTCAGTAGAGGCCAGACTAATGCTAGAAATTGGTGATAGTTGGACTCCTCGCCGCTAGCTTAGCTTTTGCACCCTTAGGGTACTAGGCTAGGTAGAGTTGAGTCTTTTGATCCTCGATGTAACTAGTACTCAAACTCTTTTGGATGTTTAGGGATGACTGATGGTAATTTAATTTCGGATGGGAGGATCATGTTTTCATTTGTTTTATTTGGAATCTATCAATTACTTTGACTCCCCTACCATGTTCGAACCTTAAGCTTGGAGATGTGTTATTAAGCAACCATGTGACTTTTTCAGATGGCTGGGAGAGCGCGCCGTGGACAGAATGAGCACGTTCCTCCACCGCCACCGCCTCCCACTCTGCAGGAGCTCATGGCCTAGCAGAATGAGATTCTGAGGCAGCTAGCTCAGCGGCAGCCACCACCTCAGCAGTATGGTGGAGACCATCAGCGTCACCCCGTCGCTGCTACTTACCAGGAGTTTCTCAGCACCCAGCCGCCATTGTTTACCAGGTCGGAGGACCCACTGGATGCAGATGTGTGGTTGAGGGTGGTAGAATCCAAGTTCCCATTGCTCCATGGGGCTTGCTCGGAGGTCACCAAGGTCAGGTTCGCCACCCAGCAGCTTCGCGGACCCGCAAGAACTTGGTGGGACCATTTTCTGGCTATGCAGCCGGATGGCAGAGAGGTGGAGTGGAGGGAGTTCAAGGCCGCTTTCAGAGGGCATCATATTCCCGCTGGCATCATGGACCGGAAGCTCAATGAGTTTCTGGCACTCACTCAGGGCAGCAGGACAGTGTTACAGTATGCCCAGGCCTTCAACGATCTGTGTCAGTATGCCGGATACCATGCAGATACGGATGAGAAGAAGCGAGACCGGTTCAGGAGAGGGCTCAGCACCAAGCTCCGTGACCGTCTCAACACCGTCCGGGCCAACAGTTACAATGAGTTGGTCAACATGGCCATCTCCCAGGAAGACTGCATCTTGGCTCGGCAGGCGGAGAAGAAGAGGAAGACCCCTGTGGCAGGACCCTCGTCACAGCCACAGCGCTTCAGGATTGTGTCTGACTCCCAGAGCAGGGGACCCCAGCAGCAGCAAGGAAGGTGGGTGATCAGGCCCCCTCAGCAGCAGCAGCAGCAGGCACCCAACCGTGCCTAATTCCCAGTTCAGAGGAACAACCAGCAGCAGCAGTACCGCCAGGCTAATGATAACCGGTGTTTCACTTGTGGCAGTACTGGGCACTATGCCAAGAATTGTCCCAAGAATCAGCAGAGGCAGGGGCAAAATGTCAACCAGAACCAGGGGAAGAGGCAGAAAGTGCAAGTAAGGCAGGGCAAGCTGAACTTCACTACAATGGCTGACATTCCAGAGGGAGCACCCGTCATGACTGGTATCTTTACAGTTTTAAATTTTCCTGCTATTGTTCTTTTTGATTCTGGTGCTTCACATAGTTTTGTCAGTGCCAAATTTAGTGTCAAGTGCCAGCTGCCTTTTTGCCACACCCACGGGGCTATTACCATTTCAACCCCGGGAGGCAGGATTGCCACAAATCAAATCAGCAGGCATGTGCCCATAAAGTTTGGTAGTTTGATAGTTAAAACTGACCTTCTTATCTTGGGACTGGATAGTGTGGATATCATTTTGGGAACTGATTGGTTGGCCAAACATCAGGCGATATTGGATATTGCAGCCAGAGCCATTGAAATTCATTCCCCTGCTTATGGCGAGACTGTTTTGTATTTACCCAACCAGGGTGATGCCCAGTCTTGTGCCTTTGTTATGGCAGAGTCTCCAGTAAGGTAGATCCCAGTGGTCTGCGACTACCCCGACGTTTTCCCAGATGAATTGCCAGGAATGCCACCTGACCGAGACGTTGAGTTTGCCATTGAATTGCAACCCGGGACTGCTCCTATCTCCAAGAGACCTTATAGGATGCCTCCCGCGGAGTTGGCAGAACTGAAGAAACAATTGCAAGAATTGCTGGACAAGGGGTTTATTCGTCCAAGCACTTCACCATGGGGATGTCCAGCATTATTTGTGAAGAAAAAGGATGAGAGTTTGAGGATGTGTGTTGACTACCGCCCTCTCAATGCGGTGACTATCAAGAACAAGTACCCGTTACCCCGCATTGATGTTCTGTTTGATCAATTGGTGGGAGCCAAGGTATTCTCCAAGATAGACCTTCGCTCGGGCTACCATCAGATCAAGATCCGTGCAAGTGACATCCCCAAGACGGCTTTCTCTACCAGATATGGGCTCTATGAGTTTTTGGTAATGTCTTTTGGGCTAACCAATGCCCCGGCTTATTTCATGTATTTGATGAACTCGGTATTCATGCCAGAGCTGGACAAGTTTGTGGTTGTCTTCATTGATGACATTCTGGTTTATTCCAAGAATGAGGCTGAGCACACTAAACATCTGCATATCGTGCTTCAGAGACTTCGCGACCATCAGTTATATGCTAAGTTGTCCAAGTGTGAGTTCTGGCTGAAAGAAATAAAATTCTTGGGTCACACAATTTCTCAGGATGGGATATCAGTTGATCCTGAGAAGGTGCAAGAAGTGATGGACTGGAAACCCCCGACTACAGTGAAGCAGATTAGGAGTTTTCTGGGATTGGCAGGGTACTACCGCCGATTCATTCCGGATTTCTCTAGAATTGCCAAGCCAATGACTGAACTGTTGAAGAAGGGAGCCAAATTTGAGTGGAGCCAAAAGTGTGAAGACGCTTTTCATACCCTGAGGCAACATTTGACGACAGCTCCAGTGCTAGCTCAACCCGACAACACCAAGCCATTTGAGGTTTATTGTGATGCTTCTGGTACGGGATTGGGTTGTGTGTTGATGCAAGAGAACAGAGTGATTGCTTATGCTTCCCGAGCCCTTAGACCTCATGAGCAGAACTACCCGACCCATGATCTGGAGTTGGCAGCAGTAGTTCATGCTCTCAAGATATGGAGACACTACTTGATGGGAGCTCACTGTAACATTTACACCGATCACAAGAGCCTCAAGTACATTTTCACTCAGGCAGATCTAAATATGAGACAGAGGAGATGGTTGGAATTAATCAAGGACTATGATTTGGAGGTGCATTACCATCCTGGCAAGGCAAATGTTGTGGCAGATGCTTTGAGCCGAAAGGCCCAATGTAATTGCATGAACATGGATGCAAGAATCACCACCTTGTGTGATGAGTTGTGCAAACTGAGCCTGGAAGTTGTTTCTTCCGGTGAATTGGGATATATTGCAGTGGAACCCACACTGCAAGAACAAATAGCTCAGGCACAGTTTGGGGATAAGGGTGTTCAGATCATCAAGGATATGATCAAGCAAAAGGCCGAGAAATACAAGTGTTTCCGTCAGGACAGCAAGGGAATTTTATGGTTTGAAGATCGATTGGTTGTTCCCAAGAATCTAGAGCTCAGAAGGAAGATATTGGATGAAGCTCACCTTTCTAAGTTCTCCATGCACCCTGGTAGCAGTAAGATGTACCATGATCTCAGGCCCCTTTATTGGTGGACCAGGATGAAGAGAGAAATTGCCAAGTACGTTTCAGAATGTGACACTTGTCAGAGAGTAAAAGCTAGTCATCTGAAAGCAGCAGGCCCTTTGCAACCCCTTCCCATACCATCTTGGAAATGGGAGGACATTTGCATGGACTTCATAGTGGGATTACCCAATACCTCCCGGCACCATGATTCCATATGGGTTATTGTGGATAGATTGACCAAGACTGCTCATTTCTTGCCAGTACACACCACCCACAAGACAGAGAAGTACGCAGAGATTTATGTTGATCAGATAGTAAGGTTGCATGGTATGCCAAAAACCATTGTATCTGACAGAGGAGCACTGTTTGTGGCACGCTTTTGGGAGAAACTGCAAGAATCACTTGGAACCCAAGTAATCCGAAGCTCAGCCTATCACCCTCAGACTGATGGCCAGACAGAAAGGGTGAATCAGATTTTGGAAGACATGTTGCGGGCATGTGCACTACATTATGGGAAGGATTGGGATAAGTGTCTGTCATTGGCAGAGTTCTCTTACAATAACAGTTATCAGTCCAGTCTGAAGATGGCACCTTTTGAGGCATTATATGGGAGAAGATGCAGAACCCCGCTAAATTGGTCTCAAGCAGGGGAAAGGGAAATTTTTGGGCCAGATTTGGTGCTTGAAGCAGAGGCAAAAGTTAGAATTATCAAGAAGAACCTAGAAGCTGCGCAGGCCAGACAAAAGAGTTATCATGACAAGAGGCGGAAGCCTCTACAGTTTGCGGTGGGAGATCATGTCTATCTTAAGGTATCACCAACCAAGGGTATCCAGAGATTTGGGATCAAGGGCAAGTTGGCCCCTCGCTACATTGGACCTTATAAGATCGAGAAAAGTTGTGGACCCGTAGCCTACCAATTGGAATTACCATCCCATATGTCCGCAGTTCACAATGTGTTCCATGTGTCTCAGCTGCGGAAATGTGTTCGTCTACCCACTGAAGTGCTACCAGAACCAGACATTGAGATAGAACCAGACTTGTCCTACCAGGAGTACCCCGTCAAGGTATTGGATCAGAAGGAAAGATCAACTCGGGCAAGGTCAATCAGAATGTATAAGGTTCAGTGGAGTCATCATTCAGCAGAAGAAGCTACGTGGGAGACAGAGGATTTTCTACGCTCTCGCTTCCCCGACTTTCTACCCAAGGAAGCCGGTACGTAACCCCGAACCTACCCCCACCTGCCCTTTGAATATAATTATAAGAAAAACTTAGATAACAAGGATAGTCTAAGTTATGGATACAACTTAAGAAGGGCTTCCTTCTGAAGTTGCAAAGAGGATGACATTCGAAGAACAGTTAACAAGAGAAACTTGTGTAAAGGAGAAACACCACCATCACCCCCCCCCCTCAAGCACCCCTCCAAGGAACTCTACCTAAATCTCGGGACGAGATTCCTTTAAGGGGGGGAGGGTTGTAACACCCAGGTGTTACCCTGGCTAGAACCACTTGGGCACTAGAAGCTGTGATCACAAAAGCTAAAGGCTTAGGGCAGCACATAAGAACCTTGGGGCTCATGTGCTAATTAAGTTGCCCATGACATAAGAAACTTTACCCTAAATCCTTGTACACTTACTATCTTGGACAATAGGGGGGAGAAGAACCCTAGCTCTCTCCAAAGCCCTACCTTCCTTAACCCTAAGTAAGGGGGGAAAGAGAGTGATCAAGTGGGTAAAGCATGTGTAACTTTTACCCAAACCCTAAGCAACATTATAACCATCATTTTGGAGAGGGAAATTTTGCAAAAAGGACCCTGGAGAAACCCCATTTCAAATCTCCAAGTGGAGAGAGAGCTAGAGCTCTCTATTTCCCTCTAAGTCACATTTTAGCCCTAATTCAAAGACCAGCCGTGTTCACTTTGAAAATGGCGCCAAAACCACTTGGGTTCTATACCAAAAATGTGCTATACCACTTATGGCACCCCCTGGAAAAATTTGAAGCCGAGACTTGGACGTTTGACAGCACTTGACATCAGTTTTGTCACTGAGTGGGCAGTGAGACAAACCAAACTTGGCGCCGGTCTATCTCCTAACCTAGGGCGTATCCTCCCTTGGAACTCACATGAAATAGGTAGCTCTAGGTGCAGGGAAGAGATCTTTCACAGTCGACATAGCGAGATTCGTACGCCTGGCCGCTCAGCAGAGCGAAGAACACGGGCAGAAGCAAAGCGCCACGTGTTCGACGCGCTCTGAGCACGCCAGAGCACGCCCGCGCGCGCCCCTCGCGCCCGCGTCGCGCCAAACGGCTAAGCCAGCGCCCTGGTCTGCGCCCGCGCCTATAAAACCCTCCCGAGCGTCGACCATACCCGTCCGCACCCACCCGACCCTCGCCGGAGCTTAGTTCGCCGTCGTTGGCCCGTGCGCAGCTGTCCGCGGCCGCCCAGTCCCCCTGCCACCGTAGACCGAACCGCCCAGCCATCTCCAGCCCCGTCCAGCCCTCGGAGAAGCTTGTGCGCACCTCCGTGAGACTCCCCGAGCGAGGAATTGGAGTTTCCTTCGCCGGAGAAGCCAGTCCACCCACGCCGGAGCACTTAACCTCGCCGGAGTTCGTGGACCGGGTAATCCACTCCACCACCCTTCGATTCCTTGTGCACACAGTCGCTGCGTGACCCCGTGATGCTCACCGTGCCATCGAATTGAACCAGCTCGCCGTCGTTTGGCCGGTACACTCGCCGCCGACGAGCACATCCGCCTGCGCTCGTGGACCGGGCGACTCCGACCACCTCCGACGACCAGCCGTACCTCGACGTGACCGCCAGAGCCTCCCCGAGCCGACCCCACCCTTCGCCGGACCTCCCTCGCCGCCGGTAAGCCGCGCCGTCCTTTCTTTCCTACGGCTACTGTTCGGTTTAGGGGAAGGACCGCGGGTGTGAGGAAGAAAACCCTGGGGGGTTAAGTGTAAAGCCCAAGACTCATATGAATAGTGACCTGAGGGTAGATCTGCGAGAGTTGAATCAGTTTAACCCTAGGGGTCTCGGTGCAAACTGGTTTTTCCAGAAAACCTTAAGTAAATCTGTTTTTAAATTGGACATCAACTTTGAAAATGCATAACTTCTGTTTAAATCATCCAAATTTGGTCAAACCAATTTTGCCAAACTATAAATAATGTAACCTGTCTAAAAAAAATATAAAACCCCATATGAACTAAGGAAGAATGTAAAGTTCTGATTTATTTTCAGTTTTGGCCAAAAGCTTAATAATAGCAAGAAAAATAGTTACACCATTTAACTAGGGTTAGAAAAATTTGGAAAAGTTTATATCTACCCACTGACCTAGTTAAAAATGTTAAACCTCTCTGTTTATTACATTGAGATAATTTTAACCCCTTATTCCATAATATGCTTAAGTTTAAGAAAAATAGAAAAGGTGATATAAATGATGAACCAGAGAGCACACCTATTTTTGTTGAGATACTTAGTCAATATAGTTCACTGGAAAAATATATCATACCCTGTTGTAGTGTAAAATAAACAAGATACCTTTTTAATGAAGAAAATAGGGATAACTTAGAAAAAACCCTACAAAAATATCCCTAAGGTGAAACCTCCCCAAACCTTAGGATAACTAATGTGTTGATAATAAGAACTTAAGAAAAATCTGAAATCTGTTGTTTGATATTTTTCAAAAGACAAGTTAGTTCTAAGCACCCTTGTTGCACCAAAGTTTAGAAATTTACCACTAATTAACCATCATGTAGCTCTCTGTCATTTTTGGCACAAGAGCTTTTCATCACTACTAGAGGCCAGCAAAAATAACCATTAGGTCAGAAACCACTTTAATAAAGGACTTGTAGTAGTGGCCCATTTTGCCTAACCATTGTTATTTTTGTTTAAAGATTAGCTTTTATACTTTAAGCCTCAAATTATCAAAACCAGCTAGTATAGCCAGTGACAACCCACTGTAATTTTTACAGAATTTTTGGAAAGTTTTAAACTACTATCATAGTTCAAAACCCCTACTAGAAACCCTAGGTGGGAATTAAGAAAGGAAAATGGATGATGGAATTTAATGTCCCCCTAAGACCTTTATAATTGTCCACTAAAATCTATAAAGGCAATACAAATCCAATATGTTATTTTAAAAAAAAGAAAGCCTAAACCTAAAAGGGTGATAAGTCCATGTATACCACTAGAAGACCCAGGTGGCCAATGAACCCTGAGTTAACTCTTAACTTAATTTTCTGTAGCTTAATGTTCTTAAATTTTGCATAATCATGACAAACATGTTCATTGCATTCCGATAGATTGTAATCTTGCTGACGGAGAGTACGTCCTCGTGCCGGAGCAAGGAGCTGCCCAGGAGGTTGCCCCCGACCCAGCACCAGAGCCTGCACCTGAGGACCTGCCTGCCACTGCTTCGGAAGGCAAGCCCCGGTTTTATGCATAACCCGTTATTTATGCTATTTTACTCCACTTAATGATTGTAGGATTGATTGTGCACTTAGGTGTAGGAATTGTTTGAAGCCCTAGTTGCATGATCTCAGGAATCCTTTTGAGATGAATACTAGTATGACAGGTCGAGTAGCTGCTTATTTAATTAGGGTCTCGGTAGAAGACGAGTGATTTTTCTAGCACTCGCGCGAGATCAGGAAGTTGATTGTACCCACTTTCACACTGTCAGGATACTAGTTGGTGGACCACAATCCATGGGGATTGGTTGTCCACGAGATGGAAAATGGAATAAGGATTAACGTGCGGATACCTGTGTCAAGCGTTTGAACGTACTAAACACATACCGAGAAATATGGTAAATCGGTAAACCTAGTACCTGATTGAACCTGCCACTGGACATACCTCCTCACGCGACCTGAGACGTAGTCTCCCATTCCGGTTATGGTGGGTACAAGTGCGGTCACTGCACGACGGCCAGTCGGGGTCAGTGAGGCATTGTACGCCAAGGCGGTGAGCCCTGATCTGCTGCCAGGGAATCGATGGGGACGGTTGATATGTGTGGGGACGGAGTGCCCCTACATGTCGTGTGTTTAGGTTTACCTTGCAAGGATAAAACTCGATTCGAATCGTCTGCTTCTCGCAGCTAATGAGACTGCTTGATCCATTGTACTGCATTGAGTAAGAAGTGGAACTGTGATGAGATGATACAAAATGATGATTGCTAAAAATGCTTGCTACTATGTATGAGTAGATAGTACACTTTTAGCCTTAAGAGAGTCACACTTAATTTTGACAAAGTTAAAATCTTGATTTAGAAACTCAGCTAGTGCTTTTGGCAACCAAACCCTACAACCAAACAGCTGCATGTCTAGAGGTAGAGGAGTATAGACTCCTCACACCGGGTAAGTCTAGCTGAGTATTAGTATACTCAGCCTTGCTTGTGGCATAATTTTTTACAGGTTCTCTGGAGGACATGGTTGCTGGAGTGACTTGGCCATCCACCCTGCCACCGGGTTGGACTGTCGAGTGGGACCCTGCCTCGGCTGAGGAGGAGCATGAGGAGTGATGGGACAGGCTTCCCCATCCCTCCATTTATTTACCGTTAGTTTATTTTCCGCTGCACTCCAAAAACAATGATGGTTACTTTTGCGAAAACTCCGATGATGACAATGGTGATGTAATAACTTAATACTCTTCCATGTATGGTTTTATGCTTTATTGTATTTGCTCTGTGACTCACCATCGAGTGAGACTGTGGTACTTGATCCTGTCAGTGGCCGTGTCGGACTAGATCCGAGGGATTGACGGGTTATTCCCATTTAAGTGTGGTCTAGCCTCTAAGGTTGGACTTAGGCACTTAAGTCGGAATAATTCGGGCAGTTCCGCCACACTGACCGTACTCCATGTTCATAATCTGAGTCCGAAGATACCTGTTCATATAATTCACTTGGAAAACATTGTCAAATCTTGTTTTTGAGGACCTTCGGAGGACGAATGCCCCCAACATTGACCAACACCATATAGTTTATCTCATCTTAACAAATTCTATTTTATCTTTGGATATTCACCTTATACAACTAGTTACCCCAAGCTCGATATAAAACAACAGATTAACAACAGATTAAGCCCTACCAAAGAATCTTCAGTTCATAACCAGCTATTAGCCTATTTGTTCTGCCTACCAAATAATTTTCCCTTGAAAAAAACTATCCTACCATATGCTTCTAACTCTCATGGTCACTACCAAGAAGGGAAGATTATCAGGCAACAGCAAACAGAAATGAATCTTCCAGATCCTTCACTAGTTGGAATCGATCAAGTGGTTGCTGCCCAAATGATGGTAATACAACAAATGGCAAATATGGTTACTGAAATGCAAAATCAGATAAGGCAAGAACGCCAGGAAATACGTTAGGACTGGTTGGAAATACGTCAAGAAATGAGGCAAGCACGGTTGGAAAGACAACAACAACAACAACGCCCACTACCTCCACCACCACCAGCTCCACCATGCTACACAAACATATATATATTACTACTATTTGTAAGATCTAAGTGTTACTTTAGTTAGTGGTTGGTATGACACTATTTTAGGAGGAATAATAAGGTCTATTTGACCTTATGTGTTGCTAATAAATGATGCATCGTGCTGAGATTTTTGTTTGTGCATATGTTCTGAGACAATATGAGTATACATCCCTTTTCTTACAAATCTCGAGGATGAGATTTCTGTTAAGGGGAGTAGGATTTGTAATTCCCAAATAGTGAACAATTAAGAAAATGTGGATATAATTATTTGATTTGCCATCTCATTATTATAACATGGGTTAAACATAATTCAGAGAACAAAACATTTAATGAAATACTCTATGCGTCATGTTGGAATTCTGGTTTGCTTGTGCATTTAAATAATAGTAGCAGAAATACAACTATGAGATGATAATAGGAATTGGCCCTAAATTTAGGTTTGAAAATGCAAAATAAGAGGGAGAGATACTATAAAAATATATAATACAAAATAAAATTTATACTGGGATGATCAAATTGTATATTAAATTGGAGGACCCATTTGCCACAAAATTTGGAAGTTCAAATTTGGAGGTTGATTTGAATTTGAAAATAGGGAATAAAACAAAACAAAAAGAAAATAATTCCAGCCATGTGGGCCTCATTCCCCTCCTTTCGGCCCATCTCCCTACCCCGTCCCGCCTAGCCTAGATAGCATTTCCCGCGTGGCCCAACTTTGCCATCCGCGCACTGGGTGGCATGCCGACATGTGGGACCCGTGTGCCAGTCAAACCAGCGCGTGGGTTCTTCATGCTGTGGTGATGATGGGTGGGACCCGCTCACCAGGAGCTTCTTCGTCACCGTAGCGTGCGTGCGGGCAAACCTAACAGCCTCCGCGAGATCCTCCTCGCGACCCCAACAAACGCCCCAAACTCCCTAGCACCAATTGGCAAACTACCCGTCCGATTCTTGCGGCACGAAGCCTTGGTCCGCACCCTGATTCCTGTTAAAAACCCAGCACCTCACCTGCCTCACCAAACCCTAGAATTCCAATTCCGCCACGAGAGAGACCTCACTGCCCTGCCATTGACTGTCGTTGCACCACCATCGAGGCCTCGAAAAGTGCTGGGGCGTTGCCCCAACCATTCTACGCTCAAGGCCTTCATTCCCAACCCGGAAGCCAGATCGGACACCGCCGATTGCCTACCGGATTCAGCCGCGGTGTGGCGGAACCACTCGAATTATTCCAACTTAACTGCCTGAGTCCCACCTTAGAGGCTAGACCACAATTAAATGGGAACAACCCGTCAATCCCTCGGATTTAGTCCGATGAGGCCACTGACAGGATCAAGTACCACAGTCTCACTCGATGGTGAGTCACAGAGCAAATACAATAAAGCATAAAACCTTACATTGAAGAGTATTAAAATTATTACATCATCATCGGAGTTTTAACAAAAGTAGTCATCCTTGTTCGAAGTGCAGCGGAATAAAACTAACGATAAATAAACAGAGAGATGGGGAAGCCTGTCCCATCACTCCTCATGCTCCTCCTCTGCCGAGGCAGGGTCCCACTCGACTGTCCAACCCGGTGGCAAGGTGGAAGGCCAAGTCACTCTAGTAACCATGTCCTCCAGAGAACCTGTAAAATTATGCCACAAGCAAGGCTGAGTATACTAATACTCAGCTAGACTTACCCGGTGTGAGGAGTCTACTCCTCTACCTCTAAACATGCAGCTGTTTGGCTGTGGGTTTGGTTGCCAAAAGCACTAGCTGAGTTTATAAATCAAGTTTTAGCTTTGTCAAGTTTTAGTGTGACTCTCTTAAGACTAGAGGTGTACTATCTACTCATTCAAGGTAGCAAGCAAATTTAGTAATCAACAACTTTGTCACATCATCACATTTCCACTTGTTACTCAATGCAGTACAATGGACCAAGCAGTCTCATTAGCTGCGAGAAGCAGACGATTCGAATCGAGTTTTTATCCTTGCAAGGTAAACCTAAACACACGACGTGGCGAGGCACTCCGTCCCCACACACATCAACCGTCCCCATCGATTCCCCGTCAGCAGAGAGGGGCTCACCGCCTTGGCATACAATGCCTCACTGACCCCGACTGCCGTCGTGCAGTGACCACACTTGTACCCACCATAACCGGAATGGGAGACCACGTCTCAGGTCGCGTGAGGAGGGCAATCTACTGCCAGGTTCAATAAGGTACTAGGCTTACCGATTTACCATATTTCTCGACATATGTTTAGTACGTTCAAACGCTTGACACAGGTATCCGAACGTTAAATCCTTATTCCAATTTCATCTCGTAGACATCGCAACCCCCCATGGGTCCGAGTCCACAGACCCTTATCATTCTGTTATCAAGGTGGATACAATCAACTTTCCTGACCTGGAGCGAGTGCTAGAAAAATCACTCGACTTCTACCGAGATCCCTATTTAGCAAAGCAGCTACTCGACCTAGCATACTAGTATCCATTTCAACAAGGGTTCCTGAGTTCATGCAACTAGGGTTTCAACCAACTCCTACACTTAAGTGCACAATACAAGCCTACAAACATTATGTGTAGTAAAATATCATATAGAACAGGTTATGCATAAAACCGGGGCTTGCCTTCCAAAGCTAGGGCAGGCAGATCCTCTGGGGCAGGCTCTGGTGCTGGATCCGGGGCTACCTCCTGAGCAGCTCCTTGCTCCGGCACGAGGACGTACTCTCCGTCGGCGAGGTTGCAATCTATCGAATGCAATGAATAAGAATATGTATGCCATGATTATGCAGGATTTAATCATCATTATGCTAAGTGAAGAAAAACTAAGTTAGTTAGTAATTTAGGGTTTCCCGGTTATACGTGGCTCTTTAGTGGTTTATGCTTATCTATTTTAGGTTTGGGTTTTGCCTAGGGATAAGCATAGTGAACTGAACATGGATTTCCCTTAGATGTTTTAGTAGACAAATGAGGGATTTTGCTGGTTGGGTTAAAATGACATTACTCTCCATTATTAATTTCCCTTTTTCATTTTCTATTTATGAATTCTAGGGTGGGTTTGAACTACAACAGTGGTTTAACTTTTTCCAAAAATTCTCTAAAAATTACAGTGGGTTACTATTGGTCATTGTAGTTTGTCCTATAAAATTGAGGTGAAAACTATTTCAGATATTACTTGTGCAAAATTAACAAGAATAAGTTTAAAAGGGCATTTTACACAATACCTGTGATTTAATTGAGGTTTCTGTACCAAGTTGTATTTTTGTCCAAACACATAGGTGGTATTAGGCCTTTGTGTTAAAAATCACAGAAAAAGACATAATGGATATTTAGTTGTGAATTTATAAAGTTTTATGCCAAAAAGGTGCTTATAACTAACTTGTTTTTTGAAAAATATCAAACAACAGATTTAATATTTTTCCTATGTTCATAATAACAAAACATTAGTTATCCCAAGGTTTGGGGTGTTCTCTCCTTGGGGTTATTTTTCTAGGGTATTTCTAAGTTTTCCTTGTTTTCCTAAAATAAAATGTATCTCATTTATTCCGTACTAAACAAGGGTATAATAATTTTTTTCTAGTGAACTATACTAAATAAGTGAACTAACAAAAATGTGGGTGTTCCCTGGTTCTTTATTTAAACCACTTTTAATATTTTCTCTAACCTTAGGCTAAAAATGATTTAAATGGTAAACTCTACCTTAACTTGGTGTATAGAGGGGTTTATTATTTTTGTACATGTTAGAAAGTGATCAAGCACTTCTCTGATTTTTCTTAACCTTAGTCTAACAGTGTAACTATTTTTCCTTTTATTATTTAGCTTTTGGCCAAATCAATATTTAAATCTAAACTTTAAATTCTTTTGCAATACTAAGGGGGTTTTGTATTTTTCCTAAGTAATCCACATTATTTGGAATCAAGCAAAATTGGTTTGACCAGATTTGGTTGTATAAAACTGAAGTTATGAATTTTGCAAGCTTTGTTTGCATTTAAATTAGAAATATTAAAAAGGTTTCCTGGAAAACCAGTTTACACCGAGGACCCTGGGTTCATTCTAAATCAAACCACTCATTTCTACCCCTGCGCCACTATTCCCCTGAGTCACTGACAGTTCAAAAACCCCTCGACCTTTCCTTCCTCTTCCCCGAGGTCCTTCCCCTAATGTAAACAGTTCCCGCGGGAAAGAAAAGGGTGGCGTGGCTTACCGGCGGTGAGAGAGGTCCGGCCAGGGGCAGGGTTGGCTTCGGGAGGTTCTGGCGGTCACAGCGAGGTACGGCTCGACGGTGGGGGTGGCCAGAATCGGCCGGACCACGTGCGCAGGCGGGTGATCTCGTCGGCGGCGGGTGTTCCGGCTGAACCACGGCGATCTAGTTCAATTAAAAGGCACGATGAGCTCCACAGGATGATGTAGAGGCTATGTACCCATGGAATCAAAGAATGGGGCAGAGATTTACCCGGTCCACGATCACCGGCGGTCGGGTGAAGTCCAGCGACCGTGGACTGGCTTCTCCGGCGAAGCAAAGTCCGATTCCCTGCTCGGGGAGCTTCACCGAGGCATGCACGGTCACTTCCAAGGGTCGGGCGTGGCTGGGAAGGGCTCTGCTGGCCGGTCTACGATGGCAGTGGATCGGGTGGCCGCGGGCACGCCGTTGCAGGGCAACACCGGAGGTTTTCTAGCTCCGGTGAGGTCGAGCATGTGCGGATGAGTACGATCGACGCATGAGGGGGCTTTATAGGCGAGGGCACGAGCAGGGGACACGGGCACGGCTCAGCGCGGCGCGGGGCGCGCGGGGTCGGGCGCGGGCGTGCTCTGGCGCGCTCAGAGCGCGTCGAACACATGGAAGTGTTCTTCTGCCCGTGTTCAACAGCTCGCCGAGATCGCTAGCCTGCGAATCTTGGCAAAAATCTGGTGTATGCCTCCTCCTGGCACCTAGGGCTATCTCTTGTATGTGAGTCCCCATGGCAGATATGCCCTAGGTAGGGAGATATGCGGACGCCAAATCTGGCTTGTCCCTCTGCCCACCTCGCGACAAAAGCCATGCCAAATCATGTCAAACGCCTAGGGCTCGGTTTCAACTTTTTCCAGGGGGTGCCTTAGGTGGTATGCCACATTTTTGGTATACAACTTAGGTGGTTTTGGTGCCATCTACTAAGTGAACATGGTGGATCTTTAGATTAGGTTCAAAATTTGACTTAGATTGAATTAGAGAGCTCTAGCTCTCTCTCCACTTAAGGAATGGATTTGGGGTTCTTTAAGGGGTCTTTTTACAATGTTTCCTCTCTGTATTTTGTAGATTATAATGTTACTTAAACTTTGGCTAAAGGTTAACTCATGATTTGCACATTTGCTTAACATTCCCCCCCTTTACCAGGGTTTTGGGAGTTAAGAGCTTAAGGATGGTCTAGGGTTTATTCTTCTCTTGCCCAAGGTGATAATTGCATAAATGCTTGGGTAATGCTTTTGGGTCATTAACATTCTTGGTTAATACATGGTTCTTAAGGTTTTAGGGCTCCCTCTCCTCCACTTAACCACATGAGATAACATGTCATGGGTGCAAGTAGGGAGTCAGGGCCTTGGTAACACATGGGTGTTACAGCCCTCCCCCCTTAAAGGAATCTTGTCTCAAGATTTTAGGTAGAGTCCCTTGGAGGGTTGCCATGAAGGTGTGCTGATGTGTGGTTTCTTCCTTTATCCAATTTTCTCTAGTTAGCTGCTCTTCGAATGTCATTCTCTTTGCAACTTCAGAAGGAAGTCCTTTTTGAGTCATTTTTAGAGTTTACATTACCTTTAACATCTATGTTTTTCTTATATTTAGATTCAAAGGGCAGGTGGGGGTGGGGTTTTGGGTTACGTACCGACTCCTTTGGGCAGAAAGTCCGGGAAGCGAGAACGTAGAAAATCCTCAGTCTCCCACGTAGCTTCTTCTACTGAATGGTGGCTCCACTGCACCTTATACATTCTGATCGATTTGGCCCGCGTTGATCTCTGCTTTTGATCCAGCACTTTGACAGGGTGCTCCTGATAAGACAAGTCTGGTTCTATCTCAATTTCTGGTTTAGTTAATACTTCAGTGGGTAAGCGGACACACTTCCGTAGCTGAGATACATGGAACACACTATGAACTGCTGACATGTGGGGTGGCAAGTCCAACTGATAGGCTACAGGTCCGCAAGTGGCTTTGATCTCATAGGGTCCAATGTAGTGAGGAGCTAACTTGCCCTTGATTCCAAATCTCTGGACACCTTTGGTGGGTGATACCTTAAGATAAACATAATCTCCCACTTCAAACTGTAGAGGCTTCCTTCTCTTGTCATGATAGCTCTTTTGCCTGGCCTGAGCAGCTTCTAGGTTCTTCGTAATAACTCAGACTTTTCCTCTGCTTCAAGCACCAAGTCCGGTCCAAATATTTCCCTCTCTCCTGCTTGAGACCAATTGAGTGGTGTGCTGCACCTTCTCCCATACAAGGCTTCAAAAGGTGCCATTTTTAGACTGGACTGGTAGCTGTTATAGTAGAACTCTGCCAAAGAAAGACACTTGTCCTAGTTTTTACCATAGTGTAGCACACATGCTCGCAACATGTCTTCAAGGATTTGATTTACTCTTTCTGTCTGGCCATCTATCTGCGGATGATATGTGGAGCTTCTTATTGCATGGGTCCCAAGTGATTCTTGGAGCTGCTCCCAAAAGCGTGCCACAAACAGTGCTCCTCTGTCAGATACAATGGTCTTCGGAATGCCATGCAAACGCACTATTTGATCAACACAGATTTCTACATATTTCTCGGTCTTGTGAGTGGTATGCACTGGTAAGAAATGAGCTGTCTTGGTCAACCTATCCACAATGACCCAAATAGAATCATGGTGCCAGGAGGTATTGGGCAATCCCACGATAAAATCCATGCAAATATCCTCCCATTTCCAAGATGGTATGGGAAGGGGTTGCAAAGGGCCTACTACCTTCAGATGGCTGGCCTTGACTCTCTGGCAGGTGTCACACTCAGAGATATACTTAGCAATTTCCCTCTCCATTCTGGTCCACCAGTATAAGGATCTGAGATCATGATACATCTTATTGCTGCCCGGGTGCATGGAGAATTTTGAACGGTGAGCTTCATCCAATATCTTCTTTCTGAGCTCAGGGTCCTTGGGAACAACCAATCGATCTCTGAACCATAGGATTCCTTTGCTGTCCTGCCAGAAGCATTTGTATTTTTCTGCTTTCTGCTTGATCATTTCCTTGATAACCTGAACACCCTTGTCTTCAATCTATGCCCTAACTATTTGCTCTTGTAATGTGGGCTCCACCGAGATATAATCTAAAGCTCCTGAAGAAACAACTTCTAGGTTCAGCTTGCACAACTCATCACACAGGGTGGTGACCTTTGCATCCATGCTCATACAATGGCACTGGGCTTTTCTGCTTAGGGCATCTGCCACAACATTGGCTTTGCCAGGATGGTAATGCACCTCCAAATCATAGTCCTTGATTAGCTCTAACCATCTCCTCTGCCTCATATTAAGATCTGCTTGAGTGAAAATGTACTTGAGGCTCTTATGGTCAGTGTAAATGTTACAGTGAGCTCCCATCAGGTAATGTCTCCATATCTTGAGAGCATGAACCACAGCTGCTAACTCCAGATCATGTGTGGGGTAGTTCTGCTCATGGGGTCTGAGTGCTCGGGAGGCATATGCAATTACTCTTTTGTCTTGCATTAAGACACATCCCAATCCAGTACCGGAAGCATCGCAATACACTTCAAAGGGCTTGGTGTTATCAGGTTGAGCTAGCACTGGTGCTGTTGTCAAATGTTGCCTTAGTGTATGAAAGGCATCCTCACACTTCTGGCTCCAACCATACTTGACTCCCTTCTTCAACAGTTCGGTCATTGGCTTGGCAATTCTGGAGAAATCCGGAATGAATCGTCAATAATACCCTGCCAATCCCAGAAAACTTCGAATCTGTCTCACTGTGGTAGGAGGTTTCCAATCCATTACTTCTTGTACCTTCTCAGGATCAACTGATATCCCATCCTGAGAAATTGTGTGACCCAAGAATTTAATTTCCCTCACCCAGAATTCACATTTAGACAACTTAGCATACAAACGATGATCACGCAGTCACTGAAGCACGATGTGCAGATGCTCAGTATGCTCGTCTTCATTCTTGGAATAGACTAGAATATCGTCAATGAAAACGACCACGAATTTGTCCAGCTCTGGCATGAATACTGAGTTCATTAGGTACATGAAATAAGCCGGGGCATTGGTTAGCCCGAAAGACATCACCAAGAATTCATAGAGCCCATATCTGGTAGAGAAAGCCATCTTCGGAATATCACTGGCACGGATCTTGATCTGATGGTAGCCCGAGCGAAGGTCTATCTTGGAGAATACCTTGGCTCCCAATAACTGATCAAACAAAACATCAATGCGGGGCTTTGGGTATTTGTTCTTGATGGTCACCGCATTGAGAGGGTGGTAATCGACACACATTCTCAGACTTTCATCCTTCTTCTTTACAAACAAGGCTGGGCATCCCCAAGGTGAAGTACTTGGGCGAATGAACCCCTTGTCCAATAACTCTTGCAGTTGCTTCTTCAATTCTGCCAATTCTGCTGGAGGCATCCTATAGGGTCTCTTGGATATGGGGGCAGTTCCGGGTTGCAATTCAATGGCGAACTCTATGTCTCTATCGGGTGGCATCCCTGGCAACTCATCCAGAAAAACATCTGGGTAGTCACAGACTACTGGGATTCCTTCAACCGGTGACTCTATCATAGTGAAAGCACAAGAACGGGTACAACCCTGATCAGGCAAATATAAAATAGTCTCGCCATATGCAGGGGTGTGAAGCTCAATGGCCCTTGCTGCTATATCCAATACTGCCTGATGCCTGGATAACCAATCAGTTCCCAATATGATGTCCACACTATCCAATCCTAAGATGAGAAGGGTGGTTCTAATCACAAGACTACCCAATTTTATAGGCACTTGCCGGTTTATTTGATTGGTGGCAACCCTGCCTCCTGGTGTTGAAATTGTAATACCCCCATTGGTGTGATGGAAAG
Organism: Zea luxurians; assembly: GCA_029449295.1. Lineage (NCBI taxonomy): Eukaryota > Viridiplantae > Streptophyta > Magnoliopsida > Poales > Poaceae > Zea > Zea luxurians. The sequence goes on along the minus strand of JAOPSE010000014.1, from coordinate 5,183,839 downwards.
GTAGCTGACATTTGGCACTAAATTTGGTACTGATAAAACTGTGTGATGCACCAGAATCAAAAAGAATAGTTGCAGGATAATTCAAAACTGTAAAGATACCAGTCATGACGGGTGCTCCTTCGTGAATGTCAGTCATGGTGGTGAAGTTCAGCCTGCCTTGCCTCACTTGCACCTTCTGCCTCTTGCCTTGGTTCTGGTTGGCATTCTGCCCCTGCCTCTACTGGTTTTTGGGGCAATTCTTGGCATAATGTCCGGTGTTACCACAAGTGAAACACCTGTTGTCATTGGCTTGGCGGTATTGCTGCTGCTGTTGATTGTTCCTCTGAGCTGGAAACTAGGTGCGGTTGGGTGCCTACTGCTGCTGCTGCTGTGGCCGGATCACCCAACACCCTTGCTGCTGCTGAGGTCCTCTGCTCTGAGTGTCAGACACGATCCTGAAGCACTATGGCTGAGCTGAGGGTCCTGCCACAGGGTCTTCCTCTTCTTCTCTGCCTGACAAGCTGTGATACAATCCTCATGGGAAATGGCCATGTTGACTAACTCATTATAGCTGTGGGCCCTGACTGTGTTGAGACAGTCACGGAGCTTAGTGTTGAGCCCCCTCTTGAACTTGTCCCTCTTCTTCTCGTCGGTGTCTGCATGATATCCTGCATACTGGCACAGGTCATTGAAGGCCTGAGCATATTGTAACACTATCCGGTTCCCTTGAGTGAGTGCCAAAAACTCGTTGAGCTTGCGGTCCAGAATGCCCGTTGATATATGGTGCCCCCTGAAAGCTGCCTTGAACTCTCTCCAATCCACTTCATGGGTCAACTGGTTGCATAGCAAGGTAGTGGTCCCACCATGTCCGCGCGGGTCCGCGAAGCTGCTGGGTGGCGAACCTGACCTTAGTCACTTCTGAACAAACTCCATTGAGTCGTGGGAATTTGGATTCCACTACCCTCAGCCATACATCAGCATCAAGTTGGTCCTCTGCCCTGGTGAACAACGGTGGCTGAGTATTGAGGAACTCCTGGTAAGTAGCTGCGGCCGGGTGACGCTGATGGTCACCACCACCATAGTCCTGAGGTGGCGGGTGACGCTGAGCTAGCTGTCTCAAGATCTCGTTCTGCTGAGCCATCAGCTCCTGCAGAGTAGGCGGTGGTGGCGGTGGTGGAGGAATGCGCTCATTCTGTGCACGACGCGCTCTTCCCGCCATCTGAAAAATCATATATATATTCTCAATATCACGTTTTTGAGGTTCAAGGGTCAATCGTGGTGAAAGAGTCAAAAGGGCGAAACCAATATATATTGCATAATCATAAAAGATTTTCACATTGTCCCTACTTTCCCCTTAAATTAAGACTAACAGCATTCACCAACCATGCTTCCAAATGAGTTTATCACCATTACATCAATAGCCCAAAAGACTCGACTCTATCTAGCCTAGTACCCCAAGGGTGCAAAAGCTAAGCTAGCTTCGAGGAGTCCTACCATCACAGACTTCTAACTCTATCCTTGCGACCTAGTGAGCAAACGAGGCGACACTCGACTCGGGGAAAGGTGGTCTCCCTGAGCCAGCAGTGTCCAAGCTGGAGGCAGGCTCCTCTCCTCCCTCGATGTCGACATCCTCGTTGGCCTCCATGTCCTGGATCTCCTGGTGGTGCATATCCAGGTGCTGATTAGCCTCTGCAAGCTGCTGCTGGGTGTTGATCAACTGATCCTCGAGGACCTCGATGGTGTTCTCCCTCGTCCCCACTAGCTCCTCGAGTTCGTGAATTTCATCTGACAACTACTCCACTTATAGATCTTTTTCTACCATCTCAGTGGACAAGTCAACCACAAGCTCCTCTCTGTTATCCAAAGTGATCTTGGTTGCCTCCATCAATGCCATCAGATGGGACATTGCCTCACCACGCATCACCTGCAGACGATACAGGGCATTCATGCACCGCACCGTTAAGTGAGCAGTCTGGCCTGGGTAGATAGCCCAAATATCCTTGGCATGCTCTACTCGGTCCTTCCACATTGGGTCGTCCTCCTTCTCAGTGGGAAACAAGCCAATGGGGTGAGTGGACAGCTCCAAGGGGTGGAATCCATAAAAAGTGGTCAGTCTGTGAAGAGCAATCGCCTCGATAGTGTCCTCAGCCCGGTATCCAAAAGACTCGGAGTCCAGCGAACGCCATCCTGGCTGAAGCGGATGAGGCTCTAGGGTCATCCTCACCCTACAGCGGGGCACTCGGTGATTCTCGAGCAGCTGCACCGCGTACTGAAGAGGCGTCATGTAACCAGCTCCCCGAAGCACCTCCCACAAAATATGGGGGAAACCCTCCCGTGCATGTCCGTCAGTGTGGGACTGTGCATTCCCTTCGTCCGAGGATCCGTGAGAAGTCATCTGTGTACGGTTAAGCGTAAATAAAAGAAAAAGAATTATAAAAAGAAAAAGGGATCACAACTCAGCCTCTCTATAACTACGACAATGGTACTAAGTACTGGGGTACTTAGTTTGCCATCAATTTGTATGAAAGTTCTTACCCAATTATCCATTAGTTTAATTAAGGATGCATGCATGCTCGTCCTGAACGACCTCACATCAACTTAGAGGGAATAGGGAAGAACTCCCATCCCTTATAGTAGCCGGTAGGGCTTACTCAAATAGCCACCTAACTACCCCTCTATTATTCTAAGGCTTCACGTCCTAGGTCTATCCTTATCGTCCTGACGATCTATCCAATGCTTGTTTCTAACCAGTTTTACTTTGAAAAAGGATGGTATTTATAGTTTATTGATTCCTCTATGGTGGTACGAGCTCCGATACCAGCTGTGGCGGAACCGCTTGAATAATTCCAACTTAAGTGCCTGAGTCCCACCTTAGCGGCTAGACCACACTTAAATGGGAATAACCCGTCAATCCCTCGGATCTAGTCCGACGAGGCCACTGACAGGATCAAGTACCACAGTCTCACTCGATGGTGAGTCACAGAGCAAATATAATAAAGCATAAAACCTTACATTGAAGAGTATTAAACTTATTACATCATCATCGGAGTTTTAACAAAAGTAGTCATCCTTGTTCGAAGTGCAGCGGAATAAAACTAACGATAAATAAACAGAGAGATGGGGAAGCCTATCCCATCACTCCTCATGCTCCTCCCTTACCGAGGCAGGGTCCCACTCGACTGTCCAACCCGGTGGCAAGGTGGACGGCCAAGTCACTCCAGCAACCATGTCCTCCAGAGAACCTGTAAAAATATGTTACAAGCATGCTGAGTATACTAATACTCAGCTAGACTTACCCGGTGTGAGGAGTCTACTCCTCTACCTCTAGACATGCAGCTGTTTGGCTGTTGGTTTGGTTGCCAAAAGCACTAGCTGAGTTTATAAATCAAGTTTTAGCTTTGTCAAGTTTTAGTGTGACTCTCTTAAGACTAGAGGTGTACTATCTACTCATTCATGGTAGCAAGCAAATTTAGCAATCAACATCTTTGTCACATCATCACATTTCCACTTGTTACTCAATGCAGTACAATGGATCAAGCAGTCTCATTAGCTGCGAGAAGCAGACGATTCGAATCGAGTTTTTATCCTTGCAAGGTAAACCTAAACACATGACGTGGCGAGGCACTCCGTCCCCACACACATCAACCGTCCCCATCGATTCCCCGTCAGCAGAGAGGGGCTCACCGCCTTGGCATACAATGCCTCACTGACCCCGACTGCCGTCGTGAAGTGACCGCACTTGTACCCACCATAACCGGAATGGGAGACCACGTCTCAGGTCGCGTGAGGAGCACAATCTACTGCCAGGTTCAATCAGGTACTAGGCTTACTGATTTACCATATTTCTCGGCATATGTTTAGTACGTTCGAACGCTTGACACACGTATCCGCACGTTAAATCCTTATTCCAATTTCATCTCGTAGACATCGCAACCCCCCATGGGACCGAGTCCATAGACCCTTATCATTCTGTTATCAAGGTGGATACAATCAACTTTCCTGACCTTGCGCGAGTGCTAGAAAAATCACTCGACTTCTACCGAGATCCCTATTTAGCAAAGCAGCTACTCGACCTAGCATACTAGTATCCATTTCAACAAGGGTTCCTGAGTTCATGCAACTAGGGTTTCAACCAACTCCTACACTTAAGTGCACAATACAAGCCTACAAACATTAAGTGTAGTAAAATATCATATAGAACAGGTTATGCATAAAACTGGGGCTTGCCTTCCAAAGCTGGGGCAGGCAGATCCTCTGGGGCAGGCTCTGGTGCTGGATCCGGGGCTACCTCCTGAGCAGCTCCTTGCTCCGGCACGAGGACGTACTCTCCGTCGGCGAGGTTGCAATCTATCGAATGCAATGAATAAGAATATGTATGCCATGATTATGCTGGATTTAATCATCATTATGCTAAGTGAAGAAAAACTAAGTTAGTTAGTAATTTAGGGTTTCTCGGTTATATGTGGCTCTTTAGTGGTTTATGCTTATCTAATTTAGGTTTGGGTTTTGCCCAGGGATAAGCATAGTGAATTGAACTTGGATTTCCCTTAGATGATTTAGTAGACAAATGAGGGATTTTTCTGGTTGGGTTAAAATGACATTACTCTCCATTATTAATTTCCCTTTTTCATTTTCTATTTATGAATTCTAGGGTGGGTTTGAACTACAACAGTGGTTTAACGTTTTCCAAAAATTGTCTAAAAATTACAGTGGGTTACTATTGGTCATTGTAGTTTGTCCTATAAAATTGAGGTGAAAACTAATTCAGATATTACTTGTGCAAAATTAACAAGAATAAGTTTAAAAGGGCATTTTACACTATAGTTGTGATTTAATTGAAGTTTCTGTATCAAGTTGTATTTTTGTCCCAACACATAGGTGATATTAGGCCTTTGTGTTAAAAATCACAGAAAAAGGCATACTGGATATTTAGTTGTGAATTTCTAAAGTTTTATGCCAAAAAGGTGCTTATAACTAACTTGTTATTTGAAAAATATCAAACAACAGATTTCATATTTTTCCTATGTTCATAATATCAAAACATTAGTTATCACAAGGTTTGGGGTGTTCTCTCCTTGGGGTTATTTTTCTAGGGTTTTTCTAAGTTTTCCTTGTTTTCCTAAAATAAAAGGTATCTCATTTATTCTGTACTAAACAAGGGTATAATAAATTTTTCTAGTGAACTATACTGAATAAGTGAACTAACAAAAATGTGGGTGTTCCCTGGTACTTTATTTAAATCACTTTTAATATTTTCTCTAACCTTAGGCTAAAAATGATTTAAATGGTAAACTCTACCTTAACTTGGTGTACAGAGGGGTTTATTATTTTTGTACATGTTAGGAAGTGATCAAGCACTTCTCTGATTTTTCTTAACCTTAGTCTAATAGTGTAACTATTTTTCCTTTTATTATTTAGCTTTTGGCCAAATCAATATTTAAATCTAAACTTTAAATTCTTTTGCAATACTAAGGGGGTTTTGTATTTTTCCTAAGTAGTTCACATTATTTGGAATCAGGCAAAATTGGTTTGACCAGATTTGGTTGTATAAAACTGAAGTTATGAATTTTGCAAGCTCTGTTTGCATTTAAATTAGAAATATTAAAAAGGTTTCCTGGAAAACCAGTTTACACCGAGGACCCTGGGTTCATTCTAAATCAAACCACTCATTTATACCCCTGCACCACTATTCCATGAGTCACTGACAGTTCAAACCCCCCGACCTTTCCTTCCTCTTCCCCGAGGTCCTTCCCCTAATGTAAACAGTACCCGCAGGAAAGAAAAGGGCGGCGCGGCTTACCGGCGGTGAGAGAGGTCCAGCGAGGGGCGGGGTTGGTTTTGGGAGGTTCTGGCGGTCATAGTGAGGTACGGCTCGACGACGGGGGTGGCCAGAATCGGCCGGACCACGTGCGCAGGCGGGTGATCTCGTCGGCGGCGGGTGTTCAGGCTGAACCACAGTGATCTAGTTCAATTAAAAGGCACGATGAGCTCCATGGGATGACGTAGAGGCTATGTGCCCAAGGAATCGAAGAATGGGGCAGAGATTTACCCAGTCTACGATCACCGGCGGTCGGGTGAAGTCCGGCGACCGTGGACTAGCTTCTCCGGCGAAGCAAAGTCCGATTCCGTGCTCGGGGAGCTTCACCGAGGCATGCACGGTCACTTCCAAGGGTCGGGCGTGGCTGGGAAGGGCTCTGCTGGCCAGTCTACGGTGGCGGTGGATCGGGTGGCCGTGGGCACGCCGTTGCAGGGCAACGCCGGTGGTTTTCTAGCTCCGGTGAGGTCGAGCGTGCACGGATGAGTACGGTCGACGCCTGAGGGGGCTTTATAGGCGCGGGCGCGAGTAGGGGACACAGGCATGGCACAGCGCGGCGCGGGGCACGCGTGGTCGGGCGCAGGCGTGCTCTGGCGCGCTCAGAGCGCGTCGAACACGTGGAAGTGTTCTTCTGCCCGTGTTCAACAGCTCGCCGAGATCGCTAGCGTGCGAATCTTGGCAAAAATCTGGCGCAGGCCTCCTCCTGGCACCTAGGGCTATCTCTTGTATGTGAGTCCCCATGGCAGATATGCCCTAGGTAGGGAGATATGCAAACGCCAAATCTGGCTTGTCCTTGTGCCCACCTCGCGACAAAAGCCATGCCAAATCATGTCAAACGCCTAGGGCTCGGTTTCAACTTTTTCTAGGGGGTGCCTTAGGTGGTATGCCACATTTTTGGTATACAACTTAGGTGGTTTTGGTGCCATCTACTAAGTGAACATGGTGGATCTTTAGATTAGGTTCAAAATTTGACTTAGATTGAATTAGAGAGCTCTAGCTCTCTCTCCACTTAAGGAATGGATTTGGGGTTCTTTAAGGGGTCTTTTTGCAATGTTTCCTCTCTGTATTTTGTAGATTATAATGTTACTTAAACTTTGGCTAAAGGTTAAATCATGATTTGCACATCTGCTTAACCTTCCCCCCCTTTACCAGGGTTTTGGGAGTTAAGAGCTTAAGGATGGTCTAGGGTTTATTCTTCTCTTGCCCAAGGTGATAATTGCATAAATGCTTGGGTAGTGCTTTTGGGTCATTAACATTCTTGGTTAATACATGGTTCTTAAGGTTTTAGGGCTCCCTCTCCTCCACTTAACCACATGAGATAACATGTCATGGGTGCAAGTAGGGAGTCAGGGCTTTGGTAACACATGGGTGTTACACGCAGATGCCACGCCGCTCGTCCTCGTGGTTGGGGCACGCCTTCGCTCCACACACCGGTAGAACCCGTCGCCTTTACCTCCTCAATGCGTTACATCAGTAGGTTAGATGAATAGAGATGTTAGGGAGAGGGAATTTCTTGCCGGACTTCATGGCACCGCCGCGGGGCGTGGGAACTCGGTGACATGATGCTGGCGGCAGTCGGATGTTGCGATTTGGGTTCCAGACTGATCATCGTGGTTCTGGCATCGAGTAATTTCACCCTATTGGGAATTGGGGCGGTGAGTCGAGCGCTACTCGCCGCAGCGGCGATTGCGCCGCTGGGGAGTGAACAGGGTCGGCTCGCCCGTATTCTGGTTTGGGGAAGAAAGCATTGTTGTCGTTCGATCCCATGGTAAAGGTTCAGATTGGAATAGGGGCATACCGCTTCATGGTTCAATCCGAACCACAGATCTCTAATCCAACGGCCCTCTGTGCGTACCGATTCAGTATTAAGTAAATCTAATCCTGGCCGCTCCTACCGATCAGATGGCCGAGATCGGCCCATACCCTTTCGCCAACGCGATTTTGCTTATAAGGCCCCGTAGTTTTAAAGAATGAACCCGCCATCCACGCTGTGCTAGCTCTAAGTCTGAGATAGTTTTATGGTTAGAACCCTGAGCTTCTCTGGTTTTGTGCGTCGGTCCGGAGAATTAGAAAATCCAGTAAAAGTAATTAGAAAATGATTTTTAAAGTGAAAATAAATGCTAGAACTTGTTTAATTCATATAAAATTCATATGAAGCCCAAATCAATCCATTCCAATTTCTATAATTTTATAATATTATTTTTTTATCAAGTAGTGCCACTATTTTGACATGAAAGCCACATTAAAATTAATATAATTAATCTTTTATCCAACACTTAAAACTTTGTAAATCCATAACTTCTTCGTTTTAATTCCGATTTGGTCCGTTCAAGTCACGTTAGCTTCATATGAATATTTACTATGCAATGACAACATTTATTATACCATGTCTAAATTCTTTCTAATTAGATCTTTATTTAACTTATGTTAGTTAGTCTTGTTAATCTGCTTATCATTATAATATACTAAAATATGTTCTAGGGTAAATTTATAATTTACATTAAAGTTGAAATTAATTACTACTTTAGGTTATCTTTTCTCTAGAATCATAAAATAAACATAGAACCTAGTTTAAATCATTTATTCACATCATAACCTGATGACCGTAACTCCAATTTTAGTGGTTCTCGATCCCACGATCTCGTAGCAATGTGTAGATTATTATTATTCAGTTTGTACTTATGTTTGGTGTGATGTTAATTTTTTCTATACCATGTTTGTTTGTATTGCTATGACTAGCAGTGGGATCACAAGAATATGAGGATCATCTTGGCACCTGGATCTCATGTCCCAGGCAAGTTGTGCCCTTGATCACTTTTGTTTACCCAATAATGTTCTTTATAATCATTTATTCATGCATATGTTTAATTTTGATGGGACCCAATAGGTTGCCCTAGTCTGTTTATCTTGTTACCTTGTTTACCCCTGAATCATTTGGGTAGTTTTGCTATTGCTCTATATGGTTTTGGGATTAATACTACATTATGTCCATGTTCCAATTATTCTGTTATTTTATTTATGTTCATGTCAAGATCATTATATTTTTAATTGGAACATGGAGCTTAACTTGAGAAACATGTCCCACCACAAGGGTGGAATGGGACGCCCTTGGCTAACTAATTAGGAAAGCTAGTGGAAGACTATCTTACCCGAAAGGGGCAAGGGCAGTGGAGTTGCATGCAGGGAGGTTCTCGGGTTGATTTTGCTGCGATGGCGGTTAGACGAGGGATTCTTGCAAGTGCTCTTCCCATAAACTGTAGCGGGTTTTCGGAAGCTAATGGAACTTTGTAAAGGCCTCGTAGTGGATCCCTAGCCATTCACCTCGGTAGTGTCTAAGGGTCTAGCTAACCCTAGCGACATGGCATACACGACTCATGGGTAGAGGGTACAACCTCTGTAGAGTGTAAAACTGGTATACTAGTCGAGCTCATGGTCAAGAGCAGCTCAGGACTCTCGCTTGATTAAACTACGGAACTTAAATTCAATTTGTCATTTTCATTGCATGGGATTTATTTATTAGTTTTGTTCTATTATTCTTATTATGGTTTGGTATTTACTTACACTTAGTAACTGCTAATAAAATTTGACCAACTTATTAAAAGCAATGCTTTGCTTTAACCCCTATTGTTGATCAGCTTTACACATCACATGAACTCCCACCTTTGGTGAGTTCATGCCACATTATTCCCCACAACTTAGTGAGCGATGAACATGTGTGAGCTCACCCTTGCTGTCTCACACCCCCCATAGGAGAAGAACAGGTGGTTCAAGAGGAGCCACACAACGAGGAGTTTGATCTGATGTAGGTGGCGTCTCCCAGTTGACTTTATGGCGCCAAGGATGGACCTTAGTTCATTTTATATTTATCTTTTATTTTGTAAGAATTCTGCAATGTAATAAGTACTCTGATGTTATTGTGACATTTATCTCTATACACTCTGTTATTATATATGTTGTCTTCTTTGGCGCATGTATGAGATGCACCCGACTTTGTCCCTTGAAACCTGGTGTGACAGGAGCTGTTTCTCATCATGTCCTTGAGGGGTTGTGAAGAAGGTACTATGATATGGTATGTTTGGAAGTAATGCTGAAGCTTCCTGGAAGCCATTAATACAACATATAGTACCTTCTCCAACTCTGTATAATTTTTCTTTGATGCACTAAGTACTTCAGAGACGAAATACACTGTCACTTGTTTTCTTGCCTGGCCATCCTGCTTTTCTTGCACCAGCGCTGCACTAACCGTAGTGTGGGAAGCAGATACATACAACAGTAATGGAGTTCCTAACGAAGCTAGGGTTAAGGTTGTCAATTCTATCAAACACTGCTTCAGTTCTTCGAAAGCTTTTTGCTGAGTTGGTCCCCATTGGAAGACTTCGGCTGACTTCAGCACTTCGAAGAATGGCAAGTTCCTCTCTGCTGATCTTGAAATAAATCTATTCAATGATGCCAGCCTTCATGTTAACCGCTAGGCACCTTTTCTTGACTTTGGTGGCTCCATCCGATGTATAGCTTCTATCTTGCTTGGATTGCTTCGATACCCTTTGTTGATACCAAGCAACCAAGAAATTTTCCCTTCTTCACTCCAAAGACACATTTTTCTGGATTTTGCTTTAGTCTAGCTCTTCTAAAGTTAGCAAATGTTTCTTGCAAATCAGCAATGTGATTTTCTTGCTTCGTGCTCTTTACTATGATATCATCAACATATGTCAGTACATTTTTGCCAATTTGGGAGTAAAGGACTTTGGCAGTCGTCCTGCTGAAGCTTCCTCTAGCGTTCTTGAGCCCCTTGGGCATCCGAAGGTAGCAATAGGACCCACTAGGGGTTATGAAGCTTTTCTTAGGCTCATCCTCCTTCTTCATCCAGATTTGATGATAACCTAAGTAGCAGTCCAATAAGCTCATGAGCTCTGAAGTTGCCACTACATCCACAAGAGAATCTATTATTGGCAATGGGAATTCATCCTTCAGGCATGCCTTATTGAGATCTATGAAGTTGATGCACATTCTCCATTTTCCATTAGCTTTCTTTACCATCATAGTATTGGCCAGCCACTCTGGGTATGTTACTTCTCTGATAACACCGACACTTAGAAGCCTTTTTACTTCGTTTCGTGCACCTTCGGCTTCATCATTGGACATTTTCTGAAGCTTCTGCTTTCTTGGCCTGATGGCCGGGTCTACATTGAGTGAGTGCTCAATGACATCACTATTGACACCAAAAAGATCATTAGCTGACCTAGCAAAAACATCCTTGTTGTTGAACAGGAATTTCAACAGTCTTATCTTATTCATCAGATAATTGGGATCCCAGCAGCACCTTCTGCTCGGCTATGTCTTCGCACAAAAGCATGGGCTTTGGTTGATCAGCTGAGGCAGCCTTATCTCTTTTATGTTTATATTGTTGATGAGCTTCGGCTTCATCTATGTTATGGATGGCCTTCGAATCTGTCCAGTTCCCTTCGGCTCTCCTAGCAGCCTCTTGGATCCCATGTACAGCGATAAGCTCTTGGTCAGAAGGTATCTTCATCCAAAGATTTGCTGGGTGGAGTATTGCTTCGAAGGCGTTCAGCGTCCCTCGACCAATGATTGCATTGTAGGGACACTCCATATCAACAATGTCGAAGACAACCTGTTCTGTCCTTATATTGTGAACATAGCCGAAGGTGATCGGCATAGTTATCTTGCCGAGCGCCACAATCTGTCTTCCTCCAAAGCCGCAAAGGGGGTGTGTTGCATCATGTATCTTGTCATCCTGCTCTTGCATTTGCCTGAAATCTTTCGCAAAGATGATGTCTGCCGCACTGCCTGTGTCTACTAGAACATTGTGGACCAGGAACCCCTTGATGACACAAGATATAACCATTGCATCATTGTGAGGATAATTCTTGAGTTGAAGATCTTCCTGGGAGAAGTGATTGGTACATGGGACCATTTGGACTTTATGAAGGGTCCTTGCACTCCAACGTGATGTACCCTTCTCTATGCTTCCTTCTTCTGCTTCTTATTGGCTGGTTTAGAACATGAGCCGCTCATGATTGGAAGCACCAGCTTTGTAGCCGAAGGTGCCACAGCTTGGTTGTCTTGCGAATACATTGTTGCAATCGTGGAAGTGAGTTCACCGGAGGTGGGCGCCAATGTCGGTCACTTGTTCTCAAATACTATGAATCAAGAACAATGCAACACAATTGTTAAAGACTAGGGACCTTCGTCTTCCGAAGCATTGTCTCTGCAAAGGTGAAATGCTCATTAGACGAAAGTCAAGAAGGACATACCTTCAATAGGTCAATATATTAATGAATATATAAACGATCGAAGATAATTTCTGCATTTCATCAATTTATATATATACATTTTCATTTCGCAAAACACATGGGAATATTAACAATGTTAATATTACATTGATACCTTCGGCTTGCTTGAAGGGGTGAATGCGGGAGAGCGATTACAATCCAGTGTGAATAGTACGGAGTTACTGTTCATCTATTTATAGGCCTGGGACGCAGCCCGGGTGAAATTACATCCATACCCTTGAATGTTTATTTACAAGCAACTAAAACTAGTAAGGTCTATTTAGTCTTTTCTTTCTTTGCTTGGTCTAAGCCGAAGCTATTGAGCTTCGGCATTCTACAACATTGCTTGTACGCAAGGTCTTCGTCTTGAGAAGCTGAATCAAGGTTGATGATAGCTTCGGCGAGCCTTTGTATTACTTTGCTGAAGGTGTTTTTGTCTTGAGGACCTTTGGTGAAGAAGAAGACCCACAACAAGTGTGCCACAGGCAGAACCAGCAGATTCCCCTGCCATAGCCTCCTACGATGCAGGAGCTGATGGCCCAGCAAAATGAAATTCTGCGACAGATTGCGCAGCGTCAGCAGCAGCCTCAACACTTTGGGGTGATGGGCAATATCAGCGCCCACCAGCCACAGCCACCTATCAGGAGTTCCTCAGCACACAACCACCACTTTTCACCAGGGCAGAGGATCCACTTGACGCGGATGTTTGGCTCCGAGTGGTGGAATCCGAATTCCCACTACTCGCGGGGGCATGTCCCGATGCCACCAAGACCAGGTTTGCCGCATAGCAACTTCACGGACCAGCCATGACATGGTGGGACCATTTCCTTGCTATGTAGCCAATTGGTCATATAGTTACTTGGGAGGAATTCAAGACAACCTTTAGGGGACATCATATACCGGCTGGCATCATGGACCGCAAGCTCAATGAGTATTTGGCCTTAACTCAAGGAAATTGTATAGTATTGCAATATGCTCAGGCCTTCAATGATCTCTTTCAATATGTTGGCTATCATGCAGACACAGATAAGAAAAAGAGGGACAGATTCAGGAGGGGCCTTAGCACCAAGCTCCGAGAGCGCCTCAACACTGTCAAGGCCAACAGTTACAACGAGCTGGTCAAATTGACCATCTCACAAGAAGACTGTATTATGGCCCATAGAGTAGAGAAGAAGAGGGAAAAACCTATGGAAGGACCCTCCACACAGCCTCAACATTTTAGGATATTATCAACATCCAGAGTAGGGGACCACAACAGCAACAAGGAAGATGGGTACTTAGGCCACCTCAGCAGCAGGCACCCAATCGTCCTCAAGCTCCCACTAAAAAGAATGCCAACAACTAGCCCCCACAACAGCAGCAGCAATACCACCAGGGCAATGGCAACAGATGTTTCACTTGTAGCAACATAGGCCACTACGCCAGGATTGTCCTCGGAACCAGCCAAAGCCAGCTCATAATGCAAATTAGAACTAGGGAAGAAAACAGAAAGTGCAAGTGAGGCAGGGCAGATTGAACTTCACAACATTAGCTGAACTTCCCAAAGAGCACCTGTCATGACTGGTACCTTTACCATTTTTAATCATCCTGCTCTTGTTTTATTTGATTCTGGTGCATCACATAACTTCATTAGTCCAAGGTTTACTGTCAAGTGCCAACTACCATTTTTCCACACAAAAGGGGCAATCATGATCGCAACGCCAGGGGGCAAAATTGCATCTAACCAAATTGTTCGGCACGCACCAATAAAGATGGGAACCAAAATATTCAAAACTGATCCCATTATTCTTGAGCTAGAAAATGTGGACATTGTCTTGGGAACTGCTTGAATGACACAACACCAGGTTCTACTAGAGGTCACAGCCCGAGCCCTTGAAATACACTCCCCCACCTGCGGAGAACTTGTCTTATACCTTCGCAACCAAGGTCACACCCATTCTTGTGCCTTTTCCATGATTGAATCACCCTTGGAAAGGATTCCCGTGGCTAGTGAGTATCCCGATGTCTTTCCTGATGAATTGCCTGGAATGCCTCCTGACAGAGACAGAATTTTCCATAGAATCGCAGCCAGGAACAACACCAATATCTAAAAGGCCATATCGGATGCCACCCGCAGAATTGGCCGAATTGAAGAAGCAGCTGCAAGAATTACTAGACAAGGGATTCATCTGTCCAAGTACTTCACCTTGGGGATGTCCTGCCTTATTCGTGAAAAAGAAGATGACAGTCTAAGGTTGTGTATAGATTACCGCCCTTTTAATGCGGTGACTATTAAGAACAAATACCCTTTACCCCACATTAATGTTCTTTTTGATCAACTAGTTGGGGCCAAGGTATTTTCAAAAATCGATCTTCGCTCGGGTTATCATCAAATCAAGATCAGGGCAAGTGATGTTCCGAAGACTGCTTTCTCGACCAGATATGACTTTATGAGTATTTGGTAATGTCATTCGGATTGACTAATGCTCTAGCTTATTTCATGTATTTGATGAACTCAGTTTTTATGCTAGAATTGGACAAATTCATCATGGTTTTCATTGATGACATCTTGGTGTATTCGAAGAATGAAGAGGAACACACCAGGCATCTGCACATTTTACTCCAATGCTAAGAGATCACCTCTTATATGCCAAGCTTTCTAAGTGTGAATTCTGGTTGAAGAAAATCAAGTTTTTGGGTCACACAATTTCTTAGGAAGGGATAGCTGTTTATCCCGACAAGGTGTAGGAAGTGATGGAATGGAAGCCTCCTACTACGGTTCGACAGATTCAGAGTTTTTTGGGGTTAGCGGGATATTATCGGTGATTCATTCTGGATATTTCCAGAATTGCTAAACCAATGACTGAGCTCCTGAAGAAGGGAGTTAGATTTGAATGGAGTCAGAAATGCGAGGATGCCTTTCATACCTTAAGGCGGCACTTAACAACTGCACCCGTGCTAGCACAACCCGACAACACCAAGTCCTTCGATGTATATTGCGATGCTTTCGGAATATGACTTGGATGTGTTCTGATTCAAGATAATCGAGTCATTGCATACGTGTCAAGAGCACTCAGGCCTCATGAGCAAAATTATCCCACTCATGACTTGGAACTAGCATCTATAGTTCACGCTCTAAAGATTTGGAGGCATTTCTTGATGGGATCACGATGTGACATCTACACTGACCACAAAAGTCTCAAGTATATATTCACCCAGGTGGACCTCAACATGAGATAGAGGAGATGGTTTGAACTAATCAAGGATTATGACCTAGAAGCGCACTATCACTCGGGAAAGGCAAACGTGGTAGCCAATGCTCTAAGTCGCAAATCTCAATGCAACTGCTTAACTATGGATTCTCGAATCACCACCTTGTGCGATGAAATGAGCAAATTGAACATGGAAATGATTTCTCCAGGGACTCTGAATCATATCTCCATCAAACCAACTTTCCAAGATCAGATCATCTTGGCACAACTTGAGGACAAGAGAGTTCAAATCATCAAGGAGATGCTCACCCGGAAAGTGGAGAAGTATAATTGTTTCCGTCAAGATAGCAAGGGAGTATTATGGTTCGAGTACTAGCTTGTTGTTCCCAAGGATCAAGCCATAAGGAAGAAGATTTTGGATGAGGCTCATCTCTTCAAATTCTCCATGCACCTAGGAAGCAACAAGATGTATCACGACCTCCAGTCCCTATATTGGTGGACTAGGATGAAAGGGAGATTGATAAGTATGTGTCTGAGTGTGACACCTGTCAAAGGGTCAAGGCAAGTCCCTTGAAGCCACTAGGCACCTTACAACCGCTTCCTATACCATCCTGCAAATGGGAAGATGTCAGCATGGACTTTATAGTTGGATTACCCAATACCTCCCAGCACCACGATTCTATTTAGGTGATTGTGGATAGACTAACCAAGACAACTCATTTTCTGCCAGTGCATACAACTTACCAGACCTAGAAATACACAGAAATGTACATCGATCGTGTCATATGTCTACATGGAGTACCAAAGACTATCCTTTCAGACCGAGGCACCCAATTCGTGGCACGTTTTTGGGAGCAGCTACAGGAAGAACTTGGTACCAAGCTACTCTAGAGTTTAGCGTACCATCCTAAAACTGATGGCCAAATAGAGAGAGTAAATCAAATTCTTGAAGATATGTTAAGGGCATGTGTGATTTATTATGGCAAACACTAGGACAAATGCATTTCACTCGTAGAGTTTTCCTACAACAACAACTACCAGGCTAGCTTAAAATGGCACCATTCGAGGCGCTGTATGGGAGAAGATGTCGAACACCCCTAAATTGGGCACAAACGGGTGAGAGGGAAATTTTCGAACCTGACCTAGTGCTTGAAGCTGAAGAAAAGGTCAAGATCATTAAGAGGAACTTACAAGCTACCTAAGCCAGGCAAAAGAGCTACCACAACAAAAGAAGAAAACCCTTGTGGTTAGAAGTGGGAGATCATGTGTATCTCAAAGTCTCGCCCACTAAAGGGGTGCAAAGGTTTGGAATTAATGGCAAATTAGCTCCTTGCTACATAGGACCTTACGAGATTAAAGAAGCATGTGAACTAGTGGCCTACAAGCTGAATCTACCTTCTAAATTGTCAGCAATACATGATGTATTCCATATATCTCAGCTAAAGAAGTGTGTTCGAGTACCGACAGAAATTCTGACTAAACCAGAAGTGGAATTGTAACTAGATTTGACTTACCAAGAGCACCCTATTGAAGTACTAGATCATAAAAGCAGATCCACACAAAGTCAGACAATTAAGATGTATAAAATCTAGTGGAGCAACCACATCAAAGAAGAAGCTACATGGGAGACTGAAGATTTTCTAAACAAAAACTACCCTGGATTTCTATCAAAAAGTGTTGGTATGTAACCATACCCCATCACCCCCTTTGCCTTCTTCTCTTAAGATGCCATCATACCTCCCTACTTAAAGGAAGATAAAACCTCTAGTTGAGAATAATAGGGTTTCCTTCTGAAGTTGCAAAGAGGATGACTTTCGAAGAGCCGGTTAGCAAGGGCCTCGAAATCTACACCACCCCATTTGGGCAGTAGAGAGACCCACCTCATTACACCTCGAGATCTCAGCCAAATCTCTAGACGAGATTCTTTTTATGGGGGAGGGCTGTAACACCCCAGGTGTTACTTAGGGTTTCTACTCTAGAGCTACACCCTAATCTGTTATCACATGTGGAATAGTGGAGTCTTTAATGAATATAATTTAGCAACAAGGGGGTTAGCTAGCGTCTAAGATCATATGGTGTTTCTTTGACCATATGGTGCCTATGACAAGAGGAAAATTTCAGAGAATCCTAAGTCTAAACAACTCGAGATATGTAAACCAAAACAGAAAATATGAAACACAAATGATGAATCAGACCTTATCATCAATTGGGCTAATTATACAAGTTAAAGATCATCAAAATCTCTATCAGAGATAGTAAGGACGTTCCCTCAAAATTGATCTTAATCAGCCCAAATTGATCACTAACCGAAAGAACCCTAGGGGAAAATCATATTTTCTCTAAGTCTCCCCAACCCGAATTCAAAAAACCTATCGTGTTCACCTAGCTTCTCCACTCAAATCCAAATGATCGAATGGACAAAAAGGCGCCTAATTACCTCAAACACTCCTTGGAAAAATTTGACACCGAACCAAGACCGTTGACACGATTTGACACACGTTTTTGTCGCGACCTGGGCATTGTGAGAGACCTGACTTGACATTGGCGTAGCTCCTCGCCCGAAGTGTATCACGGCTTGGGACTCGCATGAAAAAGCTAGATTTTGGTGCAGGCAAGAGATCCTACAAGGGACCTTTGCCGAGATAGGAAGGTTAGGGCAGCTAAATAGGTGCTTGGACATGGGCAGACATGATCCTCCACGTGTTCAACCTGAGCTGAGCGCGCTCTGACCGCATCACGCACGCCATGAGCTCTGGTCGGCTCGGCCGCACGCTCAACCCCGCGCCCATGCCCGGGTCCTCTGAAAGTCACCTAGAGGGGGGTGAATAGGCGGAATCTAAAATTTATAAACTTTAAGCACAACTACAATCTAGGGTTAGCATTAGAAATATAATTGAGTCCGAAAGAGAGGGCAAAAACAAATCACAAGCAAATGAAGAGTGAGACGCGGTGATTTGTTTTTTCGAGGTTCGGTTCTTGCAAACCTACTCCACGTTGAGGTGGTCACAAAGACCCGGTCTCTTTCAACCCTTTCCCTCTCTCAAACGGTCACCTAGACCAAGTGAGCTTCTCTTCTCAATCAAACGGGACACTAAGTCCCTACAAGGACCACCACACAATTGGTGTCTCTTGCCTTGATTACAATTGAGTTGGGAACAAGAAAGAAAGAAGAAGAAAAGCAATCCAAGCGCAAGAGCTCAAATGAACACGACAAAACTCTCTCTTCTAGTCGCTATTGCTTTGAGTGGAATTGGGACTTGGAGAGATTTTGATTCACTCGAATTGTGTCTTGAATTGAATGCTATAGCTCTTGTATTGAATGTGTTGGCTGAAAACTTGGATTCACTCGAATTGTTGTCGTATGGCGCACCGGACAGTCCGGTGCGCCACCGGACACTGTCTGGTGCGCTAGCCACATCACCCAATCGTTAGGGTTCGACCGTTGGAGCTCTGACAAGTGGGGCCACTGGATAGTCCGGTGGTGCACCGGACAGTCACTATTCACTGTCCGGTGCGCGTTTCACTGTTCCTTTGCAGACGACCGTTGGTGCAAGTAGCCGTTACCTCCGCTGGCACACCGGACAGTCCGGTGCTACACCGGACAGTCCGGTGAATTATAGCGGAGCGGCTCCCTGAAAACCTGACATTGTTCGGAGTTGATCCACCCTGGTGTACCGGACATTGTTCGGTGGTGCACCGGACACTGTTCGGTGGTGCACCGGACACTGTCTGATGCGCCAGACCAGGGAGCACTTCGGTTGTCTTTTGCTCTTTTTATTTGAACCCTTTCTTTGACTTGGTATTGGTTTGTGTTGAACCATTGGCACCTGTAGAACTCATAATCTAGAGCAAACCAGATAGTCCAATTATTTGTGTTGGGCAATTCAACCACCAAAATTCATTTAGGAAAAGGTTTGACCCTATTTCCCTTTCAATCTCCCCCTTTTTGGTGATTGATGCCAACATAAACCAAAGCAAATATAAAAGTGCAGAATTGAACTAGTTTGCATAAGGTAAGTGCAAAGGTTGCTTGGAATGAAACCAATAATTATTTCTACTAGATATGCATGGATGGTTTTCTTCTAATTTAAAATTTTTGACCACGCTTGCACCACTAGTTTTGTTTTTGCAAATCCTTTGTAAAATTCTTTTCAAAACATTTTGCAAATAGTCAAAGGTACATGAATAAGATTGAAAGAAGCATTTTCAAGATTTTAAATTTTCTCCCCTTGTTTCAAATGCTTTGACTTTGACTTAAACAAAACTCCCCCTCAATGAAATTCTCCTCTTAGTGTTCAAGAGGGTTTTACAAAATTTTTAAGATATCTTCTCCCCCTTTTTGAACACAATAAGATATCAATTTGAAAACTACATTTTTAAAATTCGGTGGTGGTGTGGTCCTTTTGCTTTGGGCTAATACTTTCTCCCCCTTTGGCATGAATCGCCAAAAACGGATACTTGTGAGTGAAATATAAGCCCTTATGCTTTCTCCCCAATGGCAAACACATAAATATGAGTGAAGATTATACCAAAGTGGAGAACAATGCGGAATACCGGCAAATACCAATGGAGTTGAGTGGAAGCGCCTTCTTTGCCGAATACTCCATTTCCCTTTCAATTCTATGACTAAGCATAAGAATATACTTGAAAACACATTAGTCATAGACATAAAAGAGATATGATCAAAGGTATATAAATGAGCTATGTGTCCAAAGAATCAATCAAAAATCCGAGAATCAAGAATGTTTAGCTCATTCCTATGTTTGGTAAAGGTTTTCTCATCTAAAGGCTTGGTAAAGATATCGGCAATTGATCTTTGGTGTTAATATAGGCTATCTCGATATCCCCCCTTTGTTGGTGATCTCCCAAAAAGTGATACCTAATGGCTATGTGCTTAGTGCGGCTATGCTCAACGGGATTATCTGCCATGCGGATTGCACTCTCATTATCACATAGGAGAGAGACTTTGCTAAATTTGTAGCCATAGTTCCTAAGGGTTTGCCTCATCCACAACAATTGCGCGCAACAATGGCCTGCGGCAATGTACTCGGCTTCAGCGGTAGAAAGAGCTACTGAGTTTTGTTTCTTAGAAGCCCAAGACACCAGGGATCTCCCCACAAACTGACAAGTCCCTGATGTGCTCTTCCTATCAATTTTACACCCTGCCCAATCAGCATCTGAATATCCTAATAAATCAAAAGAGGATCCCTTGGGGTACCAAAGACCAAACTTAGGTGTATGAACTAGATATCTCAAGATTCTCTTCACGGCCCTAAGGTGAACTTCCTTAGGATCGGCTTGGAATCTTGCACACATGCATACGGAAAGCATTACATCTGGTCGAGATGCACATAAATAGAGTAAAGATCCTATCATCGACCAGTATACCTTTTGATCTACGGATTTACCTCCCGTGTCGAGGTCGAGATGCCCATTGGTTCCCATGGGTGTCTTGATGGGCTTGGCATCCTTCATTCCAAACTTGGTGAGTATATCTTGAATGTACTTCGTTTGGCTAATGAAGGTGCCCTCTTGGAGTTGCTTCACTTGAAATCCTAGAAAATACTTCAACTCCTCCATCATAGACATCTCGAATTTTCGAATCATGATCCTACTAAACTCTTCACAAAGAGATTTGTTAGTAGACCCCAATATGATATCATCAACATAAATTTGGTATACAAACAAATCATTTTCAATTGTTTTAGAAAAGAGAGTGGGATCGGCCTTGCCGACTTTGAAGCCATTAGTGATAATAAAATCTCTTAGGTATTCATACCATGCTCTTGGGGCTTGCTTGAGCCCATAAAGCGCCTTAGAGAGTTTATATACATGGTTAGGATACTCACTATCTTCAAAGCCTGGAGGTTGCTCAACATAGATATCTTCCTTGATTGGTCCATTGAGGAAGGCACACTTCACGTCCATTTGGTAAAGCTTAAAGCCATGGTAAGTAGCATTGGCAAGTAATATACGAATTGACTCAAGCCTAGCTACGGGTGCATAGGTTTCACCGAAATCCAAACCTTTGACTTGTGAATATCCCTTGGCCACAAGTCGGGCTTTGTTCCTTGTCACCACACCATGCTCATCTTGCTTGTTGCGGAAGACCCACTTGGTTCCTACAACATTTTGGTTAGGACATGGAACTAAATGCCATACCTCATTCCTCGTGAAGTTGTTGAGCTCCTCTTGCATCGCCAGCACCCAATCCGAATCTTGAAGTGCTTCCTCTACCCTATGTGGCTCAATAGAGGAAACAAACGAGTAATGTTCACAAAAATGAGCAACACGAGATCGAGTGGTTACCCACTTATGAATATCGCCGAGGATGGTGTTCACGGGGTTATCTCGTTGTATTTCTTGGTGGACTCTCGGGTGTGGCGGTTTTGGACCCTCATCATCTTCCTTGTCTTGATCATTGGCGTCCCCCCTTGATCAATGTCCTCCTCTTGAGGTGGCTCATCTTCTTGATCTTTATTTTCATCATCTTGAGCCTGATCCTCATCTTGGGTTGGTGGAGATGCTTGTGTGGAAGATGATGGTTGATCTTGTGCTTGTGGAGGCTCTTCAGATTCCTTAGGACACACATCCCCAATGGACATGTTCCTTAGCGCGACGCACGGAGCCTCTTCATCATCTAGCTCATCAAGATCAACTTGCTCTACTTGAGAGCCGTTAGTCTCATCAAACACAATGTCACAAGAAACTTCAACTAGTCCAGTGGACTTGTTAAAGAATCTATATGCCCTTGTGTTTGAATCATAACCAAGTAAAAAACCTTCTACAACCTTAGGAGCAAATTTAGATTTTCTACCTCTTTTAACAAGAATAAAGCATTTGCTACCAAAGACTCTAAAATATGAAACATTGGGCTTTTTACCGGTGAGGAGTTCATATGATGTCTTCTTGAGGGTTCGGTGTAGATATAACCGGTTGATGGCGTAGCAAGCGGTGTTGACCGCCTAGGCCCAAAACCGATCAGAAGTCTTGTACTCATCAAGCATGGTCCTTGCCATGTCAAGTAGAGTTCTATTCTTCCTCTCCACTACACCATTTTGTTGTGGCGTGTAGGGAGAAGAGAACTCATGCTTGATGCCCTCCTCCTCAAGAAAGCCTTCAATTTGTGAGTTCTTAAACTCCATCCCGTTGTCGCTTCTTATTTTCTTGATCCTCTAGCCAAACTCATTTTGAGCCCGTCTCAAGAATCCTTTCAAAGTCTCTTGGGTTTGAGATTTTTCCTGCAAAAAGAATACCCAAGTGAAGCGAGAATAATCATCCACAATAACTAGACAGTACTTACTCCCGCCGATACTTAAGTAAGCTATCGGGCCGAATAAATCCATGTGGAGTAGCTCCAGTGGCCTGTCAGTCGTCATGATGTTCTTGTGTGGATGATGAACACCAACTTGCTCCCCTGCTTGACATGCGCTACAAATTCTGTCTTTCTCAAAATAAACATTTGTTAGTCCCAAAATGTGCTCTCCCTTTAGAAGCTTATGAAGATTCTTCATCCCAACGTGAGCTAGTCCGCGATGCCAGAGCCAACCCATGTTAGTCTTAGCAATTAAGCAAGTGTCGAGTTCTGCTCTATTGAAATCAACTAAGTATAGCTGACCCTCTAACACTCCCTTAAAAGCTATTGAATCATCACTTCTTCTAAAGACAGTAACACCTACATCTGTAAAAAGACAGTTGTAACCCATCTTACATAATTGTGAAACTGAAAGCAAGTTATAATCTAAAGAATCTACAAGAAAAACATTGGAAATAGAATGATCAGGTGATATACCAATTTTACCCAATCCTTTGACCAAACCTTGATTTCCATCCCCGAATGTGATAGCTCTTTGGGGATCTTGGTTTTTCTCATAGGAGGAGAACATCCTTTTCTCCCCAGTCATGTGGTTAGTGCACCCGCTGTCGATGATCCAACTTGAGCCCCCGGATGCATAAACCTACAAAACAAATTTAGGCCATGTTCTTAGGTACCCAAACGGTCTTGTGTCCTTTGACATTAGAAACAAGCACCTTGGGTACCCAAACACAAGTTTTTGACCTCTTGTGTTTGCCCCCAACATATTTGGCAACTACTTTGCCTGATTTGTTAGTGAGCACATATGAAGCATCAAAAGTCTTAAATGAAATGTTATGATCATTTGATGCAATAGGAGATTTCTTTTTAGGCAATTTAACATGGGTAGAACGCCTAGAGCTAGAAGCCTCATTCTTATAAATAAAAGCATGGTGAGAAATAGAATGAGTCTTCTTTGCATGAATTCTCCTAATCTTATCCTCAGGATAACCCGCAGGATACAAAATAACCCTCGTTATCCTGAGGCATGGGAGCCTTGTCCTTAACAAAATTAGACAATCTTTTAGGAGGGGCATTAAGCTTGACATTGTCTCCCTATTGGAAGCCAATGACATCCTTAATGCCAGGGCGTCTCCCACTATAAAGCATACTACGAGCAAATTTAAATTTTTCATTTTCTAATTCATGCTCGGAAATTTTAGCATCTAGTTTAGCTATATGATCATTTTGTTGTTTAATCATAGCAAGGTGATCATGAATAGCATCAACATTAATATCTCTACATCTAGTGCAAATAGAAACATGGTCAACCGTAGATGTAGAGGGTTTGCACTCATTTAATTCAACAATCATAACATGTAAAATGGCATTCTCATCTCTAAGATTGGTAATAACATCATTGCAAACAGTTAGATCTTTAGCCTTAGTAATTAATTTTTCATTCTCAATCTTAAGGCTAGCAAGAGATTCATTCAACATGTCAATCTTAGCAATTAAACTAGCATTATCATTTCTAAGATGAACAATTGAATCATCACAAACATTTGATTTTTCAACCTTAGCAATCAATTTGGCATTTTCATTTCTAAGGTTAGAGATAGTGTCATGGCAAGTGCTTAGCTCACTAGTCAATTTTTCACATTTTTCTACCTCTAGAGCATAAGCATTTTTAACCTTAACATGCTTCTTGTTTTCCTTAATAAGGAAGTCCTCTTGGCTATCCAAGAGTTCATCCTTCTCATGAATAGCACTAATCAATTCATTCAATTTCTCTTTTTATTGCATGTTAAGATTGGCAAAAAGAGTAAGCAAGTTATCTTCATCATCACTAGAATTATCCTCATCACTAGAAGTTGCATACTTAGTGGAGGATCATGATTTTACCTTCTTCTTCTTGCCGTCCTTTGCCATGAGGCAGTTTTGGCCGACGTTGGGGAAGAGGAGGCCTTTGTTGATGGCGATGTTGGCGGCGTCCTCATCGTCGGAGGAGTTGGTGGAGCTGTCATCGGAGTCCCACTCCCGGCAAACATGGGCATCGCCACCCTTCTTCTTGTAGTACCTCTTCTTCTCCTTCTTCTTCCCCCTCTTATCATCGCCCCTGTCACTATCACTAGCAATAGGACATTTTGCTATGAAGTGACCGGGCTTACCACACTTGTAGCAAACCTTCTTGGAACGGGGCTTGTAATCCTTCCCCTTCCTTTGCTTGAGGATTTGGCGAAAGCTCTTGATGATGAGCGCCATTTCCTCGTTGTCGAGCTTGGAGGCGTCAATGGGAAGTCTACTTGATGTAGACTCTTCTTTCTTCTCCTCCGTCGCCTTGAATGCAACGGGTTGTACATCTGGTGTGGAGGAGGTGCCTTGCTTGATGATTTTCTTGGAGCCTTTGATCATCAATTCAAAGCTCAAAAATTTTCCTATCACTTCCTCGGGAGACATTAGTTTATATCTTGGATCACCACGAATTAATTGAACTTGAGTAGGGTTAAGAAAAACAAGTGATCTAAAAATAACCTTGACCATTTCATGGTCATCCCATTTAGTGCTCCCGAGGTTGCTCACTTGATTTACCAAGGTCTTTAGCCGGTTGTACATGGCTTGCGGGTCTTCTCATTGGTTGAGCATAAAACGACCGAGCACCCCCTCGATCGTTTCCCTCTTGGTGATCTTGGTCATCTCGTCTCCTTCGTGCGTGGTCTTGAGCACGTCCCAAATTTCCTTGGCGCTCTTCAACCCTTGCACCTTGTTATACTCCTCTCGACTTAGAGAGGCGAGGAGTATAGTGGTAGCTTGGGAGTTGAAGTGCCGGATTTGGGCAACCTCATCCGAATCATAGTCTTCATCCCCCGGCGATGGTACCTACACTCCAAACTCAACAACGTCCCAAATACTTGCGTGGAGTGAGGTTAGGTGATGCCTCATTTTGTCACTCCACATGTTATAATCTTCACCCTCAAAAACGGGTGGTTTGCCTAGAGGAACGGAAAGTAAAGGAGTGCATTTTGAAATGCGAGGATAGCGTAAGGGGGATCTTACTAAACTTCTTGCGCTCATGGCGCTTAGAAGTTACGGATGGGGCGTCGGAGCCAGAGGTGGATGGCGACGAAGAATCGGTCTCATAGTAGACCACCTTCTTCATCTTCTTTTTCTTGTCGTCACTCCGATGTGACTTGTTGTGGGAAGTTGACTCTCCCTTTCCTTTGGAGCCGGGCTCCCTTGATGGAGCCTTCTCGTGGCTTGTAGCGGGCTTCGTGCCGGTCATGACCTCCTTCTTGGCGTGATCTCCCGACATTACTTCGAGCGGTTAGGCTCTAATGAAGTACCGAGCTCTGATACCAATTGAAAGTCGCCTAGAGGGGGGTGAATAGGTGGAATCTGAAATTTATAAACTTTAAGCACAACTATAAGCAGGGGTTAGCGTTAGAAATATAATCGAGTCCGAAATAGAGGGCGAAAACAAATCACAATCAAATGAAGAGTGAGACGCGGTGATTTGTTTTACTGAGGTTCGGTTCTTGCAAACCTACTCCCCATTGAGGTGGTCACAAAGACCGGTCTCTTTCAACCCTTTCCCTCTCCCAAACAATCACCTAGACCGAGTGAGCTTCTCTTCTCAATCAAATGGGACACTAAGTCCCTACAAGGACCACCACACAATTGGTGTCTCTTGCCTTGATTACAATTGAGTTGGGAACAAGAAAGAAAGAAGAAGAAAAGCGATCCAAGCGCAAGAGCTCAAATGAACACGACAAAACTCTCTCTTCTAGTCGCTATTGCTTTGAGTGGAATTGGGACTTGGAGAGATTTTGATTCACTCGAATTGTGTCTTGAATTGAATGCTATAGCTCTTGTATTGAATGTGTTGGCTGAAAACATGGATGCCTTGAAGTGTTGGTGGTTGGGGGTATTTATAGCCCCAACCACCAAAGTGGACGTTGGGAGGGGCTGCTGTCGTATGGCGCACCGGACAGTCCGGTGCGCCACCGGACACTGTCCGGTGCGCCAGCCACGTCACCCAACCATTAGGTTTGGCCCGTTGGAGCTCTGACAAGTGGGGCCACTGGACAGTCCGGTGGTGCACCAGACAGTCACTATTCACTGTCCGGTG
Organism: Zea luxurians; assembly: GCA_029449295.1. NCBI lineage: Eukaryota > Viridiplantae > Streptophyta > Magnoliopsida > Poales > Poaceae > Zea > Zea luxurians. The sequence continues at coordinate 5,157,138 of JAOPSE010000014.1, read as the reverse complement.
CGCCTTCTAACACCTGCCCTGACTTCTGCGCGCGCAGGTGCGCACTGTAGCGTTTCACTTTTCCTTTGCAGACGACTGTTGGCGCAAGTAGCCGTTGCCTCCGCTGGCACACCGGACAGTTCGGGGCTACACCGGACAGTCCGCTGAATTATAGCGGAGCGGCTCCCCGAAAACCCGAAGCTGGCAAGTTCAGATTTGATCCACCCTAGTGCACCGGACACTGTCCGGTGGTGCACCGGACAGTCCGGTGTGCCACACCAGGGAGGACTTCGGTTGTCTTTTGCTCTTTTTATTTGAATCCTTTCTTTGACTTGGTATTGGTTTGTGTTGAACCTTTGGCACCTGTAGAACTCATAATATAGAGCAAACCAGTTAGTCCAATTATTTGTGTTGGGCAATTCAACCACCAAAATTCATTTAGGAAAAGGTTTGACCCTATTTCCCTTTCATCCTCGCCAATAAGAAGCCTCGTCCCTTGGCCTTGCCCTCTAGCACACCCCATACCCTTTTACCGGTGACTGAACGCTAGTAATCGCCAGTACATCGAGCGTGGTGTCGCCCACTCCAGCCCAACCCCATCCAATCTAGCCCCCCGGCCAGCTGCCTTGGAGGCTAGAAAAGCTTTCCAGGCGCTCGGACCAAGCGGTACCTCACTGGAGAAGCCAGAACACCTCGTCGGACTTGTTCCGTCCAGCTGGTTCCCTCTGACTAGGTAATCTACCCATCCATTCTTTGATTCCTTGCGCGCACACACTCCCTGCCACCCAACGAACCTCCCTGTGCGGTCTGATTGAGCTCTACTACCATGGTATGGCTGGTACAGGTTGCACTGATGAGCTCCGTCACCTGGATTCGTGGCCAGACCAGCTCCAGGCACCAGAGACGCTGACCCATACCTCGACATGAGCACTAGAGACTCCCCATCCTCGCCCGACCTTTCGCTGGAACCCTACCAACGCCGGTAAGCTGCTCTACCGTCTTCTTCGCCATGGTTACTGTGTAACCTAGCCAACCACGGGTTAAAGGCTAGGAAAATGCAGGGGTTATGCGTAAAGGCCTAGACTCAAGTGAATAGTGCGCCAGAGATCAATCCGTAAGAAAAGAAAGAAGGAAATGCCAGGGACCCGTATGAAAGAAGGTTTTCCTTTCTTTTTCGAAAAATCCATTTTAAATAATCAGCAGAAAACTTTAAAAATTCATAACTTGGGCAAAATGTGACCAAATTTAGTCAAACAAATTTTACTAAGTTCTGGATAGAATGAACTTTAGAATAAAAATAGGAAATCCACTAGTCCAGTACTGTTTCTGGAAGTTTAGATTTTTATTAATATATTAAGTAATATGCAAAAAAGGAGTAAAATTAGTAGAACCATAGTACTGAAGCTGAGAAATCTTTAGGAGATAAACAGTCAACAGTAGAGTCCCACAAAATTATTGTACACCATAGTCTTCTCATTTAAGTAGAGATTATAAAATAAATTAGGTTTCTGCCCATTTTCTTGGAAAATAAAATCAGGAACTAGACATGTGAACCACAAGACCAACATATTTTTCCTAGACTAATTTAGCAGCAAGGTTTCAAGGAAAAATACAGGAATGACCTAGTATGACTAAGGAATATGTTCCCCTGCCCCATGAGAAATTATAAGGAACTTTAGAAAATCATACAACCCATCCCCTATAGGGAAAAATGGTCAAACTTGTAAAAGATTGCTCTTGCGCAAAGAAAAGATTAGGGAAAATGCCAAATCTTTTGTTTGACATTTCAAAAGAAAAGTTAGTTATAAGAACCTTTTAGCCCCACAACTTTACAAAATCATAAATAATTATTCACTAAGTATCATTAAGTATATTTTTACACCAGCCCATGATATTGCACCTTGGTAGCTTGAGTCATCTCTAAATGAAAGGTCTAGTGTAAAGTGACCCCTCTACCCTAGATTTTTTTATTTTTGTTAAAACCAATTCTAAATAGTTCTTGACCTCAAATTCCTAGGGCAGATTCATTCTACTAGAGTTAAGCTACTGTAGATTTTTCATATTTTTTGGAGAATTCTATGTAACCTTCATAGTTCAAATCACCACTAAAAGCCTAAGGAAAATTTGAATAAAAGAAAAACCCTAATTAACCTAGTGTTACTCAACCATGCATCACATTTACCATCTACATTTATAAATGTACATGCATCTTATGCATCAAATTAAATAGATTGCAACCTCGCTGACGGAGAGTACGTGCTCATCCCCGTGCAAGGAGCTGACCACGAGGAAGCTCAGGAGCTAGCTATAGAGGCTGCTACTAAGGATCTACCTATTGCCCCAGCAATTGAAGGAAAGCCCCGATTTTATGCATAACCATTTATATATGCTATTTTTGTCACACCCGGGTTTAAGGGACAAAGCCGGGTGCATCTCATACATGCGCTAAAGAAGACAACATATATAATAACATAGTGTATAGAGATAAATGTCACAATAATCAGAGTACTTATTACATAGCGGAAGTCTTACAAAATAGAATATAAATATAGATCAAACTAAAATCCATCCTTGGCGCCAGAAGGAAACGCCACCTAGATCGAATCGAACTCCTCGGAGTGTGCTCCTCTTGAACCACCTGTTCTTCTCCTGTTGGGGGTGTGAGACAGCAAGGGTGAGCTCACACATGTTCATGGCTCAACAAGTTGTGGGGAATAATGTGGCATGAACTCACCAAAGGTGGGGGTTCATGTAATGTGTAAAACTGATCAACAATAGGGGTTAAAGCTGAGCATTGCTTTTAATAAGTTGGTCAAAATTTTATTATCAATTACTAAATGTAAGTAAATACCAAACCATAATAAATAATAATAGAACAAAATTAATAATAAACCCATGCATATGCAAATGACAAATTGAATTTAAGTTCCATAATTTAATCATGCGAGAGTCTTGAGCTGCTCATGACCGTGAGCTCGGCTAGTATACCAGTTTTACACTCTACAGAGGTTGTACCCTGTACCCACAAGTCGTGTATCCCATGTCGCCAAGGTTAGCCTAGACCCTTAGACACTACCGAAGTGAATGGCTAGGGATCCACTATAAGGCCTTTATAAAGTTCCACTAGCTTCCGAAAACCCGCTACAGTTTATGGGAAGAGCACTTGCAAGAATCCTCGTCTGACCACCATCGCAGCAAAATCAACCCGAGAACCTCCTTGCATGCAACTCCCCTACTGCCCTTGCCCCTTTCAGGTAATGTAGTCTTCCACTAGCTTTCCTAATTAGTTAGCCAAGGGCGTCCCATTCCACCCTTGTGGTGGCACGTGTTTCTCAAGTTAAGCTCCATGTTCCAATTAACATTAATGATCTTGACATGAACATAAATAGAATAACAAAATAATTGGAACATGGATATAATAAAATATTATCCCAAAACCATGTAAAGCAATAGCAAAACTACCCAAATGCTTTAGGGGTGAACAAGGTAAAAGATAATTAGACTAGGGTGACCTATTGGGTCCCATCAAAATTAAACCTATGCATTGAATAGTGATAATAAAGAACATTATTGGGTAATAAAATTGGTCAGGGGCACAACTTGCCTGGCACTTGAGATTCCAGGTACCAGGTTGATTCTTCAAATCCTCATGACCGCACTGCTAGTCGTAGCAATACAAACAGACATGGTATAAACAAAATTAACATCAAACCAAACATAAGATCGTACTGTATAATAATGATCTATGTGTTGCTACGAGATCGTGGAAACGAGAACCACTAAAATTGGAGTTACGGTTAAGGAGTTATGATTTTATAGAGGATTTATGTGACTAAAATGTTAAACTATATTGTTAATTGGTTAATATAAATCATATAAGAGGTTATTCTATAAATAACTATCTCAACTTTAAAATAAGTTATAAATTTACCATAAATTATATTTTGGTGGATAATGATGAGCACATTAATAAGACTAACCAACATAAGTTAATTAAATATCTAATCATAAAATAATGAGACATGGTATAATAAATGTTTTTAGTGCGTAGTAAGTACTTATACGAAACTAACGCAACTAGAATGAATCAAATCGGAATTAAAACGAAGAAGTTATGAATTTATAAAGTTTTAAGTGTTGGATATTAATTTTAATGTGGCTTTCATGTCAAAATAGAGGTACTAAAGAATAAACTATAATATAATAAAATCATAGAAACTGATATGAACTAAAAAGAAGCTAATATGAATTTTCTAGAGATTAAATACCATTCTGGAATTATTTTTATATTAAAAATTATCTCCTATATTCCTTTTTCCCATTATCACACGGCTCTAGACTGCGCGCATGAAATCTGAACGGACGGCGCAAATGTTCCTAAGACTCAGGCTACTCCGCAATGGACGGCGGATTTATTACGATAAATCCCAGGGGCTCTTTAGCAAAAAGGCTGGGCCGAAGGGGTATGGAGCCGTTCTGGTCATTGGATTAGATCAGGACGGCATGGATTTGTTTGGCCTTTAAACGAACCGGTATTCAGTCTCATCTATTAGATGCTAGATCTACGACACAGGTTTTAAATCGCTGAAACCAACCCGAGCACGCAGGATCGGAATCGGACGGTCTCGCACGCCTGAGCCCAAACGGTATCTGATTTCTAATCTCGACCGCCCATTCCCAATCCTACGGCGTAGGGCGTGTCTTCTTCCTTGCGACCGAAGCCGATCAGAGCACCCGCGCCCTCGCTGGGGAGCACGCCGGTGCGCGACTAGCCGACGATCTAGCGCCCATCTACCCGAGCGGTTAGGTGCTACGCGAAGCCAGAGAGATGGCGAACGTTTTGGTGGTTTCCATACCTTGAATTGAGACAGTAGCTGCCCCAATCACGCACTACAGCGGCACCACGGCGGAGGTGATGCATCGACGGTCAATTCCGTCCACCCTGGGCATCACATCATCAAATTGAGGGGGGCATCGTTTCCCCCAGGTCCCGGCGATCCCTAGAGACTCCCTCCGAAGTCCCATCAACGCCCACCAGCAAGAACCATGGCAGTGGTGCCCCGATTTCTCCCATGGCGGCATCTAGGGACCTATATGCGCTTTGTAAAATCGAAGGGGCAGAGATGGTTTAGACCGAGGGGAGGATCGCCGCGGGTTTCATTTTATACCACGAGGTGCGGCCGGATGATGGGCACGATTACGCAACGGCGGCGCGCATCCACCGGAGCTCGCGGTGCACGTTGACTGAGGCGTCGAGGAGATAACGCTGACAATTGGGGCCCACACGACAGAGGAACGCGCCGAGCGCAAGCCACCGAATGGCGGGCCCATGCCGTTAGTGTCCCCGCAAGGAGCAGGGCTGGCGTGGGCATGGGTTAAGTGGGCCATGAGGAGGGAAACTGAAGATGGGCTGGCGCTACGCGGGTAAGGAGTGGGCCGGTTTGAGGGAATAGGCACAACAGGAGAAAAACTGTTTTCCTTTTTATTCATTTATATTTCTCACTTATAATTTTCAAATCCTCTTTCAAATTTGGTTTTGGATTTCAAATTCAATTAAATGCACAATCATAAGATCACAGCATGAAATATTAAATGTAATTGTATTTATTTATTTATATGTTATATTGGTTGTTTTATACATGCTTCAAGTCATAAGGTAGAGAATAATTCATACTATATTCATGTTAAGGTTTCATAATTCAAATTTAAGGCACAATCAAAATTTCCAGCATGATTGTGAATTTTGAGTTTATTTACTTATTTCTTATTTAAATGAATACCTCTAAATATACTTAGTAAAGGAGATATTTACCTAACAGAAATCTTTATCAAGAGTTACAAGTAGTACTTGAAGAGAAATAATCCATCTTAACAAATTGAAAACTCTTTTTATTATTTATTTCTTAGAACTGAACTTATGTTTCTATTTTATTTTAACTAACATTGATTCAAATAAAGAAATTCCATAGTATAATTATTTATTAGGACACTTTCCATGGATTAGTTTTACTAATCTCAAAAATCATAATTTTGGGTGTTACAAATCCTACCCCCCTTAACAGAAATCGCGTCCTCGAGATTTGTAAGGAAAGGGTGTATACTCATATTGTCTCAACATATATGCACAAACAAAAATCTCAGCATGATGCATAATTTATTAGCAACACATGGGGTCAAATAGACCTTATTATTCCTCCTAAAATAGTATCATACCATCTACTAACTAAAGTAACATTTAGGTCTTACAAATAGTAGTATATATATATATATATATATATATATATATATATATATATATATATATATATATATATATATATATATATATATATATATATATATATATATATATATGTGTGTGTGTGTGTGTGTGTGTGTGTGTGTGCGTGTGTGTAGCTTGGTGGAACTGGTGGTGGTGGAGGAGGTTGTTGTTGTCGTTGTCTTTCCAACTGTGCTTGCCTTATTTCACAACGTATCTCTAGCCGGTCCTGACGTATTTCTTCGCGTTCTTGTTTTATCTAATTTTGCAATTCGGTAACCATGTTTGCCATTTGTTGTATTAGCATCATTTGGGTGGCAACCACTTGATCGATTCCAACCGATGGAGGATTTGGTGGATTCTTTTCGGTTTGCTGTTGCCTGATAATCTCCCCTTCCTGGTACTGACCCTGAGAGTTAAAAGCATATGGTAGGAAAGAATTCTGTCAAGATAAGATAGATATGGGTGGGGCAGACTACATGATGTACATCAAAAGTTTGTTTGATGTGAGGTGGGGATAGATAGATTATACAATCCATCATGACTCTAAGGTTGGGTTAACTCTTATGCTCATGGTTGAGTTAGTCTAATGCACTAATCTAGGTTTAAGTGCATGACGGGAGAACAAGGTTTATAAGAGTAGGATCTTGTTATTTCACTAGTGCTCACTTGTTAAGTGACTCTCATTAGATTCTATGATTCTATTTATGAATACCATTTAGTTGAGCATATCAAGCTAACTTATTTTTTATGAAATTCCAGTATATATATATATTTAAGTGGAACTTCTAATTAGTATATATTTTCTTTAAAATTTTTCATGCCATTAGCAGGTGTGGTACAGAAACAAGGGTACATCATGTTTTAACTATTAGGTGAGTGTTGACATAGAATGTGTACTATGGCATAATCGAGCTTCCTTTGGGGTCTGAATTAGGGACCATTGGTTGTGGTCTTAGATGCCATTATCTGAGTTGGGATAACAATTGCGGTATATGGGGTAGGTAGACTAAATAAAGTTTTTCTTTGCTTTTGGAATGAATGAGTTGGGCAACCTATCACATAGGCTAGATCGTGGTTTCACGGACAAGTTGGTCTAAGACACCCATTTAAGTTTAAAACTCATTTATAGGGATATGGTTTAGTTAATTACTTGTAACATAGATTAGACCATATTAGACTAGGTAGGGTCTAGATTAGATTGGATATAACTAGATTAGACTAGTTTAAGTTGGATAGATCTACCAGGGTAGGATATATTAATATATGTTAGAATCTTTTGAGATGGGATGGATTATATGGGTAGGTAGATCAGAATTTCTGTTTAAATTAAAATAGAGGAGTTATGCAACCATCGAATGGTTGAGGTAGTTGCATAAGGCCAGGTTGGACTAAGGCTCCAATTTAGATTAAAACATCTTTGTCAGAGTAGGATCCAATCTTATTTTACCAGTATTGTCTAACATGTTTGTCCATTAGATTAGAACTAACCAGATTAGATGGGATCAGAATTAAATTGGTGTAACCAGATTAGACTAGATAAGATCTACTAAATTTATTTTAGAATAGATCATGTTTGTTACATTATTATGAGATAATCAAAGTTGTTGGGATAAGTATGCTTGTTAGGACAAGATGAGTCTCTAAGATTATGGTAGAATCTTTTGAGATTAGTTAGATTTGTTAGAATAAGATAAAATTCTTTCAAGATAAAATGAATCTATTAAGATAAGAAAGAATCTTTTAAGATAAGAGAGAATCTTTTAAGATAAAATGGATCTATCAAGATAAGAGAGAATCTATTAAGATAAGAGGGATCCATTAGGCTTGATATATGCCAATGGGGTATTTTTAGTTGGTCTAGTTTATCTTATAAACAATTTAAGAGGATAAGAGATTTTTTTAACACAATATGAATCTATGAGGATCAGATAGATACATTTAAGTTAAGAGGGATCCATTAAAGTAAGAAAGAATATTTTGAGGTAAGAGGGGTCCATTTAAAATAGATACACTTTAATGGAGGACAATCTAAGTTGTTTAGTTATCTCATGAATTTTATTTATGCCTATATGTATATGCAGATGTAATTGTGGAAATTACTCCACAACTAATGACACTCAATCAAAGTTCCAAATCAGACAAATATCATAAAAACAAACATTCAAGCATATAGATACCTATAAAAATAGTTTTGTTTTTGTTCCTAAGAGTAGGTATCATATTCCTAAGAGTCACTTTAGGCACAAGATTTCAAAGTGTGAAATCCACATTTGTCTTTAGAAAGAAAAGGTAAGAATAATCAGAGTCAAGCAGAAATAGATGAGAAATGATTAAGAAAAGTTTAGATAAGAATCAGAGTAAGGTAAGTAGGTAAGGGCTTGTCCATTTCTATCTAGGTTTCGTCCTACAGTCAACATTCCTCTGATACCACTTCTGTCACACCCGGATTTAAGGGACAAAGCTGGGTGCATCTCATACATGCGCCAAAGAAGACAACATATATAATAACAGAGTGTATAGAGATAAATGTCACAATAATCAAAGTACTTATTACATAGCGGAAGTCTTACAAAATAGAATATAAATATAGATCGAACTAAAATCCATCCTTGGCGCCAGAAGGAAACGCCACCTAGATCGAATCGAACTCCTGGGAGTGTGGCTCCTCTTGAACCACCTGTTCTTCTACTGTGGGGGGGTGTGAGACAGCAAGGGTGAGCTCACACATGTTCATTGCTCAACAAGTTGTGGGGAATAATGTGGCATAAACTCACCAAAGGTGGGGTTCTTGTAATGTGTAAAGCTGATCAACAATAGGGGTTAAAGCTGAGCATTGCTTTTAATAAGTTGGTCAAAATTTTATTAGCAATTACTAAATGTAAATAAATACCAAACCATAATAAATAATAATAGAACAAAATTAATAATAAACCCATGCATATGCAAATGATAAATTGAATTTAAGTTCCATAATTTAATCATGCGAGAGTCCTGAGCTGCTCATGACCGTGAGCTCGGCTAGTATACCAGTTTTACACTCTGTAGAGGTTGTACCCTGTACCCACAAGTCGTGTATCCCATGTCGCCAGGGTTAGCTAGACCCTTAGACACTACCGAGGTGAATGGCTAGGGATCCACTATGAGGCCTTTACAAAGTTTCACTAGCTTCCGAAAACCCGCTACAGTTTATTGCAAGAGCACTTGCAAGAATCCCTCGTCTGACCGCCATCGCAGCAAAATCAACCCATGACCCTCCTTGCATGCAACTCCCCTACTGCCCTTGCCCCTTTCAGGTAAAGTATTCTTCCACTAGCTTTCCTAATTAGTTAGCCAAGGGCGTCCCATTCCACTCTTGTGGTGGCACGTGTTTCTCAAGTTAAGCTCCATGTTCCAATTAACATTAATGATCTTGACATGAACATAAATAGAATAACAAAATAATTGGAACATGGATATAATAAAATATTATCCCAAAACCATGTAAAGCAATAGCAAAACTACCCAAATGCTTTAGGGGTGAACAAGGTAAAAGATAATCAGACTAGGGTGACCTATTGGGTCCCATCAAAATTAAACCTATTCATTTAATAGTGATAATAAAGAACATTATTGGGTAATAGAAGTGGTCTAGGGCACAACTTGCCTGACACTTGAGATTCCAGGTACCAGGTTGATTCTTCAAATCCTCGTGACCGCACTGCTAGTCGCAGCAATACAAATAGACATGCTATAGACAAAATTAAGATCACACCAAACATAAGATCATACTGCATAATAATGATATACGCGTTGCTACGAGATCGTGGAAACGAGAACCACTAAAGTCGGAGTTACGGTTAAGGAGTTATGATTTTATAGAGGATTTATGTGATTAAAATGTTAAACTATATTATAAATTGGTTAATATAAATCATATAAGAGGTTATTCTATAAATAACTATCTAAACTTTAATTTAAGTTATAAATTTACAATAAATTATATTTTGATGGATAATGATGAACACATTAACAAGACTAACCAACATAAGTTAATTAATGATCTAATCATAAAATAATGAGACATGGTATAATAAATGTTGTTACTGCGTAGTAAGTACTTATACGAAACTAGTGCAACTGGAATGAGTCAAATCGGAATTAAAACGAAGAAGTTATGAATTTATAAAGTTTTAAGTGTTGGATAAAAGATTAATTAGGATATTAATTTTAATTTGGGTTTCATGTCAAAATAGAGGTACTAAAGAATAAATAATAATATCATAAAATCATAGGAACTGAAATGAACTAAAAAGAAGCTAATATGAATTTTCTAGAGATTAAATACCATTCTGGAATTATTTTTATATTAAAAATTATCTCCTATATTCCTTTTCCCATTATCACACGGCTCTGGACTGCGCACATGAAATCTGAAAGACACATGGGCAAACCTACAAATGTTCCTAACACCCAGGCTACTCCGCAATGGAGGGCGGGTTTATTACGGTAAATCACAGGGGTTCTTTAGCAAAAAGGTTGGGCCTAAGGGCTATGGAGCCATTCTGGTCTTTGGATTAGACCTAGGACGGCACGAATTTGTTTGGCCTTTAAACGAACCTGTATTCAGTCTCATCCATGAGATGCCAGATCTACGACACAGGTTTTAAATCGCTGAAACCAACCCGAGCACGCAGGATCAGAATCGGACGGTCCCGCAAGCCCGAGCCCAAACAGTATCTGATTTCTAATCTCGACCGCCCATTCCCAATCCTACGGCGCAGGGCGCGTCTTCTTCCCTATGACCGAAGCCGATCAGAGCACCTGCGCCCTCGCTAGGGAGCACAACGGCCCACGACTAGCTGACGATCTAGCGCCCATCTACCCGAGCGGTTAGGTGCTACGTAAAGCCAGAGAGATGGCGAACGGTTTGGTGGTTTCCATACCTTGAATCGAGATGGCAACAGCCCCAATCACGCACCGCAGCGTCACCACAACAGAGGTGATGCATCGGCGGTCAATTTCATCTACCCCGGGCATCACATCATCAAATTGAGGGGGCATCGTTTCCCCCTGATCCAGACGATGCTCCAGAGACTCCCTCCAAAGTCCCATCGACGCCCACCAGCAAGAACCATGGCGGCGGTGCCCTGATTTCTCCCATGGCAGCATCCACGGACCTGTATGCGCTTTGCGAAATCGAAGGGGCAGAGATGGTTTAGACCGAGGGGAGGATCGCCGCGGGTTTCATTTTATACCACGAGGCACGGTCGGATGATGGGCACGATTGCGCAACGGTCGCGCGCATCCACAGGAGATCGCGGTGCACGTTGACTAAGGCGTGGAGGGGATAACGCTAACAATTGGGGCCCACACGACAGAGGGACGCGCCGAGCGTAAGCCACCGAACGGCGGGCCCAGGCCGTCAAAGTCCCCGCGAGGAGCAGGGCTGGCGCGGGCGTGGGTTAAGTGGGCCGTGAGGAAGGAAAGTGAAGATGGGCTAGCACTGCGCGGGTAAGGAGTGGGCCAGTTTGAGGGAATAGGCCCAACAGGAGAAAAAAGTTTTCCTTTTTATTCATTTCTATTTCTCACTTTTAATTTTCAAATCCTCTTTCAAATTTGGTTTTGGATTTCAAATTCAATTAAATGCACAATCATAAGATCACAGCATGAAATATTAAATATAATTGTATTTATTTATATGTTATATTGGTTGTTTTATACATGCTTCAAGTCATATGGTAGAGAATAATCCATACTATATTCATGTTAGGGTTTCATATTTCAAATTTAAGGCACAATCAAAATTTCCAGCATGATTGTGAATTTTGAGTTTATTTACTTATTTCTTATTTAAATGAATACCTCTAAATATACTTAGTAAAGGAGATATTTACCTAATAGAAATCTTTATCAAGAGTTACAAAAAAAGTAGTACTTGAAGAGAAATAATCCATCTTAACAAATTGAAAACTCTTTTTATTATTTATTTCTTAGAACAGAACTTATGTTTCTATTTTATTTTAACTAACATTTATTCAAGTAAAGAAATTCCATAGTATAATTATTTATTAGGACACTTTCCTTGGCTTACTTTTACTAATCTCAAAAATCATAATTTTGGGTGTTACAATTTTACTACACTTAATGTTTGTAGGCTTGTATCGTGCACTTAAGTGTAGGAGTTGTTTTAAACCCTAGTGCATGAACTCAGGATTCCTTTTGAGACGGATACTAGTATGGTAGGTCGAGTAGCTGCTATGCAAATTCAGGATCTCCGTAGAAGTCGAGTGATTTTTCAAGCATTCGCACAAGGTCAGGAATTGATTGTATCCACTTTGATAATGGAACTATGATGGTCGGTGGTCAAGGGTCCATGGGAATGCCTTGTCCAGGAGATGAAATTGGAATAAGGATTAATGTGTGGATACTTGTGTCAAGCGTTTCAAAGTACTAAACATATGTCGAGAAATATGGTAAATCCGTAAGCCTAGTACCTGAGTGAACCTATCAGCGGACATACCTCCCCACGTGTTCATGAGACAGGGTCTCCCATTCCGATTATGGTGGGTAGAAGTGCGGTCACTGCACGGCGGCGGTCGGGGTCAGTTGTAACACCCCTGGTGTTTAGCATATTTATCCACGGCATGTGCATCATAATGGCATTATCATGAGGATCATCAATCAAATTTTCACTTCCATTGAAACCTTCAATTGCCATAAATAGTTGTGAAGTGAACCCTTGCTTGCACCAGTAGAAGAACCTAATTCTCTTAGACTCAAACATTCTTAGAGCTCATTTAATTAATTTGGATTGATAGTGGTTAGTCTACCAAATCTTGAGTTCAGGTAATGATAGTTTCTTAAACTATATGTGATGATGTGATTTAGTAAATGTGTGCTTGGTGAATTAAGTTTCTTCACAAAACCAAAAAGAAAATGGGGACAACCCTGATTTTTCTAAGTCTAATCTTATACATCTTTTCAAACTTCAGCATGTTCAAAAAATAAATAGTCTTCAAATCACATTATCCCAATTACAAAACTTATAGAGAATTACTTAGGGCACGCCCTGTAAAAATTTGGTAAACTTTTGAATCCGTTTGACATGTTTTGACATGGTTAGACGGCCGGTTTCCACTGCTTTGTGTAGTGCTGACGAACCAATGTTTGGAGATCTATAATTCAAATTCTAGCCACTAAACCACCCTAATCCCTAGCAAAGCTCTAGCTGATAGAGAGGGGAACAAAACGGCTGAAGCGGGAGACGCTTTGAGCTCCCCATTTTTTCTCACTCGCGTCTATAGTCCGAGCAGATCGCGTCCGCCAAGTAGCACGTGCCTGGATGCATTGACGCCACGCCCTGCTCCGCGCCGCACTTGTCCGCGCGTGTGGACAAGCCAGCAGCCGCGCCTAGCTTCTTTCGGTCGAGCACTCCACCGCGCCCTGACTCACTCTCGCTCTCTACTCTCGTCTCGCTCTCACTTGCTCTCGCTCTCTGTTCGTCTTCCACCCATCACCGACCGCCATGGCCGTCACGAGCTAGCTCACGCCCGCGCCTCCACTGACCACCGTAGTCCACGAACCAAGTCACAACCGCTTCATTGTCAAGTGCGCAAACCCGGAGTCCTTGCTCGAGCTCGGAGAAGGCCCCGAGCACCACCGTCGATGCCACCATTCGTAGGTCTTCGTCGACGCGCGTGGACTGACGTTTCTGTCCGCGACCCTTTGAGCCAAGAACACCGTCGAGTTCGCCTTCGTCGACCGCACCTGTCCGAAACGTCACCTAGCTAACTTCACCGTCAGTACGACGATGACCAAGCCACGCTCGCGTATCTCTTTCTCTCAGTTCCGAGGAAGAAGTAGGATCTCTCGCGCGATTAAGCCTAAGCCAAGGGGTTTTTTTGCAAAATGCCTTAGAATCGGAAAAAAGTGGTTGAGGACCTTGTGGTGATCATTTGTAGTTAGTTGAAACCCAAGGGGCTAACATGCAAAGTGGTTTTTCTATTTTCCTTTTTCCTTTCTTTTTTTAATACGCAAAGAACCTTGGAAAAATCGTAACTCGAGTTTTTGAACCCAAAAGATTGTGAAATAATTTTGTAGGACTCCTTTAAGTCAGATCTACGGTTTAAGTATGTTGCATGTCAAGATTTGAGTGATTTTGTTCACGGTTGGAATATAAATATGAAAACTGAGTTTCTTTATAAGTAATAAAATAAATAGATCCAAGGCAAGATAAATATGATTCAATTTTTTGTCAGGTTCCAATAGGTATTGACTGTGATAGTTATTTTAGGGTCATGTTCTGTGGATTAATTTGTGTTTGTGGAATAAAAGATTAAATGGATGATTTCTTAGGGAATTAAAAATAAATAACAAAACTGCAATATAAAAATTTTTGTGAACAAACCCTATGTTAATAACCACCTCTGGAATTATTTGATCCAGCAATCATATAGAGAAATTTTGGATAATAAATGAAAAACCGAAAAAAGCTAATTTCTTTAGAAAATCATAGAAAAAGGGTTATAAAGGAATTGTCGGTGTAAATTTTTATGGTATGATATTAGGCCAAGTAGGGTATAGGAACAATATGGTATTTATTATTTGACTGGTTTAGTATTTAAAAGTAGATCAATTTGATTTCTACACCATTTCTTATTATTTTTATGCAATCAAAAACATGGGTCCAAAACCTTTGGAATTTCTGTGGTAAAGAATGCTAGTAAATTATTATCTGTTAAAAATTTTTGTTGTAAATTTTAAACTAATCAAATGGTAGTCTCAATATAAGTCCAACTAAGTGATATACCAAAAGTCTATGTAATTAGGAGAGATTCTAGATCAATAATAAGTTACTTCGAAATAATTTAGGGGGGTTACTTCTATGGAGTTCATTAAAGTTAATCAAATCCCTCTTTGCTAGGAAGTAACTAACCTCTGAGAGATAAGGAAGCTTAATGAAGAATATAACTTAGTGTGTCTAAACCCATAGGTGTAAGATAATTCGAAATGTTTTATAACTTAACCTATGTGAAGTCATGTAGAGTCCGTAAACAAGAGTCAGGACCAACCAAGAAAAGATAGACTACATGTTCTTGGACGATGTAGACTATCTTATAGAAGCTCGCATGTAATAGATCGATTTCGACATACTTGTACATCACATGCATCCATACGCATCATACATCTCTCTCATGAAGCATCATGTATCCTCATACTGCATACATACATCATACAGGATCACAGGAGGAAGTACCAGTGGGAATTGTCAAGGAGCTGCCAGGAATTCTTGTGGAAGAGGGTGAACCTGAAGCTGAAGCTCAGGAGTGTCCTGATCACCGCCCCAGTTCCTTTGAGAAAGGCGAGCCCCAGCATCTAACTTCCTATATTTGTAATATTTTAATTTATTCACTGCCTACCTATATTGTTGCATTAGGTATAGGAGTTGATTGAAACCAATTGTTGCATTCACCTTGATCTATTGGTTATCTTGTCCTTGCCACCTATTTAAATTAAGCACGCTTTAATGCTTAGGCCTGCTTAGATGGTAGAAGTCGGGTGATTTCCTATGACCTGCGAGAATTAGGTGAATTTCTTATGCTTGACTGGAAGATGTCTTGGGTAATATCCATAAGGAAAAATAAAGGTTTAAGATGAGACCGGGCGGACTCTTATGGGTGCCATGTAGGCTATAGTGATCCCGCTGTGTCGATTAAGGACCATACCATTGTGGTCCCTCGAGTCATGTTGAATTTATGCCTATTCACATAGCTGACCGGATAACTCGTTCCAACCGCATAGCCAGCTGTGACGGAACCTCCCAAGTCATTAGGCCCACCTACAGTTGTCCTTGTCCAGTGGACCTCGGACAACCCTGTAGATGCTTCTAATCACTCGACAAGTTCGATATCTGTATCCTTTGCCTTTCCCAAGAGTGTTTCACCCGTCACGCAGATATTACAACACATCAGAGGAACGAATAGGCGGAAGCGAATTACAATAACCTAATGTACATTCATTAAAATATAGAAAGAGTGTTATTATTACATCACCAGGATATAAGAGTGCTTAAGTAATATTATTACAACCCTGGGAGGCAAAAACGCCTCCCGCATAGAAGTATACTATTTTTAAAAGGAGGACAACATCCTCCCGAGGCTTCACTCTTGAGATTTTTCTTTTGGCACCACCTTAGAGTAAAAGCAACAAAAGTTTGCTGCTTCCTCACCTACAACAACATGGGTTCGAAAACCCTGAGTACGAAGTGTACTTTCGCAAGTCTTACCCATCTAAAATAAAAGACTCTCAAGGATATGCTGGCTTGAGGGAGTCAAGGTAAGGCTTAATCAAGAATCAAGACTCTGTTTGCAAAAATGCTTACTAACAGTGGATCCTTAAAAATCCAGTTTTATTAGCAGGTTAAGTTATTACCTGTCACTAGAGTTCTTTCTACCCTACTTCAAGCACTTGGCCTATACTAGCCATTTTTTATCATTCCTTTAAGTTCACTGGAATGCTATGTGTAGGGCAGTGATCAAGTCTTCATGTCCGAGAAGTAACGGCGATCCGAATCGATTAATACCCAGCTGGGGATCTCTAATCACACGACATATGTAGCACTTAACCCTTGCATATGTCAACTCGCCACCGGGGTTCTTAAGACCATATCAGGTTCACGCCAACCGAGAGCACAGATACACCACCGTCCAGCCTCTTGCCACGGAGGGTACATGCTACTCTCGCCATCTCTCCACTCCCATTGCGTGTTGTCTTATTCTGGTATTAGTCTGCCCGAGGCAAAGCTTACCCATGATGAGGCATGTGATCAGTTAAAAGGTCCTCAATCATCAAGCCAACATCGAGATGGTCCTTAATCGACTCAGACGGAGACACTACACCGAGACTCTCTTGTCGTGCAAGTCACCCGTCCGGTCTCAGCTTTATCATTTTAAACCCAAAGTTTGGTACCTGTCAGAGGTACATCTTTTCTGATGTTGAATCCATCACGGCCATGATGGATCCACCATCAAGTTTTATCTTTGAAAACATCCCATCCCACTTGAAGCATCATATTTTGTCAAAACAAAACATTTTGTTTTCTAGAGCAAGACTAAGCATTAGAAAAAAAAACTTTTCATAAAACTAGGTGATCAAGGAAAAGTAATCAATTTTCCAAGGAAGGAAATGCATCAATTATTTAGCACACAACTCCTATCACTTAATGCGTCAAGCAAGTGAGAAAGATTTTAAAATAGCAAGGAGGTGGCAAATGCACCAGGGCTTGCCTTGTTTTGTAGGAGAGTCAGGCTCTACTCCACAAATATCAAAATAAAAACAGTTCCCGGTAGGTGTGTCTTCAGGTGGTGGTGGTGGTGTAGCTCCTTCTCCTTCAACCACTACTTCTTCCTCGTTCTCTATATATATAACCATATATATATATGTATATATATATATATATAACCATGAATGCTCATGTGATGTTTATGAAAATGCAATGATAATAAAGGTACATCATATTACGTCTTGAATACAATTTTCCTTCACGGTACTCGAGGAAACTAGGGATTTTGGAGTCAGTTCTTTATTTCAGAGGGCAAGATATTACCTAGAAGACTAGAGTTTTAGGTTTAGGGATCAAACAATGTCCAAAGTAAGCCAAACTTCACCCAAGGTTTCTAAATATCATTTTAAGCTTATCCAAAAAGTTTGGTGATTTGTGGAGTCTTCAAGTAATTCCTAAAATTCCAAGAGACTAGGTTTTAGCTATTTTAAATACTTCATAAATCCTGGTTTGGACTAAAAATCTGGAAACCATTTTTATTAAATACTATAGAAATTTAGTAGTCCAGCAAAATTGGTCTCATATTTATAGCATTTTCCTAGAATTTTTCTATGATTTCCTAAGTCCGGTAGAAAAAGAAAAAGAGAAAGCATTAGCAGTACTGGGCTCAATCTGGCCCGAGACCGCCCACGATAGGCGAAATGCCCCCGCGCGTGCACCCGCGCTGATAACTTTGCATAAAGGCCCCTGGCATTTTAAACAACTTGAAAAGAGTCTAAAGCACTATTTCTTGAGTCACTAACAATTACAAACCCCCCTATACTTCTATTTCTTGACAGCTCTTGGTCCACGATGGGACAAAGTCGAACACCTGGCCGGAGTTATGGTTTCACGGCGATGGCGACCCGGACAGAGAGAAACAAGCTCATAAACATCAAGCATAAGTCTATTCGAGCAAAAACCCTCACTTAATTTGAAAGATTTGACCCTAATTGGAGCTTGTTCATGGTCATGGCGGCGTAATGACCCTGGTGATTGCGTTCTGGACAACTAACGAAAGTGATGCTAAAATTGAAGCTCGGGGGAGCTTCATGGGTTCACCAGAGACTATGTACACGTTTGAATTTGGACTGAATGGGGATAGGAAAGTGGGTCGACAGAGAGGGTGTCCGTGGCGGCGTTCTACGGGACGACTGGGTGTTCCGGAGTTTGGGCTTTGGTAAAGTTCAATTGGCCGACACCATGAGCAACACGGGGCTAAAAGCAAACTAAAACAAGAGGCAATTGGGTAGATACTAACCTAAGGAGAGCTAGCCACAGATGGGTCCTTCACGGCGGCGAAAGTGACCGATCCCAGGGAAATCCGATGATCTCCGATGATGGTGGATAGAACAGGGTGGCTAGTGAGCCATTAGCTTCGTAACTAAGAGACAAAGAGCAGTGCACGGTCAATTTGGATGACGGGGGTGAGGGCGTGGTGAATTTATAGGTCCGGTGATCTATGGCGATGGCCAAGGTGATAACCTTCACCGAATTTTGCTGGCAACCAACGACGTCGTCGGGCGCGGTCCTTTTCTAGGGGTTTGACAGTCTCGCCATGACAGTAACGCGGTCAAATCGATGATGCCGATGAACGGTGGGAAGCGGCGCCGTAGACCAAGCACGGCTGCAAAGATCAGTGACCGCGTGGCGGCCGGGATAGTTGCCCTCCACCGCGGCGATCTTACCCAATTCATGAATATCACCGCGAAGAGATGCCCGCCGAGTGCCTAACCGGAGCATGGCACGAATCACAGCATGAATCAGCGCCAGCGGCGAGGTGCCCTGCACCAGCGATATTTCTGGCACTGTTGCATCACGATTGTTCTTCAGAACAACTGACAGAGCACAATCAGGAGCAATTTTCTCCCAAAATTTATGTGGCAACTTCATCACCCATCTGTATCAAAGTTATGGATCTATAAATCATCTTCAATTTTGTTATAGCATCCCCAGTCGAATTCCTACTGGATGCTACTAAATAGATACTAAAGTTATGTTAATGTCACAGATGGCCAAAATTCAGTTCGAGAGCTAACTGACAGCCCAATTTCAAGCCTATTTATCTCTCATTTTTGTGTAACACTAGTGTTTAATTACTTAAGCAAATTTGTTCTCCATACATAGCTCTACAAATTTTCTATACTGATTATTAGCAAAGTCCTCAAGAATCCTGAGATGTAGAGCTCCAAAGTCAGCCCTATACAACTGATTTTGGACTTAGGCACATGAGAGGTATAGGGTGTCTTTTTGCAAATAATCCCAAATCTCACAATTTGATTTGCAAATCGTCAAATGTGTGACACATATGATTTGAGGTGCCCTAATACCTTGGTTTTTGCACTTTGGTCCAAAAGTGCACCAATTTTACACTTAGCCCCCTAGGGTTCCAAGTTAGGGTTTCCCAGGGGTCTTTTTAGGGTTTTTAGCACTTTAGGGTTTGGATGCCACTCAAGTCCTTTCAAGAGGATATCTTAGGATCATTCCTCATATTTTTGATGTTTTCACAAATTTGGGCTTCCCTTATATCCATAAGCCCTGATTTAGGGTTAAGTACTTTACAGTAGAGTTAACCACACATCAAGTCTTATCAGTACAACATTTTTGAAATTTTTACCTAATGAATGCACTCTAGGTATGACAAACACATGATATGCCCATGCACATGATGTTATGCTCAAGTTTTAGTGACAGTAACACCAGGGGTGTTCCATCCTTCCCCGCATAAAAGAATCTCGTCCCGAGATTTAAAGTCCTAGGGCAAGTAGTGGAAAAGGAAATGCTTCATATTTTTATTTCCTTATTTCTTGTACAAAGCAGGGGGTGGTATGGGCTTATTCCATCCTTACAAACAATTGTACATATCTCTCAAATTACATGAAGCTAAAAAGCTCAGGAAATTCTTTTCTAAAAAGTCTTGGGTTTCCCATGTAGCTTTATCTTCAGTGTGTTGGTTCCATTGTATCTTATAGAATTTTAGAACTCTTCTTCAGGTGACCCTTTCCTTTTGATCCAAGATTTGAATAGGATGTTCGGAATATGTTAAGTCTGGTTTCAAGTTAAAATCCATCACTTCAATAGTTCAATCTAGAACCCGAAGACACTTCTTCAATTGGGACACATGGAGCACATTGTGCACCGCAGACAATGTTTCGGGTAGCTAGAGTCGGTACACCACTGGTCCACATCTTTCAAGGATAGGAAATGGTCCAATGTACCGGGGTGCAAGCTTCCCTTTTACACCAAAACGAGTCACACCCTTCATAGGTGATACTTTTAGGTACACATAATCTTGGACTTGAAAGTATAAGGGTTGGCGTCGTTCGTCTGCATAACTCTTTTGTCGAGCTTGTGCCTTTTTCAAGTTATGTATAATTCGTTGAACTTTTTCTTCCATTTCTTTAACTATATCAGGCCTGAAGAATCGCCTTTCTCCCGGTTCAAACCAATTTAATGGAGTACGGCATCGTCGTCCATATAAATGCTTCAAAGGGTGCCATCTTGATGCTCTCTTGATAGCTGTTATTGTATGAAAACTCTGCCAATGGTAAGCATTCATCCCATTTCTGCGGGAACTCTAGAACGCATGCCCGCAACATGTCTTCAAGTATTTGGTTCACTCTCTCAGTCTGCCCACTGGTTTGAGGATGATAGGCCGAACTGTGGAGCAACTTAGTACCTAGAGATTTGTGGAGTTCTTCCCAGAATTTGGATACAAATTGTGGTCCATGGTTTGACACAATTGTTTTTGGGACCCCGTGTAGACTGAGAATACGAGCAATGTAAAGTTCCGCATATGTGATTACTGGATACTTTACCTTGACTGGATGAAAGTGGGCAATCTTTGTAAGTCGATCAACTATAAACCAGATAGAATCAAACCCTTTTGCTGTCCTGGGTAATCCCACAATGAAGTCCATGCTAATGTCCTCCCATTTTCATGTCGGGATGGACAAAGATTGCAGTGGACCAGTAGTCTTCATGTGTGTGGCTTTGACACGCCTACAGTTGTCACATTTTGCCACATAGCGTGCAATTTTGATCTTCATTTTTGTCCATCAATAATGCTGCTTTAAATCTTGATACATCTTAGTGCTTCCAGGATGGATGGAATATCGACTAAGATGTGCTTCATCTAAAATTTGCTGGCGGACATCATCATCTTTATGCACAACTATGCGGTTATTAAACCATACTACGCCTTGATCATCCTTTCTGAAACAGTTTGCTTTACCAGCTTTTATCTTCTCATTAATGTGTCTCATACCCTTATCACTTCTTTGTGCATCAATAATCTTTTGCAGAAGAACCGACTCAAGCTTCAATTGGTTTAAGGTTCCATGTTGAATCATTCCCAGGTTTAATTTCTCCATTTTTTGGCATAATGTGATGTCAGAAGTCCTACTGTAAGACAATGGCAGGAAGCCTTGCGACTTAGTGCATCTGCCACTACGTTGGCCTTGCCTGGGTGATAGTGAATTTCTAATTCATAATCCTTAATCAGCTCAAGCCATCTCCTCTGCCTCATATTTAGTTCTGACTGGGTAAAAATATACTTCAAACTTTTATGATCCGTATATATATGGCAGATATTTGCCAGCAGATAATGACACCATATTTTAAGGGCACGAACAACAGTAGCTAATTGTAAGTCATGAGTTGGATAATGTTCCTCATGCCGGCGCAACTATCTTGAAGCATATGCTATAACTTGGCCCTCTTGCATCAATACACATCCGAGGCCACTGCCCGATGCGTCACAATATACCTCAAAAAGCTTCTTAATGTCCGGTTCAGCCAATACTGGAGCAGTGGTCAATAATACCTTCAGTTGCTCGAATGCTTCATTCCTTTTTGTGGACCAGTTGAATTCGGTGTCATTCTTCAATAGACTTGTGATTGGCTTCCCAATTTTGGAGAAATCCGGGATAAATATGTGATAATAGCCAGCGAGTCCAAGGAAACTTCGGACTTGATGTACAGTAGTTGGTGGTTTCCACTCTAGAACATCCTTGACCTTGCTAAGATCTATCGCAATCCCATTTGCAGACAATACATGTCCCAAAAATTGGATTTCCTCCAACCAAAATGCGCACTTGCTAAATTTAGCATATAATTGATGTTCACTTAAGCGTGTTAATACGATCCGTAGGTGCTGAGCATGCTCCTCTTCATTCTTGGAATATATCAAGATATCATCAATGAAGACCACCACAAATTTGTCCAACTTGAGCATGAATACCGAGTTCATTAGATATATGAAGTGGGCAGGAGTATTTTTCAATCTGAAGGACATAACCAAATATTCGAATAATCCGTACCGCGTAGTAAATGCGGTCTTGGGTATATCTTTGGGTCGGATACGGATCTGATGATAGCCCGACCTGAGGTCAATTTTAGAGAATACCCTTGCTCCAGTAAGTTGATCGAATAAGATATTGATCCGGGGAAGAGGGTACTTGTTCTTGATTGTGACCTCATTAAGGGGTCTGTAGTCCACGCACATCCGAAGCATTTGATCCTTCTTCTTGACAAAGATTGCGGGACATCCCCAAGGTGATGAACTGGGCCGAATGAATCCCTTCTCTAGTAGATCTTGTAATTGAGTTTTGAGCTCTGCCAACTCATTTGGAGGCATTCGGTACGACCTTCTAGAAATAGGAGCCGTATCGGGCTTCAGTTCAATCACAAACTCTACATCTCTTTTTGGAGGTAATCCAGGCAGATCTTTTGGAAACACATCCGAGAATTCACATACTACCGGAATATCCTGGATTTCTGGTATGATTGCTTCATAGATTCATCCAAATGGTTTAGCTGGAATAGCTACAGGGATGGACAAGAGAACCTCTTCATGGCCATAGCTCAACCTGATGGTTCTTAAAATCAGTGTTGAGGATAGCTTTATGCTGGGCTAACCAATTCATGCCTAGAATTACATCTATATCTTGGCCTTTCAGAATAATCATATTGGTGGGAAAATCCCGTTCAGCCAATGTTACTGGCACATTGAAGGCCATTTCTTTAGTAAATATTTGTCCCCTAGGCAAATGAATAAAAAACCCTTCCCTTGATTCAGTGCAAGGAATGCAATATTTCTCCATGAATTTCTTGCTTATGAATGTATGTGCAGCACCAGAATCAAAGAGAATGACTGCTGGGTGATTGGCCACAAGAAACGTACCCATCATAACCGGGTCTCCCTCCGGTGTAGTGGCCACTTGAGTGTAATATATTCGCCTAGTCTTTTTTGATATTCTTGCCCGCTGAATTATTTGCCATGTTTCCCTTGCCTGGATTTGAGCTCCCTGAGTTCTGCTGATTGTTGGCTTTATTCTGCCTCGGATATGGGTAGTCTTTGATGAAATGACCAGACTTCCCACAGTTGAAGCAGCCAGTTGAGGAACTAGGGAGGGCGGGGAAACGAGCACCTGGGGCACTCGGCTGACTTGTAGAAGTGGGGGCAGTGGCAGGGCGAATGAAGATATGTTGTTTGAATGGGTAGGAGGGTGGGTGAGATGAAGAACGATTCTTATTAACAGGTCGAATTACCAACCTGGTTCGCTTTTTAGGTCCCTGATTTGACCTGTCACCTCCAAATCCCTTTGATTTTCCCTGGCCTATATTCTTAGCTTCTACAGCCAATGCCGTACTGACGGCTCTACTGTACGTAAGATCCAGGCAGGTAGCCATTTTCCTTTGGAGCCGGTCGTTGAGGCCTCTCATGAAGCAATTCTTCTTTTTCAGGTCAGTATTTACTAGGTCAATTGCGTATTGGGATAAATGACTAAATTTGTTGAGATACTGCATGATAGTATCTCCCCCTTGCTTGAGTCGCATGAATTCCTCTTGTTTCATGTGTAGCACTCCTTCCTGGAATATAGTGCTCACGAAACGCTAACTTAAATTCAACCACGTTACCTAATGTCCGGCAGGTTGAATGGCCACAAATTTTCCCCACCCAGTACTAGCAGGGCCTCTTAATTGTTGAGCAGCGAATAACGGCTTCTGTGTTTCAGTGCAACAGATCAAGCCGAACTTCTGCTCTATTACCCTGATCCACTCATCAGCTTCAAGAGGGTCTTCAGCTTTAACAAAGAGTGGGGGACGCATTTTAGAGAAATCTAGATAAGAGGTTTCACAGCGGCCCCTATGGAGGAACTCTTCCGCCTTACTGCTGGAATTGATTACCCGCCATCTCACGTAAGAAGCGGATATTGTCGGCGGTCGCATTGACCAAGGCAGCGATAGCCTCGGCCAACGTTGGCGGTATAGGTGGTGGATTAGGCGTGTCTTCCCGACCACGGGAAGTACCCACACTATCATGCGCACAAGTCCTTAATGGCATCTGAGGCAAAGAAACATTTGGAAATGATATAGACTCAAATGTACAACATGACTATATTACCTATTTTACATTAGTAAACTATACTACTCTAGTATTTATCATCTTTGGTTGCTTCACTGTCTGTTGTAGGGGACCGCTCGTTAGCCAGGTTCATAGGAGGAGGGGGCTTAAAAAGGTCCAATTCCCCACCAAGTCCTTCACTTGCTGTTCCTGAGGGTCCGACTCCTATTGCAACAGGGTCGGAAGGCACGTATGGGTGCAGTCATGAATACAGTACATGGACTTCCTCATGTAAAATATTGCAATACACCTACAAGTTGTCAATGGCCGCACTAAGCTTTGCCACACGGGCTCAAGCTTTGGCTTCCCGGTCCCAAGCAATCGAACGTGAATTGATAGCCCAATCGATTGCCAAATCTCGTTCAGCAAGCTCGTCTTGCAGATGTCTAATGTCAGCTCTCAACTCATTCATACGCTGACCATCTTCTACCCACACCCTGTTTCGGTGACGTAGCTCCGTCCAAAGCTGCTCCACTTGGGCTTCTAGGACTCCGATGGGGTCGTTACTGCTACTGCTGCTCCCTTCATGTCGTGGAGCCATCTGATGCCGAGGTACGCTAATAGGTCCAGTGGACTTATGCGCGGTTTTCTTCATGCGCGGCGGCATATCTCCATAAGGGGGAAAACTTTATTATTATAATTTTTAAACATGATGCATGCATAATTACTGGAATCAACCTTCGTTGATTCCCAACCTCCTATACATTGCACTCTATTACCTGGTCTTACAAGATGAGTACTTCTGAAAGTAGTAAGATAAGAATGAAAGAAATTTTTTTTAGATAAGCATTTGAAAATTCTTTTTGAAATGCCTCATAATATCTGAAGAGATGGGCCTCGCTCTGATACCAGCTGTGATGGAACCTCCCAAGTCATTAGGCCCACCTACAGTTGTCCTTGTCCGGTGGACTTCGGACAACCCTGTAGATGCTTCTAATCACTCAACAAGTTCGGTATGTGTATCCTTTGCCTTTCCCAAGAGCTGTTTCACCCATCACGCAGATATTACAACACATCGAAGGAACGAATAAGCGGAAGCAAATTACAATAACTTAATGTACATTCATTAAAATATAGAAAAAGTGTTATTATTACATCACCAGGATATAACAGTGCTTAAGTAATATTATTACAACCCTGGGAGGCAAAAACCTGTGGCAGAACCGCCCGAATTATTCCAGCTTAAGTGCCTAAGTTACGCCTCAGGGGCCGCAACACACTTAAATCGGAATAACCCGTCAGTCCCTTAGATCTAGTCTGATAGAGCCACTTAACCAGGATCAAATGCCACAAACTCACTCGAAGGTGAGTCACAGAAGAAGTACAATAAAACAGGAAACCTCAAATTAAAATACTAGAGTTATTACATAAATCGGAGTTTGTCATGTAGCTGACATAAGTTCACAAAATAAATTGCAGCGGATAATTGATATCGTCGAAAGCGAGGAATAGGGCAAGGCCTAGCCCACTACTCCTCCTGCTCCTCTCCTGCCGAAGCAGCACCCCACTCTTCCATCCAAACCGGTGGCAAGGGTGGTAGGCCAAGTCACACCATCAGCCATATCCTAAAGCGTACCTGCAAAAATTATGCCACAAGCAAGGCTAAGTATACTAATACTCAGCTAGACTTACCCGGTGTGAGGAATCTACTCCTCTACCTCCAGACTATGCAGCTATTTTGCTGAGGGGTTTGGTTTGCCAAAAGCACTAGCTGAGTCTAAAGTCCATTTTTAGCTTTTTCTAATTCTAGCATAATTAATTTAGCTAAGTTTGCTCCTTCTAAGCATACATGGTAGCAAGCATTTAGTACAATCAACAAGTTAACTCATGTAAAACCTCATTTCACTTCTTACTCAATGTAGTACAAGGGGTCAAGCAGTCTCATTAGCTGCGAGAAGCAGACAATTCAAATCGAGTTTTAAACCTTGCAAGGTAAACCTAAACACACGACATGTAGGGGCACTCTGTCCCTACACACGTCAACTATCCCCATCGATCCCACGTTCGCGGCCAGGGCTCACCGCCTTGGCATACAATGCTCCACTGACCCCGGCTGCCGCCGTGCAGTGACCGCACTTGTACCCACCATAGCTAGCATGGGAGACCCAGTCTCAGGTCGTGTGAGGGGTAAAGTCCGCGCTTGGCTTCACTCAAGTACTAGGTTTACCGGTTACCATATTTCCCGGCTTCACTCAGGTATCCACACATTAATCCTTAATTCCTTTTCCCGTCTCATGGACAAGGCATCCTCCCTAGATCCAAGTCCACAGACTATCATAGATTCCGTTATCAAGATGAATACAATCAATTCCTGACCTCGCGCGAGTGCTAGAAAAATCACTCGACTTCTACCGAGATCCTAATTAGCATAGCAGCTATTCGACCTAGCATACTAGTATCCATCTCAAAAAAGAAATCCTGAATTCATGCAACTAAGGTTTCAAGTTACTCCTACACTTAAGTGCACATTACAACCCTACAAACATTAAGTGTAGTAAAGTAGCATATATAAACGGTTATGCATAAAACCGGGGCTTTCCTTCAATTGCTGGGGCTGCAGGGAGATCGTCGATGGCTAGTCTCGGAAGCTTGCTCCTGATCTTCCTCTTGGACAGCTCCTTGCTCAGGGATGAGCACGTACTCTCCGTTAGCGAGATTGCAGTCTAATGAATGCAATGAATAAGATACATGCTTGGCATGATATGTAATTTAGCAACTAAAATTGGATGGGGAATGATCAATTTAATATGGAGCTTATTCTTACTATTGAAGATTTTTGTGATACACTCAGCAAATTAGGGTCAAGTTTGGTTAAGCTAATTGGTAGCTCACTTGATGTTCCACTGATTTCTTTTTAGTGTCTTAGTGATAGTTTTATTAAGATTCCTAGCTGAGTTTATTGGGGTGAGATTTATCATTCTCTCTACTTTATCTCTATTTCTCTTATGCTTTTAAGGTGAGTTTGAACTACGAGGTAGCTTAATAAATTTCCAAAAATTCTGCAAAAATTTTAGTGGCTTCTCACTTGAGTATAACTCTCTGTCTCAAAATTTGAGTCTTAAAAAGTGAGTGGTCTTCTCTGTATAAAATTATCAAATATTAGAGAAGAGAGGGTGTTTTGAACTACAACTCCCCTTTTACAGTGGGTTGTTCTCTAAGACTTATTTTTGCTGGCATTTAGATGCTATAACATGACTTTGTACAAAATTTCAGCCACTAATACGTGTTAGTTATTTTATTATGATTTCCTGAAGTTTCTAGCCAAAGGGGTGCTTTCTACTACCACTATATTTGAAAAATATCAAACAATATATTTCTAATTTTTTCCATCTTCTACTTTGTGCAAGAGCAATCATTCTAAATTTTGGTAACTTTTTGCTTAAGGGAGAGGGTGGTAGGAATTTCTTGAATTAAATGGCCTTTTTTATGAAGTATTGACAATGGGTATTACTTTGTAGGTTTGAATAGGTTTTACATTTTTCTCTGGTGGTTTATTCCCTTACTAATATGATAAAAATTTATTTGCCCACTATTGCACAATTCTTGGCTTACTTATGATTTAATTGAAATATGGCTCAATATCAAGTTTTATTTGTTCAACCTACTTAATATGATGGGCTGGGGTGTTTACCATTTTTGCGGTGGTGTCCTAGTGGTTACAAGGCTACTAAATTTTTCTTACCAATTTTGGAATTGTTCTTATATTTTTATTAATGGCCTTTCTGGTTTTATTAGTGCCTAATAAAATATTTCACCTTGAATTTGTTCTGGACTAGGGTCCCTTTATTTTTCCTAGGTTCCTTATTACTCAAGTGGACTAGGAAAAATATTGACATCTAGAGTTCATTATTTTCTAATACCTTTCTCATTTTCCTAAGTTTTGGGGCAAATATGGCTTTTAATAAGTAACTTTGCTTAAATCTTCAATACTGGGGTGCTTACTATTTTTAAACAGTGTCTAAGTGGGGTTTATACTTCTACAAATTTTCTTAAGTTCAGCACAGAAGCATAACAAATTTTCTTCCTTTTAATAAGGTTTGGGCAGTTTCCTTATTTAATTTTAAAAACTAAAAATCAATATAAAAACCATAAGGTTCACTAATTTTATGTGATAGTTCATAATATTTTGAATCCAGTAAAATTGGTTTGACTAAATTTGGTGGAATATTTCTCAAGATATGAATTTTCTAAGTTCTCTGCTGAATTGAAAAAGAATAACAGGAAATGGATAAAGGAAAAATGTTTTGCACTGGGGTCCCTGGCGAAAGATTTTCAGTGTATTACAGACAGGTCCTCGGTTCACTATTCATATGAGTCTATGGCTCTGCAGAAAACCCTCTAGGGTTTTGCAAAATCGAACTCGCAGTCCTTCCCTAATGGAACAGTGGCCATGGAGGAAGAAAGGGGCGGAGGAGCTTACCGGCGGCGAGACTGCTCTGGTGAGGTGGTCGAGGATGTAGGGGAGGTCTTGAGGGTCACGGCGATGTGCGGGTCGCCATCGGGAATGGTCGGAGTCAGCCGGTCCACGTGCGCAAGCGGAGATGCTCGTCGGAGGCGAGGAATCCGGCCTGCTCATGGTGCGATTGTCCAAGTGAACCGGTCAGTGAGCTTCACCAGAGGTCAAGAAGGACAGGGGTGCAAGGAATTAGAGAATGGGTCACCGGATTGCTCAGTCCAGACGCGGCGGCGGGCGATCGAAGTCCGGCGAGGGTGAATCCGCCTCTTCGTTGAGGCAATGCCTCGGCTCAAGCTTGGAGAAGCTTCATAGCTTCACGGGGAAGTGGTCTAGGGGCTGGGGCGAGGCTAGGGGTCAACAGAAGAGGCTGGCCGCAACGGCCGTGCTCGGGCAGTGATGGTGGGCGGTGGTGCTCACTTTCCACGGCGAACTCCGGTGATCTCTGGCTCGGGCGAGCTTTGGGTGCGCGAGTGCAAACGGCTAAGGACTCTAGGGGCATTTATAGGCGAGGGCGAGGTGCAGACGCGCGGGGCGGGGCGACCACGTGTGGGGAGCGCGCTGCCATGGCCAGTCCGCGCTCGGCCGGCCTGACACGACGTCGAGCACGTGGCTCTTTGCTTCTGTCCGAGTTTAAACGCTCATAGGTTGGAGATCTTCGCGTATTTGGGCATGATCACTGCACAAGATTTGCTCTTCCGACTTAGCTTGGTCGTTTATGTGTGGAAGTCGAGCGATTTGGGGCTGTGTATAGAGAGTTGTCGCGTCGCTAAGGTGGCAGTGTCACAAGGTCGAGTCCTGTGGTAAATCCATGTCAAGATCGTGTCAAACGGTGGAGATAGGTTTCCAAACTTTGTCATGGTGTGTTCCAGGAAATTTGGCTCTACTTTGCTATTTGGACTTGTTTGATTTAAGTTTTGAAAAATAGAGAACGAGGTCGATCTTTGGAAAGGGGCTGAAATTCAGATTTCTGAATTTCTCAATTTTCCCCAGGTGCATTAGTGTAGGGGCTGATTTAGGGATTTTGAAAAATTCAAATGGCAAAACATTCTTACTATATTTTGTTGGTTATTTAGTGTACTAAAACTTTGTTATTTGGTTTTTACCAAAATTTGTATTTTTCTCCCAAGCCTTTTCCCAAATCCCCTTTATGTGCTTAAATGGTCCACTTAGGATTAATTAGGGTTTGAGAGTTCTTCTTCCATTGAGGTTCATGACATGATTAAGGAGAATTTCTTAAGATAAAAAGACTCACTTCAACCTTTGTTAATAATTTTTTTGATGTTCATCCCTCCATTTGGTTCACATGTGATAATGGTTTGGGTTAGCTTAAGGAAGAAACCCTAGGTGACACTAGGGTGTCACAGCCTTCCCCCCTTAAAGGAATCTCGTCCCGAGATTCGGGTCGGAGTCCTCCCGGGGTGAAGTAAGGGTTAAAGCTTTCTTGATGTGGGTGATTTATTTATTAAGGTTCTTTGCAACTTTAGAAGGAAGTCCTTTTAATTTTAATCTTATCATTAACTCATTCTATTTTAGATCATTTTTCTTATGTTTTGATTCAAAGGGTAGGGGAGGGGTTGGGCATGATTACGTACCAATTCCGTTAGGTAGACAATCAGGGAAGTTGGAGCGCAGAAATTCCTCAGTCTCCCAAGTAGCCTCTTCCTCTGAGTGATTACTCCATTGGATCTTATACATCTTGATCGATTTAGCCCGAAGTTGATCTTTCTTTGCAATCCAGAACCTTGGAAGGGTACTCTTGGTACGATAGATATGGGTCTATCTCCAATTCTGGTCCTGCTATGATCTCGGTCAGCAATCGAACACATTTCTTTAGCTGGGATACATGGAACACATTGTGGATGGCACACATTTTTGGAGGTAACTTCAACTTGTATGCCACGGGTCCACATGCTTCTATGATCTCATAAGGTCCAATGTAACGAGGGGCTAACTTGCCTTTGATTCCAAACCTCTGCACTCCTTTGGTGGGTGATACCTTCAAATATACGAATTCTCCCACTTCGAACTGGAGAGGTTTCCTTCTCTTGTCATGGTAACTGTTCTGCCTAGGCCTGAGCAGCTTCTAGATTCTTCCTGAAGTATTTTGACTTTCCTTTCAGCTTCAGTCACTATGTCAGGTCCGAAAACTTCTCTTTCTCCAGACTGAGAACTATTGAGGGATGTTCGACACCTTCCTCCATAAAGAGCTTCGAAAGGTGCCATCTTTAGGCTAGATTGATAACTATTGTTATAAGCAAACTCTGCCAAAGAGAGGTGCTTATCCCAGTTCTTGCCATAATCAATCGCACAAGCTCTCAGCATATCTTCCAGAATTTGATTTACCCTTTCGGTCTGACCATCAGTCTACGGGTGGTAAGCTGAACTTCTGATCAGCTTGGTTCCCAAGGACTCTTGCTGTTGTTCCCAAAATCTGGCAACAAATTGGGCTCCTCGGTCAGAAACAATGGTCTAGGGCAATCCGTGCAAACACACGATTCGGTCAATGTATAGCTATGCATACTTCTGAGCCTTATCGGTGGTGTGCACAGGAAGAAAATGTGCCACTTTTGGCAATCGGTTCGCAATAACCCAAATTGAATCATGATGACGAGAAGTGTTGGGCAGACCCACAATAAAATCCATGCTGATGTCATCCCATTTCCACGAAGGTATAGATAGGGGTTGCAAAGCTCCAGCTGATTTCAAGTGGCTTGCCTTTACCCTCTGACATGTGTCACATTCTGATACATA
This sequence comes from Zea luxurians, assembly GCA_029449295.1. NCBI lineage: Eukaryota > Viridiplantae > Streptophyta > Magnoliopsida > Poales > Poaceae > Zea > Zea luxurians. The sequence continues at coordinate 5,124,983 of JAOPSE010000014.1, read as the reverse complement.
TTGGGCTATCTCCCTCTTCATTCTGGTCCACCAATACAAGGGCTTCAGGTCATGATACATTTTGGTGCTCCCTTGATGCATGGAGAATTTGGAGAGATGGGCCTCATCCAAGATTTTCCTTTTGAGATCTTTATTTTTAGGAACCACCAATCTGCTTTCAAACCATAATATACCCTTTCCATCTTGGCAGAAACATTTATACTTCTCTGTCTTCTGATGGAGGTTCTCCTTGATGATTTGTACTCCCTTGTCACTGAGTTGGGCCATAATGATCTAGTCTTGTAAAGTTGGCTCAACGGAAATGTGAGACAAAGCACTAGAAGGAATTCAGTTCAATCTTCATTTTGCTCAACTCATCACATAGGGTGTTGATATGAGAATCCATCATAACACAGTTGCATTGCAATTTCCGACTCAAGGTATCTGCTACCACATTGGCCTTCCCTAGGTGATAATGTACCTCCAGGTCATAGTCCTTGATCAGCTTTAGCCATCTTCTCTGTCTCATGTTGAGATCAGCCTGAGTAAAGTTGTACTTAAGACTCTTATGATCAGTGAAGATGTTGCAGTGGGTTCCCATTAAATAGTGCTCCACATTTTCCAAACCCAAAACAAGGAGGGTGGTTTTAATAATGTGGCTTCCCAGTTGAATAGGCACACTTCGGTTTAATTGGTTGGTCGCAATTTTATCTCCAGGTGTGGCTACCATAAATGACCCTTTTGTATGATAGAAAGGTAGTTGACATTTAGCACTGAACTTCTGGCTAATGAAACAATGAGATGCACCAGAATCAAACAGAATTAATGCAGGTTGATTAAAAACTAAAAAGATACCAGTCATGATGGGGGCTCCCTCAGGTAACTCCTCTAGAGTTGTGAAGTTGAGCTTCTCTTGCTTGACTTGTACCTTCTGCTTTCTTCCCTTGTCTTGATTTGGTGCTGGCATCTGCTTCTAGCTGATTTCTTGGGCAATTCTTGGCATAGTGGCCCACATTGCCACAAGTGAAGCACTGGTTCCCATTTCCCTGGCGGAACTACTGCTGTGGAGGATGATTGTTCTTTGGAGCGGGGGCTGAATTACGAGCGGGTGCTGGCTGCTGCTGCTGAGGTGGCCTGATCACCCATCTACCTACCTGTTGCTGAAATCCCTTGCTCTGATTGTGGGAAACAATCCTAAACCTCTGGGTCTGAGCGGAAGGTGCTGCCATCGATGCCTTTCTCTTCTTCTCTACCCGGTGAGCTATAATACAATCCTCCTGGGAGATGGCCAGGTTGACCAACTTATTAAAGCTATCAGCCCAGACAGTGTTGAGACGCTCACGCAACTTGGTATTGAGACCCCTGCGGAAGCGGTCTCTCTTTTTCTCATTGGAATCAGCATAATAACCTGCATACGGCAATACCATGCGGGTTCCTTGATTGAGTGCCTAGAAATTCATTCAGCTTGCAATCATGAATTCCAGTTGGGATATGGTGCCCTCTGAAGGTAGTCTTGAATTCCTCCCATGAAACTTCGTGACCAGCAGGTAGCGTAGCACGGAAGTGGTCCCACCAAGTCCGAGCAGGTCCACGAAGCTGCTGCGCGACAAAGCGAGCCTTAGTGTCATCAGGGCAGTCTCCCATGAGGAGGGGAAACTTGGACTCCACGACACGTAACCATACGTCGGCGTCCAATGGATCCTCTGCCTTGGTGAACAAGGGCGGCTGTGTACTCAGGAACTCCTGGTAAGTTGCTGCTGCCGGAGGTTGCTGCGGCTGGCCTCCACCATACTGATGAGGGTGGGGCTAGCGCTGCAAAAGCTACTGCAGAATCTCGTTCTGCTGGGCCATCAACTCCTACATTGTGGGAGCTAGAGGAGGTGGCGAGGGAACTTACTTGTTCTGCCTACGACGCTGCATAGCTGCCATCTGAAAACAGAGATTGTCGTCATTGTTATCCCAATTCACAATTTCGAACAACATGCTATCATCTCATATGGAAGGAAATTGTCATAATTGTAACATTAAGTTCAAAATGTAGATAACATGGTAACAAACAGCCATAGATCCCAAAAGTTCTCAAGGGTTACATTAGTTAGGGGAAGGTACCCGTAATCCTAGCCCAAAATCTGTCATTACCAAGCTCGCGTAGGTTCCTATCCTCCTAAAACGTCGGAACGACTGATCAACCCTGAGTAATGGAAGCGACACTGGATGCAGGTAAAGGGGGCATCACGGAGGCAGTCATACCAGCACCAGGGGCTGGTCCTACTCCTCAGGAGCCTCTTCTCCCTCGCTTCCGGCCCCATTAGCCTCCATCTCCAAGTGGTGCATGTACAGGTGGTCATTAGCGTCTTCAAGTTCCTGCTGCACAGTCATGGAGCTGGTTCTCCAAGACATCAATGGTGTTGTCTCGGATCTCCACCTGCTGCTCCAAGGTGGCGATGCGCTGGCTTAGCCTCTCCACCTGTAGGTCCTTCTCTACAAACTCGGAGGACAAGTCAACCACAAAGTCTTCTCGGCTATCGAGGGTGAGCTTGGTGGTTTGAGCAAGCTTAGCAAGGTGTGCCATAGCGTCGCTCTACAGGGCCTGAAGGCGGTACAGCGCACTCATTCACTGAAAAGTGACCCTCCCAACCAAGTCAGGATACATTGCCCATACGTCCTTCACATGGCTCATGCGGTTGCACCACATGGGGTCATCCTTCTTTTCAGCAGGGAAGAGTCCCAGTGCGTGCATCACCATCTCCAGGGGATGATAGCCATAGAAAGTTGTCAGGGTCTTCATCGCTGCCGCTTCAATGGTGTCGTCCATCCTGAATCCAATCGTCTCGGAGTTAAGAGAACGCCAACCCGGCTGAAGGGGATGAGCCTCCAGAGTCAGCCAGGACTCGGCAACATGGCACCCGATGCTCCTCGTACAGCTGCACTGTGTATAAAGGGGGCGTAGGGTAACTGACGGAGCTAAGCACTTCCCATAAGATGGAAGGAAAGCCATCGTGAGAAAGGAAATCAGAGCTGAAACGAGTGTCTCCTCCACTAGCAGGGGTAGGCGAGGTCATCTGCGGAAGGGTAGCAGAGGTAAAGATTATGGCACAAGAAGAAATAAAGGAACCTGAGTGTTAAAGGAAACGGGTTAGGTCAATTTTTTACTCCTTTAGCTTTTAATCTCTTTAGTTTTTATAATGCATGCATGCTGGAAATAACGTCTCCTCTTCGAATAAAAGAGTGCTCTTGGGGCATCCTTTAAAAGCTAGGGACTGGCCCATAGGGTCTACTTATTTAGCCACCTATTTCTCCCACTATTCCTAAGGCCTTTCGTCCTAGGTCTAGCGGTCTAGTCCTGACGATTCATACTAGTTTCTAAGCAAGTTTTAGATTTTTTGAAAATTGGTATTCATGGTTTATTGTTCTTCTCTGGGGTAGTATTTGCTCCGATACCAGCTATGGTAGTATTTGCTCCGATACCAGCTGTGGTAGAACCGCCCGAATTATTCTAGCTTAAGTGCCTAAGTTACGCCTCAGGGGCCCCAACACACTTAAATCGGAATAACCCGTCAGTCCCTCAGATCTAGTCTGATAGAGCCACTTAACCAATATCAAATACCACAAACTTACTCGAAGGTGAGTCACAGAAGAAGTACAATAAAACAGGAAACCTCAAATTAAAGTACTAGAGATATTACATAAATCGGAGTTTTTCAAGTAGCTGACATAAGTTCACAAAATAAATTGCACCGGATAATCGATATCGTCGAAAGCAAGGCCTAGCCCACTACTCCTCCTTCTCCTCTCCTGCCGGACCAGCATCCCACTCGACCGTCCAACCCGGTGGCAGGGTGGTAGGCCAAGTCACACCATTAGCCATATCCTAAAGCGTACCTGCAAAAATTATGCCATAAGAAAGGCTGAATATACTAATACTCAGCTAGACTTACCTGGTGTGAGGAATCTACTCCTCTACCTCTAGTCTATGCAGCTGTTTGGCTGAGGGGTTTGGTTTGCCAAAAGCACTAGCTGAGTCTAAAGTCCATTTTTAGCTTTTTCTAATTCTAGCATAATTAATTTATCTAAGTTGGCTCCTTCTAAGCATGCTTGGTAGCAAGCATTTAGTACAATCAACAAGTTAACTCATGTAAAACCTCATTTCACTTCTTACTCAATGTAGTACAAGGGGTCAAGCAGTCTCATTAGCTGCGAGAAGCAGACGATTCGAATCGAGTTTTAAACCTTGCAAGGTAAACCTAAACATACGACATGTAGGGGTACACCATCCCCACACACGTCAACCGTCCCCATCGATCCCCCGTTCGCGGCCAGGGCTCACCGCCTTGGCATACAATGCTCCACTGACCCTGGCTGCCGCCGTGCAGTGACCGCACTTGTACCCACCATAGCTAGCGTGGGAGACCCTAGTCTCAGGTCGCATGAGGGGTAAAGTCCACGCCCGGCTTCACTCAGGTACTAGGTTTACCGGTTACCATATTTCCCGACATGTGTTTAGTACGTTCAAATGCTTGACTCAGGTATCCACACATTAATCCTTAATTCTTTTTCCTGTCTCATGGACAAGGCATCCTCCCTAGATCCAAGTCCACAGACCATCATAGATCCTGTTATCAAGATGAATACAATCAATTCCTGACCTCGTGCGAGTGCTAGAAAAATCACTCGACTTCTACCGACATCCTAATTAGCATAGCAGCTATTCGACCTAGCATACTAGTATCCATCTCAAAAATGGAATCCTGAATTCATGCAATTAAGGTTTCAAGCAACTCCTACACTTAAGTGCACATTGCAACCCTACAAACATTAAGTGTAGTAAAGTAGCATATAGAAATGGTTATGCATAAAACCGGGGCTTGCCTTCAATTGCTGGGGCTGCAGGGAGATCCTCGATGGCAGTCTCAGAAGCTTGCTCCTGATCTTCCTCTTGGACAGCTCCTTGCTCAGGGATGAGCACGTACTCTCCGTCTGCGAGATTGCAATCTAATAAATGCAATGAATAAGATACATGCATGGCATGATATGCAATTTAGCAACTAAAATTTGATGGGGAATGATCAATTTAATATGGAGCTTATTCTTACTATTGAAGATTTTTGTGATACACTCAGCAAATTAGGGTCAAGTTTGGTTAAGCTAATTGGTAGCTCACTTGATGTTCCACTGATTTCTTTTTAATGTCTTAGTGATAGTTTTATTAAGATTCCTAGCTGAGTTTATTGGGGCGAGATTTATCATTCTCTCTACTTTATCTCTATTTCTCTTATGCTTTTAAGGTGAGTTTCAACTACAAGGTAGCTTAATAAATTTACAAAAATTCTGCAAAAATTTCAGTGGCTTCTTATTGGAGTATAACTCTCTGTCTCAAAATTTGAGGCTTCAAAGTGAGAGGTCTTCTCTGTATAAAATTATCAAATATTAGGGCAGAGAGGGTGTTTTGAACTACAACTCTCCTTTTATAGCGGGTTGTTCTCTAAGGCTTATTTTTGCTGGCATTTAGATGCTATAACATGACATTGTACAAATTTTCAGCCACTAATACTTGTTAGTTATTTTATTCTGATTTCCTGAAGTTTCTAGCCAAAGGGGTGCTTTCTACTACCACTATATTTGAAAAATATCAAACAACAGATTTCTAATTTTTCCTATCTTCTTCTTTGTGCAAGAGCAATCATTCTAAATTTTAGTAACTTTTTTGCTTTAGGGAGAGGGTGGTAGGAATTTCTTGAATTAAATGGCCTTTTTCATGAAGTATTGGCAATGGGTATTACTTTGTACGGTTGAATAGGTTTTACATTTGTCTCTGGTGATTCATTCCCTTACTAATCTGATAAAAATTTATTTGCCTAGTGTTGCACACTTTTTGGCTTACTTATGATTTAATTGAAATATGGCTCAATATCAAGTTCTATTTGTTCAACCTACTTAAAATGATGGGCTAGGGTGTTTACCATTTTTGCAGTGGTGTCCTAGTGGTTACAAGGCTACTGAATTTTTCTTACCAATTTTGGAATTGTTCTTATAATTTAATAATGGCCTTTCTGGTTTTATTAGTGCCTAAGAAAATATTTCACCTTGAATTTGTTCTGGACTAGGGTCACTTTGTTTTTCCTAGGTTCCTTATTACTCAAGTGGACTAGGAAAAATATTGACATCCAGAGTTCATTATTTTCTAATACCTTTCTCATTTTCCTATGTTTTGGGGCAAATATGGCTTTTAATAAGTAACTTTGCTTAAATCTTCAATATTGGGGTGCTTACTATTTTTAAACAGTGTCTAAGTGGGGTTTATACTTCTACAAATTTTCTCAAGCTCAGCACGGAAGCATAACAAATTTTTTTCCTTTCAATAAGGTTTGCGCAGTTTCCTTATTTAATTCTAAACTCTAAAAATCAATACAGAAACCATAGACTTCACTAATTTTATGTGACAGTTCATAATATTTCGAATCCAGTAAAATTAGTTTGACTAGTGGAATATTTCTCAAGATAAGAATTTTCTAAGTTCTCTGCTGAATTTAAAAAGAATAACAGGAAATGGATAAAGGAAAAATGTTTTTGCACTGGGGTCCCTGGCGAAAGATTTTCAGTGCATTACAGACAGGTCCTTGGTTCACTATTCATATGAGTCTAGGGCTCTGCAGAAAACCCCCTATGGTTTTGCAAAATCGAACCCGCAGTCCTTCCCTAATGGAATAGTGGCCGCAGAGGAAGAAAGGGGCGGAGGAGCTTACCGGCGGCGAGACTGCTCCGGTGAGGTGGTCGAGGATGTAGGGGAGGTCCTGAGGGTCACGACGATGTGCAGGTCGCCGTCGGGAATGGACGGAGTCGGCCGATTCACGTGCGCAGGCAGATATGCTCGTCGGCAGCGAGGAATCCGGCCTGCTCACGGCGCGATTGTCCATGTGAACTGGTCAGTGAGCTTCACCAGAGGTCAAGAAGGACAGGGGTGCAAGGAATTAGAGAATGGCTCACCGGATTGCTCGGTCCACATGCGGCGGCGGGCGACCGAAGTCCGGCGAGGGTGAATCCGCCTCTCTGGTGAGGCAATGCCTTGACTCAAGCTTGGAGAAGCTTCACAGCTTCATAGGAAAGCGGTCCAGGAGTTGGGGCAAGGCTGGGGGTCAACAGAAGGGGCTGGCCGCAACGGCCGTGCTCGGGTAGTTATGGCGGGCGGTGGTGCTCGCTTTCCACGCGAACTCCGGTGATCTCTGGCTTGGGCAGGGCTTTGGGTGCGCGAGTGCAAATGGCTAAGGCCTCTAGGGACTTTTATAGGCAAGGGCGAGGTGCAGACGCGCGGGCGGGGCAACCACGCGCGGGGCGCGTGTTGCTGTGGCCAGTCCGCGCTTGACTGGCCTGACACGGCGTCAAGCACGTGGCTCTTTGCTTCTGCCCGAGTTTAAACGCTCATAGGTTGGAGATCTTCGCGTATTTGGGCATGATCGCTGCACAAGATTTTCTCTCCCGACTTAGCTTTGTCGTTTATGTGTGGAAGTCGAGCGGTTTGGGGCTGTGTACAGAGAGTTGTCGCGTCGCTAAGGTGGCAGTGTCACAAGGTCGAGTACCAAGGTAAATCCATGTCAAGATCGTGTCAAACGGTGGAGAGAGGTTTCCAAACTTTGTCATGGTGTGTTCCAGGAAATTGTGCTACTTTGCTATTTGGACTTGTTTGATTTAAGTTTTGGAAAACAGAGAACACGGTCGATCTTTGGAAAGGGGCTGGAATTCAGATTTCTGAATTTATGAATTTTCCCCAAGTGCATTTGTTCAGGGGCTGATTTAGGGATTTTGAAAAATTCAAATGGCAAAACTTTCTTACTATGTTTTGTTGGTTATTTAGTGTACCAAAACTTTGTTATTTGGTATTTACCAAAATTTGTATTTTTCTCCCAAGTCTTTTCCCAAATCCCCTTTATGTGCTTAAATGACCACTTAGGATTAATTAGGGTTTGAGAGTTCTTCTTCCCTTGAGGTTCACAACATGATTAAGGAGAATTTCTTAAGATAAAAAGACTCACTTCAACCTTTGTTAATAATTTTTTTTGATGTTCATCCCTCCATTTGGTTCACATGTGATAATGGTTTGGGTTAGCTTAAGGAAGAAACCCTAGGTGACACTGGGGGTGTCACAAAACCCCTCCCGCATACAAGTATACTGTTTTTAAAAGGAGGACAACATCCTCCCGAGACTACACTCTTGAGATTCTTCTTTTGGCACCACCTTAGAGCAAAAGCAACAAAAGTTTGCTACTTCCTCACCTACAACAACATGGATTCGAAAACCCTGAGTACGAAGTGTACTTTCGCAAGTCTTACCCATCCAAAATAAAAGACTCTCAAGGATATGCTGGGTTGAGGGAGTCAAAGTAAGGCTTAATCAAGAATCAAGACTATGTTTGCAAAAATGCCTACTAACAGTGAATCCTTAAAAATCCAGTTTTATTAGTAGGTTAAGTTATTACCTGTCACTAGAGTTCTTTCTACCCTAGTTCAAGCACTTGGCTTATACTAGCCATCTTTCATCATTCCTTTAAGTTCACTGGAATGCTACGTGCAGGGCAGTGACCAAGTCTACATGTCCGAGAAGTAACGGCGATCCGAATCGATTAATACCCAGCTGGGGATCTCCAATCACACGACATATGTAGCACTTAAACCTTGCATATGTCAACTCGCCACCGGGGTTCTTAAGACCAGATCAGGTTCACGCCAACCGAGAGCACAGATACACCACTGTCCAGCCTCTTGCCACAGAGGGTACACGCTACTCTCGCCATCTCTCCGCTCCCATTGCGTGTTGTCTTATTCTGGTATTAGTCTGCCCGAGGCAAAGCTTACCCATGATGAGGCATGTGACCAGTTAAAAGGTCCTCAATCATCAAGCCTACATCGAGACGGTCCTTAATCGACTCAGACGGAGACACTACACTGAGACTCTCTTCTCGTCCAAGTCACCCGTCCGGTCTCAGCTTTATCATTTTAAACCCAAAGTTTGGTACCTGTCAGAGGTACATCTTTTCCGATGTTGAATCCATCATGACCATGATGGATCCACCATCAAGTTTTATCTTTGAAAACATCCCATCCCACTTGAAGCATCATATTTTGTCAAAACAAAACATTTTGTTTTCTAGAGCAAGACTAAGCATTAGAAAAAAAACTTTTCATAAAACAGGTGATCAAGGAAAAGTAATCAATATTCCAAGGAAGGAAATGCATCAATTGTTTAGCAGACAACTCCTATCACTTAATTCATCAAGCAAGTGAGAAATATTTTAAAATAGCAAGGAGGTGGCAAATGCACCGGGGCTTGCCTTATTTTGTAGGAGAGTTCGGCTCTGCTCCACAAATATCAAAATAAAAGCAGTTCCGGGCAGGCGGGTCTTTAGGTGGTGGTGGTGGTGTAGCTCCTTCTCCTTCAACCACTACTTCTTCCTCGTTCTCTATATATATACCCATATATATATATAAATATATATATATAACCATGAATGCTCAAGTGATGTTTATGAAAATGCAATGATAATAAAGGTACATCATATTAGGTCTTGAATACAATTTTCCTTCACGGTACTCGAGGAAACTAGGGTTTTTGGAGTCAGTTCTTTATTTTAGAGGGCAGATATTACCTAGAAGACTAGGGTTTTAGGTTTAGGGATCAAACAATGTCCAAAGCAAGCCAAACTTCACCTAAGGTTTCTAAATATCATTTTAAGCTTATCCAAAAACTTTGGTGATTTGTGGAGTCCTCAAGTAATTCCTAAAATTCCAAGAGACTAGGTTTTGGCTATTTTAAATACTTTATAAATCCTGGTTTGGACTAAAAATCTTGAAACCATTTTTATTAAATACTATAGAAATTTAGTAGTCCAGCAAAATCGGTCTCATATTTTTAGCATTTTCCTAGAATTTTTCTATGGATTTCCTAAGTCTGGCAGAAAAAGAAAAAGAGAAAGCATCAGCAGTACTGGGCTCAATCTGGCCCGAAACGGCCCACGATAGGTGAAATGCCCCCACGCGCACGCCCGTGCTGATAACTTTGCACAAAGGCCCCTGGCGTTTTAAACAACTTAAAAAGAGTCTGAAGCACTATTTCTTGAGTCATTGACAATTACAAAAAACCCCCCTATATTTCTATTTCTTCACATCTCTTGGTCCATGACGGGACCAAGACGAACACCTGGCCGGAGCTATGGTTTCACGGTGATGGCGACCCGGACAGAGAGCAACAAGCTCATAAACATCAAGCATAAGTCTATCCGAGCAAAAACCCTCACTTAATCTGAAAGATTTGACCCTAATTGGAGCTTGTTCATGGTCACGACGGCGGAATGACCCTGGTGATCACGTTCTGGAAAACTAACGACAGTGATGCTAAAATTGAAGCTCGGGGGAGCTTCGCGGGTTCACCAGAGACTATGTACATGTTTGAATTTAACCTGAACGGGGATAGGAAAGTGGGTCGACAGAGAGGGTGTCCGCGGCGGCGTTCTACGGGACAACTGGGTGTTTCGGAGTTTGGGCTTTGGTAAAGTTCAATTGGCCGACACCGTGAGCAACACGGGGCTAAAGGCAAACTAAAACAAGAGGCAATTGGGTAGATACTGACCCGAGGAGAGCTGGCCACAGATGGGTCCTTCACGACGGCGGAAGTAACCGTTCCCAAGGAAATCTGATGATCTCCGATGATGGTTGATAGAACAGGGTGGCTAGTGAGCCGATGGCTTCGTAACTAAGAGACGAAGAGCAGTGCACGGTCAATTTGGATTACGGGGGTGAGGGCGTGCTGAATTTATAGGTCCGGTGATCTATGGCGACGGCCAAGCTGATAACCTTCACCGGATTTTGCTGGCAACCAACGACAACATCGCGCGCGGTCCTTTTCTAGGGGTTCAACACGTCTCACCGCGATAGTAACACGGTCAAATCGATGATGCCGTGGATGAACGGAGGGATGCGGCGCCGGTGACCAAGCACAGCCGCAAAGATCAGTGACCGCGTGGCGGCCGGGATAGTTCCCCTCCACCGCGGCGATCTTACCCAATTCATGAATATCGCCGCGAAGAGATGCCCGCTGAGCACCTAACCGAAGCATGGAACAAATCACAGCGTGGATCGGCGCCAGCGGCAAGGTGCCCTGCACCAGCGATATTTCTGACACTATAGCATCGCGATTGTTCTTTAGAACAACTGACAGAGCACAATCAGGAGCAATTTTCCCCCAAAATTTATGTGGCAACTTCATCACCCATCTGTATCAAAGTTATGGATCTATAAACCATCTTCAATTTTGTTATAGCATTCTGTTGGGGGCCTTCGGCTTCCGAAGGTCCTCAAAAACATGATTTAACAATGTTTCTGGAAGTATAATGCATGAACAGGTATCTTCAGACTTGAGTTAAAGCCACAGAGTGAAGAAGCACGAAAGGATTATGAAGGATGGCGCAGAGCCGAAGCTGTGCGTAGAAGAGCTTCGGCATGATAACAGAAAAGGAAACTGACCTAAAGATGAAAAGGCTATTTAGACCTCGATGGGTTAATATAGAGTTATTAGCAAATATAAAGGACATGGTGTAATTTTACATGGGCTACGTCTCGTGCCTATAAATAGATGAACAGTGCTCCCGTATTGTTCACGCTGACTGGGTATTTGCTTTCGCGCCACGCTTGTATTTTTATCTTCTTTCAGGCCGAAGGTACACTTATAATTTGTTATCATTTCTATTTTCCCATAGCGATAAATAGAAATGAGCTAATAATAATATATGACTGTTTATATTATATTTTGTGTTTTATATGATTCTTTCTTCACCATTATATGTTGCATCGATGAAGGTATGCCCTTCACAACCTTCATCCGAAGATCATTAAATCCTAAGGGAAATAATGCTTCGAAGGACGAAGGACTGTAATGTTTAACATTTTCTGTGTTGCCTTGTTCTTAACTTATAGCATTTGAGAACAAGTCTCCAACATTGGTGCCTACCTCCTGTGAACCCTTTTCGAGCACCTTCGGCAAGCATCGACCTTCGTCATGCCGCCAAAGAAAGCTTCAGCGACAGGGGCTGCCGCTCTACAGCCGCTGGACCCGAACTAGGACACCCTTTCTCTTCGAGAGGCCCGAAGCCAGAAGAGGAAGGCCACAAGTCCAACGCACAGGAGGACGACTTGGACCAAGAGATCAGGAACATGGAGATGCTCTATCAGCAAGTGCAAAGGAAGAAGGAAAAGATGGCTCGGCTAGCTGACTTACAAAGGCAGATAGATGAAGCCACTAAAGAAGTTCGTCATCTTGCTCAAGATGAACAAAACCGAAGGCCCCAGCACAGAGAGCTTCATCAAGAGGGCTTCTTCAACGAGGATGACTGGTATGAGGATTTCCATCATGGAAATTTTGCTTTTGGTGATGCTTCTCCTCTCTCAGCAGAACTACAGGCTACACCTTGGCCCCCGTCTTACAAGCCATCCCAGCTCCCCATGTATGATGGACACTCAGATCCGAAGCAGTTTTTGATGAGCTATGAAGCGACCATATCTTCGTATGGTGGCAATACTGCAGTCATGGCGTAGTCTTTTGTCATGGCAGTCAAGAATGTTGCACAAACCTGGTACTCCTCTCTTCGGCCAGGAACAACCACATCATGGCAGAAGCTGAAGGACATGCTGATCACCAGTTCCCAAGATCACGAAGAATACCTTCAGGCGTATGTTCAAAGGTTCTTGCGTCTGAGGGCACAGGCGCCAACGGTGCCCAATGAAATTGTCATTGAGGCCATGATCAATGGGCTTCGGCTAGGACCTACGGCCCAATACTTCACCAGGAAACCCCCTCAGACTCTGGAGAAGCTGCTCCAAAAGATGGATGAATACGTTCGCGCTGATAATCACTTTCGTCAGAGAAGGGAGGAAGCTTACAGGTTCTCCGAAATGACCAGGGGCTTCGGAGAGAAAATCCACCCAAGGCACGTCAGGTCGATCCACTCCGCTCAGAATGACGATAGAGGAAGTCAGCAATAGAGGCCGCAATATTCTTCCCAAGCTTCGGGACAGCAACAAATCTATCCTCGGCCTTCAGCTCCAAGGGGCAGAGGCGCCATGGGCTTCGGTGGAAGGTTTGGCGATCAGCCTATGAAAATTTATTGTCTATTCTGCAGTGAGGACAAGGGCCATACTACAAGGATGTGTCATGTCACCATCCAGAAACAGAAGGAGATAGCAGAAGCTGCAGCCCAACAGAACCAGCCGAAGCAAGTTATGCATACTTCTTCGTATCATTCACCGTACGTCCCAAAGTATGTGGGTAACCATCCTGCAGCTTCTGTTGCTTTGGCAAGTTGACCTCAGGCATCTTGGCAACAGCTTCCACCTCCACCACCAATGCAACGAGGCCAGCAGCCAGAAGGGAGCCAGCACACTCACCAGCAACGATACTTCAGAGAGGAGTTCGAAGCTCGCACAGTCAACAGCACTATGCCAGAATCGAAGCACATCTACTAGAAGATATCCTACCTCTGCAATAGTTTGTTGCATTCGCCATCATTTTCTTTTTAAATAAAGGGCAATCATTGAAAGCACGGTTTCTTTTGTTGTTTTTAGATTCTTGTAATAGCTTCGTTATTGTCATGATATAATATACCTTCTTCACAGACTCACGGAGCCCGAAACTTGCTGAAGCATGAAAATTCGTTCCTAAAAGAACTTGTGGCTACAAAAAAACATCTTCGAAGCTACAAAAAGTCGTTCTACGGAATGCAGCGTAAGCTTGCCGAAGCTACAAAAAGTCGTTCCTAAGGGAGCGCAGCGTAAGTTTTCTGCTCAAAAGTAGTTCCAAAGGGATTGCAGAGCTTAAAGCGAAAAATAAACGCTGATTCCGCCGAAATATAAGGCGAAGCGCGAAAAGTCAACGCGAATACCACCGAAATAGAAGGTGAAGAAGTTCAAAAGACGTCCCTAAGGGGATGCAGAACTTACAGCGAAAAGTCAACGCTTATACACCGAAAAATAAGCGGTGAAGCCGAAAAATAAACGACAAAGTGATTGTGTATACCACTGAGGGAATGTGTGTGTATCTTCGGCACGAATATCATTTGCATAGAATAACATCATCACATCATTCGCATAACATAACATCATACATCATATCGCATCAATGGCACAAGAAGGGGATATAATATCGATCTTCGGAGATTGCTTCAAAGAAGTTGTGCCAAGGCACAAAATGTTTCAAAGAAGTGCAGCCTCATCAATTTTTAATGTGGAAAGAAATCTATTGCTCGCGAAGCTTAATGTTTTTACGGAATATGGATTTTCTTCACGAAGCATGAAAAGAAGGGAAGGTGTTTTTTCGCCGAAGGCTCAAAAATGGTATGTACGTAAAGTTTCATGCATCGTAAAGAATTAAGTCACAAATAGTTTATATTTTACATCCAAGACTACAAGAGGTTACACACTTTGTTCAACAAATATTACATTCCAAATGTTTTTACAATAACAGCTATTCTTCTTTTAAAACTGCTTCTACAGTTTCATTTAACAGTTGAGCAATAGCTTCGTCCAAAATAGCTTCAGCCATTTTAATGATCTCATCTTCTTTCTTTGCTTCTGGGTCGACCGTTGGCTCGAAGAGCTCCAAGGAAGGAGATAGTTCAGCTGCAGTAGAAAACGTAAATAAGTTCGAAGTCGCAAAATTAGAAAATAAAGTTAAAAGTTATTAAACAATACCTATCCGCCTCTCGAGTTACGCAGCTTTCTCAGCTGCCTTTGTTGTTTCTTTTGCATCGTTGGAATCTTTCTCGCTCTTTTTTATTATCTCGTGGGCCATCCCTCGGCCACCATTCTCCCAGATGTCAGTGAAGAATTTTCCGCCAACCAAGCTTGCTTCGGCCGAGGGGTCTTTGGTATCTTCAATGGACAAACTAGCTTCGGCTTGGGCCAAGGCTTTCACATGCACGCAACCGGACTTCTCCAAAATAGCCGCAATCCCTCTGGCACCTGAGAAGGCGCAGACATCCCCATGATCGCTCAAAATTTCCTCAAAAGCTTCGGCCTCGTTGCTGATCCAGTCAATTGGGCCCTCAGGATCGCCTCTTACGAAGTTATCCTCGCTAGAGTATGCGCTAACTTTGGCGAAGCTAGTTTTTATTTTATCTACACATTCTATAGATTTTTCATAACATTTGTCTTTCGAAGAGCGAAGGTCTATAGCTGTCTTCTCCCAATAATTTTTCCAATAGTTACTGGCGTCTCGGTCAGCTTCGGCGATTCTGCATTTCAAATTCGCCTCGGCCAGCTGTTTCCGAAGATCTTCAGTTTCGCATTTCTGGGCTTCAGATTGGGCTTTGGAAGTAGCTTCATCTTCTTTTATCTTATTCACTAATGAGTTTAATATTTTATCTTTTTCAAGACCTTCGTTCCTTAGTTCAATTACTTCGGAACGAAGGTTGCTCAAAGCTATAGCACATCCTTCGTCTTCGGCACTCTTTTGCGCCCTGAGGGCGTTGCTAAGAATAAGGCCCTGCAAAAGGAGTGCGGTATTAAGTATAAGCAAACGGAAAATTTTGTTTTTGAGTACAAGAATCTAATTCTCTCACCTTTAAGCTATTGTATGCTAAGCTGTCGGCCAGTTCGTCTTTTGATAGCACTGAGAGCCCCTCTTCTAGTTTCGGGAATCCGAAGCTCCTGCTCATCTCCCGGCAGATAGAAATCTCTTTGTTGTCCGGGAGACAATACAAGAAGTCTTCTTCTCCGCTGCCGTTGAATATCAATGCCCCTTTCGGATATTTCAGTCTCTGCGCATAACATTGGGTTTCTCGCTTCTCTTCTGTAGATAACCTCTTTCCCGAAGCATGTCGTTTAATATAATCGAGGGCTTCGGAAGATGCTTCGGGAATAGGAATGGCAGTTTTTTCAGACAGAATTTCTTCTGCAGCCTCTTTTTCCGTTTCTTCTTCTATTTCCAAGGATTTCTCCTTCGCAGGCTCTAAAGGCCTAGCTTTGGTCTTGGCTTGGCTCTTGGCAGCTTCAGCTTCGGATAGTTTTGTCTCAATTTGTGGTTTCAAAGCTTCGACATTCTTCTTTGGAGTAGAGCTTGAAGTTTTTATTGTTTCCAGCACATCTAGTACGTTCACCATCCTCCTCCTCTTGGGAGTCATTGTAAGATCCTTTTGTGCCATCGGCATTGTCACCTCTGCCGAAGGGCTTATAACTTCTAATGTCTTTGTTTTCTCGACCGCTATCTCTTCAACATTAGCGGCCTTTGACTCATCTGATTTTGCTGATGACGCCTTCGGCATTGCAGCCGGATCTTCAGTTTTCTATGTAATCACAGGTTCTTTGGCTTCGCTCGCCGAAGATGTTTCACCACCAAATTCGGGCACTATGGCCGGTTCGATGAAGCGCGGTCGGTGAGTAAGGACTTTCACCTTTTTGCTCTTCGGCGTGGGCTCGCTTGGAGCAGCTGAAGCAACGTCTTTCCCGGGAGTTGCATTCTTCCTTTTTGCCCCCGCATCGGGTAGCGGTAGTCAGGGTACATGAACCCAATAGCATCAAAAACTCTATTTAGTCCCTTCTTTTTCTGGCCTCCGAAGGCCGTAGATAGCGCATTGTCTTCCACTTTGGAGTACAGCCCAAGCAGATCATCACTTGTAGCTTCGACGCTTTTCAGCCAGTCATCGTCTGGCTCGATAAGCTGGTCTCTAAACCTGAAGGTATATTTTAATCGAACTAAACCACCTTCGTGGGGATTGCTGATGGATTCTTTTGGCATCTCCCAGTTGGCTACCAATGGCCATATCCTATAGGCCACGTGCTCTTGAACTAAGTCTCTTGTCCTGATGAAAGAGCAGACTAAGCCGAAGACCTTGCAACAATCTTCGGCCGCTCCGTCAGTTTCTACATTCGGTTTCCGGAGGCCGAAGCGTTGCCAGATAGGGCACTTAATAATCCCTTTAATATCCTCTCGTGCCTTCAAATCATTTTTCACGTAGAACCATTCTTTCATCCAATCTCCAGGCCATCTTTTCCGAAAGGTTGGCACTGGGCAGCTTGACCCAGAGCGGGCAACGAAGCTATAGCAGCCAAAATTGTTATGACACTGCTCCTTTCCCCTAGGTTTTGTCTCATATAATTGTTCGTGCATACTGCAGAAACTTTTTGCATTTGGCTCCAAGCCTTGGCTCCTTACAGCCCATACAAAGATCCCCATTCTTATGATCGCTTCGGGCGTAAGTTGATGAAGGTAAACCTGGTATGTCTTCAGAACTTCCACCACAAAACTGCTTAGGGGGAACCAAAGTCCAGCCCTGAAGAAACTTCGGAAGATCGTGACTTCGTTCTCTTCGGGAGTAGGAGAAGTCTTGTCTCCGTTGTCAGCCCTCACAATAGACACATCTCGAAAATACCTTCCCCTCATATTGTCGAGATGACTCTGTTTAATAGTTGATTTACAAAAAACTGTATGACTTGGTCGCCAGGGTCGATCTTTGGAGTCTTTGCCACCACTTTCCACATCATAACTGACACTATCACCAGTGTCTTCAGATAAACCTTCCAAAATCTCCCTTGTAATCTTCTCTGTATTTGTCTTCGCTATTGATTCAAGAAAGCCAAGATTCTTCTCCTCAGAAAGGCTCAGCTTCGTTTCAGCAACAGCTTTTTTATCTTGAGACATCTTCGGAAATGCTAAAAAAGTACTCTCAAAGTCGAAGCTTAAAAAATTTTAAAAGTCAAGCAAATGTTGGTGCGCAAGAGCTAGAAATTGAGTAAGCAAGGGCAGATGGCAAGAAAGCGTGCCAAATGAGCTCGTGGTGTGCCCTTATTTATACGCCTAGTGCGTTGAAAACTGGAAGGACCCGCTTGTCAGTGACTGTTGATATTCTAGCAAAGGGAAGGTGTTTTTTCAGACCTTCGACTTAGGGCCTTCGTCCATATCGCAATCTGAATTTATCATTCTAACAAATTAATATTGCGAGGGGCTACTGTTGGGGGCCTTCGGCTTCCGAAGGTCCTCAAAAACATGATTTAACAATGTTTTCGGAAGTATAATGCATGATGTAATACCCACTGTATAAGCAAAGTCTAAAAAGAGAAATGATGTTCCTGTATACATATATGTGTTACCTATATGCATCATCACATGTGAACACCCTATGTAAAAAAACAAATAATTAATAACATAAAAGCCACTACAATATGTATCATGCTGGTTTTCATTTTTGTGTGCATCTTGTGACCATATAAGAAATCATATGAGAAGAACATATTAAAGTCCTAAAGTGGAATTTAGAATATAAAAGAAATTATATAAGACGAAAAAAGAAAAGATATATGAAGATATAAGGTAAAAATAATATATATATATCTCCAAAGTGGTACTGTTTATGGTGCAAAATAATCTGAGGATAAAACTATTACAGCTTTGAATTTAAACTGGAATTTAAATCTGAATTTGGAATAGAAAGAAATAAAAGGAAAAAAAGAGAAACCATACCTGTGTTTGGGCCACATATGTCCTTTGGCCGGCCCATCTCCCTAATCTCGCGCTCGCTTCACTGACGGGCGGGCCCCCTCGTCATTGCCGTTGCTCAGCTCCCGCTGCACAGCGTGCGCGTGGTCAGACGCTGCGCCGCGGGCCCTCGTTGCCGGGTCCGTGATCACCTCACCCCGTTACACTACCGTGCGGGCCTAGTTGCAAGCGACTCACCCAGATCCACGCGATTGTCGCCGTACTCACCCACCTCGCGCGAGAAGCTCGCCGCCGTTGCCTTGAATCGTGGACGACCGCCTTCCAGCCCGAGCCGAGTACACATAGGATAAGTGGGAACACTCCCCTGCTCCCTCCTTTGCTCACCCATCCTCCTTGCGCGAGCACCGAGATCATTTCCCCACCGTGTCCGGTCTGTACCGCCGCCGCCATCAATTGTAGCCGTCGTCGCCTCCCCTCCTCTCCATCTCTCTCCCCATGACTGAGCTCCCTCCCCAGTGGCCTCCACTCGGTGCGCCCGCTCTCTTCTCAACCATGCCCATGCTGCCTCCGTCCTCCTCCGTCGCGTGAAGAAGACTCTGATTCTGGGCCGCCACTGGGGGAGCTTTGTATTGACAGCAGTGTGCTTTTGGATGGGGGTTTGCCACCGTCAGGCCATCTGTGTCCGGGACAGCCTGACCATGGTCGGTGAGCGTCGCGTGATGGATTGGCACGTGTGTGTGCATGGATGGGCTCGGGATCCTTCAGGGCACGGGGGCGGCGTGCACCGGAACCTTGCTCCATGGCGGAGCCACCACCCATCGGCACCAAGTCTGGACATTGCATAATCCAAGGTAAGCGAGCCATCGACAAATCTGCCTCACTCGCCTCTACAAATTAGACTTGCTCAAAATTGAATCCACTCGATGCTTCGCCTGGTCCCCTGCTCGCCGCTGTGGCATCGCCGCAGCACCACAAAACGCTGCGGCCATCCCTGTCATGACGCCTATCACCGGTAGAAGATCGTATTGGGATTTGCCTAGTCAGAATCGCCGTGTAGAATTTTGGGAACCAGGGGTTAGTGCGGGGATGTGCGCGGCAATGGTTTCTCAGGCGGGCGCCGTCGCGGGCGCCGTCGCGGGCGCTTCTGCGCCACCGCCGGCCTGCAGGTCAGGGGAAGAGGATGAAGCCTGCGGACCGCATGCCAGGCGATGAACGGTTGTGGTGGGTAATGGGTTACTGGCCATTGATCGGCCAATGGATGGCTTCGAGTAAATTGTCTGATATCTCTTTGATTCATCGAATCGTGGCCGTTGATCCATCCGCGTATGAATAGGAATAGATCAGGTTAAGGTGAAATCGGGATCGTTGTTTTTAAATCCGATGGTATAGGTTGCGCACCGTTTCGTGATGTAATCCGAACCCGAGATCTCTAATCCAACGGCCCATAGTGCGTCCCGATACCCCTTCGTTTGGCTTATTTACTAAAGAGACCCTGACAAACATTTGAATCAACCTGCCGTCCCCCGCGGTTGTGCTTTGAGTCTTGTGGATTTTGGCGCCAGAGACCCTACCTTTTCTAGTATTTGACGCCCAGTCCAGAAAAATTAGAAATTCAGTAAAAGTGATTAGAAAATGATTTTAATATGAAAATAAATACTAGAACTTGTTTAATTCGTATAAAATTCATATGAAGTCCTTTTTAGTCCATTCCAATTCCAATAATTTTATTATATTATTGTTTATCATCTAATGTCTCAGTTTTGATATGAAAACAATAATAAAATTGATCTATCAAATAATTTCATATCAAACACATAAAACCTTCAGAAATTCATAACTCACAATCCGTAACTCCGATTTTAGTGGTTTTCGTTCCCACGATCTCGTAGCAACGCGTAGAATGTTATTTTTCAGTTTGTACTTATGGTTGGTGTGATGTTGATTTTATCTATACCATGTTTGCTTGTATTGCTACGACTAGCGCGAGGACAGGTGTCATCTGAAAAGCAAGTTGGTACCTGGATTCTCAAGTGCCAGGATAGTTGTGCCCTTGATTCACTTTTTTTACCCAATAATGTTCCTTATAATCATTTACCATGCATAGGTTTAATTTTGATGGGATCCAATAGGTCACCCTAGTTTGTTTATCCATTTTACCTTGTTTACCCCTGAATCATATGGGTAGTATGCTATTGCTTTATATGGTTTTGGGTTAATATTTCATTATATCCATGTTCCAGTTATTTTGTTATTCTATTTATGTTCATGTCAAGATCATTATATTATTGTTAATTGGAACATGGAGCTTAACTTGAGAAACACGTGCCACCACAAGGGAGGAATGGGACCCCTTGGCTGACTAATTAGGAAAGCTAGTGGAAGACTACCTTACCCGAAAGGGGCAAGGGCAGTAGGGGAGTTGCATGCAAGGAGGTTCTCGGGTTGATTTGCAGCGATGGCGGTCAGACGGGGGATTCTTGCAAGTGCACTTCCCATAAACTGTAGCGGGTTTTCGAAAGCTAGTGGAACTTTGTAAAGGCCTCGTAGTGGATCCCTAGCCATTCACCTTGGTAGTGTCTAAGGGCTTAGCTAACCCTGGCGACATGGGAAACACGACTTGTGGGTAAAGGGTACAACCTCTGCAGAGTGTAAAACTGGTATACTAGCCGAGCTCACGGTCATGAGCGGCTCAGGACTCTCCGATGATTAAATTATGGAACCTAAACTCAATTTGTCATTTGCATTTGCATGGGATTTGTTATTAATTTTGTTCTATTATTATTATTATGGTTTGGTATTTACTTACACTTAGTAACTACTAATAAAATTATGACCAACTATAAAAGCAATGCTCAGCTTTAACCTCTATTGTTGATCAGCCTTACACTTCATGAACTCCCACCTTTGGTGAGTTCATGCCACATTGTTCCCCACAACTTGTTGAGATAGGATCATGTGTGAGCTCACCCTTGCTGTCTCACACCCCCCCACATGAGAAGAGCAGGTGGTTCAGGTGGAGCCACAAGGCGAGGAGTATGATCTGATCTAGGTGGTGTTTCTCAGTTGACTTTGGCGCCAATGATCCTTAGTTTGTTTTATATTTATTATTTTATTTTGTAATAAGTCTCTGCTATATAATAAATACTCTGATTATATTGTGACATTTATCTCTATATATTCTGTTATTATATATGTTGTCTTCTTGGCGCATGTATGAGATGCACCTGGCTTTGTTCCTTAAAGCCAGGTGTGACTGAAGTGGTATCAAAGCAAATGTTGACTATAGGACGAAACCTAGATAGAAATGGACAAAACCCTTACCTACTTACCTTACTCTGATTCATTCTATACTTATCTTATCTTGATCCTGTCTCACCTTTTGTTGTCATACTCTGATTACCCTTATCTTTTCTACTCTAAGACAAGATGGATTTCACACTTTGGAATCCTACATTTAAGACCTTTTTAAGAGATAGGAGACCTAAGACAAAATTAAAACTATTTTCTCTATTTAAAAAAATGTTGGTTGATTGTTCTGATGATAAATGCTTGATTTGCTTCTTTGATTGACTGAAACATTATAGTTGGGCATCTTAGCATGTACCACCATAAGGTAATGTATTAGCTTTAGTGAATAACACACTAATCTACTTAGCTAATAAATCCCCCGCAGTAACATTCCTCGTAATTACTCGCGTTGTCTACAATCCTTGCGTTCTTACCCTGTATTTCTAACCCAGATGGGTTACCCTATAGTGTTAGAAGAGAGCACTATAGACGTGATCCTTGGTATATCATGGTTAAGAAAGGCAAAGGCAGTATATACACTGTGCTAAGGGAACCGTAGAACTCACCAGTTCCAAAAGAGAAAGATTTGAAGTTGAAGTTGCAGTAACTACACCATCAGACTAGCGGCATTCTTAGAAGATGAGAAGTTTGTGGGTGACAACATCCGTGCAGTTAGAGATTTTCTAGATGTCTTTCCAGAGGAGTTATTAGGGATGCCACCAGATAGGGAAGTTGAGTTTGTAATTGATCTTCTACCTGGAACTGCCCCTATTTCTAAACGGCCATATAGGATGTTCGTAGAAGAACTAAAGGAACTTAAGAAGCAATTAACGGAATTACAAGAGGTTGGATACATTCGTCCGAATTCTTCACCTTGTGGAGCGCCGGTTCTATTTGTACAGAAGGAAGATGGATCACAAAGGATGTGGGTGGATTATAGGTCCCTTAACGATGTCATTGTGAAGAACAAGTGTCCATTACCCCGCATTAAGGATTTATTTAATCAGATGAAAGGTGCAAGGGTATTCTCGAAGATTAATCTCCGATCGGGTTACCATCAAATGAAGATTAGGCCATCAGACATTCCTAAGACGGCTTTCTCGACTCGATATGGATTATATGAGTTCACTGTTATGTCGTTTGGATTAACTAATGCACCACCCTATTTTATGGATCTGAAGAATAAGTGTTCATGATTTGGACAGATTCGTCGTGGTTTTCATCGACGATATTATTATTTATTCCAAGAGTGATAGTAATCATGAGGAACATCTGAGATTGGTGCTATAGAAGCTACGAGATAATGAACTCTACTCCAAGTACAGTAAATGCGAGTTCTAGATTGACGAGATGCCATTCCTTGGACATATCATTTCTAATGGAGGGATACCAGGGGATTCTGCTAAAGTCAAGGAGATAGTGGCGTGGAGCATACCCACTATAGTTACTGAGGTCCGGAGTTTCTTGGAACTTGTAGGATACTATCGGAGATTTATCGAAGGATTTTCTGAGATCGCTAAGCCTAAGACCTCGCTTCTGGAGAAGGGAAGAGAATTTAAGTGGGACGAGAGGTACCAAGATAGTTTTAACCAATCGAAATTGAGATTGATGTCATCCCAGTGTTGGTTATGCCAGATCTATAGAAAGGATTTGACATTTATTGTGGTGCCTATAGCCAAGGCTTAGGATGTGTGCTTATGCAAGAAGGACACATGATTGCCTACGCGTCTCGTTAGTTGCAGAAACATGAATTGAACTACCCCACTCATGACTTAGAATTAGAAGTTGTTGTGCACGCACTTAAGATATGGAGACATTATATCATGGGAACCAAGAGCCAAGTATACACGGATCATAAGAGTTTGAAGTATATATTCACTCAGAAGGATCTTGTTGGGGTCCTTCGTCCTCCGAAGGTCCTCAAAAACATGATTTGACAATGTTTTCCAAGTGGATTATATGAACAGATATTTTCGGATATGAAGCACGACCAGGACGAAGCCTGAGCCAGACGAAGGTCGAGGGAAGCCGAAGTTGTGCGCAGGAAAGCTTCGTCGCGATGACATAAGGGGGAACCGACTTAAAGATGAAAAGACTTCGGGGGCCTCAACAGATTTTCATAAACCGTTAACAAATGTAATGGACATGGATGTAATTTTACGTGGGCTGCGTCCCGCGTCTATAAATAGATGAACAGTACTCCCGTACTGTTCACGCTGACGGTGCATTCGCTTTTGCGTCACGCTTGTACTTTCTACCTTTTCTCAGAACCGAAGGTACATTTGTAATTCGAAATCATTTCTATTTTCTCATGTTAATAAAAATAGAAATGATTCTATGGTAATGTCTGAATTATATTTCATGCTTTATATAAACCCTTCGTCATTACTTGTTATACTTACGAAGGTATGTTTCTTATGACCTTCGTCCGGAATTCATTATCCCCGAAGGGGCATAGTGTCTCGAAGGACGAAGGACTTTAATATTTAACATTTTTTATGTTGCCTTGTTCTTAACTCGAAGCATTTGAGAACAAGTCCCCAACATTGGCGCCCACCTCCGGTGAACTCACTTCCACTTCGAGTTTTTGTGAACACCTTCGGAAGCTATAGACCTTCGCTATGGCGCCGAAGAAGGCTTCAGCGACTGGGGCAGGAGCACTACAACCGCTGGACCACAACCAGGAGACCGTCTCCCTTCGGGAGGCCCGAAGCCAGAAGAGAAAAGCCGTCAGCCCGACGCTTGAGGAAGAAGAGCTAGACCAAGAAATCAGAGAGATGGAGATGCTACATCAACAAGTGCAGAGGAAGAAGGAGAAGATGGCCCGCCTAGCTGAGTTGCAAAGGCAAATAGACGAAGCCTCTGAGGAAGTTCGCCATCTCACTCATGATGAGCAGAACAGAAGACCTCATCAGAAAGACCTTCATCAGGAGGGCTTCGTCAACGAAGATGACTGGTATGATAATTTCCATCAGGGAAATTTTGTTTTCGATGATGCTTCTCCTCTGTCTGCTGAGCTGCAGGCTGCACCTTGGCCTCCATCCTATAAGCCACCCCAGCTTCCCATGTTTGACGGCCACTCTGACCCGAAGCAATTCTTGATGAGTTACGAAGCAACAGTGTCTTCGTACGGGGGCAACGCCGCAGTCATGGCGAAGTCTTTCGTTATGGCCGTCAGGAATGTTGCTCAGACTTGGTATTCCTCTCTTCGGCCAGGAACAATCACTTCATGGCAGAAGTTGAAGGATATGTTATTGACCAGCTTTCAAGGATTTCAAACGAAGCCGGTCACAGCTCAAGCCCTCTTCCAGTGTATTCAGGATCACGAAGAATACCTTCAGGCGTATGTCCGAAGGTTCTTACGATTGAGGGCGCAGGCACCAACGGTGCCCAATGAAATCGTTATCGAAGCCATGATCAAGGGGCTTCGTCCTGGACCTGCAGCTCAATACTTCGCTCGGAAGCCTCCTCAGACTCTGGAGAAATTGCTCCAAAAGATGGATGAGTACATTCGTGCTGACAATGATTTTCGCCAAAGAAGGGAGGAGGCCTTCAGATTTTCTGAAATGGCCAGGGGCTTCGGAGGAAAATACTACCCGAGGCATGTCCGTTCCATCCACAACACTCAGAATGATGACAAGGGGAGTCAGCAAAACAGGCCACAGAGCTCCTCGCAGGCTTCGGGGCAACAACAAGCCTTCTTCCGGCCACCAGCTCCAAGGGGCAGAGGCGCCAGGGGCTTCGGCGGAAGGTTCGGAGATCAGCCAAGGAGATTATTCTGCTTGTTTTGCGGAGAAGGCAAGGGCCATACCACTAGGACGTGCCATGTCACAATCCAGAAGCAAAAGGAAATAGCCGAAGCTGCATCTCAACAAGCTCAGCCGAAGCAGGTCATGCATACTGCTTCGTATCATCCACCTTATATCCCACAATACATAGACAACCACCCTGCAGCTTCTGTAGCTTCGGCAAGTCAACCTCAAGCTTCCTGGCAGCAGCTTCCGCCTCCACCTCCATTGCAGCAAGGTCAACAGCCAGAAGGGAGTCAACACGCTCCACATCAGAGGGACTTCAGAGAACAGTCCGAAGCTCGCACAGTCAACAGCACTGTGCCAGAGTCGAAGCACATTTATTGATACATATCCTACCTTTGATAGCAGTCTTTCCTTTTTAGTTTTATTTTCTGTGAAGCAAAAAACATTGATAGTTTTCATGTAATAATTTCGTTGTTTTCCACGAGGAAGATCTATTTGCTCCACAAGCTTAAGTTGCTGAAGCTTAAAATTTTTTCCGTTACCAAGGAGGACCTTCGAATTAAAAATCCTTCGGAGTAACACAAAGTCGTTCTAAGGAACGCAGAGTAAGTTTGCGAAGTCACAAAAAGCCGTTCCAAAGGGAGCGCAGTGTAAGTTTTCTGCTCAGAAGTCGTTCCTAAAGGAATGCAGAGCTTACAGCGAAAAGTCAACGCTGATACCGCCTAAGTAAAGGGCGAAGAAGCTCCTAAGGGAGGCTTACAGCGAAAAGTCAACGCTGATACCGCCTAAGTAAAGGGCGAAGAAGCTCCTAAGGGAGGCTTACAGCGAAAAGTCAACGCTGAGATCGTCTAAGTAAAAGACGAAGAAGCTCCAAAGACGTTCCTAAGGGAATGCAGAGCTTACGAATATATTTTATGAGTATCTTCGGAACAAATGTCACATGCATAGCATAACATCATCACATCATTTTCCATAGCATAAGCATCATACATCATATTGCATTTGGCAAAAGAAAGTGACACTCTCAACCTTCGAAAGGATGTCCTGAGAAAGTGATATCGAAATTGTATAGCTTCGGAATACAGCTTCGGAGAATATTTTTATGAAACATGGGTGAGTTTTATCAGATCAATATTGAGATTGTATAGCTTCGGAGTATAGCTTCGGATAATGATTTCACGAAACATGGAAGTGATTCATCAGAATAATTTTAACGAAGAATGTCTTCTTCACGAAGCATGAAAAGAAGGGAAGGTGTTTTTTCGCCGAAGGCTCAAAAAGGTATGTATATAGAGTTTCATGCATCGTGAAGAATTGAATAATGAAAAGAAACTTGTATATTACATCCAAATGTACAAAATATTACATAGATCACAATTTAAATGTTTTTCTAATAAGCATCTAGTCCTCTCTTAATACTGCTTCGGCGACTTCATTTAAAAGTTGATCAACAACTTTGTCCATGATAGCTTCGGCCATTTGTTTGATTTCTTCATCTCCTTTTGTGTGGGGGTCGGCAGTCGACCCAGCAGCTTCTGAGGGAAGAAGAACATTTCTTCATCACTATTACAAGCTATGTGCAGAGTTTGAAACAAAAATTACAACACAATAAGAACAACTAATTAATACCTAATTGCCTTTCGGGCTCCGTACTTTTTTCGGCAGTTTCTGCCACTTTTCTAGCATCGTGGATGCCTTTTTCGCTCCTTTGGATGATCTCTTGCGCCATTCCTCGGCCGCCGTCGTTCCAGATATCCGTAAAAAATTTGCCGCCAACCACGCTTGCTTCGGCCGAGGGGTCCTTAATGTCTTCGGAAGATAAGGCAGCTTCGGACTGAGCTAGAAATTTTACATGATCGCAACCTTTCTTCTCTAAGACAGAAGCAATTCCTCTAGCGCCCGAAAAAGCGCAGATATCGCCACGACTGCTCAGGATTTCCTCGAAGGCCTCTACTTCGTGATTAATCCATTCCAGTGGACCTTCGGGATTGCCTCGAGAGAAATTCTCTTCGCTAGAGAAGGCACCCACGCTGGCAAAGCTGTTTTTAATTTTATTCACACATTCTATAGATTTGACATAACATTTTCCCTGAGACGTACGAAGCTCTTTAACTCTTAACTCCAATTTGTTGACCATATGATCACTGAGTTCTCGTTTTGTTTCCTCAAGGACGCGCTCCTCTCTAGCTCTAGTCAGTTGTTTCTGAAGATCTTTAATTTCACGCTTGTGGGCTTCGGCCTGGGTTTTTGAAGCGGCTTCATCCTTTTTTACTTTGTCTATCAGCGTAAGAAGAATTTTATCCTTTTCTAGAGCTTCGTTTCTCAATTTGATAACTTCGGAGCGCAAATTGTTAAATGCAATCTCATAACTTTCATCTTCGGCGCTCTTTTGCGCTCTTAACGCGTTGCTTAGGATCAGGCCCTATACGAAAACGAATTCATATAAGAAAAAACGAATGTGTCGCGAAAATAAAAAAAATATATAATATATATAAGGGGGTTTTCTTTTCAACCGTTAAATTCCCATACCTTCAGGCTGTTGTACGCAAGACTGTCTGCGAGATCTTCTTTCGTCATGGCGCTTAATCCAGATTCAAGCTTCGGGAAACCAATACTCCTGGCCATTTCTCGGCAGACAGAGAGCTCTTTGTTGTCAGGCAGGCAGTATAAAAAATCATCTTCATTTGTCCCATTGAATATTACTGCCCCCTTTGGATATTTTAGCTCCTTTGCATAATGGCTAGCTTCATGAGTTTCTTCTTCAGATAATTTTTTCCCCGAAGCATGTCGTATGATGTAATCACACATGCTGGCAGGTGCTTCGGGGATGGCAGTGTCAGTCTCTTCAATTAAAATTGGTTCTGGTATTTTTATTGCTTCGGCTTCCAAAGTTTGTTCCCTGAAGGGCTCTGAAGGCCCAGCTTCAGCTTCAGTTTGTTGCGTCGGAGTTTCAGAGGAAGCTTCAACAATTTCAACACTCTTTTTTGGAGTTGTGCTTGAAGACTTAATTGTCTCCAAGACATCTAGCACATTTACCATTCTCTTCCTTTTTGGGGTCACCATTGGACCCTTTTGGATTTTTGCTGCTTCAACATGTACTACAGGACTCAAAATTTCTGACGCTTTTTCCTTAGTCAGATTTTTCGCTTCTTCCATTTTTTCTGTCGATGGTGCTTCGGCCATCTCTGCAATTTCTGGCAGCATGGTTGGCTGTTCAGCTTCGGCGGCCGAAGAAGTTTCTCCAGTGAACTCAGGCACCGAAGCTGGTTCAATATGGCGTGGTCGGTGTGTGAGGACCTTCAACCTTTTTCCTTTTGGTTCTGACTCGCTAGGAGCGGTTCCAGCTTCTTCTTTTTCAGAGGTTATGTTTTTCCTTTTTTGCCTTCGGATGGGATAACAATAATCAGGGTAGAAGAACCCGACAGCGTCAAACACTCGGTTCAGTCTCTTCTTTTTTCGGCCTCCGAAGGCTGCTGATAGTGCAGTATTTTCAGCCTTCGAATATGCCCCAAGTAATTCATCACTTAATGTTTCAATGCTTTTCAGCCAGTCATCATCAGGCTCAATAAATTTATCTGCATATTTGAATGTGTACTTTAATCTGACTAGTCCGCCTTCGTCGGACTCTTTGATGGTTTCCTTCGGCATTTCCCACTTTTCTGCAAGCGGCCATACTCTGAAGGCAATGTGTTCTTGGACCAAGTCCCTTGTCCCGATAAACAAGCAGACTACCCCGAAGGCTCTTTGGCATTCTTCGGCGGCTTCGTCCATTTCGACCTTCGGCCTTCGAAGACCGAAGCGTTGCCAGATTGGGTGCATAATAATACTCTTCACATTCTCTTGAGCTGTTAGATCATTCTTTACATAAAACCATTCAGTCATCCAGGCTCCGGGCCATCTCTTCCGGAAGGTCGGCACAGGGCAGCTTGACCCGGAGCGGGCGCCGAAGCTGTAGCACCCAAAGTTGTTGTGGTATTGCTCTTTTCCCCAGGGCTTCGTCTCGTATAACAACTCATGAATGTTGCAGAAGCTTTTAGCGTTCGGTTCCAAGCCTTGGCTTCTCACAGCCCAGACAAAAATCCCCATTCTTATAATAGCTTCGGGAGTGAGTTGATGAAGGTAGACTTGGAATGTTTTTAGTACCTCAACAACAAAATTGTTCAGGGGGAATCGAAGCCCAGCCCTGAGGAAGCTTCGGAAAATCACAACTTCATCCTCTTCGGGGGTGGGAGAAGTCTTTTCCCCGGCATCAGCTCTCACAATAGATATGTCTCGGAAATATCGCCCCCTCATATTATCAATGTGACTCTGCTTGATGGTCGTTTTCCCAAAAACTGTGTGACTTGGTCGCCACGGTCGATCTTCGGCCTCTTCCCCACCACTTTCCACATCATAGCTGTCGCTGTCATCAGTATCTTCGGACAAACCCTCGAGAATCTCCTTCGTGATTTTCTCTGTATTGGTCTCTGCCATCGCTATCAGGAACCCCAGATTCTTCTCCTCCTCGAGACTCAGCTTCGCCTCAGCAGGGATCTTCAGCTTAGTCTCAGCAGGGGTCTTCTTGCCTTCAGACATCTTCGGGAACGCTAAAAAATTGTTCCCGAGGCCGAAGCTCCGAAATCAAAAAGAACAGCAAATCTTAATGAACAAGCGCTAAAAATTTTAGTGGGCCGAAGCAAAAGACAAGGGTGCGTACCAAATGAGTTCGCGATGTGATCTTATTTATACGCCTAGGGCGTTGAAAATTGAAAGGCCCCGCTTGTCAGTGAATGTTGCTATTCTAGCAAAAGGAAAGGTGTTTTTTCGGACCTTCGGCTCAAGGCCTTCGTCCATATCGCAATCTGAATTTATTATTTACAAATTAATATTGCGAGGGGCTACTGTTGGGGTCCTTCGTCCTCCGAAGGTCCTCAAAAACATGATTTGACAATGTTTTCCAAGTGGATTATATGAACAGATATTTTCGGATATGAAGCACGACCAGGACGAAGCCTGAGCCAGACGAAGGTCGAGGGAAGCCAAAGTTGTGCGCAGGAAAGCTTCGTCGCGATGACATAAGGGGGAACCGACTTAAAGATGAAAAGACTTCGGGGGCCTCAACAGATTTTCATAAACCGTTAACAAATGTAATGGACATGGATGTAATTTTACGTGGGCTGCGTCCCGCGTCTATAAATAGATGAACAGTACTCCCGTACTGTTCACGCTGACGGTGCATTCGCTTTTGCGTCACGCTTGTACTTTCTACCTTTTCTCAGAACCGAAGGTACATTTGTAATTCGAAATCATTTCTATTTTCTCATGTTAATAAAAATAGAAATGATTCTATGGTAATGTCTGAATTATATTTCATGCTTTATATAAACCCTTCGTCATTACTTGTTATACTTACGAAGGTATGTTTCTTATGACCTTCGTCCGGAATTCATTATCCCCGAAGGGGCATAGTGTCTCGAAGGACGAAGGACTTTAATATTTAACATTTTTTATGTTGCCTTGTTCTT
Organism: Zea luxurians; assembly: GCA_029449295.1. Taxonomy (NCBI): domain Eukaryota; kingdom Viridiplantae; phylum Streptophyta; class Magnoliopsida; order Poales; family Poaceae; genus Zea; species Zea luxurians. Next base: position 5,093,985 of record JAOPSE010000014.1, on the reverse strand, counting down.
AACTCGAAGCATTTGAGAACAAGTCCCCAACAGATCTCAACCTTTGGCAACGTCGTTGGTTGGAGCATAGTAAGGATTATGATTTGGAGACTCACTATCACCCTGGCAAGGCAAATTTGGTTATAGATGCCTTGAGTCGAAAGGAGCATGTTCATTCAGCTGTTGTTGCCCAGCTACCCGATGAGATTATTGAGGATGTCAGGAGACTTAACCTGGGGATAGTTGCTCACACTGAAGGAGTTATTATTGATGTGGAACCTACCTTGGAGCAAGAAATCCGCAAAAGGACAAATTGGTGATGCTAAAATACAAGAGATTAAGGATCTGATTACTGAAGGTCGAGGTCCAGAATTCACGGAAGATGAGCAAGGCATCGGATGGTTCAAGGACCGGATATGTGTTCCTGAGATTGATAGCCTTCGTGAAACTATTAAAAACGAGGCCCATGACTTGGATTATTCTATTCATCCTGGTAGCACTAAGATATATCAGGATTTTAAGCAGAAGTACTGGTGGTATGGATTGAAGAGAGATATGGCCACACATGTGGCTATGTGCGATGTGTGTCAAAGAGTTAAGCCTGAACACCAGAGGCCAGCTGGACTACTGCACCCACTGAAGGTACCTGAGTGGAAGTGGGAAGAGATCAGTATGGATTTCATTACTGGATTGCCTCGCACCCAGAAAGGATATGATTATATGGATATTGTCGATAGACTGACCAAAGTGGCTCATTTCATTCCGGTCAAGACTACTTATAAGGTATCTCAATTGGCAGAGTTATATATGGCTTAGATTGTGTCTCTACACGGTGTACCAAAGAAGATCATTTTGGATAGAGGATCATAGTTTACCCTCTAGATTTTGGAAAAGTTTTCATGAGAATATGGATACGAAGTTGAATTTTAGTTTGGCCTACCATCCTCAGACTGAAGGATAGACTTAAAGGACTAATCAAGTATTGGAAGACATGTTGAGAGCTTGTGCCCTTCAGCATGGTAGTAGTTGGGTCAAGAGTCTACCTTATGCTGAGTTCTCATATAATAATAGTTACCAAGCCAGTCTAAAGATGTCACTGTTCGAGACTCTATATGGCAGGAAATGCAGGATTCCTCTATATTGGATCAGACTAGGGAAGATAGTTCTTTGGACCTGAACTTATTCAAGAGGTAGAAGAACAAGTTTGTATAATTCGGGAGAATTTGAAGGTAGCTCAAACCAGGCAAAAGAGCTATGCTGATAATAGAAGAAGACCACTAGAATTTGAGGAAGGTGATTATGTGTACCCCATGGTGTCACCACTTCATGGAATGAGGAGATTTAAAGTCAAGGGCAAATTGTCCCCTCGCTTTATTAGACCATTCTGAGTTTTTAGGCAAGTTGGAGAGATGGCCTATCAACTCGAGCTTCCTGATAATCTATCTAATGTGCATAATGTATTTCACATATCTCAACTTAAGAAGTGTCTTCATGTCCCTGTGGAACAGTTACCAATGGAAGACCTCAGTGTTCAGGGTGATTTGACTTACACGGAGTATCCTATCAAGATTCTTGACACACTGACTCGTGTCATGAGAAATAAGGTTATAAAGATGTGTAAAGTACAATAGAACCATCATGGAGAAGACGAAGCTACATGGGAAAGAGAAGAAGAGCTCCACATAGATTTTCCTTATCTTTTCCCTAGTCCTTCCTAAATCTCGAGGACGAGATTCTTGTTAAGGGGGGTAGGATTTGTAATACCCACTGTATAAGCAAAGTCTAAAAAGAGAAATGATGTTCCTGTATACATATATGTGTTACCTATATGCATCATCACATGTGAACACCCTATGTAAAAAAACAAATAATTAATAACATAAAAGCCACTACAATATGTATCATGCTGGTTTTCATTTTTGTGTGCATCTTGTGACCATATAAGAAATCATATGAGAAGAACATATTAAAGTCCCAAAGTGGAATTTAGAATATAAAAGAAATTATATAAGATGAAAAAAGAAAAGATATATGAAGATATAAGGTAAAAATAATATATATATATATATATATATATATATATATATCTCCAAAGTGGTACTGTTTATGGTGCAAAATAATCTGAGGATAAAACTATTATAGCTTTGAATTTAAACTGGAATTTAAATCTGAATTTGGAATAGAAAGAAATAAAAGAAAAAAAAGAGAAACCATACCTGTGTTTGGGCCACATATGTCCTTTGGCCGGCCCATCTCCCTAATCCCACGCTCGCTTCACTGACGGGCGGGCCCCCTCATCATTGTTGTTGCTCAGCTCTCGCTGCACAGCGTGCGCGCGGTCAGATGCTGCGCCGCGGGCCCTCGTTGCCGGGTCCGTGATCACCTCATCCCGTTACACTACCGTGCGGGCCCAGTTGCAAGCGACTCACCCCGATCCGCGCGATTGTCGCCGTACTCACCCACCTCACGTGAGAAGCTCGCCGCCGTTGCCGTGAATCGTGGACGACCGCCTTCCAGCCCGAGCCGAGCCCACGGAGGATAAGTGGGAGCACTCCCCTGCTCCCTCCTTCGCTCACCCATCCTCCTTGCGCGAGCACCGAGACCATTTTCCCCAGCCGTCGCGTGAAGAAGACTCTGATTCTGGGCCGCCACTGGGGGAGCTTCGTATTGACAGCAGTGTGCTTTTGGATGGGGGTTTGCCACCGTCAGGCCATCTATGTCCGGGATAGCCTGACCACGGTCGGTGAGCGTCGCGTGATGGATTGGCACGCGTGTGTGTGCATGGATGGGCTTAGGATCCTTTGGGGCACGGGGGCGGCGTGCACCGGAACCTTGCTCCATGGCGGAGCCACCACCCATCGGCACCAAGTCTGGACATTGCATAATCCAAGGTAAGCGAGCCATTGACAAATCTGCCTCACTCGCCTCTACAAATTAGACTTGCTCAAAATTGAATCCACTCGATGCTTCGCTCGATCCCCTGCTCGCCGCTGTGGCATCGCCGCGGCACCACGAAACGCCGCGGCCATCCCTGTCATGACACCTATCACCGGTAGAAGATCGTATTGGGATTCGCCTAGTCAGAATCGCCGTTTAGAATTTTGGGAACCAGGGGTTAGTGCGAGGATGCGCGCGGCGATGGTTTCTCAGGCGACCGCCATCGCGGGCGCTTCTGCGCCACCGCCGGCCTGCGGGTCAGGGGAAGAGGATGAAGCCTGCGGACCGCATGGCAGGCGATGAACGGTTGTGGTGGGTAATGGGTTACTGGCCATTGATCGGCCAGTGGATGGCTTTGAGTAAATCGTCTGATATCCCTTTGATTCATCGAATCGTGGCCGTTGATCTATCCGCGTACGAATAGGATTAGATCAGGTTAAGGTGAAATCGGGATCGTTGTTTTTAAATCCGATGGTATAGGTTGTGTACCTTTTCGTGATGTAATCCGATCCCTAGATCTCTAATCCAACGGCCCGTAGTGCTTCCCGATTCAGTTTTGGGTAAATCTAGTCGGGGCCCTCGGAGTAAGATCTAACGGCTCAGATTCACCGATACCCCTTCGTTTGGCTTCTTTACTAAAGAGACCCTGACAAACATTTGAATCAACCTGCGGTCCCCTGCGGTTGTGCTTTGAGTCTTGTGGATTCTGGCGCCAGAGACCCTACCTTTTCTAGTATTTGACGCCCAGTCCAGAAAAATTAGAAATTCAGTAAAAGTGATTAGAAAATGATTTTAATATGAAAATTAATACTAGAACTTGTTTAATTCATATAAAATTCATATGAAGTCCTTTTCAGTCCATTCCAATTCCTATAATTTTATTATATTATTGTTTATCATCTAATGTCTCTGTTTTGATATGAAAACAATAATAAAATTGATCTCCCAAATAATTTCGTATCAAACACATAAAACCTTCAGAAATTCATAACTCACAATCTGTAACTCCGATTTTAGTGATTTTCGTTCCCACGATCTTGTAGCAACGCGTAGAATGTTATTATTCAGTTTGTACTTATGGTTGGTGTGATGTTGATTTTATCTATACCATGTTTGCTTGTATTGCTACGACTAGCGCGAGGACACGTGTCATCTGAAAAGCAAGTTGGTACCTGGATTCTCAAGTGCCAGGCAAGTTGTGCCCTTGATTCACTTTTTTTACCCAATAATGTTCTTTATAATCATTTACAATGCATAGGTTTAATTTTGGTGGGATCCAATAGGTCACCCTAGTTTGTTTATCCATTTTACCTTGTTTACCTCTGAATCATATGGGTAGTATGCTATTGCTTTATATGGTTTTGGGTTAATATTTCATTATATCCATGTTCTAGTTATTTTGTTATTCTATTTATGTTCATGTCAAGATCATTATATTATTGTTAATTGGAACATGGAGCTTAACTTGAGAAACATGTGCCACCACAAGGGAGGAATGGGACCCCTTGGCTGACTAATTAGGAAAGCTAGTGGAAGACTACCTTACTCGAAAGGGGCAAGGGCAGTAGGGGAGTTGCATGCAAGGAGGTTCTCGGGTTGATTTGCTGCGATGGCGGTCAGACGGGGGATTCTTGCAAGTGCTCTTCCCATAAACTGTAGCGGGTTTTCGAAAGCTAGTGGAACTTTGTAAAGGCCTCGTAGTGGATCCCTAGCCATTCACCTTGGTAGTGTCTAAGGGCCTAGCTAACCCTAGCGACATGGGAAACACGACTTGTGGGTAAAGGGTACAACCTCTGCAGAGTGTAAAACTGGTATACTAGCCGAGCTCGCGGTCATGAGCGGCTTAGGACTCTCCGATGATTAAATTATGGAACCTAAACTCAATTTGTCATTTGCATTTGCATGGGATTTGTTATTAATTTTGTTCTATTATTATTATGGTTTGGTATTTACTTACACTTAGTAACTGCTAATAAAATTTTGACCAACTTATAAAAGCAATGCTCAGCTTTAACCTCTATTGTTAATCAGCCTTACACTTCATGAACTCCCACCTTTGGTGAGTTCATGCCACATTATTCCCCACAACTTGTTGAGCTATGATCATGTGTGAGTTCACCCTTGCTGTCTCACACCCCCCACAGGAGAAGAGCAGGTGCTTCAGGTGGAGCCACAAGGCGAGGAGTATGATCTGATCTAGGTGGTGTTTCTCAGTTGACTTTGGCGCCAACGATCCTTAGTTTGTTTTATATTTATTATTTTATTTTGTAATAAGTCTTCTGCTATGTAATAAATACTCTGATTATATTGTGACATTTATCTCTATACATTCTGTTATTATATATGTTGTCTTCTTGGCGCATGTATGAGATGCACCTGGCTTTGTTCCTTAAAGCCGGGTGTGACACATGAACAGGTATCTTCAGACTTGAGTTAAAGCCATAGAGTGAAGAAGCATGAAAGGAGTACGAAGGATGGAGCAGAGCCGAAGCTGTGCGCAGAATAGCTTCGGCATGATAACAGAAAAGGAAACCGACCTAAAGATGAAAAGGCTATTTAGACCTCGACGGGTTAATATAGAGTTATTAGCAAATGTAAAGGACATGGGTGTAATTTTACATGGGCTGCGTCCCGTGCCTACAAATAGATGAACAGTGCTCCCGTACTGTTCACGCTGACTGGGTATTTACTTTCGCGCCACGCTTGTATTTTTATCTTCTTTCAGGCCGAAAGTACACTTGTAATTTGTTATCATTTCTATTTTCCCATAGCGATAAATAGAAATGAGCTAATAATAATATATGACTGTTTATATTATCTTTTGTGTTTTATATGATTCTTTCTTCACCATTATATGTTGCATCGATGAAGATATGCCCTTCACAACCTTCGTCCGAAGATCATTAAATCCTAAGGGAAATAATGCTTCGAAGGACGAAGGACTGTAACATTTAACATTTTCTGTGTTGCCTTGTTCTTAACTTATAGCATTTGAGAACAAGTCTCCAACACATTCCCAATCGAATTCCTACTAGATGATACTCAAAATAGATAATAAAATTATGTTAATGTCACAGATGGCCAAAATTCAGTTCGAGAGCTAACTGACAGCCCAATTTCAAGCCTATTTATCTCTCATTTTTGTGTAACACTAGTGTTTAATTACTTAAGCAAATTTGTTCTCCAACATAGCTCTACAAATTTGCTATACTGATTATTAGCAAAGTCCTCAAGAATCCTGAGATGTAGAGCTCCAAAGTCAGCTCTATACAACTGATTTTGGACATAGGCACATGAGAGGTATAGGGTGTCTTTTTGCAAATAAGCCCAAATCTCATAATATGATTTGCAAATCCTCAAATGTGTGACACATGTGATTTGAGGTGCCCTAATACCTTGGTTTTTGCACTTTGGTCCAAAAGTGCACCAATTTTACACTTAGCCCCCTAGGGTTCCAAGTTAGGGTTTTCCAGGGGTCTTTTTAAGGTTTTTAGCACTTTAGGGTTTGGATGCCACTCAAGTCCTTTCAAGAGGATATCTTAGGATCATTCCTCATATCTTTTGATGTTTTCACAAATTTGGGCTTCCCTTATATCCATAAGCCCTGATTTAGGGTTAAGTACTTTACACTAGAGTTAACCACACATCAAGTCTTATCAGTACAACATTTTTGAAATTTTTACCTAATGAATGCACTCTAGGTATGACAAACACATGACATGCCCATGCACATGATGTTATGCTCAAGTTTTAGTGACAGTAACACCAGGGGTGTTACACCAGAACACCATTCCAACTGGATTCAACCTTGCGGTGCACCTACTGGTGTGGTTGAGGAGTGACGGGGACATGACGAGATGACCCATGGTGGATGGTATGCCCTTACCCTTTGGTAGTCATGCGGTTCCTAGGTATGGTGGCCCTTGTGGAATCCAAGATGTGTAGCAAGGCTGCTACTGGAATGTGTGTAGTGGTGATTATATCTCACGAAGTACTATGGGTACGATTTGTGATAGGAGTACCCACCAGCTGGTTAGGAAATGATTCGAATTGTCGTCGCTCTTGGATAGTGAGCACTTGACTTGAGCTATCTCATCGTAGTAAGAACTACACTTTATAAGATTTGTTGAATGGATAAGAGATGACATTATTTCCAATTATGCCTAAGGGATAGGATAGCTTGATGTGATGACTTGATTCAACACTCTATACTTCGATATTCTCTAAATGGGTAATTAGATATACTTCAAGTGGGCTATGGACCACTTAGAAAATCAGGTGCAAAACTTAGTTCACAACAAAGTAGGTATTAATCCTAACCTGCTAAAATGGAGTAATTAATTGGTAAATTTCCCCTCAAGTTATTAAGAACTTCTGTAACTCCCGTTACTCTTGAAAAGCAAAGTACCAACTCTAGATATAGCCTTGCATACTCCTTGGAGCCTTTTACTTTCTTATTTTCTAGTTTTGGACAGGTTAGTCTAGCTGAGTACATTTTAGTACTCAGGGTGTTGTTCTCAATGAATTGTTGCAGATGGTCAGATGTACTATGAGCACTGCTTATACCCGGATATGGGAGATGACTAAGCCCAGGGTAGGCTTTTCCGATTCTCGTCTCATGCTTTTGGTGGGTTGACATCCTAATGTTGGCACAGTATCTTCAAACCCCGCAGGTATGTGCCAAATGTCAACCCTTAAGCCCATATAAGGACCTTAGGTGGCTTAGTGAGTGCTAACCTTGGGGAGGGTTCCATGCATTGCATATTATTTTCCTAGATTCTATGAATGGTTAGTATGATATGTTGTCATTTCGTCGCTAAGGTAAGAAAGGTAAGAGTAGGACCATGCAGTTTGGGGCTAATCGGTTGTCCTCATGTGTGGGTTACTATGCAAGTTGTATAAGGACCGATAGAATTTCCTACCGCAATTGAGAGAAGATAGTGGTAGCTTGTCATTATTTTTCGATTATCGTTGTCACATCATGGGGATGGGTTGGAAAGAACTTTTTCTACAGGTACACTAACCTCGATATGAGTAGTTCATGTAGTTGCACGATAACGAGTGAACGGGTATGCCACCGCTTATTACGTTAACATGAATAGGTTGTGAGGCCATAAGTCATGTGCGTGCATTGGCATAACCATCATCTTGTTCATTTATTACATCGCTTCTCTTTTTGAAGATAGGGTTGGGGTTTTGTCTATGTTATTAACCAATAAAAACTTTCTCACCCTAATTCTCACCCATCTAACATTGTAACAGATGGCTCTCCGCAGGCTCACTACTCGTAAGTCTACGGGGGGACGTGTGCCTCGTCACTACTTGGCTGCGCGTGTTTCTCGCCGCCGTAGCTCTTTTCTTTCGGGGTACATTGTGCCCACCCTACTGTGGCACATTCTTTTCGCTTTAGGTTACCCAGAGGGAGAGGAACCATGTTACTTTTGGGATCGGAGGTCGCACTCTAGAGGAGAATATATTTGGGTGACAGGTGTGGTCAAGCCTCAGCCAAATAATCCGTTGATGGGTGGCTGGCACTTTGGATCGTTATGACGCACACAAGAGAAGGGGCAAGCAGAGCTGCTTATAAGATACTTCAAGATTTGCTGGATCGTTTTCCTGGGGAGATTGCAATCGCCATGCCTAGAGTCTTTCCTAGGGGCGATATCTTCAACCCTAAGTGGGACCAGCCAGAAGGTAGAGCTCTAGCAGGAGGAGACAGCGAGCAGCAGCACAGCGACACCGCAACGTCCAGTGCCATGTTTGTAATGATGCAGTTGTATAACAACACGGAGCGCAGTTAGGAGGTAGTCAACGGTTCTCTTGCCATGGTACAGAACCAGTTGCACCAGGCTCAGGAAGCGCATGCTGTAGAGTTAGCCTAGGTGCAAGAGAAGCTGGCCCAAGTTACACTTGAGAAAGATGAAGTCGTCCAGGTCAGGGATGTGGCTGTTTTGGACAACGTGCTGTGGATTGGTGAATGCCAAGACTACCAGACCTTGCTGGTGGAAATCATTAGGGAAAGGAATGCAGCTTTGACTAAGGTAGCATAGCTCAGGGCAACGCAGGTCAACCTAATGCAGCAGCTGAACGATGCAGAAGCTTGGAACCCTAATCTGCATGAGGAGGTTCACCAGCTTCATGCCCAGCTCAATCCAATCAACCCGCGAGGACCAGAAGAAGCAGATGTCGTCACAGCCGACGATGGAGGTGTAGTCTCTGAGACTGGCAGCGTGCAGGTGTAGTTGTTAGCAGTCGCTAGAGTTAGGCTAACCCTTTTGGATAGTGTTACTATGAGTAGGAACATGACTTATGGAGTAAGGCCGATGTAATGATGGCTTCTGACGTAGGTGTGCGTGTGTGGGAAAAAACACTCTTTTGGTTGGTTGTGCATGTGAGCGAAATAATTTGCTTGTATGTGCATTTATATATTATGAAGGATGTGATGATGTTGTTGCGCATGTTGGGATGTAATTCTTGTCTTAAGATTTTTCACATGAAGTTTTCTTCTATGAGATATTGTACGGCATGATTTCCTTACTTCACATATGTGCAACGTGACTCATCACTTACCCATAATAAAAATATGGAGATGGTAACTACTCGCCACATTAACCGGGAGCCGCTGGAGCTTCTGGTAGTGGTAACTAGGAGGTGACCATGAAGCACCACTTTCTCCACCTCTGCCATTCACACCTGTTGGGGGCCTTCGTCCTCAAAAACACAACTAACATGTTTTCCAAGTATAAAATACTGTTACAGGAACCTTTGGCTTTGAGATGAAGGTGCACATGGTATGAAAGGCGTGGTCTGGAAGAAGGATGAATCAGTTCCGAAGCTATGGATGGAGAAGCTTCGGCTTAGCGCAAAGACGGTGATGGAGAATGAAACCGACCTAAGAGGGAAAAACTACTTAGTCCTCGATAGATTACTCCTTAGTCAATAGTAAATGTCAAGGACATGAATGTAATTTTACCTAGGCTGCGTCTTGTGCCTATAAATAGATGAACAGTAACACTGTACTGTTCATGTTGACTTGTAATCACTCGCACGTCACTATTGGATTTTTACCTTCTGTCAAGCCGAAGGTATAAATGTAATTCAATATTATTAATATTTGTTCATGATCATATAATGAGAAGATAGATAATCAAGTGATTTAATATTATTGTTCATGTCCTTTATATGTCTCCTATGTTCTTGCTTTTTATTATTATATGTTGAGATAATGAAGGTTTGCCCTTCACACCCTTCGTCTGAAGATCATTATATCCTAAGGGAGATAATGCTTCGAAGGACGAAGGTCTTTAACCATTAACATTTGTGTTGCCTTGTTCTTAATTCATAGCATTTGAGAACAAGTGACCAACATTGGCACCCACTTCTGGTGAACTCATTTGACCACCTTCGGCAACCTATGACCTTCATCATGCCGCCGAAAAAGTCTTCAGGGCTAGGGGCTACACTGCAGCCACTGGACGTCAATTAGGACACACTAAGCGAAGCTAGGAGCCAAAAAAGGAAGGCAACCAGTGCGACACCTCAGGAGGAGGAGTTGGACCAAGAAATCAGGGACCTCGAAGCCATTCATCAACAGGTCCAGAGGAAAAACGAAAAGATGCTTTGTCTCGCCGATCTTCAGAAGAAGATTGATGAGGTCGCTGAAGAAATGCGTCATCTCACCCAAGATGACCAAGACCGATGACCTCAACACAGAGAGCTTCGTCAAGACAACTCCTACAACGATAACGAATGGTATGATGATTTCCATCATGGCAAGTTTGCTTTTGATGATGCTTCTCCTCTAGCAGCAGAATTGCAGGCTACCCCATGGCCCCCATCATACAAGCCACCCCAGCTCCCTATGTATGATGGGCACTCAGACCCGAAGCAGTTTCTCATGAGCTATGAGGCAACTATATCTTCTTATGGAGGCAACACTGTAGTCATGGCAAAATCCTTCGTCATGGCAGTCAAAAGTGTTACACAAACTTGGTACTCTTCTCTCCTGCCAAGGAAAATCACATCATGGCAGAAGCTTAAAGACATGCTAATCACTAGCTTCCAAGGATTTCAGATGATCCATTCACTGCTCAAGCTTTGTTTCAGTGCACACAAGACCATGAGGAGTACCTTCAGGCGTATGTCCGAAGGTTCCTGTGTCTGAGAGCACAAGCACCTACAGTGCTTAATGAAATTATCATTGTGGCCATGATCAAAGGGCTTCGACTAGGACCTACGGCTCAGTATTTTGCAAGGAAGCCCTCACAAACCCTAGAGAAGCTTCTTCAGAAGATGGATGAATACATCCGAGCTGATAATGATTTCCGCCAAAGAAGGGAAGAAGCCTACAGGTTTTCTGAGATGACCAGAGGCTTTGGAGGAAGAATCCACCCCAGGCATGTCAGATCAATCCATAATTCTGGTCCAAGTGATGAAAGAGCAAGCTAGCCTCAAAGGCCACAACATAGCTCCCAATCTTTAGGGCAACAACAAAGCTCTTTCAGGCCACCAGCCCTAAGGGGCAGAGGCGGCAGGGGCTTCGGAGGAAGGTACGGGGATCAACCCAGAAGGCTATATTGCTTATTCTATGGAGAAGATAAGGGCCACACCACAAGAACATGCCAAGTCACAATACAGAAGCAAAAGGAGATTACCGAAGCTGAAGCACGACAGAATCAGCCGAAGCAGGTTTTACATACTGCTTCATGCTACTCTCCCTATGTACCAGGGTACATAGGCAACCAACAACCTTCAGCTTCTGTCGCTTCGGCAAGTCACTCTCAAGCTATCTGGGCCTAGCTCCCATTACCATCCACTCAGACCCGAAGCTAGCAGCTAGAAGGGCACCCACATGCACAGCAGCAGCGTGATTTTCTGGAGGAATCCGAAGCTCGCATAGTCAACAGCACTGTGCCAGAATCCAAGCATATCTATTAAAGAATATCCTATTCTTGACGTATCTTTATCTTTTATGCCATTTTAATTTTTGTATGAGAAACAAGTCATGAAAAACTAAATTTCGATTTTATGTAATAATTGTGCTTGTGTCAACGAAAATCGTTCTTAAGGGAGCGCAGAGTAAGTTCCGAAGCTACAAAAATCGTTCCTATGAGAGCGCGGAGTAAGTTCTAAAGCTACCAAAATCATTCCTAAGGGAGCGCGGAGTAAGTTCTGAAGCTACAAAAGTCGTTCGTAAGGAAGCGCAGAGTAAGTTTTCTGCTCAAAAGTCGTTCCTAAGGGGATGCAGAGCCAAAAATTCCACCGAAATATAAGGTGAACAAGCTCCAAAGTCGTTCCTAAGGGGATGCAGAGCTTAAATACCACCAAAATAGAAGGTGAAGAAGCTCCAAAGTCGTTTCTAAGGCGATGCAGAGCTTAAATACCACCGAAATATAAGGTGAAGAAGCTCCAAAGTCGTTCCTAATGGGATGCAGAGCTTAGAGACTCCAAAGACGTCCCTAAGGGGATGTAGAGTCTTGTGTGTCTCAGTGTGGGCGCGCGTGTGTGTTTGGCATCACCATCATATTACATCATATCACTGCATCATTCCGCATAGCATTACATCATACATCATATCGCATTAATGGCAAAAGGATTGGACACGAAGCAAATCTTCGGCAATACTTTGTTGAATGAAAAGGTGCTGAGGCACGAAGCAAACTTTGGGCAACACAATTTTATCAGACTGGACACAATTTTATCAGACTGGCAATAGAAGGGGCATCTTTCTTTACGAAGCATGAAAAAAGGAAAGGTGTTTTTTCGCCAAAGGCTCAAAAACAGTATGTACGTAAATTTCATGCATCGCAAAGAAATATATTACAATAATTTACATGTCGGATTAATTGTTCAATACACCAAATGTTACATACTATCATTACAATAAAGTTTAATCTTCCTTAAGTATTTTCTCTGTAGCTTCGTTCAGCAGCTTGTCGACGACTTCATCGATGGAGTTAGCAACGCTCATTATATCCAATGCATCTTTCATGATTGGATCGGCTCGGGGTTGTATGGCTCCGGCAACGGTGACAGTTCAGCTGTAATAGACAAAATGTTAGTTCGAAACTATAAAATAAACTCTGATGCTAAAATTCAAAAACAATACCTATGCGCCTTTCGCGTTTAGTAGCTTCTTTGGCTCACCTAGTTTCTTCCCGGGCATCGTGGGTTTCTTTTTCATTCTTCTTTATAATTTCGTTGGCCAATTCCCGGCCACCGTTGACCCATACATCAGAATAAAATTTTCCACCCACTAATGTAGCTTCAGCCGAAGGGTCTTTGTGTCGTCTATGGAGAAGGCGGCTTCAACCTGGGCTGCAGTTTTAACATGATCGCAACCGGCCTTCTCCAGGATAGCCGCAATCCCTCGAGCGCTAGAGAAAGCATAGATATCCTCACGATCGCTCAGGATCTCTTCAAATGCTTCGGCTTCCCTGCTTATCCAATCAATAATGCCCTCGGGGTCTTCTCGGATGAAGTTTTCTTCAGAAGAATAGGCGCCTACTTTCGCAAAGCTGGTTTTCAATTTTTTCACACAATCCAAGGATTTCTCGAAGCACCTTTCCTTGGATTCACGAAGCTCCTCAACATTTTCTCTAGCCTAGTTTTTGACCATTCACTAATTTCTTGACTAGCCTTGGCAACTGCAAAGTTCTCATTGGCTTCGGCAAGTTTTTTCCGAAGGTCTTCAATTTCGGCTTTATAAATTTTTGGTTGAGTGTTAAACTTTGCTTCATCTTATTTCACTTTATCCACCAATGAAAATAAAATTTTGTCCTTCTCCAAGGCTTCGTTACTCAGTTTAATGACTTTTGATCAAAGGTTGCCAAGAGCTATCGTGTAGCTTTCATCCTCAACATTCTTTTGCGCCCTCAGGGCGTTGCTAAGAATTAAGCCCTCCGAAAAAGGACAAAGATTTAGCATGAGAATAAGACTTTATTTCCAAGTTCATAGACTTTAAGTTCACAATTTCTATACCTTCAGGCTATTGTACGCAAGACTGTCCGCGAGGTCATCCTTCGACATGGCGGAGAGGCCAACCTCGAGCTTCAGAAATCCTGTACTTTTAGCCATCTCCCGGCATACAGATATCTCTTTGTTGTCTGGGAGTCAGGATAAGAAATCATCTTCATCCGTACCATTGAACACTAAGGCCCCCTTTGGGTATTTCATTTTTCGGGCATAGTGTTTGGCTTCTGCAATCTCTTCTTCAGATAGCCTTTTTCCCGAAGCATGTCGAATAATAAAATCAAGATTTTTCGGATAGTGCTTCGGGAGCAAGAGATTTAGCTTCTTCGGCTACTTCCTTCTCCATAGCTATGCCAATATCTAGAGATTCTTGTTCAACCTTTTCCTCAGTTACAGCGGGCTTCGTCTCAGCAGGCACCGAAGGCCTAGCTTCGGTTTCAGTATGAGCCATAGTAGCTTCGACAACCCTTTTTACAGGAACAGGAGTCAATGTTGTTGTCTCCATGGCGGCGTCTAACATGCTGGCCATTCTTCTCCTCTTGGGAGTTGTGGCGGGAGCTTTCGCAACCTTTGGCACTTCTACTTCAACCGGCGGGCTCAGAATTTCTGGCAGCACTATTGTTTTTTCTAACTCTGGCTTCTTGGCTGCCCCATCTTCAGCTTCGACTGGCTCAACTATAGTCACCTTTGGCACTATAGTTGATTCCTCAGCGCTCCAAGAGGCGGGAGCAGCTTGTTCCGCTTTGGCATCGGAAGATGTCCCTTCACCAAATTTTGGCACTGTGGCCATCTCAATATACCTCGGCTGATGTGTCAGAACCTTGATCTTTTTGCCCTTCGGCACAGTAGAGATGGCCGAAGCGGTAGTTTTCCTCTTTTTTCTCTGCCTTCGCGAGGGGTAGGAGTAATCAGGGTATATGAAACCAATTGCATCGAAAACCCTGTTCAACCTTTTCTTGCCCCGACCCCCGAAGGCTGAGGATAAAGCATCAACTTCGGCTCTGGTATATGCCCCAAGTAACTCGTCGCTAGTAGCCTCAATACATTTCAGCCAGTCGTGATTTGGCTCGTCAAATCGGTCTCTGTATTTGAAGGTATATTTCAAACGGATTAATCCACCTTCACTGGACCCGGCAGCAGTCTCCTTCGGCATCTCCCAGTTATGCACAAGTGGCCATACCTTGTAGGCTATGTGCTCTTGGATCAGGTCTCTTGTACCAATGAAAGCACAGACATTGCTAAAAGCATTTTGGCATGCTTCGGCATCATTTTCAATCGCCATGGTCGGCCTTCAAAGGTCGAAGCGAGACCAGATGGGGCATTGGATAATCCCCTTTATATCCTCCCTTTCAATCAGATTATTCTTAACATAAAACCACTCCTCCATCCAAGACCTAGGCCACCTTTTTCGAAATGTTGGAACCGGGTAGCTTGCATTAGAGCGAGCAATGAATCCATAACAACCGAAGCTGTTGTGATACTGCTCTTTGCCAGTGGCCTTCGTCTCGTACAACAGTTCATGCATATTGCAAAAAACACTTCACGCTCGGTTCCAGCCCATGGCTTCTCACAGCCCAAACAAACAAACCCATTCTGATTATAGCTTCGGGAGTAATTTGATGAAGAAAGATCTGAAATATCTTCAATACTTCAACCAAAAATTTGCTCAATGGGAATCGAAGACCCGCCTTCAAAAAGCTTTTGTAGACAACAACCTCATTTTCTTCAGGAGCAGGGGCGGTGCTGTCCCCTCCAACCCTCACAATAGACATATCACGAAAGTATCTTCCCTTCATGGCGTCAATGTGACTTTGTTTGATAGTCGACTTTCCGAAGATGGTGTGGCTAGGCCACTAGGGCTGGTCTTAGGAGTCTTCATCCCCGCTTTCTACATCATAGTCATCGCTATCGTCAGAATCTTCAGACAAAGCCGCCATTATTTCCTTCGTGATCTTCTCTGTATTTGTTTTTGCCATAGATTCGTAAAACCCAGCAAAAAAAGGGTCCACAACCTTCTTCTCCTCAGACATCTTCTTCTCTTCAGACATGCAACAAACACTTGTGTATATCACGAAGCTCGAAAATCAAGCGAGAGCTGACAGCAAGAGTTAAAATTTGAGAAAATAACGCAAGCAACAGAAATGGCGTAGCAAATGCTGCCGCTGTGGGTTTCTATTTATATGCCTAGTGCATTGCAACTTGGCGGGCCCCATTTGTCATTGACTTTCGCTATTCTAGCAAAGGGAAGGTGTTTTTTCGGACCTTCGGCTAAAGGCCTTCGTTCACATCATAGTCTGAATTTGTTAGAAACAAGAACAAATTAATACTGTGAGGGGCTACTGTTGGGGGCCTTTGTCTTCTGAAGGTCCTCAAAAACACAACTAATAAGTTTTCCAAGTATAAAATACTGTTACAAGAACCTTCGGCTTTGAGATGAAGGTGCACACGGTATGAAAGGCGCGGTCTGGAAGAAGGATGAATCAGTTCCGAAGCTATGGATGGAGAAGCTTCGGCTTAGCGCAAAGACGGTGATGGAGAATGAAACCGACTTAAGAGGAAAAAGACTGCTTAGTCCTCGACAGATTACTCCTTAGTCAATAGTAAATGTCAAGGACATGAATGTAATTTTACCCAGGCTGCGTCATGTGCCTATAAATAGATGAACAGTAACACCGTACTGTTCACGTTGACTTGTAATCACTCGCACGTCACTATTTGATTCTTACCTTCTATCAAGCCGAAGGTATAAATGTAATTCAATATTATTAATATTTGTTCATGATCATATAATGAGAAGATAGATAATCAAGTGATTTAATATTATTGTTCATGTCCTTTATATGTCTCCTATGTTCTTGCTTTTTATTATTACATGTTGAGATGATGAAGGTTTGCCCTTCACACCCTTCGTCTGAAGATCATTATATCCTAAGGGAGATAATGCTTCGAAGGATGAAGGTCTTTAACCATTAACATTTGTGTTGGCTTGTTCTTAATTCATAGCATTTGAGAACAAGTGACCAACAACACCTGAGCAGTTCTTCGCCCAATTTCTTGGAGGTCAGAGGAATATGGAGAACTTGTAGCAGAACATGGAGGCAGAGCTTCACAATATTGCTAACAACATCCGCCATGGGCAGCCTCAGGAAGCTAAGGGAGCCAATCAATATAGCAGCTTCAAGGATTTCATGGATACCCGGCCACCGATATTCAAGGAAGCTGCAGAACCCTTGGAGGCAGATGAATGGATCAACATGATGGAGCAAAAGTTCTGTCTGTTGAGACTCTTAGACGATCTCAAGACAGAATATGCAGCGCACCAATTGCAAGGACCTGAAGGGATGTGGTGGTCTCATTTCCGCACCGCTTACCCTGAAAATGATCCCATTGCGTGGCACCAATTCACCGCAGCTTTCAGAGGGAATTATATTCCACCAGGCTTAATGATAATGAAGGTGTCACAATTCATGTGGTTAACTCAGGGCACGCAATCAATGATAGAATATCTACATGTTTTCAACAATCTGTCGCGCTACGCACCTAACTTTGTGAACACCGAGGCCAAGAAGATCGCTAGTTTCAAGAGAGGATTGAGTCCGAAGATGATGAAAAGTATGGGGATTTCCTCCCACACTTCCTTCAACGATTTAGTCAGCGACTGCTTCACTCAAGAGACCAACAACAACCTCTACACATTGGCAAAGGGGTGTAAAAGGCCTTTGGAATCTAGAATTTGACAACCTCGAACCACCATAGTGACTCGACCAAATTTCAGGACAATGATACCCGGAGCAAGATTTCATCCTCCTGCTCCGAAGAAGAATCAGCAACAAGGATTCAGGGGTCCAAAGGCATTCAAGGTGGCCCTACCACATGCCTGGGCTGGACCAGGAAGTTCCACAGGTGGTACCGCTCAAGTGAAGGGACCTTGCTGCAACTGTGGGCAGATGGGGCACTTCGCCAAGTATTGTCCTCGCCCTAAGAAGAAGAAGATGTCTATCTCGCTCGAGTGCATCTCACCACTGCAGACAAGATTACCGCTGGAGTACTCGTGATGGCCGGTACGTTTCTTGTGAACGATCATCCCATAGTCGTACTATTTGATTACGGATCTTCTCATTCTTTCTTGAATACTGCTTTTGCTCATCACTTTAACCAATCATCGGTAGAAGTGGGTCATAAGTATCGGATAAGCTCAGCTGGGGCTGAGGTTTTCACAAATCATATAGTCCATGGGGCAACCCTAAAAATTAAAGGAATGGAATTTTGAGCCTAGTTGATAGTGATGCTGGGATTATCCTTGGATTTGATCATGGGAATGAATTGGATGAAAGCTTGGGATGTCATTCTTGACACCGCAAATCGAACCTTGTTGCTAAGAGAGCCACGAGGCACCAAAATGTTTCGAATAACCTTACCTCGCTTTAAGCTAACCAATGTATCCTTTGCAACCCAAGCAACCTCAATTTAAGAGATCCCAGTAGTTTGTGAGTTTCCTGATGTTTTTCCTCAAGATTTGCCAGGACTTCCACCTAAAAGAGATGTGGAGTTTGCTATAGAGCTTAAACCGAGCACCGCACCTATTTCCCGAAGACCATACAAGATGCCACCAAATGAGCTGGCAGAATTAAAAATTCAACTGAAGGGACTATTGGACAAGGGTTTGATTCGACCCAGTACCTCTGAGTGGGGCAGTCCTGCTCTTTTCGTGAAGAAAAAGGACCAATCCTTGCGGATGTGCATAGATTACCGTCCTCTCAATGTAGTGACCATCAAGAATAAGTACCCTCTACCCCGAATAGACATTTTATTTGATCAACTGTCTAAGGCTAAGTTATTTTCAAAGATTGATCTTAGATCAGGGTACCATCATATCAAAATTCGCCCCCAAGATATTCCGAAGACCGCATTTTCTACCAGATACGGGCTATATGAGTATTTAGTCATGTCATTTGGCTTGACTAATGCTCCTATCTACTTTATGTACTCGATGAACTCTGTCTTTATGCCAAAACTAGACCGATTTGTCGTAGTATTTATAGACGACATACTGGTCTACTCTGAGTGTGAGAAGAGACATGAAGAGCATCTGAGAATTGTACTAACTAGACTAAGGGAGCACAAATTGTATGCCAAGTTTAGTAAGTGAAACTTCTGGCTCAAGGAAGTACAATTTCTGGGACACATCTTGTCAAAAAATGGGATATCCGTGGACCTAAGTAAAATTCAGCAAGTAATGGAATGGAAGGCACCTACCTCCGTTTTAGAGATCAGAAGTTTCGTGGGATTAGCCAGATATTACCATCGCTTCATACCAGACTTCTCGAAGATTGCCAAACCAATGACTTAATTGCTGGAGAAGGACCGTAAGTTTGCATGGACAGCGGAGTGTGAAATAGCTTTTCGTACCTTACGAACATTGTTGACCACGACGCCTGTTTTGGCTCAACCGGACATTGAGGAACCCTTTGATGTGTTTTGTGATGCATCAGGGATTGGACTTGGTTGTGTTCTTATGCAAGATGGTAAGGTGATAGCTTATGCATCGCGCCAGCTAAGAAAGCACGAAGCTAACTACCCAACGCATGACTTGGAACTTGCCATCATAGTCCATGCATTAAAAATTTGGAGGCACTACCTGCTTGGGAATGTATGTAATATCATCATGGATCATAAAAGTGTAAAGTACATCTTCACCCAACCCGAGCCCAACATGAGGCAATGCAGGTGGCTCGAGTTGATCAAGGACTACAACTTACAAGTGCACTATCATCCGGGAAAGGCTGATGTTGTGGCTGACGCTTTGAGTCCAAAGTCTCATTGCCACATTCTTCGACCGCTTGTAGAGGATGGATTTAACTTATTACACCCGGTAGTGCTACTCAACATTCAAGTTCGTTGCTCGTTGGAGGATTAGATCATCCGAAAGCAGAAATCCGACAAAGGCATATTTCACATCAAGGAAAGGATGAAGAGCGAACCTAATAGCCGCTTCAAGCTTGACGAAAAGGGTATATTGTGGTTTGATGAACGTCTGGTCGTACCAAAGGATCAAGAGCTCCAGGCCAAGATCCTGGATGAAGCTCACCAATCCAAACTATCGATTCACCCCAGAAGCAGCAAAATGTACTGTGATTTGAAATCAAAGTTTTGGTGGACAAAGATTAAGAAAGAGATTGCATCGTACGTTGCGAGATGTGATAACTGTTGCAGAGTCAAGGTCATCCACATGAAGCTAGCTGGCCTATTGCAGTCATTATTTATACCTAAATGGAAATGAGGAGATCAGTATGGATTTTATTACTGAACTTCCTATTACACAAAAGGGCAATGACTCAATATCGGTGATTGTGGATCAACTTACTAAATCAGCTCATTTTCGGCCTGTCAATACAACATATCGACCACCGAAGTATGCGGACATTTATATCGTAGAAATTGTTCGACTACATAAAATTCCAAGAACCATTGTGTCGGACCGTGGGACACAATTCACTGCTCACTTTTGGGAACAACTATAGAAAGGTTTTGGGACTAAGCTTGTGCATAGCTCAGCTTATCACCCTGAAACATCGGGACAAACAGAAAGGATAAATTAGATTCTTGAAGACATGCTAAGAGCCTGTGTGCTATCGTCGAAAGGATCATGAGAATTGTGGCTACCGTTGGCCGAGTTTTCCTACAACAACAATTACCAAAGCAGCATAAAGATGGCACCATTTGAAGCATTGTATGGAAGAAGATGTAGAACGCCTCTCAATTGGGTCGAAGCCAGAGAACGAAGTTTCTATGGCAACGACTTAATTGCTGAAGCCGAAGAAAAGGTTCGAATTATTCCTCCGAATATGGAAACAACGCAGTATCACTAGAAGAGTTATGCTAACCAAAGACGAAGGCCGCTGATGTTTCAAGTCAGAGAATTTGTTTATCTTAAGGTATCACCAATGAAAGGCGTGCAAAGATTTGGGGCAAAGAAGAAGCTTGCTCCAAGATATGTAGGACCTTATTAGGTTATTGAACGAAAGGGAGAAATGGCCTACAAAATTCAGTTGCCTGAGGACATGAGCACGGTCTTTCCCATCTTTCACGTATCTCAACTAAAGAAATGTCTTAGAATAACCGAGGAGAAAGTAGAAGTCAAGGATCTAAAGGTTGGGTCAGACTTGGTATATCAATAGCAACCCGTCGAAGTTCTAGACACTAAGGTCCGAATTACTAGGAACAGTACGGTCAAGACGTATAAAATTTTGTGGAGTCACCACGATGAGCGTGACGCAACCTGGGAGATAGATGCCAATCTACGAGAAGTTTATCTTGACTTTTACCAAAATCGGTTAGTAATCTTAAATCTTGGGGTGAGATTCCTTTAAGGGGAAGGGATTGTAACACCCCTGGTGTTTAGCATATTCATCCATGGCATGTGCATCATAATGGCATTATCATGAGCATCATCAATCAAATTTTCACTTCCATTGAAACCTTAAATTGCCACATATAGTTGTGAAGTGAACCGTTGCTTGCACCAGTAGAAGAACCTAATTCACTTAGACTTAGACTTTCTTAGAGCACTAGAGTGTGAGTAACCTCACTTAATTAGTTTGGATTGATAGTGGTTAGTCTACCAACTCTTGAGTTCAGGTAATGATAGTTTCTTAAACTATATGTGATTATGTCATTTAGTGACTATGCTTGGTGAATGAAGTTTCTTCAAAAAACCAAAAAGGAAATGGGGACAACCATGTTTTTTCTAAGTCTAATCTTATACCTCTTTTCAAACTTTAGCACGTTCAAAAATAAATAATCTTCAAATCACATTGTCCCAATTACAAAAATTATAGAGAATTATTTAGGGCACACCCTATAAAAATATGATTCTAATTTTGTTAAGTTTCTCCTAAGATTATCTATCTGTGGTAATTATATTAGGGTATGTTCTGTTGAGAAACTAACTTTTATGAATTAAAAAGTGAAGTTGCCAATTTCTTAGAAATTAGTAAATAAATAGCAAACTCTCTTGTATCGATGTGAAACGTTTTGTGAGCATGACTTATGTGATTTGTCACCCTTGAATTAAATATGATCCACTGGTTGTACAGGAAGATTTTGAATTAGGATTTAAAACCAGAAAATGTTGTTTTCTTTAGAAAATCATGGAAAAAGATTTACAATTTGAATGTCTATGTAAATTTTTGTGCCATGTTATTGTGCTAAGTAAATCATGAAAAATTATAATACTTGCTATTTTGATAGTTTCGTAATACAAAGTAGTTTAAAATTCTTTTTCATCTTATTTCTTGTTATTTTTGTGCAGTCAAAAATAATAGTCCAAGTAAGTTGATATTTTTGTACTGAAGTATGGTAGATGAACACTGCTCACTGCAATTTTTGTAGTATTTTTGGGGAAGTCTAATTAGTAGTTACTATATAAGTCCAATTAAGTAGAGTATAGGGATTTAAGCAATTGTAGGTGATTCTTAGTTTAGTCATGATTAAGACTTGATTAATTAAGAAAAAACTTGATGTTATGATAGTCCAACTTAATTAGTAAGTCCTTCTCACTAAGAGATGAACTACTCTTAAATAAATGAAGTATATTGAATCTATGTGTGCACATGTATGTGTAAGTGTAATTTGGAATAGGAGTATACCTTCCAACCTTGCTAGGTAGGAATACCTTGTAGTGTAAATGGTGATGGGTTGTATGATTTCTTAAAACGGTAATCAGGACCAACCAAGAAAAGACAGAATAAATGTTCTTGGACGTTGTAGACTATCTTGTAGAACCAATTTGTAGTAACCTCTAAAAAGTAAACCATAAAGAATGTTGCAAACCGCATGCACCCATAAGCATAATGCATCTCTTGCATTAAGCATCGCCTATCCTCATATTGCATCCATACATCATACTGGATCGCAGGAGGAAGTGCCAGTAGGGATTGGCGAGGAACTAGAGGGAGTTCTTGTGGAAGAGGGTGAACCGGAAGCCGAAGCTTAAGAGTGTCCTGATCACCGCCCAGTACCTTTGAGAAAGGCGAGTCTCGACATCTAATTTCCTATGGTTTCCACTAATTAAATTTATTCACTACTGTAACACCCTAGGTGTTTATATTCCGCTCGACAACGAGTATGGATTTAAGCACGTGATATCAGTGTATAAAACGGATGTTAAATTTTAAACATCTTCGCCTATCGCGATTTTAATATCGCATCTGTTACGCTTGTTGCGAGTGCGACATCGTTTTATTTTTATCTGTCCAAGCTCTTCCTAAATTTTCATGATGTTCCGAACATCGGTGCGTCCGGTGATTATTTAAAACTCATCGCCCGCACGGATACGAATTCGGAAGCCTGACTCACGCGGATGATTTTATCCCGGACGGATTAAGAAGAACCTGACTACTAAGCTTGTAGTGTAAAATAATTTAATCCCCTTTTTGTCATCCGTGACATCGCGTCTACGGACTTTTAGTTAAATTGTTCTCCAATCGAGTGTTCGAATAGCGAATGGAATTTGTCTAAAATCAACTGAATCAAATGCAGATTAAATTACCAAAACCGAAATCCATTTAATTCAGTCCGTTGCTTTTCGCCTCGATCTAAATCGTCAAAACTGAATTAACAGTACGAATTTATCTGATTCCGAAAAATTCGCCAAATCACATCCTGTCCAATTATTGCTATCGATTCTAATTATTCGACCCTTTGTTTCTCGCCTAAAATCGTGATTCAAAATATCTTCGATTTCCGTTAAGAAAAAGAGAGAGAAAAAGAAATAAAAAAACTAAAAATATCTATCTCTTCTTATCCCCACCGCCGCTCATCTTCAAAAAAAAATCTCTAAGGAAAATCTGCTGCCCAGCCGCCCTCCCCGTCATATTTTTCGTCGCTGTGCTTATCTCCTCGCGTGTGGCTGCTCCTTTCTTCTCCGCGAGCTCATCTTCTCCCTCCCCAACTTCTCTCTGCTCGCTCTCGCTAGCCGCTCCCTCTCTGCTTTTCTCTCTCAGCGTGTCGCGCTCCCTCTGCTGGCCAGAGGCTCCCTCAGCTCATCCTCTCCAGCACTCCCTTCTTGCTTCTCTCTCTCTGGTCTCCTTCAAGCTGCGAGCCCCTGCCCTTGGTCGCCTGCTCCTCGTCCTGTGCCCAAGCTCCTCCATGCCGCGACCCTCTCTGCTCGGCGCCCGGATTTCTGCTCGCTCGGTGCCCCTCTCCCCGAGCTCCCATGGCGGCGCGTCTGCTTCCTGGCTCGCCTGCGCGCGCGGTCCTCTGCTCCTGCACGCGTGCCTTCCCTGCTCCATTCTCCCTCACCTACGCTCGACCGCTCCATTCCTGCTTCCGCGGTGCCGACTGCCCACCTCCCATGACCGCGCCCTGGGATTTGCCCGAAGTTCTGCACGCCCAGCCTAGCCGTTCCTCCTCCCCGCTCGCTGCGTCGGTCTCCTCCAAGCTGAGCAGCTCCCCACGCGCGCTGCCGTCCTCTGCTCGGAGCTTCCATGTTGCGCGCCCTGCTTGCTCCACATGCCTAGCAGCCGCTCTCTTCTGCTCACCGTGTCCCCTCTACTCGCCTTGCAGCTCGCCCAAGCCTGTCTCTCTCTCTTGTCTTCTTTCCCTTGCGCGCTCCGCTCCGTTGTTCTCCTACACGCAGCCGCGCACCCCTGCTTCCTGAAAGCCACGCCATCCCTCGTGCCCGACTGCAGCTCACCGGATCTCCCCGCCCCGAGCTCGCCCTCATGGTGCCGGCCGAGTCCCTCCCATCTCTCTCCCTCTGACCTTCAGCTCGACGCACCCTGCTGAAGATCTCCCATGGCGCCCTGCTTCCCGGCTTTGAGCTCGCCCGCTTCGTCCATGGTCGTGCCTAGCTTCTATGCTCTGTGCGCGCGCCGCGTGCTCCTCTCTGCTCGGTTTCAGGCCTCTGCGTCGCGCTCTGCTTCCTGGCGCTCGCCCTGCCCGCTCAAGCGCAAGCTCAGCCGAGTCCCTCTGTTGCGTGCCTGGCTCGCCCAGCGTCCCTGCTCCCTGTTCCTCCATGGCTGCGTTGCGCACGTTCCGTTGTTCCTGCGCGTGCTGTAGCGAAGCTCCCTGTTCAGTCTCCTTCGTCGCGTTGTCGTGCGCATGAAACTGCTCGAGTCGACATCGGGTCCGTAACGCGCATGCCGGACACGGTGAAACGCTGCATGTGTTTGTGTCCGAGCCCGCCCGACCGTGACCTCGCTTTGCTTCTCGCGTCGCTGCGCGCCCTGCTCCACTGTGTCGATCCGCCCATCTCCCTGAGTCCATGCGCGTGCAGCTTCCTCAAGTCATCGTGTGCCTAGCTTGCTCCAGCTCGCCGGTCGAGCTTCTCCCTCGCACTCGGATCCGGCCGTTAACGACCAGTCATGTTTTCTTTTTCCCAGCTCGGATCTCTTCAGCCGCCATTCTCTAACCTATGTGTCGGTCGGCATCGTGGAGTTTTGGTTTGGTCGGCTCATCGTTGACCTCACCGGTGTCGTCAATCCGTTGAACCCCCTTCCTCAGTCGCGTCAGGTCTCCCTGCCGGTTGTCGTCATTCGTCGTTGCGCCATGTGTGCAGCAACGTTGCTGATTCCTCCATGGTGCTTGTCGACGAACTTCACTTCATCAATTCCTCGCCTTCGGTTCGACTCATCTATGCGCACCGAACGCGTTCGCCGTTTGAGCCTGTGTCGCTAGAGCTCGCGCTAACCTGCTCGACCACACCTCGCCAGCTCGCTCTAGACACGGTCTCATCATGTCCGTCGGTCTTCAACTTCAGCGACCACTATCATCTTCATCAGCAGCATCGTCGTTGCCGACTCCGCTACCTGTTTGAACCAGAGTTTGTCGTCATCTTACCCATGCTGTGGCCGCAACTTCCAATGTCCCTAGTCCACGTCGTTGTCCAGTACGGATTATTTTTGTGTGGAAGAAGGTGGAGCTGTAGATGAAGGATAAAGCGAAGTCCAATGTGTTGCTCACTAGGTGTTCGACAAAAAGCTCGAACAAGTCGTCGATCGTCATCCTCGTCTACGCCAAGATCCGAGAAGATTAGGCGCAGATCCGCAAAGATTAGGTGCAGAAGAAAATAAATCAGTATGCGGCCTGAGAATTCTCGATGCGGATAAAGATGAAGCGCGATTCGACACAGCACTCACCCTATTTTGGTGAAATGTTGAGCTTAATGGCGTCGTCAATTTCATGATTTCAAGTCAGATGTCATAAGGGTAAGTTGATTCGTATTCCAGTCAGCTAGGTCCATAAATAGATTAAATAGAATTGTTGGTCACAATAAATGTTATTAATTTAGAATGCGTATAATGTGATGATCGATTTAGATAAATCGGTAAATCAAGTAATTAAGATACACGGTTTAAAGAGTTAATAAAAAGCTAGGAATAAAAATAGATTTTCTAGTATTATTGTGTCAATTTGGTTAATGGATGAAGTCGATGCCCTGCTTAATTAATTAGCTTATTCTAGGTTTGGTGTTTAATTCGCTGTCGTATAAGTATTATTTAGGTTTGCGATATTCCTCCTTATATGCATACATGTGCATTATGCATATCATTCAGGTACGTTAATTAATCACATGATGCGGAAAACGACCCAAGTCGACCCCAAGCGTGGGCTACTCCGCATGGATGCTGATGAACGAACCTGCCAGATCAAGTGCTAGGACAAAGATGATCGTCAAGTGGACATCACCTAACAACACTAACCTAGTGTTACCCAGGCAAGCCCCGGTCCATTTGCCACCTCCTTGAAGATTTAAAATGTTTATCACCTTGTTTGATGCATTAGGTGATAGGAGTTGTGTGCTAAACCGTTGATGCATTTCCTTCCTTGGAAAATTTATTACCCTTCCTTGACACCCTTTTATAAAAAGGATTTTTGATGCTTAGCCTTGCTTTAGCAAACAAAAATATTTTGTTTTAAAACAAAAGTGATGCTTCAGTGGGTGGGATTGTTTTCAAAAAGAAAAACTTGTGATGGTGGATCCATTACGGCCGTAATGGGTTCAACATCGGAAAAGATGTACCTCTGCCAGGTACTAAACTTTGGGTTGAAAATAATAAATCTGAGACCGGACGGTTGACTTGCACGAGAAGGGAGTCTCGGTGTAGTGTCTCCGTCTAAGTCGATTAAGGACCTTGTCGATGTAGGCTTGATGATTGAGGACCTTTTAACTGGTCACATGCCTCATCATGGGTAAGCTTTGCCTCGGGCAGACTAATACCAGAATAAGATAACATGCAATGGGAGTGGAGAGATGGCGAGAGTAGCATGTACCCTCCGGGGCAAGAGGCTGGACGGTGGTGTATCTGTGCTCTCGGTTGGCGTGAACCTGATTTGGTCTTAAGAACCCCGGTGGCGAGTTGACATATGCAAGGGTTAAGTGGTACATATGTCATGTGATCGGAGATCACCAACTGGGTACTAATTGATTCGGATCGCCGTTACTTCTCAGACATGAAGACTTGGTCACTGACCTACACGTAGCAATCCAGTGAAGAAAAAGGGTGATAAAAGACGGCTAGTATAGGCCAAGTGCTTGAACTAGGGTAGAAAGAACTCTAGATGCAGGTAACTTTACTTAACCTAACAAGTAAAATTAGATTTTAAGGATCCACTCATAGTAAGCTTTTCTACAAAACGGAGTCTTTGATTCTTGAACAGCCATACCTTTACTCCCTCTAACTAGCATACCCTTGAGAGTCTTTTCTTTAGTCGGGTAAGTCTTGCTGAGTAATTCCATACTCAGGGTTTTATTCCCTATTGTTTTTCAGGTTCTAACCTTGTGCTGCTGTTGATGGTGTTAAGTGCCTGTGGGCTCGACCTTCTTATAAGTCTAAGTAACTCTTCTATACTTCTTATTGAGGATGGTCACTTGAGCTAGCATACATTTCAAACTTATACTTTTGTAGTCACTCCGATAAAATAATGAAAATTTTTTGTAACTTGTAAAATTTGGTAATAAGATTTCCGCTGCAAAAATATTGGTGTGTGTGATTTGTATTACTTAATATCTTGATCTTGGTTGTAAGTGGTTTATCCTATGTCCTTGGGGCAATCGGACGGATCCTGTTAAGTTATCTGGTGCACATGCATAGCCATCTGAGGTCTTTGAGACAAGGATAGGTGCATGTGGGCCCAACAACTTGGGAGGTTCTGCCACAACTACCTACCTATGATTGTTGCATTAGGTGTTGGAGTTGTTTGGAAACAATTGCTGCATTTATCCTTAACTACCTTGTTTACCCTATTCTTGCCATCTGGTTAATTTAAGTGCGCTTAAAAATGCTTAGGCCCGCTTAAACAGTAGAAGTCGGGTGATTTCCTGTCACCTGCGAGATATGGGTGGCTACCTCATGCTTGGTTGGGATAATGTCATCGGGTGATATCCATGGTAGTGTAAAGGTTAAATTTGAGACCGGTGGAGTCTTATGGGGATAATGTACGCCATAGTGATCTCGCATGCGTCGATTAAGGACCATACCATTGTGGTCCCTCTAGTCATGTTGAATTTATGCCTAAACACTTAGCTGGCCGAATAATTCTGACCACAAAGCCAGAATAATATTCCAGTCGGATTCGACCTCGCAGTGCACTTATAGGTGTGGGTGAGGAGTGTCGGGGAGACAGCGAGATGACCCATGGTGTATGGTACGCCCTGATCCTCTAGTAGTGGGGTGGTCCCTGGGTATTGTGACCCCTGTGGAATCCGTGATGTGCAGCTAGGCTGCTACTAGAATGAGTGTGGTGGTGATCGTATCTCACGAAGTACTATGGGTATGATTTGTGTTAGGACTACCTACCAGTTGGTCAGTAAACGATTCAAATCGCATCGCTCCTGGATAGTGAGCACTTGACTTGAGCGATCTCATCATAGTAAGAACTATGATTTTTATGAGAACGATGATAGGGATTAAGAATGATGATACTTATGATTTAAAATCAAGGGTTGGGTTAATCTTGTTTGGTTAACCTTAAACAGTCTTTCTTAACTTGAACAACTAGAGAATCAGGTGCAAACCTTGTTTTGCAGCAGAATATGTATTAATACTAAACTTCTAAAAGTGGATTAATGAACTTGATACCATTTTAAGTTGTTAATAACTTCATTAACTCCTTTTACTCTTACAAAGCAAGGAGCCAACCCAGATAAAGCTTTCATAATGCTTAGAGTCTTTTACTTTCTTATTTCCTAGTTTTAGATGGGTCAGTCTAGCTTAGTACATTCCAATACTCAGGGTTCTATTCCCAATGTTGTTGCAGATGGCCAGATGTTCCATGGATACTGTGAGCACTACTTATACCCGGTTATGGGAGATGACTAAGCCATGGGCATGGCTTCTCCATTCTTCTCTCGTGCTTTTGGTGGGTTGACAACCCTGATGTTAGCACTGTATTTTGAAAACCCCACACTTTTGTGGCGCTACTTGAATAAGTGCTTCCGCTAAAACTAATCACTACAGTGATGCTACTTCTTATGTCACATTTGGGCCTTCATGCCAACTAAGTTGTTGTTGGGGGCCTTCGTCCTCCGAAGGTCCTCAAAAACATGATTTGACAATGTTTTCCAAGTGGATTATGTGAGCAGGTGTTTTCGGGCTCAGAACTATGAATATGAAGCACGATCGGGACGAAGCTTGAACCAGACGAAGGACGAGCGCAGGCGAAGCTGTGCGCAGGAGAGCTTCGGCGCAATTGCTGAGGGGGGAACCGACTTAAAGATGAAAAGACTGCGTGGACCTTGACTGATTTCCGTAGGCTATTAACAAATGTAATGGACATGGATGTAATTTCATGTGGGCTGCGTCCCGCGTCTATAAATAGATGAACAGTACTCCCGTACTGTTCACGCTGACTTGGCATTCTGCTTTTGCATCACGCTTGTATTCTATACCTTCTTTCAGGACCGAAGGTACATTTGTAATTTGAAATCATTTCTATTTTTCCATGTTAATAAAATAGAAATGATTTTATGTTGTTTATATTATATTTCGTGCTTTATATGAGTCCTTCGTCATTACTCGTTGTAGTTACGAAGGTATGTCCCTTATAACCTTCGTCCGAAACTCATTATTTCCCGAAGGGACATAATGTTTCGAAGGACGAAGGACTTTAACATTTAACACTTTTTATGTTGCCTTGTTCTTAACCCTTAGCATTTGAGAACAAGTCCCCAACATTGGCGCCCACCTCCGGTGAACTCACTTCCACTTCGAGCTTTTTT
Source organism: Zea luxurians (assembly GCA_029449295.1). Lineage (NCBI taxonomy): Eukaryota > Viridiplantae > Streptophyta > Magnoliopsida > Poales > Poaceae > Zea > Zea luxurians. The sequence continues at coordinate 5,063,876 of JAOPSE010000014.1, read as the reverse complement.
GAACACCTTCGGAAGCTATGGCGCCGAAGAAAGCTTCAGCGACTGGGGCTTCAGCACTGCAACCGCTGGACCACAACCAGGAGACTGTCTCTCTTCGGGAGGCCCGAAGCCAGAAGAGAAAGGCTGTCAGCCCAACACTTCAGGAAGAAGAGCTAGACCAAGAAATCAGGGATATGGAGATGCTACACCAACAAGTACAAAGGAAGAAGGAGAAGATGGCCCGCCTAGCTGAGTTGCAAAGGCAGATAGACGAAGCCTCTGAGGAAGTCCGCCATCTTACTCACGATGAGCAGAACAGAAGGCCTCATCAGAAAGACCTTCATCAGGAGGGCTTCGTCAACGAAGATGACTGGTATGATAATTTCCATCAGGGAAATTTTGTTTTTGATGATGTTTCTCCTCTGTCTGCTGAGCTGCAGGCTACACCTTGGCCTTCATCCTATAAGCCACCCCAGCTTCCCATGTTTGATGGTCACTCCGACCCGAAGCAATTCTTGATGAGCTACGAAGCAACGGTGTCTTCGTACGGGGGCAATGCTGCAGTCATGGCGAAGTCTTTCGTTATGGCCGTCAGGAATGTTGCTCAGACCTGGTATTCCTCCCTTCGGCCAGGAACAATAACTTCATGGCAGAAGCTGAAGGATATGTTACTGACCAGCTTTCAAGGATTCCAGACGAAGCCGGTCACAGCTCAAGCCCTGTTCCAGTGTATCCAGGATCACGAAGAGTACCTTCAGGCGTATGTCCGAAGGTTTTTACGATTGAGGGCGCAGGCACCAACGGTGCCCAATGAAATTGTTATCGAAGCCATGATCAAGGGGCTTCGTCCTGGGCCTGCAGCTCAATACTTTGCTAGAAAGCCTCCTCAGACCTTGGAGAAATTGCTCCAAAAGATGGATGAGTACATTCGAGCTGACAATGACTTTCGTCAAAGAAGGGAGGAGGCCTTCAGATTTTCTGAAATGACCAGGGGCTTCGGAGGAAGATACTACCCGAGACATGTCCGTTCTATCCACAACACTCAGAATGATGATAAGGGGAGTCAGAACAGACCGCAATGCTCATCACAGGCTTCGGGGCAACAACAAACTTCCTTCCGGCCACCAGCTCCAAGAGGCAGAGGCGCCAGGGGCTTCGGCGGAAGATTCGGAGATCAGCCAAGGAGACTGTTTTGCTTGTTCTGTGGAGAAGGCAAGGGCCATACCACTAGGTCGTGCCATATTACAATCCAGAAGCAAAAGGAAATTGCCGAAGCTGCATCTCAGCAAGCTCAGCCGAAGCAGGTCATGCATACTGCTTCGTATCATCCGCCTTATGTCCCACAATACATAGACAACCACCCTGCAGCTTCTGTAGCTTCGGCAAGTCAACCTCAAGCTTCCTGGCAGCAGCTTCCGCCCCCACCTCCATTGCAGCAAGGTCAACAGCCAGAAGGGAGTCAATACGCTCCACATCAGAGGGACTTCAGGGAGCAGTCCGAAGCTCGCACAGTCAACAGCACTGTGCCAGAGTCGAAGCACATTTATTGACACATATCCTACCTTTGATAGCAGTCTTTCCTATTCAGTTTTATTTTCTGTGAAGCAAAAAACATTGATAGTTTCCATGTAATAATTTCGTTGTTTTCCACGAAGAAAATCTATTTGCTCCACAAGCCCAAGTTGCTGAAGCTTAAAATTTTCTCCGTTACCAAGGAGGACCTTCGAATTAAAAATCCTTCGGAATAACAGAAAGTCGTTCTAAGGAACGCAGAGTAAGTTTGTGAAGTCACAAAAAGCCGTTCCAAAGGGAGCGCAGTGTAAGTTTTCTGCTCAGAAGTCGTTCCTAAAGGAATGCAGAGCCTACAGCGAAAAGTCAACGCTGATACCGCCTAAGTAAAGGGCGAAGAAGCTCCTAAGGGAGGCTTACAGCGAAAAGTCAACGCTGATACCGCCTAAGTAAAGGGCGAAGAAGCTCCTAAGGGAGGCTTACAGCGAAAAGTCAACGCTGAGATCGTCTAAGTAAAAGACGAAGAAGCTCCAAAGACGTTCCTAAGGGAATGCAGAGCTTATGAATATATTTTATGAGTATCTTCGGAACAAATGTCATATGCATAGCATAACATCATCACATCATTTCGCATAGCATAAGCATCATACATCATGTTGCATACGGCAAAAGAAGGGCACACAGTATTAACCTTCGAAGGAATGATTTGAGAAAGTGCAAATCGTGCAAAGTCACGAGGGAACATGATGATGATCTTCGGAAAATAGCTTCGGAGGATGCTTTTACGAAGCATGGATGTGTCTTATCAGGATAATTTTAACGAAGAGTGTTTTCTTCACGAAGCATGAAAAGAAGGGAAGGTGTTTTTTCGCCGAAGGCTCAAAAATGGTATGTATGTACAGTTTCATGCATCGTAAAGAATTGAATAATAGAAAGAAACTTGTATATTACATCCAAATGTACAAAATATTACATAGATCACAATTTAAATGTTTCTTCTAATAGCATCTAGTCTTCTCTTAACACTGCTTCGGCGACTTCATTTAGAAGTTGATCAACAACTTTGTTCATGATAGCTTCGGCCATTTGTTTGATTTCTTCATCTCCTTTTGTGTGGGGGTCGGCAGTTGACCCAGCAGCTTCTGAGGGAAGAGAACATTTCTTCATCAATATTGCAAACTATGTGCAGAGTTTGAAATGAAAATTACAATGCAACAAGAATGATTAATTGGTACCTAATTGTCTTTCAAGCTCCGTACTCCCTTCGGCAGCTTCTGCTACTTTTCTAGCATCATGTATGCCTTTTTCGCTTCTTTGGATGATTTCTTGCGCCATTTCTCGGCCGCCGTCGTTCCAGATATCTGTAAAAAATTTGCCGCCAACCACGCTTGCTTCGGCCGAGGGGTCCTTAATGTCTTCGGAAGATAAGGCAGCTTCGGACTGAGCTAGAAATTTTACATGATCACAGCCTTTCTTCTCTAAGACAGAAGCAACTCCTCTGGCGCCCGAAAAAGCGCAGATATCGCCGCGACTGTTCAGAATCTCTTCGAAGGCCTCTGCTTCGTGGCTAATCCATTCCAACGGATCTTCGGGATTGCCTCGAGAAAAATTTTCTTCGCTGGAAAAGGCGCCGACGCTGGCAAAGCTGGCTTTAATTTTATTCACACATTCTATAGATTTAACATAGCATTTCCCCTGAGATGACCGAAGCTCCTTAACTCTTGATTCCAATTTGCTGACCATAAAATCACTAAGTTCTCGTTTCGTTTCCTCAAGCGCGCGCTCCTCTTTAGCTCTAGCCAGCTGTTTCTGAAGTTCTTTAATCTCGCGTTTTTGAGCTTCGGTCTGGGCCCTTGAAGCAGCTTCGTCTTTTTTCACTTTATCTACCAATGTAAGCAGAATTTTATCTTTTTCCAAAGCTTCGTTTCTCAGTTTGATAACTTCAGAGCGTAAATTATTAAATGCAATTTCATAACTTTCATCTTCGGCGCTCTTTTGCGCTCTTAGCGCGTTGCTTAGGATCAGGCCCTATACGAAGAAGAATTCATATAAGAAAAAAGGAACGAGTTGCGTAAAAAATAAGGGGGTTCTCTTTTCAAGCGTTAAATTCCTGTACCTTCAGGCTGTTGTACGCAAGACTGTCTGCGAGATCTTCTTTTGTCATGGCGCTTAACCCAGATTCGAGCTTCGGAAAACCAAAACTCCTGGCCATTTCTCGGCAGACAGAGAGCTCTTTGTTGTCAGGCAGGCAGTATAAAAAATCATCTTCATTTGTCCCATTGAATATTACTGCCCCCTTTGGATATTTTAGCTCCTTTGCATAATGGTTAGCTTCATGAGTTTCTTCTTCAGATAATTTTTTCCCCGAAGCATGTCGTATGATGTAATCACACATGCTGGCAGGCGCTTCGGGGATGGCAGTGTCAGTCTCTTCAATTGAAATTGGTTCTGGTACTTTTATTGCTTCGGTTTCCAAAGCTTGTTCCCTGAAGGGCTCTGAAGGCCCAGCTTCAGCTTCGGCTTGTTGCGTCGGAGCTTCAGAGGAAGCTTCAGCAATTTCAACACTCTTTTTTGGAGTTGTGCTTGAAGACTTAATTGTCTCCAAGACATCTAGTACATTTACCATCCTCTTCCTTTTTGGGGTCACCATTGGACCCTTTTGGATTTTTGCTGCTTCGACATTTACTACAGGACTTAAAATTTCTGATGTTTTTTCCTTAGACAGATTTTTCGCTTCTTCCATTTTTCCTGTCGATGGTGCTTTGCCCATCTCTGCAACTTCTGGCAGCAAGGTTGGCTGTTCAGCTTCGGCAGCCGAAGAAGTTTCTCCAGTGAACTCAGGCACCGAAGCTGGTTCAATATGGCGTGGTCGGTGTGTAAGGACCTTCAACCTTTTTCCTTTTGGTTCTGGCTCGCTAGGAGCGGTTCCAGCTTCTTCTTTTTCAGAGATTATGTTTTTCCTTTTTTGCCTTCGGATGGGATAACAATAATCAGGGTAGAAGAACCCGACTGCATCAAACACTCGGTTCAGTCTCTTCTTTTTTCGGCCTCCGAAGGCTGCTGATAGTGCAGTATTTTCAGCCTTCGAATATGCCCCAAGTAATTCATCACTTAACGTTTCAATGCTTTTCAGCCACTCATCATCAGGTTCAATAAATTTATCTGCATATTTGAATGTGTACTTTAGTCTGACTAGTCCGCCTTCGTCGGACTCTTTGATGGTTTCCTTCGGCATTTCCCACTTTTCTGCAAGTGGCCATACCCTGAAGGCGATGTGTTCTTGGACCAAATCCCTTGTCCCAATAAACGAGCAGACTACCCCGAAGGCTCTTTGGCATTCTTCGGCGGCTTCGTCCATTTCGACCTTCGGCCTTCGAAGGCCGAAGCGTTGCCAGATTGGGTGCATAATAATACTCTTCACATTCTCTTGAGCTGTTAGATTATTCTTCACATAAAACCATTCAGTCATCCAGGCTCCGGGCCACCTCTTCCGAAAGGTCGGCACAGGGCAGCTTGACCCGGAGCGAGCGCCGAAGCTGTAGCACCCGAAGTTGTTGTGGTATTGCTCCTTTCCCCAGGGTTTCGTCTCGTATAATAACTCGTGTATGTTGCAGAAGCTTTTAGCGTTTGGTTCCAAACCTTGGCTTCTTACAGCCCAGACAAAAATCCCCATTCTTATAATAGCTTCAGGAGTGAGTTGATGAAGGTAGACTTGGAATGTTTTCAGTACCTCAACAACAAAATTGCTCAGGGGGAATCGAAGCCCAGCCCTGAGGAAGCTTCGGAAAATCACAACTTCATCCTCTTCGGGGGTGGGAGAAGTCTTTTCCCCGGCATCAGCTCTCACGATAGATATGTCTCGGAAATATCGCCCCCTCATATTATCAATGTGACTCTGCTTGATGGTCGTTTTCCCAAAAACTGAGTGACTTGGTCGCCACGGTCGATCTTCGGCCTCTTCCCCACCACTTTCCACATCATAGCTGTCGCTGTCATCAGTATCCTCGGACAAACCTTCGAGAATCTCCTTCGTGATTTTCTCTGTATTGGTCTCTGCCATCGCTATCAAGAACCCCAGATTCTTCTCCTCCTCGAGACTCAGCTTCGTATCAGCAGGGATCTTCAGTTTCATCTCAGCAGGGGTCTTCTTGCCTTCAGACATCTTCGGGAACGCTAAAAATTGTTCCCGAGGCCGAAGCTTCGAAATCAAAAAGAGCAGCAAATCTTAATGAACAAGCGCTAAAAATTTTAGTGGGCCGAAGCAAAAGGCAAGTATGCGTACCAAATGAGTTGGCGGTGTGCTCTTATTTATACGCCCAGGGCGTTGAAAATTAAATGACCCCGCTTGTCAGTGAATATTGCTATTCTAGCAAAGGGAAGGTGTTTTTTCGGACCTTCGGCTTAAGGCCTTCGTCCATATCGCAATCTGAATTTATTGTCAAACAAATTAATATTGCGAGGGGCTACTGTTGGGGGCCTTCGTCCTCCGAAGGTCCTCAAAAACATGATTTGACAATGTTTTCCAAGTGGATTATGTGAGCAGGTGTTTTCGGGCTCAGAACTATGAATATGAAGCACGATCGGGACGAAGCTTGAACCAGACGAAGGACGAGCGCAGGCGAAGCTGTGCGCAGGAGAGCTTCGGCGCAATTGCTGAGGGGGGAACCGACTTAAAGATGAAAAGACTGCGTGGACCTTGACTGATTTCCGTAGGCTATTAACAAATGTAATGGACATGGATGTAATTTCATGTGGGCTGCGTCCCGCGTCTATAAATAGATGAACAGTACTCCCGTACTGTTCACGCTGACTTGGCATTCTGCTTTTGCATCACGCTTGTATTCTATACCTTCTTTCAGGACCGAAGGTACATTTGTAATTTGAAATCATTTCTATTTTTCCATGTTAATAAAATAGAAATGATTTTATGTTGTTTATATTATATTTCGTGCTTTATATGAGTCCTTCGTCATTACTCGTAGTTACGAAGGTATGTCCCTTATAACCTTCGTCCGAAACTCATTATTTCCCGAAGGGACATAATGTTTCGAAGGACGAAGGACTTTAACATTTAACACTTTTTATGTTGCCTTGTTCTTAACCCTTAGCATTTGAGAACAAGTCCCCAACAGTTGTAATAACTCTATTTACTCCAATCTACTTTAATTTCTATGGAACGTTGTATCATGCGATGTCATGAATGTTAATTCATTACGATCTTGATTGTGAAGGAAAAGTTTGAGATCCTTCTCGATTTCATTAGACCCCTAGGTTTATATGGGTTCAAGTGTGGGAAATCACCATCGCGTAGATGGCTTTCATACTTGACCTCGTATAAATCTGGTCGAGTCGCCGCATAGGGACTAGATAAAATAATTCATGTTTGCATGTGTTACCCTTCATTGTTACATATCATAAATGATTACATGTATACCTTCGGCTTTACAAAGGAGAGCACGAGGTAAGAGCAATACAGCTTCAAAGGCATTGTGCATGGCAAAATCTTAGTTCCCTGTCATCCCAAAATCTTGGTATGTGCATGGCATTGTGCCACTATTTATAGTGGTGAGGTACAACTTCGTATAAAATTACAATCGTGCCCACAGATTCTATTTACATGAACTACAAATCTTGTGGGGTTAACGTTGTCTTTCCCCTTTTCTGTCGTGCTGATCAAGCTTCTAGATTCTTCTCCTCTACTTTTGCTTTGTACATTGATGCCCATAGAACTGAAGCTGCATCCTTTCATCCCTATCCTTGTGCCAGTCCTACGGAGCTGAAGCTTCCTAGCTGTAACTCTGCTCCACGCGCTACTTCAGATAAAGGCCAACTTTGCTATTCTTTTATAGTACCTAAAAACATATTTGGCAGATAATACCATGCTTTGAGGACCTTTGGCAATAGGGCCCCCCAATAGTAGACCCTTACAGGATTAGTTCATTTTTAATAACAAGCTCAGGCCATGAAATATATTTTGGATGCCTTGTAATGAAGGTCCGAAAACACCTTCCCATAGGTCGTTAAAAATAACCTTCGAGCTTCTAGCCTATTGGTACCAAAGTGCAGTGAGAGAAGATGGGCAGGTAATCGATTATCGTGCCTTTTTGTATAAAAAGAGGAAAAATGTGAGTGGTTGAGCACGACAATCACTACTTTTGCACTATGCTACTGGTTTTTTCTTTGCCTCCAAAGCTTGCTTCGAATCAGCACTTCTTTAGTTGTGCTTCAAACTCGCGAGCGACCTTCAAACTCGTTAGAGATGGAAGGAGAGAAAGTAGCTTCTGAACTCGCCCTGGCGATGGCTTCGATTGTTGCTGATGTGAAGGAAGGGGTTGTAATTGCTGAAAGCAGCCATTTGGCTAAGGCAGCTAGAGGTGAAATTGAAGGTAATCTACATGGCTTGGCAGAGGGGTCCGAATATGATAGTGAGGATTTGGACATTGAAGAGGACAATAACGACATCTAGCCAACGAAGCTGAGCCATGTGAACTTTGGAAAGTCAACAATCATGAGCGGACATATTGAGGGGCTAAAGAATTCACATTATATAAGCTGTTGGGGGCCTACCTTTAACGAAGGTCCTCAGACATCCATTGCCTTGAAATAGACAAGTGTGACTTTAGTTATACAAAGGATAGATGATGCTAGACCTCGAATATGGAGGCTTCGTCTATAGAAGCACAAAGCAAAGTCGCAAGCCAAAGTTCATTAATCTTCAGCGAAAGGCAAACTTTGGACACGACGGGACAAAGGGGAAGAAGATAAAGTCTTGTATGACAAGAAAGAAAGAGAAAGAACAATGTTGTCCCAAGGTCATTTGTGAATCATGTATGCAAAACCCTAAGGGCATGAATGTAATTTTGTACGAGGTTGTTCGTCTTCCCTATGAATAGATGAACAATGCCATGTATAAATTTACCTTTTGAGGGTCTTAGCTTCGTGTTGCTTAGCCTTCAAAAAACCTTCGTGTCACCTTGTGTGAAGGAGCCGAAGTTATGTTTGTAAACTTTTTTGATACAAAGAAAGATGGAATAAAAATGCTAAGGCATATGAGATGAGTTCCACACTTTTTTTGTATTTTCATTTTATTATGTATTGTTTTATTAACATCTCCTTTTAAAGATCTTCGTCCTTCATGCTAACACTTCAAAGAAGTGTTAAATCAAGCACGAAGGACCAAAAACTTAACTTGTGTTGCCTTGATTTTCAATGCCTTCAGGGGATTGAAATCAAGTGACCAACATTAGAGCCCACCTTCGGTGATTCCACAACCACAACAGCAACCTACATCATGCCACCAAAGAAGGCAACAACAACTAGCTCCATCCTCAGCACCTTGGACACTAACCAAGGGGACGAAGCTCTCCTCTAGGAGGCAAGGAATGGAAATAGGAAAGCTATCAGCCGGGAACCACAAGACGAGGAGCTTGATCAAGATATCAATAACCTTGAAGCAAACCACCAGTAGTTGGAGAAGTGCAGGGAGAAGGTGCTTTGTATTTTTGAGCTTCAGAAAAGGATTGATCAAGCAACTAAATAGATGCGCAACATTGAGGCGCAAGATTAGTACAACTACAAGGATCAGAACTATGAGGGCCTTAATGATGACAACCTTTGTTAGGAACCATTCAACTTCCAAGTTTTCCTCTATGACGAAGCTTCTCGACTAACACTAGAGTAGCAGGCGATGCTTTGGCCACCATTGTACAGACCCCCCACACTGCCAATGTATGATATCCTAACTGATCCAAAACAATTCCTCATGGGTTACAAAGCTACCATATCTTCATATGGTGGTAACTCAACATTCATAGAAAAACTCCTTCGTCATGGCAGTCAGGAATGTGGCTCAGACCTGGTATTCATCACTTTGACCGAGGACTGTCACTTCGTGGCAAAAGCTAAAACAAATGCTTCTCACCGGTTTCTAGGGTTTCCAGTCAAAACTCGTTATAGCCTAAGCTTTGTTCGAGTGCACCCAATATCTAGACAAACACCTTTAGTCACTCGTCCAAAGGTTCCTTCATCTTCGGGCTCAAGCACCAGCAGTTTAAGATGACATTTTCATCAAAGCTTTGGTCAAGGGGTTTAGACCAGGACCAGCAGCCCAATACTTCGCAAGGAAGCTCTGCACTCTCTAGAGAAGTTTATAGAAGATGGATGAATAGATAAGGGCTGATAATGACTTCCACCAAAGAAGAGAGGAGTTGCACAGATACACAGGAGCCGCCAAGGGCTTTGGAGGAAGGCTCAACCCAAGGCATGTCCGAAGCATCCATAGTCCAGTATAGGTTGAAGAAAAGCCAACCCAATCCTAGGGACAGTCAGGCTAACAATAGGCAAGCTCCTAGCAGCAACCTTCCCACAACATGTTTCATCCGCCTGCTCCAAGAGGGGGAAGGGGAGGCTGAAGCTTTGGTGGCAGGTTTAATGCGACTCCAAGGAAGCCATTTTGCTTGTTTTGTGGTGAGGACAAGGGCTACATGTTGGGGGCCTTCGTCTTCCGAAGGTCCTCAAAAACATGATTAACAATGTTTCCCTAGCATAATATATGTACAGGAACCTTCGGACTCGGGATGAAGCTATGCACAATATGGAAAGCAGGATCAAAACGAAGGTTGAACTAACGCCGAAGTTACGCGCAGGGAAGCTTCGGCTCAATAGCAGAAAGAGGAATCGACTTAAGGAGGAAAAGGCTATTTGGTCCTCGAAAGATTGTTATTAAGTCAATAGTTAATATGAAGGGCATGAATGTAATTTTACGCAGGCTGCGTCCTATGCCTATAAATAGATGAACAGTACTCATGTACTGTTCACGCTGACTTGTGTTCGCTCCTACGTCACGCTTGGATTTTTGCCTTCTGTCAAGCCAAAGGTACAAATGTAATTCAATATTATTTATGTCTTTCCATGATAATAAAAAAGAGATATTAATAATATCATATGATTATTCATGTTGTTTCTCATATTTCATATACTTTGTCTTTCATTATTATATATGTATATGCTGTGATGACGAAGGTACGTCCTTCATGACCTTCGTTCGACGATCATTATATCCTTATGGAAATAATGCTTCGAAGGACGAAGGGCATTAACCTTTAACCTATCTTGGTGTTGCCTTGTTCTTAATTCATAGCATTTGAGAACAAGTCCCCAACATTGGCGCCCACCTCCGGTGTACTCACTTCCACAACCTTCAGCAAACCACTGACCTTCGTTATGCCGCCGAAGAAGACAACAGCGCTAGGGGCTGCTGCACTGCAGCCATTGGACACAAACCAGGACACTCGAAGCCAGAAGAGAAAGGCCACCAATCCAACATTCCAAGAGGAGGAGTTGGACCAAGAGATCAGGGACATGGAAATCATCCATCAACAAGTGCAAAGGAAAAAAGAGAAGATGGCTCGACTGGCCGATCTTCATAGGAAGATCGATGAAGCCACTGAGGAAGTGCGTCATCTTACTCAAGATGACCAAGACTGAAGGCCTCAATACAGGGAGCTTCGTCAAGAGGGCTTATTCAACGAAGATGGATGGTATGATGATTTTAATCATGATACCTTTACTTTTGATGATGCTTCTCCCTTGGCAGCATAATTGCAGGCTATCCCATGGCCACAATCTTACAAGCCACCTCAGCTACCCATGTACGATGGGCACTCGGACCCAAAGAAATTTTTGATGAGCTATGAGGCAACAATATTCTCATACGGAGGCAACGCAGCTATCATGGCAAAGTCCTTCGTCATGGCAGTCCGAAATGTAGCCCACACATGGTATTCTTCTCTTCAGCCAGGGACAATCACGTCGTGGCAGAAGCTCCAGGATATGCTGGTTACCAGTTTCCAAGGCTTTCAAACGAAGCCAGTAACAGCTCAGGCTTTGTTTCAGTGCACGCAAGATCATGAGGAATACCTTCAGGCATATGTCCGAAGGTTCTTGCGGCTGAGGGCACAAGCGCCCGCAGTGCCCAATGAAATTGTCATTGAGGCCATGGTCAAGGGTCTTCGGCCAAGACCTACGGCTCAATACTTCGCCAGGAAGCCCCCACAAACTTTGGAGAAGCTGCTTCAGAAGATGGATGAGTATATCCGGGCTAACAACGACTTCCGCCAAAGAAGGGAGGAAGCTTACAGATTCTCTAAGATAACCAGGGGCTTCGGAGGAAGAATCCACCCTAGGCATGTCAGATCAATCCACAGCTCTAGTCAGAATGACGACAAAGGAAGCCAGCTTCAGAGGCCACAGTACACCTCACAGTCTTCAGGGCAGCAGCAAAGCTCCTTCAGGCCACTAGCTCCAAGGGGCAGAGGCGCCAGGGGCTTCGGAGGAAGATATGGGGATCAGCCTAGGAAAGTCTGTTGCCTATTCTGTGGTGAGGACAAGGGCCATACTACAAGAATGTGCCAAATCACTATCCAGAAGCAAAAGGAGATCACAGAAGCTGAAGCTAGGCAGAATCAGCTGAAGCAGGTCTTACACACTGCTTCGTGCCACTCTCCCTACATACCAGAGTATGTGGGCAATCATCCTACAACCTCTGTTGCTTCGGCTAGCCATTCCCAGGCTTCTTGGCCTCAGCTTCCGCCGCCACCACCACTATAACCTAGAAATTCCCGAAGCCTGCATCTAGAAGGGCGCCAGGACTCTCAACAGCAACGCGAATTTAGGGAGGAATCCGAAGCTCGTATAGTCAACAGTACTGTGCCAGAATCAAAGCACATTTATTGAGCAATATCCTCCCTCTGAAATACTTTTATGTTCTATGTCATTTTGTTTTTTAGTAACGAATAAATAATGTAAATCTATTTTAAGTTCTTGCAATAATTCTTGCGTCTATCAAGATGGAATATATCTTCTTCACAGACTTACGAAACCTAAAAATTATTGAAGCTCAAAAGTCGTTCCCAAGGGAATACAGAGTGTTGGGGCCATGCTTCGTTGCGCCGAAGGTCTTACGGGAAGAAGCAGCTTCGGCTGAAGTTGTCCCCAGGAGATGACCAAAGGTTCCTTTTCATGAAGCTTCGGCATTACAAACCGACATAGAGATAGAATGACCTTTTAATCCATAAAGGTCTGAGTCAATGTTGTAAACTTTTATGAGGGGCATAATTGTAATTCGTCACAGACTGTGTCCTGTGTCTATAAATAGATGAACAGTACCCCCGTACTGTTCACGCTGACTGGTACTCGCTCGAGCGTCACGCTTGTACCTTTGCCTTCTGTCAAGCCGAAGGTACAAATGTAATTCAACATTGTTTTTATTCTTCCATGATTATTTAATAAGAACACGTAATAATGTTGTATGATTATTCATATCATTCTCTCATGTTTCATATGCTTCTCCTTATTGTCAATATAAACTGCAATGATGAAGGTATGTCCTTCATGACCTTCGTCTGAAGATCGTTATATCCTAAGGGAAATAACGCTTCGAAGGACGAGGGGTATTTATCATTAACTTCTTTCTGTGTTGTCTTGTTCTTAATTCATAACATTTGAGAACAAGTCCCCAACATTGGCGCCCACCTCCGGTGAACTCACTTCCACTTTTCTGAGCTGATGGCTTCGTTCAACAATCAAGCTGAAGCTGCTTCGGCTTCGAAGCTGGTCCTCCCAATAACAGGCGGTTCTTGCTCAGAGCCGGCTAACAAGAAGCAGAAGAAGGAGGCTCAGAGAAGGGTGCAGCATGTTGGCGTACAGGGACCCTTCATCAAGTCAAAATGGTCCCACATTCCAATCACTTTCTCTCAGGAAGACCTTCAGCTTAAGGATTATCCTCACAATGATGCCATGGTTATCTCTTGTGTGATCAAAGGATTTCTGGTCCACAATGTCTTAGTTGATACAGGCAGTGCAGCTGATATCATATTTGCTAAGGCCTTCAGACAAATGCAAGAGCCCGAAGACAAGGTCCATGATGCTACGCACCCTCTTTGTGGCTTCGGAGGGCGGCAGATTGCAGCACTTGGGAAGATTACCATGCCAGTAACCTTCGGATTTGTTAACAACACAAGGACTGAGCAAATTGTGTTTGATATTGTTGACATGGAGTATCCTTACAATGCTATCATTGGTCGCGGTACTCTCAATGCCTTCGAAGCAATTCTTCACCCAGCTTACCTCTGCATGAAGATACCTTCGGACCAAGGGCCTATTGCTATTCATGGAAGCCAGGAAGCTGCTAGAAGGGCCGAAGGAAGCTGGACTGACTCCAAAGCAATCCATAACATAGATGGAGCCGAAGCTTGTGAACAGTACAAATTCAGAAGGGAGAAAGCAGCTTCAGCAGATCAGCCGAAGCCCATGCTCTTATGTGCGGACATAGCAGAGCAGAAGGTGCTGTTGGGCTCTCAATTATCCGAAGAGCAGGAGAAAACCTTGATAAGGTTTTTGTTCAACAACAAAGATGTTTTTGCATGGTCAGCTAATGACCTCTGCGGAGTAAATCGGGATGTTATTGAACACTCGCTCAATGTTGATCCATCCTTCAGACCCCGAAAGCAGAGGCTTCGGAAAATGTCTGATGACAAGGCCGAAGGGGCTCGCAATGAAGTAAAAAGACTCCTCAGTGCAGGAGTTATCAGAGAAGTAAAATACCCAGAGTGGTTAGCTAACACTGTTATGGTAAAGAAGGCCAATGGCAAGTGGAGAATGTGTATCGACTTTACAGATCTCAACAAGGCCTGTCCGAAGGACGAATTCCCATTGCCAAGAATAGACTCTTTAGTTGATGCAGCAGCTTCTTCAGAGCTCATGAGTCTGTTAGACTGTTACTCAGGTTATCACCAAATCTGGATGAAGAAGGAAGATGAGCCGAAGACTAGCTTCATAACCCCAAGTGGCACATATTGCTATCTTCGGATGCCTGAGGGACTCAAAAATGCTGGAGGAAGTTTTAGCAGAATGACTGCGAAGGTCCTCCAGTCTCAGATAGGCAGAAATGTGCTAACTTATGTTGATGACATCATTGTAAAAAGCACGAAGCAGGAAAATCATATTGCTGATTTGCAGGAGACCTTCGCCAGTTTCAGACAAGCTGGTTTGAAGCTGAATCCAGAAAAATGTGTCTTCGGAGTAAAGAAGGGAAAATTTCTTGGATGTTTGGTTTCAACAAAGGGAATTGAAGCTAATCCAAATAAAATTGAAGCTATACTTCGAATGGAACCACCAACTACAAGAAAGGGGGCCCAAAGATTGACAGGGAGGCTGGCATCTCTCAATAGATTCATATCCAGATCAGCAGAAAGAAATTTACCATTCTTCGAGGTGCTGAAGTCAGCTAAAGTCTTTCAATGGGGACCAAGCCAACAAAAAGCCTTTGAAGAGCTGAAGCAATATTTGATAGATCTAACAACATTAACTCCACCAACGCCAGGGGCTCCTTTGTTGTTATATGTGGCAGCTTCGCACTCAGCAGTAAGTGCAGCGCTTGTCCAGGAGAAGCTTGTTGGTCAAGTCAAGAAGCAGGTTCCAGTGTATTTTGTATCTGAAGTCCTTAGTGTATCAAAGAAAAACTATACAGAACTGGAGAAGGTATTATATGCCGTTTTGATGGCATCCAGGAAGCTTCGGCATTATTTTCAAGCATACAATATTGTTGTTCCTTCTTCGCAGCCGTTGAAGGATATTATGAGAAATAGAGAAGCTACTGGACAGATTGGAAAATGGGCTGCAGAGCTCAATGAATTTTGCATTGATTATGTGCATAGATCCTCGATCCAGTCTCAAGCATTGGCAGATTTCATTGCCGATTGGACGCCAGGGGCTCAGGATGAAGAAGCAAATAAAGATGCCGAAGTGTGGACAGTGTTTTGTGATGGCTCTTGGGGAACCTTCGGAGCAGGAGCAGCCGCTGTGTTGGTCTCACCTTCCAAGGTTAAAACTTGTTATGCGGCAAGACTTGATTTCAGCTGTACAAACAATATTACTGAGTACGAAGCCCTGCTCCTGGGCCTTCGGAAATTAAAGGCAATGGGAATCAGAAGGGCGATTCTTAAAACTGATTCCCAGGTTGTTACGGGTCATATCGACAAAAGTTGCAAGGCTAAAGATCCGAAGCTTGAGAAATATCTAGACACGGTCCGAAGAATCGAAGCTTCCTTCGAAGGGTTTTCTGTCAAAAACATCCCTCGAGGACAAAATGAGCATGCTGATTTGCTAGCTAAGTCAGCGGCACAGGGGCTGCCGTTACCTTCGGATGTGTTCTTCGAAACAATAAAGGCACCTTCAGTGGAGCTCCTTGAAAGAGCAGTCCTCAACATATCTCCTGTTTATAGCGAAGATTGGAGAACTGAGATCATCTCTTACCTTCAGGGTAAGTTCCTTTAAGATGACGAAGCTTATAACAAAAGGATAGAGGCAAGAGCTCGTCCATATGTCATGATAGAAGGGGAGTTATACAAGCATGGAGTTTGCGCTCCGCTGCTCAAGTGTTTATCTAGAACCGAAGGTATAGAGTTGATGAAAGAAATACATGCAGGCCTGTGTGGATCTCACATTGGATCTAGGCCATTACTTGGAAAAGTTTTCCGTCAAGGGTTTTATTGGCCGAAGGCAGCTTCGGATGCAGCGGAATTGGTTCAAAAGTGCGAAGGTTGTCAGAAATGTGCAAGAGATCAAAAGCAACCTTCGTCTTTAACACAGCTGATACAACCCATCTGGCCATTGCAAAGGTGGGGCCTTGACTTGTTAGGTCCATTACCACCGGCTCAAGGGAATTTAAAATATGTTATAGTGGCTGTGGAGTATTTTTCTAAATGGATTGAGGCAAAGCCATTAACCACAATAACTTCGGCCACTGTCCAAAAGTTTTTCTGGCAGAATATTGTTTGTCGTTTCGGGGTACCGAAGGCCATCACTGTGGACAATGGAACACAATTCGACTCCGAAGCGTTCAGAAATTTCTGTGATCAAATTGGTACGAAGATCCATTTTGCATCAGTCAGGCATCCGGAGTCAAATGGGCTCGTTGAAAGAGCCAACGGCATTATAATGACAGGAATAATGAAGTTAATCTTCAATCAACCCAGGGGAAAGTGGCCAGATCAGTTAACCAAAGTGGTGTGGAGCCACAATACAACAACATCAAGGTCTACAGGCTTTACTCCATTCAAGTTATTATTCGGTGACGAAGCAATAACTCTGGAAGAAGCTAAAACTGGATCAATAAGAGTAGTAGCTTCGGCAGAGTCAGGCCCTGAAGATGCTTGTTTTGTGGAAAAAGATGCCTTAGAAGGGATCAGGCTTTAGGCTGTGGAGAATATCAATAAATACCAAGCTGAAACAGTCAAATGGCGAGATAGAAAAGTCCGGCTAAAAAATATTGAGCCGGGACACTTGGTGCTTCGGAGAGTTGCCAACCCAGACACAGTGGGCAAGTTACAGTTGAAATGGGAGGGACCTTTCTTGGTAGTATCTTCGTCAAGACCTGGTTCATACAGATTGAAGGACATGGACGGCAACGACATTCCAAGATCTTGGAATGCGGATGAGCTTCGGCGATATTATGTGTAATATGATGTAACTTTTCTTATGTTTTTTCTTTTTCATGGCACCCTTTTCCTTTCTAAAGGGGGAGAAAGGTTTTTAATGGGGCCATCATATGTAATCTCCTTTTTAGTTTTATAAGAGCAAAATCCCCTAAGGAATGTAAATGTAAAAGCTGAGAACGCACCATCGAGTGCCGAAAACTGAAAAAGCGAAGAAGCTCCAAAGACGTTCCTAAGGGAATGCAGAGCTTACAGCGAAAAGTCAACGCTGATTCCGCCGAAAGTAAAAGGCGAAGAAGCTCCAAAGACGTTCCTAAGGGAATGCAGAGCTTACAGCGAAAAGTCAACGCTGATACCGTCGAAAGTAAAAGGCGAAGAAGCTCCAAAGTCGTTCCTAAGGGAATGCAGAGCTAATGTGTGATTGTTTCTAAGGAAATAATGGCTGAGGGTATGGCTTCGGATATGTGTTTGGACATTCATTCGCACATCACATTACATCATAGCATTTGCATTCATAAACATTCATTCATGGCATAAGTGGTTGTTTTGGCAAAAAAGAAGAAGCGGTCTTTTATGCTTCGTTGTGTATAAAAAAGAGCGGTTTCGGCAAAAAAGAAGAAGCGGTCTTTTATGCTTCGTTGTGTACGAAAAGAAGGGAAGGTGTTTTTTCGCCTTCGGCTCAAAAAATTAATTTCGTCCACATCAAAGCACCCCAATGGAAGGGCAAGGATATATTACAAGGTATGAACAAAGTTCATTAAGAACAGTTTAGCTGTATTTACAAAACTTGTTACAAAAGTCTCTTGAGTTTTTCTAGTCTACTCCTACTAATCTTCATCAGGCTTCAGCTTCGGCGGCATATTCTTTAAGTATCAGTTTCAGCTTCGTCGTCCTACATGAATCAAGGTATTGTGAGTAAAAATCAAGTTTGAGGGAGAAGGTAAGCACAAGGTATGATTTCTTTCTGGTTCAAGATGACTTCGAGCTTCGTCTCCAGCTTTTTCCCGCCCGCCTTTGGTCCATATCATTTTTATAAATCTGTTTGAAATGCTTCGGGCGAGGTCAGGAATATCGTCTAGCATTGACGAAGATAGAGTGAAATTAGGCCTGTTGACGATTTTTCCATGATCACAGCCGGCCTTCAGAAACGCTGCAGCGGTGCCCCGAGAAGCTACCCAGGCACAGAAGTCACCGTGCCCGGCTATAACTTCGTCAAGCTCATCAATTTCAGCTTCAATATGTTCGAAGGTTCTTGGCAAATTTTCAGCTGAAGTGCTGCAGGTAAGAAGGCGAAGCGCCAGGATTTTTACACCAAGGCGGACAGTCACTAGCCCTCGCTGCGCGGTGGACCGCAGAGACCAAAAAGTAACTCTGCAAGGTGGGCCTGGCACGCGCTCGGAAACTGGATCGTTTCTCGACAACGAGCTCAGGGAAGGTGTTTTTTGGACCTTCGGCTTCCCGAAGCTTAAGAGGCTTTTTTCATGGATCAAGCTCGTTACGAAAAACGATCTAGCGCCGTGAAAGGGGCTACTGTTGGGGCCATGCTTCGTTGCGCCGAAGGTCTTACGGGAAGAAGCAGCTTCGGCTGAAGTTGTCCCAAGGAGATGACCGAAGGTTCCTTTTCATGAAGCTTCGGCATTACAAACCGACATAGAGATAGAATGACCTTTTAATCCATAAAGGTCTGAGTCAATGTTGTAAACTTTTATGAGGGGCATAATTGTAATTCGTCACAGACTGTGTCCTGTGTCTATAAATAGATGAACAGTACCCCCGTACTGTTCACGCTGACTGGTACTCGCTCGAGCGTCACGCTTGTACCTTTGCCTTCTGTCAAGCCGAAGGTACAAATGTAATTCAACATTGTTTTTATTCTTCCATGATTATTTAATAAGAACACGTAATAATGTTGTATGATTATTCATATCATCCTCTCATGTTTCATATGCTTCTCCTTATTGTCAATATAAACTGCAATGATGAAGGTATGTCCTTCATGACCTTCGTCTGAAGATCGTTATATCCTAAGGGAAATAACGCTTCGAAGGACGAGGGGTATTTATCATTAACTTCTTTCTGTGTTGTCTTGTTCTTAATTCATAGCATTTGAGAACAAGTCCCCAACACAGAGCTAAAAATTGTTGAAGTTAAAAAAGCTATTCCTAAGGGAGCGCAGCGTAAGTTCTACCGAAGTTACAAAAAGCCGTTCCTAAGGGAGCGCAGCGTAAGTTTTGCCGAAGCTACAAAAAGTCGTTCCCAAGGGAGCACAGTGTAAGTTTTCTGCTCAAAAGTCGTTCCAAAGGGAATGCAGAGCCAAATACCGCCAAAATATAAGGCGAAGAAGTTCAAAAGACGTTCCTAAGGGGATGCAGAACTTATACCGCCAAAATAGAAGGCGAAGAAGTTCAAAAGACATTCCTAAGGGGATGTAGAACTTACACCGAAAAATAAACGGTAAAGCCGAAAAATAAACGGCAAAGAGATTTCAGTCGCTCCTAAGGGAATGCAGAGATTGTGTGTTCCAGTGTGGGAGTGTGAGTATGTGTCCGCGACATCATTATCATTTTGCATCATATCATCACATCATTTCGCATAGCATCACATCATACATCATCGATGACACAAGAATGGAATACGAAGCCGATTTTCGGAAAATATTGTCAAAGTTATACGAAGCAAGCTTCAAATTACAGCCTCATCAACCTACATGTAAAAGAGGGATCTCTTTTTGCGAAGCAAGGATATCTTTATTTTCGCAAACCACGAATCTTCTTCACGAAGCATGAAAAGAAGGGAAGGTGTTTTTTTCGTCGAGGGCTCAAAAACGGTACGTATGAAAGTTTCATGCATCGTAAAGAAATAAATTACAATAATTTACATAATCAATCCAAAGTTACACACGTCAAATATTACAGCTTCGTCACAATAAAAGCACAATGTTTATTCCAAAGTCTCTTGCATTGACCATTTAAAAATGTTTTCACAATAAGTGCTAGTCTTCTTTCAGGACCTTCTCCGGAATTTCATTTAGTAACTTATTGACAACTTCGTCAATGATTGATTCAGCCATATTAATGATCTCCAGTGCTTCCTTCATTTCTAGATTGGCCAGGGGATCGAATGGTTCCGGTGGCGGAGATAATTCAGCCGAAGTGGGAAAAAATTAATTAGTCCAAAGCCACAGAAACAAATGCCGAAGATGAACATCAAAAGATATTACATATACGTCTTTCACGCTCTGTAGCTTCTTCAGCTTGTTTTGCTTCTATCCGGCCATCATGGGTGTCTTTTTCACTTTTCTTTATAATTTCATGAGCCATCTCTCGGCCACCATTTACCCAGACATCATTATAGAATTTTCTGCCCATTAAAGTCACTCCAGCTGAAGGATCCTTCGTGTCATCTGTGGAGAAGGCAGCTTTGGCTTGGGCCATGGTCTTGATATGATCACTTCCCGCCTTCTCCAAGATAGCCGAAATCCCCCGCGCACCAGAAAATGCACAGACATCCCTGCGATCACTTAAGATTTCTTCGAAGGTCTTGGCCTCCCCACTTATCCACTTAATGACACCTTTGGGGTCGCCTCGTATGAAGTTTTCTTCGGTAGAATAGGCACCCACGTTGGCGAAGCTACCTTTTATCTTCTTCACGCACTCCAAGGATTTTTCAAAACATCTTTCCTTGGATGAGCGAAGTTCTTCAACATTTTTCTCTAAATGATTTTTCCAATATTCGTTGATATCTCGGTCAGCTTCTGCGAGTGCGCATTTTTCTTTAGCTTTTGCCAGCTGTTTCCGAAGGTCTTCAATTTCAGTCTTCTAGATTTCGGCCTGAGCTTTGTAATTAGCTTCGTCTTCTTTCACTTTGTTTACCAATGAAATTAAAATCTTGTCTTTCTCAAGACCTTCGTTTCTTAATTCGATTACCTCTGAGCGAAGGTTGTTCAGAGCCATTGTGTAGCCTTCATCTTCAATATTTTTCTGTGCCCTAAGCGCAATGCTAAGAATTAAGCCCTGCAAGAGGAGAACATAATTGAATATACCACAAAAAATATTTCATTTTCAAATACAAAATCAGCTTTTATACCTTTATGCTATTGTATGCTAGGTTGTCAGCAAGTTCGTCCTTTGATAAAATCGAAAGCCCTTCTTCCAGCTTCGGGAATCTGACGCTTTTACCTATCTCCCAGCAAACGGATATTTCTTTATTATCCGGGAGACAGTACAAAAAATCTTCTTCGCCACTACCATTGAACACTAGTGCCCCCTTCAAATATTTTAGTTTTTGGGCATAGTGTTGTGCTTCTAACATTTCTTCTTGGGTTAGCACCTTTCCCGAAGCATGACAAATAATGTAGTCAATATTTTTGTTCGAAGCTTCAGGAGCAGAAGCTTCGATTTTTTCAGTTGCAATCCGCTCTGTTGATTTTTCCTTAGGGTCAACAGGCTCCATCTCGGTGGGTGCTGAAGGCCCAGCTTCTATTTCAGTAGGAATTGTTGTAGTTTCGACTTTTGCCTGCTTAGTACTAGCTTCGGGTCGCGCTTTGGCAACTTCGGCAATTTTCCTTGAGGGAGCGGGACTCAAGGTTTTTGTTGTTTCCAACATAACATCCAGCACATTCGCCATCCTTCTCCTCTTAGGAGTTGTGGCGGAACCCTTTTGCATCTTCGGCACTGTTGCCTCTGTTGGAGGGCTCAAAATCTTCAGTATTTTCGTTATTTCTTCAGCTTTCGGCCCTTCAGCCTTATCAGTCTTCATCTCAACTAGCTCAACTGAAGGTAGCTTCGGCATTACAGCCGGCTCTTCAGTGCTCTGCGTAGACAGAATAGTTTCTTTTGTTTCGGTAGCTGAAGAGGCCCTTTCACCAAATTCAGGTAGCGTGGCCGGTTCAATGTAACACGGCTGGTGAGTCAGAACCTTCAGCTTCTTGCCCTTCGGCTCAGTTGTGCTCGCCAAAGCAGCAACTTTTCCCAAAGCAGCAATCTTTCTTTTTAAACCTTGCCCTCGCAGCGGGTAGCAATAGTTAGGGTATACGAAGCCAATAGCATCGAATACCCTGTTTGTTGGGGACTTGTTCTCAAATGCTATGAATTAAGAACAAGGCAACATAAAATGTTAAATGTTAATGTCCTTCGTCCGTTGAAGCATTATTTCCTTAAGGATTTAATGAACTTCGGACGAAGGTTAAAACGATACAATTACGAAGGTTGAATTTTCATAATTAAATTCTCAAAGATTATATGAAACAATGTGAGATATAAAGCATTAAAAACAAGTAAACTATAAGCAAACAACATCATTTACATATCATATAAACCTGATGTATTCAAATATAATATTAGAGACATTTATACCTCTGCCTTGACAAGGAATAATTCCCGAGTGATGCGATTGTAATTACTAGGAATGCGTGAACAGTAAAAGAATACTGTTCACTATTTATAGACACAAGACACAGCCTGTGAGGAATTACAATCATGCCCCTCATAAAAGTTTACAACAATGACTCAAACACTTGTGGACTAAAAGGTCATTCTACTTTTAAGTCGGTTTGCAATTCCGAAGATTCATGAACAGCAACCTTCGGTCATCACGTGCCGACAGCTTCAGCCGAAGTTGTTTCTTCCTGCAGGACCTTCGGCGACGAAGCATAGTCCCAACAGTAGCCCCTTCGCGGTGCTAGATCGTTTTTCGTAACGAGCTTGATCCGTGAAAAAAGTCTCTTAGGCTTCAGGAAGCCGAAGGTCCGAAAAACACCTTCCCTGAGCTCGTTGTCGAGAAACGATTCAGTTTCCGAGCGCGTAGAGGTCCCACCCTGCAGGGTTACTATTTGGTCTCTACGGTCCACCGCGCAGAGGGTGTAAGCAGATGTTTGCCTGGTGTGTAAATCCTGACGATTCACCTTCTTACCTGCAGCACTATATAAACAGACGGGTAGGTGTGAAGTTACCACATCATTCATTGCTATTGCACTGTTTTGCTGCCAAAATTTTTAACCATAGCCGAAGCTTGACTCCCGCAAGCAGACGAAGCTCCAATTTTAAAGCCTACTTCATCAGAAGAAAAAGCTTCGGAAAAAAAAGTTCTTTAGTTCCCAAGAAATTCAGAATTAAATGGCCAGAGTGCGCTCTACCGCTAGAGTTGAGCGTAAGGGAGGCGAAGCCGAAGGAGCGGAGACTGTTCCTATCTCCGAAGCGATGCAACGATCCGGACTGGTGACCTCGAAAGGAATCCGTACTGCCGAGACAGGGCAGACTGCTGCCGAGACAGAAGAAGCTGTTGCCGAAGCGGAAGAAGGAAATATTGAGGAAGCTGATTCTGATGATGATTATCATATTGCCGTGCCAAGCAAGCCCAGCCACTTGGACTTCGGGAAGTCGACTGTCTCCAAGGCTGATTTCTCCAAGATGGTGAAGTCGGGTTATTTCAGTGAGAATGAGAAGAAGCTACTTCGCTTCGGGGGGGAAGAAACTACCCCGAAGCCAGAAAAAGATGAAATAGTTATTTTTAAGAGCTTTCTAAAAGCTAGATTAAGATTCCCCTTTAATAGGATGATATCTGATGTGCTGCAAAGATTTGGTATCTACTTTCACCAACTGACTCCCAACGCAATTGTCAGGCTCAGCGTCTATATCTGGGCTCTCCGAAGTCAGGCGGTGGAGCCATTTGCTGACAGCTTCTGTCGAGTTCATGAGTTGCATTACCAAACTAAGGCCAGAAAAGATGGATTGCATGAGAATTTTGGCTGCTATAATTTTGCTTATCGGAAAACCACGAAGTTTCCCGTGATCAGCTACCAAAGCAAATGGTCGGCAGGCTAGAAATCAGAATGGTTTTATGTCAAAATTGATGAAGATAAAGAGAAGCTGGTTCAGAGCCCTCTTGAATTAATCTTCGGAGAAACAAGACCCCGATGCAAAATGGTAGTAGAAGGTCCAACTTGGGCTGCACTAGGGCGAATTCAAAATTATAGCAGAACATATTGGCACTAGAGATTTAGTGCAAGAATTCCTGGCTTTCAGAGTTTTTCCAACGATGAAAGAGTGGACAATGCCGAAGCTTGAAGGGGAAAAGAAAGAGGGGGAACTCGTCAGGCTACCTTATCATTATAAATTCAAGAAATTTTTTAAAGTGCCCTGCCAAAAATGGCTTGATGCAATTGAAATGATGAGCAATGAAATTCTTGGGAACTACTCTAAAAAAGAGGACCAACTGATGACAGCGGCCTTCGGCACTCGGCCGAAACGAAGGCTGAACAGAGTGCTTGATGCCATAGGATTTGAATACGCTGACTACGGTCGACTAGGCGGAGATGCCGGAGGCCCGAAGCGAAAAAGGATTGCTAGCGCTACTGACGAAGAGGTCGTCAAGGTAGCCAAGAAGAAAAGAAAGATTCTGAAAGTCTTAGCGCTGAAGAGTTAAATCCTGAGCCGAAGGTGGCCACTTCAAGAAAGAGAAAAGGTGCGTCCCTGGAGCCGGAAACGTCAGTCCGAGAAGAAGATATTCCTACTTCTCCTTCTGCTGTTGAAGTAGAAGAAATTATGAAGGTAATGACTGAACCCTTGCCTATCAGGCTAAGTCCACTGGCACTGGAACTGACGAAGTTTTTCAGAAGGACAAGGCAGCTTCGGCAGCAGAAAGTCCTGCGAAGCCAAAAAAAACGGAGAATTATTCAAGTAACAGATGTGATCCACCAGTCGCCGCCACCGGCAACGGTGCCAAAAATTCCCTTTGCTGAAACTGCCGAAGCCGAAGCTACTGGGATGAAAACTACTGAAGCTGAAACCAGCGAACCCGAAGCTACCGGGGCCGAAGCCGGGGCCACCGAAGAGTCGAACCTGGAAACTACACTTGAGGTTATTGACAATATTCTCCTGAAAATAGCCGAAGAAGAAGCTACTGTGGCTGCAGTGAATACAGCAACTGAAAAGGGGAAAGAGCAAATTAGTGAAATTTCTGAAGGAGAAGATTTTAACTTTCAAGACCTACTTGGACAAGAGTTAACAGACACTGAGAAAGAGGAGTTGAAAAAATATGCCATATCTTGCGGATATAAATCAGGCGCTATGCTATTTGGTGGGGTGAACGAAGGGAAACTAAGGTGCCTTCGGAACCGCACCGAGGCCAAAATTATCAGAACCCTTTCCAAAAGCATTGGCTTGCCGAAGGTGGAAGCGGACTTGTGTCGTTATCAACGACACCACATCGCCGGAAGCTTGCTTTATGCTAACTTCAAGGTAACGAATATTTTTGTTATTTTATTACTGTTATTATTAACTTTTGGGTCGTGTTCTAACGAAGATCATTTCGACAGAGCATATTATTAAGCAAGGTTCTGAAAATGCAACAAGATCTGGAGGAAGAGAAAAATAAAACTGTCATTCAAGATTTGACTGAAAAGATTGAAAACTACGAAACCAATCTGAAAAAGAAAGACTTCGCAATCCAAGATCTTGAAATCATGGTCAAAGAGCACGAAGGTGCATTAGAAAAGAAAGATTTTGTTATTCAGACCATGGAGGGCTCTTTAGCTGAAGTCCAAACTGAAAATGATAAATTAAAGAATGAATTGCTCCGTCAATCAGAAAAATTCGAGCAAGAAAAGAAATATTTTGAAACAAGCCTGAAAGCTGAAGTGGATAAATACTCAAATTTGCAGAAATCCTTTACAGAACTTCAGGAGAAATGCTTAAGCTTCGGCATCCGATGTGTGCAGCGGCTGAAGGACGTATTTCACTCTGTCGGAGCTAGCTCTTCGAAATTTACACCTTCAGCTGAAAATCTGCCAAGAATATTAGAACATATTGAAGGCGAAGTTGATGCCCTTGACGAAGTTATTGGTGGACACGCTGACTTCTGCGCCCTGGTATCTTCTTGGGGCACAGCTGCTGCTTTTTTGAAGGCTGGCTGCACACATGGAAACATCGTGAACAGACCAAACTTCAGCTTGTCAACTTCAGATTTGTTAGATATCCCAAGCTTAGCCAGAAGCATTGGAAATAGATTCATGACCCAGATCTGGGTAAGTGGCGGGCGAAAAATGGCAGGCGACGAAGCTCGAAGCCATCTGAAGCCGGTAAGAAACTTATGTTTGTTACTTTTACCTTCTCCTTTGAAATTTGTACCTTTCTTACTGTGCTGTTTGATATATAGGATGACGAAGCTGAAGATTGACAATGCTGAAGTTTGACAAAACTGAAGACGAAGCCTTGGCTGAAGCTTAAAATTGCTTGTAATGCGCTTTCCTGCAAAAATTCTTGGAGAAACTCTTGTAATATAGATATGGAATAACTTATGTAAATTTGTACATACCTTGTAATATATTCTGTCTCCTATAACCACATCCAGTCTGCTTTGCTGTGGACGAAACTTCTCTTTTGAGCCGAAGGCGAAAAACACCTTCCCTTCTTTCCGTACACAACGAAGCATAGAAAATTTTTCCTTCGAATCTTTTCCTTATTTTCTGAAGCACCTGTCTTTTTTGTGTAGCATGATGATGACTCTACATATGTCTAAATGGATGTTTATGAATGCAAATGACATGATGATATGTTATGTGCAAATGAATATTAGGACACATGTTCAAAAAAAACATAAGCACGGCCCTTCGTCCCCTTAAGAATGATAAAAATCTTTTTGTCCGTTTACTTTTCGGCTTCACCGTTTACTTTTCGGTGTATCAGCGTTGACTTTTCGCTGTAAGCCTCCCTTAGGAGCTTCTTCGCCTTTTACTTTCAGCGGAATCAGCGTCTGTTTTTCGCTGTAAGCCTCCCTTAGGAGCTTCTTCGCCTTTTACTTTCAGCGGAATAAGCGTTTATTTTTCGCTGTAAGCCTCCCATAGGAGCTTCTTCGCCTTTTACTTTCAGCGGAATCAGCGTTTATTTTTCGCTGTAAGCTCTGCATTCCCTTAGGAACGACCTTTGAGCTTTTCCCTGTTCTCTTTTCTTTTTTCTTTGCACTCGAAGGTGCTTTCTCAGCTTTTACATTTACATTTTGGGGGATATCGCTCTTATAGAATTGAAATAAGGAAAAGAAAAATTACATGTTGTGGTCCCATTAAAAACCTTTCTCCCCCTTTGGAAAGGAAAAGGGTGCCACAAAAAAGAATATAAAAAATTACATCAAACTAAACATAATATCGCCGAAGCTCATCTGCATTCCACGATCTAGGAATGTCATTGCCGTCCATATCCTTCAATCTGTAGGAACCAGGTCTTGACGAAGATACTACCAAAAAGGGGCCTTCCCACTTCAGCTGTAATTTGCCTACTGTTTCAGGGTTAGCTACTCTTCGAAGTACCAAGTGTCCTGGTTCAATATTCTTTAGCTTGACCTTTCTATCACGCCATTTTATTGTATCAGCTTGGTATTTATTGATGTTTTCCACAGCTTGAAGTCTAATCCCTTCAATAGCATCTTTTTCCACTGAACAATCAGCTTCGTTTTCGCCTTCTGTCGAAGCTACTGTCCTTATCGATCCTATTTTAGCCTCTTCTGGGGTTATTGCTTCGTCACCAAACAATAGTTTAAAGGGTGTAAAGCCTGTTGATCTTGAAATGGTTGTGTTATGACTCCACACCACTTTGATTAACTCGTCTGGCCACTTTCCCCTTAGCTGATTGAAGATTGACTTCATTATTCCTGTCATTATGATCCCATTGGCTCTTTCAACAAGTCCATTAGATTCTTGGTGTCGGACTGATGCAAAATGGATCTTCGTGTCGATTTGATTGCAAAATTCTCTGAAGGCTTCAGAATCAAACTGTGTCCCATTATCCACAGTTATGGCCTTCGGCACTCCGAAGCGACAAACAATGTTTTGCCAGAAAAACTTTTGAATAGTAAACGAGGTTATTGTGGCTAAGGGCTTTGCCTCAATCCACTTGGAAAAATATTCCACTGCCACTACCACATATCTTAAGTTCCCCTGTGCAGGTGGTAATGGACCTAGCAAATCCAGACCCCACCTTTGCAATGGCCAAGTGGGCTGTATTAATTGAGTTAAAGACGAAGGTTGTTTTTGATCTCTTGCACATTTCTGACAACCTTCGCACTTTTGAACTAAATCTGCTGCATCTGAAGCTGCCTTTGGCCAATAAAATCCTTGGCGAAAAACTTTCCCAAGCAAGGGCCTAGATCAAATATGAGATCCACATAGACCTGCATGTATGTCCTTCATTAATTCTATACCTTCGGATCTGGATAAGCACTTGAGCAATGGGGAACAGACCCCGCGCTTGTATAACTCCCCTTCTATTATGACATATGGTCGAGCTCTTGCTTCTATTCTCCTGTTATAAGCTTCGTCGTCTGAAAGAAAATTACCCTGAAGGAAAGAGATGATTTCAGTTCTCCAATCTTCACTATAAACAGGGGATATGTTGAGGATTGCTCTTTCAAGAAGCTCGACCGAAGGTGCTTTTATTGTTTCAAAAAATACTTCCGAAGGTATAGGCAGCCCCTGGGCTGCTGACTTAGCCAATAGATCAGCGTATTCATTTTCTCCACGAGGAATATTTTTGACAGAGAAACCTTCGAAGGAAGCCTCAATCCTTCGGACTGTATCTAGATACCTTTCAAGCTTCGGGTCTCTTGCTTTGTAACTTTTGTCAACATGACCAGAAATAACTTGAGAATCAGTTTTAAGAATGGCCCTTCTGATTCCCATTGCCTTTAATTTCTAAAGACCCAAAAGCAGAGCTTCATACTCGGCGATGTTATTTGTGCAACTAAAATCAAGTCTTGCCGCATAACAAGTTTTAACTTTGGAAGGTGAAACCAACATAGCAGCCGCTCCTGCTCCGAAGGTTCCCCAAGACCCATCGCAAAACACTATCCATGCTTCGGCGTCTTTATTTGTTTCTTCCTCCTGAGCCTCTGGCATCCAATCAGCAATGAAGTCTGCTAATGCCTGGGACTAAATCAAAGATCTATGAACATAATCAATACAGAATTCATTGAGCTCTGCAGCCCATTTTCCAATCCTTCCAGTAGCTTCTCGGTTCCTCATAATATCCTTCAGAGGTTGTGAAGAAGGAACAATTATGTTGTAAGCTTGAAAATAGTGCCGAAGCTTTCTGGAGGCCATCAAGACAGCATACAGTACCTTCTCCAACTCTGTATAATTTTTCTTTGATAAACTAAGAACCTCGGATTCAAAGTATATTGGGGCCTGCCTCTTAACCTGGCCTTCAAGCTTCTCCTGAACAAGTGCTGCGCTTACCGCTGAGTGCGAAGCTGCCACATATAATAATAAAGGAGCCCCTGGCGTAGGTGGAGTTAATGTTGTTAGATCTATCAAATACTGCTTCAGTTCTTCGAAGGCCTTCTGCTGGAGTGGTCCCCATTGAAAGACTTCAGTTGTCTTCTGCACTTCGAAGAATGGTAAGTTTCTCTCTGCTGATCTAGATATGAATCTGTTGAGAGATGCTAGCTTTCCTGTTAATCTTTGAGCCCCCTTTTTTGTACTAGGTGGCTCCATTCGAAGTATAGCTTCGATTTTACTTGGGTTGGCCTCAATTCCCTTTGTTGAAACTAAGCAACCGAGAAATTTCCCCTTCTTTACTTCGAAGACACATTTTTCTGGATTCAGCTTTAGACCAGCCTGTCTAAAATTAGCGAAGGTCTCCTGTAAATCAGCAATGTGGTTATCCTGCTTCGTACTTTTTACAATGATATCATCAACATAAGTTAGTACATTCCTGCCTATCTGAGAATGGAGAACCTTTGCTGTCATTCTGCTGAAACTTCCTCCTAGCATTTTTAAGCCCTTCAGACATCCGAAGGTAGCAATATGTCCCACTAGGGGTTATGAAGCTGGTTTTTGGTTCATCTTCCTTCTTCATCCAAATTTGATGATAGCCTGAATAGCAGTCCAGCAAACTCATGAGCTCTGATGAAGCTGCTGCATCAACTAAGGAATCTATCCTTGGCAATGGAAACTCGTCCTTCGGACAGGCTTTATTAAGGTCAGTAAAATCGATACACATTCTCCATTTACCATTGGCCTTCTTCACCATAACAGTGTTAGCCAACCATTCTGGAATATTTTACCTCTCTAATAACTCCGGCAGTGAGGAGTCTTTTCACTTCATTTCGAGCACCTTCGGCCTTGTCATCAGACATCTTCCGAAGCCTCTGTTTCCTGGGTCTGAAGGATGGATCAACATTGAGCGAGTGCTCAATAACATCCCTGTTAACTCCGCAAAGATCATTAGCTGACCAAGCAAAAACATCTTTATTGTTAAACAAAAACCTTATCAAGGTTTTCTCGTGCTCTTCAGACAATTGAGATCCCAATAGCACCTTCTGCTCTGCTATATCCTCACATAAGAGCATGGGTTTCGGCTGGTCAGCAGAAGCAGCTTTTTCCCTTCTGAACTTGTATTGCTCACAAGCTTCAGCTCCATCTATATTATGGATTGCTTTTGAGTCTATCCAATTTCCTTCGGCCCTTCTAGCAGCTTCTTGACTTCCATGAATAGCAATGGGCCCTTGGTCCGAAGGTATCTTCATGCAAAGATAAGTTGGATGCAGAATTGCTTCGAAGGCATTAAGAGTACCACGACCAATGATTGCATTGTAAGGGTACTCCATGTCAACGATATCGAACATAATTTGTTCAGTTCTTGTGTTGTTGATGAATCCGAAGGCCACTGACATTGAGATTTTGCCGAGTGCTACAATCTGCCTTCCTCCGAAGCCACAGAGGGGATGTGTGGCATCAAGAATTTTATCTTCGGGCTCTTGCATCTGTCTGAAGGCTTTAGCAAATATGATGTCGGCTGCACTGCCTGTATCAACCAAAACATTGTGGACCAGAAATCCTTTGATAACACAAGAGATAACCATAGCATCATTGTGTGGGTAATCCTTGAGTTGAAGATCCTCTTGGGAGAAGGTAATAGGAATGTGAGACCATCTGGACTTGATGAAGGGTCCTTGCACCCCGACATGTTGTACCCTTCTCTGTGCTTCCTTCTTTTGCTTCTTGTTGGCTGGTTCTGAACATGAACCGCCTGTTATCGGGAGTACCAGCTTCGGAACCGAAGCAGCTCCAGCTTGAATATTGAACGAAGCCATCAGCTCAGAAAAAGTGGTAGTGAGTTCACCGGAGGTGGGCGCCAATGTTGGGGACTTGTTCTCAAATGCTATGAATTAAGAACAAGGCAACATAAAATGTTAAATGTTAATGTCCTTCGTCCGTCGAAGCATTATTTCCTTAAGGATTTAATGAACTTCGGACGAAGGTTAAAACGATACAATTACGAAGGTTGAATTTTCATAATTAAATTCTCAAAGATTATATGAAACAATGTGAGATATAAAGCATTAAAAACAAGTAAACTATAAGCAAACAACATCATTTACATATCATACAAACCTGATGTATTCAAATATAATATTAGAGATATTTATACCTCTGCCTTGACAAGGAATAATTCCCGAGTGATGCGATTGTAATTACCGGAATGCGTGAACAGTAAAGGAATACTGTTCACTATTTATAGACACAAGACACAGCCTGTGAGGAATTACAATCATGCCCCTCATAAAAGTTTACAACAATGACTCAAACACTTGTGGACTAAAAGGTCATTCTACTTTTAAGTCGGTTTGCAATTCTGAAGCTTCATGAACAGCAACCTTCGGTCATCACGTGTCGACAGCTTCAGCCGAAGTTGTTTCTTCCTGCAGGACCTTCGGCGACGAAGCATGGTCCCAACACTGTTCAACCTCTTCTTATTCCGACCCCCGAAGGCTGCGGACAAGGCATTGTCCTCAGTCTTGGAATATGCCCCAAGCAACTCGTCGCTAATAGTTTCAATGCACTTCAGCCAGTCATCATTTGGTTCATCAAACTTATCCCCAAACCTGAAGTATACTTCAGCCGAACCAGACCACCTTCGTTAGAGTCAGTGATGGTCTCCTTCGGCATTTCCCAACTTTCCACATGCGGCCACACTCTGAAGCCTATATGTTCTTGAATTTAATCCCTTGTGCCAATGAAGAGGAAGACAGTGATGAACGCCTTTTAACATGCTTCGACTACGTCATCAATTTCAACCTTTGGCCTTCGAAGACCAAAGCGGGACCAGATGGGGCGCATAATGATTCCTTTTACGTCTTCTCTCGTCTTCAGATCATTCTTCACATAAAACCACTCTTCCATCCTAGGCCCCGGGCCATCTCTTCTGAAATGTTGGCACTGGGTGGCTTGCGTTGGGGCGAGCAACGAATCCATAACAACCAAAGTTGCTGTGGTACTGCTCTTTACCAATGGCCTTCGTCTCATATAAAAGTTTGTGCATGTTGCAGAAGCATTTCGCGCTTGGCTCTAGCCCTTGACTCCTTACTGCCCAGACAAAAAGCCCCATCCTTAGTATAGCTTCGGGAGTGATCTAGTGAAGGAAGATCTGGTAGATCTTCAGCACTTCAACTACAAACTTGCTCAAAGGAAACCGGAGACCAGCCTTGAAAAAGCTTCGGAAAATAACAACTTCATTTTCCTCGAGGGCAGGAACAGTGTTGTCCCTGCCAACTCTCACGATAGACATGTCTCGAAAGTACCTTCCTCTCATGTTGTCAAGATGACTCTGTTTAATCGTTGATTTTCAGAAGACTGTATGGCTTGGCCGCCAGGGTCGATCTTCAGAATCTTTGTATCCACTTTTCACATCATAGCTATTGCTGTCACCAGTATCTTCAGACAAACCTTCTAGTATCCCTTTAGTAATCTTCTATGTGTTTGTCTTTGCCATTGATTCAATAAATCCAGCAATATAAGGGATCCACATCCTTCTTCTCTTCAAACAACTTCGTCTCTTCAGTCAGCTTCGTCTCCGTAACAACCTTCTTTTCCTTGGTTATTTTTTCCTCAGACATGGTGAAAACATGACTTTAAACCGAAGCTCAAGAAGCTTGAAAATCTAGCGAGAGTTAGTAAACAAGAGCTAAAAGTTTGAGAAAAATAATCCAAATGGCAGAAATAGTGTATCAAATGATGTCAGTGTGACCTCATATTTATATGCCTAGCACGCTGCAACTTGCAGGGCCCCGTCTGTCATTGATTGTTGCTATTCTAGCAAAGGGAAGGTGTTTTTTCAGACCTTCGGCTTATGGCCTCCGTTCATGTCGTAGTCTGAATTCGTTATTATAACAAATTAATACTGCGAGGGGCTACTGTTGGGGGCCTTCATCTTCCGAAGGTCCTTAAAAACATGATTAACAATGTTTCCCAACAATAATATATGTACAGGAACCTTCGGACTCGGGATGAAGCTGTGCACAATATGGAAAGCAGGATCGAAACGAATGTTGAACTAACGCCAAAGCTGCACGCAGGGAAGCTTCGACTCAATAGCAGAAAGAGGAACCGACTTAAGGAGGAAAAGGCTATTTGGTCCTCGAAAGATTGTTATTAAGTCAATAGTGAATATGAAGGGCATGAATATAATTTTACATAGGCTGTGTCCTGTGCCTATAAATTGATGAACAGTACTCCCATACTGTTCACGCTGACTTGTGTTCGCTCGTACGTCACGCTTGGATTTTTGCCTTCTGTCAAGCCGAAGGTACAAATGTAATTCAATATTATTTCTGTCTTTCCATGATAATAAAAAAGAGATATTAATAATATCATATGATTATTCATGTTGTTTCTCATATTTCATATACTTTGTCTTTCATTATTATATATGTATATGCTGTGATGACTGAAGGTACGTCCTTCATGACCTTCGTTCGACAATCATTATATCCTTATCGAAATAATGATTTGAAGGATGAAGGGCATTAACCTTTAACCTATCTTGGTGCTGCCTTGTTCTTAATTCATAGCATTTGAGAACAAGTCCCCAACACTACACAACAAGAACCTATCACCATACAATCAACAAGCAAAAAGAACTTTTTTCATCAGCTGCTCAACCTTCCTAGTCGAAGGTGGTGTTCAGTACATTTTCAGTACTATTCACCGTGTGTCTTGCAGTATGTTCAACCTCATTCACAGGAGCCAAGGCTGCAATTACCTTCGTCTTCAAATGCTTGAAGCAATCCAATGATGAGCACATGGTCACCATCTGCTTCCTTCATCTCGGGACCACCTCCTTATGATCAAGTTCCTACTGGTCATCCCAAATTCCTAGTACAAGATTTGTAGCAAAGAAATAGAAGGGAGGTGTCCGGAACTCATACTGTCAACAATATGTTCCTAAAGACGAAGCACATATACTAAAGAAGTTGTTTCACATTTACATTTATTTGCAAAACTCTTTTCTATTCTGCAATTCAATATAATAAAGTAAGTTGGCACCTTCGAGTGTAATGATGAAACGATTTATTCACCTAAGTAACCATGAAAAAGCTTCGAGGTCGTTCCTAGGGGAATGCAGAGCTTTGATTTATTCACTCAAGTAACAGTGAAAAAGCTCTGAAGTCATTCATAAGGGAATGCATAGCTATGATTTATTCACTTAAGTAACGGTGCAAAAGCTCCGATGTTGCTCCTAAGGGAATGCAGATCTACGATTTATTCACCTAAGTAATGGTGAAAAAGCTCTAAAGTTGTTCCTAAGGTAATGTAGAGCTATGATTTATTCACCTAAGAAATGGTGAAAAAGCTCCAAATTCGTTCCTAAGGCAATGTAAATCTATGATTTATTTACCTAAGTAACAGTGAAAAAGCTCTGAAGTCGTTCCTAAGGGAATGCAGAGCCCCGATTTATTCACATAAGTAATGGTGAAAAAGCTCTAAAGTCGTTCCTAAGGGAATGCAAAGCTCCAACTTGATCACCTAAGTAATGGTGCAAAAAGCACCGAAATCGTTCCTAAGGGAATGCAGAGCTTCGTTTTGATCACCTAAGTAATGGTGAAAACGCTTCAAGGCCATTTCAGAGGGAGTGGAAGCATAAATTTAGTCTAATCCGAAGCTATCTCTACAAAGAGCATTCCTTTGTAACGTGTGAAAAAAGGAAAGGTGTTTTTCATGTTCGGCTCAAAAAGACGTGTTAAGTAAACTAACACATCACAAAGGAAGAAAGCAAATCAGTAAAAAAGAAGCGAAAAAGTACGGTTATATTACAACAAAGCCACTGAAAAAGCTTTGAGTGTCCAATCACTTCGTATCACCAATATTATAATAAAAATAATTGTTCCATGCATCATCTCATCAGTTTTTTATGGCCCTGCATCATCTCATCATAAATTTGTTCATAAATTTTGAAGATAGCGTCATCAGTAGCTTTCTTCGCGGTCCTAATAGCTATTGCTTCGGCTTCAATAGCAGCATCTTCAGCTTTGGCCTCAGTATGCTTTACTTAAATTATGACTTGTGAAGTAGAAACTTCCTAACAAAAGTTAGAGGACAAACTATCAACATGAACACAAAGAAATCCAACAGAGGTAAAGAGGGAAAGTACCTTCGACTTTCTTGGTCTATAAAATTTTCATGATGCTTGCAGCTTTTTCAGCCGCCCTTCGAGCCTGCAAAATGGTCAGACATTATAACACACATATATTTTGTGCAAGTATGACAAAGGTACTAAAACTCGAACCTTCTCTCTATTTTACATGGATTCTTCGATGCTAATTTCCTTTCTGCTATTTTTCCATATATCGGATAAGAACTTTTTAGACCACTCTGAAGCTTTGATGGTTGACCTATGGATGTGGTCGGCAGAAATTTTAAAGTTAGGGTTAGTGCAAGTCCTCACGTGATTACACCCGACCTTCAACAAAATAGAAGCAGTGCTTCGGGCGCCTATCCATGCGCAATAGTCCTCTCATGCTGAGAGAACGCTTTTGTAGGCACGAATTTGACTTACTATCCACTGCATCATTCTCTCTAAGTCGCCATCTACAAAATTTTTCTCCCGAGATGTTGCTCCGGCAGAAGATAAGGCCTTCGTCAATTCATTATAGCACCTATTGCCGAGGGTGTAGAATTTAGTCATCAGAATCCGATAGTTCTCATTAAGCTGCCATTATATGATTTACTTCATCATTGAGGTCCCCTATTTTCATTTGAGCAGTGCTAAGATCAAACAGTTGCCTTGGCAGATGTATGCCTTATCTTATCAATTTCCGGTTCGTATTCCTCTTTTGCTCGCTTCAGTTCAGCTTCGAGTGACACAATACACTTGTCTTTTTCAGCATTTAAAGCTTCAAGCTCTGACACTTTATTCCCCATTGTTTATTTGAGCTTGCTTTTTCTCTTTGGATATAACCATAACTTCAGTTCAACTTTCAATAAAATCTTTTTCTAGAATTTTAAAGGATTTTTCCCTCTCTTTGCAGTCAAACCGAAGCCCAAATACTTCAAACCTGAGATTAACTATCTCTTTTTGGATAGCTTCACTATTGACATTTCTCTTGTTTTTCAGAGCTTTGCTCAAGAACAAGCCATGTGAGAAATAAAAAAATTAATTAAGTTTTGTAAAAATCTAACTCGAAGCCTAGAAACAAAATTAATAGAAGTTACATTCAGATGGGTGTAAGCAAGGTAGTCCGAAATATCTTTGGAGGACATGGTTCATAGCATGGCCTCTAACTTTGGAAAGCCAATATTGTCTGCCATATGGTGGCACACTTCCATCTCAAGATTATCCGAGCCTCCCCTGAGGATGGTGGACCTCGAAGGGTATCCAAGTTGTTCAACATAGGCAATGGCTTTAGATAACTACTTGGCACCCATAACCTTCCTAGCTCCATGGTGAACTCTATATTTTTGGCCCCGAGCTCTTGATCGAAGGGCCCTTCGCCAAGTGGTGTGTCATCCTTCATGGCCTTCTTACGCTCTTCAATCTTTGTAGGCCCCTTGCCCTTGTCTTCCACCATTACAGGCTTAGTACAACCAGTCTTCTCGACCATTACCATCGTCGAAGGAATTGTCATTGGAGGCATTAATTCAGCCTTCAGGCTCTTGGCCTTCCTTCAATTGCAGCAGGCAGCACAACATCCTTCACCGCTAGAGCAGTTGTAGTGGTGTCTTCTTCCTTGCCATCCTCATCTCCATTAGAATAAGAAAAAATGAGCTCATTACTGGAGCTATGCGCTCCTCATCTTGTTCTTCCTCACTCTCCGAAAGAAAGGCCAAAGCGGCAACCCCTTGAACCTTCGAAAGATGCAACACAACTTGTAACACCCCAGGTGTTACTCAGGCTTTTCTCTCCACACACCCACATTTGTGAACATTATCACACGTAAATGTAATTGAGCAAAAGGACACCAAATTGAAAAGCAAAAACTCAAACATGTAATTTTCATCTCAAGAAACATACCATAAACTCATCATGCACCTCAAGGGAGGAAAAATGTTCAAAACCCTAATTAAGCCATTTAAGTGCAAAAGGGGAAAATTGGTAAAAAGACTATGAAAAACATAAAATCATGATGAGGGCCAAATAACAAAGTTATAGTGCACTAAATAAACTACAAAATGTAGTCTGAAAGATTGATCAAAGGAGTTTTGCAAAATTCCCAAAATGACCCCTCAAGTGGAAACTCAAAGGGAAATTCAGAAAATTCAGAATCTGAATTTTGACCTCTTCTTAAAGTTCAGCCGTGTTCTCTAAATTTCAAAACTAAAATCCACAAGACCCAAATATAAAAGTGGCTTCAAATTACCTTGAATATACTCTAGCAAAGTTTGAAATCAAACAAAAACTGTTTGACAGGATTTGACTTGACCTTGGTCTCAGATTCCAGCAGGGCGACAAACCAACTTCACCCCTCGTATTTCGCAAATCCGAGATCTAATCCACTTAAATGTTGTAAGAGAAACAAAGAGTAAACGACAAAGAAGAAATCATGTGCAGAGATTTGGGAGAGTTACGAGAGGATCGCAAGCCAATTAACGTTTGAAAATGACCGAGACTGAGCGATGCCACGTGTTCGATGGCTTGCCTGACCGGCCAAGCACGGACTGGCCACGGCAGCGCGTGCCCCGCGTGTGGTCACCCCACGCCGCGCGCCTGCATCTTGCCCCCGCCTATAAGTGCCTCCGAAGGCCTTAGCCGTCTTCACTTATGCACCCAAAGCCCCGCCCGAGCCAGTGACCACCGGAGTTCACCGTGGAAAGCAAGCGCCACCACCCGCCACCACTGCCCGAGCACGGCGGCCGTGGCCAGCCTTTCCCGTCGACCCCTAGCCTCGCCCAAGCCCCTAGACAGCTTCCCCATGGAGCCGTGAAGCTTCTTCAAGCGAGAATCGAGAACCTGCCTCACCAGAGCAGCGGGATCGCCCTCACCGAACTTTGGCCACCCGCCACCGCACGTAGACCACGCTACCAGTTAAACCATTTTCCAATTGCTTGCTCCCACAACCTCCCTAGCATCCCGTGGAGCTCCCTAGCTCACTGGATTGAACTATGCTGCTGTGGTTAGGCTGGAATCCTCGCCGCCGACGAGCTTCCCCGCCTGCGCATGAGGTCCGACCAGCTCGGGCCTATCCCCGACGACAACCTGCACATCAACATGACCGCCACGACCTCCCCCACGTCATCGACCACTTCGCCGGAGCTACTTCGCCGTCGGTGAGTCTCGCCACCAGTAATCTTAGCCGCGGGTACTATTCCAAGAACCCAGGGATCGCGGGTTAGATTAGGGTAGATCCTAAGGGGTTTTTCAGTGTTGTCAGTCACACTAGTGAATAGTGCCTTGGGGATCTAGTTGTAAATGAAACAGTGAAGGAAACTAGGGGTCTCAGCGCAAACTAGTTTTCCCTTTGATTTTGAATTAAACTTTCAATAAATAATAGGAGTCAACTTCAAAAATGCATAACTTGAGTTTTATACATCAAAAATTGGTCAAACCAATTTTGCTAGGTTCCAAAAATCATGAACTGTCAAAAAATATTGAACCCCATGTTTTTTGTACTAATTTTTAGAGTTTGAATTTAAATTAGAAAACTACCCAAACCTTATTAATACAGAGAAAAATAGAAATACTTCTATACTAGACTAGAGAAAATTTGTGGAGATACTTACCTAGCATATACACTGTTTAAAAATAATGAACACCCCAGTATATAAAAATGTACCAGAGATATCCTTTAAAGGCTATTTCTACCCAAACTTTAGAAAAATGAAAAAGGGGATAGAAAATAAAAACGAAGAGAGTGACCATATTTTTCCTAGAATGCCTAAGTGATATAGATCACAGGAAAAATATATGGAACCCTAGTTTAGTGTAATCTAAGGTTATAATTTTAATTAAGCATTAAGAAGTCAACAAAGGTCATAGTTAAAAATATTGGGCACATCCAATAATTGCAAGAAAAATTTAGTAGACCTCTAACCACTAGTATACCACTGCAAAAATGGTAAACACCCCAAACCATCACAGTAAGTGAGTTAAACAATTAGAACTTGAATTTGGCTAATACTTCAAATAAATCAGAAGAAAGATTAAAAATGTGAAACAGTGAGCAACCAAATTTTTACCTAAATACTTATGATGCAAACTACCAGAGAAAAATATGAAACTAAGATAAAAATATGATGTAATACACCTCACTCCCTACACCATGAAAAAGACCATATATTCCAAGAAATTCTACCACCCTTCCCTATGAACAAAATTAACCAACTTCAAGAATGATTGCTCTTGCGCAAAGAAGAAGTTAGGAAAATTACAAAATCTTTTGTTTGACATTTTTCAAATATAGTAGTAGTAGAAAGCACCACTAAGCCCTAAAACTTTAGAAAATCACCATAAAATGACCAATAGTTATCATTGGCTAAAATTTGGTACAAAGTTAAATTATTATCCATAAATGCCAGCAAAAATAAACCTTAGGGAAAAATCCACTATTAGAAGAAAGTTGTAGTTCAAAGTACACCCTCTGCCCTAAAATTTAATATTTTTGTGCAGAGAAAACCATTATCATTTGAAGCCTCAATTTTTGAGACTGAATTATGCAAACCAGTAAGAAGCCACTGTAATTTTTACAGATTTTTTGGAAATTTTTAAAACATGTTGTAGTTCAAACCTACTCAAAACAAAAGCCTAAGTAGGAAAAGGAAAAGAAAGGAGTAATGAAACACTAAGTTAAGTCATAGATAATTCCAGCTAGGAATCTTGATCACTCTGTACCAAGACCTTGAAGGATTTTGAATACAACCTTAATCCAACTTTCTAAACTAACCATACCTATTTCTAATTACCAAGTGTACCCCAAAAATCTAAAATAATGGAACTACGACCTGTCCTGCTAACTTGAGTATTTCACCTCGCATTTCAATTATTAATCACATACCATTGCATACATATCTCTTATTCATTGCATTCATTTAGAATGCAACCTTGCTGATGGAGAGTACGTGCTCATCCTCGAGCAAGGAGTTGCCCAAGAAGAAGTCCAGGAGCCAGCTCTAGAGCCTGCCACTAAGGATCTTCCCACAGCCCTAGCTTTTGAAGGGAAGCCCCGATTTTATGCATAACCAGTTTATATATGCTACTTTACTACACTTAATGTTTGTAGGTTTGTAATGTGCACTTAAGTGTAGGAGTTGCTTGAAACCCTTAGTTGCATGAACTCAGGATTCCTTCTAAGATGGATACTAGTATGCTAGGTCATGTAGCTGCTTTGCTAATTAGGTATCTCAGTAGAAGTCGAGCTTTTCTAGCGCTCGCGCGAGGTCAGGCATTGATTGTATTCATCTTGATAACGGGATCTATGATGGTCTATGGACTTGGATCTAGGGTGGATGCCTTGTCTATGTGACGGAAATGGAATTAAGGACTAATGTGTGGATACCTGAGTCAAGCGTTTGAATGTACTAGACACATGTTGGGAAATATGGTAACCGTTAAGCCTAGTACCTGAGTGAACCTGCCCACAGACTTTACTCCTCACTGGACCTGAGATTGGTTCTCCCATGCTAGCTATGGTGGGTATAAGTGCGGCCGTTGCATGGTGGCAGCTAGGGACAATTGGAGCATTGTACGCCAAGGTCGTGAACCCTGTTCTGCTTGCCAGGGAATTGATGGGGACGGTTGATATGTGCGGGGATGGAGTGCCCCTACATGTCGTGTGTTTAGGTTTACCTTGCAAGGTTAAAACTCGATTTGAATCGTCTGCTTCTCGCAGCTAATGAGACTGCTTGACCCCTTGTACTACATTGAGTAAAAAGTGAAATGAGGTTTTACTTGAGATAACATGTTGATTGTGTTAAATGATTGTTACC
Source organism: Zea luxurians (assembly GCA_029449295.1). Classification (NCBI taxonomy): domain Eukaryota; kingdom Viridiplantae; phylum Streptophyta; class Magnoliopsida; order Poales; family Poaceae; genus Zea; species Zea luxurians. The sequence continues at coordinate 5,022,707 of JAOPSE010000014.1, read as the reverse complement.
ATGTATGCTTAGAAGGGAGCAAACCTAGCTAAATTAACTATACTAGAACTGGAAAAGCTAAAAATTATTTTTAGGCTCAGCTAGTGCTTTTGGCAAACCAAACCCCTCAGCCAAACAACTGCATGGTCTAGAGGTAGAGGATTAGAGTCCTCACACCGGGTAAGTCTAGCTGAGTATTAGTATACTCAGCCATGCTTGTAACATATTTTTCAGGTATGCTACAGAAAATGGTTGATGGTGTGACTTGGCCTTCCACAATGCCACCGGGTTGGACGGTTGAGTGGGATGCTGCCTCGACCTGGAGAGGACCAGGAGGAGGAGTAGTGGGCTAGGCCTTGCCCTATTCCTCAGTATCCACACTATCGATTATCCGCTGCAGTTTAATTACGAACTTGTTATCTTTGTCAAAACTCTGATTTATGTAATAACTCGAGTACCTTAATTTGCGGTTTCATGATTATTGTATTTTCTTTATGCCTCACCTTCGAGTGAGCTAGTGGTATTCGATCCATGGTAAGTGGCTTTATCGGACCAGATCCGAGGAATCGACGGTTTATTCTGATTTAAGTGTGTCATTGCCTCTAAGGCGGGACTTGGGCACTTAAGCTAGAATAATTCGGGCGGTTCTACCACAGCTGGTATCGGAGCGAGTTCCACTACAGAGAAATCAATAAGTCGTGAATACCAACTTTTCGAAAATAAAATTTGCCTAGAAACCAGTGTTGGATCGTCAGGACTAGAACACTAGACCTAGGACGAAAGGCCTTAGGAATAGTGGGGAAAATAGGTGGCTATATAAGTAGGCCATATAGGCAAGTCTTAGAATAGTAGGGATGCCCTAGAAGCACCCCTCTGAGCGGTGAGAAGACGTTCTTTCCAGCATGCATGCATTATAAAACATGAAGAAATTAGAAACCAAAGAAAGATGCATCTAAGTATGAATGTAACAAAAAGGGTTAATAATGAATAACGAAATGTAGTAGATGAATCTAATTTAACCCACCTCCTTTTAACAACCCGGGCACATTTTTTTCTTTCCACTACCATGACACTTACATCTAACCCTCTTTCACAGATGACTTCACCTACCCCCATCAATGGAGGAGACACTCGTTTCAGTTTTGACTACCTTTCTCACGAGGGTTTTCCATCCATCTTGTGGGAGGTGCTTTGCTCTGCCGGTTACCCTACACCCCCTCTGTATACGGTGCAACTATATGAGGAGCATTGACTGCCATGTTGCAGGGTTTGGCTGACCCTGGAGTCTCACCCTCTTCAGCTGGGTTGGCGTTCCCTTGACTCCGAGTGTCAGGTTTAGGGCGAACGACACCACTGAGGCAGCAGCGCTAAAATCCCTAACAACCTTTTACGGGTATCATCCCTTGGAGATGATGATGCACCCACTGGTACTTTTCCCCGCCGAGAAGAGGGATGACCCCATGTGGTGCAACAGAGTGAGCCACGTGAAGGACGTGTGGGCTATGCCTCTCGACCAAGTTGGGAGGATCACTGTTCAGTGTATGAACGCACTGTATCGCCTACAGGCCCAGCAGAGCGATGCCATAGCACACCTCACTGATCTTGCTCAGGCTACTAAGATCACTCTCAACAGTCGATAGGACTTCATGGTCAACTTGTCTTTAGAATTGGTGGAAAAAAGACTTATAGGTGGAATAGTTGAGCCAGTGCATCGTGACCTTAAAGCAGCAGGTGGAAATCTGGGATAACACTATCGTTATCATGGAGATCTAGCTCCATGATGTGTAGGAGGAACTTGAGGAAGCCAATGACCAACTGGAGATGCACCACCAGGACATGGAGGCAAATGAGGCAGGAAGCGAGGGAGAGGAGGATCTCGAGGAATTAGAGCCAGCACTAGGTCTTTATGCGACTCCCTCTGGAATGCCCCTCTTCACCTACATCCAGTGTTGCCTCTACCACTCAGGGTTGATGGGTTAGTTTGACATATTAGGAGGATAGGAACCCATGCGAGCTTAGTTTGGTATTATGGGTGAATTCCCCTAAAATGTTGTAACCTAGGAAAAACTTTTATGAGCAATGAAATGAATGTGGTCATGTTGTCCTTATTTGAATCAATATTATGTTATGTCATTTTCTCCATATGATATAAAGAATATTGCTCGAAATCATGAATCGAGGTAACAATAGCAAAAAATTATGTTTTCAGATGGCAGCTAGGCTACGTCGCGGGCTGAACGAGCAGATTCCCCCGCCACCTCCTCCAGCTCCCATGATGCAGGAGCTCATGGCTTAGCAGAATGAGATTCTGCGATAGCTGGTACAGCGCCAGCCCCACCCTCAAAAGTATGGTGGAGGCCAGCAACCACGTTCTCCGGCTGCGGCAACCTATCAAGAGTTCTTAAGCATGCAGCCGCCCTTGTTCACCAAGGCAGAGGACCCACTGGACGCCGATGTGTGGCTAAGGGTTGTGGAGTCAAAGTTCTCACTCCTCACAGGAGAGTGCCCTGACGGTGCAAAGACCTGCTTCGCCGCACAGCAGCTTCGTGGACCTGCTAGGACATGGTGGGACCATTTCCGTGCCATGTTGGCCGCTGACCACATGGTGACATGGGAAGAGTTCAAGACAGGCTTTCAGGGGACACCATATTTTAGTAGGGATTCTGGATCGCAAGCTCAATGAGTTCTTGGCATTAACTCAGGGAACTCGCACTGTGTTACAGTATGCCCAGGCTTTCAACGACCTGTGTCAGTATGCGAGTTATGATGCAGATTCAGATGAGAAGAAAAGAGATCGTTTCCGCAGAGGACTTAACACCAAGCTGCATGAGCACCTCAACACTGTTCGTGCTAACAGCTTCAATGAACTGGTCAACCTTGCCATATCATAGGAAGACTGTATTGTAGCTCACCGGGCAGAAAAGAAGAGGAAGGCACCAATGTCAACAAATTCAGCTCCACCCCAGAGGTTCCGGATTGTCTCCAACAATCAGAGCAGGGGATTCCAGTAGAAGGCAGGAAGATGGGTCATTAGGCCACCACAGCAGCAGCAAGCACCCAACCGTTTCCTCGCTCCCGCTCCAAGGAACAATCAACCTCAGCAGCAGTAGCTGTTCCACCAAGGAAATGGGAACAAATGCTTCACGTGTGGTAATATAGGCCATTATGTCAAGAATTGCCCACAGAATCAGCCAAGGCAGATGCCAGCACCCAACCAAGACAGAGGAAGGAAGCAAAAAGTGCAAGTCAGGCAAGGGAAGCTCGACTTCACTACTCTGGAGGAGCTACCTAAAGGAGCGCCTGTCATGACTGGTACTTTTTCCATTTTTAATCAACCTGCATTGATTCTATTTGACTCTGGTGCATCGCATAGCTTCATTAGCCAGAAGTTCAGTATCAAATGTCAATTACCTTTCTATCATACCCAAGGGTCCTTCATGATCGCAACGTTGGGAGGCAAGATAGCGCCCAACCAATTAAATCGAAATGTGCCTATTCAATTGGGAAGCAAAATTATCAAAACCACCCTCCTCATTCTGGGGATGGATAATGTGGATATTATTTTGGGAGCCAACTGGATGACCCAGCACCAAGTGGTGCTAGATGTCGCCAACCGCCTCGTTGAAGTCAATTCCACCACCTGTGGAAAGTTCACATTATATCGGCCCAGCCAAGAAACCACTCGGTCATGCGCTTTTTCTATGATAGAGCTACCCATTGAAGTGAATTCCAGTGGTCTATGATTATGTAGATGTTTTTCCTGATGAGTTGCCAGGAATGCTGCCAGATGGGGATATCGAATTTGCTATCGAGTTGCAACCGGGAACGACACCTATTTCCAAGAGGCCCTACCGGATGCCACCCGTCGAGCTGGCAGAATTGAAGAAACAACTACAACAATTGTTAGACAAGGGTTTCCTCTGCGCAAGTACTTCACCTTAGGGATGTCCAGCCTTGTTCGTGAAGAAGAAGGATGAAAGCTTGAGACTATGCATAGATTACAGCCCACTCAATGCGGTGATTATCAAAAACAAGTATCCTTTGCCTTGTATTGATGTTCTTTTCGATGAATTGGTCAGAGCTAAAGTGTTTTCTAAAATAGACCTTCGCTCCGGCTATCATCAGATCAAGATACGAGCAAGTGATATTCCAAAGACTGCCTTCTCAACCAGATATGGGCTGTATGAATATCTAGTGATGTCTTTCAGGCTAACAAATGTGCCAGCATACTTCATGTACTTGATGAATTCAGTCTTCATGCCTGAATTGGACAAATTTGTGGTGGTCTTCATTGACGACATTCTGGTGTACTCGAAGAATGAAGAAGAGCACGCTAAACACTTGCGCACAGTACTCCAATGTCTGAGGGAGCATCGTCTTTATGCCAAGTTGTCCAAGTGTGATTTTTTTGGCTAAAGGAGATTAAATTCTTGGGTCACACTATCTCTGAGGGAGGAATAGCTGTTGATCCAGATAAGGTGCAAGAGGTGATGAATTGGAAGCTGCCAACAACTGTTCGTCAAATTCAGAGTTTTTTGGGATTGCCCGGGTATTACCGAGGATTCATTCTAGATTTCTCTCAAATCGCTAAGCCCATGACAGAATTGTTGAAAAGGGGAGCAAAATTTGAATGGGGCCAGAATTGTGAAGAGGCCTTCCACACTTTAAGGCAACATCTGACCACAGCACCTATGTTAGCGCAGCCTGACAACAACAAGTCGTTTGATGTGTACTGTGATGCCTCTGGCACTAGACTGGGTTGTGTTTTGATGCAAGACAACTGAGTCATTGCCGATGCATCAAGAGCACTGAGGCCTCATGAGCAAAATTATCCCACTCATGACTTAGAATTGGCAGTCGTGGTTCATGCATTCAAACTATGGAGGCACTACTTGATGGGAACCCACTGCAACATCTATACAGATCACAAGAGCCTCAAGTACATCTTTACTCAGGTTAATCTCAACATGAGGCAGAGAAGATGGCTAGAATTGATCAAGGACTACGACTTGGAAATACACTACCATACACTACCACCTAGGGAAGGCCAATGTGGTAGCAGATGCCCTAAGTCGAAAGTCACAATGCAATTGTATGGTGATGGATTCTCGCATCAATACCTTGTGCGATGAGTTGAGTAAGATGAGGATCGAAGTAATTCCTTTTGGTACCTTGTCTCACATCTCCGTCGAGCCAACCTTGTTAGACCAGATTATTATGGCCCAACTAGGTGACCAGGGAGTGCAATTCATCAAAGAGAATCTTAATCGGAAAGTGGAGAAGTATAAGTGCTTTTGCTAAGATAGCAAGGGAATAATATGGTTTGAAGACAGATTTTGGTGGTTCCTAAAAATAGAGATCTTAGGAAGAGACTCTTGGATGAGGCTCACCTCTCCAAATTCTCCATGCACCCAGGAAGCACCAAGATGTACCTGATCTGAAGCCCCTGTATTGGTGGACCAGGATGAAAAGGGAGATAGCCCAATATGTATTAGAATGTGACACATGTCAGAGGATAAAGGCAAGCCACTTAAAATCAGCTGGTGCCTTGCAACCCCTATCGATACCTTCATGGAAATGGGATGACCTCAGCATGGATTTCATTGTGGGTCTGCCCAACACCTCTCGACATCATGATTCAATCTGGGTCATCGTGGATCGATTGACAAAAGTGGCACATTTTCTTCCTGTCACACCACCGATAAGGCTCATAAGTATGCTGAGTTGTACATTGACCGAATTGTGTGTTTGCACGGATTACCCTAGACAATTGTCTCTGACCGAGGAGCCCAATTCGTAGCCAGATTTTGGGAGCAATTGCAATAGTCTTTGGGAACCAAGCTGATAAGAAGTTCAACTTACCACCCCCAGACTGATGGTCAGACCGAAAGGGTAAATCAGATTCTTCAAGATATGCTAAGGGCTTGTGCTATCGATTCCAGCAAGAACTGGGATAAGTACCTCTCTTTGGTAGAGTTTGCTTATAACAACAGTTATCGATCCAGCCTGAAGATGGCACCTTTTGAAGCCTTATATGGAAGAAGGTGTCGAACACCCCTCAACTGGTCACAGCCTAGAGAAAGAGAAATCTTTGGGCCTGACCTAGTGTTGGAAGCCGAAAGAAAAGTCAAACTGATCAGAAAGAACCTAGAAGCTGCTCAGGCCAGGCAAAAGAGTTACCATGACAAGAGACAGAAACCCCTCCAGTTTGAAGTGGGAGATTTCGTATATCTGAAATTATCACACACAAAAGGATTGCAAAGGTTTGGGATCAAAGGCAAGTTAGCCCCTCGCTACATTGGACCTTATGAAATCATAGAAGCATTTGGACCCATGGCATACAAATTGAAGCTACCTCCAAAAATGTCTAGCATCCACAATGTATTCCATGTATCCCAATTGAAGAAATGTGTTCGGTTACCAACAGAGGTCATAACAGAGCCAGAGGTGGAGATAGAGCTAGATCTATCATACCAAGAGCACCCCTCCAAGGTTCTGGATTGCAAGGAAAGATCAACTCGTGCGAGGTCGATCAAAATGTATAAGATCCAATGGAGCAACCATTCGGAGGAAGAGGCTACCTAGGAGACTGAGGATTTTCTATGCTTGAACTACCCCGATTGTCTACCTAAGGAAATTGGTATGCAACCATACCTCAACCCCCTGCCCTTTTGAAGCATCCCGATCCTTTGGGACTCAAATGTCATACAATTACTAGTCCCAGGAGGCTAGTAACCACATTCCTTACTTCAAATAGTACAGAGTTCGAATAAAAGTTATTACAATACCAAAGTACAAGCTCTAATGAGCCTAAAATACACAGCACAGTGGAAGATCAACTAGCCCAAGCCACAGGCAGACTAGGTGCAGACACAGCCCCCTTCTAGTCGAGCATAGTAGAAAAGAAGAATTCAGCTGCTGAAAAACATAAATAAATCTGGGTGAATACACTTGGTATTTCGCAAGCTCATCCCGCCCATAAAGAGAGAGGGACCTATATAATACATGCTTTATATGGTGGAGTTGAAGTCACTCTTCTTTTTTAGAAAAAGGCAAAAGTTTGATGGTTTTCCCAAAGAAGGAAGTAGCACATTTTCACACTCAACCACCATTGAGCTTCCCGCTCCTGTGGCATTGTTTTTATTTCCAAAAACACCCACACACACATTTCCCTGATTCTGGAGGTCATAAACACTAATTGTCATACCACACCAGACTCGTCCATACCAGTGGACATGGACTATTCGAATAGGTTTGAACTCTGCGCAGAGGGGTACACTTTACTCACTAGTCCGGCTCTGCGGTCTCATGGCCAATGAGACCTGAATCTGAATCTCTCTCTTTCCTCGCATGTCCTTACCTTAACGGTTATACCGGAAGGAGTCAGGCCACCGCCATGTCCAAACCGGACAAAACATTCCCCCTCTTTATCCTCCCGGTGCTCCCCAACCATCATAACCCTGGGGTTTGGACCGTACGAGTTCAGATTGAGTGACTGCCCATACAGTCTCGAGTGGTTGTACTTGTCATGAGTACAGGTAGTGAAGGATGACAAACTGGTTCTTATATGAGGGGACAATCCTTCTACTCGCACCTAATCCCACTGAGCCAACACCTAAGGCCCTCCCCTAAACCAGGGAGTCCCCGATTATCCCACTCAAAAGGTGATAAGGGTGAATACCCTTCATCATACACTTTTTGAAAACATTTTTCATTAACAACACCACCCTTTTCCCATCCCATATTTGTATTCAAAAGATATTCTTTAATGTGGGCTATCTCTCTTCTCATAATGCAGAGGACCCAACCCTTATTCCCGACTTAGGTAGTGGTAGAAAGAGTAGGTAATTTATGCATCAAGGGAAGAATGGACTTGCCTTCGTCGAAGTTCTCGTGGCACGAAAGGTCTATTTCGGAGAGGTCGGGTTCCTGCCCTTCTTTCGGAGCTATAAATTTCGGAGGATCGGATCCCTCTTCTCCTAGCAAAAATAAGCAATGAACAATACATCAACCATGGTGGCTTAGTGGAGTGTGCCAAGTTTTAAATATTATTATTTTGTGCTCTCTAATTTATTTAGACTGTTTTTGGTGCATAAAATATCAAGATATGCATTTATATATGAAATTAGGAAAAAGAAATGGGAAAAAGAAAAGGAAAAATGATTTCCTTGCTAGCTGGTCCCGGGGGGGATTTCGGCCCAGCCAGGGCGCACGCGCGCGGCCACGCGGGCAGGCAGCCCAGCCGGCCCACGAAGAGGGGGAACAGTGCAGGGACGGTGCCATGGGCGTGGGCCCACTTACCAGAGAAGAGGGGGGCTGACGGCTCCGGCGGTCTGACGGGGGAGGGGGCGAACCGGCTGGAGTCGACCGCTAGTGAGGTTCTACGGTGGTTCTCCGTCGCGGTTCCGGTTTCGGGTGGTCGGGGAGGTGGCTTAGCATGGACAGGGGTAGGGGATCATGGCGGCGGGGTCAATTTGGTCGGAGGGTGCTTGGGACGGCCGGTCCATGGCGAGGTGGCGGGCGCCCGCGGCGGTGAGGTCGCCGTCGAGGCAAACGGGTGTAATAGCCGAGGGAAAAAGTTGTGCCGTGTTCGTGGTGAAGTGGCAGAGCTCAAGAGCTACAATAATTTGACTAGAACCCAATAGAGAGAGGGAAGGGAGGAGCTCACCAGAGATGAAGATGACGGCGGCGCTGGCTCAATCGAGCTCGGGGAAGGGGGAAGAGGTGGCCGAGGCCAGGGTAAAGAAGGGTGGAGCTCGAGCGGTCCTTTTTATAGGCACCCGGGGAGGAAGCGGCCTAGGGCTAGCTGGCGTCGGCGAGGGACACCGCGACAGCGAGGGACAGGGCGTACAGCGCTGGTGATGAGACCGTTCGGGCAGACAGGGTGACAGGATGGCTCGGGGCAGGCGCAAGGTAATAGTTCGGCTGGTGGGCGAGTAATGGTGGCCGGCGGTGATCGCATCGATAGCCGATCACTGGCGGGAGAGAGAGAGCTGACAGGCGGGGCTAGCCTACTAGAGAGGGGGCGATCAAGAGGGGGAGGGCAGGCGTGGCTAACGGGTGGGGTCAGATTGTTAGTGGCGGGCGCGAGCGCGTGGGAGTTGGGCCGCGTGGGCCGCGAGGGAGGGGGAGAGTGCGGGCGTGCGGAAGAGAGAGAGAGGGGGGACTTAGTTCGGAATCGACCCAGCCGGGGGGGGAATTCCCTTTTCTTTTTATTTTCCTATTTCCAAATCCATTTTTCTTTCTCCTTTTCTATAATCTCTTTTACCTTTAAATAAATACTTATCTAAATTTCTTGGGTGTCAAAATATCCTATGTGAGGTGCTACTAACAACTATGGTGCATGCATATGATGAATGAAATGTCCCATGAGATGGGGGTCTTATGGGATAAATAAGGGGGGTTTAGGAGTTTAGGGTTTCTAACCTTGGGATCAAAATTGGGATTTTACAAACCTACCCCACTTAAAAGAATCTCGCCCTCGAGATTCAGGCTGGGTTTGAGAAAAGATAAGGGTATTTCCTCCTCAAAGAGTCCTCACACTCCTAGGTAGCCTCCTCTTCTCCTTCTCTGCTCCACTGAACTTTACAGAGTTCCACTTCTGAGTTTTGGGTCTTTCGGATGGTCGAATCGAGAATCTTCACTGACTTTTCTCGGTACTGCCAGATCCTTCCGAATCTGAATTGTCTCTTCTTCAATGTGTGACTTTCTGGCACTTTCAGGCATTTGCGGAGCTGGGATACATGAAACACATTGTGGATACTGTAACACCCCTGGTGTTACTGTCACTAAAAACTTGAGCATATCATCATGAGCATCAGCATATCATGTGTTTGTCACACCTAGAGTGCATTCACTAGGCAAAAATTTCAAACAAAGTTGTATTGATGTAACATTTCATGGGTAAAACCTTAGGGTACAATACTTAACCCTAAACTGGGGCTTAAAAGAGTAAACAAAGGCTAATAAGAGAAAACTTCAAAACTTATTAGTAATGATCATATGATGTCACTATTAATGGACTTAAGTAGTATCCAAACCCTAGAAGTACCAAAAGCCCTAAATAGACCCCTGGAAAACCCTGGACTGAAACCCTAGGGGGTTATCTGTAAAAATGTGCACATTTTGTTCCTAAGTGCAAAAATCATGGAAATAGGTACCTCATGTCAAATGGTTCACATGATTTACAAGCCAAAAGGTGTGAATTGGGCTTATTTGCAAAAAAGCCATTCAACTCCTTTATAAGACTAAGTCTGAATTTCATTGAATGAGATCAAATTTGAAGCCCTGTAATTTCAAAACTATAAGGATTTTGCCTAGGGTCAACACATCAAGTTTATAGAGCTATGTAAGGAGAACAATTTTGATTAAGTAACTTAGCACTAGTGCTGAATAGAAATTGGAGATAAATAAGTGTGAAGTTGCGATGTCAGAAGCCAGTTGGGCAGTTCTGAACACTGGATTCAGAAAAGTATGGCCCCAGTGAAATGCAGTCACTTTGAGAGCACTAAATCTGAGAATCTGTACAGAATTGATCCATGAACCCTATAACAACATTAAAGGTTGTTGTTTGGGGAACATATTTTATTAATGGAGGTTACCCTGTTCTTAACAAGAATCATGAGAAAGTGGGGATGATAGGTGGTCAGTTCAGTAAAACACTGAAGATCAAAACACTGTAAATATGTGAAGAACACTGATAAAGATCTGAGGCACTGTTGAACTAGATGTGCTTGAGTGATCTGGTGAAGGGGATCGATCGCGGGGAGATAACTTCAGACGTGACACCATCCCGCGAACCTAGCCATGCGTGGCCGGAGATATTCCACCTGTGGTCGCCGTGGCTCGGTCACTTCCGCCGCGGTGTCACTCATGCCCCATTTTCCCCTTACTGTGCCTCTTCTCTATGTGGTAACCATGCGTGGACAATGCAATCCGCGGCTGCTGATCGTTAGCCGGACCACTGTGGCTATAAATAGTGCCATAGACCTCGGCAAGGTACTCACAACTTCTTCAGTGAGTTCAATTGAAGCCAAAATTCGCACTGCCTTCTCCACCTCTCCCCAAATTAGTTGTGCACGGTGAATCAGTAACCCTTTGCGACCGTATAGTCCCAACATGACCTCCTAATTCCACCAGAGCTCGTCATAGTAACGTTTTCCCCCTTCCCAGACACTGGCAAGCACAATTTCTCCGCGCTCCATGGCCAGACAATCCTGTATGATTCTGCGCTTCTCTCATATTGTTTTAGTAGCCCTGCATGCCCATGAAGCTCATCGTGGCAACTATTTGACCAATTCGGGCGTAATTTTGTGGGAACGCGGGCTCGACGTCGCGCTTTCCGTCGTGCGCGTGGGGAGAGCGTTCTCGGAGCGTGCCAGCCAAATTGATGCCCATAACAGCTCAAGATAGGGTAGAATTTGGTGGGGCACGGAGGAACGGGTGCTCGGGTATCCCATGGCTGTGGCGCGATGAAGGGGTGTTCGTCCTCGCTGTCGTCCGGGGTCAAGGACCTAACTTTAAAAGACAAAGAAGCTTGGGGCGGCTAAGGAAAACATGTCTGTGACTCATTAAAATCAGTCGAGGATTTCTTCTTAGATATTTGAACCGTCTGGGGCTTTTGTGCAAAACCTGTTGCGCTGTCGCGGGCGCGCCTGTATTCTATATAGGTCTGGGCCGAATGGGCTGATAGCGGCCCAATACTATTGAAAGATTTTCTTTTTCTTTTTCTAAGAAAGTTTAGAAATCCATAAAGAATTCGAGAAAAATAATAAAAATATGAGACCAATTTTGCTAAATTACTAATTTTCCATAGTATTTAATAAAAATAGTTTCAGGATTTTTATTCCAAATAGGGAATTTTGGGATATTTAAAATAGCCAAAACTTAGACTTCTGGAATTTTAGAGAGTAATTAATAATTCCAAAATTCACCAAACTTTTTAGATAAACTTTAAATATTATTTAGAAGCCTTGGGTAAAATTTGGAATGATTTGAACCATGTTTGGTACTTAGAACGCAAAACCCTAACCCCTGCCCTATGAACTTCACTATAGACTCCAAAAACCCTAGTTTCCCGGAGATCCGTGAAGGAAAGTTATATTCAAGACATTAGATAATATACTTTTATTATCTTTGCATTTTCATGAGCATTACATGAGCATTCATGATTCTATATGGCTATATATAGAAAACGAGGAAGAGATAGAAGTCGAAGAAGCGAGGACTACACCACCACCACCTGAAGAACCTCATGCAGGAAACTGCTTTTACTTTGATATCTTTGGAGCAGAGCCTGATTCACCTATCACACAAGGCAAGCCCTGGTGCATTTGCCACCTCCTTGTTATTTTGAAATCTTTCTCACTTACTTGATGCATTAGGTGATAGGAGTTGTGAGCTAAACCAATTGCTGCATTTCCTTCCATTGGAATTGATTACTTCTCCTTCAATCCCCTATTTTATCAAAAGGGTTTTTCTTATGCTTAGCTTTGCTCTAGAAAAACAAAATGTTTTGTTTTGACAAAAGATGATGCTTTAAAGTGGGTGGGATGTTTTCAAAAATAAAACTTAATGGTGGATCCATCATGGCCATGATGGGTTCAACATTGGAAAAGATGTACCTTTGCCAGGTACCAGACTTTGGATTTGAAATGATAAAGCTGAGACCGGGCGGGTGACTTGCACGAGAAGATAGTCTCGGTGTATTGTCTCCATCTAAGTCGGTTAAGGACCTTCTCGATGTAGGCTTGATGATCGAGGACCTTTTAACTAGTCACATGCCTCATCATGGGTAAGCTTTGCCTCGGGCAGACTAATACCAGAATAAGATAACACGCAATGGGAGTGGAGAGATGGCAAGAGTAGCGTGTACCCTCCGTGGCAAGAGGCTGGACGATGGTGTATATGTGCTCTGGGTCGGCGTGAACCTGATCTAGTCTTAAGAACCTCGGTGGCGAGTTGACATTTGCAAGGGTTAAGTGCTACATATGTCGTGTGATTGGAGATCCTCAGCTGAGTATAATCGATTCGGATCGCCGTAACTTCGCGGACATGAAGACTTGGTCACTGCCCTACACATAGCATTCCAGTGAACAAGAAGGGTTGAAAGAAATTGGCTAGTATAGGTCAAGTGCTTGAACTAGGGTAGAAAGAACTCTAGAACTCAGGTAATGACTTAACTTGTTAATAAAACTAGACTTTTAAGGATCCACTATTAGTAAGCATTTCTGCAAACAAAGTCTTTGATTATTGATAAGCTATACCTTGATTCCCCAAAGGCCAGCATATCCTTGAGAGTCTTTTATTTTGATGGGTAAGACTTGTGAAAGTACATTTCGTACTCAGGGCTTTATCCCATGTTGTTTTAGGTGACGAAGCAGCAAATTTTTGTTGCTTCTGTTCCAAGGTGGTGCCTAAAGAAGAAAATCAAGACTGAAGCTGCGGGAGGAAGGGTCCTCCGTTACAAAAAACTTTTTACTGTTTATCGGGAGGGGTTTTTGCCTCCCAGGTTATGTAATAATATTACTTCAGCACTCCTATATTTAATCTGGTCTGTAATAATTCTACTCTTTCTTACTTTAAAATAAAGTAAGTTATTATAATTGCTTCTGCATTCTCGTACCTCTGATATGTTGTAATGTCTGTGTGACGGGTGAAACGCTCTTGGGCAAGGTAAAGAATACGGATATCGAACTTGTCAAGTGATCAGTGGCACATGCAGGGTTGTCTGAGGTCCGATGGACAAGGAGTAGGTGGGCCTAATGACTTGGGAGGTTCTGTCATAGCTGGTATCAGAGCGAAGCCCATCTCTGCTGATGTTATGAGGCATTTTCAAAAAGAATTTTCAAAGACTTACCTAAGAAAATTTCTTTCCTTCTTATCTAACTACCTTCTGAAGTACTTATTTTGAAGACCAGATAGTAGAGTGCAATATATAGAAGGTTGTGAATCAACTAAGGTTGATTCTGTAATTATGCATGCATCATGATAAAAACTATACTAGTAAGATTTTCCCCTTATGGAGATATGCCGCCGCGCACAAGGAATACTCCGCACAAGTCTACCGGACCAATTGGCGTGCCTAGCCATCAACTAGCTCCAAGGCATGATGATAGTAGTAGTGGTAGCAATTGTAACACCTTAGGTGTTACCATTGCTAGAGCACATCTATGCACTGGTAACTGTGATCACATGTGGTAGAACTTGAGAAGAACCTAAGAACCTTGGAAGCCATGGGTTAATCAAGAATGTTAATAACCTAAGAGCATCACTCAAGCTTTGTGCACATACCACCTTGGACAAGAGGTTCCAAAGTCATGGTTGAAAGGGGAAGAGGATGAGCATTTGTGCAAACCATGGATTAAAAATTTTGACACAAAGTTAAGTAACTTATTAACCTACAATTATAGGGAGGTAATATTGCAAAAAGACCCCTGGAGAAACCCCAAATCAAATCTCCAAGTAGAGTGAGAGCTAGAGCTCTCAAATTTTCTCTAAGTCAAAAACTACACCTACACTAAAAATCAACCATGTTCACCTTGAAGATGGCACCAAAACCACCTGTGTTCTATACCAAAAATGTGGCATACCACCTAGGGCACCCACTGGAAAAAGTTGAGTTCGAGACTCTGACGTTTAACATGCCTTGGCATGGTTTTTGTCGCGAGGTGGGCAGAGTGACATACCTGTTTTGGCGACCGAAGATCTCCCTCCCTAGGCCATATCTGCCATGGCGTCTCACAGATGAGTGATAGCCCTAGGTGCCAGGAAAAGACTCGTGCCGGATTTTTGCCAAGATTCGCACGTTTGCGACTTGGGTGAGCTGTGGAACAAGGGCAGAAGAAAAGCTCCACATGTTCGACGCGCTCTGCCGCGCCAGAGCACACCCGCGCCCGACCCTGCGCCGCGCCGAGCCGCGCCCGTGTCCCCTGTGTGCGCCGCGCCTATAAAGCCCACTCAAGCGTCGACCACACTTCTCCGCGCATGCTCAAACCTCACCGGAGCTCAACTCACCGTCGTTTGCCCGTGCACGGCGTGTCCGCGGCCACCCGAGCCCCTGCCGTCGTGGACCGGCCAGCCCAGCCCTTCCCAGCCCCGTCCAACCCTCGGAGACGACTAAGTACACCCCCGTGAAGCTCCCCGAGCAAGGAATCGAAACCTACTTCGCCAGAGAGGCCAGTTGAGGGTCGCCGGAGTTTCGCAACCCCGCCGGTGTGCGTGGACCGGGTAAATCACTGCGCCATTTTTCGATTCAACGCACAGATAGCCTCTACACCACCCCGGGAAGCTCACCGTGCCGTTGGATTGGACTAGGTCAGCCGTGGTTCGGCCGGCACACCCACCGCCGACGAGGACACCCGCCTGCGCACGTGGACCGGGCGATTCCGGCCATCCCAGCCGTTGAGCCGTACATCGTTGTGACCGCCAGAGCCTCCCCGAGCCAACCCTGCCCCTCGCCGGACCTATCTCGCCGCCGGTAAGCCGCGCCACCCTTTTCTTTCTTGCGGGCACTGTTTAAACCTAGGGAAGGACCGCGGGGGAGAAGGAAAGAAGTCTGGGGGTTTTGTGAAATGTCAGTGACTCAAATGAATAGTAGCGCGGGGGTATAACTGAGAGAGTTAGTTTGGAAATACCCCAGGGTCCTCGTGTAAACTGCTTTTCCAGAAAACCCTTATTAAATCTGAATTTAAATTTGAATAGAAACTTTAATAATTCATAACTTCTGTTTAGTTCATCCAAATTTGGTCAAACCAATTTTGTCAGACTCTAAATAATGTAAACTACTTAGGAAAAATATAAAACCCCTATGTACTACAGAAAACTTTAGGGTTCTGATTTAATTACTGTTTTGCCGAAAAGCTAAATAATAAGGATAAAAATAGTTGCACTATTTGACTAGGGTTAGAAAAATTTGGAGGAGTTTCTATCCACTTACTGACCTGTTTAAAAATGTTAAACCTCTCTGTCCACCCCATTAAGTTAGTTTTTGCCATTCATTTTACAATATGCTTAAGATTAAGAAAAATAGAAAAGATGATTTAAATAATGAACCAAAGGGCACCCCTATTTTTGTTAGAATACTTATTCAATGTGGTTTACTAGAAAAATCTATTATACCCTGGTTTAGTATGAAATAAGTAGGATCCCTTTTATTCTTAGAAAACAAGGGAAACTTAGAAAAACCCTACAAAAATAACCCTAAGGTGAAAACACCCCAAACCTTGGGATAACTAATGTTTTGTTACTATGAACATAAGAAAAATACAAAATCTGTTGTTTGATATTTTTCAAATGGCAAGTTAGTTATAAGCACCATTTTGGCATGAAACTTTAGAAAATCACAACTAAATAACCACCAATTAACTTTTTGGTGATTTTTGGCACAAAGGTTTATTATTACTGTTAGATACCAACAAAAATAACCCTTAGGAAAGAACTCACCTCTAATGAATAGATGTAGTGCAAAGTGGCCCATTTTATATAACTTTTGCTATTTTTATCTAAAGCATAGCCTTTTATTTGAAACCTCAAAATTTCTAGAACAGGTTACAATGACCAATGGCAACCCACAATAATTTTTATAGAATTTTTGGGAATTATCAAACCACTGTCGTAGTTCAAACCTACACTAGAATTCATAAATAGAAAATAAAGAAAGGGAAAATGAATAATGGAAATTAGTGTCATCCTAAAACCCTTTGTGAATTGTCCACTAAAATGTATAAAGTAATTAGTAACCCACTATGCTTATCCTTAACAAAACCTTAACCTAGAGTGATAAGCATAAACCACTAAAAGCCACATGTGACCAATGAACCCTAAAATGCCAGCTAACTTAGTCCTTCTTCCCTTAGCATAATGTTATTAAATTCTGCAGAATCATGACATACATATTCATTGCATTTCGATAGACTGTAACCTCGCTGACGGAGAGTACGTCCTCATGCCGGAGCAAGGAGCTGCTCAGGAGGTAGCCCCAGATCCAGCACCCGAGTCTGCACCAGAGGATCTGCCTGCCCCAGCTTTGGAAGGCAAGCCCCGGTTTTATGCATAACCTGTTATTTATGCTATTTTACTACACTTATTGATTGTAGGATTGAATGTGCACTTAAGTGTAGGAGTTGCTTGAAACCCTAGTTGCATAAACTCAGGATTCCTTTTGAGATGAATACTAGTATGCTAGGTCGAGTAGCTGCTTTATTAATTAGGATCTCGGTAGAAGTCGAGTGATTTTTCTAGCACTCGCGCGAGGTCAGGAAATTGGTTGTATCCACTTTCTTATCATAATGTTGCTAGTTTGTGGACAACAATCCATGGGGATTGGTTGTCCACGGGATGGAAATTTGAATAAGGATTAAGGTGTGGTACCGTGTGTCAAGCGTTTGAACGTACTAAACATATGCCGAGAAATATGGTAAATCGGTAAGCCTAGTACCTGAGTGAACCTGCCCGCAGATTGCCCTCCTCACGCGACCTGAGACGTGGTCTCCCATTCCGGTTATGGTGGGTACAAGTGCGGCCACTGCACGACGGCAGTCAGGGGTCAGTGGGGCATTGTACGCCAAGGCGGTGAGCCCCTTTCTGTTGCCAGGGAATCGATGCGGACGGTTGATGTGTGTGGGGACGGAGTGCCTCGCCGCGTCGTGTGTTTAGGTTTACCTTGCAAGGTTTAAAAACTCGATTCGAATCGTCTGCTTCTCGCAGCTAATGAGACTAGCTTGATCCATGCTGCTACATTGAGTAACAAGTGGAAATATGATGAGATGATACAAGATGTTGATTGTGAAAAATGTTTGCTACTATGTATGAGTAGATAGTACACATTTAGCCTTAAGAGAGTCACACTTAAATTTGACAAAGTTAAAACTTGATTTAGAAACTCAGCTAGTGCTTTTGGCAAACCAAACCCCACAGCCAAACAGCTGCATGTCTAGAGGTAGAGGAGTAGACTCCTCACACCGGGTAAGTCTAGTTGAGTATTAGTATACTCAGCCTTGCTTGTGGCATAATTTTACAGGTTCTCTGGAGGACATGGTTGCCGGAGTGACTTGGCCGTCCATCTTGCCACCGGGATGGACTGTCGAGTGGGACCCCGCCTCGGCTGAGGAGGAGCATGAGGAGTGATGGGACAGGCTTCCCCATCTCTCTGTTTATTTACCGTTAGTTTATTCCGCTGCACTTCGAACAATGCCGGTTACTTTTGCAAAAACTCCGATGATGATGATGTACTAATTTAATACTCTTACATGCATGGTTTTATGCTTTATTGTATTTGCTCTGTGACTCACCATCGAGTGAGACTGTGGTACTTGATCGTGTCAGTGGCCGTGTCAGACTAGATCCGAGGGATTGACGAGTGATTCCCATTTAAGTGTGGCCTAGCCTCTAAGGCAGGGCTTAGGCACTTAAGTTGGAATAATTCGGGCAGTTCCGCCACAGCTGGTATCGGAGCTTGTACCACCACAGAGCAATCAATAAGATATGAATACCATCCCTTTTCAAAATAAAACTTGATAGAAACAATGTTGGATAGATCGTAGGACGAGCAGGACAGACCTAGGACGTGAAGCCTTAGGATGATAGAAGGGTAGCTAGGTGGCTAAATAATTAGGCCCCACTAGGCCACTTTAGGGGATGGGAGTTCTTCCCTATTTTCCCTTGATACTGATGTGAGGTCGTTCAGGACGAGCATGCATGCATTCTTACATTAAATTAAACAAGAGGAAAATTTGGCAAGGACTTAAATACAAAATGATGACCAACTAAGTGCCTCAGTACTATTTTATAAATGGAGAGAAGCTGAGTCTTATTCTTTTTCTTGACTTTTTTTTATAATTCTTTTTCTTTTACTTACGCTTCCCCGTACACAGATGACTTCCCACGGATCCTCAGACGACGAGAATGCACTAACCCACACTGATGGGCTTGCACGAGAGGGCTTCCCCCGTATTTTGTGGGAGGTACTTCAGGGGGCCGGGTACATGACACCCCCTCAGTACGCTGTGCAGCAGTTCGAGAAGCACCGGGTGCCCCAGCTGTAGGGTGAGGATGACCTTGGAGCCTCATCCCCTGCAGCCAGGCTGGCGTTCACTGGACTCCGAGTCTTTCGTATATCGGGCAGAGGACACGATCGAGACGATCGCTCTGCACGGGTTGACTACTTTTTGCGGATTCCATCCCTTGGAGCTCTCTACCCACCCCATTGGCTTGTTCCCCGCGGAAAAGGAGGACGACACGATGTGGAAGGATCGGGTGGAGCATGCCAAGGACATCTGGGCTCTCTACCCAGGCCACACGGCTCACTTGTCGGTACGATGCATGAACGCCCTGTATCGTCTGCAAGTGATGCGTGGAGAGGCAATGTCTCATCTGATGGCATTATTGGAGGCAACCAAGATCACCCTAGATAACAGGGAGGAGCTCGTGGTTGACTTGTCCCAGGAGCTGGTGGAAAAAGATTTACAAGTGGAGCAGTTGTCTGATGAGATCCATGAGCTGGAGGAATTGGTGGGGACGAGGGAGAACACCATCGAGGTTCTCGAAGATCAGCTCCTCAACACCCAGCAGCAGCTAGCAGAGGCTAATGAGCACCTGGATATGCATCATCAGGAGATCCATGATGGGGAGGCTGACGAGGACGTCGACATTGAGGGAGGGGAGGAGCCTGCTTCCAGCGTAGACACTGCTGGCTTAGGGAGGCCACCTTCCCCCGAGTCGAGTGTTGCCTCGTTCGCTCATTAGGTGCCGGAGTAGGAATAGAGGTTGGTAATGTAGGACTCCTCGCAGCTAGCTTAGCTTTTGCACCCTTGGGGTACTAGGCTAGATAGAGTTGAGTCTTTTGGGGACACTGATGTAACCATGATAAACTGTTTTGGAAGCATGATTGATGGATGCTTTTAGTTCTTAACTTGGAAGAAAATTTTATGTCTTTTCAGAATCCTTTTTATTTATGTCGGAATCTATCAATTCGCCCTTGACCCTTTCACCGCGATTAAACCTTAAACTTGAAGATGTGTTATTGAGAATATATGTGATTTTTCAGATGGCCAGGAGAGCGCGTCGTGGCCAGAATGAGCGCATCCCTCCACCACCGCCACCGCCTCCCACTCTGCAGGAGCTAATGGCTCAGCAGAATGAGATCTTGAGGCAGCTAGCTCAGCGTCAGCCACCACCTCAGCACTATGGTGGTGGAGATCATCAGCGTCACCCTGCAGTAGCCACTTACCAAGAGTTCCTCAGTACTTAGCCGCCTTTGTTCAACAGGGCAGAGGACCCACTTGATGCTGATGTATGGCTGAGGGTAGTGGAATCTAAATTCCCACTACTCAATGGAGTTTGTTCTGAGGTGACAAAGGTCCGGTTCGCCACCCAGCAGCTTCGTGGACCCGCGCGGACATGGTGGGACCACTATCTTGCTATGCAACCGGCTGACCATGAAGTGGATTGGAGAGAGTTCAAGGCAGCTTTCAGGGGGCACCATATCCCAGCTGGCATCATGGACCGTAAACTCAATGAGTTTCTGGCACTCACTCAGGGCAACAGGACAGTGTTGCAGTATGCTCAGGCTTTCAATGATCTGTGCCAGTATGCTGGGTACCATGCAGATACGGATGAGAAGAAGAGGGACAGGTTCAGACGGGGGCTCAGCACTAAGCTCCGTGATCGTCTCAACACTGTCAGGGCCAACAGCTATAATGAGTTGGTCAACATGGCCATTTCCCGGGAGGACTGTATCACAGCTCGTCAGGCAGAGAAAAAGAGGAAGACCCCTGTGGCAGGACCCTCAGCTCAGCCACAGCGCTTCAGGATTGTGTCTGACACTCAGAACAGGGGACCCCAGCAGCAGCAAGGGAGATGGGTGATCCGACCACAGCAGCAGCAACAGGCACCCAACCGCACCCAGTTTCCAGCTCAGAGGAACAATCAGCAGCAGCAGCAGTATCGCCAGGCAAATGACAACAGGTGTTTCACCTGTGGCAACACCGGGCATTATGCCAAGAATTGCCCCAGGAACCAGCAGAGGCAGGGGCAGAATGTCAATCAAAACCAGGGCAAGAGGCAGAAGGTGCAAGTGAGGCAGAGCAAGCTGAACTTTACCACCATGGCTGATATTCCCGAGGGAGCACCCGTCATGACTGGTATCTTTACCGTTTTAAATTGTCCTGCTATTATTCTTTTCGATTCTGGTGCATCACATAGCTTTATTAGTGCCAAATTTAGTGCCAAGTGTCAATTGCTCTTTCATCACACCAATGGGGTATCACAATTTCAACACCCGGAGGCAGGATTGCCACCAATCAAATCAGCAGGCAAGTGCCTATAAAATTTGGTAGCCTTGTGATTAGAACCACCCTTCTCATCTTAGGATTGGATAGCGTGGATATTATATTGGGAGCTGACTGGTTGACCAGGCATCAGGCAGTATTGGACATTGCAGCCAGAGCAATTGAGATTCATTCCCCTGCTTATGGCGAGACAGTTTTATATTTGCCTGATCAGGGTTGTACCCGTTCTTGTGCCTTCGTTATGATAGAATCCCCAGTGGGAAAGATCCCAGTAGTCTGTGACTACCCAGATGTTTCTCCGGATGAGTTGCCAGGAATGCCACCTGACAGAGACATTGAGTTTGCAATTGAATTGCAACCCGGGACTGCTCCTATCTCCAAGAGACCCTATAGGATGCCTCCCGCGGAACTGGCAGAACTGAAGAAGCAACTACAAGAATTGTTGGACAAGGGGTTCATTTGCCCAAGTACTTCACCTTGGGGATGTCCTGCATTATTTGTGAAGAAAAAGGATCAGAGTTTGAGGAATGTGTGTTGACTACCGCCCTCTCAATGCGGTGACTATCAAGAACAAATACCCGCTACCTCGCATCGATGTTCTGTTTGATCAGTTGGTGGGAGCCAAAGTATTCTCCAAGATAGACCTTCGCTCGGGCTACCATCAAATCAAGATCCGTGCCAGTGATATTCCAAAGACGGCCTTCTCCACCAGATATGGGCTTTATGAGTTTTTGGTGATGTCTTTTGGGCTGACCAATGCCCCGGCTTATTTTATGTACCTGATGAACTTGATATTCATGCCAGAGTTGGACAAGTTCGTGGTCGTCTTCCTCGATGATATCCTGGTCTATTCCAAGAATGAAGCCGAGCACACTAAACATTTGCATACTGTACTTCAGAGACTGCGTGACCATCGGTTGTATGCCAAGTTGTCTAAATGTGAATTTTGGCTGAAGGAGATTAAATTCTTGGGTCACACAATTTCTCAGGAAGGGATATCAGTTGATCCTGAGAAAGTACAAGAGGTGATGAATTGGAAACCCCTAACCACAGTGAGGCAAATTCGGAGTTTTCTGGGATTGGCGGGGTATTATCGACGATTTATTCCTGGACTTCTCCAGAATTGCCAAGCCAATGACTGAGTTATTGAAGAAGGGAGCCAAATATGATTGGAACCAGAAGTGCGAAGATGCCTTTCATACTTTGAGGCAGCATTTGACAACAGCCCCAGTGCTGGCTCAACCTGATAACACCAAGCCATTTGAAGTTTATTGTGATGCTTCCGGTACTGGATTGGGTTGTGTCTTGATGCAAGATAACAGAGTGATTGCTTATGCTTCCTGAGCACTCAGACCCCATGAGCAGAATTACCCTACACATGATCTGGAGTTGGCAGCTGTGGTTCATGCTCTTAAGATTTGGAGACACTATTTGATGGGAGCTCACTGTAACATCTACACTGATCACAAGAGTCTCAAATACATCTTCACTCAGGCAGATCTGAACATGAGGCAGAGGAGATGGTTAGAACTAATCAAGGATTACGACTTGGAGGTGCATTACCATCCTAGGCAAGGCCAATGTTGTGGCAGATGCCTTGAGCAGAAAGGCCCAGTGTAACTGTATGAGCATGGATGCAAGAGTTACCACCCTGTGTGATGAGTTGTGTAAGCTGAACCTGGAAGTTGTTCCTTCCAGTGAATTAAGTTATATCTCGGTGGAGCCCACATTGCAAGAGCAAATAGTCCAGGCGCAGATTGGGGATAAAGGTGTTCAGGTTATCAAAGACATGCTCAAGCAGAAGGCAGAAAAATACAAGTGCTTCCGTCAGGACAGTAAGGGAATTTTATGGTTTAGAGATCGATTGGTTGTTCCCAAGGACCCTGAGCTCAGAAAGAAGATATTGGATGAAGCTCACCTTTCAAAATTCTCCATGCACCCTGGTAGCAACAAGATGTATCATGATCTCAGATCCTTGTACTGGTGGACCAGAATGAAGAGGGAAATTGCCAAGTACATATCCAAGTGTGACACCTGCCAAAGGATCAAAGCCAGTCATTTGAAGACAGTAGGCCCTTTGCAACCCCTCCCCGTACCATCTTGGAAATGGGAGGACATTTGCATGGACTTTATCGTGGGATTGCCCAATACTTCCAGGCACCATGATTCAATTTGGGTTATTGTGGACAGATTGTCCAAGGCCGCTCATTTCTTGCCAGTACATACCACCCATAGGACGGAGAAGTATGCGGAAATCTACATTGACCAGATAGTTCGTTTGCATGGGATACCCAGGACTATAGTGTCAGACAGAGGAGCACCATTTGTGGCATGATTTTGGGAACAATTGCAAGAATCACTTGGGACCAATGTCATACGAAGCTCAGCATACCATCCCCAAACAGATGGCTAGACAGAAAGGGTAAACCAGATTCTGGAAGACATGTTGAGGGCATGTGTGTTACACTATGGAAAGGATTGGGACAAGTGTCTTTCTTTAGCAGAGTTTTCTTACAATAACAGCTATTAGTCCAGTTTGAAGATGGCGCCTTTTGAGGCCTTATATGGGAGAAGATGTAGAACCCCGCTGCATTGGTCTCAAGCAGGAGAGAGAGAAATATTTGGGCCAGAATTGGTACTCGAAGCAGAGGAAAAGGTCAGAATCATCAAGAAGAACTTAGAAGCTGCTCAGGCCAGGCAAAAGAGCTATCATGATAAGAGGCGGAAACCTCTACAGTTTGCAGTGGGAGACCATGTTTATCTTAAGGTGTCACCCACCAAGGGTATCTAGAGATTCCGGATCAAGGGCAATGTTAGCTCCTCGATACATTGGACCTTATGAGATCCAGGAGACTTGTGGGCCTGTAGCATATCAAGTGAAGTTGCCACCCAGCATGTCAGCTATTCATAATGTGTTCCATGTATCTCAGCTACGGAAATGTGTCCGCCTACCCACTGAAGTGCTACCGGAAACCAGACATTGAGATAGAACCAGACTTGTCCTATCAGGAGTACCCCATCAAGGTATTGGATCAGAAGAGATCAACACGGGCAAGGTCAATCCGAATGTATAAGGTTCAATGGAGTCACCATTCAGTAGAAGAAGCTACATGGGAGACTGAGGATTTTCTACGTTCACGCTTCCCCGACTTTCTGCCCAAAGGAGTCAGTATGTAACCCAAAACCCCACCCCCACCTGCCCTTTGAAAACAATTATAAGAAAAACTTAGATAGTAAGGGCAGTATAAGTTGTGGATTTAACTTAAAAAGGACTTCCTTCTGAAGTTGCAAAGGGGATGACATTCGAAGAACAGTCAATTAGAGAAACTCAAAGAAAAGCAGAAACCACACTCCGGCACACCTTCATAGCACCCCCTCTAGAGGACTCTGCCTAAAATCTCGAGACGAGATTCCTTTAAGGGGGGAGGGCTGTAACACCTTAGGTGTTACCATTGCTAGAGCACATCTATGCAGTGGTAACTGTGATCACATGTGGTAGAACTTGAGAAGAACCAAAGAACCTTGGAATCCATGGGTTAATCAAGAATGTTAATGACCTAAGAGCATCACTCAAGCTTTGTGCACATACCACCTTGGACAAGAGGAGAATAAACCCTAGACCCCTCTTGAACCCCATCTTCCAAAGTCATGGTTGAAAGGGGAAGAGGATGAGCATTTGTGCAAACCATGGATTAAAAATTTTGACACAAAGTTAAGTAACATATTAACCTACAATTATAGGGAGGTAATATTGCAAAAAGACCCCTGGAGAAACCCCAAATCAAATCTCCAAGTAGAGTGAGAGCTAGAGCTCTCAAATTTTCTCTAAGTCAAAAACTACACCTACACTAAAAATCAACCGTGTTCACCTTGAAGATGGCACCAAAACCACCTGTGTTCTATACCAAAAATGTGGCATACCACCTAGGGCACCCACTGGAAAAAGTTGAGCCCGAGACTCTGTCGTTTGACATGCCTTGGCGTGGTTTTTGTCGCGAGGTGGGCAGAGTGACATACCTGTTTTGGCGACCGAAGATCTCCCTCCCTAGGCCATATCTGTCGTGGCGTCTCACAGATGAGTGATAGCCCTAGGTGCCAGGAAAATACTCGCACCGGATTTTTGCCAAGATTCGCACGTTTGCGACTTGGGTGAGCTGTGGAACAAGGGCAGAAGAAAAGCTCCACGTGTTCGACGCGCTCTGCCACGCCAGAGCACGCCCGCGCCCGACCCCGCGCCGCGCCGAGCCGCGTCTGTGTCCCCTGTGTGCGCCGCGCCTATAAAGCCCACTCAAGCGTCGACCACACTTCTCCGCGCACGCTCAAACCTCACCGGAGCTCAACTCACTGTCGTTTGCCCGTGCACGGCGTGTCCGCGGCCACCCGAGCCCCTGCCGTCGTGGACCGGCCAGCCCAGCCCTTCCCAGCCCCGTCCAACCCTCGGAGACGACTAAGTACACCCCCGTGAAGGCTCCCCGAGCAAGGAATCGAAACCTACTTCGCCAGAGAGACCAGTTGAGGGTCGCCGGAGTTCGCAACCCCGCCGGTGTGCGTGGACCGGGTAAATCACTGCGCCATTTTTCGATTCAATGCATAGATAGCCTCTACACCACCCCGGGAAGCTCATCATGCCGTTGGATTGGACTAGGTCGCCGTGGTTTGGCCGGCACACCCACCGTCGACGAGGACACCCGCCTGCGCACGTGGACCGGGCGATTCCGGCCATCCCAGCCGTCGAGCCGTACATCGCTGTGACCGCCAGAGCCTCCCCGAGCCAACCCTGCCCCTCGCCGGACCTATCTCGCCGCCGGTAAGCCGCGCCACCCTTTTCTTTCTTGCGGGCACTAGTTTAAACCTAGGGAAGGACCGCGGGGGAGAAGGAAAGAAGTCTGGGGGGTTTTGTGAAATGTCAGTGACTCAAATGAATAGTAGCTGCGGGGGTATAACTGAGAGAGTTAGTTTGGAAATACCCCAGGGTCCTCGGTGTAAACTGCTTTTCCAGAAAACCCTTATTAAATCTGAATTTAAATTTGAACAAAAACTTTAATAATTCATAACTTCTGTTTAGTTCATCCAAATTTGGTCAAACCAATTTTGTCAGACTCTAAATAATGTAAACTACTTAGGAAAAATATAAAACCCCTATGTACTACAGAAAACTTTAGGGTTCTGATTTAATTACTGTTTTGCCCAAAAGCTAAATAATAAGGATAAAAATAGTTTCTATCCACTTACTGACCTGTTTAAAAATGTTAAACCTCTCTGTCCACCCCATTAAATTAGTTTTTGCCATTCATTTTACAATATGCTTAAGATTAAGAAAAATAGAAAAGATGATTTAAATAATGAACCAAAGGGCACCCCTATTTTTGTTAGAATACTTATTCAATGTGGTTTACTAGAAAAATCTATTATACCATGGTTTAGTATGAAATAAGTAGGATCCCTTTTATTCTTAGAAAACAAGGGAAACTTAGAAAAACCCTACAAAAATAACCCTAAGGTGAAAACACCCCAAACCTTGGGATAACTAATGTTTTGTTACTATGAACATAAGAAAAATACAAAATCTATTGTTTGATATTTTTCAAATGGCAAGTTAGTTATAAGCACCTTTTTGGCATGAAACTTTAGAAAATCACAACTAAATAACCACGAATTAACTTTTTGGTGATTTTTGGCACAAAGGTTTATTATTACTGTTAGATACCAACAAAAATAACCCTTAGGAAAGAACTCACCTCTAATGAAGAGATGTAGTGCAAAGTGGCACATTTTATATAACTTTTGCTATTTTTATCTAAAGCATAGCCTTTTATTTTAAACCTCAAAATTTCTAGAACAGGTTACAATGACCAATGGCAACCCACAATAAGTTTTATAGAATTTTTGGGAATTATCAAACCACTGTCGTAGTTCAAACCTACACTAGAATTCATAAATAGAAAATAAAGAAAGGGAAAATGAATAATGGAAATTAGTGTCATCCTAAAACCCTTTGTGAATTGTCCACTAAAATGTATAAAGTAATTAGTAACCCACTATGCTTATCCTTAACAAAACCTTAACCTAGAGTGATAAGCATAAACCACTAAAAGCCACATGTGACCAATGAACCCTAAAATGCCAGCTAACTTAGTCCTTCTTCCCTTAGCATAATGTTATTAAATTCTGCAGAATCATGACATACATATTCATTGCATTTCGATAGACTGTAACCTCGCTGACGGAGAGTACGTCCTCGTGCCGGAGCAAGGAGCTGCTCAGGAGGTAGCCCCAGATCCAGCACCTCGAGTCTGCACCAGAGGATCTGCCTGCCCCAGCATTGGAAGGCAAGCCCCGGTTTTATGCATAACCTATTATTTATGCTATTTTACTACACTTATTGATTGTAGGATTGAATGTGCACTTAAGTGTAGGAGTTGCTTGAAACCCTAGTTGCATAAACTCAGGATTCCTTTTGAGATGAATACTAGTATGCTAGGTCGAGTAGCTGCTTTATTAATTAGGATCTCGGTAGAAGTCGAGTGATTTTTCTAGCACTCGCGCGAGGTCAGGAAATTGGTTGTATCCACTTTCTTATCATAATGTTGCTAGTTTGTGGACAACAATCCATGGGGATTGGTTGTCCACGGGATGGAAATTTGAATAAGGATTAAGGTGTGGTACCGTGTGTCAAGCGTTTGAACGTACTAAACATATGCCGAGAAATATAGTAAATCGGTAAGCCTAGTACCTGAGTGAACCTGCCCGCAGATTGCCCTCCTCACGCGACCTGAGACGTGGTCTCCCATTCCGGTTATGGTGGGTACAAGTGCGGCCACTGCACGACGGCAGTCGGGGTCAGTGGGGCATTGTACGCCAAGGCGGTGAGCCCCTTTCTGTTGCCAGGGAATCGATGGGGACGGTTGATGTGTGTGGGGACGGAGTGCCTCGCCGCGTCGTGTGTTTAGGTTTACCTTGGCAAGGTTTAAAAACTCGATTCGAATCATCTGCTTCTCGCAGCTAATGAGACTGCTTGATCCATGCTGCTACATTGAGTAACAAGTGGAAATATGATGAGATGATACAAGATGTTGATTGCGAAAAATGTCTGCTACTATGTATGAGTAGATAGTACACATTTAGCCTTAAGAGAGTCACACTTAAATTTGACAAAGTTAAAACTTGATTTAGAAACTCAGCTAGTGCTTTTGGCAAACCAAACCCCACAGCCAAACAGCTGCATGTCTAGAGGTAGAGGAGTAGACTCCTCACATCAGGTAAGTCTAGCTGAGTATTAGTATACTCAGCCTTGCTTGTGGCATAATTTTACAGGTTCTCTGGAGGACATGGTTGCCGGAGTGACTTGGCCGTCCATCTTGCCACCGGGATGGACTGTCGAGTGGGACCCCGCCTCGGCAGAGGAGGAGCATGAGGAGTGATGGGACAGGCTTCCCCATCTCTCTGTTTATTTACCGTTAGTTTATTCCGCTGCACTTCGAACAATGCTGGTTACTTTTGCAAAAAACTCCGATGATGATGATGTAGTAATTTAATACTCTTACATGCATGGTTTTATGCTTTATTGTATTTGCTCTGTGACTCACCATCGAGTGAGACTGTGGTACTTGATCCTGTCAGTGGTCCGTGTCGGACTAGATCCGAGGGATTGACGAGTGATTCCCATTTAAGTGTGGCCTAGCCTCTAAGGCAGGGCTTAGGCACTTAAGTTGGAATAATTCGGGCAGTTCCGCCACAGCAATGATCCCATCGGAGATCTGGAAACTCAGGTAGAATAGCTTCGAACAGAGCTCTATCACAGGAACGATGTATGGGTCGAGGATGGTCATCGAATAAATGAGGTAGGAACTGACATCCGACACCTGCAGGACCAACTTGCTGAACGAGATTTAGCACCTTGATTGGGCTATTAACTCCCATTCACTTGCTTGGGCCAAGGAAGCCAAAACTCGAGCCCGTGTGGAGGAGCTTAGCACATCCATGGACAACTTGCAGGTGTACTGTAATACACTACATGAGGAAGTTCATGTATTGTATTCACGACTGCACCTTGGCGTGTCTGCAGATCCTGTCGGAATGGGAGTCGGACCCTCTAGGAACAGCGGGTGAAGCCCTTGGTGGGGAACTGGACCTTTTCAGGCCCCCTCCTTCAATGAATCTGGTTGATGGATGGTCCCCTACACCCGATAGTGAAGCTACCAAAAGTGATAAGAAGCTAGAGTAGTGTAGTTTAGATATGATAATGTATAATAGGTAATGTGGTCCTGTTGTAAATTCGAGTCTGTATCATTACCCTTTTAAGTAATGTAAAATGGATGGTGTGTTTTTGTATATTATATTTTCCAAATGTTCTTTGCCTCAAATGTCGTCCAGGACTCGTGGACAGGATGGTGCGGGAACCTCCCGTGGGAGGGAAACTACTCCTAATCCACCACCAGTACCCCCAACCTTGGCTAAGGCTATCGCTGCCTTAGTCAATGCAACAGCCGATAACACCCGCTTTCTTCGGGAAATGGCGGGACAGCAAATGCAACAGCAAGGCGGGCGAGCCTATCCGCAAGGACCCCGTGAAACTTCATATGTGGATTTCTCAGAAACGCGTCCCCCGTTGTTTGTCATGGCTGAAGATCCCCTTGAAGCGGACGAGTTGATTTGGGTTATCGAGCAGAAGTTTGGGCTCCTCCGATGTACGGAGACTCAAAAGCCCTTATTTTTAGCGCAGCAGTTGCGAGGCCTTGCCAGCACCTGGTGGGGAAACTATGTGGCTATCCAGCCTGCTGGTCATCAAGTTACCTGGGATGAATTTAAACAGGCATTTCGGGAGCACTACATTCCAAAAGGGGTGCTCCATATAAAACAAGAAGAATTTATGAAGCTCAAACAAGGTGGAGATACTGTCACACAATATCTCAACAAGTTCAACCATTTGTCCCAATATGCTATTGATCAGGTCAACACTGACCTGAAGAAGAAAAATTGTTTTATGAGGGGCCTTAATGACCGGCTGCAGTGGAAAATGGCCACCTGCCTCGACCTTTCTTACAGCAGGGCTGTCAGTACGGCACTGGCAGTCGAAGCCAAATATGCAGGCCTAGGAAAGTCAAAGGGCTATGGAGGTGACAGGTCCATCCAGGGGCCTGAGAAGAGACAAAGGTTGGTGATCCGACCTTTTAATGCAAACCGTTCTTCACCACGTCCACCCTCCTACCCCTTTAAACAACCTGTCTTTATCTGTCTTGCCACTGCCCCCACCTCAACAAATCAGCCGAGTGCCCCTGGTACTCGTTTCCCTACACTCCCGAGTTCATCTTCTGGTTGCTTTAATTATGGGAAGTCCGGACATTTTATCAAGGACTGCCCATATCCCAAGCAGAACAGATCAAATAATCAGCAGAGTTTAGGGAGTTCCGCCCAAGGCAAGGGAAACACGGCGAATAATACAGCGGGCAAAAATATGAAGAAAACTGGGCGAATTTATTATACGCAAGTGGCCATGACACCGGAAGGAGAACCGGTCATGATGGGTACGTTTCTAGTGGCCAATCACCCTGCAGTTATTCTTTTTGATTCTGGTGCTTCACATACATTCATAAGCAAGAAGTTTGTGAAGCAAAATTGCATTCCATACAATGAATCAAGGGAAGGGTTTATAATTCATTCTCCTAGGGGACAAATATTCACTAAAGACATGGCTTTCCATGTGCCTGTAACATTGGCTGAACGGGACTTTCCCACAAATATGATTGTTCTAAAAGGCCAAGATATAGATGTAATCCTGGGCTAGGGCATGAATTAGTTAGCCCAACATAAAGCTATCCTCAACACTGATTTGAGAACCATTAGGTTGAGCTATGGCCAGGAAGAGGTTCTCTTGTCCATTCTTGTAGCTACTACAGCTAAACCATTGGGCAGAGTATATGAAGCCATAATACCAGAGATCCAAGATATTCTGGTAGTATGTGAATTCCTGGACGTCTTTCCAGAAGATCAGCCTGGATTGCCTCTAGAAAGAGATGTAGAATTTGTGATTGAGTTGAAGCCCGATATGGCTCCTGTTTCTAGAAGGTCGTACCAAATGCCTCCGAATGAGTTGGCAGAACTCAAGACCCAATTACAAGATCTATTAGAAAAGGGATTCATCCGACCAAGCTCATCGCATTGGGGTTGTCCAGCCATCTTTGTCAAGAAGAAGGACCAAACACTTCGGATGTGCATGGATTATAGACCCCTTAATGAGGTCACAATCAAGAATAAGTACCCTCTTCCCCGGATCGATATCTTATTTGATCAGCTTACCGGAGCTCAGGTATTTTCCAAGATTGACCTCAGGTCGGGTTACCATCAGATCCGTATCCGACCCAAAGATATACCCAAGACAGCGTTCACCACGTGGTATGGATTATACGAATATCTGGTTATGTCTTTCGGATTAACAAATGCTCCTGCCCACTTCACATATCTTATGAACTCGGTATTCATGCCCGAGTTGGATAAATTCGTGGTGGTGTTCATTGATGATATCTTGATATATTCCAAGAATGAAGAGGAGCATGCTCGGCATTTGCGGATCGTGTTAACGCGCTTAAGGGAGCATCAACTATATGCCAAATTTAGTAAATGCGCGTTCTGGCTGGAGGAGATCTAATTTTTGGGGCACATATTGTCTGCCAACGGGATTGCGGTGGATCCCAGCAAAGTCAAGGATATTTTGGAGTGGAAACCACCAACCACTATACATCAAGTCTGAAGTTTCCTTGGACTGGCTGGTTATTACCGCCGATTTATTCCAGATTTTTTCCAAGCTTGTGAAGCCAATCACAAATTTATTGAAGAATGATACCAAATTTAATTGGTCTTCAAAATATAATGAAGCCTTTGAGCAGCTAAAAGTATTATTGACCACTGCTCTGGTATTAGCTCAACCGGACATTGGAAAGCCCTTTGATGTGTATTGTGACGCATCAGGCAGTGGTCTAGGCTGTGTTCTAATGCAAGAAGGCCGAGTGATAGCCTACGCTTCAAGACAGCTACGCCGGCATGAGGAACATTATCCAACTCATGACCTAGAATTAGCTGTTGTGGTTCATGCCTGAAAATATGGTGTCATTATCTGCTGGGAAATAGCTGTCATATTTATACAGATCATAAAAGCTTGAAGTACATCTTTACCCAGTCAGAGTTGAATATGAGACAGAGGAGATGGCTTGAGCTGATTAAAGATTATGAATTGGAAATTCATTATCACCCAGGCAAGGCTAATGTAGTGGCAGATGCATTAAGTCGCAAGGCTTTCTGTCATTGTCTTACAATGAAGACTTCTGACATTATGTTATGCCAAGAAATGGAGAAGTTGAATCTAGGAATGATTCAACATGGAACTTCAAATCACTTGAAGCTTGAGTCGATTCTCCTGCAAAGGATAATTGATGCCCAAAGAAATGATGAGGGTATGAAACACATTCATGAGAAAATAGAGGCCGGTAAAGCCAACTGCTTCAGAAGAGACGTTCAAGGTGTTGTATGGTTTAACAACCGCATAGTTGTGCCTAAGAATGATGAGATCCGCCAGCAAATTTTAGATGAAGCACATCTTAGTCGCTATTCTATTCATCCCGGAAGCACTAAGATGTATCATGATCTAAAACAACATTATTGGTTGACAAAGATGAAGATTGAAATTGCATGCTATGTGGCGAGATGTGACACTTGCAGACAAGTCAAGGCCATACATATGAAAACTGCTGGTCCATTACAATCTTTACCTATCCCAACATGGAAATGGGAGGATATAAGCATGGACTTTATTGTGGGATTGCCCAGGACAGCAAAAGGATATAATTCTATTTGGGTTATAGTTGATCGACTTACAAAGATCGCCCACTTTCTCCCAGTCAAAGTAAAGTATCCAGTGATCGCATATGCAAAACTGTACATTGCTCTCATTCTCAGTTTGCACGGTGTTCTGAAGACAATAGTGTCGGATCGTGACCTCAATTTGTATCTAAGTTCTGGGAAGAACTTCACCAATCCTTGGGTACTAAATTACTTCACAGTTCGGCCTATCATCCCCAAACTAGTGGTCAGACTGAAAGGGTAAATCAGATACTTGAAGACATGTTGCGAGCATGTGTTCTGGAGTTTCCGCAGAAATGGGATGATTGTTGACCATTAGCGGAGTTCTCATACAACAATAGCTATCAAGAGAGCATCCAAATGGCACAATTTGAAGTTTCGTATGGACGGCGATGCCGTACTCCATTAAACTGGTCTGAACCAGGTGAAAGATGTTTATTTAGGCCTGGTATGGTAAAGGAAACAGAAGAAAAGGTTCGGCAGATAATCCATAATTTGAAAGAAGGCCAAGCTCTACAGAAGAGTTATGTAGACAAGCAACAGTCAACCCTTGCACTTTCAAGTTGAAGATTATGTCTACCTGAAAGTTTCACCAATGAAGGGTGTATCTCGTTTCGGGGTAAAAGGGAAGCTTGCACCTCGGTACATTGGTCCTTTTCCTATCCTTCAAAGATATGGACCAGTGGCATACTGACTCCAATAACCCGAAACCTTGTTTGCTATACACATTGTGTTCCACATGTCTCAATTGAAGAAGTGTCTTCGGGTTCCAGATCGAACCATTGAAGTAACAGATGTTGCCTTAGAACTAGACTTGACATATTCCGAACATCCTATTCGAGTCTTGGATCAAAAGGACAGAATTACCCAAAGGAGAACTTTCAAGTTTTACAAGATACAGTGGAACCAACACACGGAAGATGAAGCTACTTGGAAAACTCAAGACTTTTTAGATAAGAATTTCCCAGGCTTTTTAGCTTCGTGTAAATTGTAAGATGTGTACATTTGTTGTAATAGAGGAATGAACCTCATACCACCCCTGCCTTGTACCAAAAATAAGGAAATAAAAGTATGACACGTTTCCTTTTCCATTACTTGCCCTAGGACTTTTAATCTCGGGACGAGATTCCTTTATGGGGGGAAGGATGTTACACCCCTGGTGTTACTGTCACTAAAAACTTGAGCATTTCATCATGAGCATCAGCATATCATGTGTTTGTCACACCTAGAGTGCATTCACTAGGCAAAAATTTCAAACAAAGTTGTATTGATGTAACATTTCATGGGTAAAACCCTAGGGTACAATACTTAACCCTAAACTAGGGCTTAAAAGAGTAAACAAAGGCTAATAAGAGAAAACTTCAAAACTTATTAGTAATGATCATATGATGTCACTATTAATGGACTTAAGTAGTATCCAAACCCTATAAGTACCAAATGCCCTAAATAGACCCCTGGAAAACCCTGGACTGAAACCCTAGCGGGTTATCTGTTAAAATGTGCACTATTTTGGACCCAAGTGCAAAAATCATGGAAATAGGGTACCTCATGTCAAATGGTTCACATGTTTGAAGATTTACAATCCAAAAGGTGTGAATTGGGCTTATTTGCAAAAAAGCCATTCAATTCCTTTATAAAAGGTGTGAATTGGGCTTATTTGCAAAAAAGCCATTCAATTCCTTTATAAGACTAAGTCTGAATTTCACTGAATGAGATCAACTTTGAAGCCCTGTAATTTCAAAACTATAAGGATTTTGCCAAGGGTCAACACATCAAGTTTATAGAGCTATGTAAGGAGAACAATTTTGATTAAGTAACTAAGCTCTGGTGCTGAATAGAAATTGGAGATAAATAAGTGTGAAGTTGCGCTGTCAGAAGCCAGTTGGGCAGTTCTGAACACTAGATTCAGAAAAGTATGGCCCCAGCGAAATGCAGTCACTTTGAGAGCACTAAATCTGAGAATCTGTACAGAATTGATCCATGAACCCTATAACAAACTTAAAGGCTGTTGTTTGGGAACAGATTTTATTAATGGAGGTTACCCAGTTCTTAACAAGAATCATGAGAAAGTGGGGATGATAGGTGGTCAGTTCAGTAAAACACTGAAGATCAAAACACTGTAAATATCTGAAGAACACTAATAAAGATCTGAGGCACTGTTGAACTGGATGTGCTCAAGTGATCTGGTGAAGGGGATCGATCACGGGGAGATAACTTCAGACATGGCACCATCCCGCGAACCTAGCCGTGCATGGCCGGAGATATTCCACCAGCGGTCGCCGTGGCTCGGTCACTTCCGCCGCGGTGTCACTCATGCCCCGTTTTCCCCTTACTGTGCCTCTTCTCTACGTGGTAACCATGCGTGGACAATGCAACCCGCGGCCGCTGATCGTTTGCCGGACCACCGTGGCTATAAATAGCGCCATAGACCACGGCGAGGTACTCACAACTTCAGTGAGTTCAATTGAAGCCAAAATTCGCACTGCCTTCTCCACCTCTCCCCAAATTAGTTGTGCACGGTGAATCCGTAACCCTTTGCGACCGTATAGTCCCAACATTACCTCCTAAATCCACCAGAGCTCGTCACAGTAACGTTTTCCTTCTTCCCAGACATCGGCAAGCACAATTTCTCCGCGCTCCATGGCCGGACAATCCTGGTATGATTCTGTGCTTCTCACGTATTGTTTTAGTAGCCCTGCATGCCCATGAAGCTCATCGTGGCAACTATTTGACCAATTCGGGCGTAATTTTGTGGGAACGCGGGCTCGACGTCGCGCTTTCCGTTGTGCACGTGGGGAGAGCGTTCTCGGAGTGTGCCAGCCAAATTGATGCCCATAACATCTCAAGATAGGGTAGAATTTCGTGGGGCAGGGAGCGACGGGTGCTCGATTATCCCATGGCTGTGGCGCGACGAAGGGGTGTTCGTCCTCGCCGCCGTCCGGGGTCAAGGACCTAACTTTAAAAGACATAGAAGCTTGGGGGCTAAGGAAAACATGTCAGTGACTCATTAAAATTAGTCAAGGATTTCTTCTTAGATATTTGAACCGTCAGGGGCTTTTGTGCAAAACTTGTTGTGCTGCCGCGGGCGCGACTGTATTCTGTATAGGTCTGGGCCGAATGGGCTGATAGCGGCCCAATACTATTCAAAGCTTTTCCTTTTTCTTTTTCTAAGAAAGTTTATAAATCCATAAAGAATTCAAGAAAAATAATAAAAATATGAGATCAATTTTGCTAAATTACTAATTTTTCATAGTATTTAATAAAAATAGTTTCAGGATTTTTATTCCAAATAGGGAATTTTGGGATATTTAAAATAGCCAAAACCCAGACTTCTGGAATTTTAGAGAGTAATTAATAATTCTAAAATTCACCAAACTTTTTAGATAAACTTTCAACATTATTTAGAAGCCTTGGGTAAAATTTGGTATGATTTGAACTATGTTTGGTACTTAGAACCCAAAACCCTAACCCCTGCCCTATGAACTTAACTACACACTCCAAAAACCCTAGTTTCCCGGAGATCCGTGAAGGAAAGTTATATTCAAGACATTAGATAATATACTTTTATTATCTTTGCATTTTCATGAGCATTACATGAGCATTCATGATTATATATGGCTATATATAGAAAACGAGGAAGAGATAGAAGTCAAAGAAGCGAGGACTACACCACCACCACCTGAATAACCTCATGTAGGAAACTGCTTTTACTTTGATATCTGTGGAGCAGAGCCTGATTCACCTATCACACAAGGCAAGCCCCGGTGCATTTGCCACCTCCTTGTTATTTTGAAATCTTTCTCACTTACTTGATGCATTAGGTGATAGGAGTTGTGTGCTAAATCAATTGCTGCATTTCCTTCCTTGGAATTGATTACTTCTCCTTAAATCCCCTATTTTATCAAAAGTGTTTTTCTTATGCTTAGCTTTGCTCTAGAAAAACAAAATGTTTTGTTTTGACAAAAGATGATGCTTCAAAGTGGGTGGGATGTTTTCAAAAATAAAACTTGATGGTGGATCCATCATGGCCATGATGGGTTCAACATCGGAAAAGATGTACCTCTGCCAGGTACCAGACTTTGGGTTTGAAATGATAAAGCTGAGACCGGGCGGGTGACTTGCACGAGAAGATAGTCTCGGTGTAGTGTCTCCGTCTAAGTCGGTTGAGGACCTTCTCGATGTAGGCTTGATGATCGAGGACCTTTTAACTAGTCACATACCCCATCATGGGTAAGCTTTGCCTCTGGCAGACTAATACTAGAATAAGATAACACGCAATGGGAGTGGAGAGATGGCGAGAGTAGCGTGTACCCTCCGTGGCAAGAGGCTGGACGGTGGTGTATCTGTGCTTTCGGTTGGCGTGAACCTGATCTGGTCTTAAGAACCCCGGTGGCGAGTTGACATATGCAAGGGTTAAGTGCTACATATGTCGTGTGATTGGAGATCCTCAGCTGAGTATAATCGATTCGGATCGTCGTAACTTTGCGGACATGAAGACTTGGTCACTGCCCTACACGTAGCATTCCAGTGAACAAGAAGGGTTGAAAGAAATTGGCTAGTATAGGTCAAGTGCTTGAACTAGAGTAGAAAGAACTCTAGAATTCAGGTAAGGGTCCTCCGTCACGAAAAACTTTTTACTGTTTATCGGGAGGGGTTTTTGCCTCCCAGGTTATGTAATAATATTACTTCAGCACTCCTATATTTACTCTGGACTGTAATAATTCTACTCGTTCTTACTTTAAAATAAAGTAAGTTATTGTAATTGCTTCCACATTCTCGTACCTCTGATGTGTTGTAATGTATGCGTGATGGGTGAAACGCTCTTGGGCAAGGTAAAGAATACGGATACCGAACTTGTCAAGTGATCAAGGGCACCTGCAGGGTTGTCTAAGGTCCATTGGACAAGGACATCTGTAGGTGGGCCTAATGACTTGGGAGGTTCTGTCACAGATATCTAACATGGATTCTGGTAATTTAAGGCGGTAGGCTGTGGGCCCTATTCTGCCAATGATAGTATAAGGGCCGACAAATCGTGGTGCTAGCTTCCCTTTCACTTGAAAATTTTTGACCCCGCGCATTGGGGAGACCTTGAGGTAGACGAAGTCTCCCTCCTTGAAACTGAGTTCTATCCTTCTGTGGTCTGCATAACTCTTCTACCGACTCTGAGCTTCGAGTAGTCTTTTGCATATTAGGGCAACTTTCTCTTCTACCTCCTTAATGAAAGCAAGCCCTTCCAGTGTCTTTTCCCCTATGTTCGACCACATCAGAGGGGTCTGGCACTTTCGTCCATACAAGGCTTCAAACGGTGACATCTTGATACTAGCCTGGTATCTGTTGTTATAAGAAAACTCTGCATACGGCAAACTGGACTCCCAACTCTTGTCAAAGGTCAACACACAAGCTCTCAATAAATCCTCGAGGACTTTGTTGACTCTTTCTGTCTGACCATCTGACTGGGGGTGATAGGCGGTGCTGAAGTCTAGCTTGGTGCCCAAAGCTTGCTGAAGACTCATCTAGAATTTTGAGGTGAACTATGTTCCCCTGTTTGACACTATCTTCCGTGGAATACCATGGAGTCTGACTATTTCTTTAAGATATACCCGGGCAATGGTGGCTCCTCTAAAGGTAGTTTTTACTGGAATGAAGTGGGCTACCTTGGTAAGACAGTCGATTATAACCCAGATAGAATCGTTCCCTTTTTGGGTCTGAGGTAGTCCGATTACGAAATCCATGCCTATTTCTTCCCACTTCCATTTGGGCACTAGGAGGGGTTGCAGTAGACTTGCAGGCTTCTGATGCTCTGCCTTAGTTCACTGGCAAGTGTCACACTGGGCCACATACTGAGCTATCTCCTTTTTCATACCTCTCCACCAGTATCTGGTCTTGAGGTCTAGGTACATCTTGGTGGTCCCTGGGTGGATAGAGTAGGCTGAGTTGTGAGCTTCATCGAGCAGGATTTCTCATGCCTCTCCCATTGGTATACACAAACGGTCCCTGAACCAAAGGGTTCCTTCTTCATCTATCTTGAGGTCCGGGAGTTGTTCTTTGCGAGCTCTTTCTGCAAGACTTGCCGTCTCGGTGTCAAGGAGCTGAGCCTTGTGTATGAGGTCTTCTAGCATTGGCTTGACTTCTAGGCTGTCATTGTCTCCCAAACAAGCATTTAGTTGAGCTGATTCTCTCTTCCAGTCCTCCAAGAAGTTGGTTGCTTTCTCCCCGAAAGGTTTTCGGCTGAGGGCGTCTGCTACCACGTTGGCCTTCCCGGGGTGGTAGTGGATCTCAATGTCATAATCCTTAATCAATTCCAGCCATCTTCGCTGATGGGGATTGAGGTCTAGCTGAGTGAAAATGTACTTTAGGCTCTTGTGATCTGTGAAGATGTGACATTTGTTTCCAATCAGGTAGTGCCTCCATATTTTTAGGGCGTGCACTATGGCTGCCAATTCCAAATCATGTGTTAGATAATTCTGCTCATGTGGCTTGAGTAGGCGTGATGCATAGGCGATGACTTTCTCATTTTGCATAAGCACACATCCTAAACCTTGCTTTGAAGCATCACAAAAGATGACGAAACTCTGGTGGATATTTAGTAGTGTCAATACCGGCGCGGTCGTGAGTTTCTTCTTTATGATTTGGAAGCTTTCCTCACACTTTGGGGTCCATACAAATTTATTGACTTTCTTGAGGAGCTCGGTCATAGGCCTTGCTATGCTGGAGAACCCTTTGATAAAACGGTGGTAATATCCTGCCATTCCGAAAAAGCTTCGAACTTCACTAACGTTGGATGGCTGCTTTCATTTGGATACTGCTTCTACTTTGGATGGGTCCACTTCTATTCCATCGGCAGTTAAGATATGACCAAGGAAGGCTATCTTCTCTAGCCAGAATTCACATTTGCTGAGCTTAGCATAGAGTTGATGTGCTCTGAGTCTTCCGAGGACAATCCGAAGGTGATGCTCATGATCCTCGCGACTTTTGGAGTAGATAAGGATGTCGTCGATGAAGACTACGACAAACTTATCCAATTCTTCCATGAATACCTTATTCATAAGATTCATGAAAAAGGTGGGCGTTGGTTAGTCCAAAGGGCATTACTGTCAACTCATATTGTCCGTACCAGGTGACAAATGCTGTCTTCTAAACGTCTGCTTCCTTGATTCTCAGCTGGTGATATCCTGACCATAGGTCTATCTTGGAGAAATACTTGGCCCCATG
The DNA here is from genome assembly GCA_029449295.1 of Zea luxurians. Taxonomy (NCBI): domain Eukaryota; kingdom Viridiplantae; phylum Streptophyta; class Magnoliopsida; order Poales; family Poaceae; genus Zea; species Zea luxurians. The sequence continues at coordinate 4,982,376 of JAOPSE010000014.1, read as the reverse complement.
AAGCTGGTCGAAGAGGTCATCGATCCGAGGTAGTGGGTACTTATTTTTGATTATAACTTCATTCAAGGATTGGTAATCAATGCACATCCTCATACTTCCATCCTTTTTGGTGACGAACACGACTAGTGCTCCCTAAGGAGATGAGCTGGGACTGAATGTACCCTTTCTAGTTGAAGTTCTATGATTTGGAGTTTTAGTTTCTGCCAATTCGGTGGGAGCCATGCGGTATGGTCTTTTTGCGATTGGTGCGGTGCCGAGAATTAGATCAATGTAGAACTCCACTTCTCTTTCTGGCGGCATTCCTAGCAATTCTTCTGGGAATACATCCATGAATTCTTCTACTACAGATATGCTTTCTGCTGCTAGATTAAACACCATTGGATCTTGGGTGGGTGGCTGAGCCTAACATGAAACTGACTTTCCTTGGTGGTCAGTGAGAAGAATGGTCTTATCTACGCAACTTATGGTGCCATTATGCTTGGTTAACCAATCCATTCCTAAGATCACATCAATTCCATGGGATGGCAAGACGGCTAAGTCTACCAAGAACACTACCCCACTTAAAAGAATCCTGACTTGGGATCATTTGAGGTGGCATAGAAGGTCTGCCCCTAGGGTTCGGGTCACCAAGGGAATTTCTAGATATGTAGTGGGAATGCCATGCTTTTCCACAAAACCAGTGGCTATGAATGATGGGATGCTCCTGAATCAAAAAGTACAGCGGCGGGAGTAAATTCAACTATGAACTCACCGAGCACTACTCCTAGGGCTTGCTGAGCCTCTTGAGCGTCGACGTGGTTCACTCGTGCCCTGCCAGGATACTTGGGTCTTGCTTAGCTGGTTTTTGGAGGAGGGTTCCTTGGAGGCGTGTGTTGGGGCACTCTTGGGGCCATTCATCGAGTTGGAGTAGGTAGGCACGGAAGTCTTCAACTGAAGGACAATTATTCTTGTAGTGACTGGGGTCTCCGCAGTGCCAACAGGCATTGGCTGGAGGTTGGTTGCTTGCAACAGAGGGGGCCTAGAGGGAACTTTGACCCTGCTGACTGAAACATGATGGAGCAGACCCTGCTGGTTTGTTGAAGCTTGGTCCCTTGGGAGGAAACACAAAAGATCAAACTCTCTGGTGCCTGTCCTGCTGTTGAGCTCGGAGGACCTAAAACTTCATCTTGAGGTGACCCTTTTCTTCTTCTCTAGCCCGTTCCACTTGTATGGCCTTGTTTGAGAGGTGCGAGAAGCTGAGGAAATCATGGCTGGCAAGGATAGTCTTGAGTTCTGGTCTTAGCCCCTTCAAGAAACGGGCCATCTTTTTGGCTTCTGTGCTGACATCGTCAGGCGCATAGCGAGCCAATTATGTGAACTTGTGGATGTATTCACTGACAGATCTCCCTCCTTGAGTTAATTCCCGAAATTCATCTTCTTTGAGCTGGACGATCCCTAGGGGCACATGATGCTCTCGAAAAGCAGCTTCAAATTCTGCCTAGGTAGCATCTCTGACGGCTAGTGCTGAAGGTATCCCACCAGGATAGGGCCATCCCAGAGAGTTGATAAGCAGCCAGATGAACACGCTGGTTCTCAGGGTATCCAATGGCCTCTAACTTCCTTTTTATTATACGCAGCCAGTCATCAGCATCGAGTGGGTTGCTGGATCTAGCGAATGTGGGAGGCTTGAGCCTTAGAAAATCTCCCATCCCATCCTGAGCCCTTCCACCATTCGGGCGCTGGTTCTCAAGGCTTCTGGTGAGGACCTCAATGAGTCGGGTTTGGTTGGCCAGAACTTGGGCTAAGTCTAATGGCAGCTCCGGAGGTGCGGGGAGGTGGGTTTCACTCCCTTCTCCACCGACTTCTCCTTCAGCACCTATGGGAGACCTTGCTCAAATCCCTGAGGCGGTAGGCGTGGTTTTATTCGAAGCCATCTACCAGGGGGAAAGGATTACTACTATGCACATGCTATATTTTTTTAAACATGTTATTTTATTCATCACACAAGTTCATTACAAGCATACAGTTGCCACAGATAACACTAGGCGCGAGCGTTTTTTAAGGTGCTTTCCGAACTCCCTTTCTAAGGCGTCCCCAAATTCCCTGAGAAGATCATCAAGGCTAGCCAGGGACATCTCCTTAATGTCTGACAAGCTTTCTATCCTGGAGGGAGGCAGTGTTGGCGGGGCTTCCTCTTTTCGTTCAGTATGGCATCCTTGGCTCTTGGTCTGCTTCTGGATCTTCTTAGTGGGGGTGAGCTTCTTTAACTTCTTAGCGTAGTCCATCTTTAGAGTTTGGTAGGCTTCACAAGTATTGGCCTCTTCGCCTTCTGCTATTTCGAGACTTTCTTGGAGGGATGCCTTTTCCTCTTTTAATTCCTTGATTTGTTGCTCTAGGCTTTCCACCCGGGAATTTAGGTGGGTGCAGTGGGAGAAAAGGTCGTCATAGTGGTTGTCAAGGGTGTGGAGATATCCGGCCATGTAGACTATGGTGGGGTCATCCTCATTAGGATCTCTCCCTGACAAGGCTTGAAGTCTTTTCCTCCAGGTAGGGGTATTTTTGTTGCTGGGTGGAAAGTAACGAAGGGGTGTCTCGGAGACTTCCCTGTTGTAGTTTTGGCATAGCTGGCAGAGGGCTTTTTGGGAAATATTTTGGCAAGTGTCTGGGAAGCGGTGTCCAGTGGCGGTGACTTGGAAGGGAGGGTGATTTGGGTAGTTTCGGCTTTCTCCAGGTAGACTGCCATAGAGCATTTCTCAATTCCATTCTTGCGGTATTCCTTCCAGACGTACTCCGGCTTCTTGCGGATCCCCATGTGAAGCACGCAACTTCGTAAAAGGTGAGGGAATCCTTCCACCTCTGAGCAATAGGATGTCCTAATGATAAAGGAGCCTTCCATCTGGTAGCAAGAGAAGAAGGGTTTGTTAATATCGGGGAAAGGAGAGAAGATTCTTCTTAGAGGGTAAGAGGTCTTTTTCTTTTTAAGGCAAACTTTTAAGGTCGGGGTTGCGATCTACAGCCAGTCCTATGGCTCTGATACCACCTGAAGCGTCTTGATCCTTTGGGACTCAAATGTGATACAATTACTAGTCCCAGGAGGCTAGTAACCACATTCCTTACATCAAATAATACAGAGTTCGAATAAAAGTTATTACAATACCAAAGTACAAGGTCTAATGAGCCTGAAATACACAGCACAGTGGAAGATCAACTAGCCCAAGCCACAGGCAGACTGGGTGCAGACACAGCCCCCTTCTAGTCGAGCATAGCAGAAAAGAAGTCTTCAGCTGCTGAAAAACATAAATAAATCTGGGTGAATACACTAGGTATTCCGCAATCCCATCCCGCCCGTAAAGAGAGAGGGACCTATATAATACATGCTTTATATGATGGAGTTGAAGTCACTCTTCTTTTTCAGAAAAAGGCAATACTTTGATGGATTCCCAAAGAAGGAAGTAGCACATTTTCACACTCAACCACCACTGAGCTTCCCGCTCCCGTGGCATTGTTTTTATTTCCAAAAACACCCACACACACATTTCCCTGATTTCGGAGGTCATAAACACTAATTATCATACCACACCAGACTCGTCCATACTAGTGGACACGGACTATTCGAATAGGTTTGAACTCTACACAGAGGGGTACACTTTACCCACTAGTCCGGCTCTGCGGTCTCATGGCCAATGAGACCCGAATCTGAATCTCTCTCTTTCCTCACACATCCTTACCTTAACAGTTATACCGGAAGGATTCAAGCCACCGCCATGTCCAAACCAGACAAAACATACCCCTTCCTTATCATCCTAGTGCTCCCCAGCCATCATAACCCTGGGGTTTGGACCGTACGAGTTCAGATTGAGTGACTGCCCATACAGTCTCGAGTGGTTGTACTTGTCATGAGTACAAGTAGTGAAGGATGACAAACTGGTTCTTATATGAGGGGACAATCCTTCTACTCACACCTAATCCCACTGAGCCAACACCTAAGGCCCTCCCCTAAACCAGGGAGTCCCCGATTATCCCACTCAAAAGGTGATAAGGGTGAATACCCTTCATCATACACTTTTTGAAAACATTTTTCATTAACAACACCACCCTTTTCCCATCCCATATTTGTATTCAAAAGATATTCTTTAATGTGGGCTATCTCTCTTCTCACAATGCAGAGGACCCAACCCTTATTCCCGGCTTAGGTAGTGGTAGAAAGAGTAGGTAATTTATGCATCAAGGGAAGAATGGACTTGCCTTCGTCGAAGTTCTTCGTGGCACGAAAGGTCTATTTCGGAGAGGTTGGGTTCCTGCCCTTCTTTCGGAGCTATAAATTTCGGAGGATCGGATCCCTCTTCTCCTAGCAAAAATAAACAATGAACAATACATCAACCATGGTGGCTTAGTGGAGTGTGCCAAGTTTTAAATATTATTATTTTGTGCTCTCTAATTTATTTAGACTATTTTTGGTGCATAAAATATCAAGATATGCATTTATATACGAAATTAGGAAAAAGAAATGGGAAAAAGAAAAGGAAAAAGGATTTCCTTGCTAGCTGGGCCCGGGGGGGATTTCGGCCCAGCCAGGGCACGCGCGCGCGCAGCCACGCTGGCAGGCAGCCCAGCCGGCCCATGAAGAGGGGGAACAGCGCGAGGACGGCACCGTGGGTGCGGCCCACTTGCCAGAGAGTAGGGGGCTGACGGCATCGGCGGTCTGACGGGGAGGGGGCGAACCGGCCGGAGTCGACCGCCGGTGAGGTTCCTCAGCGGTTCTCCGTCGCGGTTCCGGTTTCGGGTGGTCGGGGAGGTGGCTTAGCATGGACAGAGGTAGGGGATCACGGCAGCAGGGTCAATTTGGTCAGAGGGTGCTCGGGACGGCCGGTCCACGACGAGGTGGCGGGCGCCCAGTGGCGGTGAGGTCGCCGTCGAGGCCAACGGGTGTAATAGGCGAGGGAAACTGGTGCGCCGTGTTCGTGGTGAAGTGGCAGAGCTCAAGAGCTACAATAATTTGACTAGAACCCAATAGAGAGAGGGAAGGGAGGAGCTCACCGAAGATTAAGATGATGGCGGCGCTGGCTCAATCGAGCTCGGGGAAGGGGGAAGAGGTGGCTGAGGCCAGTTGAAGAAGGGTGGAGCTCGGGTGGTCCTTTTTATAGGCGCCCGGGGAGGAAGCAGCCAAGGGCCAGCTGGCGCCGGCGAGGGACACCGCGATGGCGAGGCAGGGTGCGTACAGCGCCGGGACGAGATCGTTTGGGCAGACGGGGTGATGGGATGGCTCGGTGCAGGCGCAAGGTGCCAAATCGGCTGGTGGGCGAGTAATGGTGAGGGGATGTGGCGGAGCGATGGCCAGCGGTGATCGCGTCGATAGCAGATCACGGGTGGGAGAGAGAGAGCTGACAAGCGGGTCCCACCTGCCAGAGAGGGGGCGATCAAGAGGGAGAGGGCGGGCGCGGCAGACGGGTGGGGTTGGGCTGTCAGTGGCGGGCGCGGGTGCGCGGGAGTTGGGCTACGTGGGCCGCAAGGGAGGGGGAGAGTGAGGGCGCGCGGAAGAGAGAGAGGGGGGACTTGGGCCGGAATCGGCCCAACCGGGGGGGGAGAAATTCCCTTTTCTTTTTCTTTTCCTATTTCCAAATCTATTTTTCTTTCTCCTTTTCTATAATCTCTTTTCCCTTTAAATAAATACTTATCTAAATTTCTTGGGTGTCAAAATATTCTATGTGAGGTGCTACTAACAACTATGGTGCATGCATATGATGAATGAAATGTCTCATGAGATGGGGGCCTTAGGGGATAAATAAGGGGGGTTTAGGAGTTTAGGGTTTCTAACCTTGGGATCAAAATTGGGATGTTACACCTTTGAATCCAAATATAAGAAAGATGATCTTAACATAAACCAAGTTAAGCTATAAAACTAAAACAAGGACTTTCTTCTGAAGTTGCAAAGAGGATGACATTCAAAGAGCAGTTTTCTAAAGAACCTTAATACGCAAACCCACACCATAAAAGCAAGCCATAACCTTCTCCTCTCCCCTGGAGAACCCCGACCTAAATCTCAGGGCGAGATTCTTTTAATGGGGGAGGGCTGTAACACCCCAGGTGTTACTCAGGCTTTTCTCTCCACACACCCACATTTTAACATTATCACATGTAAATGTAATTGAGCAAAAGGGCACCAAATTGAAAAGCAAAAACTCAAACATGTAATTTTCATCTCAAGAAACATACCATAAACTCATCATGCACCTCAAGGGAGGAAAAATGTTCAAAACCCTAGAATGACCCTAATTAAGCCATTTAAGTGCAAAAGGGGAAAATTGGTAAAAAGACTATGAAAAACATAAAATCATGATGAGGGCCAAATAACAAAGTTATAGTGCACTAAATAAGCTACAAATTGTAGTAAGGAAGATTGATTAAAGGAGTTTTGCAAAATTCCCAAAATGACTCCTCAAGTGGAAACTCAATGGGAAATTCAGAAAATTCAGAATCTGAATATTGACCTCTTCTCAAAGTTCAGTCCTGTTCTCTAAATTCCAAAACTCAAATCCACAGGACCCAAATATAAAAGTTGTCAAATTACCTTGGAACATACTCTGGCAAAGTTTGAAATCAAACAAAAACCGTTTGACACGATTTGACTTGACCTTGGTCTCGGATTCCAGCAGGGCGACAAACCCTACTTCGCCCCCTCGTATCTCGCAAATTCAAGATCTAATCCACTCAAGTGCTGTAAGAGAAACAAAGAGTAAACGACAAAGAAGAAATCATGTGCAGGGATTTGGGAGAATTACGAGAGGATCGCGAGCCAATTAGCGTTCGAAAATGACCAGACCGAGTGATGCCACACATTCAATGGCTTGCCTGACCGGCCGAGCATGGATAGGTCGCGGCAGCGCGCGCCCCGCGCGCCTGCGTCTCGCCCATGCCTGTAAGTGCCCCCAAAGGCCTTAGCCGTCTTCACTTATGCACCCAAAGCCCCGCATGAGCCAGTGACCACTGGAGTTCGTCGTGGAAAGCAAGCGCCACCGCCCGCCACCACTGCCCGAGCACGACCACCGTGGCCAGCCTTTCCCATCGACCCCCAGCCTCGCCCGATCCCCTGGATAGCTTCCCCATGGAGCCGTGAAGCTTCTTCAAGCAAGAATCGAGACCCTGCCTCACCAGAGCAGTGGGATCGCCCTCGCCGGACTTCGGCCACCCACCACCACATGTAGACCGGGCTACCAGGTAAACCATTTTCCAATTGCTTGTGCCCACAACCTCCCTAGCCTCCCGTGGAGCTCCCTAGCTCATTGGATTAAACTATGTCGTCGTGGTTAGGCCGGAATCCTCGCCACCGACGAGCTTCCCTGCCTGCGCACGAGGACCGACCAGCTCCGGCCATCCCTGACGACATCCTGCACACCGATGTGACCGCCACGACCTCCCCCACGTCATCGACCACTTTGCCTGGAGCTATTTCGCCGCCTGCGGGTCTCGCCACCGTAATCTTGACAGCGACTACTGTTCCAAGAACCCAGGGACCACGGGTTAGATTAGGGTAGATCCTAAGGGGTTTTTCGCGTTGTCAATCACACTAGTGAATAGTGCCCTAGGGACCTAGTTGTAAATGAAACAGTGAAGGAAACCAGGGGTCTCAGAGCAAACTAGTTTTCCCTTCGATTTCGAATTAAACTTTTAATAAATAACAACAGTCAACTTCAAAAATGCATAACTTGAGTTTTGTACATCAAAAATTGGTCAAACCAATTTTGCTAGGTTCCAAAAATTATAAACTGTCAAACAAAAATATTGAACCCCATGTTTTCTGTACTAATTTTTAGAGTTTGAATTTAAATTAAAAAACTATCCAAACCTTATTAATACAGAGGAAAATAGAAATACTTCTATACTGGACTGGATAAATTTGTGGAGATACTTACCTAGCATATACATTGTTTCAAAATAATGAACACCCGGGTATACAAAAATGTACCAGAGATATCCATTAAAGGCTATTTCTACCCAAACTTTAGAAAAATGAAAAAGGGGATAGAAAATAAAAACCAGAGAGTGACCATATTTTTCCTAGAATGCCTAAGTGATATAGATCACACGAAAAATATATGGAACCCTAGTTTAGTGTAATCTAAGGTTATAATTTTAATTAGCATTAAGAAGTCAACAAAGGCCATAGTTAAAAATATTGGGCGCATGCAATAATAGCAAGAAAAATTCACTAGACCTCTAACCACTAGTATATCACTGCAAAAATGGTAAACACCCCAAACCATCACAGTAAGTGAGTTAAACAATTAGAACTTGAATTTGGCTAATACTTCAAATAAATCAGAAGAAAGATTAAAAATGTGAAATAGTGAGCAACCAAATTTTTACCTAAATACTTATGATGTAAACTACCAGAGAAAAATATGAAACTAAGATAAAAATATGATGTAATACACCTCACTCCCTACCCCATGAAAAAGACCATATATTCCAAGAAATTCTACCACCCCTTCCCTATGAACAGAATTAACCAACTTCAAGAATGATTGCTCTTGCGCAAAGAAGGAGTTAGGAAAATTAGGAAATCTGTTGTTTGACATTTTTCAAATATAGTAGTAGTAGAAAGCACCACTAAGCCCTAAAACTTTAGAAAATCACCATAAAATGACCACTAGGTATCATTGGCTAAAATTTGGTACAAAGTCATATTATTATCCCTAGATGCCAGCAAAAATAAACCTTAGGGAAAAATCCACTGTTAGAAGAAAGTTGTAGTTCAAAGTACCCCCTCTACCCTGAAATTTAATATTTTTGTGTAGAGAAAACCATTATCAGTTTAAGCCTCAATTTTTGAGATTGAATTATGCAAACCCGTAAGAAGCCACTGTAATTTTTACAGAATTTATTTTTAAAACTATGTTGTAGTTCAAACCTACTCAAAACAAAAGCCTAAGTAGGAAAAGGAAAAGAAAGGAGTAATGAAACACTAAGTTAAGTCAGATAATTCTAGCTAGGAACCTTGATCACTCTGTACCAAGACCTTGAAGGATTTTGAATACAACCTTAATCAAACTTCCTAAACTAACCATACCTATTTCTAATTACCAAGTATACCCCAAAAATCTAAAATAATGGAGCTTAAGACCTGTCCTGCTAACTTGAGTATTTCACCTCGCATTTCAATTATTAATCACATACCAATGCATACACATCTCTTATTCATTGCATTCATTTAGATTGCAACCTCACTGACGGAGACTACATGCTCATCCGCGAGCAAGGAGTTGCCAAGAAGAAGTCCAGGAGCCAGCTCCAGAGCCTACCACTAAGGATCTTCCCGCAGCCCCAGCTTTTGAAGGAAAGTCCCGGTTTTATGCATAACCGTTTATATATGCTACTTTACTACACATAATGTTTTTAGGTTTGTAATGTGCACTTAAGTGTAGAAGTTGCTTGAAACCCTTAGTTGCATGAACTCAGGATTCCTTCTAAGATGGATACTAGTATGCTAGGTCGTGTAGCTGCTTTGCTAATTAGGGATCTCGGTAGAAGTCGAGTGATTTTTCTAGCGCTCGCGCGAGGTTAGGCATTGATTGTATTCATCTTGATAACGAGATCTATGATGGTCTATGGACTTGGATCCAGGGTGGATGCCTTGTCTATGAGACGGAAATGGAATTAAGGATTAATGTGTGGATACCTGAATCAAGCGTTTGAACGTACTAGACACATGTCGGGAAATATGGTAACCGATAAGCCTAGTACCTGAGTGAACCTACCCACAGTCTTTACTCCTCATTGGACCTGAGACGGGTTCTCTCATGCTAGCTATGGTGGGTACAAGTGCGGCCGTTGCACGGTGGTAGCCGGGGACAATTGGAGCATTGTACACCAAGGCCGTAAACCCTATTCAGTTGCTAGGGAATCGATGGGGATGGTTGATATGTGAGGGGACAGAGTGCCCCTACATGTCGTGTGTTTAGGTTTACCTTACAAGGTTAAAACTCATTCGAATTGTTTGCTTCTCACAGCTAATGAGACTACTTGACCCCTTGTACTACATTGAGTAAAAAGTGAAATGAGGTTTTACTTGAGATAACATGTTGATTGTATTAAATGATTGTTACCATGTATGCTTAGAAGAGAGCAAACCTAGCTAAATTAACTAAGCTAGAACTGGAAAAGCTAAAAACTGTTTTTAGAGTCAGCTAGTGCTTTTGGCAAACCAAACCCCTCAGCCAAACAGCTGCATGGTCTAGAGGTAGAGGATTAGACTCCTCACACCGGGTAAGTCTAGCTAAGTATTAGTATACTCAGCCTTGCTTATGGCATATTTTTTTAGGTATGCTACAGGAAATGGTTGATAGTGTGACTTGGCCTTCCACCCTGCCACCGGGTTGGACGGTTGAGTGGGATGCTGCCTCGACAGGAGAGGACTGGGAGGAGTAGTGGGCTAGGCCTTTCCCTATTCCTCAATATCGACGCTATCGATTGTCCATTGCAGTTTAATTACGAACTTGTTGTCTTTGTCAAAACTCCGATTTATGTAATAACTTCAGTACCTTAATTTGCGGTTTCATGATTATTGTATTTTCTCTGTGCCTCACCTTCGAGTGAGCTAGTGGTATTCGATCCTTGGTAAGTGGCTTTATCAGACCAGATCTGAGGAATCGACGGTTTATTCCGATTTAAGTGTGTCACCGCCTCTAAGGCGGGACTTGGGCACTTAAGCTAGAAAAATTCGGGCGGTTCTGCCACACAACTTCAAAGGCCAATAATTGCATTATAGAGATATACCATATCTACTATGTCAAATACAATTTCCTCAGTTCTTGTGTTGTGTATATAGCCGAAGGTGACTAGCATTGATATTTTACTCAGTGCTACTATTTGCTTTCCTCTGAAGCTACATAGGGGGTGTACTACATCTTGTATCTTGTCACTCATTTCTAGCATTTATCTGAAGGCTTTAACAAAGATGATGTCTGCCGCTCTGCCTATATCTATCAAGACATTGTGAACCAAGAAGCCTTTTATGGCACAAGACATAACCATGGCATCATTATGTGGGTAATCTTTGAGGTGAAGGTCCTCTTAGGAGAAGGTGATTGGAATATGAGACCATTTAAAACTAACATAGGGCTCCTGCACTCTAACATGTTGTACCCTTTGTTGAGCTTCTTTCTTTTGTTTCTTGTTGACTAGTTCAAAGCTTGAATCGCATGTTATTGGGAAAATAAGCTTCGTCGACCTCACTAGCGAAGCTTGGTGATTTGTCATGCTCATTATTGTGGAAGTAGGATCACTGGACGTGGGCGTCAATGTTGGTACTTGATTTCAATTCCCCTAAAGGTATCAAAAATCAAGGCAACACAAGTTAGATGTAAAGACCTTCATCCTCTTGATTTAACACTTTTTTGAAGTGTTAAAACATGGGACGAAGGTTTTCAGAGAGAATCATAATGAAATAACATGAAATCGACAAATTAGAACATCATATTAAAGTTATCTCAAATGGCTTAACATTAAGCATACCTTCGGTTCCTTTAGCTTCGTATAAATTACAATGAGGTAGTATAGAAGTTATAGCTTCATATGGAGAGAAAAATGAGTTTCACCCCTCCAAAAAAGTGTCCCCAGTGCATGGCACTATTCCTCTATTTATAGGCTCAGAATATGGTTCAGGCGAATTTACAATTATATCTTAATCCCTATACATTTAACTATTGAACATGTCAGGGGTAAATTTATCCCTCTCTCGGCTTAGCTCTTTGGACCTCAAGGGTTGTTCATATGATGCTTCATCCGAAGCATGTACACAGTGGTTGTCTGAAGCTTGCTTCCTCAATCACCCGTATGTTCTGTTTGAAATCTACCTTCATCATCAACCCTGCAGTGCACATACAATAAAACAAAAGGAACAGTTACTAGGTGAGTGTTTTTGAGGACCTTTGAAAGAAGAAGGCCCCCAACACCTGCATCAGCTTACCCCTAATGCGATTATGAGGCTAGGGCTTTTTATTTGGGTTGTTTGAAGCTAGGACATAGAGCGAAGCGCGGAATGGTTTTTTTAGATCCATGAGTTACACTACCAGACAAAGGCGTTTGGCAAAGAACTTCTTCATAAGAACTTTGGATGCTACAATTTTGCTTATCGAAAGGAAGCACAGTTCCCAGCCCTTGCATATATAGCAAATGGCCGAAGTCATGGATGAAGGAGTGGTTCTACGTGAAGAATAACTTCAAAGATAGAGATGATATCAAATGCATAATTCAAAGGCCTATCAAACCTTGCTTCAGGTTCAAGTGGCCAACTTGCTACAAGAACTTTGAGGCTTAGGCTACTGTGGTTGCTTTTGACACGGTTTGCACATATGTTTTATAGGGATGGCAATGGGTACATACCTGTCGGGTAGTACCATTCCATTCCTGTACCCATAAAAAATAATTCTACCCATCGGGTTACCCATATAAGCTCGTGGGTATAAAATCTTACCCATACCCATACCTGCGTGGGTAATTTTACCCGTCGAATAACCCGTACCCGCTAGGAAAGTCTTAAATTCCAATATACCAATCACTCAAAATATCAAATAAACACACAAAATAAGTTGAACTTCAAACATAACAAATCATATGATTACATAACTTGATGGCTAAACAAATGATAGCTAGAGAAGGGTTTTCTTTTAGCTAAGATGAGCTCTATTAGATGTTATAGTGGTGTGATGCAGGTATATTTTACGCATGGGTACCCAGTATGCAAAGTACCAACCTGTACTCGTACCTGTCTACCCAATGGGTAGATATTCTTACCCATTAACATACCTGTGGGTAAAGAAATTATCCCATACCTGCCTTCATATCGGGTAAAACTCCTCGGGTATTTGGGTTTCGGTTACCCATTGCCATCTCAAACGTTGTAACACGAGACCTTATTTAGGAGCATTTGGCATTTAACATATGGCCTTTGAGGCCCGAGTGGTCCATACCGAAGCCAAAGGATGGCGGTTCTTCGGAGGAAGAACTAGACCTCATTAGGTTGAAGTAGACATACAAATTTGAAAGCATGTTTGGGGAGCCATGCGATGAATGGCTAGAGGCTATTGAGGACAAGTGCAATGAAGTCCTTGGGAACTTCAACAAGAAAGAAGATGAAGCATTAAACGTTGTCTTCGGGGCCTGGAAGAAGCTACGCCTGAACCATGTGTTCGACGTGATTGGGTTTGTGTACCCTGAGTACCCAAGCTAGCTCAAGGTGGTAGAAAGAAGAGAAAGCAAAGGTAGACGAAGGTTACTACCAAGCATCAAAGCATTTCCGAAGCTCGAAGTTGGGCTATCAATAATTCCATTCGAAGATCCTTTGGACTACCTTGCCTACACACACTTGAAGGTAGACACACATTCTTTTATGTTGCTTCAATTTTATGAATCCTTCGAGGACTAATTTATTCTTTACTTTTTGTGACAAACAGGGGCTGATACTGAGTAAGGCACTAAAGGTCCAGAAAAATGATGAAGCTAAAGCCACATGGACAACAATTATGAAGTTTCGCTCGGAGGTTGCCAAGCTTTGGTTTGATAACACAGAGAAGGAAACAATGCTTAACATTTTGGAAGAAGATTTGATTGGGAGCCAAAGCTAGCTCCAAAAACTATTAAGGGGAAGAATATTGTGTTAGAAGCTGAAAGAGCTAAAAGTAACAAAATTTTGGAGCTTGAAAATATAAATTTGCAATAGGCAAAACGCTTCGAAGAGCTTGAAGCTGGGATGAAGCGGAATGCTGAAATCTACCAAGCCAAAGTTGCAAAACTAAAAAGCAAACTGGCAGATGTAATTGTGAATTTTGAAGTGGAGAAAGCCAAGAAAAAAATCTATAGTGATGAAAAGGATTGTCTTTAGAAAATTGTTGACGAGTTACAAAGCTCAAGAGAAGGGTGCTTCTTCAAAGCCGCCCAATGCTGCCAAAGGCTAAAAGATACATTTGCTTGAATTGGGGTCAGCTATAGCGAGGACTATATTGATGGTGATGCCACTAGATGTAACACCCTTAATGTTGGGTACAAAAAAATCTTTCATAGTGCCCATGAAAATTTAGGTGTTACCTTCTTTTCTCCTTTCCCTCTCCCTGTTTTTTTCTTTTTCTCGAAGGACTAGAGAGATTTATTTTGATTACATGTATTAAAAAATCATATAGGAGTTATGGTTGATGCATCATGCTGGAGCATATATATTTTTGTCTCGTGAGTGACTTTGTTGTGCATTCATTTAATCTGTAAATTGTGCTTGAGTTTGAATTCAAATGGTAGGAAGAAAACAAAATAAAAACAGAAACAGAAAAGAAAAGGAAAAGAACCCCACCCGGGCCTTTCCCCCTCCTGTCCCAGCTCGGCGCCTCGCCCTCGTGGTCCACCATACCGTGCACGCGCTTTTCCCTGGCCCCGCGGCCCACTCCATGCCACGACCCACCTGCCCTCCCACCGCACGTGCCCTCGACTTGCCAGTGGCCCAGCTCCTCCCTACGCATACAGTCGTTGCATCTGGGCCACACCTGTCGGCGCTCGTAGCCGCACTCACGCTCGCGGATGCACATGTTGTGAGCCCCGCCCATCAGTCGCCACGCCCACCGTTTCACTGAGTCGTGGGACCCACATGTTAGCTCCTCCCCTCTCCTACTGTACCTCTCCCCCACACTAAACCTGCACGAAGCACGCCCACGACACTGGATCCTGGTCTCCTCCCACGTGCCCACGTCTGTTTTATTCAAGTTTTATTCAAACACCGGGGCTGCGCCTACCCTCTCCCCCTCCTCCAAACCACCCAAGCACTCTGCTCCCCACACATCACTGAGCGCTGTGTCGTCGCCTTCACGAAACCGCCGCCATGCCGAAGCCTCCACCTCGATGAGCTGCGTGTAACACCCCAGGTGTTTACCTCTTGTTAAGCCGTGAGATTTGACCTCAGCACCTATTGTAAATGAAGAAAATGGTTTCTTGAATGCATCTATCTCCATTTATCAAGATTATTTCTAAAGGTTTCACCAAATTTGGAGTTATTCGGTCTTGAGAGATGCAAATCTTGTGCCGTTAAAAATTTATTTAATGAAACGAACGCAAATTAGAAAGTCAATCTAGTCTTACAATTCTTGCCCAAACTCATGTTATTGAACTTCTCGACAAAATTTATCCATCGATTTCGATCCGTCAAAGGTCGAGATTCGATCCGCGCTAATTAGTCTGTATTCGATCAGATTTCTTCTCTGCTATATTGGTTCGGGTCTTAATAATCGAATTATAACGCTATGTTTAAGAAGCACTCGTTTTTTATATATAATCCGAGCCACGGGCGTGGGCTTATGACATAGCACAATTTTAATTTTTGGCACGAACAAAAGTGACATAAATTTTAAAATAGAGCAAGTCAAATTATTTAATTTTGTTTCAAACTATGAAGATCAATTCAAAAACAAGGCCAAGTTCAAGTCAAAATATTTTAAAATGGAACACAAGAAATTTCCGAGCAACATCGATTTAAATTTTATCAAATTTTTTGGATCTCTCGTTCGTAACGGTCGCGAGCTGTTTGATGTAAAACTAATTAATTATAGTGGAGATATTAAAACTTAGTTTATTTATTTGATTATTTATTTTCTTCATGCGTCATGTTAGTTAAAAAAGAAGGAAATCAAATTAAAGAAAAAAGGAAAAGGAAAAGTAAAAGAAAACAAAAAGGAAAAAAAGGGACGAATGGATGGATGCTGTAGAACCGCACACAGGCGGCCCACACGCTACCGTCTGCTATGGTGTTGACCTGGCGACCGCCGCGCATGGCCAGTGTCTGGCCGCCACTCTCTCAGCCAATGTCTGTCACGACAAGCAAATCAGGAGCTGCGCCAGACGCGGTATTTAAGATAGGCTAAATGTCTGTCACGACAAGCAAATCAGGAGCTGCGCCAGACGCGGTATTTAAGATAGGCTAAAATATTGGACTTATATGGTAAATCTAATATTTTACTATAAATACATATAGAATTTAAAACTAAATTTTAGCAATATTATTGAAAAATATTATGAAGTATTTAAATAAAATATTGTATTTTTTATATGTATTACTTTCTCTCTACAACAAAAAAAAAGTAAAAAACATTCGAATTCGTCTTCGGATAGATATCTGAATTTTATATTAATTATTTAAAAAGATATAAAAAAATTAAGGTTTATTTTTTATGAAAATTAATAGACTGAATGCTAAAAATAAGAATATAAATTTATATAATAAATTATATATATTATTTATTAATAATTGAAGAAAGATGATAAAAAATTTGAATAAATATCCGGTAAGCCCCCTGCTGGTTCTCTCTACTGCGTCTCACTCCCCAAGCTCGCGCCCAGATTCTTCAACCTCCTTGCTGCTTCCCTGTTCCTATGGCCGCCGAGCCCTAGCTCGGTCTCCTCCTCTGTCCATGCCGACTCCCCACAACAGCAAGGCAGGCCGGCGCCCTTCCCAGTCCGAGCTCCTTTCTCCCAAGCGCTAGGAACAAGCTCCCTGCTCCTCCACGTGAAAAGGAGCAAAAAGGCCCCTGTCCCTATGACAGGTGGACCCAGGGCCATGTTCAACGGTGCTCATAAATTCAGATTTCTGCATTTTCTTGAAAAATTCATATATTTTTGTTTGGTAGCTTATAAAATAACGAAACATGTTTTGTTGAAGTTGTAAAAAAATTGTCTGCCAAGTAGATCTATAAGTTAGCATATTTTAGTAGACATTTTCAGCCGTACAAATTTATTTTGGAAAGAGGTTTAGAAACAACTTAACTTGCTTCTCTCCATATTTTCAATTTTAGATGTCCAAAAATGATGAGATTTACTTTGTTTGTTTGGTGGTGATATTCTCCAACAAGAAAAAAATATAAAACCTATATGTTGTTTGTTGTTCTCTTAATGTATTAGTTCAATCTCGTTAAATAGGCAAAAGATGATTGCTTTGCTAGTTATTTTTGGATCTATAGCTCTAATGCTCCACATGGCTTAAAATTTTTACAGTAGACTCTATTTATGATGATTAGTGACTAGTAAACATTTCATGAGTTTTGGTACACGTATCACTGAGTTAGTGATTTAACTTGTTTGATGCATATTAAGTGATTTTAAATGATTTATAAATAATATATGGATGTAAAAATGAAAAATGGTGTTCAACTGTTTTTGCACGATGTTGTAGTAGTCTAAGGAATCTTAATATAGGCATGCATCCATAGAAAATAATTAGTTTTAGATTTAACTTGCTCTCGCATGCTTTATTGCATTAACAAATAATTCTTTTTGTAGTAATTAATGTATAAAACATGAGCATGTGAAATTTGTACATTAGTCATGATTTATTATCATCAACACCTTACAAAAATCCCAGCCTAAAATCATATAGTCTCATATGGTGCTAAAATAATATCTAGTATATACTTATAAGAAGAGTTAAGGGAAGGATTAGAAGTAAGCAAACCATGCATGTCTCTGGGAAAGTTTGAGTGGTGCCTTAATATAAATTAGAGAGTTTATGGTTATTTCATGATAGCCTAGAGCAAAGTAATTGTGGTGCTTCATTATAATTTTGTGTGGTAGTCAAGTTAAGTATTGTTGCATGAGCTAAAATTTGCTGCATGTATGTTCTCTTATTTCGATGATAATTTATTGAAGCAAATTATCTTTTCTGTAGATGTGATCTATACAAAAGATGTAGTTAACTTCCATATTTGGCTGGTCCTAAAATTTTATGAGTTCAGGATAAATGGTTTAGGAGTTGTGCTTGTAGCAAGATCATTGTCAAATGCTTGTTTGTTCTCTGTGTGCATCTGAATGATTGAATTGTTTGACTAAGTTAAACTTAGAATCACTTCTTACTGATTTTAGAAGAGTTGTATTGCTTTCTCTAATCTTTCTAAAAAGTATAGAACCACAATTATGGCACATATAAAACCATATGTATGGTTGTTTATAGTTGCCTATTGAAATATGTCCAAACCTGAATAGCAATGCTTCTTGGTGATATTTGAGCTAGTTAATTGCAAAATCATCTTAAGACGACCATAAGAAAGTTGTAGATAATGTTTTTTTATTTCTTGTGTTAAAATATCATGATCATAGATCATGTAGTTTAGGAGTTATAGATTTTACAAGTTGATTGTCGGGTTCTATTTGTTCTCGGGACAGATCTAGATATTCGTATTGTTTGGTTTAGAAAAACTTGGAATCATGCCTTGTTAATGCTAGAAGTTGTGTAGTACATTTATTAAGCTTTCCAAATTGTACAAAATCAATACCTTTGGTGATCTAGATCTCTAGTTATAGGCGTTTGAACTGAGAAGATAGAATCTGTCGAATTCTAGGTAGAAATGTCTAATTGCCATTGTTTGACCGTGTTAAGTGTTGAACCCTCTTAATATGATAATAAGAAGGTTATAAAAAATTAATAAGCTTTATATAAATCTAAGAACAGTATTTATTGGATGTCTAGAAATAGAGATATGCTTCTTTAAAGTTTATAACGGTTTGTTGTCCATTGTTGGTACAAATGTGTGCTTTGTATGTTTTTGCCTTGATAGCTTTTGAATTAGCTTGGGTGATAATACCAAAGTTATAGATGGGTTGTTATGCTTCTAAAAAATATTTGATCACTCTTTTGGATAAATATATCTAAAGTAATGGTTAAAAGGTGTAACTATTGTATCACGGTCCAAGTGTGTTCGCTTTATGTTGATTGCTCTACTCTCCTCTTGATTGAGAATGATTGATAGTGCTACTTCATAGTTCTTATGGTACTAGATTCATCTAGTTGAGAACATGTTACTACTGTCTATTACTTGCGCTGCCAATCCTAAATATTACTGAATAACCAACACCGTTTAGAATAGTATAACAAGTATCTGTTGAATAGGCCATCGTCTCCTCTGTTTTTCTTTGGTACATGCATACGTTAGAATCTAGTGAATAATTGTTGGAACATGATTAAATGATTATTCCCTTTTAACTAAGTCTATTTGTATAACGTTTAGAAGTTGTAGTGAAGGCGTGTGTACTTAAATAGTGTAATAATAGAAAGAAAAAACTAATGAAAGATTAGAGCAAAGGAGATGAATGCTTATACTTGTAATGTTGTGTTGCGTTGGTTAATTGTATAGGGTAGTGATTGGCATTTATATTGATGTTGAATTTGTGTACCCGATGATGTATGACTAGCTAGTGCTTCCATATGGTTGTTTACGATGTCTTTCAGTGTTTAGTTCACTACCATGTGGTTTAGAGTGTCTTGTGTTGTCTTTTGTCATTCTCATACATATGCATCATGCATCTCATTTAGGACTGAGAGATGATGATCGTGCAAAATGAAGGATGTAGAATGGAGCTGGTCATAAGACAAAGTCGGTAGACCCCCTAAAGATGGACGGACAGAACAAGTGCGAAGACAGGAGGTGTTCGCTAAGCGAGTACCCTCTAGCAAACACTAACTAGTGTATGATTCCAAGCAAGCCCCAGTTTTATGCAAAACTGTTATATATGTTATTTTACTACAATATTATTTGTAGGATTGTATTGTGCATTAAGTGTAGGAGTTATTTGAAACCCTAGATGCATGAACTTAGGTTCATTTTGAGATGAATATTAGAATGCTAAGTCATGTAGTTGCTATGCTAATTAGGGATCTTGGTAGAAGTCAAGTGATTTTTCTAGCACTCACGTGATGTCAAGAATTGGTTGTATCCATTTTGAAAATGGGATTAAGATTGTTTGTGGACATGGATCCCTGGGGGATGCCCTGTCTATGGAACAAAATCGAAATAAGGATTAATTTGCGGATATCTTTATGTCAAGCGTTTGAATGTACTAGACACATACCAAGAAATATGGTAATCGGTAAGCCTAGTGTTGGGGCGAAGGCGAAGACGCCACCCTTCGCTCGATGCCTTCGCCAGCCTCGCTGCACCAACGAAGACAAGACGACTGGCCGACTTACCCTTCGTCCCATGCGTCGCTGGGCGAAGGCCTATGACGAGGTCGTCCCATCCCGCGGCCTCGTCCAACATGGAGGCCCACGTGTGATCCGGCCCATTGTAACAGGCCCTGCGTGGCCGCTGCGCATTACGGGCCTAATTTGTAAAGGTTTCCCTGTAATTACAGTCTGTAACCCTGCTTTATGGGAATATTCCGTGGATAACCTAGGCGCCTGAGGGCACATGCATCCTTAACTCAGGTTGCTGGGCACTCAGGTACCTATAAATACCCCCACACAGTGCCCGTGAGAGGCTAGATCAACAAGAGCTATCGCCATCTCAAGTTCAAACCTCGTTTACACTGCTTTTGCTCCCCCGTTGGATCAACTTGCCCAGGAGAGCAAGTTCCAACATTTGGTGCCCACCGTTCGTGCTACGAAAACACCACCAGCGATGGCACCCAAGAGAGCTACCTCGAAGGCTGATGAGGCTGCGAAGGCAGCAGTGCTGGCCGAGAAAAAGGGCAAGGCCCTTGTCGACACGACCCACCAAGAGGCCTGCGAAGACGACGCAAACAGCAAGAGGCAGCGCAACGAACAACCCACTACCGAAGGCAGTCTCCGCACCTGCAGCTCTGGAGGACAACCGCAACTTCCCCCAGGCTTCGCTCCACCAGAGGGCACGGACGCCACCGAGGACGGCGAAGTCATCGGCGTTTCGGGCGAAGAGCAGCTACAGCTGCGCGCCTTGCGCATCAAGAACCGCAACCTCCTGAAGTAAAAAGAGATCCTCGAGGCCAAGCACCAACGTGTGTCTGCACAAGCCAAGGTGCGACAGATGATACGCGATGAAGAGCAGAAGGCTCAGGAGCTTGAACAAGAGATCGCGCTCATGCAGAGCGAAGGCCAACTCGGCCTGCAAAACGGCCCACCCCTCCAACAGCGCGCACAAATCGAAGACCTGTTCATCCCTCAGCGCGGACACACCATCCCTCGCGCCACGGCATTCCAAGGCGTCAACTACCTTGATGAGCGAAGTCCCCTGGCACCTCATCTGCAAGTAACACCATGGCCCGCCAACTTCAGGGTAGGGACCTATCCCAAGTACAACGGCAGCACTGACCCAGCACAGTACATCATGAGCTATCATGTCGCCGTTGCATCATCCGGAGGGGACGACGCCATGATGGCCAAGTCATTCATCATTGCCCTCAAAGGCCCAGCCCTCACCTGGTACACCAGGTTGCCCCCATTGTCCATCGACTCCTGGAGAAGTCTCGGGGACAAATTCTTGCTCAACTTCCAAGGGTACCGCCTAGACACCGACGCCTTGGCTGAACTCTCACTCTGCAAGCAGCTAGAAAGAGAGACTTTGCAGGAGTACTACCGCAAGTTTCTGACCCTCAAGTCACAACTGCCTTCGGTCGATGACCAGATCGCCATCCACTACGCCATTAGTGGCCTTCGGGCCGGCGTCCTTTACAGCCACTGCATTCGGGACCCGCCCAGAAACCTCCAGGAGTTGTATCAGCTGTTCAAAAAATACGCTAGATCCGAAGAGCTCCACCAGCACAAAGTCGAGTCTCAGAGGAAACCCAAAGACCCTCCGCAGTCCAGCCGCACATGGACAAGGCCGTCGCAGGCAGACTCCGGTCGGGACGGCCGCAATCAGCAGCAGGTGCACAACATCGCCAACCAGCACCCCGCTGGTGAGGCCCCTCGCCGCCAGGAGTATCCCCCCCAGGGCCGTGGAAACGGAACTTGTGGTCAAGGTCGGGGACGTGCGCAGCAGCCGCGCAGATTTTACTGCCTGTTCCACAGCGAAGACTGCGTGCATCCTACAAGAGAATGCCCAGAGACGAAGGCCACCAGAGACAGGATGGCATGGGCGCAACCAGCCGACAACCCTAGAGTTGTCACGCACACATATCAGCAACCCCCTCAGCCATACAACCACGGCCCCGCTCCGCTTCCACCGCACCACGCATACCAACACCACCAGGAGGTACAAATCGTACCTCCCCCACCCCACTTCCACACCACCAACAGCAAAACCTCCACCACCCCACCACCCCCAAGCCCCAAAGCAAGAGGACTTCGCCGATCAGCCTTATCGCGGAGTCATTCATATGATCACCGGGGGGTCCAGCGCTGACTTCGACACAAAGCGGCAGAAGAGGGACCATTACCGCAGCATCAACCACGTCACCATCACCGGTCCAGTCGTGCAGACAAAGTGGTCCCATGTGCCATTGACCTTCGACGCCCGAGACGTCGATCTACGCAGCGCACCGCACATCGACGCCATGGTTATCAACTGCAGCGTGGCAGGCTGGGACCTGCACAAAGTCTTAGTCGACAATGGCAGCCAGGCGGATATCATTTTCCTCCATGCTTTTGATCGCATGGGCATAAGCCACAGCCTGCTCAAGCCTTCGGACAACCCCCTGTACGGCTTCGGCGGCAAGGGCACCATTCCTGTCGGCAAAATAGAATTACCTCTCTCCTTCGGTGTAGCACCCTATGCCCGAAGTGAGCAAGTCACGTTCGACATCGTCGACATGGTGTACTCGTACAACGACATAATGGGCCGGGGCTCCATCAACAAGTTTGAGGCAGCTATTCACGGACTTTACCTGTGCATGAAGATCCCAGGTCCGCAAGGCGCCATCACAGTCTACGCCAACCAGCAGGTTGCGCGTAACATAGAACGAGACTTCGTTCCTGGACAAAGAAACATACACTGCCTCACGGCACAGCGCGAGGTCCCCGGGTCTGCCAGCCCAACCGCTAAAGAACATGACAAAGCACAGCTGCAGAGCAACGACGGGACCAAGACTGTTCCCCTCGACCAGGCAACGCCCAAGCAGATGGTTACCATCAGCGAAGACCTCACTTCGCATGACGAGGAGAGACTCCTCTGCTGTCTGTCCAAGAATAAAGACGTCTTCGCCTGGTCCGCCCTCGACCTGGTCGGAGTCAGTCACTCCATCATCGAGCACAGCTTAGGAATTGACCCTTCGGTGAGGCCGAAGAAACAGCGGCTACGTAAGATGTCTGAAGAGAAGATGGAAGCCGCCAAGGCCGAGGTACATCGCCTGTTTGAGGGCAAATTTATCGAGCCAATTGCCTACCCTACATGGCTCGCCAACATAGTGATGGTGCAGAAGAAGAGCGGCAAATGGCGGATGTGCATCGATTTTACCAGTCTTAACAAGGCCTGCCCCAAGGACAACTTCCGGCTGCCTCGGATCGACAAAATTGTCGATAGTGCGGCCGGGTGCGAAGTCATGTCACTTCTTGACTGCTTCTCCGGCTACCATCAAATATATATGAAGGAGGAAGACAAGGCAAGCACCAGCTTCATAACACCCTTCAGGACGTATTGCTTCATCAGAATTGATGAAGACATCCACACTACTGATGCATCTATACCAATACAAGTACCAATTTCTGGTCCCATTACTCGCGCTCGTGCTCGTCAACTCAACCATCAGGTGATTACACTCTTGAGTTCATGTCCATCATATTTAGACCATGGAGACCCGTGCACTCTTGTTTTGCTTAGGAATCAGGGAGAAGACCGAAAGGGAAAAGGATTTGAACATGCTGGATTCGGACTGCAGAAGAACACCAACTTGTGACGGTCACCACGGTCAGATGCGGGCTCGGATTGGAATGTTCAAGCACAACATGGAAAGCTTATCAAGTCTACTTTCATATGGATCCGGAATTATAGTCATATCTGTTCTGAGGCCGCCGTAATCATTGTTTTCTTACCGAGACATTTCCTGCCTTTTCTGCCCATGGTGCTGCGTCACCCTATTTTGGCCCAATGGGTCGTGTATCAAGTTAGGTCCATTAGGGACGCATCCTAGGGTTGCAGCACGACCCCAATACCCTTGTGGTCGTCCTCCCATGTTTATAAACCCCCTAGCCGCCACCAAGAACAGCGGGTTTTGTTTAGATCAAGTTTAGCTCTCGCTACTTGCTTGCAAGCGCGCGTGCTAGTTCAGCCGCCCGTCTTCTTGTCTTCGGAACCCCACCATATTGGAGTTTGATTTTTAAACCTACATTTAGATCTGGTAATTCAGTACTTGTTCTACTTGTTCTTGCTAGTTCTTCGATTGCTTACAGGACGAGTGCCCTAGTGGCCAGGGTGTCACGCTCCACAAGATCGTGACAGCCATAGGAGGTGGTGTATCGGTTGCTAAGGCGCAGCGTCTTTGGAAGGCTGTAGTCGGGCCGTGAACGTCGTCTCCTCCCCCAATCGAGTTATTCCACACCCTCTCATCGAAAGATCGGGCAATCACCCAACGGGTGCACATCAGTTGGTAATCAGAGCAAGGTTTATCGGTGAGAGATTTACTTTTCTTCGCTGTTTTCTTATCTCCTATAGTCCAGAAAAAGCCAAAAAATAGTAGATTAGTTTTACCGCAATCCTATAAACCATTGAGCATTTACTAGTACTACTTAGTTAGGGCTTGTTGAGTTTTTGGTTGCATCGGTTGTGTCGAGTTGCTGGTCTTAGTTTATTCCTTTAGAGTTTTGAGTTCTACCACGTTTTGGTCACCACGAGATCCACCATCACCAAAAACATCTCTGGTTCGTTTTTGCCACCACGGATACATATCATATCCGATTTGGAAGTTTAAATACAATCTGGAAAGCTTATCTTATCTTCTTTCCAACGGATCTGACCTTATCTCAAAATTCGTTCTGAGCGCTCCGCAATCATCGTAGAGATTTCTGCACTTTCTATATTAACAAGATTTGTTAAATCTGATTTAAAGGGGCTGTTAGCAATATCTTTATTGTTTGGGTTGTCATAGTGAAAAAAAAGGGTTTAGGCCCCTGCAAAAAAAACAGAAGAAGAAGAAAAAAAAAAGAATAGAAAAGAAAAAAAAAGGGAAAAGAAGAAGAAGGGGGCTGAATCTCTAAATCTGTTGTTTCTCTTTGTGCTGTGCTAGTTGTTCTTTTTCAGTGACTACCTTTGTGCCTAGGCTCACGTCTCTAGCCTGGTTTAGCCTAGGACCAGCACAGTACCACCGTTGAACGATTATTCAGCTTGCTTTTGTAACTAACGTGGTACTAGTGTATTCC
The DNA here is from genome assembly GCA_029449295.1 of Zea luxurians. Lineage (NCBI taxonomy): Eukaryota > Viridiplantae > Streptophyta > Magnoliopsida > Poales > Poaceae > Zea > Zea luxurians. The sequence goes on along the minus strand of JAOPSE010000014.1, from coordinate 4,957,331 downwards.
TTGCTTCAGCCCACCTACAACTCTACATATTTCGACTACAGTTTGACAGGTCGTGTTGCTGCGGCACCGATACACTTATTCCACGGTTGCAGACTTATTGGTTGCTGACCCCTCCTGTTGTGCAAGGTAAGAATTGGTAAGAGCTTGTGTGGCAGGTTGAGAGTGAGCGCCTTGCAGTAGCTAGATCCTAATAGTTGTAGAGTTTTCATTCCTTCACGTTTTTTTTTTCTTGTTGCCTCTGTTCGTCTAACCATGGCAGGATTGGAGGTTGATGATGCTTCTCGTAATATGCCACACTCTCCTCGCACCAAGGGTATCATACAACACTTTGTAAGGCTGGTGAAGACGCACACGGAAGGTCTTGATAATGACATGCAGGTGACGAATGAAAAGATGGGGCAATTGGAGGCCACACAGATCGACACAAACACCAAACTTGCAAATGTGGAAATGACAGTTGCTCATATTGACAAGAGCCTTGTCGCACTCTTGAGGCGGTTTGATGAGATGCATGCTAATATCAATGGTGGGCGTGATGAGGGCGCCGAAGGTAACTGGGATGACTATGTTGCTGATACTGAACAAGATGACCAAGAAGCACCTAATCGCCGGCGACTACGTACTAACCGTAGAGGTATGGGTGGTTTTCGCCGACATGAGGTACATGGTAATGATGATGCTTTTAGTAAGGTTAAATTTAAAATACCTCCTTTTGATGGTAAATATGACCCTGATGCTTACATTACTTGGGAGATTGCGGTTGATCAAAAGTTTGCATGCCATGAATTTCCTGAGAATGCGCGGGTTAGAGCTGCTACTAGTGAGTTTACTGATTTTGCTTCTGTTTGGTGGATAGAACATGGTAAGAAGAATCCTAATAACATGCCACAAACTTGGGATGCGTTGAAACGGGTCATGCGGGCTAGATTTGTTCCTTCTTATTATGCACGTGATATGTTACACAAGTTGCAACAATTGAGACAGGGTACTAAAAGTGTAGAAGAATATTATCAGGAATTACAAATGGGTATGCTGCGTTGTAACATAGAGGAGGGTGAGGAATCTGCTATGGCTAGATTTTTGGGCGGGTTAAATAGGGAAATTCAGGACATCCTTGCTTATAAAGATTATGCTAATGTAACCCGATTGTTTCATCTTGCTTGCAAAGCTGAAAGGGAAGTGCAGGGACGACGTGCTAGTGCAAGGTCTAATGTTTCTGCAGGAAAATCTACACCATGGCAACAGCGCACGACTACGTCCATGACCGGCCGTACACCAGCACCAACTCCCTCGCCAAGTCGACCAGCACCCCCGCCTTCCTCCAGCGACAAACCACGTGCATCTTCCACAAATTCAGCAACCAAATCTGCCCAGAAACCCGCAGGTAGTGCCTCTTCAGTAGCTTCCACAGGTAGAACAAGAGATGTTCTGTGTTATCGATGCAAGGGCTATGGACACGTGCAGCGTGATTGTCCTAATCAGCGTGTTTTGGTGGTAAAAGACGATGGTGGGTATTCCTCTGCTAGTGATTTGGATGAAGCTACACTTGCTTTGCTTGCGGCTGATGATGCAGGCACTAAGGAACCACCCGAAGAACAGATTGGTGCAGATGATGCAGAGCATTATGAGAGCCTCATTGTACAGCGTGTGCTTAGTGCACAAATGGAGAAGGCAGAGCAGAATCAGCGACATACATTGTTTCAAACAAAGTGTGTCATTAAGGAGCGTTCATGTCGTTTGATCATTGATGGAGGTAGCTGCAACAACTTGGCTAGCAGCAACATGGTGGAGAAGCTTGCACTTACGACCAAACCGCACCCGCATCCATATCACATTCAATGGCTTAACAATAGTGGTAAGGTCAAGGTAACCAAGCTGGTACGAATTAATTTTGCTATTGGTTCATATCGTGATGTTGTTGACTGTGATGTTGTGCCTATGGATGCTTGTAATATTCTGCTAGGTAGACCATGGCAATTTGATTCAGATTGTATGCATCATGGTAGATCAAATCAATATTCTCTCATACACCATGATAAGAAAATTATTTTGCTTCCCATGTCTCCTGAGGCTATTGTGCGTGATGATGTTGCTAAAGCTACCAAAGCTAAAACTGAGAACAACAAGAATATTAAAGCTGTTGGTAATAACAAAGATGGGATAAAATTGAAAGGACATTGCTTGCTTGCAACAAAAACTGATGTTAATGAATTATTTGCTTCCACTACTGTTGCCTACGCCTTGGTATGCAAGGATGCTTTGATTTCAATTCAAGATATGCAGCATTCTTTGCCTCCTGTTATTACTAACATTTTGCAGGAGTATTCTGATGTATTTCCAAGTGAGATACCAGAGGGGCTGCCACCTATACGAGGGATTGAGCACCAAATTGATCTTATTCCTGGTGCATCTTTGCCAAATCGTGCGCCATATAGGACAAATCCAGAGGAAACAAAAGAAATTCAGCGACAAGTGCAAGAACTACTCGACAAAGGTTACGTGCGTGAGTCTCTTAGTCCGTGTGCTGTTCCGGTTATTTTAGTGCCTAAAAAAGATGGAACATGGCGTATGTGTGTTGATTGTAGGGCTATTAATAATATCACGATACGGTATCGACACCCTATTCCACGTTTAGATGATATGCTTGATGAATTGAGTGGTGCCATCGTCTTTTCTAAAGTTGATTTGCGTAGTGGGTACCACCAGATTCGTATGAAATTGGGAGATGAATGGAAAACTGCTTTCAAAACTAAGTTCGGATTGTATGAGTGGTTAGTCATGCCTTTTGGGTTAACTAATGCACCTAGCACTTTCATGAGATTAATGAACGAGGTTTTGCGTGCCTTCATTGGAAAATTTGTGGTAGTATACTTTGATGACATATTGATCTACAGCAAATCTATGGATGAACATGTTGATCACATGCGTGCTGTTTTTAATGCTTTACGAGATGCACGTTTATTTGGTAACCTTGAGAAGTGCACATTTTGCACCGATCGAGTTTCGTTTCTTGGTTATGTTGTGACTCCACAGGGAATTGAGGTTGATCAAGCCAAGGTAGAAGCGATACATGGATGGCCTATGCCAAAGACTATCACACAGGTGCGGAGTTTCCTAGGACTTGCTGGCTTCTATCGCCGTTTTGTGAAGGACTTTAGCACCATTGCTGCACCTTTGAATGAGCTTACAAAGAAGGGAGTGCATTTTAGTTGGGGCAAAGTACAAGAGCACGCTTTCAACGTGCTGAAAGATAAGTTGACACATGCACCTCTCCTCCAACTTCCTGATTTTAATAAGACTTTTGAGCTTGAATGTGATGCTAGTGGAATTGGATTGGGTGGTGTTTTGTTACAAGAAGGCAAACCTGTTGCATATTTTAGTGAAAAATTGAGTGGGTCTGTTCTAAATTATTCTACTTATGATAAGGAATTATATGCTCTTGTGCGAACATTAGAAACATGGCAGCATTATTTGTGGCCCAAAGAGTTTGTTATTCATTCTGATCATGAATCTTTGAAACATATTCGTAGTCAAGGAAAACTGAACCGTAGACATGCTAAGTGGGTTGAATTTATCGAATCGTTTCCTTATGTTATTAAGCACAAGAAAGGAAAAGAGAATATCATTGCTGACGCTTTGTCTAGGAGATATACTTTGCTGAATCAACTTGACTACAAAATCTTTGGATTAGAGACGATTAAAGACCAATATGTTCATGATGCTGATTTTAAAGATGTGTTGCTGCATTGTAAAGATGGGAAAGGATGGAACAAATATATCGTTAGTGATGGGTTTGTGTTTAGAGCTAACAAGCTATGCATTCCAGCTAGCTCCGTTCGTTTGTTGTTGTTACAGGAAGCACATGGAGGTGGCTTAATGGGACATTTTGGAGCAAAGAAAACGGAGGACATACTTGCTGGTCATTTCTTTTGGCCCAAGATGAGAAGAGATGTGGTGAGATTGGTTGCTCGTTGCATGACATGTCAAAAGGCGAAGTCACGGTTAAATCCACACGATTTAAAGCCCTACTTGGGAGAGGAAGTTGAGCTTGAGTCGAGGACGACTCAAATGCAAGAAGGAGAGAATGATGAAGACATCCACACTACTGATGCATCTATACCAATACAAGTACCAATTTCTGGTCCCATTACTCGCGCTCGTGCTCGTCAACTCAACCATCAGGTGATTACACTCTTGAGTTCATGTCCATCATATTTAGACCATGGAGACCCGTGCACTCTTGTTTTGCTTAGGAATCAGGGAGAAGACCGAAAGGGAAAAGGATTTGAACATGCTGGATTCGGACTGCAGAAGAACACCAACTTGTGACGGTCACCACGGTCAGATGCGGGCTCGGATTGGAATGTTCAAGCACAACATGGAAAGCTTATCAAGTCTACTTTCATATGGATCCGGAATTATAGTCATATCTGTTCTGAGGCCGCCGTAATCATTGTTTTCTTACCGAGACATTTCCTGCCTTTTCTGCCCATGGTGCTGCGTCACCCTATTTTGGCCCAATGGGTCGTGTATCAAGTTAGGTCCATTAGGTACGCATCCTAGGGTTGCAGCACGACCCCAATACCCTTGTGGTCGTCCTCCCATGTTTATAAACCCCCTAGCCGCCACCAAGAACAGCGGGTTTTGTTTAGATCAAGTTTAGCTCTCGCTACTTGCTTGCAAGCGCGCGTGCTAGTTCAGCCGCCCGTCTTCTTGTCTTCGGAACCCCACCATATTGGAGTTTGATTTTTAAACCTACATTTAGATCTGGTAATTCAGTACTTGTTCTACTTGTTCTTGCTAGTTCTTCGATTGCTTGCAGGACGAGTGCCCTAGTGGCCAGGGTGTCACGCTCCACAAGATCGTGACAGCCATAGGAGGTGGTGTATCGGTTGCTAAGGCGCAGCGTCTTTGGAAGGCTGTAGTCGGGCCGTGAACGTCGTCTCCTCCCCCAATCGAGTTATTCCACACCCTCTCATCGAAAGATCGGGCAATCACCCAACGGGTGCACATCAAGAATGTCGGAAGGACTTAAGAACGCCGGGTCCACTTTCTCTCGACTCACCAAAACGGTGCTCGAGAGCCAAGTCGGCAGAAATATATTCACATATGTGGACGACATCGTCGTCGCCGGCAAAAGCAAGGAAGACCACCTGGCTGACCTCACCGAAACGTTTGCGAACATGCGGGACGCACGACTTCGCCTGAACCCCGAAAAGTGCGTCTTCGGCGTTCGCCAGGGGAAAATCTTGGGCTACATGGTGTCACACCGCGGGATTGAGGCCAAACCAACCAAAATCCAGGCTATCATCAATATGACGCCCCCACAGTCAGCTAGAGACGTACAACGACTGACAGGCAGATTGGCCGCCCTCAACAGATTCATCTCCAAATCCGCAGAGCGAAGCCTCCCTTTCCTCAAAACACTCCGCGGTGCAAAAGACTTCGCATGGGGACCAGAGCAGGCGGCGGCCTTCGCTTCATTAAAGCAGTACATGTCGGAATTGGCGATCCGTACAAGCCCCGACCCTTCGCTACCCCTGTTGCTCTATGTCGCGGCTTCGCCACATGCGGTCAGCGCAGCACTGGTTCAAGAGCAGACCAGAGAGGGCACGATCAGGCAATGTCCAGTCTATTACGTCTCTGAAGTGCTCACGACATCAAAATGTAATATGACGGAACTAGAAAAGATCGCCTATGCAGTCGTTATGGCCTCGCGCAAATTGCGCCATTATTTCGAAGCATTCAAGGTCCGGGTCACCTCAGATAGGGGACTCGGCGAATTGTTCAGAAACCCGGAGGCATCAGTCCGGATTGCCAAATGGGCAGCCGAACTCTCCGGCTACCACATCACATTTGAACCCAGGACAGCCATCAAGTCACAAGTCCTAGCAGACTTCGTAGTCGACTGGACTGGGCCAATAACACAGCCGGACCCGTCCACAGAGAAGGTATGGACAATCCATTGCGACGGTGCATGGTGCCATGCGGGGGCAGGCGTCGCTGCAGTCATTACTTCACCCACAGGGGTCAAGCACAGATACGCAACACGCCTTAGCTTTGCTTTGGAGTCTGACAGATGCACTAACAATATAGCAGAATACGAAGCTGTCACCCTTGGCCTTCGCAAGCTAAGGGCACTCGGTGTCACCACCTGCATCATCAAAACAGACTCCAAGGTGGTCGCCGGCCAAGTCGAGAAAGACTACGCAGTGAAGGACCCCGCACTTATGCAGTACCTCGCGGCTATCCGTAGTCTCGAGAGGCAATTCAAAGGCTTCACCTTGCAGCATGTGGACCGAGCCAAGAATGAGGAGGCCGACGCATTGGCCAAGGCAGCCGCCAGAGGCGAGGCCCTGCCCTCCGATGTATTCTACCATGTCATCGGCACGCCAGCCGTCCACAGCCCAGAGGGGCTCCAAATAACCAATGACAGCGAGGGCAACCGCATAGTCAACCTTATCATGACCAAAGACTGGCGGGCACCAATAACCCTGTTCCTGCAGGGGTACTATCATCCAACCGACATCAATGAGGCCAAGCGCCTCAAACATCAAAGCTAGGACTTCGCACTAATTGAAGGCCAGCTTTACAAGAAGGGGGTCAGTCAACCCATGCTTAAATGTGTCACCGAGACCGAAGGCGTCCAAATTCTGCGCGAAGTCCACAACGGGACTTGTGGCTCTCACGCAGGGCCTAGGGCCCTAGCCGCAAAGGTAATTCGTCAAGGTTTCTACTGGCCCGCCATGATTTGCGCCGCAAATCGGGTCACAAGGTCCTGCGAAGCTTGCCAGAAATTTTCTCCACGCTCGGGACGCCCTTCGCAACTCACGAAGCTAATCGTCCACACGTGGCCTCTTCAGCGCTGGGGCCTGGACATTGTAGAGCCCCTGCCCACGGCCCAGGGGAACCTCAAGTTCACCTTCGTCGCTGTCGAGTACTTTACCAAATGGATCGAGGCGAAGGCTGTATCCACAATAACATCAAAGACTGCCCAGAAATTCTTCTGGCAAAACATTGTTTGCCGCTTCGGAGTCCCGTCCGAACTCACAGTTGACAATGGCAAGCAATTTGACAGCCAAGACTTCAAGGATTTCTGCTTCTCCATTGGCACCAAGCTTGCCTTCGCCTCAGTGTACCACCCACAATCCAACGGAGTTGTGGAACGCGCAAATGGCAAAATTTTCACAGCCGTCAAGAAGATGCTCCTCGACGACAAAAAGGGCAAGTGGGCCGACCTGTTACCTGAAGTGGTCTGGGCACTGAACACGACTGAGTGTAGGGCGACTGGGTTCACCCCTTTCCGCCTTCTATACAGATCAGAGGCCATGACCCCGCAAGAAATAAAACATGGGTCACCATGGACAGTCCCGTCAGCCGTCCCCGACGTGGACGAACCTACTTCGAAGGACCTCATCGATGGAGACCGTGTCTTCGCCCTACAGGCTCTAAACAAATACCAAGCTCAAACAAAAGCATGGCGCGACCACACAGTCATCCCGAGGGAATTCAGCGAAGGAGACCTCGTACTCGTCCGAACAGCATGGACAGAGTCCCGGGGCAAGTTGGAGCCCAAGTGGGAGGGCCCTATCATCGTCAAGACGAAGGCGTCCCCCAGTGCGTACAGGCTCACAATGCCATCCGGCGAAGACTTAGAGCATTCTTGGAACATTGATAATCTCCGCAAATTTTTTGTTTGACTCCTCAGGGTCAGCCCGCCCTTGTAATTCGCAAAACAATCTTATTCCGGCCCGCACTCTTTTCCTCCCGGGGGGTGAGGTTTTTAATGAGGCGCCATGTAATATACACGCAAAAAATCCCCCGCAAAAATTACGTTGAAAAAGACCGCATCAACGGTCTTCGGCATTCGACCAATACAAAAGTCATCGCGAGGGGCAGCGCTGGCTACCCTCGTGTGCGACAATCCGCACAAAAGTCGCCTAAGGGTGCAGCCGGACTAGCACAACAAGTGCGTACAATCGAAGTCTTCATCAAAAGACTCCGCGCAAAAGTCGCCTAAGGGTGCAGCCGGACTAGCACAACAAGTGCGTACAATCGAAGTCTTCATCAAAAGACTATCCACGCAAAAGTCGCCTAAGGGTGCAGCCGGACTAGCACAACAAGTGCGTACAATCGAAGTCTTCTTCAAAAAGACTATCCGTGCAAAAGTCGCCTAAGGGTGCAGCCGGACTAGCACAACAAGTGCACAAAACCAAAGTCTTCTTCAAAAGGCCATCCGTGCAAAAGTCGCCTAAGGGTGCAGCCGGACTAGCACAACGAGTGCGCAAAATCGAAGGCGCATTACATCAGTGCAAAAGTCTACATCGAGAAACTGTCCACGCTAAGACCGACTACAGGCGCAGCCGGACCGACATAATAAACGTGCTAGACCAAGTGTGCAATGCCCCTATGAACATAGCCAGATGCGCGAAGGCACACAGCCTCATCATACAAACCATAGTTACACACGTACAGCGAGGGCATGACACCTTACATTGGTTCAACCTTCGGAATGATTCCCATCTCCCTATAGTTAAATAGCATTATCCTCAGCTCCTCACCCTCAAAAAGACTTCGCAACTCCCCCTCACCTATACTCGCCCCAACCGGCGAGGACAACAATTCCCGTTTGCCAGCCCCGCCCACACGAAGCCGACCACCATCCACCTCACTCACTCTACGCTTCGCCACCGCTCTTCGCCGCCTACGCCCAGCACTCGGACCAGGCAAAACTTCAGCACCTGTAACACGTGGAGAAGCCTCCGTCGCAGCCACATCCAAGGCCGCAAAATAATCCAAGTCCTCATCCGAAGACTCTTCCGTCCACACAACCGAACTCCCAGAGTCACCAAACTCAGAAAACTTAAACGTAGACTCATCCGATTCATTTCCAGCGACCACGGTCGAAGCCTCCACAAAATTAGCAGTAGCGGTTGCGTGCGCAGGCCCAAAATCCTGAACCTGCGCAGCAACCAAGGTTCAGTCACATAGACAAAATTCACTAACTACCCCACACCCGCTAAGCCACCTGCGAAGACCCAGCCGCCGCCATGGGATCCTCTGCTGCCACCTCCGTCGCCGCCTTCGGGGGATCCTCCGCCATCGGCGCAGGGGCAGCAAGGGAGCCTTCACCGGTTTCCGGGGGCGGTGCCGGGTCGACCTCAGCCTCGGGCACCACCGGGTTGACCTCCGCTTCGGGCTGCGCACTGTTCAGATGTCCGAAGTCCTCCACGTCTTCGGCACGCGCCATCTACAACACAGCACACCTATTCAGCAAACCCACGTATACCCACATTCAATAACACAACACCAAAAACAAACTTTACCTGATCCCTCGCCCGGTCAGACCGCTCCCTAACCGCCTCCCGACCGTGGGTGCCCCACATCCGGTTGAAGAGGGCCCCCGCGGAGTCCTTCACCACAGGGTCTTCGACCTTAAAAATCTCGCGCCCAAAGTCTTCATCGGATCGATCGAAGCCCTCATAGTGACTGCACCCCTCGCGGGACAGCGCATTCATGGCCCCCTCGCAGGTGACGAGGGAGGCAAAGGACATGAAGCCGTCCACGATGGTCGGGAGCGCCAGCAATTCCTCTTGCAGCCACGATTTAAATGTAAAGTCTTTATAAGAAAATAATAATAAATTAAAACTATTTTCCAAAAAGTTAAATACATGTTAAATATAAAAATTTGGCTATGTGTTTGAATTATTTTCTTGAATAATTATTATGGTAAAACATGTTAATGAATTATTCCTACAGAATTATATGTATTGTTTGAATCATTTGCTTAAATGGATAAAATAATTAATAAAAAATGCTTTCCGTTCATGTTCAGTTTTGTTTGTTGCAATTTATGCTTGAAATAGAAAATTTAACTTAATTCTAAATTAGACTTGAATTTTAAATTTAAAATAGAAAGCAGAAATTAGAAAAAGAAAAAGGTAGTGCTAGAGCATAGAAGCCCTTGTCTAATTATTGGTCACGTGTTCTCAGTTGCTATACACAGTTGAAAACAAGGCAACACAATGTTAAAAAGATAACTAACCTTTGTCTTCAAACAGTTATCCCTTCGGAATAACTTTTTCGAAGACAAAAGTTGGGGTTTTAATCAAATAAATCATACATCAATATATAAATGAATATATAGGGAATCTAAAGAAGTCAAACATGTTAACTCATCTCAGATATTTCAATATCTCATTTCTCCCCTTTCATATGATAAATTTACAATCATACCTTCGGTTCTACAAAGTGAGTTAGAATGAAAGTGCTCTAGGGAAGAGATTGCACGAGGCAATTATCTAGTCCACCAAAAGGTACTTTATGCAGGACACTGTTCATTTATTTATAGGCAATATTGACTTTTGCCTATGATATCTTAGGCACGTAATCGTGAACACCTTCTCCTAGCACTGTTCACCTTCATTTCCATATGCTATTGTGACGAAGCTTAACATCTTCATCTTTGTCCTCATCCTACTCCAAAGGTATTCGATACCGAAGCTCCTGCAATACTTAAAACATACTAACAACCAATAGTTAAGTGTGTTTTTGAGGACCTTCGAAAGACGAAGGCACCCAACAATAGCCCCTCGCAGTATTAGTTTGTTTCTTTGTAACAAACTCAGATTGTAAAATGAACAGAGGCCTTATGCCGAAGGTCCAAAAAATATCTTCCCGTCGCTAATATAGCGAAACATTCTGAGTTGTGGGGGCCACTTTGGAGTGGTTTTTTGTGTATAATTATGACGGTCATCATAAAATATTTATCATGTTGTTGAGCTGTGCTATTGCTTTTTGAGCCATTGAATTGCATTTGTTTTTAGCTTCAGTTGCACCTTTAGCCTAAACCGAGATGGCCGAAGGTAAAAAGAGTGAGGATCTTGCTCTGGCTGGCTTTTACGAAGCCATGGAAAGGACCAATGCTGAGAAGATAACCAATGAGATTATTGCTGGGTTGTCTAAAGATTCTGAGGACAGTGAGGATTTTGATGTTGACAATGGTAACGATGATGCTAAAGATCGGTCGTGGAGGCCAAGCCACGTGAACTTCGGAAAATCTACCATGAAGAAAGGGCACATTGAGGCCATGAAGGGTAGGTATTTTCATGATGTATCTGTAGTGAGGGCTGAAGGGGAGAACTCTATCCCACTCCCAGAAAAAGATGAAGTGATGGTTTTTTGAAGCTTTATGAAGATTGGTTTATGCTTTCAACTGCATAAGATGTTGGTCGAGGTGCTTAAAAGATTTGATATATACCTTCATCAGCTTACCCACGAAGCTTTGGTTATGTCACACCCGGTTTTAGGGGCAAAACCGAATGTATAGCATATGCGTGCCAAGATTCATTTTCCTCACATATGTTGATGTCACAAGTGTAATTTATTAAAAGACAATGCAATAAAGATGCAAAGAGAGTAGAGTAACTTTATTACATCATCCAGATATAAGTGTCTTAAATAGTTTCATCATCAAAGTATAGCGGATAAAACATGGGCGATCTTCCACAGGAAGATGACTGGCGCATCGTTAGACTTAGTACTCATCAATATCTTTGGCAAAGTCTTCTTCATCACCCTCTGATCAAAATATTAGCAAGGGGTGAGCTCACTTATGGTCGGGGCTCAACAAGTGGGAGGAGTAATGCAAGTTTAACAAGGTGGGCTATGGATAAGAGGTAAGCATTTTAGTTGGTCAATATTTTATTAACAACGCCTATCTTACTAGTTGTAAGTGTATCCCAAAGTATCCCAATTAAACATAAGCATATCATTATATCAAAAACACTTAAGCAAACCATTTATAAATCATTGGATCATGATTTATTTTCCATCTTTAAGTTCAATTATCATGTGAGGGTCCATGTTGCTCTTAACCGTGAGCACGGCTGACATATCAGTTTTACACTCTACAGAGCTGGTACAACTTTACCCACAAGCCATGTATCCCCTCTAGCCTAGGTTGTACGGACTCGTAAATACTACCGAGGTGAATGGCTAGGGATCCATTATGAGGCTTTCATAAAATATCCTTAGTACAAAGTCACACGCTAAGGTTTTCAACGTTAGTATTGATGGCCCTCTAGGCAAGGTAACTTAGCCAAGACTACCACCCCATGTTAACATGAGCTACCACTATCGATGTCTAGTGTCCGACCACACACCTGGGGATACCCTCGTGATGCTTTTGGGTAGGACGGTGTTGCTGATCGTAGCTCGATGGTTCGTGCCAGAGCACAAGAGATTAAGAGAGACATGCGATTTTCTGTAGGTTTGGGCCGCTTTGAGAGGCGTAATACCCTACTTCCTGGGGTGGCTTGGTATGTGTGGTGTGTTACAAGTGGTGTCTTCTAAATGGAGAAGGGCTAATGAGATGAAAATGGTGGGGTTCCCCCTGGGCCTTATATACACGACCGTGGGGCACTCCCTACGTACACGGTGATCACATCCTTCTAGCATATCTCCTAGTTAATAGCAAACCAACTTAGCTTATCTTATGGAAAACCCACCAACTCCATCTCGATCTATCCCGACATTCGAGGGCGCCGAGCACGGGGAAAATAGATGGTTCCTTGAGATTGTACGTAATCCAACGGACGATCCAGGCACGAGCCTAATACCTTCTTGGGTCGGCCCATTTTACTTGCGGTTTTTATCCGGCCCATGATGAGACGACCCTAGGGGCCAACTAGTCTGTGGCCCCATGCAAGGGTCTTTCGTCTTCTAGTGGACCCAGGGGAAATCTGTCCCCCACAAGCCTCCAATCTTTGAGTCGATTTTGAAATAATCGACTCAAAGGTTCCTGGTCCTGCCTGTGGGTTTTAGGGTTCGTTACATAGCTTGATTCGGTGTAGCCCCCGAGCTTTGAGTGGATTTTAGAAATAATACATTCGAAGGTCTTCATTTTTATGCTTTTAAAATCAGCATTTTATCTTCAGGGTATTGTGGTGCACCCATTGGGTGTAGCCCCGAGCTTTGAGTGGATTTTAGAAATAATCCATTCAAAGGTCTTCGTTTTTATACTTTTGAAATCAGCATTTTGTCTTCAGGGTATTGTGAGAATATTGGGTGCACCGAAGGTGCACCCAATGGGTGTAGCCCCTGAGCTTTGAGTGGATTTTAGAAATAATCCATTAAAGGTCTTCGTTTTTATACTTTTGAAATCAGCATTTTGTCTTCAGGGTATTGTGAGTATATTGGGACCCAATGGGTGTAGCCCCCAAGCTTTGAGTGGATTTTAGAAATGTAATATCTATAAGACCCCATCTATTAGATCAATTGCACCCAAAAATCTGATAATCACTATGGCACAGTTAGGCTAAACTAATGTGACCTAATAGGTTACCTAGTTTGTTTAATCTACACCTTTCAAACTAATGAATTATTGAGTAGTCTTACTATTGCCCTACCTAGTTTTGTGACTAATGATACTTATGATTCATTACCATGTGTGGCGGAACCGCCCAGATTATTCCAGCTTAAGTGCTCAAGTATCGCCTTAGGGGCAACAACACACTTAAATCAGAATAAGCTATCAGTCCGTCGGATCTAGTTCGATAAAACCACTTAGCAAGGATCGAGTACTTACTCACCCGAAGGTGAGACATAGAAAAATACAATAAAGCATGAAACCACAGATTAAGGAAGTACTTGAGTTATTACATAAATCGAAGTTCAACAATAAGAAACATTGTTTTTAGTGTAGCGGATATCAACTAACGATGTACTTGAGTTATTACATAAATTGGAGTTCAAAAATAAGAAACATTGTTTTTAGTGTAGCGGATATCAACTAACGATGATAAATGGGGAGTAAGGCGAAGCCTGGCCCACTACTCCTCCTGGTCCTCTCCTACTGAGGCCGCATCCCACTCGACTGTCCAACCTGGTGGCAGCGTGGCTGGCAAAGTCACACCATCAACCATTTCTTGCAAGAGACCTGTAAAATTATGCCACAAGCAAGGCTGAGTATACTAATGCTCAGCTAGACTTACCCAGTGTGAGGAGTCTACTCCTCTACCTCTAGACCATGAAGTTGTTTGGATGAGGTGTTTGGTTTGCCAAAAGAACTAGCTAAGTATAAGTCAAGTTTTACCTTTTTCAAGTTCTATAATATTCCTTAAGCAAGATTAGCATCCTTCTAATCATACAGGGTAACAATCATTTAATGCAATCAACTCTTTATCTCATTAAACCTCATTTCACTTCTTACTCGATGTAGCAGCATGGATCAAGTAGTCTCATTAGCTATGAGAAGCAGATGATTCGAATCGAGTTTTAACCTTGCAAGGTAAATCCAAACATACGACAGGTCAGGGCACTCCGTCCCCACACACATCAACTGTCCCATCGATTCCGCGTTCGTGGCCAGGGCCTACCGCCTTAGCATGCAATGCCCCATTGACCTCGGTTGTCGCCATGCAGTCACTGCACTTCCACCCACCATAGCTAGCATGGGAGACCACACATCTCAGGACAAGTGAGGAGGAATGTCCATGCCCGGCTTCACTAAGGTACTGGGCTTATCGGTTACCATATTTCCTGACATGTGTTTAGTACATTCAAACGCATGACACACGGTACCACACATTAATCCTTATTCCAATTCCGTCTCATAGACAGGGCATCCCCATGGATCCGTGTCCATAGACAACCATAATTCTATTATCAAAATGTTCCTAACCTCGCGCGAGTGCTAGAAAAATCACTCGACTTCTATCGAGATCCTTAATTAGCATAGCAGCTACTCGTCCTAGCATACTAGTATTCATCTCATAAAGGAACCTGAATTTATACAACTAGGGTTTCAAGAAATTCCTACACTTAAGTGTGTAGTACAAGACTACAAACAATAGTTGCAATAAAATAGCATATTAAAGATTATGTGTAAAACTGGGGCTTGCCTTCAGGTGCGGGTGCAGCGGGGAGTTTTGCAACAACAGGTTCGGGATCTGGCTCCTAGACTTCTTCTTGTTCAAGGTTACAATCTAACGAATGTAATGCATAAGATACATGTATGCTATGATATGCAAAATCTTATTAAAAATACATAGTGAGTCATATTAAGTTACTTAGCTAGCCATGAGAGCCTACATTTATTGAGTTCAACTCTTAGGAATTGGCATCTAGTGGCATTACTTAGGATTTAATGAAAGGTGGATTAACACTTAGATTATTTCCTTGTGGTCTTGTTGTGACTTAGGGAGGTTGCTGGTACTTTTTAACATAATTTGGTTAACCCTTGCTTTCTCTCCTTTTCCTTTTTCCTATTGAGCTTTTAATGGTGGTTTGAACTACAATTATGGTTTAGAGTTTTCTAAAAAATCCATAAAAATTACAGTATCTTCCTATTGACTAAATTAGGTTGTACTCAAAAATTGGGGTTCAAAAAGATTAGGTTCTGGTTTGGAAAAAAATAACAAAAACTAGAGCAAAAAGGGCATATTACAGTACACCTCCTATTTAGAAGTGGCTACTGTACTAATGGGTATTTTTCCTGGTATTTAGATGTAATAATATGGTCTTGTGCCAAATTTTACCAAGGGATACTTAGTGGGTGATTAGTTGTGATTTTCTAAAGTTCTGGAGCTAGAAGGTGCTCTTAACTAACTTCCTTTTTGAAAACGTCAAACAACAGATTTGGATTTTTTTCTAAATTTTCTTTGGACAAGAGCAATCATTTCTAAGGTTGGAAATTTTTCTCTGTAGGGAAAGGTTTCTATGATTTTCTAAAGTTTTCTCTATTTCTCTCATGGGGCAGGTGGCACTATATTTCATTCCTGAACTAGGACTTGTTTTATTTTTCTTTGGAGCTACAATACTTAAGTATTCTAAGAAAAATAGGGTGCTTGTTGTTTTTCATTTTATGTATTTTTTCATTTTCTAAGAGAATGGGCAGAAATATAAAACCATGGTTAACCTCTACTTAATTTTAGTGGACTAGGGTGTTCAACATTTTTATATGGGTCTACTATTTATTAGGCATCTACTCAAATTTTCTTAAGCATAGAAAAAAAAGTTTTACTATTTTCCCCTTCGTTTCCACACTTTAAACCATATCCTAAATTAAATCAAAACTTCCAGAAACAGTACTGGACTAGGGTGGTTTTCTATTTTTGCTCTAAAGTTCTCACTACACAGAGTCTAGAAAAATTGGTTTGACCAAATTTGGATAAATATATTTCAAGTTATGAAATTTTGAAGTTATCTGCGAAATTAGTAAATGATTTAATTGAAAAGAAAAAGGTAAAGCTGGTTTGCATTCGGGTCCCTGGCTTACTTTTCCCTTTTCTCCCACACATAAGCCCTCGGTGTACTATTCAACTGAGTCACTGACTTCGCGCATAACCCCCTGGCTTTATAACCTATCTAACCTGCTCTCCTTGCCTTCACTAGAACAATAGCATAGGGGGAAAACATGGTGGCACGTCTTACCGGTGGCGGTAGCGCTCCGATGAAATTGTCGGCGAGGTCGGGGAAGCTCTAGCGATCACGCCAAGGTGTCGCTAGCCGTCAATGGTGACCAAAATCGCTCTGGCCACGAACGCAGGCGGTGATGGTCGTCAATGGCGCCTGCTCCAGCCTATCCACGGCCATAGCGTTCAATTAAATAGCTCGGGGAGCTTCACTATGTGTTGTAGACGTTGTGTACGGAGTTAATCGAACAACGGATCACCTAATTGTCTTAGCCACGTGATGAGGACATCACTCCCATACAATGCACGACAGATAAATCTCCAGGTTCGTTCTTACCTAGTCAATTGTATTTTGGAACTTACACTTTGTGCCATGGATGTTTTGATGATTAGAAACATTTGAGAGGACCATCAAGGACTTAGGAAATGTCAAGATGTCAAGGAGGAGAAGCTAGGACGTTCACAACAAGAGAAAGCCAAGTCCGACTCAACTTGGGCTGTTGGGCCGTGTATCGTATTGGAGCCCATTAGGGGTACCTCGAGGAGTTTTGGACGCCCTTAACCTCTATTTTAACAGCAGCCGCCGCCACATTAGGGTTTTGGTTTTGCTTAGATCATATCTGTCATCGAATAGTATCGTCGTTCATCGATTTGTGAGACCTCACCTCATAATCAACACAGTTTTGATTGCATTCTTCCTGTTCTTGCTTGTGCTCTTGATTGCGCTTGCAGGGATAAGCCTTCGTGGTGAGGTCATTGTGTGTCATGGGTGATAACCAATGGATGGTGTAGTATTTGCGAGGATCCGTTCGCTCGGAGACTTGGATCATCAACTTCGAGATCTCCACCTAATAAAGTTATCGTACCTCACGAAAGATCTGGCCTTGCCTTCTATCAAGTGGTATCAGAAGAGGTGAGTAGCTCGGGACACGTAAGAAGGGAAGGGTAAGAGAGTATGATGCCCAAGCTGATAGGCATGACAAAGAGGTGGTGTCGCTGCGAGTGCAAGGGATGGCCTGAGGTGGTCGAGAGTCGAGATAGGGCATCATGGCCGGGGTGGCCAAGACTATGGTGCCATGTGAAGGTAGAGGTAGTGGAGGCAAGGGCATAGGGTTGGATAATACGGGTAAAGGAAGATGGGGTGAGGAAGCAGATGGGGTATAGGGGGTCGAAGTTGTCACATCGAGCAACTACATCACGAGTGGTAAGGTCACGTATGTGAGCCCACAGGATCAAACTCCATAGAGCAACAGTTGTCAGTGGTGCAACGACGGACCAAAAGAAGGTTCTAGATGATGTTGGAGGCAACAAGAATGATGTTGATGTACAACGGACCACGAAGGACAGTGTCACCTACTGAGGTGACAGGCAGAGTCGACCCATTATCGACAATGTCAGAGGAAGTGAAGGTGGGGCTATGGGGATGGGGTAAAGAGATAGCTCTAGGGTTGGGAGTGGTGCTAAATAAGGGGCCTAAGTCGGCAACCTAGTTGGTGGGAGGAGGAGGTAGCGAGGACAAGGGGTACAAGAAGAGAGCCAAGAAAGGGGGCCATATAAAGCCACTGGGAGGGGAGCTATGGCCGAGAGTGACGAGCATGCTGACGTCGAGCATGGCTGATGGAGGTGACGATGCCTTGATCGTTCGGGAAGCAATCGCAGCACTAGGGAACACATGCAGCCTAGTAGTGTGGCAGCCCACTTGAGGGTGGAGCTCGATGCGGTCACGGAGAACAGGGTTCATGAGTGGATCAAAGGTCATGAATGTGCCTTGGAGATGCTGGCCAACATGAATGGAGACGTGCATAGGGTAGGGATGCATAGGAACTGCCAATGATGGTGGGGCACCATAGGATGGCACCATTAGAAGAACCAGTTGAGGGGACATGGCAAAGGAGCCCCCATGGACAAGCCCATCCACATGAAGGGGTGCCCGGTCCAGGTGTTGGGGAGCGATAGCTACGCCGGAGCAGCGAGACTAGATAGAGCAGGGAGAGGCATGTCCGCCATGAAAGACCATGCTGCAAAGGGAAGGGGTAAGGGGTTGGTGCCTGTGTAGGGCGTCGGCGTGGCAGCACAGATGTGCGGCGTCGCTGGCATAGCAAGGTAGGAGGCCGCTGATGCAGCATGGAGGGCACAGGGGCCTACGCTCGTCGTGGTGTCTAGGGAAGGGGCCACAGTGGAACAGGGAGGTGCTGACGCAGGGAGGAAGCCTGCATCTAGGGAGATCACCACGGTCGTGAGATGAAGGAGGCGGTGATATACTGTAGGCAACGTCGGGTGCATAGAGAGGCACAGGCAAGGTGTTGCAGGGGAGGTGGACCATGAGGGAGAGGATGCCGCCGCCGTTGAGGCCACTACTGTGTAGGAGCCGGCCGTACCGGTCCTTATGCCATCGCTTGACCATCTTGTTGCCCGCATGGTAGGCCTACGACTTCGACATGCTAACTACGAGGCTTGTGCCGCCAATGTAGAGGGCAGAGTCAAAGCTGGGCGATGCGATCTGTGTCTTAGGGAGGCACGCAGGCAACGCAACTAGGTGAGGAAGTGTTACAGGTCATAATTATTTATTAGGGCTAACCCTAGAGGGTAGCTATATAGTGTTTATACATGGGCCACATGGGCCTAGCCACATGGGCCTAACCATATACTCTAACACACCCCCATAGTCTGAACTTCCGTCACAGCGGAGTTTAAAGACTGGACTCGAAAAGAAGAAGTACATCACACAATAGGATCCCCCCACAGACTCAACTAGCCACTACTGATGTTGAGGCTGGAGCAAAACTTGGTGAAGGTCGAGGACGGAAGACCCTTGGTCAAGATGTTGGCAAACTGGGAGGTGGTTGGGACGTGGAGGACCCGAACATCACCGACAGCGACCAGATCTCGGACGAAGTGTAGATTGATCTCCACATGCTTGGTCCGCTGGTGCTGCACCGAGTTGGTGGAGAGGTAGATGGCGCTGACTGTTGTCGCAGTAGACCAACATGCTCCTGGAGAGGGGACTATGGAGCTCGGCGAGGAGCTGCCAGAGCCACGTAGCCTCTGCCACGTCGTTGGCCACGGCACGGTACTCCACCTCGGCGCTCGAGCAAGAGACGACCGGCTGGCGCTTCGACGACCAGGACACCAGGTTACCGCGTAAGAAGATGGTGTAGCTAGAGGTGGAGCGCCAAGTGTCCGGGCACCTGGCCCAGTCAGCGTCTGTGTAGACGACCAGCTCGGACGAGATAGACCGATGAAGAAGCAGCCTGTAGTCGACGGTGCCCCAGAGGTAGCGGAGGAGGCGCTTGAGAGCCACAAGGTGGGGCTCTCGGGGGTCGTGCATATGGAGACAGACCTGCTGCGCGGCGTAGGAGATGTCCGGCCTAGTGAAGGTGAGGTACTGAAGGGCACCAGCAAGACTCCTATACCCGGTGGGGTCCTCGACTGGGTCACCCATGGCCTCAGAGAGCTTCGCCTGCGTGTCGACTGGGGTAGAGCAGGGCTTGCAGTCAATCATCTTGGCCCGCTCCAGAATGTCAAGAGTGTACTGCCGCTGGTGAAGTAGGAGTCCTAAGGGGCGAGGCTCAGCAGTGACCCCCAGGAAATGGTGAAGCACGCCCAGATCCTTGACAGGAAACTCCCGCTGAAGCGCGTCGACGAGGCGGCGAAGAAGTGACTAACTGAAGGCGGTGAGGACAATGTCATCCACGTAGAGGAGCAAGTAGGCAGTCTCTGCTCCATGATGGTGGACGAACAGAGAAGTGTCTGACTTGGCCTCCACGAAGCCCAGTGTCACCAGGAACGTAGCCAGTCTGGAGTGCCACGCCCGGGGGGCCTGCTTGAGGCCGTAGAGGGACCTGTTGAGCCAGCAGATCATGTCAGCGCGAGAGGAGTCCATGAACCCCGCCGGCTGATAGCAGTAGACTGTCTCGGTGAGGGCACCGTGCAGGAAGGCGTTCTTGATGTCGAGCTAGTGAACTGGCCAGGAGCGAGCAAGGGCCAGCGAGAGCACCATGCGGACGGTGGCTGGCTTCACAACCGGGCTAAAGGTCTCATCGTAGTCGACTCCGGGGCGCTGAGTGAAGCCCCAAAGAACCCAATGAGCCTTGTACCGCTCCAGGGTACCATCGGCCTACCGCTTGTGCGTCCAGATCCACTTGCCGGTGGCGACGTTGGTGCCGGGCGGACGGGGCACCAGATCCCACTTCTGGTTGGCGACGAGCGCCGCGTACTCCTCCTCCATCGCCCAACGCCAGTGGGGGTCCAGCAGGGCGGTGCGAACGGAGGAGGGTACCGGAGAAACCTGTGAGTCTCCGGTCGTGGCCGCCAGGACTCGGGGCGGCAGGGTACCAGCCGCAAGCCGTGTCACCATCGGGTGGACGTGCCGCGGGTCACGGTGAAGGAGCGGTGGGTGGTACACCGGCATCTCGACACGTGCCGCGGGTGGCCGCAGCGGAGGTGTAGGTGTCCCTGGCGGGGACTGGGCCACCGGCGGTGCTGCCGGAGGGGAGGGCATCGGTGGGGATGGCGGCAGTGGCGGCGACGGCGGCGGTGGAGGTGCGAACCCCGGCAGCGGCAGCCGGCACTGGTAGACCCACACTTGTTGGGCGAAGCGGGCCGGAGGGGTCGGTACCTGACGGCCCCGTAGGCGGTGCAGTCCCACCACCCCCGCTCGGCTCGGGGGCGATCGGACACGGGGCTCCATGGAGAGGCGACACCACCATAGGTGACACCACCAGACCCGGGCAAGGCACCGGGCCGGGAGTAGGACCGACAGGCGGTGAGCGAGTACCTGCAGAGAGAGGCAGGATAGGTGGCTCGACCACCGCGTCAGTCGAAAAGAGAGTGAAGAGGTCAAGGTTAGGGTCGGAGGAGGGTGGTATGGTGGAGGAGTAGGGAAATACGGACTCATCAAACACCACATGGCGAGAGATGAGGACCCAGGGAGAGGAGAGGTCAAAGCAGTGGTAGCCCTTGTGGTCCGGGGAGTACCCAAGAAACACACAGAGGGTGGAACGGGGTGCTAGCTTGTGAGGAGCAGTGACAGCGGTGTTCGGGTAGCAAGCACACCCGAAGACACGGAGGTGGTCATAGCGCGGAGGGGTACCGAAGAGTGCCTGGTGAGGAGTGGGGGCCATGGCACGCAGTGGAATGGAGACGATTGAGGAGGTAAGTAGAGGTGTGGAGGGCCTCGGCCTAGAAACGTGCCAGTAGGTGCGCCTGGAGAAGAAGAGTGTGGATGGTGTCGTTT
This sequence comes from Zea luxurians, assembly GCA_029449295.1. Lineage (NCBI taxonomy): Eukaryota > Viridiplantae > Streptophyta > Magnoliopsida > Poales > Poaceae > Zea > Zea luxurians. The sequence continues at coordinate 4,935,680 of JAOPSE010000014.1, read as the reverse complement.
GTTGTGCGGATCATGCGCTCAGCCTTGCCGTTCTGGGAGGAGGTATACGGGCGAGACATCCGCAACTGCATCCCGTGGGAGAGAAAGAAGTCACGGGAGGTGGAGTTATTGAACTCCCGACCATTGTCACACTGAGCGGCCTTAATGGTGAGGCCGAACTGAGTGGACACGCAGGCAAAGAAGTGGCAGAGGGCGGGGAAAGTCTCAGACTTGACACGTAAAGGAAAAGTCCACACATAATGAGAAAAATCATCAAGCACCACAAGATAGTATTTGTAGCCTGACATACTGGTAATTGGTGAAGTCCACAAATCGCAGTGTACAAGATCAAATGCATGAGTAGCATGCGAGGAAGAAGAAGAAAAAGGAAGACGAACATGGCGGCCTAACTGGCACGCATGACAAAGATGCTCATCATGTGATCTAGTACATGGGATAGTGGCACTACGAGTAAGCTGCATCAAGGCATCACGTCCGGGGTGACCAAGGCAACGATGCCAGGTGGTAGAAGACGTGGTGGCAGCAAAAATAGCAGCTATGTCAAGTGACGAAGATGAAGAAGATGTGACGTGCGGAAGTCGAAGGGTGTAGAGGGGAATGGTGCTGTCACATCTGAGGAGGGGGCGCCGAGTTGCCGAGTCCTTCACAGTAAGACCAGAAGAGTCAAACTCGATAGAATAAGAATTATCAGCAGTAAACCGACGAATAGAAAGAAGATTGTGGACCAAAGGAGCGACAAGAACATCGAGAATGCGAAAAGAGCCGGAGGGCCGGCGGCACCCACAGATGTGACAGGAAGACACAAGCCATTTGCCACCATGATGGACGAAGGGAGAGAGGAAGAAGGAGGGCGAACAGAGGTGAGTATACCAGGGTCGTGAGTGGTGTGGTAGGTAGCACCGGTATCCGCGATCCACTCAGGACCCATCAGCGGAGTTAGAGTGGGAGTCTGGAAGGCAGCCAGGGCGGCCGTGTCCCAACCAACTAGCTCAGACGGTGGAGTAGCCGGCGGCGTGGGCCACGACAAAGCGGAAGGCGTCGAGGTCCAGGGCGACGGAGAGGCGAAGGCGAACCCCGGCGGCGAGGTGAACCCCAGCTGCGCACCAGCGAACATGGCCGCCGGGGAACGAGCCTCAGAACCTGGACCCTGGAACAGCCACATGGAGATGCGCCCTGACCACGGGTGGTGGAAAGTGGGCCAAGGCACACCCTGCTGGGGTCCTGGCGTCGGTGCGTTGCCACGGGCACCACCGCCGGAACCACCACCACCACCACCGCGGCCACCACCGCGGCGACGACCACCACCGCCCCTGCCTCCGCCACCTCGACCCCCGCCACCCATGCTCGGCCCGGGTGGACGAGGGCCAAGGGCAGACTGTGACGGAGTAGGTGGACGGGTCGGGGTGAAAGCCACCAGTGCTGTCGGGGAGGACGAGGACCCCGGGCCAGAGATCGATGCAGCCTGAGCACCCAGAGTGATCTCCTCCAGGGCGAGGTCGTCGCAGACCTGGAGGAAGGTAGGGAAGGGGTGCTGGCGTATGATCAACGACTGGAGGTGGGTGTAGCGATCGCTGAGGCCGCAGAGGACGTTGAGGACTAGGATGCGGTCCTCCACGGGGCAGCCCAGATCGCCAAGTGAGTCCTCCATGGTCTTCATCTTGCGGCAGTACTCACTGACGCTGAGGTCCCCCTGGACGAAGGTGCGGAAGGCTGCGTCGAGGCGGAGAGCTCGGGCCTCGGCATTGCCCAGGAACTGGCCCTCGATGGCAAGCCAAGCAGCCCGAGCGTGAGGAAGGTTCCCGAGGAGGCTTTGAAGGTCAATGGAGATTGTCCCCACGATCCAGGTGAGCACGATGCTGTCGAGGCGCACCCACGTGGCAGTCGGCGCCACGCCGGTAGGGTCGTAGATGACGTGGTCATCCAGAGCATAGCGGCGAAGGGTGAGGAGGAGTAAGTCCCACCAGCGTGCGTAGGACAGCGACTCTGGCTCCAGGACGACAGGAACCATGAGGCGAATGTTCTGGACACTCCCAGCCTGAAGGTGGAGCGGAGCCACGAGCGGGTCAGCCAGGTCATGCCAGAGCACCGTGGGGATGGTGCGGGGCCCGATTCCGACGGTCGGTGCGGTTGGGATGCTGTACACGCTGCCACGGTGTCAGAGGAGGTGGCCCCGCCGTCGTGGGCCGCAGGCGAGGCGAGGAGATGTTCTGCCGCGGCAATCTGAGCAGCGATAGCATCGGCGGCCTCGCGCTCACGCTCCCACATGAGGGCTGCTTCCCGCAAACGGGCCTGTCGCGTCGCGTGCTCTGCACGAGCAGCGGTGAGGGCGGCGACGGTGTATCCCTGGTGGGCGACCGGTGGTGGCGGCTGATCGACGACAGGATGTGGATCGACGACCAGCGACGGGGAGATTGGCGGGGAGAGGGTCCTCCGGACCGGCAACACCCGTGGGAATCGCATCCGCCACAGCCGCAAGGGCCAAGGCGGTGCCCGCAACGGTGAGGGCCCCACCGGCGACGGTGGGCCCTGCCCCCCATGCTGGCCGAGCGCAGGGGAGGCAGGAACGGACCCCACGCCCCTAACACCAGCGCCTGCGCACCCGCAGGGGAGGCAGCGGCAGCGGCGGCTGGGAGAGGGTGTGGAGGGGCCAGGCGGTGCGCCCACCCACGGCGGCCGCAGCAGCGGCAGGGCCCGCGCGGCCCCCACGGTGGGGGCGGCAGCACCACTGCCCGCGCGGCCAGGAGAGGCAGCGCGCCCACCCACGGCAGCCACAGCTGCGGCAAGGCCCACGTGGCCCCCACGGCAACGGCGGTGGCACCACTGCCCGCGCGGCCAGGAGAGGCGATGACGAGACGCCTGCCAATTCAAAGATTTTTATCCACGCATCAATGCAGTACATAGCATGGAAATAAACAATGGGGAGTCCGGAATGTCCATTCCAATTTACAAACATAATTAATGCCGACTATTATGTATTCTAGACGGCATCAGGACAAGTTACCAGCAAACATTCTACTGCTTGTCGAGTATACATACACACGCACAAATATCATCAGCCTTAGACTTCATCTTTGGACAGCGCAGCAGTTTTTCTAAGATTGTTGTACATGTCTTTGCAAAAGTAAGCAAAATCGGACATGTTCCTGAAAAGTTCTGGCAGGTGTGTCCGGAGGTTTGCAAGTGATTTCTCCCGCACCTGCCTGGCATGCCTAAGATGGTGCCCCTCCTCCTCTCTCAGCCGAATCTCTAGTTCCTCGATGGTGCGTTTCCTATCCTCGACAGGATCTATGTTTTGAGTTTCTGCTGTCTGTCTCTCCAAGTACTTTTGATGCCAGTCCTCAAACTGTGCCTTCTTTCGGTTCAGATCCCTACGAGTTTCATCACACCGCCTCCTTAGGTTTACTTCCTCTTCCTGAAGGTGCACGATAGTGCTTATGACTTCAGCAAAGGTTTTGATGGCAGTTTTTGCAAGCTCAATCGGAAGCCTTTCGAGCTCGTCATGCCAGGCATGCAGCAGGTGCTTGATGGGTGGATCCACCAGCCTTGGAGGCGAGGAGACCTTCTCCTTTATGTTGCTCTCAATTGGGATGAGATTGAGCTTCAGCCATGCATTGAGTGCTCTGATGTATGCTTTCTGATTGTCCATCAATTTCTCAAACTGCGTATGCCACTCCCTAACAATGTCACGTAGCTCACAAGTCTGGATGTAATGAGAATCAGTTGTCTCCCTTGGAATAGGAGGAATCTCGAAACCTCTTATTCCAGAAATGATCAGGAACTGACTTTTATGATGGCGGTACATAGAACTCCACATCTTGGCCATTCTGTAAAAAGGTAAACATGGGGAAATGGTAAGAAAAAAGCACTCAATGTCTGCCAGTAATCCAGAACAACAAGCCATCATATAGCACACATTTCTCCTCATTCAACAAGACAAATCCAACAGAAAAATGTAAAGCAATTTATATGTTTATGGCATGCCTGGTGCAGTGACAAGAACTATCAGTCACAGGTTGGAAGCAGACTCTGAATTGGTGGGGGAAACCTGCCTTGGTTTATCCCTTTTCCAGATTCGCATTTGTGGGGGGAAACTTGCCTCAGTTTATCTATTTTCCAGACCCCGCTCATGTTCAGGTGCGTCTGCTATCCTAAACTGCCCTAATGCGGCCATCGCTCATGAATTCATTAGTTTGTGATAGTCTGTTGATTGAAAAGTGTTAGACTGTGTGTGTGAGTGTGTGTGGGCCGGCACCACTGTTGGGCTGCCGGCCCATTAGGGTTAGGGTTGTGTCTATATATGTAACCACCACCTCTATGCAATATCAATCATCCATTCTCTCCATCCAATAAAAAGCTTAATTTTATATTTTTGACATTGACTAAAGAGACACATCTGCTTTTTACTGTATTAATCTCTCTACCAGTAACAAACACAATTATGAAATTCAAACTGACTTTAATGTTCCATTACAACCAACAGATTATATTGTTTTGACTAGTATACTTCAAGATTCAAGCTCTTAGTAGAAAACCACAATATAGTGAATAGTGATCATTCTGCACCTCTTATATCTCTACTATATGAAGTGTCTCCACGTCTGCCAAAAGTTTTCATCCAACTCAGATGGTTTTTCTTCTGCCTGATTGTCCGCTGCCTTCATGCCCTGCATGCTACTTGCATTCCTTGCCTCCACACGATGAAGAGATTATATTCCTTGCCTCCACACCTCCAAGTGCCCACAAACTCCTTCATCTCCTCTCCCTTGGTGCCTGCCATCCGCATCTCCATCTCCCATCTCGCAAACCCAACCTGTCTGCCTGCTCCACTCCTGGACCCTATCTAGTTTAGCTGTGGGGTCATGGTGACACACTGACACTGTTGCCACCGAGGATGAGGTCAGGCCCATCCCTTGGGGCAATGCAGTAGGTGAAGCGGAGGGTGCCAGTCTATGTCTCAAAGGGCCACACCAACTGGATCTGAGGTCGTGCCTCCGCTACCACTATACTGTTTTCACTGCTCACCCCCCTGGCAATGCAGAGGACAAAGAGCATGTGGCCACACGGCAGCAAGGCACTGTTAGACTATTGTGTGTAGAGGTCCTGCGCCTGGCTCCATAGCCAGCCGCCCCATATTTGGTATTGTAGAGATATATATGTTAGTCCTGAGGGGATCCCCTGATTGTGGCTTTTGGATCCCTAATTGTGGGTTTCCTTTACTGAGGAGATCTTGATTATGGGTTTTCTTTTGCCCAAGGTCTCCGCAGCCCTATATATTGTAACCTTTGTATCTCTCATTAATCAATATTCCACACAGATTCAATCTCTTTCATGGTATCACGAGTAGGTTTTGTTTCTCATGCCGCACTGCTGTTAGCATGCCTTCTCCACCGGCGCCGCTCCTAGCGAGCCTATACGCTGCCTGCCAGTGCTGCCTTTGCACGCCTGCCGGCCCTGCGCCATTTCTTCATCATCGATGACGTCGCCACCAAGAACTCTCCCTCCGCTCCCGGCGCTGATGCTGATGCCCATTGCGGCGCTAAGGAGCGCGCGGAACAGGAAGCCCACGATGCTACCTTGGCGCGCACCCTGGAGGCCAACTATGAAGCCACTGCCATGCAAAAGGAGATCGAGACGATCTCCGCACAACTTCGTTCCGATCAAGAACATGCAACTCGTGAGCGGGTCGCGGCTGCACCACTTCAGATCGAGGATCTCGCTCCCTATGGGGCCACCGACGCTACCGCCTCTAATGCAGGTAGACCCTCCCAGCAGGTGGTCTCTGTCCAGAACATCTGTTCCCTGGTCCCGCTCGTCCTCAACGTCAACTCCACCTTCTACGCTCGCTAGAAGTCCTTCCTCGACGTCCTCAGCAAGTACTCACTAGAACCACACATCCACTCCGACACCGTCGCCCCAACATCTCCTTCCTGGGTGCGAATGAATTATCTGTTAGATGTATTGTGTGTGTGCTGATGTATTGTGTGTGGCTGTCATTTGTATTGGGCCTAGGCCCACCAAACACTATTATTAATACATCACCCAAAGGTTTTCCACTTCTATCATAGTATCTAGCTACGTTAGGTTTCTTTCTTTGCCTCCCTCCCATCCCCAGCCGTCGGTCTCTAGTCTCTACTCCCCTGGCCGTCGGGCCCCTATTCGCCGCCGCTGCACCCCTCCTCAACGGCGCCCCTCCACTCCCCTCTGTCGGCACCGTCGCCTCCCTGGATGCTGGCGCAGCCACCTCCCCCCCTCCGCGCGGGCGCGGGGTTCCTACTGCCCCTAGCCGCCGATGTCGCTTCCTCCCCCTAGCAGTGCAGGCACGAGCACCTCATCCAGCGCCACCGCCACCCAGGCCGCCGACGTGGCCGCCTCCCTTTCCCTCGACACGGTCCCAGCCTCCCGTGCTCTCGCCAGCACCGTCGCGGCCTTCGGAGACTTCCAAGCCACCCCCCTCGCCGCCCTCTCCACTGCCCTCACCAGCATGGGACAGGCCTAAGATGCTCTCCCCGACGTAGACGCGGCCCAGATGCAGCCCTGCGCGCCCTCCTAGCCGACCCCGACACCGTCGTAGCCAGTGGATGCGCCTATCACTGTCCCTCAATACGCACCACGGTCTTCACGCCAGTGGATGCGCCTATCACTGTCGGGTCCTACTCCCTAGCAAGGGGGTTTTGGACTCTCTTGGATGCGCCGATCTGCAGTCACTCGTCCACACTCACCTCCTCCCAGCGCCACGCTCCCGACAATGTTCCCACCACCCTCGTCGCCGCCCGTCAGCGCGCACAGGCTGCCGACGCCCTAGAGCGCCATCTTCTCGGGGCCGCCCACCGGTTCGAGGAAGTCCTAGGCGATGACTCCCACTCCGTTCTCGACCCTGACGAAGCCTACGACTCCCCCGCACCCGACATGTCGGTCATCATCCGCCTTCACGCTCAAGCGGTCGGCCTCCTCATCATCTGGTCCCTCGTCTCGGACGTCCTCGGCCCAGTACATCCGCTGGCGCGACCAGGTCCTACTGACCCTTCACTACTACGCCCTCGATGACCACGTCCTCATAGGACATTACTGTGTTAACGCAGTCCTGGTGCCAGATGGACAAAGTGGTCCTCTCTTGAATCCTCGGCACCCCCACAGTAGAGATGCAGGATGTAGTCCACAAGTGGGGGGCACCGTTCGCTAGGCCTGAGTTGCTATCGAGGCTCAGTTCCTCGACAACCGCCAGGTCCAAATTCTCCACCTGGACACGGTCTTCCACCAGCTCATCCAAGGGGATCTCTTCGTCACTGAGTACTGCCGGAGGATGAAGACCATGGCGGAGACCATTTGTGACCTTGGTTCTCCGGTCACGGACGAGACTTTCGTTCTCAACCTCCTGCGCGGGCTCAATCCTCGATACACGCACCCACGGGCCATCCTCACATGGATCACCCCATTTCCATCCTTCGCTCGGGTCCACGATGATCCCCTGCTTGAGGAACTCATGTCTGTGGCCGCTAGAGATGTCAATGGGGACCCGATACCCGATAACCCGTGGAGAATTCCCCTATTAGGGTACGGGTATGGGACAAAAATTGTCCCCATGGGTATGGATATGGGACAAAATCTCTACCCGTTGGGTAAACGGGTATGGGTTTGGGAAGCAATAATCCGAACCCTGATTACCCATGGGTATTTCATACGTGTACACCTGTCCTGTTTGTATGAATGAGTTGAGGCCGAGTCGGCCATCAAACCCGACAGACTTCATTTCTTATATTGGTCCCAAGTACTGATTTCTTTTCTGATGGATGGATGAATGGATAATGGTTCATGGATGAGTACTTGCCTATGTGGTGATGTATGAAATCTGGATAGTTTGTGCTAGATGTTAGTACCTAGTTATTCCTTAATTGGGGATGGGGACCCATTGGGGACCCGAAACCCGAATGGGGATGGGTATGGGATGAGTTTTGTACCCATGATGGGTATGGGTATGGGTATGGGGATGTATCAAACATGATGGGGATGGAGATGGGATGCTATAACCCGATGGGGAATTACCCATTGACATCTCTAGTGGCCGCCGTCACCACCGACACCGTGACGGCCCTCTACACTGGTAGCCCTAGCGGGCATCCCCTGTTACCACCGGGGGTGCGCCCCCTCGTCCAAGTGCGCCCCCACCGGCCACTGGCGCTCCTTGTCCGGCTACCAGATCTGGCGGTGGTCGTCATCGTCGTCTGGGTGGTCATGATCACGATACTGGCCCAGGTAGTCCACCAGCGAACTGGGGAAGCGACTCGTGGCCATCCTTGCACAAGTCGTGGACCAGCTCCATCTCCATGTGGCCCAGACTGTTTGTGGGTACTCCTTCGTCACACCTTGTCGCCCCTCAGCTAGCCTTCTATACTGCTCCGCCCCCGTCGGCGCTACCAGCTCACCTCAGCACTAGCCGGGTCTCTTGACTCTCCCGCCTCCCCTCTATGGCCTTGTGGGGCCCTTGGGGTGGCGGGTGAGAGTCTCTTGCTAGCTCGTTCGGCACGATTACATTGACGCCTCCCACCTTGATCACTGACTGGGTGGCTAACTCCGGTGCCTCCCACACCACCCCTGACGTCGATGCTTTATCCTCCACCCTTCCTCCCGACCCTTCTCTTCCTTCCTCCATTGTAGTCGACAATGGGTCAGTCCTCCCCGTCACCTCAGTAGGTGACGCGGTTCTCCCCGACCCCTTCTGCCTCAAGAACATTCTTGTTTCTCCCAACATTATTGAGAGTCTTCTTTTCGTTCGTCAATTTACGACTGACAACTCTTGTTCTATGGAGTTTGACCCCTTTGGTCTGTTAATGAAGGATCTTGCTACCAGGACCCTTCTTGCGCGTTGTGACAGCTCCGGGCCATTGTACACACTTCATCTGCCTGCCTGCCTCCTCTTCCCGACCTCCGTCCCACATGCCTTGACCGCTGCTACCTCGCCTATCACTTAGCACTGCTGCCATGGCAACCTCGGACTTGATGTGATGTCCAAGTTGTCTACTAGTTCCGTCATCTCCTGTAGTCGACACTCTTTTGAGCATCCGTGTCATGCTTGTCAGTTAGGTCGCCATGTTCGGCTTCCTTTTCCCACATCTTCTAGAGCAGCAAGCAATTTTTATTTGGTTCATTGTGATGTTTGGACATCCCCTGTTCTCAACATTTCTGGCAATAAATATTACTTGCTCATTTTGGATGATTACTATCATGTCATGTGGCCTTTTCCCTTGCGCTTGAAGTTTGATACGTTTTTTCTCGAAAAGAGTAGGAGAGCTACGCCTTATAAATATATTAGAAGAAAGGAACAGGTCTGTAGATGACCCAAAAATCCAAAGCCTTCCCCTTAGGGAGGCCAAAAACAAGCATACAAAAAGCTATCCATCTGGTCACTTAAGAACAGCAACAACACTCAACACCTCCCCTAAACATTAGACATTGGCGCCGCTAAGGAAAGTCCTTTGTGAAAGCTCTCTTGTGGGTTTTGGCGGTTTGGATGACAACCCAATTAAAGGGCTGACAGGTGTGTTAAGTGTTGACAGGTGCTTAGTATAAAGCTTTTAAATTCAACACAAGTGTTCAAGAGTAATGGTCGAGGCTGAGTTGATTATGGTTGTGGACATCACAAGTGAAGAACATTGCTTATGTAAAACTTGGTATGTATATCTTGGAGACAACTGGTCAAGCCAAGGATGGAGGCAAGAAGAGCTTCGAGGTACCGAGTGCACGGGAGAAGATATGGTGCATCGAGAATCACTATCTAAGGACATGACTTACAACCAATGAGGTAACATCTATAGTTATGTGGTGTAAGTCATAAGACTCAAGATCAAGCTCAAGACATAGAGCAAGATCACTAGGAAGAGGAGTAGTGTCAAAGCCAGAACCTGGAAGCAACCCAAAAGAGCTTTGACCCTGAGTTTGGGTTGTTCCTGTATTTGGATATGTTCTATGTGACCTATGCAGGGTGTTGGAGCTCATAGATGGCAATCTGAATCAGGTCTTGGAGACTTGGAGTTTTGAAGCCCAACATCGACCTCAAACAAGCCAAAAGAAGCAAAATGGTGAAGAAGGTTAAGTATGCAGAGAAAGTGTCATCTGAAGCTCCGTTTGAGATGAAACCGAAAAGCTGGGAGAAGAGGTAATCTTCTGGGACTTAGTCAATTGAATTATACTCTGAATATGTTTGTCTAAGTCACAGGAAGATCCTCCCAAGAGTTGAAATCAAGAGAAGAGTTGGAGAAGTTTGGCTCTGTCTGGACCTCCCCGGGCAGTCACCCGAGACACCCATGGGCGAGTCGTGACTGGCCTCGTGCGAGTCGTGACGGCATCGCTCGTCCGAGGATGGCCTCAGGCGAATCATGGTGTCGGACGAGCCATGGCCTCGAGCGAGCTGTGGCCTCGGGCATGTCGTTGGCCTCGAGCAAGTCATGACTTAGGTCCCTCGTGCCTTGTCCGGTGTGCCAGGCGACCGAAGGCACGCAACGGTCGACTCGGTCGTAGAAGGAAACAGACCGCGGACAGAAGGAAATTGAGATCTTCACAAGGAAAGAGGCAACGACTAGGGGCTCAATTGGAATATAAAAGGACCCCCTAGACGCCCATTTGGCAAACAGACATGCAGCCAACAAGTCCATACATCAAATGATCATACTCTCTCCCTCTGTTGTGTATCTCTCTAGTTTGTGTAAAGGTGCAGTTATAAGGCTTTAGAGAGAGGGGAAGTGCTGCTAAGAGCAAGAGCAAGATCTTGACCGTTGTTAGGGCCCGTTTGGCACAGCTCCAGCTCCTGATTCTAAGCGAGGATCTGGAGGAGCCGTGCCAAACGGGTATTTTTTTAAACTGATTCTCGTGTGGAGCCGAAAGATCGGGAGTCGTTTTTGTGAAGAAAGGTGGGATCTAAAAAAACCTGCTCCACCCTCCCTTAAAACAGCTCCTCAACCAACCAAATATGGACCTCCACTTAAAGTTTGATCGAAATTACCCACAATTGCCATTGGACAAAAACATAACGAGCCAATTTATGGATTAAACATTTGAGACCATTTTATGCACTACTATGATGGGAATATTTTATATGTTATTGTTTCATAATTTTTTTCCGTATATGCATCCTACTTATTGGTTTGTAACAAAGTTGAACTGCAAAGGGTAAAACAGACAATCGCCACAGACCACCAACTTTCAGAAGACAAGAATCAGTTTACTTGCCAAACGGTTTTAAAAATGATTCTGATTCTCTAGGAAAATCAAGAGGATCAGCTCATCACGAGGATCAGGATCTGGAGCTAAAGAAGCAGGAGCTGGAGCTTTGCCAAACGGGCCCTTACTCTACCGGAGTGCTGTCAAGAAGACTGTAAGCAGCCGCGGCGTCGTTGTAACAGTCATCAACATAGTGGAAGGCTCTATCTGTCGCATTGACAGATCTGAGCAAACAGAGGAAGGGGTTGAAATAGACTCCAAGCCAAGGTGTGGCTAACTCCAACGAGGACTAGGCAAGCATTTCAGGCTTGGCCGAACCTCGAGATAAATCCTTATGTCTGTGTGCTCTGCTCTATCATGTGTGTTGTCTCTCTGTCTTAATTGCTTTTTATACTTGCATTTCAATACTTATCTGTGGTATAAGTTGTCTTGTAGTGCAGGATATTTTGAAACGGGAACTTCATTTCCGCTGCGATCTACTCGAAGTGGCTTTCATTCCACTGCAATCCAGTCTTCGAGTAGAGTAAGAATTTCCAGTTTTTAAGTGTTATTTTTATTTGCCTATTCACCCCCCCCCCCTCCCTCTAGGCGACATCCAGATCATGTTCCCGGGCAAAGGGAACTTTCACTTTGGCACTGGCCAATTGCCATTTGTGCATTTCCTCAACCGATCTAAGAAGGGTGAGGTCTGGAGTGGCTCCATCAAACACCACCCTATTTCGGTGCTTCCAAACCATCCAAACACCCAAGATGAGGAGGGAATCCAGGCCCTTCTTAACCATCCCAGAAACAATGTCTTAAGATTTCTCCCACCAGTTCAAGGAGGAGGTAGCATCCGGCTGAGGGGCTAGACTGTGAAGACCAAATTTTCTTAGCATAGGATACCAGAAAACTCTTGTGAATACACAGGACACCAGCAGATGGTTGATGGATTCAGGATCTTGGAAACAGAGGGGACAGGATCTTGGAAAAAGAGGGGACAGCTAGCAAGACGATTCATGCCTCTTCTTGCCAATCTATCTGCAGTCCAACATCTACTATGAGCCACCAGCCACATAAAAAACCGACATTTGGAGGGGCCCAAGATCTCCAAATCCTTTTGTGATGACCAAAGGAGTTCGAGCCTAAGAAGAGGCCATTATAGGCAGCTTTCGTTGAGTATTTGCCATCAGAGGCCCTGGTAAAGATGTGTCTATCCTCCCTGTTCGGCTGCAGACACAGGCTACAAAGAGAATTCCATATATATAAATAGTGTATCAAGGCTCCCATAGTCAAAGCGCCCTTAATATCTGAAATCCACCTTCTGTTTAACATGGCCTCTTGCACAGTTCTCCTGTTAATTATTCTTTTTGACATGTGTCTACACTCCTCCATGATACGTTCCCTACGCCCTTTCACTTCTTCGCTTGGGTTTCCACTCAATTTGGACGTACCATCTAGAGTGTCCAGTGTGACAACAGGCGGGGAGTTTGATAACTCCGCGTCCCGCGACTTCTTCCTTTCTCACGGCGTTCAGCTGAGGATGTCGTGCTCCTACACTTCTTCCCCGAACGGCGTTCATGTGCTCCCTATTATTTTAGGCCTCCCTTTCCACTCGCTACTCGACCGAGGGGCTGGCCACTGCCACCTATCTGCTCAATTGTTTCCCTACCAAGGCGGTTCGTCACCCCACCCCCTTCTTTGCTCTCTTTGGCACCTCTCCCTCCTACAACCACCTTCGAGGGTTCGAGTGCGCCTTGCTATCCTAATCTCTCTGCCACTTCCATCCACAAGCTTGCGCCTCGCTCCACTCGTTGTCTTCCTTAGATACTCTCCTGATCACAAATGGTACATGTGCCTTGACTCTCCACAATCCACCCACAGAGTCATCGTCTCCCGTCACATCATCTTCAACGAGTCCAACTTCCCCTTCTCCGCCTCCTCTTCCACTGCCTCCTCCTCTGAGTAGGACACCCTCCTCGAAGCTAACTCTGTGGTTCCTCCTCTTGCTCCTTCGCTTCCTGCTCCCCCTATTAGTCCCCCCCACCGCGCCTCGCGCAGCCCTGACGCCCCTCGTGCTGCTCCGTGCGGCATCGTTGTCTCCCGCGCCGCCACGCGTGGCCTTGGAGTCTCCCGCGCTGCCACAACCTTCTTGTCACGCTTCGCAGATCTTGTTCACATCTACCAGCGGCGTGGCTAGGCGATGCACTGGCTCCCTCTCGCGATGAGACACCAGTGCATCACCCCTTTGCCCTCAACCGGGGCCCCAATCAAGTCCACCTAATGGTTACCCGGCGAGCCGCCGATGTCCTCCAGCCTATCGACCGCTCGGTTCTCATAGCGTCGTCCTCTCTGGCACTCTCCCCCGAGCCATCCTCCGTAACTAGTGCGCTAGCTGACCTTAACCAACGGCGTGCCATGGAGGAGTACGAGGCCTTGCAGGCGAACCACACTTGGGTCCTGGTGCCACGCCCCTTTGGCGCCAATGTGGTAACCGAGAAATGGATCTTCAAGCAAAAGTTGAAGGTGGATGGCTCCTTGGACGGTACAAGGCTCGCTGGGTCCTGCAAGTAGAGATGTCAATGGGGACCTGATACCCGCCAACCCGTGGGGAATTCCCCTATTAGGGTATGGGTATGGGACAAAATTTGTCCCCATGTGTATGGATATGGGACAAAATCTCCACCCGTTGGGTAAACGGGTATAGGTTTGGGAAGCAATAATTCAAACCCGATTACCCATGGGTATTTCATAGTGTACACCTGTCATGTTGTATGAATGAGTTGAGGCCAAGCCGTCCACCAAGCCCAGCACGACAGCGCACCAGGCCTCAGGTCCTAGCCCAACAAGGCAACACGACAAGGAAACTAGCAGACTAGCAAAAAACAAAACCCTAAAATAACCAACCATATGCTACGCCCTGCCCAGACGATGGTGACGACCATGGATTCTCAGGCGCCAACGAACTCAGATGGTGACCAAGGAAGGTGAGCAAACTTCATTTCTCCATTTCTTCTATCGGTCCCGAAGTACTTATTTCTTTTCTGATGGATGGATGAATGGATCATGGTTGATGAGTGCTTGCCGATGTGGTGATGTCTAAAATCTAGATTGTTTGTGCTACCTGTTAGTACCTAGTTATCCCTTAATTGGGGATGGGGACCCATTGGGGACCCGAAACCCGAATGGGGATGGGTATGGGATGAGTCTTGCACCCATAATGGGTATGGGGATGGGTATGGGGATAGATCAAACATGATGGGGATGGGGATGGAATGCTATAACCCGATGGGGAATTCCCCATTGACATCTCTACCTACGAGGATTCCCCCAGCATCCCGGGCAAGGGCAGGCCTAATATAGTTATAAGGGTACTCAAATGAATACCCAAGATTTCAATACAAAAAATAAACATAAAAAATAATTTCAATTTTTATCAATCTTATGCTCATCTAAGACTCCATTTTAATGCATATGTTATAAAATTGTTGATATATAAATATGTAATATGTTGTGGTATTACATGTATCAAATTGTAAGACTTTATATGGTACTCCCTACTTTCATATGACACCGTTGAGTTTTTTAAAAGACTTTGACCACTCGTCTTATTAAAAAAATAATGAGTTATCATTTATTTTGTTGTGATTTGTTTTATCACTTAAGATAATTTGTGCTTGATTTAAAATTTTACATTTTTGAATAAATATTTTTAATAAGACGAGTGGTCAAAGTTTTCAAAAAAAAGTCAATAGTGTCACATATTTGTGAACGGAAGTAGTATTATACATACCAATTTTTTTACCCCTTAATAATTTGGAATACCCATGTTTTAAATCCTAGGCCCGCCACTGATCCTGGGGTTGACTATGACGAGACCTTCAGCCCCGTGGTGAAGCCTATTATCATCCGAACTGCTCTAACTCTGGCTCTCTCACAGGTCTGGCCAGTGCATCAGCTCAACATCAAAAATGACTTCCTCCATGGCACTCTGACGAAAACGGTGTATTGCACTCAGTCGGTCGGCTTTGCGGTCTCGACTCACCCCAACATGGTCTGCAAGCTCAATCGATCCCTCTACGACCTCAAGCAAGCGCCCCGAGCTTGGTACAGTCGTTTCACCACTTTCTTGCTCTCACTAGGTTTTGTTGAGGCCAAGGCGGACACCTCTACGTCGAAGACTTTGTTCTCACGTCTTCCTGGCTTCAGAGTCGTCCGCACCTAGCTTCTTGGTGCCATCTCCGACAACCTCGCCGACATTGTCTCCGAGCATGGCACATTTGCCCGCATGATCTGGCTCGCTATCGAATCACAATTCCTTGGGAACCACACAACCCACGCTCTATGTCGAACAGGAGTTTCGAGCTTTCTCCAGGGCGACATGTCCATCATTTACTACTATCGTCGCTTCAAGTGCATGGAGGACATCTAGGACCTTGGCCAGCCTATCACCTAGGAGATGCTCATCCTCAACATCATCCACGGGCTTAATGAGCGTTTTAGCGCTCTTGGACTCCACCTTCGATGCACCAGCCCACATCCCTCATTCTTGCAGGTTCGGGACGACCTACGGCTCGAGGAGCGCAACATGGCTAAGGCTCCTCTTGTTGAAGCTCTCGTTGTCCTCTCTGGTGGTGGTGTTGGTGAGTCTGGTGGTGGTGTTGGTGGCTCCAAACCACCAGCCAAGCCCCAGCAACAGCAGCCTCCACGACTTTCACAGCAGCAACCACATGGCAGGCATGGTGGCAAGAGATACAAGGACACCACCTCTTCCTCCCTTGGTGCACAGGGTGCTTCAGGGGTGGTGCCACACCCCTGGATGCTCCCCTCCCGTCATCTACACCTACCAGAACCCATGAACCGGCAACATCTACATGTGGTCGGGTCCACAAGTTTCAACAGCTCCACATCCCCACGTGCCCTACCAGCCACGACAGGCGTCGTAGTCCTACGTTGTCGGTCCTCCCGACCAATGGGCTGGTCAGTGGGGCGTCCCTCCACCTGCATCCATCCATCCCCCTCTGTCTCAAGGCTGGGATCAGCAGGCTCTAGCAACCAACTTCCAAACCACGACACTCCAACAACCTCCACAAAAAAACTAGTTCTTTGATACAGTCGCCACCAATCACATGGCATCCGACGCATGTACCCTTTCAATTCTCCCCTCTTCCAGTCACTCTCTCGTCCATTATTATCGGTAATTGGAATCTCCTTCCTACCACCTCCACTGGCACCACCATCCTTATAAACTTCTAAATAATGTTTTGGTTTCCCCTAATCTTATTAATAATCCAATTTTCGTTCGCCAATTTACTATCGATAATCACTATCCTGTGGAGTTTGATCCCTTTGGTTGCCCTGTGAAGGATCTTCCCACTCGGACCAGGATCGTCAAGTGTAATAGTTTTGGTCCACTCTATTCGTTGCAGCTCCCAGCATTCGTGCTCCTTGCTAGCACCTCGTCGCTTTGGCACCAACGTCTTGGGCATCCTGGTCCCGAAGTTCTTTCTACATTAGTGCACCCCTCTACTATCAGATGTACCAAGAGAGCTAATAATTACTTATACCATGCCTGTCAGCTTGGTCGTCATGTTCGTCTTCCCTTTCCTACATCTTCATCTTGCACTTTGCGCCCGTTTGAGTTAATACACTGTGATCTTTGGACCTCAACTACCACTAGTGTTTCAGGGTATAAATATTATCTTGTGACTCTTGATGATTTTTCTCATTATTTATGGGCATTTCATTTATGTCTCAAGTCAGACACATTTCCTACCTTGTATGTTTTTTTCGTCTATGTGTGCACACAGTTCGGTGTTACTGTGCAGGGAATTCAGTGCGATAATGGCACAAAGTCTGACAACTCCAGTTCGTGCATCTTCTTCCTTGCCAACGGCATTTGCCTACGCATGTCCTATCCCTAAACCTCCACTCAGAACGGTAAACTTGAGCGCACTTCGCACCATTAACAATGTCGTTCGCACCATTATGTTCTAGGCCAGCGTCCTCCTAAGTTTTTGGGTTACCACTATAAGCATTACTACATATCTGTTGAACATCCTTCCAACCAAGACACTCAACTTCTCTACGCTGCACTTCTCACTCTTCGGGAAATAGCCGTCATATGATCACTTGCGTGTGTTTAGCTATAAGTGCTATCCAAATCTTTCTGCCATCGCCGATAATAAACTTGCTCCTCGTTCTGCCTTGTGTGTCTTCCTTGGCTACTCTACACACCGCAAGGGCTACCTTTTCCTTGATCGTCACACTAATAGGATCATCATCTCCCGACATGTATTTTTTCATGAAACATCTTTCCCGTTCTCGGAACCCCCCCCCCTCTCCAACACAAGCAAATTTCGATTTCTTAGAGGATTTTATTAATCCAGTGGTTGTTCCCCTTCCACCGTCACCATTTTTATGCCTGCAGGTACACTCCCCCTGATGCTTTCGCCTAAGCTCGATTGGCACCTAGGCCTATGCCGCCTCTAGCACCCCTGCCGCGCCACACACGGCCTCGGCATCTGAGGATTCCCTCACACGCAGTGGGTCTCCGACCGGCACCAGCATGCCTCCGGTCGACATTGACGCTCGCCCGACCCTAACCTCGCAGGGGTCATCCCACTTGCTTGGCTTGGAGGCACGAACCGCGCCCATGGACTCCACCGCGCCATGCGCGGCTGCTGTCGTTGCACACCGGCATGCCTGCCTCCTCTCAGCATAAACGCTAGGCCGGTGTACTGCTGGCGGGTTCATGATCCGGTCCATTCCACTAATCGTACCTCCCTAGTCCAGATTCCAGTGCATGTGGCCAGCCCTGTCGGTCCACTCCCACTCGACGTTGTCGTTGTTACTCCAGTGGACAATCAGCACAACATGTGTACACACAGCAAGTCTGGTTTTGGTTTCCTGCTCTATTTTAGGTGTCTTGTCCACTGTCCTAACAAGCTATCGTGTCGCCCTCGCTGATCCTGATTAGCGAGCTACAATGAAGGCAGAGTTCTCTACCCTTCTGTCCACAACATGTGGGATCTCATCCCCTGACCGCCTGGGTCTAATGTGGTCACTGACAAATGGGTGTTCAAGCATAAGTTCAATGACAATGGGTCTCTTGAGCCTACAATGCTCGTTGGGTTCTTCGTGGATTCACCCTACGTCCTGTATTGATTTTGAAGAGACTTTCAGTCCGGTGGTTAAGCCTGCTAACCAGCGAAAGAACTTTGTCTTTGGTGGTGCCCATGTTCTCCATATTCTGTGAAAAGGTTCAAAAGGCGTCGACCCAATAAAGAAGCTTTCACATGCTGCCTTTGTTGTATATTTGCAATTAGCAGCAAGACGAAAGATATGTGCATGTGTGCAACATCCTGTCTAAACTGAATTGAGTGAATCAAATCCCACAATGAAAGGTAGTCGATAATAACTCAAATAGTAAGGGTTCCTTGTATATTTAACATCCAGCTATGGTTTGAGAGAGCTTCTAGCACTATTCTCTTGTGAACCCTTGTTTTAGGAATCAGCCTATGTAATCAGGGTGCAAGGTCCACAATTCTATGCCCCATCAGCCACCTATCAGATCAAAAGAGTGTGGTAGCACCATTGCCAATTTCAGTTTGCATGATCACCGAGAAGAAGTCTTTTACTTTACTTGGAACTTGAAAAGCTAAGGAAGCCCAAGGACGGTCTAGGTCAGTTTTTGCCAACCAAAGCCACTGCATCATGAGCACCCAAGCCAGATCCCTCAAATTGGAAATTCCAAGACCACTGATTTCACGAGGCCGACATACCTTTCCCCATGCAACATGGCAATGCCCCCCTTTTGCATCCTTGCGACCTCTCAAAGAAATCCTCGATGGATCTTATCAATAGCTTTAAGAGCCCAAGCCAATAGAACTAACTGGATATGAATTTTTCTACCAACTTCGGTCATCAGATCTACCTTCCACCCTGGCATGGTTTGCAATTTTATCAATAATCGGTTGTACTTGATCTTTAGTAAGGGCTCCTTTGGAATGCAGAAATTTTAGAGGAATCATATAGGAATTTCAAAGGAACAAATTCATTTTCACAGGAAAAACATAGGAAACAAAAAAAAATCCCGCAATCCAAAAGAGCCCTAAGTTTTTTAGTAGCCAACGACAGCCCCAGATAGCAGCAAAGGAAATCAGCCATCTCACAAGGCATCATATCATGCAGCAAAGCCAAATCTTGCTCGGCACATCTTATGGGGTAAGCACTACTCTTCTAAACGTTAGCGCGCAAACTTGATGCTTGCCTAAACAACTGAAGAATGTCCAAAGTAGTGCTAATGTCCATGGTTGTCGTCTTTAGGAAAATCACCACATCATCTACGTACAGAGAGAACCGATGTTGCACCATTCTTGAAGCTAGGAGTTGTAGGAGACCATCATGCTCAGCTTTGGTAATCAGAAATCCCAACACATCCATAACCAGAATAAACAACATTGGGGACAGTGGATCCCCTTGCCGAAGACCACGATGATGATGAATAGGTTGTCCCGGCAACCCATTTTGCATCACTTGAGTTGAGGAGGTACAAAGCAGCCCACTGATCATATCTCTCCAGATTTGCCCGAAGCCCAGATGTTGTAAAACTTTAAGCAGAAAGGGCCACGATACTGAATCAAAAGCTTTGGAAATGTCAAGCTTCAGAAGTAAACGGGGTTGTTTTTGCTGATGGAGAAATTGGGTTGTTTGTTATACCAACATATAGTTATCCTATATGAATCTTCCTTTTATAAAGGCACTTTGGTTAGGCGAAACCATGTCATGAAGTTTGCTAGCCAATCTGTTAGCCATTAGCTTAGTAATCAGTTTGGCAAAACTATACATGAGACTAATAGGCCTAAAGTCCTTCACTTGTTCAGCCCCATCTTTCTTTGGGATAAGAGCGATAAAAAGCACGTGAAAGTTCACAAATTTCCTACTCCCCACTGTCAAAACTGCTGCCATATAATCTTGTTTAACAACCCAGCAGACCTTATAGAATCTGCTCGTAAATCCATATGGATCTGGGGCCTTGTCTGAAGGGAGTTGTTTGATGGTGTCCCAAACTTCCTTTTCAGAGAAGGCCAAACCTAAGGTACACAGTGACAGAATAAGTCATGTGGTCTTATGGAGGACAGCAGTTAGCTGCAGTTTTTTACTGCAGTACAGCCGGGAGCATCTCAGTCCTTTTTTACTGCTTTAGAGGTGTAGGAGGACTGGTCTTTGCTGCAGTGTGGAGTGTGGACAGCATACTACATCTGCTTTTTCCTAAAGGTGTAGGACAGCATCTAGTGTAGCTGTAGTGTAGGACAGCATCTTAGAAGCATATGCTCGGCACTTCAGTAGCCTCTTGGGCTATAAAATGTAACCCCAACCCCTCTAAGGAGTATGGCATTATGTAGTGTTTGAGAAAATAAACAAAAAATTGCCCCAACATGTAGTGTCATCCTCTCGATGAGAGTAAGAGTCAGTGTGATCTTGCGGGCACGATCGCTGCCGATGAGGGTTGCAACGATGGCGTCCCAGGCCTCCTTGGCAGTCTGCTTCTGGGAAAGCGAAAACTGCATCTCGGGTGGGACTGCAACGATGAGGGCATCTAGCGTCCGTCGATCCTCGTAGTAGTTGACGTCGTCGTACTGAATTGCTTCCCACATGTGGCGAACCTAGAGCCGTACCCTCATCACCGTGGCCCACTCGACATAGTTGGTCTTAGTGAGGGTAGGCGTAGGCCACACACCGCCGAGACCGATGTCCCTGACAATGACCTAGACCCCGAGGTGACCATGGTACCGATCCAGAGAGGCAGAGCCACGCTGCCTGTAGAGGCCACGATCTCTGTCAACCCGGCCGCTGCCATCGGGAGCACCGTTGGCATGTCTGCGCCTATCTGGGTTGCCGCCGCGTGCGTTGTCGCCCAGAGCACCGTCAGCGCGTCTGCGCCTATCTGGCCACCACCGCGCGCGCCCCCATGGGGTTACGCAGTTGCCCATTATGCCGCCTGCTCTTGCGCTGCCTCCCTTGCCAGCCTAAGATCGTCGATGGTGCTGCCGTCGCCGGAAACAATGTTGTCGGCGCTACTGCCGCGCAGAGCCTCAAGCTTTGCCGCCGCCGCACGTGTAGCATGCGCCGCCTCCGCTGCTTTTACTTCCGCTCTCGCTGCTGCCAGTTCCGCCGCCGTCAGTCATGCTACCCTTGCCGCTGTCGCTGCAGCCGCTGCTGCTGCTTGCTCGCGTTCTTGTGCCACGGCAACCTCGGCCTCCTGCTGGCACCACGCACTCGAAGTGACCAAGCGTAGGGACATGGTATGCTAGTGAGGGGTCGCTGTGTGTGGAAGAGGTTGTCTCAGACGAAAGGTTGCTTGTCCGAGTAGGAGGAAGAAACAGTTGGAGCTCTTGCTGCCGACTGTGTATGGGGAGAGGCTTGTGAAGGAGATGAGCATGTTTAGGCTGCAGGATAGTCTGTCCTGATACCAATTGTAAGCAATGGAACTTTTACTCTTATCGAGAGGATGACACTACGAGTTGGGTCAACTTTTCGTTTATTTTCTCAAACACTACATAATGTCATACCCCTTAGAGGGCTTGGGGTTACATTTTATAGCCCAAGGGGCTGCCGAAGTGTCGAGCATATGTTTCTAAGATGATGTCCTACACAACAGCTACACTAGATGTTGTCCTCCACCTTTAGAAAAGCAAATGTTGTCTATTGTCCACACTCCACACTGCAGCAAAGACCAGTCCTCCTACACCTCTAAAGCAGTCAAAAGGACTGAGATGCTCTCTGTTGTACTGCAGCTAACTGTTGTCCTCCTACACCTCTAAAGCAGTCAAAAAAGACCGAGATACTCCCGGCTGCAGTCAAAAACTGCAGCTGGGAATCAGAGTCGGACTATCCTGCAGCCTAAACATCTTTTGTTCATCTCCTTCCTGCGCCTCTCCCCATACTCAATCGGCAGCAAGAGCTCCAACTGTTTCTTCCTCTCCTGCTCGGACGAGCAGCCTTTCGTCTTAGACAGCCTCTTCCACACGCAGCGACCCCTCACTAGCACACCATGTCCCTACACTCAGTCACTTCGAATGCGCAACGCCAGCAGGAGGCCGAGGTCGTCGCGACACAAGAATGCGAGCGAGAAGCAGCAGCGGCTGCAGCGATAGCGACGA
The DNA here is from genome assembly GCA_029449295.1 of Zea luxurians. Classification (NCBI taxonomy): domain Eukaryota; kingdom Viridiplantae; phylum Streptophyta; class Magnoliopsida; order Poales; family Poaceae; genus Zea; species Zea luxurians. Next base: position 4,913,325 of record JAOPSE010000014.1, on the reverse strand, counting down.
GGGTAGTATCCCTAGAAAAATTCAGAAAAGTATCCCTAGAAATTCAGATTAGTATCCCTATACAGATCGTTGGCTCCATGGTCAATCTATTTCTGCAGTTGCCCCTTCTCTTGTGAGTCGTATCCCTAGAAAAATTCAGAAAAGTAGAACTGTCCAAGAAGCTTTGATGGGCAACAAATGGGTGAATGATATTTCTGGAAGCCTACCGGCTCAAGTTATCTTTGAATTCCTTCTGGTTTGGGATTTAACTCAGGACTTCAGGCTCCAACCAGAGATATCTTTTTTTCTCGAAAAACGCAGGAGAACTGCGCCTCATTTTATTAAGTAAGAAGAAAAAGGGTCAGAAAGGACCCAAATACAGGACCTCCTTATGGAGGCCAGAAACAAGCATAAAGGAAACAATCCATACACAACTAAAAGATACAACTTATCTCAGGCATTGGTACTGGGAGCAGCTAAAAAGGAAAGACCCTTAGCTCCTGCAACCATCCATTTCTCCCTTTCCTCAGCAGTGGCCTCTATGATTGTAGTGATATTGGGGGGGACCCGTCAAACACCACTCTGTTTCTAAACTTCCAGATCATCCAGGCTCCTAGAATCAAAAGTGAATTTACCCCCTTCTTGGTCATGCCTGACACAATATCAGCAATACGGTTCCACCACTGTAGGAAATTTGTGTCATCTTGGAGAGGGGCAAGAATGTGGAGTCCAAATTTCCGAAGGGTGATGTACCAATATAATCTGGAAAAGCTACAAGAAACCAAAAGATGGTTGATGATTTCAGGCTGTTGGTCACAAAGAGGGCATCTAGGAGGATGATTTAGTCCTCTTTTTTCCAGTCTGTCTGCAGTCCAGCACCTATTATGAGCCACCAGCCAAAGGAAGAACCGACACTTAGAAGGTGCCCAAGATTTCCAGACCATTTTGTAATGCTCAAAACCAACAGAGCCAGTGAAGAAACCCTTATAAGCCGAGCTTGCAAAATACTGCCCATTAGAAGCAATTGAAAAGATATGCTTATCCTCAGAGTTAGGTTGTAGTACAACATCAGTTATGGCATTCCAGAGATGTAGGTAATCTACCAGAGCTCCCCAGGTCAAGGCACCTTTAATATCAGAGACCCATCTTCTATTAGTTAGGGCCTCGCGAACAGTTCTTTTAGAAACAATTCTTTTTGGAACAGTCAAGAGGAGCCTTGGAGCAATATCAGAAACACTTTTGGCATTAATCCACTTGTCTCTCCAAAAGTAAGTGTTAGCACCATCACCAATTTTTGTGACAAGCACAGAAGAGAAGAGGGCTTTAGCTTTGCTTGGGACATGAACAGGAAGATTATTCCAGGGACGGGTAGGGTCGGTCCTTTGCAGCCATAGCCATCTCATCCTAAGTGCCCAACTAGAGATATCTGATCAGCATCGTTGGTTATCAACTGCCTCAGGGGAATACTCTGCAAAATCAGCCTATGACCGCTTCCTAGCTGGTTCAGTGATTTTTGAGCCGGCTGAGAGAATTTGGACAAGCTGGGCACCACCATGGTGTAAATTTTTCATCTAGTTGGCGACCCTTAATCAGTGCTAGACAGCTGATAGATTGGCTCAGAGGGACCTTGATCATCCCAAGAAATGCCACCTATGTGATCAGCAAGAGGAAAAATAGCCCAGCAAATCTTGGTGGCTTATGTTTTTTCCAGAGACCTATGGTTTCGGATACTGCACAATGTGGGGCTACAGCACCTTGCTCCAGGGTTACCTGATCTGATTTTTCAAGATTGGTGGGGAAAAGCTGAATGTCAGGTCCCTAAACTGCAGAAAAAGGGATTTAACTCCTTGGTAATTCTTGTGGCTTGGTGACTGGATGCACAAAAATGCATGTGTTCGTTCGATGGAGCCTCCCCGAACATCAACACCGCTCTGCAAAATACTCAAGATGATGCTAATTTGTGGGACATGGCTGGGCCAATTGACCTTAGAAGAATCTGGCCATAATCTGTTGGGCGGTTGTTTTTTAGTCTGTTTCAGGAAGATGTTTGGTTTCATTTGTTTTCTGGAGTGTATGGCTTGCGTCCTTTTTCTTGTTTCTTTTCCTTTTTTTCTCCTGTTTAGTTGGTTGCCAATTGCCACTTTGTATTTGGTCTTCTATAGACCTCTTTCTTCTTAATATATTTAATATGTAGTTCTCTTGCGTGTTCGATAAAAGTTACAACATCCCAACCGACTCTAACTGTAAATGAACTGGACACATGCTGTCCTGTTCTATTTTATATCTAACCCCTAAGAGCAAGTATAATAAGAGGTTGTATGCAGGCTAAATGTTGAGGTGGAAGAGAGAGAAAGGAGAGAGAAGAATTGGGCTATAAACTTACAGCCGGCTTAGGCACATGAAACAAGAAGTTTTGTGAGAAAGACAAGTGGATTCAGTCATGCATTAATAGTAAAGAGCTAACTACTATAAGGATGGGCTAAGAGGTAGGCTACAAAAATCTTTACCGCCAACAGTTGGCTATATTATTAACCTTGCTCTAATCTGAGTCAGTTTCTAATCTAGTCCAAGAGGATCCTGAACATCTAAGGTTGTAGCCTATGTATGGCATGGCGAAAGGGCCTCTAGCCGAGTTGGCTAGGTGGTCCGAGTAGCACTTTTCAGGTCTTGGGTTCGACTCACCGTGGGAGCGAATTTCAGACTGTGGTTAAAAAAATCCCCTCGTCTGTCCCATGCCAAAGCACAGATCTAAGGGTTAGCCCCGGTCGTGGTCGTTCTCACATGGGCTTCGGAGCCGCTGTGTATGGATGGTGCAGGGGTTCGGGGGTTTTCTTCGTCAGTCACCTAGTTATTATACACTATTAAAAAGTCTCTATTGGAGCCATCAACTCAACCCATGGCGAAGTTGGTGCCCCCAACACCACTGCCATTATATAAAAATGACGCCAACAGAAAGATCCATATTTCTCTCTCGGTCTCTCCTCACCATGCTGAAGCAGTGAAGCAAGTTGGGCTATTAAACACAGCAAGTTGGGCTGAAAAGTCTCAACTCCTCGAAGCAGTACTGTGGCTACTTGAAGCATGGACTCCTTGAAACAGTACTCCGTGCGGTCATATAAAAAATTGACACCAACAAACTGCGGCTACTCGAAGCATGGATTTTACCAACATGTTGGGTTTAAGGGTGCGTTTGGTTGGAGAGTCAACTAGGATAGAGTGGTTCCATTCCAGTTTTTGAGAATGGAACCGTTCTATTCTGCGTTTGGCAAATAGAACAGAGTCGCTCCATTTTTTGTTTGGTTGAAGAGTAGAATAGAGTGGAGTCGTTCCATTCTTTGTTTGGTTCGAGAGCCGTATAAGTGTAGAGGGGATGAGAGGAGGGAGAGCGCTCACATTCGGGAGAGCGCTCGCATCCGGTCGTTTTTGTGGAGCGGGAGCGTTCCAACTACTTATAGTAAATTTCTATATGGAGATCCAGGAGCCGCTCCACTCTTATTTTGTTGGAAACCAAACGTCCAGAAAATTGGAATGAAGTCACTCTATTCTCCTCCACTTCTCAACCAAACACACCCTAATAGTCCGTGACGGCCTATCAAAAAGCAAACATACAGGTGTTCCCTAATGATTCTTCTCTGGATTTAGGTAGATATTTTGTAACAACTTACACCCAAAGCGATTTTATTGAAACCTCAGTGTAGAAACCTCCTTCAGGATGCAATGGAAAGAAGAGAAACTAACAGATTTTTTTTGCTCCTTATTCCATGGTGAGACAAATAAAAAAATTGAATTAAAATAGTGTAATGTCAATGTAGAAATTGGATGACAAAGTTGCATAGAAAATAACTAAATAAGTTATATCACCTACGTTAGATAGACTCTGTCGACATGGAAGTAAAAGGTGATGGTTTGTCCAGAACCCTTAGAAGGTATATTTTCTTCTCATGACTTCTAATGATTTGCTTGATTAAAAATTTGAAACATACCTCAATTCTTAAATAAATAATGAAGGACCATGAGGTTTAGTAAGACAATATTGATTGCGTGTTTGGCAGTTTGGGTGCTATAAAGTTTTCTTGAAGTAGAATGCGATGGGCAATATAAAGTTTTCTTTAAAACTACGCACTGGAGACACCTAGGCACCTAGCAACACTTTGGCATACTACCTCCATGTCTTAATTGGCCTTGGCAAAGGATTCTTCAAAATTCTCTCAAAAAAACTTTATTGTTTTACCCTTTTTTCTGTGTTGTTCAATTAATTACAACATGCGATTAATAGACTAATATTCTAGCACTGATGGGAAATCCATTTGAAGGAACAATAAACAAGGTAACAGACAAACAATCCATTACAATTGAATGAAATGTACACAAGGTATGCTACAATTAAAATATAAGAGAATCAATTGTTGCAAAAGAATACTCACCCATCAACAAGGTCCATTAACTTTGGGAATAACTGTCTATCCCGAAGCCGATTTATTTCTGAAACTGTTGAATCCATGGATTGCATGTCTACAATGTACCTTGTGTGCAATTGGCTAACAGCAGCTTTTGTCTTCTCCAAGGTTTCAAGTTTAACACCCCGTTTCTTTTGCTTCTGCAATAGAGACACCTTCTTCTGATAATCGGTTTTCATAAGCTCCCCAGCCTAATTTTGACATATGGGGAGGTAAATCAGAAAAAAAGAGGTTGTTAGAAATTGGAAAAACGTTGTAAAAAGCACAGAAAATGAGACATTGCATACACATATTAGCTGATAGTAAAAGAAACAACAGGCCGAAAGTATGTATTAGGCAGTTTTTTTACACTATGCTTAAGTTTTCAGGTGGCTTCTCACTCGGTATATACCCCTTATCATAGGATTTGAATTTTGAAGTAATTGCAGTTTGAATAATAATTGTCAGCAACCATGCAACACACTAGCTGATTTTCTTGAGGAAACCACATGCAATGCTAGTCAATACTTAAATAGTTACATATGAGCTGCAAGCCTGCAACAGATATTTTACAATTAGTTTACACTACCAAAGTTTAAGATTAAGCTAACAGTTGGCGTGTAAATAAAAAGATGTCCATTAATCTGAGCAATTGTATCAAAAGATCACCATTGACAACATGCTTTTTGAATAATAAGAGTGAAATGAATGTACTCACAATTACAGAAGTGTTCCAGCGTACAGTTCTTACATATAAAACAAAGAGGTGACAGGAAGAAACAATTTTGAAAGCAATAGCATCAGAACTAATCAAAATGTTGAACCAATTAATTGAATATATACCTTCACTTCGTCATACAGTTTTTTCTCCCAAGCAAGCATTCTATCTAGAACTGCAGCATGAGTTTCAAATCTATCATCAATCTCAAAATTATCGTTCAGGTCCTCATGGTCAGGTAAGTTCTTGAAAGAGCGGTTCCATGTGATAACGTGCATAATTTTTGTAGAGTGGTCGATATGTCCTAAAAACATTGAGAAAAATCATTAGGAAACATGAAATCTACACACATCAGAAAGGAGTAAAATGGGGAGTTCAGAAATAGAAAAGTAAATCTCAAATTCTCGATCAAAATTGGAGAACAAGAAATGGAAAAAACAAAAGCTGCATGGAATACAAATTTCTTCAACATGTTACATTGTGATTAGGATAGTTGATTCTTAGTGGTACAGGTTATGGCAGCAGCCGCATAATTATTAGAAAAATGGCAATATGACATTTTTTTCTCGAAAAGTGTAGGAGAGCTATGCCTTAGAAATATATTAGAAGAGAAACAAGAGGTCTATAGAAGACCCAAAAATACAAGGCCTTCCCCTTAGGGAGGCCAGAAACAGGCATACAAAAAATGTTGGATCTGCCTAAGTGGGTTATTAAAAAATACTTGAGCCTTCCTCTGTCCTTGCTCAATAACCTAATCATAAACCTTGGATCAAACACATTAACAGGAAAAGGAATTTTTTATCGAAGCCATCACGTGATACATGTATGGATGTATGGTATATAAATCACCTATAAAGGAATAAAGTATTCTAAATGAAACATGAGGACACTCCCACAAAACACATATATGGAATCAAAATATTAGGCCAAACTGAGTGTTTCCACTTCAAATAAGTGGATATGTTGAAACAATTTTAAAGCATTTATTACAATTGATTTGATGACCACCATAGCTTTCTGAAGAAAGTTTGCACTCAGTACTTCAATGTCTAAGAATACGACAACAGCGGACAATCTAATCTATTCACTGAGGTGGCTATAACACCTTACAGCCAGGAGACTTCTAAAACAATTTTCCAAGCCATCAACTGGGTTACAGCATAAAATCTCCAGTTAAACCTTGTAATCGCATCAGGAATCACGTAACAAACCTTCAATAAAAGTAATGATCTTGGGTTTACAACAAAAGTGGTGTTCTTAGTAAAGTTGCGCTATAACCAAGCATTCTAAAAACAAACAAGCGCACACGCACATGTATATATATCAGGATCAGTCATTGTACTTGTAGGTGTCAGTCATTGTTATTAAATAAAAAAATTGAAAATATATATAGCATGGGTGGTCTAGTTTTGTTTACAAAAATCTCAGGAACACAAATATAAAATCGGTTCGGTGATTACATCTTTTAATTAGAAGATATAACAAAAAACAAACTAAAATGTTTTTTGGTTCACGTGCTAGCATGCAGGTTGCTTCTTGGGAAGGGGCCTGTCGCCCGGTGCATGCGGGCAGGGACGTGGTACCAAATACCTATTTGGCACATAGGGTGTCAAATAGCACTACCGTGCCTGCATGTGTGTTAAGGTACTACTGCTACAAAATAGAAAAGAAACTTAGTTTCTAGTGGATCACATAGAGGAAAGTGTAGAGAAACAGTATGGCCGAGAGTACAACTCATATTCAGTGAAGGGGTGTTACATATACATGAGCAATTGAGGACTGTGCTCAGGCACAAGAATAGGGACGTCAGTTACAAGAGTTAATCTGATCCTATAAACTAGCTAAGACTAACGGACCAGAGGACTTGGTCTTCAACACGCGCCCTCAGTTGCAGCAGAAAAATCATGAATGCCTAAACTGGTTCTGAATTCTGTGAAGGTTGAAGTTGGAAGCCCCTTCGTCATTATGTCTGCATATTGCTGAGTTGTTGGAACCTGTATGACACGCAAGTCACCAGCAGCCACTCTCTCCCGGACGAAGTGAATGCCTAATTCAACATGCTTGGTTCTTCGATGATGGACCGGGTTTTCAGATAGGTAAACCGCCGAGACGTTGTCACAGTACACAATTGTGGCCTTATCAATGCGAACATCAAGTTCCTGAAGAAGATTCTGAAGCCAACCACATTCGGACGCTGCATTGGCCACGCCATGATACTCTGCCTCTGCACTCGACCGGGAAACGGTGTGTTGGCGTTTAGAGGACCAAGAGAGAAATGTGTCACCCATGAATGCACAGTAACCGGACGTTGAGCGACGGGTATCGGGACACCCTGCCCAATTAGCATCGGAGTATGCGATGAGCTGACTGGAATCAAGCGCCGAGATATGAATCCCTTTCTTCAGTGTTCCTCGCAGGTAGCGAAGGATGCGCTTAATCAGACTCCAGTGACCATCACGAGGGGAGTGCATAAACAGGCAGGCTTGATTCACAACATATGCCACATCAGGTCGTGTTAGTGTCAGATACTGGAGTCGTGGAGCGCACCTGCTATGCTGCGGTAGAATGTTGGATCATCCAAGAGTTCACCATCCAGCGCAGACACCTTTGGCTTGACCTCGGCCGACGTAGAAACCGGTTTACAGTTCACCATTCCGGCTCGCTCGAGGACATCTTCAGCATACTGTCCTTGTGTGAGGAAGAAGCCTGAATGATCACATTTGACCTGAACGCCCAGGAAGAAGTGGATATCACTGAGATCTTTGATCGCGAATTCAGATTGCAGGTGGCCAATAATATGTTGCAGCAGTCTGTCCGTTGAGGCAGTGAGTAACATGTCATCAACATAAACAAGTATATAAGTTGTATCTCCACCTTGACGATATACAAACAGAGAGACATCCGACCAAGTTGAAGTGAAGCCAAGGTGCCGAAGATAAGCGCCCAGGCGCTCAAACCATGCACGTGGCACTTGTTTAAGGCCATAAATGGACTTCACAAGTTGACAAACATGAGTTGGGCGATCCGGATCAACAAAACCACTAGGCTGGTCGGAGTGGACCCGAGGATGTCGTCGTGCCGGAAGGATCGGAAGAACATTCTGAATCACTGAGGAAGAAGGTGATGAAGTACAGACGGGTGGCGAAGAATCCTATGCAAAAGGGAACACAGTTTCATCAAAATAGACGTGTCGAGATGTGATGACGCGGTGTGATGAACGATTGTAGCACCGATAACCCTTCTGATCAACTGGATAGCCAAGAAACACACACGCAATAGACCGTGGTGCAAGTTTGTGTGGTGTCTGGGCAGTGATATTGGGGTAGCACAGACACCCAAAGACGCGCAAGTGATCGTAGGACGGAGATGAGCCATACATCAGTTCGTGCGGGGTGACATTGGCGTGCGTGCGACAGGAGCATAGGTTGATCAAGTGACTGGCTGTAGCGAGGGCGTCAGGCTAGAATTGAAGGGGCACAGAAGCATGAAAGAGGAGAGAAGATGCAGCGGAAGAGAGGAGAGTTGGATCAGTAGCCATGTGATACCATGTAGAGAAGAAGTATGGCCGAGAGTACAACTCATATTCAGTGAAGGGGTGTTACATATACATGAGGATTGTGCTCATGCACAAGAATAGGGACATCAGTTACAAGAGCTAATCTGATCCTATAAACTAGCTAAGACTAACGGACCAGAGGACTTGGTCTTCAACAGAAAGAAAAACAAAATAACAAATGTGTTGCTATTACTAAAGCTATAAGATATCTCATGCTTGTCACATTACAAACTGAAGATCAGAATTCTGAAGTCCACATTTTGTACTTCCAAAAGTATATATTGACACACAAGAGCAACAATCTGAAATCAATCCAAAAGCAAATTAACAGTAACATGCTATATTTTTTGGACTTAATAGGTGTGCAGCATCACATAAACATTAGGAAACAAATTGAGTAGCAAATTAGCAATACTTGCCTCGGCTGTCAGCATGGTTGGAGTGATAATGCATCCGGGTGGCCTCCAGTTTTTTTGACACATCATGCGCACTCTCTGAAGCTCTAAGAAAGTTATCATCAAGCCGTGTAACAATCTGTAGCAAGCTGGCAGTTCCTGATGCCACCATTACCTTCTCCTTCCGAGTTTCAACTGCACCCATCGAAGAGGCATGCTGGTAGTGTGCTGCTTCTTGTGATGGGCCAGGTGCTTTGGGTGGCTTCCTCACAATAGGTTTTGATGGCGGTAGATTAGCCATCATCTCCTCAATTGCTTTCTCCTTCTCTACGGCCGTCTCTGGTGGCCTTTCCTCAGTAGCAGCTGGCTTACTAACAACTGTTTTTGCCACAGGTGCCTTCACCTCAGCCACTGGCTCCTTATCACGCCTTTCCATCCACAAAGTATCAGCAGCAGGCTGCTCTAGGGTGGGTGGTGGGGTGGGAGTTGGGCCAAAGATGTAGTCCCAGGTAGCCATCTGTGACTCCAGCACCGGGGGCGGTGGCGTTGCTGTGGCAAGCGTTGGTGGGGTGTGGTTCAACCTTGGAGGCGGAGGTGGTGTTACTGGAGAAGATCCCACACTACTCATCAAAATCCGCTTTGATTGTTGTCCATGCACCATGTCATCCACACTAACATCGTCATGCTCATGGTGATCGTCGTCTTCGTCACTGTCGTCGTCACTGTCGTCATCGCTATCGATCTTGATATGTCCATCATGTTCCTCCTCATCCTCATCCTCATCCTCCTCTCGGATAGAAGCATCGGCAGGAGGGCGGTTTTTGGCTGCGGCCCTCGGCTCCGGCATAGGAATGTTGGGGGTGGATGAGGATCTTTGGAGGCTAGAATGAGAGAAGTCGGCGAATGGCGGCGGCGGCGGGGAGGGGCTGTTGACGGAAGCTGCGGAGGGGCCTGGCGGAGTCGAGACAGATGACGTCGCCACAGCCGGAGCGTGGTGGGTATGGGAGGACACCAGGCTAGGGTCCGGCGCCTCGCCTTGGGCGAAATCGGATAGCGCGCCGCCGGTGCTCTTCAGGCGGACAGTGTAGCCAGTGTGGGCGGCGGCAAAACCGTTCCGCGAGGCCACGGCGTCAGCCATCAGCCGCTTCCGCTCCCGGCATCGAAACACCGCCTCCTCCTGATCGATCTTTGACTGCCCGCACCCCATCGAGCGACTGGCGGCGACTCGACGGTGTCCTTGTGTTCTTGAGATCCTTTGGGAGGGGTTCCTAGTTCTAGCGCTTGATGTGGCGGAAGCGGCGGCGTTGGGACATTGTTGTTGTTGAGGCCCAGTTGCGTTGGATAAACTGCGTGCGTGCCCGTGCAGCTCCGGAGTGGGGAAAGTGAGGGTGCTTCAGGCTTTCAGCTGTGAGCTGTGACGGCGTATAAGCTTGTTCAGTTCTAACTTCTATAGATCGAGGAGGATTGAGTGGATTTCAATTCCTAGTAAGTCGAAATTTCTTTTAATTTGTATCAATATTCTCTAATCTATATAGATTAAAAATAACCGAATAAGATCTAACGGAAAAAAGTTGATGAAAAAAAATAATAATAATACTCCTTTGATGTCGATATTAGAAGTTATGGAATTGAATTGATTTTAATACTAAATCAATCATGATATTAAAATGAGATGTAATTTCAATTCTATTTTTTGGATGTCATTGAATTATAGTTTGGAATTGTGGTCCAATTCCATACAATACATAGGGATGATGTTCTATGCTGAGAGAGAGAGAGTTTTTAGTTATAGTCTAATTCTAGAGAACTGGGTGTATGATTCTAAATCTTAATTCTATGTGCAACCAGACAATATAAATCTGGAAAATTGATTTCAATTCCTAATTTCATGTTCCAATATCTACATCCAAACGGGTATAAAAGTCTTTTGGTTCGAGCCGTTGTGAACGGTCCAATGTAAAGAAACTACTAGTTAGTTGTCCGTATGTTGCGACGGCTCACAACAATACTCACGTAAACTATCCACTAAAAATATGTCAAGATTTTTTATTAATTGTCTCTCTCCGCATAATATTTTTTATTTTACTAACTGATGTTGTTGTTTACTTCATCCAATATGTCATGATACAACACGATTAATGAAGGAAGCAATTAGAAGAGAGTTCATAACGACTGACTGAACGAACAGAGATTATATAATGACATAATTCCACCATACAGAGATCAAATAAGAGTAAGTTTGTGAGTTCAAGTTTCTAAAATAAGTCACATGAACTCAAACTTATAAAAAAGATAGATCAAAATATGGAGTGGTTGCTAAAGTCAGGCATCAATAAAACTGGATGCGCTCCATACAAATTATAGTACTTTGTAGCTGTTGGGGACTTGTTCTCAAATGCTATGAGTTAAGAACAAGGCAACACATAATGTTAAAGGTTAAAGTCCTTCATCCTTTGAAGCATTATTTCCCTTAGGATATAATGGTCCCCAGACGAAGGTTATGAAAGACATATCTTCATCATTGTAGTGTATATTAATGAAAGAAGAAGCATATGAAATATGTAAGACAACATGAATAATCATATGACATCATTAATATATCCTCTTTTTATTAACATAGATGAACAGAAACAAAATTGAATCATATTTATATCTTCGGCTTGATAGAAGGTAAAAGTCCAAGCGTGACGCACGAGTGAATACAATCAGCGTGAACAGTATGGGGGAACTGTTCATCTATTTATAGGCACAGGATGCAGCCTGTGAGAAATTACATTCATACCCTTTACATTAATTGTTAACTAATAGTCAACTCTACGAGGACTAGATAGCCTTTTCCCCTTTAAGTCGGTTCCTTTCTCCGCCATTTAGCCGAAGCTCCCCCGTGCGTAACTTCGGAGCAATTCCAACCTTCGTCGCGATCATGCTTTTAGCCCGAGTCCGAAGGTACCTGTTCATATGCTACACTTGGAAGGTTTTGTTAGATCTCGTTTTTGAGGACCTTCGGAGGACGAAGGCCCCCAACAGTAGCCCCTCGCAGTATTAATTTGTTTAAGATAACGAATTTAGACTGCGATATGGACGAAGGCCTTGAGCCGAAGGTCTGAAAAAACACCTTCCCTTTGCTAGAATAGCAACAGTCAATGACAGGCGGGGCCCCTTGGTTTAGAGCGCGCCAAGCATAAAAATAAGAGCTCGCACCAACCTCATTTGGTACATTGCCTGAGCCATTTGCTTTATTTTCTCAATTTCACAGTTGTTGCTCACTAACACTTGCTAGTTTTTCAAAGCTTTTCAAGCTTCGGTTTGAAAGATATATTTTCGTCATCTTTGAAGGAAAGAATGTCTCAGGGCAAGAAGGTTGTCGTTGAGACGAAGCTTGCTGAAGAGGAGAAGCTTTTTGAGGAGAAGAAGTCTGTGAATCCATACATTGCTGGATTTATCGAGTCAATGGCAAAAACAAATACAGAAAAGATTACTAAGGAGATATTGGAGGGCCTGTCTGAGGATACTGGTGACAGTGATAGTTATGATGCAGAAAGTGGTGGCGAAGATTCTGAGGATCGACCCTGGAGACCTAGCCATACAATTTTCGGAATATCTTCCATTAAGCAAAGTCACCTCGAAAACATGAGGGGAAGATACTTTCGAGATATGTCTATTGTGAGGGCTGGCAGAGACAACAACGTCCCGGCCCCTGAGGAAAACGAAGTTGTGATTTTCCGAAGCTTCTTCAAAGCTGGGCTTCGGTTTTTGCTGAGTAAGTTTGTAGTTGAAGTATTGAAGACCTACCAAGTTTTCCTTCACCAACTAACCCCCGAAGCTATATTGAGGATGGGAATCTTCGTCTAGGCAGCGAGAAGCCAAGGGATAGAACCAAGTGCGAAGTGCTTCTGTAGCATGCACAAACTTTTGTATGAGACAAAGGCCATGGGGAAAGAACAGTATCATAACAACTTCGGTTGTTATGGGTTTATCGCCCATTCCAATGCCAGTCACCCTGTGCCGACATTTCGGAAGAGATGGCCCGGAAATTGGATGGAAGAATGGTTTTATTTGAAGAACGACTTGTCAGCGAGGGAGGACATTAAAGGTATTATCATGCATCCCATATGGTCCCGCTTTGACCTCCGAAGGCCGAAGGTTGAAATTGATGAAGCCGCCGAAGCGTGTCAAAAGGCGTTTGGTACTGTCTGCTTCTTCATTGGTACCAAAGATTTAATTCAAGAACATATAGCATTCAGAGTATGGCCGCTTGCAGAGAGCTAGGAAATGCCGAAAGAAACTATTTCCAAATCTAGCGAAGGTGAACTGGTCCGGCTAAAATATACATTCAGATATGGGGATAAATTCGACAAACCAAACGATGATTGGTTCAAATACATCGAAGTTACAAGTGATGAACTACTTGGATCATACTCCAAGGCAGAAGATAATGCGCTGTCTACAGCCTTTGGAGGTCGGGGAAAAAAGAGAATAAACAGAGTTTTTGATGCCATTGGCTTTGTCTACCTCGACTACCACTACCCGGTGTGGGGTCAAGGGAAGAAGAGGAAATCGCTGCTCAGGCCGCCCCGGCTGATCCTGCGCCGAAGGCTACGAGCAAAAAGATGAAGGTACTTACCCACCGGCCACGTTACATTGAACCGGTCGTGGTTCCTGAGTTTGGGGTGGAGGCCTCTTCGGCTGCTGAATCAAGAGGATCTGCTGCAGCACAGAAGGCTGAAGAACTGGCTATGATGCCGAAGGCACCCTTGGTTGAACCAGTTGAAACGAAGGTCGGCAAAGAAAAGGCTGATAGGTCAACAACTGAAGAGGTGAAAAAGATGCCAGGGATTTTAATTAAGTCCTTCGACAGAAGCCACAACGCTGAAGGCACAAAAGAGTTCTGTTGTGACTCCTAATAGGAGGAGGATGGTAAATGTATTAGATGTTTTGGAAACGATTGATTGTATAGGCCTTGCTCCGACAGAGAAGGTTGCTGAAACTATCGCAACGCATACCAAGTCTGATACTGAGCAAATAGAAGTCGAGACTACATTAACCCAGGCTGAAGCTGGGGCAGAGCCCACGGTGGCTGTTGAGACGAAGCTGACCGCCACCGAGCAGAAAGCCGAAGAAACAACTCCAGAAATTAATATAGCTTTTGAGAAGAGTGCAGCCAAAGAGGCCGAATCCTTTGTCCTCGAAGCACTCTCCAAAGATCTTGATTATATTATTCGGCATGCTTCGGGAAAGAGATTATCTGAAGAAGAAGTTTATGAGGCTAAACACTATGCCCGAGAACTAAAGTATCCGAAGGGGGCCTTAGTGTTTAATGGTACGAACGAAAATGATTTCTTGTACTGCCTCCCAGACAACAAAGAATTATCTGTCTACCGGGAGATGGCCAGAAGTATGGGTTTTCCGAAGCTTGAAGCTGGCCTTTGTGCCATGACAAAGGACGATCTGGCAGACAATGTTGCGTACAATAGTCTGAAGGTACCGAAGTTGCGAATTTTGAAACTTATAGATTCTGGAATGGAATATTTCTATTCTTATGTTAATCCTTTTAACCTTTCTAGCAGGGCTTGATACTTAGCAACGCCCTAAGGGCGCAAAAGAATGCTAAAGACGAGAGCTGCACTATAGCTCTGAACAACCTTCGAACGGAGGTTATCAGACTTAGGAACGAAGCCACAGAAAAAGATAAGATTCTACTTTCATTGGTGGACAAAGTAAAAGAAGACGAAGCTAGTTTCAGGGCTCAAGCTAAAATTCAAAAGAATGAGATTGAAGACCTTCGAAAACAGCTGGCCGAAAGCAAAGAGAAGTGTGGTCTCGCAGAGGCCAACCGAGATATTAGTGAATATTGGAGAAATTATCTAGAAAAAACAGTCGAAGAACTCTGCACGTCCAAAGAAAGATGCTTCGAAAAATCCCTGAGCTGCGTGGAGAAAATAAAGGCTAGCTTCGCCAACGTGGGCGCTTGTTCAAATGAAGATAACTTTATTCGAGGCGACCCCGAAGGTGTTATAGAATGGATAAGCGGAGAGGCCGAAGCTTTTGAAGAAATTTTGAGTGATCGCGGGGATGTCTGCGCATTTTCTAGTGCGAGAGGAATTTCAACTATCTTGGAGAAGGCTTGCTGCGAACATGTCAAAACCCTGGCTCAGGCCGAAGCTGCCTTCTCCATGGATGTTACGAAGGATCCCTCAGCCGAAGCAATCTTAATGGGCGGAAAATTCTATACTGACATCTGGGCCAATGGCGGACGCGAAATGGCTCACGAAATAATGAAGAAAAGCGAGAAGGACATGCATGAAGCCCTAATTCAAGCTAAGCAAGCTGAAGAAGCTGCAGAGCGCGAGAAGAGCATAGGTATTATTTCGCGGCATCTAGCTTCGTCATTTTGTTTTCGTGACTTCGAACTAATTAATTTTTTCTATTGTAGCTGAACTATCTCCTCTACCAAAACCGTTCGACCCCCTGGCTGACCCAGAAACGAAAGAAGCAATAGATATCATCAATGTGGCCGAATCTATTGTTGACGAAGTTGTTAACAAGTTGCTAAATGAAGTTGCGGAGAAGGTCCTGAAAGAGAACTAGTACTTGTTTGTAAAAACATTTTTAGATGATCAATGTAACTTTGCTGTATCAAGACTGCAATACTCGATGTGTATGTTTTTGAATCTAATATGTAATTTTTTTGTAATTCAGTTCTTTGCGAGGCATGAAACTTTATATACATACCGCTTTTTGAGCCTTCGGCGAAAAAACTCCTTCCCTTCTTTTCATGCTTCGTAAAGAAGAAAATTCGTGCTTCGGGAAAAAATATCCTTGCTTCGTAAAAACATCACATCTTCTTAAGCAAAGGATTCCTTCTTTGGCATTAGAACTGACGAAGCTGTATCTCTCAGCTTTGTGCCTTAGCACGCTTTCATTTTTTATAAAGCAGTCTCCGAAGATCGACTTCGTATTCAATTCGTGTCATTGGTGCAATATGATGTATGATGTGATGTCATCATGTGATGATATGATGCAAAGGATGATGCTAATGCCGAAGATATGCACCCACACACCCATACTGGAACACACCACCTCTGTGTGCCCTTAGGAACGATCGGAATCTCTTTGCCGTTTATTTTTCGGCTTCACCGTTTATTTTTCGGTGTAAGTTCTGCATCCCCTTAGGAACGACTTTTGAACTTCTTCGCCTTCTATTTCGGCGGTATTTTTCGCGTTGACTTTTCACGCTTCGCCTTATATTTCGGCGGTATTTTTGCGTTGACTTTTCGCGCTTCGCGTTATATTTCGGCGGTATTTGGCTCTGCATTCCCTTAGGAACGACTTTTGAGCAAAAAACTTACACTGCGCTCCTTTGGGAATGACTTTTTGTGGCTTCGGCAAGACTTATGCCGCACTCCCTTAGGAATGACTTTTTAAGCTTCGGCAATTTTCGAGCTTCGTAAATCTGTGAAGAAGATATATTTCATTTTAATAGAAGCGAAACTATTACAAAGAATTAAAACAAGATTTGCATTACTTGTCCTTTATTAAAAAAACAAAGTGGCATAGAATAAAAAAGTGCTTCAGAAAGTAGGATATCTCTCAATAGATGTGCTTTGACTCCGGCACAGTACTGTTGACTGTGCGAGCTTCGGATTCCTCCCTGTAATCCCTCTGCTGCTGGGTGTGCTGGCTCCCTTCTGGCTGCTGGCCCCGTGAATAGGTAGGTTGTAGTGGTGGCGGAGGTGGAAGTTGTGGCCAATAAGTCTGTGGCTGACTAGCCGAAGCAACAGAAGCTACAGAGTGATTACCCACATATTCTAGTATGTAGGGTGAATGGCACGAAGCAGTGTGCAAGACCTGCTTCGGTTGATTCTGCCGAGCTTCGGCTTCTGCAATCTCCCTCTGCTTTTGGATAGTAATTTGGCACATTCTTGTAGTATGGCCCTTGTCTTCACCATAAAATAAGCAGTAGATCTTCCTGGGCTGATCCCCATATCTTCCTCTGAAGCCCCTGGCACTTCTGCCTCTTGGAGCTGGCGGCCGGAAAGAGCTTTGTTGCTGCCCCGAAGATTGTGAGGTATACTGTGGCCTTTGCAGCTGACTTCCTTTGTCATCATTCTGAGTGGAGTTGTGAATTGACCTGACATGCCTTGGGTGGATTCTTCCTCCGAAGCCCCTGGTCATTTCAGAGAATCTGTAAGCTTCCTCCCTTCTTTGGCAGAAGTCATTGTCAGCCCGAATGTATTTGTCCATCTTTTGAAGCAGCTTTTCTAGAGTTTGTGGGGGCTTCTTGGCGAAATATTGGGCGGTAGTGTGACACCCCAGGTGTCAGTTTCGTGTTACGTCGGGAGATTAATCCTAATCTCGGATGCTCAGTGAAAATTCCTATTTCTCGATCGTGCCTATCTCTGTTTATCAGGCTTTCTCTCGGAAGTTCACCGAATTCAGAGTTAATCGATCGCGAGAAACAGCCAATTTCGGAGCGTGTTAAAACTTTCAATTCTCGGAACTCATGCAGACTCGAAGATCGTTCTCGAATTTTAAATCTCATCTGATGCTCTTTAAATCAAACTCTCGACGACTATTATCTGATTTGAGCCCGAGTCTAATTCCTCGAACCCCGATCGATGTCCGGCTATTTTAATCCGACTCCGTACTCTCAAATGGAATACTCAATATATCGTCCTCTAATTAATTCTTACTCGACTCGGCCAAATATCTCATGTCCGAGCCGAAATTCAAAACCCCGTATCGACTGTGATTTTAAAATGTCACGATCCGATTTCTCCGGCTAAAAATCCGAAAGCTGGTCATATCCCGAGGCATTTCATTTTCGAATCACGCATAGGGAAATTATTTCCGAGCAAATTCAAATCAAACTCTCGGTCGAATTAATTGCTCAACCTTCCGTTCGTCCGAACTCTTTTCGCTCTGTTTTTACACAGACGGATTCCGCAGAAGCATTTTTACTCCGGAAATAATTTAACGCAGCCCGTTTGCGTGTTTGGGCCAGCCCAACCCAGCCCAATTGGGCCCATTTGAAACCCTAACCCTAGGGCTCCTTCTATAAATAGAACCTCTCTCCCCTTGCACTTGGCTTTTATTCACCTACCCCCCTAGCCGCCACCCTCTTCTTTTTCTCCCTGTCTTCTTCCACACGGCGTGCAGCAGGGAGCTCAGCTCCACCTCCCTGCGTGCTCTCTGCCTCCCATGGCCGACGGCCTCCACAGCGCAGCAGCCATGGCGTGGCGCCCTCCCGGCTCCTCCTGCGAGCGACTGCAGCAGGGAGCTCCCTCTCCTCCCATGGCGTCCTCCCCTTCTTCCTCCCGCATCACGGCAGCAAGCAGCCTCTCCATGCCGAGCTCGCCCAGCAGCCAAGGACGCCCCCTGCCACTGCTCCAAATGGCGAGCTCCATATTTGCATGGAGCCGAGCTCTTCCATCTCCACCAGCCGGCTCCCCCTTCTTCTTCCTCCACCAGCAGCTCCTCTCTATTTCCTGTACGTGCGCAGGGAGCAGAAGCTTTTTCCTCCACGGCGCCATATCTCCCAGCCGGCTCCACTTTCCCCTGCGCCCTACCTTTTTCCAGGGAAGCAGCAGGAGCTCCACCTCCCATGGACGCCCAGAAAAATCCCCCAAGCAAGTGCCCAGAAATTTTTCCAGCGCCTCCCTATTCATCTTTCTCCCAGCCGTGACGCCCAGATTTTTTTTCCAGCAGAGAGCCTCTTCCCATGGGCGCCACCCCCTGCAGCTTCCCCTTGCCGGCGCCCAGAAACTTGCAGCAGCAGCTCCTCCCCTCTCTCCATGGCCGACGCTCCGAGCTCCGGCAGCCGCTCCTCCAACTCCCCATGGCGTACTGCAGCAGACGCCTTGGAGCAGCCCCGCCATGGCTTGCGACTCGGTGTCCTCCCTGCTTGCGTGCTGCTGCGCAGTGCCCATGGTGCCTGCTGGGTGCTCGACGAAATGTGCAGCAACCCCGCCGTCTTCGTGCGCTGCCGGCTCGCTGTTTGGTGGAGCCAATGGACAGCACGCCGTGATGCCGCCGTGTGTTCGCTGTTTTTGCGTAGCCCCAAACGTCGACATCGTTCACCCCGGTGAGACAGCGACGATCCTTGTTTATTTCACATCGGCATTTTCTCCGGTGATTAATTGTGTGTATGTGCTATTTTGTTTTGTTTGTGGAGGAGAGAAACCCCGTGTTTTGCGTGGAGGAGAAGGCAAGTCATTCAACGCTCGTCGAATGTTCGGAGCGATGCACAGATCGGAATCGCCATCATTCTTACAAACGTCGATTGGGTTTGTTTATGGTGAGCCGATGCATGCCGCTCTCGATCGACTCGATTAATTATTTTGAATAGATAAAATGTTTCGGGTATGCGCATTGGTAGGATCACGTTCGCGATTGGAGAACAAGAGGTTGTTCGATGCGTGCGATTTGTAGTTTGTCTAATTATGGTTTGGTCGATGTGGTGTACATGGATGTTTAATTGTGTGTGGGTATAAAATGTTTGGGTTATATACCGCGGCAAGGTCGCATTCGCGTTTTGGTAAACCCGTGTGTCGTGCTTGTTTTATGCGATGAGTAAGTTTGGAAATATATATGATGCGAGGATTTAATTAGGACATGTATGCACGTGTGTGCTGTGATGTATGGTAGTAGTGGTGGCGTAAGATATTGACTGAGGCGTGCGGGTATATGCCGTGATATGGTTATACTCGCAACGGGAGAAGATGTATGTATTGTGACATGACGCTTAGGTCGCTATTATATAATCGTGTGAAGGATGCTCGTGATGGTTATGTGATTAAGGAGTGATGTAATGGCAGGCGAGCAGTAAGTTTAAATTTTCAAACGATTAGTGGATAGTATCTCGACATTGTCATGAATTTTTGTTGTATGGCAATGTGATGCTTCGCTTTGTCAATCATCACATTCCATGCCCCTTCGGACAAATAAATGTCTTGTTGATCGATTAGAGGTCTTATACGAGTGTTATCGCAGCCCAATAATTATTGGAGGCAAGTAGTGTTCACAAGTCGGTCCTTGTTAAAATTGAAGAACGATCCGCTAAGATATACACATAAGTGCTTTAGGTCCTTTAGTAGCAAATGTAAGTCTTATGGAGTTTTACGCCATATGTAAATGCATCTATGTTGGACCCCAACAGTGTGCTATTTTGGGTGACTGGGGTGTTAACTAATTTGAGTGGAGAAAAGGGTGAAGAGAAACTAATTAATCTGCTCCAACCCATATTTTAGAGTTGCGATGTCTAAAATGGGTTGAATGAACTTGAGATGTATTATAATAGCTGTGTGTCGTGCCGATCATCCAAAAATGGCGAAAGGTGGTGTGTGATGATAATTGGGAAATAGTCACGTCATTACCCAACTCATGTCAGGTAGGAGTCAATTGCGTTAAGTGATTGTTATATACATGTTGTGTCTCGGGTTTGGATAATAATAGACTAGTCGACGTGTGTGAGGTATAGTGGCCTATGTTGTTGAGCTAGTTAGCCGAATAAATAGATGTGTTTGGGTAAGGTCGTAGTCACGGTGATTTGCTTTTGAAGTCTGAATGTGTATGTTTATGGTCGTGATGAAAAGTAGTAGTGCTCAGGTGAGGTCTAAGATAAAATGCAAGTTATTGGGTGAAAAGCGCTTCGATGTTGATTTTAGTGGAGAACACGTGGTTAATTGAGTATGGTAAATCTAGCGCACAAAATGACTTGGATAAAATTTATGAGTCAACTTGATGGTCTTAATTTGACTAATTTAACTCTAATCAACGGTGAAGTGTTAGAATAATTTAAGTCTCTAGAACGCGACTAATTCTGGAATTATAGAGGAGCTGAAAGTTAATGATTGCTGTTTTGGACTGCACACGCTGTTTTCATTGTGCTGTTTGTTTGATGAATTAAATTATGTTTTATGTAGAAGAGTTGTATAGAAGAGTTGTAGATAACCCTATTATCTTGCTGGTACTAAAGTTTTACAGCCCAAAACCTGATCGTTTAGGAGTTGCGCTTTCCACAAGCCCAGCACCTGAATATGTCGAATTTCTGAACAGATTTCAGAAATTGCAATGGTTGATTAAGTTAATATTGAAATCAGTTATTGGTGCTCACAAGCAAGTTGTAGACAACTCTATTATCTTACTTGTGTTAAAATTTGACAGCCACAGGTCTGACAGTTTAGGAGTTATGTATTTTACAAATTCAGTGACTGAATCTGTCCAAATTCTGTACAGATTTCAGAAACTGCATTGTTTGCTCAATTTAATGTTGCAATCTGTTCATCGTCATTATAAGAAAGTTGTAGATGCTTTTCTGATCTTGCTTGTGTTAAAATTTCATAACTAAAGGCCTGACGGTTTAAGAGTTATGAATTTTACAAACTGCTTGCTGTGTTCTGTCCCCTGACAGAACAGATTTTGAAGACTGAAATGTTTGATTTAGTTAAACCTGGAATCACCTCTTGGTGATTATAAAAGTTGTGTAGTACTTTTGCTGAGCTTTCCAAAAAGTCTTAGATCACCCTTTTCGGTGGTCTGAAGCTTAAGTTATGAATGTTTCAAATATAAAGACTGAATCTGTCCAGTTCTGGACAGCAAGGTCTTTTAGTGATATTTACGCTTAGTTAAATATTGAATCACCCTGTGATGTTTATAAACAATTTGTAGAACATTTAATTAGCTTTTCAGAAAGTCTAGGACCACCTTATTTGGATGTCTGAATTTCCAGTTGTGAATTTTTGAAGTTGCTAACCTGAATCTGTCCAAATCTGGACAGCGCTGTTGTATTAGCATGTTTTGACCTTGCTAAGTGTTGAATCATGTTGTGATGAAAATACCAAAGTTGTAGTTCACTTTCTAAGCTTTCCAGAAAGTCCTAGTTTGCTAGTTTTGGATTAATATTTGAAAAGTTATGATTAAAACAAGTAACGGCTGTATTGCTGTCCAAAATTCTGCAAGTGAGCAAATGAATGTTTAGTTCACCCTATTTGCTAAAAATGTTTGGTTGACACCTAAGTAGTGTAGACTTGCCATGACTAAGCTTAATAATGTACGTGGGTCATGTTTTGTATGTTTCTTCTTTGGTTGATTGTGTTATAAGTTTCCATAGCCATTGATGCCTAGGTCATCGGTTAAACTTGTGTTGGATGCTTTTGTGTGATAAATAGAAGAACTAAGGAAAAACCATAGCTAACTTATAGACTTAACTAATATAAGGCTAGGTAACTAATGGGCAATTAAAGTGAGCGTGGTAAATGCGGGTACTTGTGATATCGTATTTGTGTTACGTAAATAAATAAAATATGGTCGTCTTGTTAATGATGTTAATGATGAACGCCGATAACGTACGAATAGCTAGCGCTTGCGTATAGTCGTTGCAGTGTCTTACTAATTGGTGTTTAGTTCGCTATCATGTATTGGAATATCTTGTAATATTTTCATTATATTCATACATATGCACCTTGCATCTCATATAGGACCGAGAGATGATGATCGAGCAACTGATGTGGTGCCAACCACAAGATACAGTTGGTGGACGACCTGAAGAACGATGGACATGACCAGTAGAGGCTCGCCAAGCGAGTACCTCCCCCAGCAAACACTACCTAAGTGTTAAATTAAGGCAAGCCCCGGTTTTATGCATAACCGTTATATATGCTATTTTACTGCACTTAATGATTGTAGGTTTGTACTGTGCACTTAAGTGTAGGAGTTGACTGAAACCTTAGCTGCATGAACTCAGGATTTCTTTTGAGATGGATACTAGTATGCTAGGTCGAGTAGCTGCTTTACTAATTAGGGATCTCGGTAGAAGTCGAGTGATTTTTCTAGCACTCGCGCGAGGTCAGGAATTGGCTGTATCCACTTTCCTATCATATTGATGTTGGTTTGTGGGCAACAATCCATGGGGATTGGTTGTTCACGGGATAAAAAGTTGATTAAGGATTAAGGTGTGGTACCGTGAGTCAAGCGTTTGAACGTACTAAACACATACCGAGAAATATGGTAAATCGGTAAGCCTAGTACCTGAGTGAACCTGGCAGTGGACATACCTCCTCACGCGACCTGAGACGTAGTCTCCCATTCCGGTTATGGTGGGTACAAGTGCGGTCACTGCACGACGGCCAGTCGGGGTCAGTGAGGCATTGTACGCCAAGGCGGTGAGCCCTGATCTGCTGACGGGGAATCGATGGGGACGGTTGATATGTGTGGGGACGGAGTGCCCCTGCATGTCGTGTGTTTAGGTTTACCTTGCAAGGATAAAAACTCGATTCGAATCGTCTGCTTCTCGCAGCTAATGAGACTGCTTGATCCATGCTGCTACATTGAGTAATAAGTGGAAATGAGGTGACTGGCAAAAGATGTTGATTGGTAAAATGTTTGATACCATGTATGCTTAGCTAGGTACACATTTAGTCTAAAGGATTCTACTAAAACTTGAAAAGCTAAAACTTGATTTTAGAAACTCAGCTAGTGCTTTTGGCAACCAAACCCCACAGCCAAACAGCTGCATGTCTAGAGGTAGAGGAGTATAGACTCCTCACACCGGGTAAGTCTAGCTGAGTATTAGTATACTCAGCCTTGCTTGTGGCACAATTTTTGCAGGTACTCCTTAGGATGATTGGTTGATGGTGTGACTTGGCCTCCATCCCTGCCACCGGGATAGACAGTCGAGTGGGTTACTGCTTCCGCAGGAGAGGACCAGGAGGAGTAGCGTGGCCAGGCTTCGCTTTCGCCATGTTACTCGGTTTTCTCCGTTAGTTATTTCCGCTGCATTAAAATTTATGATTATTATTTCTGAAACTCCGATAATGTAATCACTAATGATACTCCTTAAATTTGTGGTATTATGTTTTATTGTATTTCTCTGTGCCTCACCTTCGTGTGAGTTAGTGGTATTCGATCCTAGGATAAGTGGCTTTATCGGACTAGATCCGAGGGACTGACGGGTTATTCCTGTTTAAGTGTGTTGCTGCCCTTAAGGGTGCGACTTGGGCACTTAAGCTGGAATAATTCGGGCGGTTCCGCCATAGCTGGTATCGGAGCGAATACCATCACAGAGAAGTCAATAAGTCATGGTTACCAACCTTTTCTAAAGTAAAACTTGCTTAGAAACCCAATTGGATAGATATCAGGACGATAAGGATAGACCTAGGACGTGAAGCCTTAGGAAATAGATGGGTAGCTAGGTGGCTAGTTATTTAGGCCATAAAGGCTACTACTACTATTAGTAGGGATGCTATAGAAGCACCCGAAAATTTAGTTAGGTCTGAGAAGACGACTAGAATGAGCATGCATCATGATTGTTGCATTTTAAATGTCTCTTGTGCTCCAACATGCTTCTCTTACCTTTGTTCCAATAATAAGAATTTGTGAATAATGTGATGTACTGCTAGGTTAGAAATGCCTTAACTCGTGTTAGATTGGTAACCCTTTTTGCCAAAAAAAATGTTGTCTGTTCTGTTCATAAAAAGACCCCCATCCAAACAACTTTGAGTTTAGCGTGTGAAACCTCTAAAAAAAATGCTTGAGTTGGTATTTTCTAACCCTTGAGTGTTTTACCCTTGAAGTTGCACCTGCACAACTTGTAGACCCCCATTGCTTAAACGCTAGCCAAACCGAAACTCCTTGTGCACTTGTTACGTCAAAAAAAAATTGGTGTCTAGTTGCGCAAACCATGACCAAGCCATGTTGCCTTCCATAAATCCTTGCCCCTAAAACTTCATAACATTCCTGTTGATTATCCAGCTGATCTTGTTGCCTACCTCTCCTTTCGCATGGATATGGTGATCTTTTTCCTTGTGAATCATGTTGTGACCTTATCATCCGAATCTCTGATCCTTCATTGAATCTGCCCCGTTATCTGGTTATCTGCTATAACCTGTTCTCAAGTATCGGATGTTGATCTTGCCTAAATCTCTCATTTCTGATCATTCTCATACCCCTTCTCTAAGGGTTATGACACCATTTTATCAACTTATCTCTGAACGGCATATCCACGTGGATTAAAGGATGTTGCGGTTATCTTTGGATCTCTCATGTCTCTAAAAGCTTATCAGTCTCGATCTAATGGTTGGTTCCTCCTCATGTCAAATAACATACTAGTCTCTTGCATGATAATCCCCATGTTGATTATAAAATAGTTCTCTGAGTTAAAGAAAATTCTCATGTGATGCTCTTTTGGCCAACAATCTTTGCTTCAACTTCAGTCACATTTTCCAAGCCATATTCTCCTGGGCTCCATCTATTTATGCTATGTAAAATTCTCGTTGGTTACGTTTGGTAATGGTGTTATGACTAACGACTGATGGTGCCGCGACGAAACCGAGAGCCTACTATGGTGCACACATGGTTGAGCTACTCGGCACGCGCTGGTATCGCGGTTAATAGTCGTGATCCATTACGGGACTATACTGATGTGCTGTATCTTGAGAACATTCTCTCCAAGTGATCGCTGCATTTTGTCTCAGCATGCCGCGATATTCTATCCGAATCTATCTTCCTTATCTTGTCAGATCCCATCTCATGAATTTGCATCTATCTCTAGCCTGGGAGTTACATGCTTCTCCACCCTTGAAGATCCTCATTCGAATCTCGGGACGAGATTCTGTTTAAGGGGGGAAGGCTGTGACACCCCAGGTGTCAGTTTCGTGTTACGTCGGGAGATTAATCCTAATCTCGGATGCTCAGTGAAAATTCCTATTTCTCGATCGTGCCTATCTCTGTTTATCAGGCTTTCTCTCGGAAGTTCACCGAATTCAGAGTTAATCGATCGCGAGAAACAGCCAATTTCGGAGCGTGTTAAAACTTTCAATTCTCGGAACTCATGCAGACTCGAAGATCGTTCTCGAATTTTAAATCTCATCTGATGCTCTTTAAATCAAACTCTCGACGACTATTATCTGATTTGAGCCCGAGTCTAATTCCTCGAACCCCGATCGATGTCCGGCTATTTTAATCCGACTCCGTACTCTCAAACGGAATACTCAATATATCGTCCTCTAATTAATTCTTACTCGACTCGGCCAAATATCTCATGTCCGAGCCGAAATTCAAAACCCCGTATCGACTGTGATTTTAAAATGTCACTGATCCGATTTCTCCGGCTAAAAATCCGAAAGCTGGTCGTATCCCGAGGCATTTCATTTTCGAATCACGCATAGGGAAATTATTTCCGAGCAAATTCAAATCAAACTCTCGGTCGAATTAATCGCTCAACCTTCCGTTCGTCCGAACTCTTTTCGCTCTGTTTTTACACAGACGGATTCCGCAGAAGCATTTTTACTCCGGAAATAATTTAACGCAGCCCGTTTGCGTGTTTGGGCCAGCCCAACCCAGCCCAATTGGGCCCATTTGAAACCCTAACCCTAGGGCTCCTTCTATAAATAGAACCTCTCTCCCCTTGCACTTGGCTTTTATTCACCTACCCCCTAGCCGCCACCCTCTTCTTTTTCTCCCTGTCTTCTTCCACACGGCGTGCAGCAGGGAGCTCAGCTCCACCTCCCTGCGTGCTCTCTGCCTCCCATGGCCGACGGCCTCCACAGCGCAGCAGCCATGGCGTGGTGCCCTCCCGGCTCCTCCTGCGAGCGACTGCAGCAGGGAGCTCCCTCTCCTCCCATGGCGTCCTCCCCTTCTTCCTCCCGCATCACGGCAGCAAGCAGCCTCTCCATGCCGAGCTCGCCCAGCAGCCAAGGACGCCCCCTGCCACTGCTCCAAATGGCGAGCTCCATATTTGCATGGAGCCGAGCTCTTCCATCTCCACCAGCCGGCTCCCCCTTCTTCTTCCTCCACCAGCAGCTCCTCTCTATTTCCTGTACGTGCGCAGGGAGCAGAAGCTTTTTCCTCCACGGCGCCATATCTCCCAGCCAGCTCCACTTTCCCCTACGCCCTACCTTTTTCCAGGGAAGCAGCAGGAGCTCCACCTCCCATGGACGCCCAGAAAAATCCCCCAAGCAAGTGCCCAGAAATTTTTCCAGCGCCTCCCTATTCATCTTTCTCCCAGCCGTGACGCCCAGATTTTTTTTCCAGCAGAGAGCCTCTTCCCATGGGCGCCACCCCCTGCAGCTTCCCCTTGCCGGCGCCCAGAAACTTGCAGCAGCAGCTCCTCCCCTCTCTCCATGGCCGACGCTCCGAGCTCCGGCAGCCGCTCCTCCAACTCCCCATGGCGTACTGCAGCAGACGCCTTGGAGCAGCCCCGCCATGGCTTGCGACTCGGTGTCCTCCCTGCTTGCGTGCTGCTGCGCAGTGCCCATGGTGCCTGCTGGGTGCTCGACGAAATGTGCAGCAACCCCGCCGTCTTCGTGCGCTGCCGGCTCGCTGTTTGGTGGAGCCAATGGACAGCACGCCGTGATGCCGCCGTGTGTTCGCTGTTTTTGCGCAGCCCCAAACGTCGACATCGTTCACCCCGGTGAGACAGCGACGATCCTTGTTTATTTCACATCGGCATTTTCTCCGGTGATTAATTGTGTGTATGTGCTATTTTGTTTTGTTTGTGGAGGAGAGAAACCCCGTGTTTTGCGTGGAGGAGAAGGCAAGTCATTCAACGCTCGTCGAATGTTCGGAGCGATGCACAGATCGGAATCGCCATCATTCTTACAAACGTCGATTGGGTTTGTTTATGGTGAGCCGATGCATGCCGCTCTCGATCGACTCGATTAATTATTTTGAATAGATAAAATGTTTCGGGTATGCGCATTGGTAGGATCACGTTCGCGATTGGAGAACAAGAGGTTGTTCGATGCGTGCGATTTGTAGTTTGTCTAATTATGGTTTGGTCGATGTGGTGTACATGGATGTTTAATTGTGTGTGGGTATAAAATGTTTGGGTTATATACCGCGGCAAGGTCGCATTCGCGTTTTGGTAAACCCGTGTGTCGTGCTTGTTTTATGCGATGAGTAAGTTTGGAAATATATATGATGCGAGGATTTAATTAGGACATGTATGCACGTGTGTGCTGTGATGTATGGTAGTAGTGGTGGCGTAAGATATTGACTGAGGCGTGCGGGTATATGCCGTGATATGGTTATACTCGCAACGGGAGAAGATGTATGTATTGTGACATGACGCTTAGGTCGCTATTATATAATCGTGTGAAGGATGCTCGTGATGGTTATGTGATTAAGGAGTGATGTAATGGCAGGCGAGCAGTAAGTTTAAATTTTCAAACGATTAGTGGATAGTATCTCGACATTGTCATGAATTTTTGTTGTATGGCAATGTGATGCTTCGCTTTGTCAATCATCACATTCCATGCCCCTTCGGACAAATAAATGTCTTGTTGATCGATTAGAGGTCTTATACGAGTGTTATCGCAGCCCAATAATTATTGGAGGCAAGTAGTGTTCACAAGTCGGTCCTTGTTAAAATTGAAGAACGATCCGCTAAGATATACACATAAGTGCTTTAGGTCCTTTAGTAGCAAATGTAAGTCTTATGGAGTTTTACGCCATATGTAAATGCATCTATGTTGGACCCCAACAGTGTGCTATTTTGGGTGACTGGGGTGTTAACTAATTTGAGTGGAGAAAAGGGTGAAGAGAAACTAATTAATCTGCTCCAACCCATATTTTAGAGTTGCGATGTCTAAAATGGGTTGAATGAACTTGAGATGTATTATAATAGCTGTGTGTCGTGCCGATCATCCAAAAATGGCGAAAGGTGGTGTGTGATGATAATTGGGAAATAGTCACGTCATTACCCAACTCATGTCAGGTAGGAGTCAATTGCGTTAAGTGATTGTTATATACATGTTGTGTCTCGGGTTTGGATAATAATAGACTAGTCGACGTGTGTGAGGTATAGTGGCCTATGTTGTTGAGCTAGTTAGCCGAATAAATAGATGTGTTTGGGTAAGGTCGTAGTCACGGTGATTTGCTTTTGAAGTCTGAATGTGTATGTTTATGGCCGTGATGAAAAGTAGTAGTGCTCAGGTGAGGTCTAAGATAAAATGCAAGTTATTGGGTGAAAAGCGCTTCGATGTTGATTTTAGTGGAGAACACGTGGTTAATTGAGTATGGTAAATCTAGCGCACAAAATGACTTTGTTGGGGACTTGTTCTCAAATGCTTCGGATTAAGAACAAGGCAACATAAAAAGTGTTAAATGTTAAGGCCCTTCGTCCTACCAAACATTATTCCCCTTCGGGAATAATGAGTTCCGGACGAAGGTCACAAGAGACATACCTTCGTAAATATAACAAGTAACAACGAAGGATTCATACAAAACATGAAATATAAATCATAGAATCATTTCTATTTTATTAACACAGAGAAATAGAAATGATTACAAATTACAAATATACCTTCGGTCTTGAGAGAAGGTAAAAAGTACAAGCGTGACGCAAATGCCAATGCCAAGTCAGCGTGAGCAGTACGGGAGTACTGTTCATCTATTTATAGACGCGGGACGCAGCCCACGTAAAATTACATCCATGTCCATTACATTTGTTAATGACTTATGGAAATCTGTCAAGGCCCACGTAGTCTTTTCATCTTTAAGTCGGTTCCCCCTTTCCGCTATCGCGACGAAGCTTCCCTGCGCACAGCTTCGGCTGTGCACCATCCTTCGTAGAGCCTGGTAATCAGCTCGTCCCTCGTCTGGTTCAGGCTTCGTCCTGACCGTGCTTTATGTTCATAATCCTGAGTCCGAAGATACCTGTTCACATAATCCACTTGGAAAACAGTCAAATCATGTTTTTGAGGACCTTCGGAGGATGAAGGCCCCCAACAGTAGCCCCTCGCAATATTAATTTGTTAATAATAAATTCAGATTGCGATATGGACGAAGGCCTTGAGCCGAAGGTCCGAAAAAACACCTTCCCTTTGCTAGAATAGCAACATTCACTGACAAGCGGGGTCTTTCAACTTTCAACGCCCTGGGCGTATAAATAAGATCACACCGCCAACTCATTTGGTACGCACCCTTGCCATCTGCTTCAGTCCACTAAATTTTTAGCTCTTGTGCATTAAGATTGGTGACCTTTTTGATTTCGGAGCTTCGGCCCTGAAAACAGTTTTTTAGCGTTTCCGAAGATGTCCGAAGGTAAGAAGATTCCTGCTGATACGAAGCTGAGTCTCGAGGAAGAGAAGAATCTGGGGTTCCTGATTGCGATGGCGGAGACCAATACAGAGAAAATCACCAAAGAGATTCTCGAAGGTTTGTCCGAAGATACTGATGACAGCGACAGCTATGATGTAGAAAGTGGTGGAGAAGAGGCCGAAGATCGACCATGGCGGCCAAGTCACACGGTTTTCAGGAAAACCACTATCAAGCAGAGTCATATTGATAATATGAGGGGGCGGTATTTTCGAGATATATCTATTGTGAGGGCTGACGCTGGAGAAAAGACTTCTCCCACCCCGGAAGAAGATGAAGTTGTAGTCTTCCGAAGCTTTCTCAAGGCTGGGCTTCGATTCCCCCTGAGCAACTTCGTTGTTGAGGTACTGAAAACATTTCAAGTCTACCTTCATCAACTTACTCCTGAAGCTATCATAAGAATGGGGATGTTTGTTTGGGCTGCAAGAAGCCAATGTTTAAAACCAAATGCTAAAAGTTTTTGCAACATTCATGAACTGTTATATGAGACGAAGCCGTGGGGAAAAGAACAATATCACAATAACTTTGGGTGCTACAGCTTCGGTGCCCGCTCCGGGTCAAGCCGCCCTGTGCCAACCTTTCGGAAGAGATGGCCCGGAGCCTGGATGACTGAATGGTTTTATGTAAAAAATGACTTAACAGCGCAAGAAAATGTCAAGAGTATCATTATGCGCCCCATCTGGCAACGCTTCGGACTTCGAAGGCCGAAGGTTGAAATGGACGAAGCAGCCGAGGAATGCCAAAGAGCCTTCGGCATAGTCTGCTCTTTCATTGGGACAAGGGACTTGGTCCAAGAGCACATTGCCTTCAGGGTATGGCCACTTGCAGAAAAGTGGGAAATGCCGAAGGAGACCATTAAAGAGTCCGACGAAGGCGGACTGGTCAGACTGAAATACACATTCAAATATGCAGATAAATTTGTTGAACCTGATGATGACTGGCTGAAAAGCATTGAAACGTTAAGTGATGAACTACTTGGGGCATATTCGAAGGCCGAAAATACTGCGCTATCAGCAGCCTTCGGAGGCCGAAAGAAGAAGAGGCTCAACCGTGTGTTTGACGCAGTCGGGTTTATGTACCCTGACTATCACTATCCGGTATTGGGTCGCAAAAGGAAAAATACTTCTCCTGCGACAGAAGCTACCACGAGTGCCCCTAGTGAGCCAGCGCCTCAAAGAAAAAAGATGAAGGTGCTCACCCATCGGACACGCTTTATTGAGCCGGCCACAGTGCCAGAATTCATTGGTGAAGTTTCTTTGGCCTCTGAAGCTACAGAACCAGCTCCAGTGCCGAAGATGGAAGAGAAGACTGAAGCGCCTTCAGCAGTAGAAAAACCGAAGATTGAAGGGCCAAAAACATCAGAAATTTTAAGTCCTTCAACAAATGTTGACACAACAAAAAATCAAAAGGGCCCATCGGTGACTCCAAGAAGAAAAAGAATGGTGAACGTATTGGATGTTTTGGAGACAATTAAGTCTTCAAGCACAACCGCAAAGGAGTCTGTTGAACTCACTGAAGCATCTACAGAAGCTTCGAAACAACCAGCTGAAGCTGAAGCCGAAGCTGGGCCTTCAAAGCCCGCCAAGGAACAATCCGAGAAAATATCAGAACCAGCTTTAGTCGAAGAAATTGACACTGCCGCCCCCGAAGCTCCCTCCAGCATACGCGATTACATCGTGCGACATGCTTCGGGGAAGAAACTTTCTGAAGAAGAAATCTATGAAGCGAATCACTATGCTAGAGAGTTAAAGTATCCGAAGGGGGCAGTAGTATTTAATGGGACAAACGGAAGATGATTTCCTGTACTGTCTCCCAGACAATAAAGAATTATCCGTGTGCCGGGAAATGGCTAGAAGCATGGGGTTCCCAAAACTCGAAGCTGGATTATGCGCCATGACAAAAGAGGATCTCGCAGACAGTCTTGCATATAATAGCCTAAAGGTATGGGAATTAGTCGTTTGAAAAAATTTTACAATACATAATTCATTCCTTTATCCTTATATGGACTCTTTCTTTTATAGGGTTTAATTCTGAGCAACGCATTGAGAGCACAAAAGAGCGCCGAAGATGAAAGCTATAACATTGCGTTTAACAATTTACGCTCCGAAGTTATCAAACTGAGAAACGAAGCTCTGGAAAAGGATAAAATTCTGCTTACACTGGTAGATAAAGTGAAGAAGGACGAAGCTGCTTCAAAGGCCCAGGCCGAAGCTCAAAAACGTGAAATTAAAGATCTTCAGAAACAGCTAACTAGAGTCAAAGAGGAACTGTGTGCTTGAGGAAACGAAACGAGAACTTAGTGATTATATGGTCAGCAAATTGGAGTTAAGTGTTAAAGAGCTTCGTGCTTCTCAGAGGAACTGTTATGTTAAATCTGTAGAATGCGTGAATAAAATTAAAACCAGCTTCGCCAGCGTGGGCGCCTTTTCCAGCGAAGAGAATTTCTCTCGAGGCAATCCCGAAGGTCCACTGGAATGGATTAGTCACGAAGCAGAGGCCTTCGAGGAGATCCTGAGCAGTCGTGGCGACATCTGCGCTTTTTCGGGCGCCAGAGGAATTGCTTCTGTCTTAGAGAAGAAAGGTTGCGGGCATGTAAAATTTTTAGCTCAGTCCGAAGCTGCCTTATCTTCCGAAGACATCAAGGACCCCTCGGCCGAAGCAAGCGTGGTTGGTGGCAAATTTTTTACTGATATCTGGAACGACGGCGGCCGAGGAATGGCGCAAGAAATCATCCAAAGGAGCGAAAAAGGCATCCATGATGCTAGGAAAGTGGCAGAAGCTGCCGAAAGAAGTACAGAGCCCGAAAGGCAATTAGGTATTAATTAGTCGCTCTTATTGTGTTGTAATTTTAATTTCAAACTTTGCTCACGGTTTGTAATAGTAATGAAGAAATGTTCTCTTCCCTCAGAAGCTGTTGGATCGACTGCCGACCCCCACACAAAAGGGGATGACGAAATTAAACAGATGGCTGAAGCTATCATGGACAAAGTTGTTGATCAACTTCTAAATGAAGCCGCCGAAGCAGTATTAAGAGAAGACTAGATGCTATTTAGAAAAAACATTTAAAGTGTGATCTATGTAACATTTTGTACATTTGAATGTAATATATAAGTTTCTTTTCATTATTCAATTCTTTACGATGCATGAAACTCTACATACATACCATTTTTGAGCCTTCGGCGAAAAAAACACCTTCCCTTCTTTTCATGCTTCGTGAAGAAGACATTCTCCGTTAACAATTATTCTGATGAAACACGTTCATACTTCATGAAACCATTCTCCGAAGCTATATAATTTCGATATTGCTCTGATGAAGCTCGTCTATGCTTCGTAATAATATTCTCCGAAGCTGTAATTCGAAGATTATCATTGTATTCCCTCGTGACTTTACACAATTTTGCACTTTCTCAAAGCGTCCTTTCGAAGGTTGATACTGTGTCCCCTTCTTTTGCCAAATGCAACATGATGTATGATGCTTATGTTATGCAAAATGATGTGATGATGTTATGTTATGCAAATGACATTTGTTCCGAAGATACACACAAAATATATTCATAAGCTCTGCATTCCCTTAGGAACGTCTTTGGAGCTTCTTCGCCTTTTACTTAGACGGTATAAGCTCTGCATTCCCTTAGGAACGTCTTTGGAGCTTCTTCGCCTTTTACTTAGGCGGTATCAGCGTTGACTTTTCGCTGTATGCTCTGCATTCCCTTAGGAACGTCTTTGGAGCAAAAAACTTACACTGCGCTCCCTTTGGAACGACTTTTTGTAACTTCGGCAACTTACTCTGCGCTCCTTAGAGCGACTTTTTGTTGCTTCGAAAGATTTTTAATAATCCGAAGGTCCTCCTTGTTACCGCAAATTTTTAAGCTTCAGCAACTTAAGCCTGTAGAGAAGATAGGTTTTTCTGATAACCAACCACGAAACTATTATATGAAAACTAAAATGTTCTTTATTACACCGAAAACAGA
The DNA here is from genome assembly GCA_029449295.1 of Zea luxurians. Lineage (NCBI taxonomy): Eukaryota > Viridiplantae > Streptophyta > Magnoliopsida > Poales > Poaceae > Zea > Zea luxurians. The sequence goes on along the minus strand of JAOPSE010000014.1, from coordinate 4,879,174 downwards.
TCTTAAACGGAAAAGACTGCTATCAAAGTAGGATATTTTGTCAATAAATGTGCTTCGACTCCGGCACAGTACTGTTGACTGTACGGGCTTCAGATTGCTCTCTGAGGTCCCTTTGGTGCGGAACATATTGGCTCCCTTCTGGCTGCTGGCCTTGTTGCAGCGGAGGTGGAGGCGGGGGCTGTTGCCATGAAGCTTGAGGTTGACTTGCCGAAGCTACGGAGACTGCAGGGTGGTTGCCCACGTACTCCGGGATGTAAGGCTGATGGTACGAAGCAGTATGCATGACCTGCTTCGGCTGTCCCTGTTGCGCTGCAGCTTCTGCTAGCTCCTTTTGTTTCTGGATGGTAACATGGCACATCCTGGTGGTATGGCCCTTGTTCTCACCGCAGAATAAGCAAAATGTCCTCCTTGGTTGATCTCCAAATCTCCCGCCGAAGCCCCTGGCGCCTCTGCCTCTTGGAGCTGGTGGCCGAAAGAAAGTTTGCTGCTGCCCCGAAGCCTGTGAGGAGCACTGCGGCCTGTTCTGGTGACTCCCCTTGTCATCATTTTGAGCGGAGTTGTGAATGGACCTGACATGCCTCGGATAGAATCTTCCCCCGAAGCCCCTGGTCATCTCAGAAAATCTGAAGGCCTCCTCCCTTCTTTGGCGAAAGTCATTATCAGCACGAATGTACTCGTCCATCTTTTGGAGCAACTTCTCCAAGGTCTGAGGAGGCTTCCTAGCAAAGTATTGGGCTGCAGGTCCTAGGACGAAGCCCCTTGATCATGGCTTCGATGACAATTTCATTGGGCACCGTTGGAGCCTGCGCCCTCAAACGCAAGAACCTTCTGACATACGCCTGAAGGTATTCTTCATGGTCCATGAGTGCACTGGAACAAAGCTTGAGCAGTGACCGGCTTCGTCTGAAATCCTTGAAAGCTGGTTAACAACATATCCTTCAGCTTCTGCCATGAAGTGATCGTTCCTGGTCGAAGGGAGGAGTACCAGGTCTGAGCAACATTCCTGACGGCCATGACGAAAGACTTCGCCATGACTGCAGCATTGCCCCCATACGAAGACACTGTTGCTTCGTAGCTCATCAAGAACTGCTTCGGGTCTGAGTGGCCGTCGAACATGGGAAGCTGGGGTGGCTTATAGGATGGAGGCCAAGGTGTAGCCTGCAGCTCAGCGGACAAAGGAGAAGCATCATCGAAAACAAAATTTCCCTGATGGAAATTGTCATACCAGTCATCTTCGTTGACGAAGCCCTCCTGATGAAGGTCTTTCTGCTGAGGCCTTCTGTTTTGCTCATCTTGAGTAAGATGGCGAACTTCCTCAGAGGCTTCGTCTATCTGCCGTTGCAACTCAGCTAGCCGGGCCATCTTCTCCTTCTTCCTCTGCACCTGTTGATGTAGCATCTCCATATCCCTGATTTCTTGGTCTAGCTCTTCCTCCTGAAGCGTCGGGCTGACGGCCTTTCTCTTCTGGCTTCGAGCCTCCCGAAGAGAGAAGGTCTCTTGGTTGTGGTCCAGCGGTTGCAGTGCTGCAGCCCCAGCCGCTGAAGCTTTCTTCGGTGCCATAGCGAAGGTCTACAGCTTCCGAAGGTGTTCAAAAAACTCGAAGTGGAAGTGAGTTCACCGGAGGTGGGCGCCAATGTTGGGGACTTGTTCTCAAATGCTTCGGATTAAGAACAAGGCAACATAAAAAGTGTTAAATGTTAAGGCCCTTCGTCCTACCAAACATTATTCCCCTTCGGGAATAATGAGTTCCGGACGAAGGTCACAAGAGACATACCTTCGTAAATATAACAAGTAACAACGAAGGATTCATACAAAACATGAAATATAAATCATAGAATCATTTCTATTTTATTAACACAGAGAAATAGAAATGATTACAAATTACAAATGTACCTTCGGTCTTGAGAGAAGGTAAAAAGTACAAGCGTGACGCAAATGCCAATGCCAAGTCAGCGTGAGCAGTACGGGAGTACTGTTCATCTATTTATAGACGCGGGACGCAGCCCACGTAAAATTACATCCATGTCCATTACATTTGTTAATGACTTATGGAAATCTGTCAAGGCCCACTGTAGTCTTTTCATCTTTAAGTCGGTTCCCCCTTTCCGCTATCGCGACGAAGCTTCCCTGCGCACAGCTTCGGCTGTGCACCATCCTTCGTAGAGCCTGGTAATCAGCTCGTCCCTCGTCTGGTTCAGGCTTCGTCCTGACCGTGCTTTATGTTCATAATCCTGAGTCCGAAGATACCTGTTCACATAATCCACTTGGAAAACAGTCAAATCATGTTTTTGAGGACCTTCGGAGGACGAAGGCCCCCAACAGACTTGGATAAAATTTATGAGTCAACTTGATGGTCTTAATTTGACTAATTTAACTCTAATCAACGGTGAAGTGTTAGAATAATTTAAGTCTCTAGATCGCGACTAATTCTGGAATTATAGAGGAGCTGAAAGTTAATGATTGCTGTTTTGGACTGCACACGCTGTTTTCATTGTGCTGTTTGTTTGATGAATTAAATTATGTTTTCTGTAGAAGAGTTGTATAGAAGAGTTGTAGATAACCTTATTATCTTGCTGGTACTAAAATTTTACAGCCCAAAACCTGATCGTTTAGGAGTTGCGCTTTCCACAAGCCCAGCACCTGAATATGTCGAATTTCTGAACAGATTTCAGAAATTGCAATGGTTGATTAAGTTAATGTTGAAATCAGTTATTGGTGCTCACAAGCAAGTTGTAGACAACTCTATTATCTTACTTGTGTTAAAATTTGACAGCCACAGGTCTGACAGTTTAGGAGTTATGTATTTTACAAATTCAGTGACTGAATCTGTCCAAATTCTGTACAGATTTCAGAAACTGCATTGTTTGCTCAATTTAATGTTGCAATCTGTTCATCGTCATTATAAGAAAGTTGTAGATGCTTTTCTGATCTTGCTTGTGTTAAAATTTCATAACTAAAGGTCTGACGGTTTAAGAGTTATGAATTTTACAAACTGCTTGCTGTGTTCTGTCCCCTGACAGAACAGATTTTGAAGACTGAAATGTTTGATTTAGTTAAACCTGGAATCACCTCTTGGTGATTATAAAAGTTATGTAGTACTTTTGCTGAGCTTTCCAAAAAGTCTTAGATCACCCTTTTCGGTGGTCTGAAGCTTAAGTTATGAATGTTTCAAATATAAAGACTGAATCTGTCCAGTTCTGGACAGCAAGGTCTTTTAGTGATATTTACGCTTAGTTAAATATTGAATCACCCTGTGATGTTTATAAATAATTTGTAGAACATTTAATTAGCTTTTCAGAAAGTCTAGGACCACCTTATTTGGATGTCTGAATTTCCAGTTGTGAATTTTTGAAGTTGCTAACCTGAATCTGTCCAAATCTGGACAGCGCTGTTGTATTAGCATGTTTTGACCTTGCTAAGTGTTGAATCATGTTGTGAATGAAAATACCAAAGTTGTAGTTCACTTTCTAAGCTTTCCAGAAAGTCCTAGTTTGCTAGTTTTGGATTAATATTTGAAAAGTTATGATTAAAACAAGTAACGGCTGTATTGCTGTCCAAAATTCTGCAAGTGAGCAAATGAATGTTTAGTTCACCCTATTTGCTAAAAATGTTTGGTTGACACCTAAGTAGTGTAGACTTGCCATGACTAAGCTTAATAATGTACGTGGGTCATGTTTTGTATGTTTCTTCTTTGGTTGATTGTGTTATAAGTTTCCATAGCCATTGATGCCTAGGTCATCGGTTAAACTTGTGTTGGATGCTTTTGTGTGATAAATAGAAGAACTAAGGAAAAACCATAGCTAACTTATAGACTTAACTAATATAAGGCTAGGTAACTAATGGGCAATTAAAGTGAGCGTGGTAAATGCGGGTACTTGTGATATCGTATTTGTGTTACGTAAATAAATAAAATATGGTCGTCTTGTTAATGATGTTAATGATGAACGCCGATAACGTACAAATAGCTAGCGCTTGCGTATAGTCGTTGCAGTGTCTTACTAATTGGTGTTTAGTTCGCTATCATGTATTGGAATATCTTGTAATATTTTCATTATATTCATACATATGCACCTTGCATCTCATATAGGACCGAGAGATGATGATCGAGCAACTGATGTGGTGCCAACCACAAGATACAGTTGGTGGACGACCTGAAGAACGATGGACATGACCAGTAGAGGCTCGCCAAGCGAGTACCTCCCCCAGCAAACACTACCTAAGTGTTAAATTAAGGCAAGCCCCGGTTTTATGCATAACCGTTATATATGCTATTTTACTGCACTTAATGATTGTAGGTTTGTACTGTGCACTTAAGTGTAGGAGTTGACTGAAACCTTAGCTGCATGAACTCAGGATTTCTTTTGAGATGGATACTAGTATGCTAGGTCGAGTAGCTGCTTTACTAATTAGGGATCTCGGTAGAAGTCGAGTGATTTTTCTAGCACTCGCGCGAGGTCAGGAATTGGCTATATCCACTTTCCTATCATATTGATGTTGGTTTGTGGGCAACAATCCATGGGGATTGGTTGTTCACGGGATAAAAAGTTGATTAAGGATTAAGGTGTGGTACCGTGAGTCAAGCGTTTGAACGTACTAAACACATACCGAGAAATATGGTAAATCGGTAAGCCTAGTACCTGAGTGAACCTGGCAGTGGACATACCTCCTCACGCGACCTGAGACGTAGTCTCCCATTCCGGTTATGGTGGGTACAAGTGCGGTCACTGCACGACGGCCAGTCGGGGTCAGTGAGGCATTGTACGCCAAGGCGGTGAGCCCTAATCTGCTGACGGGGAATCGATGGGGACGGTTGATATGTGTGGGGACGGAGTGCCCCTGCATGTCGTGTGTTTAGGTTTACCTTGCAAGGATAAAAACTCGATTCGAATCGTCTGCTTCTCGCAGCTAATGAGACTGCTTGATCCATGCTGCTACATTGAGTAATAAGTGGAAATGAGGTGACTGGCAAAAGATGTTGATTGGTAAAATGTTTGATACCATGTATGCTTAGCTAGGTACACATTTAGTCTAAAGGATTCTACTAAAACTTGAAAAGCTAAAACTTGATTTTAGAAACTCAGCTAGTGCTTTTGGCAACCAAACCCCACAGCCAAACAGCTGCATGTCTAGAGGTAGAGGAGTATAGACTCCTCACACCGGGTAAGTCTAGCTGAGTATTAGTATACTCAGCCTTGCTTGTGGCACAATTTTTGCAGGTACTCCTTAGGATGATTGGTTGATGGTGTGACTTGGCCTCCATCCCTGCCACCGGGATAGACAGTCGAGTGGGTTACTGCTTCCGCAGGAGAGGACCAGGAGGAGTAGCGTGGCCAGGCTTCGCTTTCGCCATGTTACTCGGTTTTCTCCGTTAGTTATTTCCGCTGCATTAAAATTTATGATTATTATTTCTGAAACTCCGATAATGTAATCACTAATGATACTCCTTAAATTTGTGGTATTATGTTTTATTGTATTTCTCTGTGCCTCACCTTCGTGTGAGTTAGTGGTATTCGATCCTGGATAAGTGGCTTTATCGGACTAGATCCGAGGGACTGACGGGTTATTCCTGTTTAAGTGTGTTGCTGCCCTTAAGGGTGCGACTTGGGCACTTAAGCTGGAATAATTCGGGCGGTTCCGCCATAGGTAGGTCCTGGGCGAAGACCTTTGATCATGGCCTCAATGACAATCTCATTGGGCACTGTAGGCGCTTGTGCCCTCAATCGCAAGAACCTTCGTATATATGCCTGAAGGTACTCTTCGTGGTCTTGTGTGCATTGGAATAGAGCCTAAGCTGTGACCGGCTTCGTTTGAAAGCCTTGGAAACTGGTGACCAGCATGTCATTAAGCTTCTGCCACGATGTGATTGTCCCTGGCCAAAGAGAAGAATACCATGTTTGAGCTACATTCCGGACTGCCATGACGAAGGACTTCGCCATAACTGTGGTATTTTCTCCGTACAAAGATATAGTTGCTTCGTAGCTCATGAGAAACTGCTTTGGATCTAAATGCCCATCATACATGGGAAGCTGAGGTGGCTTGTATGATGGGGGCCATGGAGTAGCCTGCAGTTCTGCTGCCAAGGGAGAAGCATCATCAAAAGTAAAGGTATCATGATTAAAATCATCATACCATCCATCTTCATTGAATAAGCCTTCCTGATGAAGCTCCCTATGCTGGGGCCTTCGGTTTTGTTCGTCTTGAGCGAGATGGCGCACTTCTTCAGTAGCTTCGTCGATCTGCCTTTGAAGGTCAGCCAGTCGCGCCATCTTCTCCTTCTTTCTTTGTACTTGCTGATGAATGATCTCCATATCCCTGATCTCTTGGTCCAACTCCTCCTCCTGAGGTGTTGGACTGCAGCCCGGGTTCGATTGACGGTGTTTAGTCATGGGATTGCTACGTCAAGGTGTGGATTCGGTTTACTCTGTCGAGGTCGCGACCGTCGATTTGGGCGGCGCTTCTTTAGGTGGATAATGAGAGAAAGGAAGAGAGGCTGGAGCGCGTGAGAGGTGGAAGATGATGCGATCACCGTCCGATTTAGATTGAGTGGATGGGATTAGATCTGGGGGAGCAATCACCGTGGACCGTTGATCGGGTATCTAGCGCCTGGGTTCAGATCGGTTGTGATCCGTTGGATTTAGATCTAGCGGTATATATCGCATATCGATTCAGCGTAAGCCGTATCTAATCTGGGCCCTCGGTTTTGATCGAACGACCCAAATAGCTCGATACCCCTTCACCGTGTCAGATTTTCTAAAGAGCCCCTCTACTTTCCTTAAACCAACCCGCCGTCCTATGCCATTTAAAAACCCTTACGGTTAGGTCCTGTTTTATGCGAGATAGACCCTGGACTCTTCTGAAATAGTGGCCTCAGTCCAGTAGTTGGATAAAATAATTATATTAATATAAAAATAGGTTTTTAGTATAAAATAAATCCAGAAATTTGTATAATTCATAGAAAATTCGTATTAAGTACAAATTGACCCATTCCAGTTCCTATAATTCTGTTTTTATGTTGTTTATCACTTAGTAATATTGTTTTAGCATGAAACTCATGATGAAATTTATCTTTTAATTATAAGTACAAATTGACCCATTCCAGTTCCTATAATTCTGTTTTTATGTTGTTTATCACTTAGTAATATTGTTTTAGCATGAAACTCATGATGAAATTTATCTTTTAATTAATTTTGTACAAAACACATAAAACATTTAGAAATTCATAACTTAAAATCTATAACTCTAAATTTAATGATCCTTTTTCCTATGATCTTATTTTAAAATGTAGATTATTAATATGCATTTTATTCTTATGTTTGGTGTGATGTTAATTTTGTATATACCATGTTTGTTTGTATTGCTACGACTAGCAGTATGGACACATGTCATCTGAAGAGCAAGTTGGTACCTGGAATCTCAAGTCTCAGGCAAGTTGTGCCCTTGATCACTTCTTTTTACCCAGTCATGTTCTGATTAATCATAATGATCTGCATAGGTTAAATTTGATGGGACCCAATAAGTTACCCTAGTTTGATTATTTTATACCTTGACTCCACTAAACTTTTTGGGTAGTACTTGCTATTGCTTTATGTGGTTTTGGGTATGGAGATACATTATTCATTATCATACTTTTATTATCAGCTGTTATTTACTATTCATGATAAGATCATTATGTTAATTGGAACATGGAGCAACCACCCGGGAAAACAGTGCTACCACAAGGGTTTAATGGGACGCCCTTGGTTGATTAATTAGGAAAGCTAGTGGAAGACTACCTTACCCGAAAGGGGCAAGGACAGTAGGGGAGTGGTCAGTGTAGGGAGGTCCTTGGGTTGATTTTGCTGCGATGGCGGTCAGGCGAGGGATCCCTGCATTCGAGCTTCCTATAAACTGTAGCGGGTTTTCTGAAGCTAGTGGAACTTTGTAAAGGCCTCGTAGTGTTACCCTGCCTCGCTTCCTTGGTAGAGGTGTATGGGGCCCGTACAACCCCATGGCAAATCGGTAACATGACTTGTGGGTAAAGATGTGCAACCTCTGCAGAGTGTAAAACTGGTATATACTAGCCGTGCTCACGGTCATGAGCAGCTCGGACCCTCACAAGATTAATTTATGGAACTAAATTCAATTTGTCATATGCATTGCATCGCAGGTGATGTTGTTATTTTTGTTCTACTACTTAATTGGGTTTGGTATTTACTTATACTTAGTAATTGCTACTAAAATTTTGACCAATTTTAAAAGCAATGCTCAGCTTCAACCATCCTCTTTGGTAAGCCTTACACTTCATGAGCTCCCACCTTTAGCGAGTTCATGCACATTATTCCCCACAACTTGTTGAGCTATGAACGTATGTGAGCTCACTCTTGCTGTCTCACACCCCCCACAGGTCAAGAACAGGTACCCCAGGATGAGACGTATGGAGGATGCTGCGACGTGTTCGTGAGAGGTCTAGGTTGTCGTCTCCCAGTCAACTTTGGGTTGCTGGACCATTGTCTCCTTATAATGTAATTATTTATTTTGTATAGAACTCCTATTATATAGTAAAGATGTGACATTCGATCCTATGCCATGATTCATCATATGTGTGAGACTTGGTCCTAGCACACCTGGTGATTATGTTTGCGCCCGGGTCTTGGTGCCCCGAAACCCGGGTGTGACAGTAGGGTATTACGCTCCGGCGGCCTGAACCACTATAATCCCTCGTGTGCTCTTGTGTTCATCCCGAATCCACCTAACAGGCAAACCGCTTAGGCCCCCTCCTCATCTTAGGATTAGGGCGGGTGCATTCCGCTACCCGGCCGGAGGATTTTCTCTCCGACATTTGGCGCGCCAGGTAGGGGTTTTTGGCTTTAGGTTTTTCGCCTGTTTTTCTGCTCGACACGATGGTTCAGATCGTCGAGCACCGCGACTTGTCTCCCGAGGACTTCCTGATGGAGGAAGAGGCTGCATCTTCCATGCCGCAGGGCTCCAACCGCCCAGCGCCTGGTGCTGCTGCTGTGCACGCTGCGCAGCAGCATACGCCCGCGCAGACATCCAGGGCTCCGTCAAGGGTTGCTCTTGGGGTGTTGTCTACAGCTAGGGAGTTGCTATGCCACCCTCCAAGTTCCACGGCCTCGCCAGGGGCTATGAAGCAGTGGCGTGACGATGTCGACCGTCTCCTCGGCATGGTGCATTCTGGCTTGGCCAGGCCCAGGCCTCGGTCATTCCGGCTAACATGAGGTGTCGGCATCTGTGCACTCACCCTTAGTGAAGGCTGCACGGACTGACGACCTGCGGGCGGAGCTCAACCACAGGTGTGCGGGCGAGGATGCTCCAATCTCTCTGGAGAGACCTGATGACCTGCGGGCATAACTCAACTGTAGGCGTGCGGGCGAGGACGCACAAGTCTCTCTGGAGAGGGCGCGTGAGCGCCGACAAAACTTCGAGGGTCACAACCTCGACCAAGACTTCACTCCGCTTGTGCCACAAACTCTAAGGGGCGCCCGAATCCACATGGGTGTCCCATTGGTCGGCGTGGGCTGTGTTGTGCTAGCGGATCACCTCCGCGCGACGACTTGGCCGCCCAAGTTTCGGCCGCACCTGCCGTAGAAGTACGACGATACGTCAAACCCGTCGGAATTCTTGCAGGTCTACGTCACCACCATTACGGCATCTGGTGGAAACACTACCGTGATGGCAAGCTATTTCCATGTAGCCTTGACCGGGCCGACCCGGACCTGGCTCATGAACCTGACCCTGGGATCCGTTTACTCATGGGAAGAACTCTGTGCATGGTTCATAGTGAACTTTGCTAGTGCTTATCAGCAGCATGGTGTGGAGGCTCATCTCCATGCCATAAGGCAGGAACCCAGGGAGACTCTCTGGGCTTTCATCGCCCGCTTCACCAAGGTACGAGGGACTATACCTCATGTCTTCGATGCCTCCATTATCACTGCTTTCCGACAGGGGTGCGACATGAGAAGATGTTGGAGAAGCTGGCGACACATGATGTGGAAACCGTCACAACACTCTTCGCTTTGGCCGACAAATGTGCCAGAGCTGCCGAGGGCCGTGCTTGGCACTCGGCACCACAAACCGGAGTTACCCAAACGAGTGGCTTAGGTGCCGCCACCCAGGGCGGCAACAAGAAAAAAAGAAGAACCATGGCTGGGGGCCGGAACAAACGCAGCAAGCGCCCGCGGCAATAGGGAGGCAACAGTGGGTCATGCCCTATCCACCCCAACAGTCACCACAATGCCTCGGAGTGCCGAGAAATCATCAAGCTCGCGAAGCATGTCAGCGAGCGGTGCAAACAAGCCTCCAAAGATGGCTCGCCACCTCGTCACCGGCCTGGCAAGGAGAAGGTCGACGAAGGAGACGCGGCCGCGGGAGAACGGGACCTCGGGTATCAGTCCCCTGAAGGGGTCCTCAAGGATGTCTTCACTAGAGACTCCGACTTAGGTGGCGACAGCGACCGCCGCAAGAAGCTGTACGTGATGTACGGCGGGAGCTGGGAGCTCACCTCCCGTAGGAACGTGAAGTCCCTGCGCCGAGAGGTCCTTTCGGCGGTCCCAGGGGCCCCGAAGGCTGCTCCACATCAGTGGTGGAGGAACACCACTATCTCCTTTGGGGCATCCGACTGCCCTGAAAACATGGCAGGGGCCGATATACTACCGCTCATCATCGCCCCTGTCATCGCCAACATGAGGCTGCATCATGTCCTGATTGACGGTGGAGCTGGGCTCAATGTCATCAGCCACGCTGCGTTCAAGCAACTGCAAATCCTAGGATCCCGACTGGGACCCTCTTGTCCATTCTCCGGAGTGGGCCCTCAACCGGTGTATCCCCTTGGGAGCATCACACTCCAGGTTACATTCGGGACCGAGGAGAACTTCCGCACAGAGAACGTCCAGTTCGACGTTGCGGAGGTTAACCTCCCTTTCAATGCCATCATTGGCAGGCTGGCCCTGTACCAGTTCATGGCCATTGCCCATTACGAGTATTTGGTCCTCAAGATGCCGTCCCCTGCTGGGGTCCTCACCGTGCGGGGCGACCGCGCCGCTGCGCTTGCAGCTGTCGAGAAGCTGCACGCCCTGGCGATAGAAACTGCTCGCCCGGATGATGGAGGGAGGGACCCCTCGACTTCCGGTACCAAGGCGCCTACCAAGGTGCCAAAGGTGCAGCCATCCGGAGTAGACATCGGTCCCGTCAAGGCCATCCATGTCGGCGTGGACTCCTCCCAGACCACTCGCATCACGGGCAATCTGGAGGAGAAATAGGAACTCGCGCTCGTCGCCTTCCTCCAGGCAAATGCTGACGTGTTCGCATGGGAACGGTCGCAGATGCCTAGGATCCCTAGGGAGGTGATTGAGCACCATTTGAAGATCCACCCTGACGTTAAACCGGTGAGTCAGAAGCCTCGGAGATAGTCCGTTGAGCGGCAGGACTTCATTCGTGAGGAGGTCCGGAAGCTGCTACACGCTGGCTTCATCGAAGAGGTTCATCACCCAGTGTGGCTGGCCAATCCAGTCATCATCCCCAAGGCAAACGGGAAGCTTCGGATGTGCATCGACTACACCAGTCTCAATAAGGCTTGTCCCAAGGACCCGTATCCACTTCCACGCATAGATCAAATCGTAGATTGTACCTCCGGGTGCGACCTCTTGTCCTTCTTAGATGCTTACTCTAGTTTTCATCAGATCCAGATGTCTAGGGAAGATAGGAAGCATACCGCTTTTGTAACTATGGATGGGCTTTACTGTTATGTTGTAATGCCTTACGGTCTGAAGAATGCCTTGCCAACATTTGTGCGGGCGATGAGTAAGAACTTTTGGGGACCTAATTAGGGACAGGATAGAGATATACGTCGATGACATCGTGGTCAAGACTAAGAGAGGGTCGACCCTAGTGGAAGACTTAACCCTGGTCTTTGACAAGCTGCGGGCAACACGCACGAAGCTGAACTCGGAGAAGTGTGTCTTTGTTGTCTTCGCAGGGAAGTTGCTGGGATTCCTGGTTTCGCACCGGGGCATTGAAGCAAACCCGGAGAAGATCAGAGCAATTGAGGCAATGAGGCCTCTGGCCCAGATCAAGGATGTCCAGAAGCTTACGGGGTCACTGGCCGCCCTTAGCCGCTTCATCTCAAGGTTGGCTGAGAGGGCGCTACCCTTCTTCAAGCTCTTACGGATGTCCGACCCATTCTTGGACTGAGGAGGCAGAGCGAGCCTTCCAAGAGTTGAAGTAGCACCTTGTGTCCCTACCAATACTGGTAGCTCCAGAGCCAAGGGAGCCGCTGTACTTGTACATTGCAGCGGCTACAGAGGCAGTGAGCATGGTGCTGGTCGTCGAAAGGACAGCACAACATCCCTAGGGGAGTTAGAAAGTTCCTCTAGGAGAAAGTGATGGTCCGACCACCATGGAGCTTGAGGGCTCGGTAGGGGTCCGGACCATCCAGAAGCCGGTCTACTACGTCAGCGAGGTCCTCCATGAGGAAAAGGCCAGGTACCTTGAGACGCACAAGCTTATCTATGCTGTGCTTGTTGCGTCCAGGAAGTTGCGCCACTATTTCCAGGCACATATGGTCATGGTGGTGACCTCCTTCCCGTTAAGGGCCATCCTCCACAACTCTAACACCACATGCAACATCGCCAAGTGGGCTGCGGAGCTTGCTGAGTTCCAACTGGACTTCCAGCCTAGCCACACTGTCAAGAGCCAGGTTCTGGCTGACTTCATCGTGGAGTGGACCCCTCCCCCGAGCGCTCCTGGGGGTCCGGATCCCGATTCAGACCCCACACCTGCAGAGTCTAGGGTCCCGGTCTTCACTGAGCCCCACTAGACGCTTTTCTTCGATGGGTCCGCCCGCCAGCAAGGTGGCGGTGCTGGGGTGGTCCTCGTCGACCCAAAGCGGAGATCAAGTGAGGTACATGGTGCACCTTGAGTTCAAGGCCACCAACAACATGGCAGAGTATGAAGCACTGATCTTCAGCTTGTCTGCGGCCCTATCCCTAGGGATCCGCTAGCTCCTCGTGAAGGGGGACTCCCAACTGATCATCAAGCAGGTCCGCGAAGAATGTAGTTGCAACGAGCCCATGCTCGTAGCGTACCTCCTCCACGTAAGGAAGCTAGAAAAGGACTTCATTGCCCTAGAACTGCAACATGTTCCTCGGGCTAACAACTTAGCGGTAGATAAACTATCCACGAGGGCATCAACTTGGGCACCCGTGCCCGAGGGCGTCTTTGAAAGACGGCTGCTGAGACCTATCGCCCAGCCTGCCGAACCGGGTGAAGGGGGTGAGACTAGCACCTCGAAGCTAGCAGTCTCGGTGGCGTTACATCTGCAGAACCCACCAAGGACTATGTGTGCTACAGGGGGTCCTGCCAACCTCTTAGCGCCACAGCCAGTGGCTCAAAGTGGTCTCGATGCATGGATCTCCGAGATCTAGGACTACCTGAAGGAAAATATCCTTCCTGAAGATCATGTGTCCGCAGAGCGCATAGTGCGGTTGGCTAAATGATACACGGTGGTAGAAGGGGATCTCTATCGCCGTGGCGCCAATGACATTCTCATGCGGTGCATCACCCAGGAGGAGGGCCGTGAGTTGCTCACAGAGGTCCATGGAGGTGAGTGCGGAAGTCATTCATCATCCCGCACACTGGTCGGTAAGGCCTTCCGGCACGACTTCTACTGGCCAACCGCTCTCCAGGATGCAGCTGAGTTGGTAAAGTCCTGCAAAGCATATCAGTTCCATGCAAAGCAGATACACACACCGTCTCAAGCTGTGCAAATGATTCCACCCTCCTGGCCATTCGCTGTATGGGGGGGGGGTGGATATCCTGGGACCATTCCCTAGGGCCATCGGCGGGTACCGTTTCCTCTTCGTCGCTATCGACAAGTTCACAAAGTGGCCAGAGGCCACCCCTGTGGTCAGTATCACCTAGGGTGCTGCTGTTGCCTTCCTCAAGTTGATTGTTTGTAGATTTGGGGTCCCAAGCCATATCATTATGGACAACGGGACCCTAGTTTACAAGTCGGCTCTTCCAGAAGTATTGCGAGGGCATCGGCACCCAGCTCTGCTTTGCGTCTGTGGCTCATCCCAGGAGCAACGACCAAGCTAAGAGGGCAAACACAGAAATCCTCAGGGGACTCAAGACACGCACCTATGATTGCTTGAAAAAGCATGGTGCAAATTAGGTCAACGAGCTCCCATCCGTACTATGGGGGAACCGAACCACACCCAGCCGAGCTACCGAGGAGACCCCGTTCTTCCTGGTCTACGGGACCGAAGCCTGCCTTCCCCCGAAAATCATTATGGGATCCCCATGGGTCCAGTCTTTCGATGAGTCTATGCAGGAACAGCTACGGCGTGAGGACGTGGACTTCATTGACGAGCGCAGGTGGCGAGCGGCGATCCGAAATGCACGGTACAACCAAGCGCTCAGGCGCTACCACCAACGGCTCGTGCATAGTAGGGAGCTCAGGGTCGGGGACCTAGTCCTAAGGCGAGTACTGAACCGAGAAGGGCTCCACAAACTCTCCCCCAGTTGGAAAGGACCCTTCAAGATGATAGAAACATGCCGACCCGGGTGTGTCCGCCTTACCACAACTGAAGGAGTGCTTGTTCCCAATCCCTGGAATATAGAGCATCTCCGTAAGTTCTATCCATAAAAGCAAAACTAGGGGATTGAGTTTTCTTCCTTTGTAACTGGGTTGCGCATATGTGTACGTCAATCCGGTGAGGTCCGCCCTTGTATGCCCGGCCTGTTGGTCCACACCCATTTATATCAAGTTATAAGGAAGAGATTTACCCCCAGATGTGCTTTTGTGATGGTTTTATTCTGCTACAGTTTTGAAGCATTATTTTTTATCTACCCCACCCATATAGTTTCCCACACTTGCTGGTATGATGACATCCGAATTGAGTAGCCAGGCTTGCAGTTCAGGACCCCTCCACTGCCGCCGGGGGTCCAGTAACCTAGGGTCTAGTTCTAGAGAATGGGTGCTCGTCTCCTGGAGTGGTCCGGAGCTGTGTAACCGCTTAGCCTAGTTCCGTACCCTAAGCCTACACGCTCCACCACTCTGCAATGGGTACCCTAGTATTTGGAGCTGCGATCCTGTGGGTCCAGGCATACGGCTTGGCTTCCCAGGCTAAATCCTGCAGGTCTTGTTGCATGAATCAAAGGATGGCAGATATGTAAGTGCAATCAACCCTAATTGAGGGTTTTGGTGATTAAATGACAAAACAAACAAAGTTTCTAACAAGTTTGCTCCTAGCATGTACACAGTATTTCTACAGATAGGAGAAGCACATATCTTATGAGCATAAAAATGTAAAGCATAGTGGATTTAAAATTCTACATCAAATGGCGTGCTCCAAGTGCTTGGAAACAACGGCAGTACTCTTTTTATAATTCTTGAGTTATAGGATTCGCCGTTCAATTAAGAGGGATCCGCAATGGTTAAGTAAGTTTTGCAATGAGCTAAGTTCAAAATCCTTCAAAATCATTTTAGAGAACACTTTTCCAGATCATGAATGCCTTAAGAAAAACCATTTTCACTTCCCACATAAGTTCCACCTTTGTTCACTTCAAAAAGTTCAAAACTTGGTTTTCAGCCCTGGAAACCGGTTCAAACGGGCCTGAAACCGGTTCAACCGGTTTTGGGACTGTTCCTCTGCCATCCCTGCTCTGACCTGTCTGACAATCAGTGCTGTCAGAAAAGTCGTTGCAGATCTTTTGGGAAAATCGGTTCAACCGGAATTTTTCCCGGCTCAACCGGTTTTGATTCTGGTCGAGTCTCCAGCTGATTAGGTTAGTGAACCGGGTTCTCCCTGGTGGAAACCGGTTCAACCGGTCTGTAAACCGGTTCAACCGGTTTTTACCGATTTTCTCCCAACGGCTGCCATTTTTTGGGGGATCCTTTATATACCCCCACACTCTCTCTCTTATTTACTTCTACCTCTCCCACGAAATCTTGGCTGACCAAACTCTCAACAAGTGCATTCATTTCACCTTTCACACCCGCAATCGCATCTCCTTCAATCGCTTGAAGGATCCTTAGTGTGAGGTGAACTCGATCTAACACGCTGTCATTTTCATCTCGATTCTCCTATTCTCTTTGTTCTTGAGCTCGTTGCAAACTTGACCTTGTGCGGATTTGTTACTCTTGGAACCTTGTGTTCCTTGACGGTTAGAGGTTGCTTGGGAGTCTCCAAATTTGTGGACGACCCCAAGAAGTTTGTATCACCCGCTCTTTGAGCATATTTGAGAAGAGATTGCCTTGACCTTTGTGGTCGGCTTGTGAAGGATTAGGGTTGGAAAAGACCCGGCCCTTTGTGGGCTCCTCAACGAGGAGTAGGACACCTTTGTGGTGGTTGCCGAACCTCGGGTTATATCGCGTGTTCTTGTGTGTTCTAGTTAAGCACTTTAAATTTGTTGGTTGGTTCATATTATCTATTCGAGTAGATTTTGTGTAGGGCAAGTCATTAGCAAAATCTTTCACTACTTTGTAATATTTGTTTATCTCAGTTGAGCAGGTTCAAACTTGTTCAGTTGTAAACAAAATCAACTGAACCGGTTTGCACCAGTGCAACTTTAATTTAACCTATCTTGAAGTTTTTAGTGAAAAATTTCAGGTGTAGCCTATTCACCCCCCCTCTAGGCTACTTTCAATTGGTATCAGAGCTTCGTACCTCGTTTTGCGCTTAACCGCGTGAGGAAACGATCATGTCTACTCAACGGGACCATGTGGATCCTATCCTCGAGGAAATCCCCATCACATCTTCCGGTGAGGAAGTGGACCCCAAGGTCCTCGACCTCGCCATGAAGATTGCCGAGAAGATGTTCCTCAAATTGAAAGAGGAAGATGCTAAGAAAAAGGCCGAAGAAGAAGAATCAAGAAGAAAGGCTGAAGAAGATAAAGGTAAGGGAAATTTTGATTACAATGACGACCTAGTGGATCTTTTGGTGTCGAAGGTGTTGAGCAAAGTAAGTCTCAACACCGAAGGATCATCTACCAAAAGCAAAGGTAACGAATTTAGTAAAGTTCAATTCGATTACTCTAGAAATTTTATTCCCAACTTCTCTTCTGCCCCACTTGGAAAGTTACCAACTCTTAGTGAGTTGAACTATGACGAGTGGGCTGATAAGATGAAGTCGCATTTAATCGATGTACATCCTAGTCTTTGGGAGATTGTTAATGTAGGTATGTATAAGCCCGCCCAAGGAGAAGAGATGACTCCGAAAATGATGCAAGAGGTTCATCGCAATGCTCAAGCGGTGAGCATAATTAAAGGAAGTCTTTGTCCAAAAGAATACCGGAAAGTTCAAGGAAGAGAAGATGCCCGTGACATTTGGAATATTCTTAAAATGTCACATGAAGGAGATCCCAAAGCTAAGAGACATAGAGTTGAAGCTTTGGAGAGTGAGCTTGCTAGATATGATTGGACTAAGGGTGAGTCGCTTCAATCACTCTTTGATCGGTTGATGGTGTTACTAAACAAAATAAGAGTGCTTGGAAGTGAAGATTGGAGTGACTCTAAGGTCACAAGACTATTCATGAGAGCATACAAAGAAAAGGATAAGAGTCTAGCAAGGATGATAAGGGATCGTGATGACTATGAGGATATGACGCCTCATCAATTATTTGCAAAGATTCAACAACACGAGTCCAAAGAAGCCCCCATCAAGACAAGAGACTCTCATGCCTTGATCACAAATGAACAAGACACCCCCAAGAAGAACAAAGACCACAAGGCAAAGAAAGTGGTCGAGACATCAAGTGATGAAGATAGCTCAAGTGATGAAGACATAGCTATGTTCATCAAAACATTCAAGAAATTTGTAAGGAAAAATGACAAGTTTCAAAGGAAAGGAAATAAGAGGGCATGCTATGAATGTGGCCAAACCGGTCATTTCATAGCGGATTGTCCTAACAAAAAGAAACAAGAAGCCAAGAAGGAATACAAGAAGGACAAGTTCAAAAAGAGAGGCAAGACCAAGGGACATTTCAAGAAGAAGAAATATGGTCAAGCCCATATTGGTGAAGAATGGAACTCCGATGAAGAGAGTTCTAGCTCCAAAGAAGAGGAAGTGGTGGCAAACATTGCCATCCAATCTACTTCAAGCTCGCAACTCTTCACCAACCTACAAGACGACTCCTACACTCCAACTTGCCTCATGGCAAAAGGAGATAAGGTAACTTTATTTAGTAATGATTTTCCAAATGATGATGATGATGAACAAATTGCCATGAAAAATAAAATGATTAAGGAATTTGGCTTGAATGGATATAATGTTATCATCAAATTAATGGAGAAGCTAGATAAAAGAAAAGCAACTCTTGATGCTCAAGAAGACTTGCTTATCCTTGAAAAGGAAAGAAACCTAGAGCTTCAAGGATTGCTACTCAATAAAGATGAAATGCTAGATGCCTTGACTAAGGAAGTATCTTTAGTCAAGATAACTATAGAGGATAAAGAAAAAGAAGTAATCAATATGAAAACCTCTATAGCTAATCTTGCAAATGAAAAGGATGCACTTGAAACAAGCATGTTAAGCTTGAATGTCCAAAATCAAGAACTTCAAGTGCAACTTGAAAATTGCAAGAACATCAATGCCTCATCTTTATTGATTGAATATAAGTCTAGCTCCTCAAATAATACCTTTTGCAAACATTATGCCAAATACCATGCTTCTTGTTGTTTAACTAACCATGCAAGGAAGAAAAGCCCACAGGTGAAGGTCAAAGAAATATTGAAGAAATGCTCTAGCGATGATGGGTTAAAGAAAATTGAACCCAAGTACAAGTCCCTAAAGCCCAACAATGGAAGAAGGGGGCTTGGGTTCAACTCATCCAAGGAAAACCCTAGCACAGTGCATAAGGGGTGGAGATCCTCCAAGTTCATAGAGGGAAGCACCCTATATGATGCCTTGGGGAGGATTCACTCCTCAAATGACAAGTCAACTCAAGTAAAGGTAAACTTGAGTTCCACAAAGAGTAAGATGAAGGAAGCGGCATCAACAAGTGGAGAAAAATTTAATGCTCCCATTTCTCACTCTTATCTTTGTGATTACATGTTGACTTGGGATTTAGGGAAATTGGTTGTTAAATATGTGGGTGCCTACACTAAAAGAAAAGTCATGAAAAGAAGTGTGTGGGTACCCAAGGCTATAACTAACACTGCAGGACCCAATTCAATTTGGGTACCTAAAAGCATAGCCTAAATTTGTTTTGCAGGTCTACTCCTCTGGTGGGTCAAGTTGGGTGCTTGACAGTGGATGTACAAATCACATGACCGGGGAGGAAGACATGTTCCATTCCTTGCAACTAACTCAAGAAGCACAAGAAATTGTGTTTGGAGATAGTGGCAAGAGTAAGGTGATTGGTATTGGTAAAATTCCTATCTCTGACCAACAATCACTTTCAAATGTTTTATTGGTAGATTCTTTAAGCTACAATTTGATGTCCGTTTCACAACTTTGTGGAATGGGTTATAATTGCTTATTTTCTGATGTGGATGTGAAGATCCTTAGAAGGGAGGATTCCTCTGTTGCCTTTACAGGTCGCTTGAAGGGCAAACTCTATCTTGTTGATTTCACAACAAGTAGAGTGTTGGAACTTGCTCACTGGCGCAAGTTGATCCAATGGGGAAGTGTAGTAACGCAAACAGGGTTTTTGCACGTGTTGGCAATAGCTCTATTAATCCAGCCTCTCAAGGGCACTGTGCGGGGGTATTTATAGGTATCTGAGTGCCCAGCGTCCCGTGTTAAGGACGCATTTGCCCTCAGAAACCTAGGTTATCCCCGGAATATTCCCATAAAGCGGGGTTACAGACCGTAATTACAGGGAGGCCTTTACAATTTAGGCCCGTAACGCGCAACGACCACGCAGGGCCTTTTACAATGGGCTGGATCACACGCGGGCCTCCATTCTGGACGAGGTCGCGAGATGAGACGACCTCATCACAGGTCTTCGTCAGCGGCGTATGAGATGAAGGGTAAGTCTGCCCGTTGTCTTGTCACCGTTGGTGCAGCGAGTACGGCAATGGCCTCGAGCGAAGGGTGGCGTCTTCGCCTTCGCCCCAACATTTGCCCTCCGAGGGACCAGTTCGACTAAGTCATCTGGTGCCGAAGACGTCGCTAGATGGCGGAGACGCTGCCCTCGCTCGAAGTGGTTCCGCGGGGGTTTTTGACATGACCGTTGATTGACGCCATACTGTTGGATTGCGGGTTTCCCGAAGCGCCGCGCCCTGTGTATAAAAGGGGATGGGGGGCGACATGTTTTGAACTTTATCCTTCCGCGCTACGCGAAAACCCTAACCGCCTTCTCAAACCTCTCGCTGCTCGTCTGCCCTCCTTGCTCTTGTTCGCCGGAGATCTGGCTCGTGTGAAGTAGACCACCCGCCGCCGCCGACGGTACATAGCGATGCCGACCTCTTCTTCTTCTGCTGCCGCCGGCCGACGTGTCGTCTGAGGAGACGCTAAGCACTGTGGCGGCGGAGGAGTTGAGCGCCGGCGACACGGTGGATTTCGGTGTGTCGCGGATGTCCTCGGTCCGCGTGCAAGATATGCAGCGGCTTGGTTACTTTGGCGGCGGAGTCGCTCGTGTCCCAGGGGCGGAGGAGGTCCCCGAGCTGGAAGGCGAGTTGGTTGTCTTCGAGGCGTTCTTTGCCGCTGGTCTCCGCCTGCCTGCGCATCGATTCGTCGGAGAAGTCCTGCGCAGATTCAATGTCCAGATCCACCAGCTGACACCGAATGCCGTGGTGGCCTTGTCGAAATATGTCTGGGCGACGACTTCGTACGACGGACAACCATCGGTCGAAGTCTTCGTGAAGTACTATTGTCTGCACTAGCAGAAAAGGATGATCGGAAATAAGGTTGCTCAGTTTGGGTCCTGTACATTTACGCCGAAGACCGGCAAGACTTCGATGGAGGTCATTGAGTTAGTTCCTTGCGCCCACAATAAATGGGGCAACTGGTATGAGTTTTGGTTCTACGTTGTGGAGGGCACATTCGAGGACCATCCGGGGCTCCCCGTGGCCGAGATGTGCTCGCATTATTACTCAGCATACCCGCAGTTTGAAGTGGCGGAGGAGGATGCAAACGAAGGGGCCCTGCGGTGCGCGGCCGGCCTGAGTAGCGGGCGCGACTTGGTTGAGGAGTTTGTGGCGTATGGGGTGTGGCCTTTGGCGCATGGCTGGGCGCTGGGCGAAGTATGCCCTCGCCAGATGCCTTCCCGTGGTGGGATGCTGGTGCGAAGTCCCGCCTTCACACTGGATCTGCATAACCGCGATCCTGCCGCATTTATGCGTGAGGCGGAGGATGAGGCGGTGCGGATTGTTGGTCGGTACGTGCCGAAGACGGAGGGCCAGCGTAGCTGGGATATACGCGGGTCCAACGACCGCTTGAACAGGGTCTTCGAGTTGAACCGTCTGCCGTATGTTGGTTATCCCAGGCAAGACGATGTGGATCGTCGCGGGAAGAAGCCGGCGGCAGAGACTGGAGACGACCCCGCGCCGGCGGCCGCCCCATCCTCTAAGAAGAGGAAGCTAGGTACTGCTACGGGAGGACTGGGGGTTTCCGATTTTTTTGCTAGGGAATTGATGAGGACATGCGCGGCCCCCGGGGGGAGGATGTCTTCGCCCGAGCTCCGGGAGTCTTCGGCGCGGATGCTGAAGGTTACCGGGGGTTGGTGGCCTAAGAATGTTCCCGTCCCCCGCGCGGCCGGCGAAGACTTTTTTACATCTCGTATGGTTCGTGACTAGAGAGTGTTTCCTTATGGACGGAATATTGCTGCTGTTGTGTCGGCAGTGATGGACAAGGATCGTCAGGGAGCTGCGCAGAAGCGCCAGGCGTTCGTCAGGCTGCCTGAGGCTAGGCCGAAGAGGTCGCGGGGGACTGCGAAGGCTGCTGCCCCCAGCGGCAGCCAGCCGACGCTGGCGGCGAAGACTGCCGCCCCCGGGTCCAGCAGGGTGCCGGAGGCCGTGAAGGCGGCCACCGCCGGCGGAACCAAGCCTGCCCCGGCCGGAGCTGCGAAGGCCCGAGAATTGCCTCCGTCGGGCAAGCGCGTTGCCGACTTTGCCACCGAGATTAGCATGGACGATTATATCGTTGGTAAGTCGTTAGCCCGAGTTTTTTTTAAAACTGTTGATGCGTTGCAGGGTCGGGCGAAGGGCAACTTGTTGTTGTTCCGCCTACGGTGGCGACCGCGGCGGCTGCCGTGGGGCCTACGGCGAGGGGTAGCGCTCCCAGCGCCGGTGGCGAGATTCCGGCGCTCACTGCCGTCGAGGACGAGGCGGGCGCTGTGTCCCGCCGGCTAAAGGAGGCATTGAGTCAGGTAAGTTGAGCTAGACTTCGGTTTTTACCAGTTTCGTTGGGATTGTGGACTTATGTGTGACTTGTAGGCGACTGACTTCGCTGACCGCGTGGCGTCGGGGGCCCTTACGGCGGTTGTGTCTACCGAAGTCGAGAGACTTCGGGCGCAACATGCTGACGCCATCCGGGAAAAGTCGGCCGTCGACAGCAAGTGCCGCAAGCTGGCGGAGAAGGTGGCCGCGCTGGAGGGCGAGAGGGCTGACCTCCGGCGCCAACTGGCAGAGGAGAGAAGGGAGGCTAGTGAGGCCCTCGCCAAGGCGCAGTCTGCGCAGGCGGAGGCCAATTTGGCGTGGGTGGAGGGTAGCCTTGCCAGATAGCGCGCCGAGGAATGGGAGGAGCGGTTCAACACTCTGTAGACCCGTGTGGAGAGGGCCGAGGCTTGGACGCGCTCGGAGGCTGAGCGGACGCGCAAACGGCTTATGGACTCATACCACGAGCTGGGCGCGCGGACCGCTGACTTCGAAGTGCCAGACCAAGAGCCTAGACTTCGCTGCCTCGAGTGGATGTAGGAGGAGTTGCTGGCGCTCCCCACCATTGTGGAGAGGTTTATGTCCTATGCCTCCCTGGTCACCTGCGAAGGGGCGATGAACGCGCTGTCCCGCGAAGGGTGCCGGCACTATGAGGTCTTCGACCAAGCTGATGAGGATTTCGAGCGCGAGATCTACAAGGTTGAGGACCCTGTGGTGAAGGAATCCGCGGGAGCCCTCTTCGACCGGATGTGGGGTCCCCACGGTCGGGAGGTGGTCAGGGAGCGGTCCGAAACGACGAGGGGTCAGGTAATGTTTGACTCTTGTTTAGTGTTGCTGAGTGTGGGCTATATGTGGGCTTGCTGAATCTGTGTGCTGTGTCTCAGGCGGCGCGTAACGAGAAAGTGGAGGACTTTGGGGCTTTGTACAGCGTGCAGCCTGATTCGGAGTCGAACTCGGTGGCGGCTGTGTCCGAGGTCGCCCCGGCGCCGCCCCCAGAAACCGTCGAAGGCGCCCCTGATGCCCCCGCAGCCACTGCGGCCGGCGGTGGCTCATCACCGAGGGCTGAGGATCCTGTGAAGATGGCGGCGGAGGCGGCAGCGGAGGATCCTGCGACGGCTGGGTCTTCGCAGGTGGCTTAGTGGGTGTGGGTAGTTAGGGAATTTTGCATATGTTGCTGAACCTTGGTTGCTGCGCAGGTTCAAGATTTTGGGCCTACGCACGCAACCGCTACTGCTAATTTTTTGGCGGCTTCGACCGTGGATGATGGGAATGAATCGGATGAATCTGCGTCTAAGCTTTCTGATTTTGGTGACTCTGGGAGTTCGGTTGGGTGGACTGAAGAGTCGTCGGATGAGGACTTGGATTACTTTGCGGCCTTGGATGTGGCAGCGGTGGAGGCTTCGCCGCGTGCTGTGAATGCTGAAGTTGTGCCTGGTCCAAGTGCGGGGCGTAGGCGGCGAAGGGCGGTTGCGAAGCGTAGAGTGAGTGAGGCGGACAGCGGTCGGCTTCATGTGGGCAGGGCTGGCAGGCAGGAACTGTTGTCCTTGCCGGCCGCTACGAGTGTAGGTGAGGGGGAGCTACGAGGTCTTTTTGCGGGTGAGGAGCTGAGGATAATGCTGTTTAACTATAGGGAGATGGGAATTATTCCGAAGGTTGAGCCGATGTAAAATGTGATGCCCTCGCTGTACATATGTAATGGCTTGTATGATGAGGTTGTATGCCTTCGCACATTCGGCTATGCTCACGAAGGCGTTGCGCACTTGGTCTGGTGTATTTGTTATGTCTGTCTGGCGTGCTTGTAGTCGGTCTTTGCGCGGACAGTTTGGTGTAGTCTTTTTCGCACTTGTTGTGCTTGGTCCGGCTGCACCCTTAGGCGACTTATGCACGGATACTCTTCGCGGAAGACTTCGATTTTTCGCACTTGTTGTGCTAGTCCGGCTGCACCCTTAGGCGACTTTTGCGCGGATAGTCTTCGCGGAAGACTTCGATTTTTCGCACTCGTTGTGCTAGTCCGGCTGCACCCTTAGGCGACTTTTGCGCGGATAGTCTTCGCGGAAGACTTTGATTTCTCGCACTTGTTGTGCTAGTCCGGCTGCACCCTTAGGCGACTTTTGCGCGGATAGTCTTTTTTGAGGAAGACTTCGATTTTTCGCACTTGTTGTGCTAGTCCGGCTGCACCCTTAGGCGACTTTTGCACGGATAGTCTTTTTTGAGGAAGACTTCGATTTTTGCACTTGTTGTGCTAGTCCGGCTGCACCCTTAGGCGACTTTTGCACAGATAGTCTTTTTTGAGGAAGACTTCGATTTTAGCACTTGTTGTGCTAGTCCGGCTGCACCCTTAGGCGACTTCTGCGTGGATTGTCGCACGCGAGGGTAGCTAGCGCTTGGCCTCGCGGTGACTTTGTATTGGTCGAATGTCGAAGACCGTCGGCGCGGTCTTTTTTCGACGTGGATTTTTGCGGGGGATTTTTCACTCGTATATTACATGACTCCGCCTCGTTAAAAACCTCACCCCCCGGGAGGAAAAGAGTGCAGGCCAGAATAAAATTGTTTTTGTGAATTACAAGGGCGAGCTGGCCCTGATGAGTCAAACAAAAAATTTGCGGAGATTGTCGATGTTCCAGGAATGCTCTAAGTCTTCACCGTTTGGCGTTGCGAGCCTGTATGCGCTGGGGGATGCCTTCGTCTTGACAATGAAAGGGCCCTCCCACTTGGGCTCCAGCTTGCCCCTGGACTCTGTCCGAGCTGTCCGGACGAGTACGAGGTCCCCTTCGCTAAATTCCCTCGGGATGACTGCGTGGTCGCGCCATGCTTTTGTCTGGGCTTGGTATTTGTCCAGAGCCTGTAGGGCGAAGACGCGGTCTCCATCGATGAGGTCCTTCGAAGTCGGCTCGTCTACATCGGGGACGGCCGACGCGGCTGTCCGAGGCGACCCATGTTTTATTTCTTGCGGAGTCATGGCTTCTGATCCGTATAATAGGCGGAACGGGGTGAACCCAGTCGCCCTGCACTCAGTTGTGTTCAGCGCCCAGACCACTTCGGGTAACAGGTTGGGCCACTTGCCTTTTTTGTCGTCGAGGAGCATTTTCTTGACGGCTGTGAAAATTTTGCCGTTGGCGCGCTCCACGACTCCGTTGGACTGGGGGTGGTAGACGGAGGCGAAGGCAAGCTTGGTGCCGATGAAGAAGCAGAAATCTTTGAAATCTTGGTTGTCGAACTGCTTGCCGTTGTTGACCGTGAGTTCGGACGGTACTCCGAAGCGGCAAACAATATTTTGCCAGAAGAATTTCTGGGCTGTCTTCGATGTGATAGTGGATACTGCCCTCGCTTCAATCCATTTGGTGAAGTATTCAACGGCGACGAAGGTGAACTTGAGGTTCCCCTGAGCCGTGGGCAGGGGCCCGACAATGTCTAGGCCCCAGCGCTGAAGGGGCCACGTGTGGGCGATCAGCTTCGTGAACTGCGAGGGGCGTCCCGAGCGTGGGGAATATTTCTGACAGGCTTCGTAGGATCTGACGACCCGATTTGCGGCGGAAATCATGGCGGGCCAGTAGAAACCTTGGCGAATCACCTTTGCCGCTAGGGCCCTAGGCCCTGCGTGGGAGCCGCAGGTCCCATTGTGGACTTCGCGCAGAATTTGGACGCCTTCGGTCTCGGTGACGCACTTAAGCATCGGTTGACTGACCCCCTTCTTGTAAAGTTGGCCCTCGATCGGTGCGAAGTCCCGGCTTCGGTGTTTGAAGCGCTTGGCCTCATTGCTGTCGATTGGGTGATAGTACCCCTACAGGTACAGGGTTATTGGTGCCCGCCAGTCTTCGGTCATGATGAGGTTGATTATGCGGTGGCCCTCGCTGTCGTTGGTTATTTGGAGCCCTTCAGGGCTGCGGACGGCTGGCGTGCCGATGACATGGTAGAACACGTCGGAGGGTAGGGCTTCGCCCCTGGCGGCTGCCTTGGCTAGAGAATCGGCCTCCTCATTCTTGGCTCGGTCCACGTGCTGTAGCGTGAAGCCCTTGAATTGCCTTTCGAGGCTACGGATGGCCGCGAGGTACTGCATGAGTGTGGGGTCCCTCGCTGCATAGTCTTTCTCGACCTGGCCAGCGACTACCTTGGAGTCTGTTTTGATGATGCAAGCGGTGACGCCGAGTGCCCTTAGCTTGCGAAGGCCGAGGATGATAGCCTCGTATTCTGCTATGTTATTGGTGCACTTATCAGACTCCAACGAAAGCTGAGGCGCGCTGCGTATTTATGCTTGATCCCGGTGGGCAAAGTAATAACTGCAGCGGCGCCTGCCCCCGCATGGCACCATGCGCCGTCACAATGGATTGTCCACATTTTTTCTGCGGACGGCTCCAGTTGCGTTATTGGACCAGTCCAGTCTACGATGAAGTCTGCCAGGACTTGCGACTTGATGGCTGTCCTGGGTTCGAATGTGATGTGATAGCCGGAGAGTTCGGCTGCCCACTTGGCAATCCGTACTGACGCCTCCGGGTTTCTAAACAGCTCGCCGAGTCCTCTGTCTGAGGTAACCCGTACCTTGAATGCCTCAAAATAATGGCGCAATTTGTGCGAGGCCATCACGACTGCGTAGGCGATCTTTTCCAGCTCTGTCATGTTGCATTTTGATGTTGAGAGCACTTCAGAGACGTAATAAACTGGACGCTGCTTGGTTGTGCCCTCTCTGGTCTGCTCTTGAACCAGTGCTGCACTGACCGCATGTGGCGAAGCCGCGACATAGAGCAATATGGGTAGCGAAGGGTCAGGGCTCGTGAGGACCGCCAGCTCCGACAAGTACTGTTTTAGTGCGGCGAAGGCCGCCGCCTGTTCTGGCCCTCATGCGAAGTCTTTTGCGCCGCGGAGTGTTTTGAGGAACGGTAGACTCCGCTCCGCAGACTTGGAGATAAATCTATTGAGGGCGGCCAACCTGCCTATCAGTCGTTGCACCTCTCTGGCTGACTGCGGGGGCGTCATATTGATGATTGCCTAGATTTTGGTTGGGTTGGCCTCAATTCCGCGGTGTGATACTAGGTAGCCCAAGATCTTTCCCTGGCGGACCCCGAAAACGCACTTCTCAGGATTGAGGCAAAGTCGTGCGGTTCGCATGCTTGCGAATGTTTCGGCGAGGTCGGCCAGGTGGTCTGCCTTGTTTCTGCTGGCAACGACGATGTCATCCACATATGTGAAGATATTTCTGCTGATCTGGCTCTCGAGCACCGTTTTGGTGAGTCGAGAAAAAGTGGACCTGGCATTCTTGAGTCCCTCCGGCATTCTGATGAAACAATATGTGCCGAAGGGTGTTATGAAGCTGGTGCTTGCCTTGTCCTCCTCCTTCATATATATTTGGTGGTAGCCAGAGAAGCAGTCGAGGAGTGCCATGACTTCGCACCCGGCTGCGCTATTGACGATTTTGTCGATTCGGGGCAGCGGGAAGTTGTCCTTGGGGCAGGCCTTGTTAAGACTGGTGAAGTGTATGCACATCCGCCATTTTCCGCTCTTTTTCTGCACCATCACCACATTGGCGAGCCATGTGGGGTAGGCGATCGGCTCGATGAACTTGGCTTCGAGCAGGCGATGCACCTCGGCCTTGGCGGCTTCTGTCTTTTCGTCAGACATCTTGCGTAGCCGTTGTTTCTTCGGCCTCACCGAAGGGTCAATTCCTAGGCCGTGCTCGATGATGGAGCGACTGACTCCGACCAAGTCGAGGGCGGACCAGGCGAAGACGTCTTTGTTCTTGGATAGACAGCAGAGGAGCCGCTCTTCGTCGTGTGAAGTGAGGTCTTCGCTGATGGTAACCATCTACTGGGGCGTTGCCTGGTCAAGGGGGACGGTCTTGGTCCCGTCGTTGCTCTGTAGTTGTGCCTTTTCATGCCCCTTGGCGGTTGGATTGGCGGGCTCGGGGACTTCGCGTTGGGCCGTGAGGCAGTGCACGTTTCTTTGCCTGGGGACGAAGTCTCTTTCTATGTTACGCGCAACTTGCTGGTTGCCGTAAACTGTGATGGCGCCTCCGGGACCTGGGATCTTCATGCACAGGTAAAGTCCGTGGATAGCTGCCTCAAACTTATTGATGGAGCCCCAGCCCATTATGGCGTTGTACGGGTACACCATATCGACAATGTCGAACGTGATCTGCTCGCTTCGGGCATTGGGTGCTACACCGAAGGAGAGGGGCAACTCTATTTTGCCGACGGGAAAGGTGCCCTTGCCGTCGAAGCCGTACAGGGGGTTGTCCGAGGGCTTGAGCAGGCTGTGGCTTATGCCCATGCGATCGAAGGCATGGAGGAAGATGATGTCCGCCTGGCTGCCATTGTCGACCAAGACTTTGTGCAAGTCCCAGCCTGCCACGCTACAGTTGATGACCATGGCGTCGATGTGGGGGCCGCTGCGTAGATCGACGTCTCGGGCGTCGAAGGTCAATGGCACGTGGGACCACTTTGTCTGCACGACCGGGCCGGTGACGGCGACGTGGTTGATGCTGCGGTAGTGATCCCTCTTCTGCCGCTTCGTGTCGAAGTCGGCGCTGGACCCCCCGGTGATCATATGTATGACTCCGCGATACGGCTGATCGGCGAAGTCTTCTTGTTTCGGGGCATGGGGGTGGTGGATGTTTTGTTGTTGCTGATGTGGAAGAGGGGGTGGGGGAGGTATGATTTGTACTTCCTGGTGGTGTTGGTATGCGTGGTGCGGTGGACGCGGAGCGGGGGCGTGGATGTATGGTGGAGGGGGCTGCTGATATGTGTGTGCGACAACTCTAGGGTTGTCGGCTGGTTGCGCCCGTGCCATCCTATCTCTGGTGGCCTTCGTCTCTGGGCAGTGTCTGGTTTGGTGGGCGCAGTCTTCGCCGTGAAACAGGCAGTAAAATCGGCACGACGGTTGCGCACGTCCCCGGCCTCGTCCGCGAGTTCCGTTTCCGCGGCCCTGGGGGGGATATTCCTGGTGGCGAGGGGCCTCACCAGCGGGGTGATGGTTGGCGATGTTGTGCACCTGCTGCTGATTGCGGCCGTCCCGGCCGGAGTCTGGCTGCGGAGTCCTCGTCCACGTGCGGCTAGACTGTGGAACATCTTCGGGTTTCCTGTGAGACTCAATTTTGCGCTGGTGGAGTTCTTCAGATTTGGCATATTTTTCAAATAGTTGGTACAACTCATGGAGGTTTTTGGGCGGATCCCTGATGCAGTGGCTGTAGAGGACGCCAGCCCGAAGGCCACTGATGGCATAGTGGATAGCGATTTGGTCATCGACCGAGGGTAGCTGTGACTTGAGTGTCAGAAATTTGCGGTAATACTCCCGCAGAGTCTCCTTTTCTAGCTGCTTGCAGAGTGAGAGTTCGGCCAAGGCGTCGGTGTCTAGGCGGTACCCTTGGAAGTTTAGCAGGAATTTGTCCCGAAGGCTTCTCTAGGAGTCAATGGACAGCGGGGGCAACCTGGTGAACCAGGTGAGAGCTGGGCCCTCGAGGGCGATGATGAAAGACTTGGCCATCGTGGCGTCGTCCCCTCCGGAAGATGCAACGGCGACCTGATAACTCATGATGTACTGTGCTGGGTCAGTGCTGCTGTTGTACTTGGGATAGGTCCCTGCCCGGAAGTTGGCAGGCCAGGGTGTCACTCGCAGGTGTGGCACCAGGGGACTTCGCTCGTCGAGGTAGTTGACACCTTGGAATGCCGCGGCGTGTGGGATGGCGCGGTCGCGGTGGGGAAAGTGCAGGTCTTCGACTTGTGCGTGCTGTTGCAGGGGCGGCCCTTGTTGCAGGCCGAAGTGGCCTTTGCGCTGCATTAGCGCGATCTCTTGCTCGAGCTCCTGGGCCTTCTGCTCTTCGTCTCGTATCATTTGCTGCACCTTGGCTTGTGCAGACACACGTTGGCGCTTGGCCTCAAGTATCTCTTTTTGCTTCTGGAGATTGCGGTTCTTGATGCACAGGGCGCGCAGCTGTAGCTGTTCTTCTGTGGAGACGCCGATGACTTCGCTGTCCTCGGTGAAGTCTGTGCCCTCTGGTGGAGCGACGCCTGGGGGAGGTTGTGGCTGTCCTTCAGGGCCGCAGGTGCGGTGAGCGTCGTCTTCGCAGGTGCGGTGAGTGTTGTCTTCGCAGGTGCGGAGAACGTCGTCTTCAGTAGCCTCTTGGTGGGTGGAGTGGGTGAGGGCGAGGGCCTTGCCCTTTTTTGCGGCCAGCAGTGCTGCCTTCGCAGCCTCGTCAGCCTTCGAGGTAGCTTTCTTGGGTGCCATCGCGGGTGGTTTTTTTTCGTAGCACGAACGGTGGGCGCCAAATGTTGGAACTTGCTCACTGGCGCAAGTTGATCCAACGGGGAAGTGTAGTAACGCAAACAGGGTTTTTGCACGTGTTGGCAATAGCTCTGTTAATCCAGCCTCTCAAGGGCACTGTGCGGGGGTATTTATAGGTATCTAAGTGCCCAGCGTCCCGTGTTAAGGACGCATGTGCCCTCAGACACCTAGGTTATCCCCGGAATATTCCCATAAAGCGGGGTTACAGACCGTAATTACAGGGAGGCCTTTACAATTTAGGCCCGTAACACGCAACGGCCACACAGGGCCTGTTACAATGGGCCAGATCACACGCGGGCCTCCATTCTGGACGAGGTCGCGGGATGAGACGACCTCGTCACAGGTCTTCATCGGCGGCGTATGAGACGAAGGGTAAGTCTGCCCGTTGTCTTGTCACGGTTGGTGCAGCGAGTACGGCGAAGGCCTCGAGCGAAGGGTGGCGTCTTCGCCTTCGCCCCAACATAGAGTGATGCCTGAGATTTGTTTAGTGGCAAAATCTGACAAGGGTTGGCTTTGGCATCGCCGGCTAGCTCATGTTGGCATGAGGAACTTGGCCAAACTTCAAAAGGATAGCCACATTATTGGACTAACAAATGTTGTGTTTGAGAAAGATAGGATTTGTGGCGCATGCCAAGCAGGAAAGCAACATGGAGTCCCACATCAAACAAATAATGTGGTCACAACAAAAAGGCCATTGGAGCTTCTTCACATGGACCTCTTCGAACCTGTGGCTTACATCAGCATTGGTGGTAGTAAGTATGGTTTAGTCATTGTTGATGATTTTTCTCGCTTCACCAGGGTTTTCTTTTTGAGTGATAAAGGTGAAACTCAAGAAACATTGAAGAAATTCATGAGAAGAACTCAAAATGAGTTTGAGCTCAAAATCAAGAAAGTGAGAAGTGATAATGGGACAGAATTCAAGAACACAGGTGTCGAAGAATTCTTAGGGGAAGAAGGAATCAAACATGAGTTCTCGGTTCCTTACACTCCACAACAAAATGGTGTTGTGGAAAGGAAGAACCGAACTCTAATTGAAGCAGCTAGAACTATGTTGGATGAGTACAAGACCCCTGACAACTTTTGGGCAGAGGCGGTCAACATCGCCTGTCATGCAATCAACCGCCTCTACCTTCACAAGATCTACAAGAAGACTGCCTACGAACTTCTCACTGGCAACAAACCTAAAGTTGATTATTTTAGAGTATTTAGTTGTAAGTGCTTTATTCTTAACAAGAAAGTCAAGAGCTCAAAGTTTGCTCCTAGAGTGGACGAGGGATTCTTGCTTGGTTATGCATCAAATGCGCATGGATATCGCATTTTCAACAATACCATCGGTCTTGTTGAAATAGCGATAGACGTGACATTTGATGAGTCTAATGGCTCGCAAGGGCATTTTTCTAATGGCACTGCAGGAAATGAAGGACCACCTTGTGAGGCCATAAAGAAACTTGCAATAGGTGAGGTGAGACCTCAAGAAAAGGATGATGAAGAAGGAACTTTGTGGATGACCAATGAGTTTTTTGATGTGGGTGCAAAGGTGGTGGGTGACAAATCCTCCACCCAAGCAAACCCATCAACCTCAAGTCATCCAAATCTTGAAGAAAATCATCAACCCCAAAGGATGCCAATGGTGGTAGAAGATGAACATGAAAGTGTTGATGGTGAAGTGCCTCTTGATCAAGTAGATGATGAGGAGGAACAAATTCAAAGACAACCATCAGTGCCTCATCCTCGAGTCCATCACACTATTCAAAGAGATCATCCGGTGGACAACATCTTGGATAGCATCAGGAGAGGGGTAACAACTCGATCTCGTTTAGCAAATTTTTGTGAATTTTACTCATTTGTTTCCTCTCTTGAGCCACTTAAAGTTGAAGAAGCGTTGGGTGATCCGGATTGGATAATTGCCATGCAAGAGGAATTGAACAACTTCACCCGGAATGAAGTCTGGTCCTTGGTTCCAAGACCCAAGCAAAATGTGATTGGGACAAAATGGGTCTTTAGGAACAAACAAGATGAACATGGCGTGGTTACAAGAAATAAAGCACCGGTTGGTTGCCCAAGGCTACACTCAAGTGGAAGGACTTGATTTTGGTGAAACATATGCGTCGGTAGCAAGGTTAGAGTCAATTAGAATATTAATTGCCTATGCTACTAACCATGATTTCAAGTTATATCAAATGGACGTCAAGAGCGCATTTCTAAATGGACCACTACAAGAGAGGGTCTATGTGGAGTAACCGCCAGGCTTTGAAGATCCAAGGAAGCCAAATCATGTCTATCTACTTCACAAGGCACTCTACGGGCTTAAACAAGCCCCTAGAGCTTGGTATTGTCTTAAAGATTTTTAATTAAGAATGGATTTACAATAGGAAAAGCTGACTCTACATTATTTACTCGCAAAGTTGACAATGAATTATTTGTGTGCCAAATATATGTCGATGACATTATATTTGGTAGTACTAATGAAAAATTTTGTGAAGAGTTTAGCAAAGTAATGACGAACAGGTTTGAGATGTCTATGATGGGCGAGCTCAAATACTTCCTGGGATTTCAAGTCAAACAACTCAAGGAAGGTACCTTTCTATGCCAAACCAAATATACACAAGACATGCTCAAGAAGTTTGGCATGGAAAAGGCAAAGAACGCCAAGACTCCAATGTCATCAAATGGACATCTCGACCTAAATGAAGAAGGTAAACCTGTAGATCAAAATTTATATAGATCAATGATAGGGTCACTGCTTTACTTATGTGCATCTAGACCTGATATAATGTTAAGTGTTTGCATGTGTGCACGCTTTCAAGCGAATCCTAAAGATTGCCATCTTATTGCCGTTAAGAGAATCCTAAGATACTTAGTCCACACCCAAAACCTAGGGTTATGGTATCCTAAAGGCTCCCTTTTCGATTTACTTGGCTACTCTGACTCAGATTATGCTGGTTGCAAAGTAGATAAAAAAACCACTACTGGGACTTGTCAATTCCTTGGGCGGTCCTTAGTGTCATGGAGTTCCAAGAAACAAAATTGTGTTGCACTTTCCACTGTAGAAGCTGAGTACATAGCAGCTGGGGCATGTTGTGCACAGTTGTTATGGATGAAGCAAACACTGAGAGATTTTGGTTGTGAGTTTAACAAGATTCCACTATTGTGTGACAATGAGAGTGCCATAAAACTTGCAAACAATCCGGTGCAACACTCTAGAACCAAACATATTGACATTAGACATCATTTCTTGAGAGACCACGAAGCCAAAGGAGATATCGAATTGTTTCATGTGAGCACCGAAATCAACTAGCCGATATCTTCACAAAACCCCTTGATGAGACTAGGTTTTGCTTTCTTAGGAGTGAGCTAAACATCTTGGATTCTCGAAACGTGTCATAGAACTAAAATTTTGATCACATGATTGATGAATTTAAAATGGCTATTTGCACAAAATGTCATGAGAAATACTATTTTTATTATTAGAATTACTCATGTCATATTTGTTAAGTGCTATTAAATCCTTACCGGGCAATATCTGAAAATAGGTTGAGTAAATCGGCTGAGTAGACCACTCTACCGGTTTTCCCCTCGTGAAAACCGGTTGAACCGGTATAAAAACCGGTTGAATCGGTTTTGACCGCCTCCGCGTCCGTGCTGTCTGTCAGCGCTGCAGTCTACGCTGTCAGTCTCGCAGACTGCACTGTCAGTCTGGCAGAAAATCCGTGCAGTCAATCACTTTTTCTGCGCGCTTTTACTGCGCAATCTGATGGGAAACCGGTTGAACCGGTTTTCAGTTTGTTGACCATCCAGCGCCTCCCCTATTTCTCTCCCCTTTTCTCCCTTCTCTTCTTACCAGCTCCTTTTTCCCAGCCGACGCCGCCTACACATTTTCTCTCTCTCTCCTTCACACTCTCACCACTCCAAAACCCATTTGTGCCATCCACTGTTTGGAAGTGTTGTTGGAGATTCGTTCATCTCGGCTTCTTCCATCATCTCCCTCACTCTTGTTGGGATTTCTGTGATTCAAACTTCGGATCGAGGTATTACCCTATTTCATTTTTTTACTCGATCTCACCCGTTCTTGATTATCTAGTGTATCGTTTCTTGGATACATTTTAGTTTAGGTTCTTGCAACACTTAGACTATCTTCGTTTGTCTCGAACATTGTTTGAGTTTAGCGGTTTGATATTGTTCGTTGTAGTTGAACCGCTTGCATGAACGATTGAAGTGCATGCTCAATATCATACGCGTCTCTACTCAAGCGTGTTTGTTAAGATCCTTGCTCATCATAGGTTCTATCTTTTCTTTTTAAGGATGGTGCGTCGGAGGAATCCATCTATTGTTGAATCTGACTCCTCTGACGAACAAGAGATTCACGAAGAAACTCCCCCGCGTTCTAGATCCAAACGTGGGCGAGGATCTGGCAACGTCATGCAAGGTGGTGAGGCCTCCGGGTCTCATGGAGCTCACGGTCGGATGGCCCGGAATCCCTCCGGTCGGTCCCGACCCGCGACAAATCCACATGCATGGGAAGCAACAAGTGATGATGATGGTGGGAAAAATGATGAGATTGACCTTCCCCCTGCCCACGCCCCTATTATTCGAGGGTTGGTCCTCCACCAGGCGGAGACCCGTCGTTCTGGCATTGAGCCAGTTACTAATTTTACTGCCAGCGGGGGTTCTGCACTTTTTCAGGACATCCGCTTTCAGAATCCTGCATTGCGCATTCGTGATGCCAGGATTGATGGGAACCGTTTCTGGACTCTCCAGCATGTGGATTTTTACAACTCAGTAATCCTTCCTAAGAAACATCAGTCCATACTACATCAACGATACATCAACTGGGAAGGATGTGAGGCTATTGGAGACTCAGGAGATGACACATGCGTTGAGGGCCATGAGAAAGAAAGAAGATGAAGAATATAATTACATTCCAATATGATTGGAATGATGAGGTCATTGCCCAATTTTATTCCACTCTTTGGATCAAGCTGGCCGATGAGGAAAGTCCCTACAACTTTCCTTATCTTAATTTCTACATCGAAGGCAGCTGGTACAAGGTGAGCTACCGATGATTCGCTCACATTCTTGGGTTCACTGATGAGGACATCTCTGGTGACAAGATCAAAATCCATGATTTTCGCCAACCCACCAGAGATGAAGCCAGAGATCTTCATCTCTCTGAGTCTAGAAAATATTGGGAGTCCACCAACATGCACAAATATTACAGATATATCAACTCTCTCAGCAGGATGACCCTCATTCCCAAAGGGGGTAACCAGATGAATATTCTTGGAGAGAGCAAGGTTTTGCTCTCGTTCATGAAGCCCAACAGTTCTGAGAGCATCAACATTTTTGATATGATCTGGCAGGAGATTATCCATGCTGCCTACTTTCCACTTAAGGGATGTCTGCATGCACCTTTCATAATGAAGATGATTGAAGTTGTGACGCAGTTCCGTTATGAAAAAGGTACTAGACATCAATCTTATACCCCTTTCTGGATTGATCCAAACAATCCAGCAGGGCGCTTGAGGAAAGCCCCTTCCAGCTCCCGTGCACGTACTTCTGCTGGTACTTCTGCTGGTCCTGCTGCTGCTGCTGCTGCCGGTGCCTCGCGTCCCTCCCCTGGCCGCGGATCTCCCACGCCACGTGGTCGTGGTCGTGGTCGTGGTCGAGGTCGTGGCCGAGGGATGGGTGCTCGCCTGGCTCATGGGATTGCAGCATTTTCTTCTATGTGCCGGAATATTTCTGCAGATGTGCATGAGCTGGCAAGGCGTCAGCAGGAGACTGACGACAATCTTCGTCGTCAAGCTTCCACTATGGGCATGCCGTTTGCCCCTCGCTCGCCTGACGTGCCTCTCCATCCGCCTCCTCCTAAAATCAATGAGTGGCACCAGCAAGCCTACGGGGTGCCTTTTATGTCCGCTGACGATGAAGAAGAAGAAGAAGCATACTTTGATGATCGTGAGCAGTTTGCCCCGCCTCCCTACCAAGGGGATCCGGGTCAATCCTCGTCTCATCCTCCGCCCTAGGATCCATCTGGAAGCTATCCTCCCTCAGATCAGTCTGGGGAAGAACAATTTGCATCTAACCTGGCGCATCATTTCTTTGCTCCGCATCATCCTCCTCCTAACTGGTGATCTTTGGCTTGGTGGCTCTCTCCTTTTTTGGTTCTTGTTGCCAAAAAGGGGGAGAAGGTTTCTTCTCTTAGCAGTACCTTTTATTTATGTAATTAACACCGGTTTTTAATAATTATTATTAGTCTATCTCGTGATGCATGTGATGATGGCTTAGGGGCCATAAACTTAAACTTCTTAAATGTTGTGATGTGATACCATTATTGTAATAGCCAGTAGTAGCTTTTCATATCTTATGCTATGCAATAATGAGCTTGTCTGTGTAACACTACTCTTGTTATCATCACATCCTATATAATTGTGTTGCATCCCTTAATTTTTGTGTATTGTGTTGTTTGTTCACTCTCTCTAAATATGTTGCAAATTGACATATCAAGTCAATATTAATATCACAAAACTCATGCACATATTTAGGGGGAGCTGCACATACACAAATACTTTCATCTCGCAAGTGTTCTTAACTTTCAATTTTTATCTCTACTCTTGTTTGTTTTGGCATCAATCACCAAAAAGGGGGAGATTGTAAGTGCAACCAACCCTAATTGAGGGTTTTGGTGATTAAATGACAAAACAAACAAAGTTTCTAACAAGTTTGCTCCTAGCATGTACACAGTATTTCTACAGACAGGAGAAGCACAGATCTTATGAGCATAAAAATGTAAAGCACAGCGGATTTAAAATTCTACATCAAATGGCGTGCTCCAAGTGCTTGGAAACAACAGCAGTACTCTTTTTATAATTCTTGAGTTATAGGATTCGCCGTTCAATTAAGAGGGATCCGCAATGGTTAAGTAAATTTTGCAATGAGCTAAGTTCAAAATCCTTCAAAATCATTTTAGAGAACGCTTTTCTAGATCATGAATGCCTTAAGAAAAACCATTTTTCACTTCCCACATAAGTTCCACCTTTGTTCACTTCAAAAAGTTCAAAACTTGGTTTTCAGCCCTGGAAACCGGTTCAACCGGGCCTGAAACCGGTTCAACCGGTTTTGGGACTGTTCCTCTGCCATCCCTGCTCTGACCTGTCTGACAGTCAGTGCTGTCAGAAAAGTCGTTGCAGATCTTTTGGGAAAACCGGTTCACCAGAATTTTTCCCGGCTCAACTGGTTTTGATTCCGGTCGAGTCTCCGGCTGAGTAGGTTAGTGAACCGGGTTCTCCCTGGTGGAAACCAGTTCAACCGGTTTGTAAACCGGTTCAACCGGTTTTTACCAATTTTCTCCCAACGGCTGCCAGTTTTTGGGGGATCCTTTATATACCCCCCACACTCTCTCTTATTTACTTCTGCCTCTCCCATGAAATCTTGGCTGACCAAACTCTCAACAAGTGAATTCATTTCACCTTTCACACCCGCAATCGCATCTCCTTCAATCGCTTGAAGGATCCTTGGTGTGAGGTGAACTCGATCTAACACGCTGTCATTTTCATATCGATTCTCCTATTCTCTTTGTTCTTGAGCTCGTTGCAAACTTGACCTTGTGCGGATTTGTTACTCTTGGAACCTTGTGTTCCTTGACGGTTAGAGGTTGCTTGGGAGTCTCCAAATTTGTGGACGACCCTAAGAAGTTTGTATCACCCGCTCTTTGAGCATATTTGAGAAGAGATTGCCTTGACCTTTGTGGTCGGCTTGTGAAGGATTAGGGTTGGAAAAGACCCGGCCCTTTGTGGGCTCCTCAACGAG
Organism: Zea luxurians; assembly: GCA_029449295.1. NCBI lineage: Eukaryota > Viridiplantae > Streptophyta > Magnoliopsida > Poales > Poaceae > Zea > Zea luxurians. Next base: position 4,840,781 of record JAOPSE010000014.1, on the reverse strand, counting down.
GAGTAGGACACCTTTGTGGTGGTTGCCGAACCTCGGGTTATATCGCGTGTTCTTGTGTGTTCTAGTTAAGCACTTTAAATTTGTTGGTTGGTTAATATTATCTATTCGAGTAGATTTTGCGTAGGGCAAGTCATTAGCAAAATCTTTCACTACTTCGTAATATTTGTTTATCTCAGTTGAGCAGGTTCAAACTTGTTCAGTTGTAAACAAAATCAACTGAACCGCTTTGCACCAGTGCAACTTTAATTTAACCTATCTCAAAGTTTTTAGTAAAAAATTTCAGGTGTAGCCTATTCACCCCCCCTCTAGGCTACTTTCAAGATACCAGACGAAGGGTCCTATGGGTGTGCTCCTAATACTTCAAAGCCGAAGCTGTGTGCAGGTCCAGGTCCCAATCCAGATGCAGGTAGTCTCAAACCGTAGAGACTACCTCCTAGGGACCGGGCAACCAATTTTTTCTTAGGTATACTGGTATCCAGCCTCGACACATCGAGCCTACATCCTAGGGGGGCCAAGTACCAGGGGGAAGTTGGTAACGCTACACACAGCAAGGACAAATAACATACAAGATAAGTTTCACTGCTGTTTGATTAATGGTACTTAAAGTATGTTTCATGGCCAAAAGTTATTACAAGCTGCTCCCTAGCGGGACCCTTGCCTTGTCTCTACAGATTCGGCTACTCGTCATCAGTAGGATCACGCTAGAAGCGCTCGGCCACCAGCTCCACGACGTCTTGTACGCTCTCCCGGGCGGCGTCTTCTGTGGCGGCTACCGGGCCAGCGATCACTGGCACCAAAGATATGGCAGGGTCGTGACTCCAAAAGCACATAAAGACATATTCAACAACCGCTCGACAGAGCTTGCTGCCCTCTGCCTCTAGGCAGGCGCCGAGGATCTGGTCCAGGCATCGGAGGCGATCAGCGGCGGAGTCCAGCACCGGGAGCGCATTGGAGATCGACGTCGGCAGCTCCGACACTGGGATGGGGCTCATCCCTAGCGGCACCAGTGCCGTGCTTGCCTCGCCGGCCCACGTGGCAATGCGCTGGACCCCGGCACGGTGCTCCGCTTGGAGATCTTCAAGGGCCTTCCTGGTGGCCTCCACCGCCTGGGGACCTGGCGCCGCCTGTGCCGCGTTGAACTGGCAGGATCTGCTCCTCCAGCTCCTTTTCTTTCTTCTCCTCCTCAAGCTCGTGCTCTGCCATCGCCTCGCCGGGTGAGCATTTCTTCCCTAAAGGCGAGATCCATCTCTCGCCTGGCGAGGTCCGTCTCCCGCTTGTCCAAGGACTATTCCTTCGCCTTCAGATTCTCCTCGGCGAGGGCGGTGTTGCTGGCCTTGCCCTCAAGCTCCTGCTACCACTTTTGCAGCCTCTCCACAGCCTTGACCTGCTAGGCCTGTTGTGCTTCCAGAGTCTGGTCCAGGGCGCTCAGCTTGGCCTAGTATTCTGTTGTGAGGGCCTCCCTCTGGGTGACGGCCTCCTCCCTCCTAGCCACCTTCTTCTCCCTCTGGTGCGCCTCCAGCTCCTTGGCATACACCTTCTGGAGGTCCTTCTTGTACTCCTTATGGTCCCACTCGACTTGGGACCGCTCGAAGATGAACTGTCAGGATGCCGACTTGGTGCGCTCCTCTAGTTGGGTGCGCCAGTCGCTGAGGCGCTAGTGCTCAGCCTCAAGCGCTTCCCACTCCCGCAAAATTGCTGCCCTAGTGTCACTAAGGACCTGATGGGCGCGGGACAGCATGCGGGGGAGAGGGATTGGCGCAGCTTCTTCCTTGGCACCTGACTGGAGCCGTCGCCCGAACACCACCTCCATCTCCTCCGGTGCAGGTGGGGGGTTGGAGCTAGACGCGCCTCCGGTGTCACCCCTAGTGTCGAGAGTGGGCGCGATGTCGGAGGTGGGCGCGGATACCCTAGCTGGGACCTCCTCTGTCACTGCGATGCCGCCTGATGCTGGCGCTGCTGCCGCCGGACCCCTGGCTGGGGCATGGAAAGCCGCTGGCACTGTCTTGGCAGCAGCTGGAGGCGGACCGCCTGGCACCACTCCTAGCTAGGTTCCTGCTGCTGAGAGCCTAGACCCGTCGGTGGGCCTGGTGCCTAGCGGAGGAGGCGTGGCCTTGGGAGCGGAGGAGGAAGCCCTGGCGATCAGATGATGGGTTAAGACTTGTCGGCATGATGATCAGACTCATGGAAAAAGGGGCTACACTTACTTGGGGCCCTGGACTTTCCAGCGACCCTGCAAGCGGGGCGACCGCTGCTGTTGTTGCTGCTGCTGGTGCCCCTGGGGGTGATTACCCCCAGAGGATGGTGGTGGGACCGGAGGACTGACGCGCCTCTATGCGCCGTGGGCCTGGGAGCTAGCCTCCTCGGCCCCACCAGCAGTCCTCTGGCGCTTCTGGGGGGGTTCGAAAACAAGCGACCCGTCAGCATGACACAGCCTGCGTCGCCTCTCCTCCTCCGACCCCCCGGAGCTACCTAGGGCGGAGGCACTGCTTGCAGCCCCTTTGCCCTTGTCCAAGGGGCTGGGGGCCACGGCGGGGTTGGCGCTGAGGGCCACACCGGCGGGCTGGGGACCTCCAGCCGGTGCATCGGAGATCCAGATCCCGCGGAGGGGGTCCCGGCCGCCGGCGTGGCGAACCGCCACACCACTGTCGTCGAGGATCGGCAGTGTGGCCAAGATCGCCGTCCTCAAGTGTGGGTCATCGCAGAGCGCTGGGGTGGCCTAGGGGAGTATCAGGGACTCAGGGACAAAAGTCTCCCCGGTAATCCCTCCCACCAGGACAGCCAGCTCATCCTAGGACAGATCGGTGCCCGACCCACGCTGGATCCTGCCGATGTCGTTCGAGCCGGTGAACCAGCAGCACAAGCGTGGCCTCCTCTGCAGCGGCATGATCCGGCGCTTCAGGAGGTTGCCGACCACGTGCATTGATGTCAGGCTGTCCGTGGCCAAGACCTTGGTCCTGTTCAATATGGGCAGGAGCTTCTGGCGACAAGGACAGCTTGGTCCTCCACTGCTTACGGTCGAGGGCCGGCCCATCGGACGGTAGGACGAGGCGGTCATTGGCCTCGGCGCTGGCGATCACCCAGTCGCTACGCCAGTTCTCCCACCTCGCTCCACCAAGGTGGGGATGTAGACGACGGCTGGATCTGGCCTCGTCTGGAAGTAGTAGGCACCGATGTGGTCCCTAGTCTTCCCGGAATTGACAAGCACGAAGAAGTAGCAGAAGACGGAAGTACAGGGGGCCACACCTACGAACATCTCATAGAGGTAGACGAAGATGGCCGCCTAGAGAATGGAGTGGGGCATGAGGTGTTGGAGCTGAAGCCCGAACTCCTCCAGCAGCAGCAGGAAGAAAGGCAAGATCGGCAATGCCAACCCGCAAGAGATGTAGGAGGTGAACAGCACGAACTCCTCGGCGGTGAGATCGCCGAGGGGGGCAACGTCGGCACGGATTCTTCTGACGAGCCCTAGCGCGCTCCACCCGAGCAAGCCGCGCACCAGATTAATCACTTCCTCAGACTGAAAGCAGTCGGGATGACCAAGCGAAGCCATGGCAAGTGTGGCAGCGTGAGCGTAGAGCAAAGGAGCATGAAGGCAAAGGGACACAGTCGATTGGAAGAGAATGCGAAAAGGTAACTGCTGCACATGGGGTGAATCCTTTTTCGAGGAAGCCTGAGTCCTTGTTCAGGGAAACCCTTCCGCATGCCCCTGAATCGCCGCAAAAAATCTCGCTCAATGGGCACTTAGGACCCAGGCAGCCCAGTCTATGACACGGGGGCCTGGTCCACATGTCATATAGTTTGTGTGCCTGGATTTCGAGTGCAGAAAAAGCGAACCGCCGCACGCGCCGGTAGTGCGCCTCCTTGGGGCCGCTGCAGAAGACAGAAGGTAATTTTTTAAACCAAGGCAGCGACAACGAGGTGCCCCGCGCGTGGCCCGACGAAACCACCAAGCATGGGGGCCCATGGGTCAGTCAGCCACGGGGACAGATATGGCAGTTGGCGTGACCAAAGGTGATTGACAGAGGGTACGTCAAGAGACACGCTGAAATTGCGCGCCAATCACCAATCAGGCCATGTTGAAGCAAAGTACAAGCTTTAGCCCCACCTGCAGGCTCGCATCCTCCCCTGAGGTGGGCCCGGGGGCCATTGTCAGTACACTGAAACTAGGGTACCCATTGCTACTGTATAAAGACGCAGTACCCACTGCGACTATCTTTAGTCGCGTGGTAAAGAGCTGTATGTGGGACCAGGCCATGACTCGCTCCAACCTCGGGCGACTACTCTAGGTCCGCAACAGCGCCTGACCCCACCACATGGGCAGGTCCGGGGCCTGCCACGTGTCCAGAGGAAGTGTTATACTCCAAGGCATCAACAGTGAGTCTGGACCCCCATGGGAAAGTGCCGGACCCCTCGATATACAGTCCGGACCTCCAAGTTTGGTCCAGGACCCCACGTGTACGGACCGGACCCCTGGAATGGGATCCGGACCCCCCCGTATGGGGTCTGGACCACCCACAGTAGGGTCCCAGAGTTCCAGGACAGAACACACTCGGACCTTAATCAGGGCCAGGCGGGGGTCCGGTGCCGACACGTGTCCAGACCTGGTTTGGTGGGTTCCGGACCTGTCCGCATACACTCCTGCTCCCCGCTCAGGCAGAGACCCGATGCTGCCACGTGGCATACTGCACGTGGCATAAGCCAACGGGCGAAACCTAGCATGACACCTCTAAGCTATGCGTGCCTTCACAGTTACTCACCATTACTCGCATGTTTCGACTATCAATGCTGCATAGACTGCGGTCATCATGACTCCCACTGATTACTCATGCGTTACTAAGGTAGAGGATCTTCTTAGGCTGTCAGCATTTACTATTCACATAATGTATTCCTACCGTTATGCTCCTCGGTCCACATGTCTGGGCTCAGCATCCTTGTATGTACCTCCCTTAAACTATAAAAGGGAAGGGACACAATGTTACAAGGGACAGACTCACAGACTCAGACACACGCTTACACACGCACACTCAATACAACATACACACAGTGGAGGTAGGGTATTACGCTCCAGCGGCCTAAACCACTATAATCCCTCGTGTGCTCTTGTGTTCATCTCGAATCCACCTAACAGGCAAACCGCTTAGGCCCCCTCCTCATCTTAGGATTAGGGCGGGTGCATTCCGCCACTCGGCCGGAGGATTTTCTCTCCGACATACACCTTCAGGTACAGAGACTAGTTTGATGAACCAAATGACGACTGGCTGACATGTGTTGAGGCAACTAGTGATGAGTTACTTGGAGCGTATACAAGAGCCGAAGATGATGCCTTGACCTTAGCCTTCGAAGGGCGAGGCAAGAAAAGGTTGAACAGAGTTTTTGACATCGGCTTCGTGTACCCAGACTACACTTACCCCTCGCAAAAGCAGGGGAAGCAAAGGAAAACTGCCGCCTCAGCCATCTCTGTTATGCCGAAGGGCAAGAAAATCAAGGTCTTGACCCACCGGCCAAGATACATTGAAACATGCCACAGTGCCGAAGTTTGGTGAAGGAACATCTTCTATTGCCAAGGCAAAACAAGCTGCACCTGTCGGTTGGAGCGCTGAAGAATCGGCTGCAGTGCCGAAGGCTTCTGCAACCAGATCGGCCGAAGTGCCGATACATACCGCCGAAGCTGAATGAAAAACGACCGAGGAGCCAGACCTAGAGGAAACGATAGGACCACCGGAGCCAGAATTGTCGACGATGGCAAAAACTCCTGCAATAACTCCCAAGAGGAGGAGAATGGCAAGCGTGTTGGATGTTGTCATGGAGACGGCAAGGGTATTAACTCGTACTCCTGTGAAGAAGGTTGCCGAGGCTGCTACAGCCCGCACTAAAACTAAAGCTGGGCCCTCAGTGCCCGCCGAGGCAGAGCCTGCTGAAACTGAGCAGAGGGCTGAGCAAGAGTCTTTAGATGCTGGCCTGATTCTAGAAAAGAAAGTCATACCCGAAAAAGCTAAATCTGCTATTCTCGAAGCACCCTCCGAAGATTGTGACTTTATCATTCGACATGGTTCAGGAAAAAAGGTTGTCTGAAGAAGAAATAGCGAAAGCCAAACACTATGCCCGAGAACTGAAATACCCGAAGGGGGCTTTGGTGTACAATGGCACCGACGAAGATGATTTCTTATACTGTCTCCCAGACAACAAAGAAATATCCGTTTGCCAGGAGATGGCCAAAAATATGGGATTTCCGAAGCTTGAAGTTGGCCTTTCTGCCATGTCGAAGGATGACCTCAGCGGACAACCTTGCATACAACAGTCTGAAGGTACAAAAGTTATGAATTTAAAAATAAAGTCTATGAACTTAAAAATAAAGTCTTTTATTCTCATGCTAATCCTTTATCCTCTTCTTTTTGCAGGGCTTAATTCTTAGCAACGCTTTGAGGGCGCAAAAGAATGCTGAAGATGAAAGTTGCCAGATAGCCCTCGGCAACCTTCGGTCAGAAGTTATCAAGCTGAGAAATGAAGCCTTAGAAAAAGATAAAATTCTACTTTCATTGGTAGACAGAGTGAAAAAGACGAAGCTAAATTCTATGCTCAATCTGAAGCTCACAAAGCCAAAATTGAAGACCTTCAGAAAAAACTTGCCGAAGCTAATGAAAATTTTGAGCTTGCAAAAGTGAAGCAAGAAATAAGTGAATGGTCGAACACTAGGCTGGAGAAAAATGTTGAGGAGCTTTGTGAATCCAAGGAGAGATGCATTGAGAAATCCTTGGATTGCGTAAGAAAATTGAAAACTAGTTTTGCCAAGGTGGGCGCATATTCTTCCGAACAGAATTTCATCTGAGGTGACCCTGAGGGTGTTATTGATTGGATAAGCGGGGAAGCCGAAGCTTTTGAAGAGATCCTCGGTGATCACGGAGACATTTGTGCCTTCGCCGGCGCTCGGGGGGTTGCGGCAATTCTGGAGAAGGCTGGTTGTGACCATGTTAAGGCTGCAGGCGAGACCGAAGCCGCCTTCTCCATAGACGACACGAAAGACCCTTCGGCCGAAGCTACTTTAGTGGGCGGAAAGTTTTACTTCGATGTTTTGGTGAACGGTGGCCGAGAATTGGCCAACGAAATCATAAAGAAAAATGAAAAAGAAACCCACGATGCCCAGGAAGAAGCTAAACGAGCCGAAGAAGCTGCCGAGCGCGCAAGGCGTATAGGTATTATTTTTGAATTTTAGCTTCGGTGTTTATTTTTTGGCTTCGAACTAACAGTTTGTCTACTGTAGCTGAACTCTCACCGCTGCCCGAGCCATACGACCCCCTGGCCGATCCCGTCATGAAAGAAGCGCTGGATGTAATGAGCGTCGCTAACTCTATCGTCGACGAAGTCGTCGATAGGCTGCTGAATGAAGCCGCCAAGAAAATCCTTAAAGAAGATTAGGCTTTTTTGTAATGATACGATGTAACATTTGGTGTATGAAACAATTAATCAGACACATAAATTATTGTAATATATTTCTTTGCGATGCATGAAATTTTACGCACATACCGTTTTTTAGCCTTCGGCGAAAAACACCTTCCCTTCTTTTCATGCTTTGTAAAGAAAGAAGCCAGTTTTTATGGCGAATCTATTGTGATAAAATTGTATTGGTCAAAGGTTTGCTTCATGCCTCAGCACATTTTCATTCAATAAATTATTGCCGAAGATCTGCTTCATACCCAATCTTTTGCTGTTGATGCAATATGATGTATGATGTAATGTTATGCGGAATGGTGCGATGCTATGATGCAATATGATGGTTATGCCGAACACACACACACATGCCCACACTGGAACACCCAAGACTCTGCATCCCCTTAGGGACGTCTTTGGAGTCTTTAAGCTCTGCATCCCCTTAGGAACGACTTTGGAGCTTCTTCACCTTCTATTTCGGTGGTATCTAAGCTCTGCATCCCCTTAGGAACGACTTTGGAGCTTCTTCACCTTCTATTTTGGTGGTATTTAAGCTCTCCATCCCCTTAGGAACGACTTTGGAGCTTCTTCAACTTTTATTTCGGTGGTATTTTGGCTCTGCATTCCTTTAGGAACGACTTTGAGCTTCAGAACTTACTCTGCGATCCCTTAGGAACGACTTTTGTAGCTTTGAAACTTACTATGCGCTCTCTTGGGAACGACTTTTGTAGCTTTGGAACTTACTCTGCGCTCTCTTAGGAACGACTTTTGTAGCTTCGGAACTTACACTGCGCTTCCTTAGGAATGACTTTTTGTATCTTCGAAACTTACTCCGCTCCCTTAGGAATGACTTTTGTAGCTTCGAAAGTCTATTAGGAAGAAGCATTTTACTTAATGGTACGGGCATAATTATTACATGAGACCAAAATTAAGTCCTTCGTGACTTGTTTTTCATACAAGAAAAATAAGATGACAAAAAAGATAAAGATACATCAGGGGTAGGATATTCTTTAGTAGATGTGCTTGGATTCAGGCATAGTGCTGTTGACTATTCGAGCTTTGGACTCCTCCCAAAAATCACGCTGCTGTTGTGCGTGCTGGTGCCCTTTTGGCTGCTGGCTTCGGGTTAGAGTGGGTGGTAGCAGTGGTGGTAGTGGGAGCTGAGCCCAGGAAGCTTGAGACTGACTTGCCGAAGCAACAGAGGCCATAAGCTATTGATTACTTACGTACTCTGGGACATAAGGAGAGTAGCATGAGGCAGTATGCAGGACTTGCTTCAGCTGATTCTGCTGTGCCTCAGCTTCGGCAATCTCCTTTTGCTTTTGAATTATGACTTGGCATGTTCTTATGGTGTGGCCCTTGTCTTCACCGCAAAATAAGCAGTATAGTTTTCTAGGCTGATCTCTGTATCTTCCTCCAAAGCTTTTGCCGCCTCTACCCCTCGGGGCTGGTGGCCTGAAGGAGCTTTAGTTGTAGCCCTGAAGACTAGGAGCTATGTTGCTACCTTGGAGGTTGACTTCCTCTGTCATCACTGGGGTTGGAATTATAGATCGACCTGACGTGCCTAGGGTGAATTCTTCCTCCGAAGCCCCTAGTCATCTCAGAAAACCTGTATGCTTCTTCCCTTCTTTGGCGAAAATCATTATTAGCCCGAATGTATTCATCCATCTTCTGAAGAAGCTTCTCCAGGGATTTTGGGGGTTTCCTGGCAAAATACTGAGCCGTAGGTCCTAGTCGAAGCCCCTTGATCATGGCCTCAATGACAATTTCATTGGGCACTGTAGGAGCTTGTGCTCTCAGACGTAGGAACCTTCGGACATACACCTGAAGGTACTCCTCGTGGTCTTGCATGCACTGAAACAAAGCCTAAGCAGTGACTGGCTTCGTCTGAAAGCCTTGGAAGCTAGTGATTAGCATATCCTTGAGCTTCTGCCTTGATGTGATTGTCCCTGGCCGGATAGAAGAGTACCAAGTTTGTGCTACACTTTTGACTGCCATGACAAAGGATTTTGCCATGACTGCAGTATTGCCCCCATATGAAAATATGGTTGTCTCGTAGCTCATCAGGAACTGCTTTGGGTCTGAGTGCCCATCATACATAGGAAGCTGAGGTGTCTTGTATGATGGGGGCCATGGGGTAGCCTGCAACTCTGCTGCTAGAGGAGAAGCATCATCAAAAGCAAAATTGCCATGATGGAAATCATCATACCATTCTTCATCGTTGTATGAATTGTCTTGGCGAAGCTCTCTATGTTGAGGCCTTCGGTCTTAGTCATCTTGGGTGAGATGACGCATTTCCTCAGCGGCCTCATCAATCTTCCTCTGAAGATCGGCGAGACGAAGCATCTTTTCTTCCTTCTTCTGGACCTATTGATGGATGGCTTCGAGGTCCCTGATTTCTTGGTCCAACTCCTCCTCCTGGGGTGTTGGACTGGTAGCCTTCCTTTTTTGGCTCCTAGCTTTGCGTAATGTTTCTTGATTAACGTCCAGTGGCTGCAATGCAGCCCCTGGCCCTGATGACTTCTTCGGCGGCATGACGAAGGTCAAAGCTTGCCAAAGGCGGTCGAGTGAGTTCACCTGGAGGTGGGCACCAATGTTGGCCACTTGTTCTCAAATGCTATGAATCAAGAACAAGGCAACACAAGTGTTGATGGTTAAAGACCTTTGTCCTTCGAAACATTATCTCCCTTAGGATATAATGATCTTTGGACAAAGGTCATGAAGGGCGTACCTTCATCATTTCAATATGCAAAGATATAAACAGGGACATATGAAACGCAGAAAGAGCATGAACAATCATTTTAGACCATTATATTATTCACATTATCATTATATAATAATGGGCAAATATCAATGATGTTTAAATTACATTTGTACCTTCGGCTTGACAGAAGGCAAAAATCCTGAAGTGACGCGTGAGCGATTACAAGTCAGCGTGAATAGTATGGTGTTACTGTTCATCTATTTATAGGCACAGGACGCAGCCCGAGCAAAATTACATTCATGTCCTTGACATTTACTGTTAGGCAAAAGGTAAGTTGTCGAGGACTAGGTAGTCTTTTCTGTTTTAGGTCGGTTTCATTCTCCACCACCGTCCTTGTGCTAAGACGAAGCTTTTCTAGCCACAGCTTCGGAGCTGATTCATCCTTCTTCCTGATCATGCTTTTCATACCATACACACCTTCATCTTAAAGCCAAAGCTTCCTGTGATAGTATATTATACTGGAAAGCATGTTAGTCGTGTTTTTGAGGACCTTCGGAAGATGAAGGCCCCCAACAACACCCATGGGAACAAATGGGCATCTCGACCTCGACACGGGAGGTAAATCCGTAGATCAAAAGGTATACCGGTCGGTGATAGGATATTTACTCTACTTATGTGCTTCACTACCGAATATTATGCTTTCCGTATGCATGTGTGCAAGGTTCCAGGCAAATCCTAAGGAAGTTCACCTTAGGGCCGTGAAAAGAATCATGAGATATTTAGTTTACACTCCTAAGTTTGGGCTATGGTACCCTAAGGGATCTACCTTTGATTTAATTGGGTATTCCAATGCCGATTTGTCACACCCGTTTCTGTAGGGCAGAGCCGGGTGCATAGCATACGTGTGCCAAGATCTATTTTCACACATATGTTGATGTCACAAGTGTAATATATCAAAAGAACATTGCATAAAAGCGTAAATAAAGATTATATTAACATATTACACTTCGAACAGACATAATGTCTTAGCCTTTATTCATCAAAGTACATCGAAACAAGGACATCCATCCACAGGAAGATGACCGGGGGTATCACTAGACTAGCATCCATGGAGCTCAGCATCATAACTTCATCTGCGAACTTCTGATCAAAATTAAGCAAGGGTGAGCTCACTTATGGTCAGGGCTCAGCAAGTGGGGGAAAATTAATGCAAGTTTAACAAGGTGAGGCCAAGGTTGAGCAGTAAGCATTTTAGTTGGTCAACATTTTATTAATAACACCTGTCTTACTAATAAGTGTGAATTCCAAGTATTCCCTTTAAGCAAAGGTATAAGAGTATATCAAAACAGTTAAGTGAAACCAATTAAGCAAACCATTGGCAGATCATCGGATCTTGATTTATTTCCATCTTCAAGTTCAATTATCATGTGAGGAGTCCAGGCTGTTCATAACCGTGAGCATGGCTGATATATCAGTTTTACGCTCTGCAGAGGTGGCGCATCTTTACCCATGAGTCGCAATTCCCTTCTAGCCCGGGTTAGCTAGACCCGTATTCACTTCCGAGGTGAATGGCTAGGGTCTCACTACGAGGCTTCTCCCTAGAGTCCTCATTATGCAAATGCTAGAAATGGTCAACTGCATAAGGTACGCCTAACGTAACAAAATTATAGTCCAGACTACAGGGTAAAGCTTTGGGAACTATGCCCGTATCCAATCTGCCTGAGCCGGAACTATAAGCGCTTGCTAGATGCCCCCGTTCCAGTCGACCACGACCAGCACCCAACATAAGACTTCCCTAGTTATTTTGCTAAGACCAGAGCCATGATAGTTCTCATGGTAGCATTGTTTTCCCGGGTGGTCATTCCATGTTCCAATTAATATGCAATAATCTTGTTTAACCATCGGGTTAACGACAATAATGTAAACTTACCATTTGGAACATTAGTATCATAAACATGAGTGACTGCATAAATTTAAAGTTGTAGCAATAGCATAGCTACTTGATTAGATCATAATCCCAGGTTTGATCAAGGAATAAGGTTGAAAAGGTTAGGTGTATCTAAATAGGTAACCCATCAAATTATGCATATATATATCCAAGAATAAACTTTATTAAATGTATTGTTTGGGGTCAAACAGAGTATGCATAGGGAGAAGTCCACTTACCTTGCTTATTGAAAACTTGAGTTTCTTCCACGGATAGGAATAGATCTTGATTCTTAACTACTAGATCAACCACTGAATATCACACAAACAAACAAGAAGAACAAACACCACTCAATAACATACAACATTCACCATACGTAAAGCTAAAGAAAGCCTAACGAAAAGAGCGTTCGTTTTTTAAAACATCGCAAGTAATGGTTATAATAAGAGGGTATTCGTTTCAAAAATGTGTGATCAATACGTTATAAAATAAGACATGAGCTTAAAAATATCTTAATTAAAATATACAAATATTAGGTTCACCAAATTAATCTTTTATAAAACGTCATACTTGATATGTCTAAGATTAAGGGTTTATAAGACGATATAACACGTTATAACAGTATTAAACCTTTTTAACCTTTCTAGAAAAGCTATAAGTTATAAATCTAAGGTTAATGCGTTATGAAATACTTTATTAATTTTAGAAGCATTATGGAACACATTATAATTCATTGCTAAACCTTCACTATGATAAACTAAGATATAAGTCTAAATAGGTTTTATATGAAAAGGTCATTATTATTAAATACCTATTTTATGAAAACTAGGTTATAGGCCCTTAAGTGGATTTTCATGCAAAAGATAATGAACAAATAACTATCTTTTATTTTCACTAGAAAACACATAGCCTATATTATTATATTCGAAATTAATATATAAAGTAACATTTTAAGTTTAAAAGAACTTAAACTCCTATTACTTTATTTTATCCTTTAGGAAAAGCTAAGTGATTCGTATATAATATGGACTAAATTCTATGAAATCATTAATCATTCCCTAACTCTAGTTAAGAACAAATTGACTATAGGGTTGATTAATAAATTATGATAAAGGATAATTAATCTATTAGTTATCTTTAATTCTATTGTAGAAACAAATGATCTAATTCATTAGAAAGGAAATTATGTATAAACTATTATTTTAGTTTATAAAAGCAATGACTCTTGTTATCTTTTAATTAAGAAAATATAAATAATCTATTAATTGGACAAATATTTATCTTCTATTTTTAATAAGAAATATATGGTCTACATATTCTTTTAAGTTTCTATTTAATACAACTATACTTAAACATCTATAACGAACCTTGTTAAATATGATATCTATTAAAAGGTCAATTTAACTAGAAACAAATTATCTACTTCTTTAGTAAGAAACCTATGTTTACCAATATAACTATCAATTTCTTTATTAGAAAAGTATGAGTGCCTAGTTAAGTCATTTTAACATTATTATAAATTCTACTCTTTCGGTTTTCTCCTTTGTTTTCTAAATAGAATTTATACGTATAACTAAAAATTATTTATTTATAATTATTCTGCCATTAATATTCTAAGAATTAATTGTAAATTACTAAATGAGACTTTTAATAACATATTCATGGTTATTATGACATAGATAAATATCTTATTAATTCTAAGTAATTAAGTATGGTACTTAATTCTAAGTAATTAAGTACCATACTTATGAATATATTTATCATGAATAGTAAAATATATATTTTCATTTGACCGAAAATACGTGGCTTAATTTCTATTCAATTTCTTCATGTCCATATGTTTACACTTAAAATACTACTAACAATTATCGTTCCACACACACTAAAGCGAAATTAAATATGTAAACGTGTTCTAATATGAAAATCACCGCGGTAGTGAATAGTGACCATGTTCATTTTTAGAATTATAAAATCATACGCATATTTAAAATATTGTCGCGGGGATCGATTTTGGTTACACGTGTATATCAAATCTCTAAAATCATACACGAATCGCCAAATCGCATCAATATTACAACAATAATTCACAAGATTCAACGTGCTTTAGAAAATAAAATAACGGGTTGTCTTCAACCTTGGGTTCATGCTCATGCGCAGGGGTGAACGTTGATGAGCAGGGAGGGTCGGCGGGCAGGGGAACGAGCGTGATCGCTGTGTTGCGCGGATGGAGCTCTAGAAGGGAACGCGGACGGTGAGCACGAGCTCCGGCGAGGCTCCACAGATGGCGGCGATGGCTCTAACGGAAGGTGATTGAGAGAGAGATGGGGGAGTTCGGGCAGGTAGAGGGAGAGGGCTCGGTGTCCAATTTATATAGAAGGGAGAGCGAGAGAGAGAGCCAGGGAGAGAGAGGGGCGGCCGGATCTTCATGGCTGCCATCAATGGCGTGCATGAAGAGAGGGAGATAATGGGGGAGGGAGAAACAGACGTGTTAAAGCTCCATAACGACGAAGACAAACGGTCGTGGGACTTGGGGAGGTGCGGCGGCCTTGGGCGCGGGGGTTAGCTCGGGCGTGGCGAGGTCGCGGCACCTGCGGGCGGGTAGTGTCGGGCGCTCGGACATGGGCGCGCATGGCGTGGTCCTGCACAGGACCGGGGCGCTGCAGGGTGGCTGCGAGTCGGGCTCAAGGCTTCAGGGCGCGACGACGTCCTCGGTGCAGGGGCACGGTGCAGTTGACGTCCTGGCGTGCGCCTGGATGGTGCTGCACGGGGAGAGAAGCAAGGGAGAGGAGAGAGAAAGGTGGGGAGAGAGAGGAGGAGAGGTTCCTGGCGGCGGCTAGAGGAAAAACCAGGGGGCGGCGCTAGGTCAAGTTGGCGCTGGGGCGCGCAGCAGCTTCCTGATGGGCCCCTAGTGGACTGGCTAGGGTTAGTTAGGTTTTTTCTTTTCTAATTTCTTTCTAATTTCAAAATAAAATTTTAAATAACCATAAAATTCATAACAATTAACCCAAAATTATTTATAAATAAAATAATTATTTTGGACTAGTATTTATTATATTATTTATTTGGATTTTTTTTACTTAACAAGAAATTCTATTTGATATCCAAAATCAATTATGAGAAATCAAAAATCATTCCAAAGGCAAATAAATAACAAACACTTAAAGAAAATTAATTACCATAAATATCATTAATAACTAAATGTATTATTTTTATTTGATGATTTTTATAGTGTTACACGATTATGCCGGATGCAAAATTGACAGGAAGATCACATCAGGGACTTGTCAGTTTCTGGGGAGTTCCCTGGTGTCTTGGGCTTCATAGAAACAAAACTCATTAGCTCTATCCACCGTCGAAGCCGAGTATATTGCCGCATGATATTGTTGTGCACAATTACTCTAGATGAGGCAAACCCTTAGGGACTATGGCTACAAGTTGAGCAAAGTCCCTCTCCTTTGTGATAATGAGAGTGCAATCCGCATGGCGGATAATCCCGTTGAACACAGCCGCGCTAAGCACATAGACATCCGGTATCACTTTTTGAGAGATCACCAACAAAAGGGGATGTCAAAATTGCATATGTTAGCACCCACACCCAATTAGCTGATATCTTTACCCAGCCACTTGATGAAAAGACTTTTAGCAAGCTTAGGAATGAGCTAAACATCTTAGATTCTCGGAACTTTGATTGAAACATTGCACACATTGCTCATTTATATACCTTTGATCATGTCTCTTTCATTTGGTACAAATACATATTTCTTATTCTTCTTGTGCCAACGCTAAGACTAATATACTTCCATGAGTATCTTTATGATTAGTCTTAGATTGAAAGGGAAATGGAGTATTCGGCGAAGGCAAAGCTTCCACTCCAACTCTGTCGGTATAATTTATCCTTTGCCTTACTCATCAACTCTCAATTGGTATGAACTTTCACTCATATCCTTCTGTAATACCCAATTTGTAAGAAAATATTAAAGGAGACCTTATTAACTTTATATGTACCATCTCTATTTACCATCACATGTGAACACCTCATTTAAAAACAAATGATTAATAAAAGACATGCCACTAAATTATGCATCATGCTGAGGTTTCATTTTGTGTGCATTTTGTGACAATATAAAAATAATATAAAAAGAAATATATTAATGTCCAAATTGGAATTTAAGATGTAAAAGAAATTCTAGAATTTAGAAAAGAGAAGAATGAAAATA
Organism: Zea luxurians; assembly: GCA_029449295.1. Lineage (NCBI taxonomy): Eukaryota > Viridiplantae > Streptophyta > Magnoliopsida > Poales > Poaceae > Zea > Zea luxurians. The sequence goes on along the minus strand of JAOPSE010000014.1, from coordinate 4,824,511 downwards.
TTATATGGATAAAAATAAGTATATAAAAATATACTATTCTTACACTAGGGAAATGAATTTGTACATTTGACTTAAAAGTGAAACTCATAACAAGATTCAAATTCAAATTTGGAATTTAAAATAAAAAGAAGACAAAATAGGAAAAAGAAAAGAAAAAGGGAAGGCTGCCGCATTGGGCTCAATTCGGTTGAGTCGGCCCACCAGTCCTCCACCGCACGACCCATTCCTTCTCCTCGCGTGGCCTGCTCCCATTCCCGTGCTCCAAGCACTGACAGGTGGGTCCGAGACGTCAGGCACGTCGCTTCTGATCTCCTCACATCGCACACTCTCTGGCGGGTGGAGCCCACATGTCGGCTACACTACACGCGCGCACCACCTTCACTCCTATCACCGACTGGTGGACCCCGTTTGTCATCCCGGTCGTGGATCCTCGCTCTGGCGCGCCGCGCCGCGCGCACCGTGGGTCGTGCCCGCGATTCTAGCACAAAAATCTGGGTGTGGACTTCAACAAACCCCCATGTAACCACTGTCGGAGGCCCTGGCTATAAGAATCGTGCATCCGCAGCTCCAGAGCTGCATTTGCGCACAGTTTCACGGCACCCCAAATTCCATCGCCGTGCTCGGAGGGGAAGGAAGAGCGCCGCTCCTTGGGTTACTAGCTTGGACCGTGTTTCGCCGTCAGGGTTCACCGTGGTGGTCCATCCAGGTGTATCAGGTCGATTCATCGCGACGCGGGGCGGAATCCCTGACTGAGGCGCCCGGAATTCATCGTTGTCGATTTAGCGCCACCGTCATCCACGCGTCTCCGGTGCCAGGGACCTCTGCGCGGCAATTTTTGATATAAGCCACATGTACATATTCGTTTTCGTTCTTGGTAGGCGTAGCAGCAAGAATGTTAGGGCTTCGTGCACCGGCGGCGAGGTTTGCCTCTCGGCCATGGCCGCCGCCTTGGCCATGGTGCGGGCGCCGCCCTGTTCCGGCCAAGGGAAACAGCTAACCCGTGGCCACCATCAGATCCCCAACCGACGACTCGGATTAGAGGATCGGATACCGTTTCAGTCACTGGATCCGCACCGTTGAATGGCGATCGGTTGGTTGTGTGCCCTAAATAGTTATTTTAGATCTTAGCGGTTGATCCCTGATCTAACGCACAATATTGCGCACACTAATCTTGACCGTTCCTGTCCAATTGGAGGGCTGTGATCACACCGTACCCCTTCGTGGGTCCCCTTTTACTTAAGAGCCCCTGAACTTCATAGGAATTAACCCGCCGTCCACCCGTAACTATGGATTGGGTCTCGGATTTCTTGCGCAAAAGCCCCTGCACATCTCTGTTTTTGATGCGTAGCCCAGAGAATAAGGAAAATCATATAAATAATATCAGAAATTGATTTTTAACACAAAGATAATTCTAGAAACATGTAAAATTCATATAAAATTTATTTTAACTCATTTTTAGTCCATTCTAGTTCCTATAATTTTGTAATAATGTTGTCTATCACATAGTGTCTCTGTTTTGACATGAAAACCATATTAAAATTTATCTCTTAATTAATCCTATATCAAATACATAAAACCTTCAGAAATTCATAACTTAAAATCCATAACTCCAAAATTAATGATTCCTGTTCCTATGATCTTATTTCAATATGTAGATTATTAATATGTATTTTGTATACATGTTTGGTGTGATGTTAATTTTCTCTTTATATTATGCTTGTTTGTATTATGGCGAGTAGAAGAGCCAGTGGCTGAGGATCCCAGTATTTAGCAGATAGAAGTTGCTGAGCAGGAGCTCATTGAAGGCAAGTTGTGCCCTTGACCACTTTTTACCCAATAATATTCTTTATTATCACTTATCAATGCATAGTTTTAATTTGATGGGACCCAATAGGTCACCCTAGACTAGTTATCCTTTTACCTTGTTTATCCTTGAATCATTTGGGTAGTTTTGCTATTGCTCTATATGGTTTTGGGTTTAATATCACATTATATCCATGTTCCCATTATTCTGTTATTTTATTTATGTTCATGTCAAGATCATTATTTTTAATTAGAACATGGAGTTTAACTTGAGAAACACGTGCCACCATAAGGGTGGAATGGGACACCCTTGGCTGACTAACTAGGAAAGCTAGTGGAGGACTACCTTACCCGATAGGGGCAAGGGCAGTAGGCGTGTAGGGAGGTTCTCGGGTTGATTTTGCTATGATGGCAGTCAGACGGGGGATTCCTTCATTGCTCTTCCTAGAACTGTAGCTGGTTTTCTGAAGCTAGTGGAGCTAGTGTAAAACTTGTATACTAGTCGTGCTCGCGGTCATGAGCAGCTCAGGACTCTCGCATGATTAAACTATGGAACTAAATTCAATTTGTCATTTGCATTGCATGGGATTTATTATTAATTTTGTTCTATTATTATTCTGGTATGGTATTTACCTACTTCTAGTAATTGCTAATAAAATTTGACCAACTTATTAAAAGCAATGCTCAGCTTTAACCCCTATTTTTGATCGGCCTTACACATCACATGAACTCCCACCTTTGGTGAGTTCATGCACATTATTCCCCACAACTTGTTGAGCTATGATCTTTTGTGAGCTCACACTTGCGATATATAAACCCCCCACAGGAGAAGAACAGGTGGCCCAGGAGGAGCCACACAACGAGGAGTTCGACTTGATCTAGGTGGCGTCTTCCAATCGACTTTATGGCGCCAAGGATGGACTTTAGTTCGCTTTATATTTATCTTTTATTTTGTAAGACTTCTGCTATGTAATAAATAATTTTATGATATTGTGACATTTATCTCTATACACTCTGTTATTATATGTGTTGTCTTCTTTGGCGCATATATGAGACGCACCCGACTTTATCCCTTAAATTCGGGTGTGACAGAAGTGGTATTAAAGAAAATGTTGACTTTAGGACGAAACCTAGATAGAAATGGACAAAACCATTACCTACTTACCTTACTCTGATTCTTTCTATACTTATCTTGATCATGTTTCACCTTCTGCTGTTCTACTCTGATTACTCTTATCTTTTCAACTCTAAGACAAGATGGATTTCACTCTTTGGAGTCCTACATTTATGACCTTTCTAAGAAATAGGAGGCCTAAGACAAAACTAAAACTATTTTCTCTATTTAAAAAAATGTTGGTTGATTGTTCTGATGATAAATGCCTGATTTGCTTCTTTAACTGATTGAAATAGTATAGCCGGGCATCTTAGCATGTACCACCATAAGGTAATGTATTAGCTTTAGTAGGTAACACACTAATCTACTTAGCTAATAAATTCCCCAAAGTAACATGATTCATAATTACTTGCCTTGTCTACAATTCTTTCTTACCATATGTTTCTAACTCAGATGGTCAATACCAGGAAGGGTGGTGGAATTGGTCTACCCCCCAATCGACACAATTGGAGGGTACTTAGACAACAATAACAACAACAACCAGAGATGGATCCTCCAAATCCTCCACCAGCCGGAGCTGATCCAGCAGTTGCATCCCAGATGCGGATATTACAACAGATGGCTGATACTATGGTGGATATGCACGCGCAGATGTGGTAGGAACACCAAGAGATGCGCCAAGAGAGAGAGAGAGGAGATGCGCCAAGAGCGAAGGGTGCAACAGCAACAAACACCACTGCCACCACCACCACCAATTCCACCCCGGGGCAAGCACCGGGAGTTCATGATCCATAAGACACCATGTTCGCTAGCTCTCCAGATCCTCTACACGCTGATGACTGGCTGAAGTTTGTGGAGAAGATGTTGATTATTGCCCAATGCTCTGACCGGGAGAAGGTTCTCTATGCTTCGGGTCATCTTACTGGTCCTACTGCTGATTGGTGGGATTCTTACACCGCTGCCCATGATGCTGTTGATACTATCACATGGGCGGAGTTTGCTACTCAGTTCAGAAATTATCATAATCCAGCTGGACTGATGATGATCAAGAAGAAAGAATTTCTGTCACTGAAGCAGGGGAGCATGTCAGCCAGTGGGTACCACGACAGATTCATTCAGCTGTCAAGATATCCACCTGATGAATTGGCTGAGGATGAGAGGAAGCAAGAACACTTCATCGAAGGACTCAATGGACCTCTGCAGTATCCTTTAGTGGCTCACACCTTTCCTTCATTCTAGAGGCTACTTGACAAGGCCCTAGCTATTGAACACAAGCGTGTTCAGCTAGGGGACATGAAGAGGAAGGCGATATCCCAGGGTCAGGGGAGCAGCAACGTTCGTCCTCGCTATGTTCCACCCTAGGGTACACCAGTTCGCACTGTAGGAGGCTAGCGTCCAGCTCAGTACACACCATAGGGGACTCCACTGACTCGTCAGACTGCCCCCACTGGCACTCTGGCAAAATTCTCAGGACAGAGTGCTGGTACCACATGCTACAAGTGTGGTAAGACTGGGCATTATGCTAATGTTTGTCCGAAGAGGATTGCTACTACACCCGTGTAGAACAAGCAGCAGACTCCAGGATCTCGCAAGGGATTCTCTATTCCCAAGGTTAATCAAGTCAGTGCTGATGGTACTACTGAAGGAGCTGACATCGCACTTGGTATGCTTTATATTAATGCAATTCCTGCAGCAATATTATTTGATTCTGGTGCTACACATTCATTTATGTCTCCTCGATATGCCAACACAAATGAGTTACCACTGAAAAATATGAAAACACCAATGGTAGTAATTACACCTAAAGGGCCTGTTGAGGCAAATTATATGACACATAGATTGACATTGACAATTATGAGAAAAGAATTTTGGGCTACCCCTAAAGTATTAGAGGAAAGCAGTATAGATTTGATCCTTGGTATGTCATGGTTAAGGAAGGCCAAAGCAGTTATACGCTGTGCCAGGGGTACTGTAGAACTCACCAGCTCTAAACGAGAAAGATTTGAAGTTGAAATTACAGTAACTACCTCTACCAGACCTGTTGTATTCTTAGTAGATGGGAAGTTTGTAGGTGACAACATCCGTGTGGTTAGGGATTTTCCCGATGTCTTTCCAGAGGAGTTACCAGGGATGCCACAGGATAGGGAAGTTGAGTTTGTCATTGATCTCTTACCTAGGACTGCTCCTATTTCTAAACAACCATACATGATGTCTGTAGAAGACTTAAAAGAACTTAAGAAGCAGCTAACAGAGTTATAGGAGGCTAGGTACATTCGTCCGAGTTCCTCACCTTGGGGAGCGCCGGTTCTGTTTCTATAGAAGAAGGATGGATCACATTGGTTGTGTGTGGATTATAGATCCCTTAATGATGTTACTGTGAAGGACAAGTATCTGTTACCCCGTTGAGGATTTATTTGATCAAATGAGAGGTGATAGGGTATTCTTGAAGATTGATCTCCGATCAGGTTACCATCAAATGAAGATTATGCCATCTGATATTCCTAAGACAGCTTTCTCAACCCGATATGGTTTATATGAATTCACAGTTATGTCATTTGGATTAACTAATGCACCAGCCTATTTTATGAATCTGATGAATAAGGTGTTCATGGAGTATCTTGACAGATTCGTCGTGGTGTTCATCGACGATATTCTTATTTATTCCAAAAGTGAGTGATCATGAGGAACATCGGAGATTGGTGCTACAAAAGCTACGAGATAATTGTTGGGGGCCTTCGTCTTCTGAAGGTCCTCAATAAACACAACTAATATGTTTTCCAAGTATAATACATTCACAGGGACCTTCGACCTCGGGATGAAGCTGAACACGATATGAAAAGCATGGTCTGGGAGAAGGTTGAACCAGTTCCGAAGCTACGCGTAGAGAAGCTTCGGCTTGGCGGCAGAAAATGAAACCGACTTAAAGAGGAAAAGGCTATCTAGTCCCCGATAGATTGTCCATAAGTCAATAGTAAACATAAAGGGCATGAATGTAATTTTACACAGGTTGCGTCTTGTGCCTATAAATAGATGAGCAGTGACACTATACTGTTCACGCTGATTGGTATTCACTCGCATGTCATACATGGATTTTCACCTTCTGTCAAGCCGAAGGTATAAATGTAACTTGATATTGTTCATGTTTATTCATGATAAGATAATAAAAATGTTCTGATGATGTCATATGATTATTCATGTTTTTTTCCATGTTTCGTATGCTTCTACTTTCATTATTATATATTGAGATGATGAAGGTACGTCTTTCATAACCTTCGTCTGAAGATCATTATATCCTAAGGGAGATAATACTTTGAAGGACGAAGGTCTTTAACTATTAACATTTTGTGTTGCCTTGTTCTCAACTCATAGCATTTGAGAACAAGTCCCCAACATTGGCGCCCACCTCTAGTGAACTCATTCGACCACCTTCGGCAAGCTGTGACCTTCGTCATGCCGCCGAAGAAAGCTTCAACGCTGGGGGCTGCATTGCAGCCACTGGATGTCAACCAAGAAACACTACACGAAGCCAGAAGCCAAAAGAGGAAGGCTACATGTCCAACCCCTCAGGAGGAGGAGTTGGACCAAGAAATTAGGGACCTCGAAGTAATCAATCAGCAGGTCCAAAGGAAGAAGGACAAAATGCTTCGTCTTGCTGATCTTCAGAAGAAGATCGACGAAGCCGCTGAGGAAATGCGTCATCTCACCCAAGATGACTAGGACCGACAACCTCAACATAGAGAGCTTCGCTAGGACAATTCCTACGATGATGACGAGTGGTATGATGATTTCAACCATGGAAATTTTTCTTGATGCTTCTCCTCTGTCAGCAGAACTGCAGGCTACACCATGGCCTCCATCATACAAACCACCCTAGCTTCCCATGTATGATGGGCACTCTGATCCGAAGCAGTTTCTGATGAGCTATGAAGCAACCATATCTTCATATGGGGGCAATACTGCAGTCATGGCGAAATCCTTCGTCATGGCAGTTAAGAATGTTGCGTAAACCTGGTACTCCTCTCTTCGGCCAGGAACAATCACATCATGGCAGAAGCTGAAGGACATGCTGATCACCAGTTTCCAAGGGTTTCAGAAGAAGCCGGTTACTGCTCAAGCTTTGTTTTAGTGCACGCAAGACCATGAAGAATACCTCCAAGCGTATGTCCGAAGGTTCTTGCGTCTGAGAGCACAAGCGCCCATAGTGCCCAATGAAATCATCATTGAGGCCATGATTAAGGGGCTTTGGCCAGGACCTACGGCTCAATACTTCGCCAGGAAACCCCTCAGACTTTGGAGAAGCTACTCCAGAAGATGGATGAGTACATCTGGGCCGATAATGATTTTCGCCAGAGAAGGGAAGAAGCTTATAGGTTTTCTGAGATGACTAGAGGCTTCGGAGGAAGAATCCACCCTAGGCATGTCAGATCAATCCATAACTGCAGTCAGAGTGATGACAGAGGAAGCCAGTTTCAGAGGCCACATCATAGCTCACAATCTTCAGGGCAACAACAAAGTTCTTTTAGGCCACCAGCTCCAAGGGGCAGAAGCGGCAGGGGCTTCGGAGGAAGATATGGGGATTAACCCAGGAAACTCTATTGCTTATTCTGTGGTGAGGAGAAGGGCCACACTACAAGAACATGCCAAGTCACTATCCAGAAGCAAAAAGAGATTGCTGAAGCAGAAGCGTGGTAGAATCAGCCGAAGCAGGTTTTACATACTGCTTCGTGTTACTTTCTCTATATACTAGAATACGTGGGTAATCAACCTGCATCTTCTGTTGCTTCGGCAAGCCATTCACAAACCTCTTGGCCCTAGCTCCGACTACCACCGCCATTGCCACCTACTCATACCCGAAGCCAGCAGCCAGAAGGGCACTAGCACTCCCAACAGCATCACGACTTCAGGGAGGAGTCCGAAGCTCGTACAGTCAACAGCACTATACCAGAGTCGAAGCATATATACTAAGAAATATCCTACTTTTGATGTACTTTTGTCTCTTATGTCATTTTATTTTCTATGTGAAAAACAAGTAATGAAGAACGTAATTTCAATTTCTTGTAATAATTGTGCCTACACAAGAGTGAAATATATCTTCCTTATGGATTTACGAAGCTCGAAAGACGTCTCTAAGGGAATAAAGTAAATTTCAAAGCTCAAAAGTCATTCCTAAGGGAATGCAGAGCCAAAAATTATGATCTGAACCTTCAAAAGTCATTCCTAAGAGAGCGTAGTGTAAGTTTTCTGCTCAAAAGTCGTTCCTAAGGGAATGCAGAGCCAAAAATTACAACCTGAAGCTGAAAAAGTCGTTCTTAAGGGAGCGCAACGTAAGTTTTCTGCTCAAAAGTCGTTCCTAAGGGGATGCAGAGCCAAATACCACCGAAATATAAGGCGAAGAAGTTCAAAAGTCATTCCTAAGGGGATGCAGAACTTATACCACCGAAATAGAAGGTGAAGAAGCTCAAAAGTCATTCCTAAGGGGATGCATTGCTTAAAGACTCAAAAGACGTTCCTAAGGGGATGCAGAGTCTTCCGTGTTCCAGTGTGGGTGTATGAATGGGTGTTCAAACATCATCATCACATTGCTTCATATCATTGCATCATTTAGCACAGCATCACATCATACATCATATCGCATCAACAGGACGATTGAATACAAAGCAAACCTTCGGTAATACTTCGTTGAATGAAAATATGCTAAGATACGAAGCAAATCTTCGGCAATACTTCGTTGAATGAAAATATGCTAAGGAACGAAGCAAGTTTCGAATAACAATATCATATCTGCTCTAGGGGTCTCTTTCTTTACGAAGCATGAAAAGAAGTTGTTGGGACCATGCTTCGTCGCCGAAGGTCCTACGGAAAGAAACACCTTCGGCAAATCCGCTTGTACGTAATACCGAAGCTATCGCTCATGAAGCTTCGACACTAGAACGTATCCAAAGACGAAGGAACAAACCGACTTAAAGATGAAACGACTTTTTAGTCCATAAAGAGTCTGAGTTACAATTGTGATCTTCTGTAAGGGGCATGATTGTAATTTCTCACAGGCTGCGCCCTGTGCCTATAAATAGATGAACAGTACCCCTTTACTGTTCACGAAATCTTGTAATTGCTGACGCCGTGCTGCCGAGACGAAAGGTATAAATGTACCTAATTACCGTGTTTTAATATCCGAATTCATATTATACAGAAAGAGTAAATAATGTTATTTATTTTTATCATTCTGTAGCATTTTTGTATTTTATATTTCTTTTCACATTATTTTATCTCTGATCATGAAAATATAATCTTCGTGATATATTATTCATAACCTTCGTCCGAAGCTCATTAAATCCACGAAGGAGTAATGTTGCAGCGGACGAAGGGATTTTACATCTAATTCTCTATGTTGCCTTGTTCTTAATTCGAAGCATTTGAGAACAAGTCCCCAACAGAAGTGAAGGTGTTTTTTCGCCGAAGGCTCAAAAACGGTATGTACGTAACTTTCATGCATCACAAAAGAAATATATTACAATAGTTTACATGTTTGATTCATTGTTCCACACATCAAATGATACATAGTTCTATTACAATGAAAACCTAATCTTCTTTGAGAACTTTATCAGCAGCTTCGTGTAGCAATTTGTCGACAACTTCGTCCATAATGGAGTTGGCAACACTCATTATATCCAGTGCTTCCTTAATCTCTGGATCAGCCAGGGGATTGTACGGCTCCGGCAACGGTGATAGCTCAGCTGTGGTAGGTAAACCATTAGTTTGAAGCCAAAAATTAAGTGCCGAAGCTAAAATTCAAAAACAATACCTATACGCCTTTCGCGTTCAGCAGCTTCTTTAGCTCGCTTAGCTTCTTCTCGGGCTTCATGGGTTTCTTTTTCATTTTTCTTTATTATTTCATTGGCTAATTCTCGGCCACCGTTCACCCAGATATCAGAATAAAAATTTTCCACCCAATGAAGTAGCTTCGGCTGAGGGGTCCTTTATATTGTCTGTGGAGAAGGCAACTTCAGCTTCGATAGCAACTTTAACATGATCGCAGCCGGCTTTCTCCAGGATGGCTGCGATCCCTCGGGCGCCAGAGAAAGCACAAATATCCCCACGATCGCTCAGTAATTCCTCGAAAGCTTCGGCTTCCCCGCCTATCCACTCGATAACGCCTTTAGGGTCGCCTCGAATAAAATTTTCCTCGGAAGAATAAGCACTGTTGGGGGCCTTCGTCCTCCGAAGGTCCTCAAAAACATGATTTGACAACGTTTTCCAAGCGGATTATATGAACAGGTATTTTCGGATTCAGAATTATGGATATGGAGCACGACCAGGACGAAGCCTGAACCAGACGAAGGTCGAGGGCAGCCGAAGCTGTGCGCAGGGAAGCTTCGGCGCGATGGCATACGGGAGAACCGACTTAAAGATGAAAAGACTTCGGGGGCCTCGACAGATTTCCATAAACTGTTAACAAATGTAATGGACATGAATGTAATTTTACGTGGGCTGCGTCCCACGTCTATAAATAGATGAACAGTACTCCCGTACTGTTCACGCTGACTTGGCATTCTGCTTTTGAGTCACGCTTGTACTTTATACCTTCTTTCAGGACCGAAGGTACATTTGTAATTTGAAATCATTTCTATTTTTCCATGTTAATAAAATAGAAATGATTTTATGTTGTTTATATTGTATTTCGTGCTTTATATGAGTCCTTCGTCATTACTCGTTGTAGTTACGAAGGTATGTCCCTTATGACCTTCGTCCGAAACTCATTATTTCCCGAAGGGGCATAATGTTTTGAAGGACGAAGGACTTTAACATTTAACACTTTTTATGTTGCCTTGTTCTTAACTCTTAGCATTTGAGAACAAGTCCCCAACATTGGCGCCCACCTCCGGTGAACTCACTTCCACTTCGAGCTTTTTTGAACACCTTCGGAAGCTATGGCGCCGAAGAAACCTTCAGCGACTGGGGCTTCAGCACTGCAACCGCTGGACCACAACCAGGAGACCGTCTCTCTTCGGGAGGCCCGAAGCCAGAAGAGAAAGGCTGTCAGCCCAACACTTCAGGAAGAAGAGCTAGACCAAGAAATCAGGGATATGGAGATGCTACACCAACAAGTACAAAGGAAGAAGGAGAAGATGGCCCGCCTAGCTGAGTTGCAAAGGCAGATAGACGAAGCCTCTGAGGAAGTCCGCCATCTTACTCATGATGAGCAGAATAGAAGGCCTCATCAGAAAGACCTTCATCAGGAGGGCTTCGTCAACGAAGATGACTGGTATGATAATTTCCATCAGGGAAATTTTGTTTTTGATGATGCTTCTCCTCTGTCTGCTGAGCTGCAGGCTACACCTTGGCCTTCATCCTATAAGCCACCCCAGCTCCCCATGTTTGATGGTCACTCCGACCCGAAGCAATTCTTGATGAGCTACGAAGCAACGGTGTCTTCGTACGGGGGCAATGCTGCAGTCATGGCGAAGTCTTTCGTCATGGCCGTCAGGAATGTTGCTCAGACCTGGTATTCCTCCCTTCGGCCAGGAACAATAACTTCATGGCAGAAGCTGAAGGATATGTTATTGACCAGCTTTCAAGGATTTCAGACGAAGCCGGTCACAGCTCAAGCCCTGTTCCAGTGCATTCAGGATCACGAAGAGTACCTTCAGGCGTATGTCCGAAGGTTTTTACGATTGAGGGCGCAGGCACCAACGGTGCCCAATGAAATTGTTATCGAAGCCATGATCAAGGGGCTTCGTCCTGGGCCTGCAGCTCAATACTTTGCTAGAAAGCCTCCTCAGACCTTGGAGAAATTGCTCCAAAAGATGGATGAGTACATTCGTGCTGACAATGACTTTCGTCAAAGAAGGGAGGAAGCCTTCAGATTTTCTGAAATGACCAGGGGCTTCGGAGGAAGATATTACCCGAGACATGTCCGTTCTATCCACAACACTCAGAATGATGATAAGGGGAGTCAGAACAGACCGCAATGCTCATCACAGGCTTCGGGGCAACAACAAACTTCTTTCCGGCCACCAGCTCCAAGAGGCAGAGGCGCCAGGGGCTTCGGCGGAAGATTCGGAGATCAGCCAAGGAGACTGTTTTGCTTGTTCTGTGGAGAAGGCAAGGGCCATACCACTAGGTCGTGCCATATTACAATCCAGAAGCAAAAGGAAATTGCTGAAGCTGCATCTCAGCAAGCCCAGCCGAAGCAGGTCATGCATACTGCTTCGTATCATCCGCCCTATGTCCCACAATACATAGACAACCACCCTGCAGCTTCTGTAGCTTCGGCAAGTCAACCTCAAGCTTCCTGGCAACAGCTTCCGCCCCCACCTCCATTGCAGCAAGGCCAACAGCCAGAAGGGAGTCAATACACTCCACATCAGAGGGACTTCAGAGAGCAGTCCGAAGCTCGCACAGTTAACAGCACTGTGCCAGAGTCGAAGCACATATATTGACACATATCCTACCTTTGATAGCACTCTTTCCTATTCAGTTTTATTTTCTGTGAAGCAAAAAACATTGGTAGTTTTCATGTAATAATTTCGTTGTTTTCCGCGAGAAAGATCTATTTGATCCACAAGCTTAAGTTGCTGAAACTAAAAATTTTTTCCGTTACCAAGGAGGACCTTCGAATTAAAAATCCTTCGGAGTAACAGAAAGTTGTTCTAAGGAACGCAGTGTAAGTTTGCGAAGTCACAAAAAGTCGTTCCAAAGGGAGCGCAGTGTAAGTTTTCTGCTCAGAAGTCGTTCCTAAAGGAATGCAGAGCCTACAGCGAAAAGTCAACGCTGATACCGCCTAAGTAAAAGGCGAAGAAGCTCCTAAGGGAGGCTTACAGCGAAAAGTCAACGCTGATACCGCCTAAGTAAAGGGCGAAGAAGCTCCTAAGGGAGGCTTACAGCGAAAAGTCAACGCTGAGATCGTCTAAGTAAAAGACGAAGAAGCTCCAAAGACGTTCCTAAGGGAATGCAGAGCTTACGAATATATTTTATGAGTATCTTCGGAACAAATGTCACATGCATAGCATAACATCATCACATCATTTTGCACAACATAAGCATCATACATCATATTGCATTTGGCAAAAGAAAGTGACACTCTCAACCTTCGAAAGGATGCTCTGAGAAAGTGATATCGAAATTGTATAGCTTCGGATTACGGCTTCGGAGAATATTTTTATAAAACATGGGTGAGCTTTTTCAGATCAATATTGAGATTGCATAACCTCGGAGTATAGCTTCGGATAATGATTTCACGAAGCATGGATGTCATTCATCAGAATAATTTTAACAAAGAATGTCTTCTTCACGAAGCATGAAAAGAAGGGAAGGTGTTTTTTTTTCGCCGAAGGCTCAAAAAGGTATGTATATAGAGTTTCATGCATCGTGAAGAATTGAATAATGAAAAGAAACTTGTATATTACATCCAAATGTACAAAATATTACACAGACCACAATTTAAATGTTTTTTTTAATAGCATCTAGTCCTCTCTTAATACTGCTTCGGCGACTTCATTTAAAAGTTGGTCAACAACTTTGTCCATGATAGCTTCGGCCATTTGTTTGATTTCTTCATCTCCTTTTGTGTGGGGGTCGGCAGTCAACCCAGCAGCTTCTGAGGGAAGAGAACATTTCTTCGTCACTATTACAAACTAAGCGCAGAGTTTGAAACAAAAATTACAACACAATAAGAATAACTAATTAATACCTAATTGCCTTTCGGGTTCCGTACTTTTTTCAGTAGTTTCCGCCACTTTTCTAGCATCATGGATGCCTTTTTCACTCCTTTGGATAATCTCTTGCGCCATTCCTCGGCCGCCGTCGTTCCAGATATCCGTAAAAAATTTGCCGCCAACCACGCTTGCTTCGGCCGAGGGGTCCTTAATGTCTTCGGAAGATAAGGCAGCTTCGGACTGAGCAAGAAATTTTACATGATCGCAACCTTTCTTCTCTAAGACAGAGGCAATTCCTCTGGCGCCTGAAAAAGCGCAGATATCGCCACGGCTGCTCAGGATCTCCTCGAAGGCCTCTGCTTCGTGACTAATCCATTCCAGTGGACCTTCGGGATTGCCTCGAGAGAAATTCTCTTCGCTGGAGAAGGCGCCCACGCTGGCAAAGCTGGCTTTAATTTTATTCACACATTCTATAGATTTGACATAACATTTTCCCTGAGATGTACGAAGCTCTTTAACTCTTAACTCCAATTTGTTGACCATATGATCACTGAGTTCTCGTTTTGTTTCCTCAAGAACGCGCTCCTCTTTAGCTCTAGTCAGCTGTTTCTGAAGATCTTTAATTTCGCGCTTGTGGGCTTCGGCCTGGGTTTTTGAATCAGCTTCATCCTTTTTTACTTTGTCTATCAACGTAAGAAGAATTTTATCCTTTTCTAGAGCTTCGTTTCTCAATTTAATAACTTCGGAGCGCAAATTGTTGAACGCAATCTCATAACTTTCATCTTCGGCGCTCTTTTGCGCTCTCAGCGCGTTGCTTAGGATCAGCCCCTAGGCGAAAAAGAATTCATATAAGAAAAAACGAATGTGTCGTGTAAAAAATATAATAATAATACAAGAGGGTTTTCTTTTCAAGCGTTAAATCCCCATACCTTCAGGCTGTTGTACGCAAGACTGTCTGCGAGATCTTCTTTTGTCATGGCGCTTAATCCAGATTCGAGCTTCGGGAAACCAATACTCCTGGCCATTTCTCGGCAGACAGAGAGCTCTTTGTTGTCAGGCAGGCAGTATAAAAAATCATCTTCATTTGTCCCATTGAATATTGCTGCCCCCTTTGGATATTTTAGCTCCTTTGCATAATGGTTAGCTTCGTGAGTTTCTTCTACAGATAATTTTTTCCCCGAAGCATGTCGTATGATGTAATCACACATGCTGGCAGGCGCTTCGGGGATGGCAGTGTCAGTCTCTTCAATTAAAATTGGTTCTGGTACTTTTATTGCTTCGGCTTCCAAAGTTTGTTCCCTGAAGGGCTCTGAAGGCCCAGCTTCAGCTTCAGCCCGTTGCGTCGGAGCTTCAGAGGAAGCTTCAGCGATTTCAACACTCTTCTTTGGAGTTGTGCTTGAAGACTTAATTGTCTCCAAGACATCTAGTACATTTACCATTCTCTTCCTTTTTGGGGTCACCATTGGACCCTTCTGGATTTTTGCTGCTTCGACATTTACAACAGGACTTAAAATTTCTGATGTTTTTTCCTTAGTCAGATTTTTCGCTTCTTCCATTTTTCCTGTCGATGGTGCTTTGGCCACCTCTGCAATTTCTGGCAGCAGGGTTGGCTGTTTAGCTTCAGCGGCCGAAGAAGTTTCTCCAGTGAACTCAGGCACCGAAGCTGGTTCAATATGGCGTGGTCGGTGTGTGAGGACCTTCAACCTTTTTCCTTTTGGTTCTGGCTCGCTAGGAACGGTTCCAGCTTCTTCTTTTTCAGAGGTTATGTTTTTCCTTTTTTGCTTTCGGATGGGATAACAATAATCAGGGTAGAAGAACCCGACTGCATCAAACACTCGGTTCAGTCTCTTCTTTTTTCGGCCTCCGAAGGCTGCTGATAGTGCAGTATTTTCAGCCTTCGAATATGCCCCAAGTAATTCATCACTTAATGTTTCAATGCTTTTCAGCCAGTCATCATCAGGTTCAATAAATTTGTCTGCATATTTGAATGTGTACTTTAATCTGACTAGTCCGCCTTCGTCGGACTCTTTGATGGTTTCCTTCGGCATTTCCCACTTTTCTGCAAGTGGCCATACCCTGAAGGCGATGTGTTCTTGGACCAAATCCCTTGTCCCAATAAACGAGCAGACTACCCCGAAGGCTCTTTGGCATTCTTCGGCGGCTTCGTCCATTTCGACCTTCGGCCTTCGAAGACCGAAGCGTTGCCAGATTGGGTGCATAATAATACTCTTCACATTCTCTTGAGCTGTTAAATCATTCTTTACATAAAACCATTCAGTCATCCAGGCTCCGGGCCACCTCTTCCGAAAGGTCGGCACAGGGCAGCTTGACCCGGAGCGGGCGCCGAAGCTGTAGCACCCAAAGTTGTTGTGGTATTGCTCTTTTCCCCAGGGCTTCGTCTCGTATAATAACTCATGAATGTTGCAGAAGCTTTTAGCGTCCGGTTCCAAACCTTGGCTTCTTGCAGCCCAGACAAAAATCCCCATTCTTATAAAAGCTTCGGGAGTGAGTTGATGAAGGTAGACTTGGAATGTTTTTAGTACCTCAACAACAAAACTGCTCAGGGGGAATCGAAGCCCAGCCCTGAGGAAGCTTCGGAAAATCACAACTTCATCCTCTTCGGGGGTGGGAGAAGTCTTCTCCCCGGCATCAGCTCTCACAATAGATATGTCTCGGAAATATCGCCCCCTCATATTATCAATGTGACTCTGCTTGATGGTCGTTTTCCCAAAAACTGTGTGACTTGGCCGCCACGGTCGATCTTCGGTCTCTTCCCCACCACTTTCCACATCATAGCTGTCGCTGTCATCAGAATCTTCAGATAAACCTTCGAGAATTTCCTTCGTAATTTTCTCTGTATTAGTCTCCGCCATCGCTATCAGGAACCCTAGATTCTTCTCCTCCTCGAGACTCAGCTTCGTCTCAGCAGGGATCTTCAGCTTCGTTTCAGCAGGGGTCTTCTTGCCTTCAGACATCTTCGGGAACGCTCAAAAATTCTTCCCGAGGCCGAAGCTTCGAAATCAAAAAGAACAGCAAATCTTAATGAACAAGCGCTAAAAATTTTTAGTGGGCCGAAGCAAAAGGCAAGTGTGCGTATCAAATGAGTTCGCGATGTGATCTTATTTATACGCCTAGAGCGCTGAAAATTAAAAGGCCCCGCTTGTCAGTGAATGTTGCTATTCTAGCAAAGGGAAGGTGTTTTTTCGGACCTTCGGCTCAAGGCCTTCGTCCATATCGCAATCTGAATTTATTATTTACAAATTAATATTGCGAGGGGCTACTGTTGGGGGCCTTCGTCCTCCGAAGGTCCTCAAAAACATGATTTGACAACGTTTTCCAAGCGGATTATATGAACAGGTATTTTCGGATTCAGAATTATGGATATGGAGCACGACCAGGACGAAGCCTGAACCAGACGAAGGTCGAGGGCAGCCGAAGCTGTGCGCAGGGAAGCTTCGGCGCGATGGCATACGGGAGAACCGACTTAAAGATGAAAAGACTTCGGGGGCCTCGACAGATTTCCATAAACTGTTAACAAATGTAATGGACATGAATGTAATTTTACGTGGGCTGCGTCCCACGTCTATAAATAGATGAACAGTACTCCCGTACTGTTCACGCTGACTTGGCATTCTGCTTTTGAGTCACGCTTGTACTTTATACCTTCTTTCAGGACCGAAGGTACATTTGTAATTTGAAATCATTTCTATTTTTCCATGTTAATAAAATAGAAATGATTTTATGTTGTTTATATTGTATTTCGTGCTTTATATGAGTCCTTCGTCATTACTCGTTGTAGTTACGAAGGTATGTCCCTTATGACCTTCGTCCGAAACTCATTATTTCCCGAAGGGGCATAATGTTTTGAAGGACGAAGGACTTTAACATTTAACACTTTTTATGTTGCCTTGTTCTTAACTCTTAGCATTTGAGAACAAGTCCCCAACAAGCACCCACTTTGGAAAAGCTAGTTTTTAATTTCTTCACACAATTCAAGGTTTTTTCAAAACATCTTTCCTTGGATTCCGAAGTTCTTCAACATTTTTCTCTAGCTTATTCTTCCAATATTCACTGATCTCTTGGCTAGCCTGTGCAAGCGTGCAGTTTTCATTGGCTTCAGCAAGCTTTCTTCGAAGATCCTCAGCTTCGGCTTTATATGCTTCAGTTTGAATTTTGAATTTTGCTTCGTTTTCCTTTGCTTTATCCACCAATGAAAGAAGAAATTTATCTTTCTCTGTGGCTTCGTTTCTCAGCTTGATGACCTCTGATCGAAGGTTGCTGAGAGCTGCAGAGCAGCTCTCGTCTTCGGCATTCTTTTGCGCCCTCAGGGCGTTGCTAAGGATCAAGCCCTGCAAGAAATAATAAAGGATTAGTGTGAGGATAAAAGACTTCGTTCCTAGGTTCATAAACTCCAAATTTCACTTCTATACCTTCAGGCTATTGTATGCGAGGCTGTCCGCGAGGTCAGCCTTCGTCATAGCGTAGAGGCTAGCTTCAAGCTTCAGAAATCCCATGCTTCTGGCCATCTCCCAACAGACAGATAACTCATTATTATCTGGGAGGCAGTATAAGAAATCTTCTTCATCTGTCCCGTTGAACACTAAGGTCCCCTTCGGGTACTTTAGCTCCCGAGCACAGTGTTTGGCTTCAAAAATTTCCTCTTTGGACAATTTTTTCCCCGAAGCATGTCGAATGATATAGTCAGGATCTTCAGACGATGCTTCGGGGGTAGGGAAGCTTGTTTTTTCGGCTGTATCCTCCACAGCTATGCTGATGTCTAAAAATTCCTCGGCCTTCTGCTCAGATGTGGCAAGCTTTGACTCAGCAGGCACTGAAGGCCCAGCTTTGGCTTCGACCTGGACTATGACAGCCTCGACAACTTTCTTGGTAGGAGCAGGTATCAAGGCTTTGGTGGACTCTATGACAGCGTCTAGTACACTGGCCATCCTCCTCCTCTTGGAAGTTGCGGCAGGAGCCTTTGGCACCTTCGGCAATTTTGCCTCTGGCCATGGACTCAGAATTTCTGGATTCATCACTGTTTTTTCCAATTCTGGTCCTCTAGCCGCATCATCTTTGGCTTTGGTTGGCCCGACTATAGAGACCTTCGACACTACAATTGATTCTTTAGCGCTCTAAATAGTGGGGGCCGCTTGTTTTGCTTCGGCAATTAAAGAGGTCCCTTCGCCAAATTCAGGCACTACGACCGGTTCAATATATCGCGGTCGGTGGGTCAGAACCTTTATTTTCTTACCCTTTGGCACAGCAGTGGTGGCCGAAGCGGCAGTTTTTCTCTTCTTTTCTTGCCTTCATAGTGGGTAGTGATAATCAGGGTATACGAAGCCAATTGCATCAAACACCCTGTTCAATCTTTTTCTTCCCCCAACCCCCAAAAGCTGCGGACAAGGCATCATCTTCGGCCTTGGAATATGTCCCAAGCAGCTCGTCACTGGTAGCTTCAATGCATTTCAACCAATCATCATTAGGTTCATCAAGCTTCTCTCTAAATCTGAAGGTATATTTCAATCGAACTAAGCCATCTTTACTAGATTAATCAGTAGTCTCCTTCGGCATATCCCAGCTCTCCACAAGTGGCCACACTCTGTAGGCTATGTGCTCTTGAATTATATCTCTTGTGCCAATGAAGACGCAAACGTTGCTAAAGGCCTTCTGGCATGCTTCGGCGTCACTTTCAATAGAGACCTTTGGCCTTCGAAGGCCGAAGCGAGACCAGATGGGGCGCTGGATAATTTCCTTGATGTCTTCCCTTTTAATCAGATCATTTTTAACATAAAACCACTCTTCCATCCAAGCCCCAGGCCACCTTTTCTGGTATGTTGGCACTAGGTAACTTGCATTAGAGCGGGCATGAACCCGTAGCAACCAAAGTTGTTGTGGTATTGTTATTTGCCGGTAGCCTTCGTCTCGTATAATAGCTCATGCATATTGCAGAAGCACTTCGTTGTGCGGCTCCTCTTGAAGCACCCGCTCTTCTATGGGGGGGAGGGGTGTGAGACAGCAAGGGTGAGCTCACACATGATCATAGCTCAACAAGTTGTGGGGAAACCAATGGACATGAACTCACCAAAGGTGGGAGTTCATGTGATGTGTAAGGCTGATCAACAATAGGGGTTAAAGCTGAGCATTGCTTTTAATAAGTTGGTCAAGTTTTATTATTAGTTACTAAATGTAAGTGAATACCAAACCATAATACATAATAGAACAAAATTAATTGATAATCTCATGCAATGCAAATGACAAATTGAATTTAAGTTCCATAAATTAATCATGCGAGAGTCCTCAGCTGCTCATGACCGTGAGCTCGGCTAGTATACCAGTTTTACACTCTACAGAGGTTGTACCCTATACCCACAAGTCATGTTACCCATCTGCCACGGGGTTGTACGGGCCCCATACACCTCTACCAAGGAAGCGAGGTAGGGTAACACTACGAGGCCTTTACAAAGTTCCACTTGCTTCTGAAAACCCGCTACAGTTTATGGGAAGAGCACTTGCAAGAATCCCCGTCTGACCGCCATGGCAGCAAAATCAACCCAAGAACCTCCCTGCATGCAACTCCCCTACTGCCCTTGCCCCTTTCGGGTAAGGTAGTCTTCCACTAGCTTTCCTAATTAGTCAGCCAAGGGCGTCCCGTTCCACCCTTGTGGTGGCACGTGTTTCTCAAGTTAAGCTCCATGTTCCAATTAACATTAATGATCTTGACATGAACATAAATAGAATAACAAAACAATTGGAACATGGATATAATGAAATATTAACCCAAAACCATGTAAAGCAATTGCAAAACTACCCAATTGATTCAGGGATAAACAAGGTAACATGGATAAACAGACCAGGATGACTTATTGGGACCCATCAAAATTAAACCTATGCATGAATAAGTGAAATTAAAGAACATTATTGGGTAAAAAGTGGTCAAGGGCACAACTTGCCTTCAATGAGCTCTTGCTCAGCAACTTCAATGTGCTGGGCACCAGAATCCTCAGTCACAGGCTCTTCTACTCGCCACAATACAAACAGGCATAGTATATAGAGAAAATTAACATCACACCAATCATGTAAACAAAATACATAATAACAATCTACACATTAAAATAAAATCCTAGGAATAGGAATCATTGATTTTGGAGTTATAGATTTTAAATTATGAATTTCCAAAGGTTTTATGTGCTTGAAATAAGATTAAGTGAGAAGTAAAATTTACTACTATTTTCATGTCAAAACAGAGATTCTAAGTGATAAATAATAATATTACAAAATTTTAGAAACTAGAATGAGTTAATTTGGAGTTCATATGAATTTTCTATGGAATAAACAAGTTCTAGCCTTTTATTTTTACACTAAAATTCCATTTCTAAATCAATTTCTTTGTTATAATATGTATCTGGGCTGCGCACCAAAATTTGAGAAGCACAGGGGTTATTCTACAAATACACCTGAGACTCAGTCCAACCCCGCTATGGACCGCGGGATTATTTCCTAATTCCAGAGGGGCTCTTTAAGCAAAAATGCGCCGCGAAGGGGTACGGGTGGCTCTGGTTCGCCCGATTAGAAATCAAGCGCCCGAATTAAATTTGGGTACTCCTGAAAGGGTATGCGATACAAGCCTTTAGATCCGAATATAACGGTCAGCGTTTCATGTGGGCCGGACCTGATCTGAGCCGAACGGTTACGATCCAACCATCCGGATCCTACGGAACGAAGGGGTACAAGCTGTGACACCCCAGTGCCACCTAGGGTTCTTCCCTAAGCTAACCCCAACCTATTATTACATGTAAATTTAGTAAAGGGTTGAACATCAAAAGAAAATTTAGAGCAAATGTTTATAATGAATCTTCTTAAACTCTCCTTAATCTTGTCATGAACCTTGAGAGGGAAAGACTCTCAAACCCTAATAAATCCTAAGTAAGCCAAGTTAGGCATAAAGGGTAATTGGGAGAAGTCATGGGGGAAAATGCAAATTTTAGATATGACCAAATTACAAAGTTTTAGTTCATCAAATAACTAACAAATCATAGTAAGAGAGTTTGGCCTTTTGTTTTTTTTAAAATTCCCAAATCAGCCCTTGAACCATGAACCCTTGGAGTTCTGAATTTCTGAATTTCAGACCTCTTTCCAAGGATCAACTGCGTTCTCTGTTTTTTGAAACTCAAAACCAGGAGATCCAAATATCAAAGTTGTGCCAAATTCCCTTGAACACGCCCTAGAAAAGTTTGAACTCAAACCAAATTCATTTGACACGGTTTTGGCGCAGTTTGACCTCAGGACCAGACATTCTGACACTGGCACCTTGGTGATGCTACAACTCCTGTCCCTAGCCTAAAACCACGCGACGTCTATACGCAAAAGACAAAGCAAGGTTAGGTGAACAAATCCTTCACAGCGATCTTGCCCAAATTCGCGAAGATTTGCACCCAATCAGCGCTAGAACTTGGGCAGAGGCAACTGTCACACGTGTTCGACCGTGGCTGACACCTCCGGTTCACGCCCGTTCGTGCACCCGCGCCTCCCAGTGCACGCCAGCTCGTGCTCGCCGGTCCACGACCGCCCGTGCATCGCGCCATGCCTATAAAGCGGCCCCAAGCCTCGGCCATTCATCCCCGCGTGCTCTCAAGTCTTGCCCAAGTCAGAGATCACCGGAAATTGCCCCGAGCACGCCGCGCCACCGCCCGCCAAGCTTTTAGAGCCTTGGCCGCCGTGGCCAGCTCTCTCCAGTCGTGTCCAAGTCGCCCCAGCGCTTCGCTTAGCTTCGCCAATGGCCCGTGAAGCTTTCCAAGTCCTCGGACCCGACAGAACTTCACCGGAAGCCCGAGATCACCCTCGCCGGACTTCGGTCGCCCGCCCCCGCGCGTGGACCGAGCTCTCCGGTAAGCCATTGTCAAATTCCTTGCAACCATGTCTTCCCTAGCACCTAGTGAAGCTCTCTGACCCGTTCAATCGGTCAATTGTGCCCTGGATAGGCCGGACTCCTCGCCGCCTACGAGCTCCCCCGCCTGCGCACGCAGACCGGAGGACTCCGACCATCCCCGACGGCGACCCGCACATCGCCGTGACCCTCAGAACCTCCCCTACACCCTCGACCACCTCACTGGAGCAGTCTTGCCGCCGATAAGCCCCTCCGCCCTTTCTTCTGCCGCGGGTACTGTTTAAATTGGGGGAAGGACCTCGGGTTAGGATTAGAAGAATCCAGGGGTTTTCTGAGATGTCAGTGACTCAATTGAATAGTAGCCCAGGGACTAGTCTGTAAGGAAACTTGAAAACACCCACCAGGGACCCAGCTGCAAAGTAGTTTTCCATTTAATCATTTCTGTTTAATCTTTTTAATAAACAGAGAACTTAGGAAATTCATAACTTAAGAAATACTTAACCAAAAATTGTCAAACCAATTTTGCTGGATTCTAAATATTATGGTCTATCAATTAAAAATACTGAACTCTATGCTTTCTGTTCTAATTTTTAGAGTTTAAAATTAAATACAGAAACTGACCAAACCTTGTTTAATTAAGGAAAATTGGTTATGCTTCTATGCTGAACCTAAGAAAATTTGTAGATGTTCAAACCCCATTTAAACATTGTTTAAAAATAGTGAGAACCCCAGTATTGAAAAATTTAGTGGAGACATCTATTAAAAGCCATTTTTGCCCAAACCTTAAGAAAATCAGAAAGGCCTTAGAAATTAATGACCAGTGGATGAAATTATTTTTCCTAGTTTGCTTAAGTAACAAAGAACCTAGGAAAAATAAAGGAACCTCTAGTCCAGATCAGATTCAAAGTGAAATGTTTTATTTAGCATTATTCCAACTAGAAATCAATTATTAGAATTATAAAACCAGACCCAAAATTGATAATAAAAATCCAGTGGACTTGTAACCACCAAAACCCCACTGCAGAAATAATGAACACCCAAGCCCATCATTTTAAGTAAGGTAAATAAAAATAATATTATAATGAGTCATATTCCAAATAAACCATGAGTAACTTAAAATAATGCAATAATGGGCAAATAAAATTTTGCTAGATCAATAATGAGATAGGCCACCAGAGAAAAATACAAACCTATTGAAAAGATGGAAAATAATACCTATTATCAATATTTTATAAAAAAGGCCATTTAATCCAATTAATGCATACCACCCCTTCCCTTAAGCAAAAAGATGCCAAACTTCAAAATGATTGCTCTTGCGCAAAGAAGAAGCTAGGAAAAATTAGAAATCTGTTGTTTGATATTTTTCAAATATAGTGGTAGTAGAAAGCACCCCTTTGGCCAGAAACTTTAGAAAATCCTAGTAAAATAACTAATAAGTATTAATGGCTAGAAATTTGTACCAAGTCATGTTATAGAATCTAAATGCCAGCAAAAATAAGTCCTAGAGAATTACCTACTATTGAATGATAGTTGTAGTTCAAATCACCCCTTCTGACCTAAAATTTGGCAATTTTGTCCAGAGAAAACTATTCACTTCTAGAACCTTAAATTTTGAGATAGAGAATCATACACCAGTAATAAGCCAGTGTAATTTTTACAGAATTTTTGGAAATTTATTAAGGTGACTTGTAGTTCAAACCCACCCTAAAACCCTAAAGAAGATCAAGGGAAAAAGAGGAAAGATAAACCTCACTCCATAAGTCCAACTTGAATTCTTGGCAATTCTCACTGAAGACCTTAAAAAGAATTCAGTGGAACCCCAAAAATAAACCTACCACTTAACTTAGCTAAGTTTGATCCAAATTACCAAGTATACCACCAAAAATCTCGTATAAGCAAGATTTAGCTCTATCTAACTCAAGTAGATCATACACCATCAAAAGTTTAAATTACTAAAGCACATATCATATCATGCATATATCTTACGCATTGCATTCATTAGATTCTAATCTCGCCGATGGAGAGTACGTGCTCATCCCCGAGCAAGGAACTATCCAAGAGGAGGACCAGGAGCAAGCTCCCGAGGCTGCTATCGAGGATCTCCCCGCAGCCCCAGCTATTGAAGGCAAGACCCGGTTTATATGCATAACCGTATTATTATATGCTACTTTACTACACTTAATGTTTGTAGGGTTGTAATGTGCATTTAAGTGTAGGAGTTGCTTGAAACCTCTAGTTGCATGAACTTAGGATTCCTTTTTGAGATGAATACTAGTATGCTAGGTCGAGTAGCTGCTTTGCTAATCAGGATCTCGGTAGAAGTCGAGTGATTTTTCTAGCACTCACGCGAGGCCAGGAATTGATTGTATTCATCTTGATAACGGGATCTATGATGGTCTATGGACTTGGATCTAGGGTGGATGCCTTGTCCATAAGACGGGAAAAAGGAATTAAGGATTAATGTGTGGATACCTGAGTCAAGCTTTTGAACGTACTAAGCACATGTCGGGAAATATGGTAACCGATAAACCTAGTACCTGAGTGAAGCCGGGCGTGGACTTTATCCCTTACGGGACCTGAGACTGGGTCTCCCATGCTAGCTATGGTGGGTACAAGTGCGGTCACTGCACGGCGGCAGCCGGGGTCAGTGGAGCATTGTATGCCAAGGCGGTGAGGCCTGGACACGAACGGGGAATCGATGGGGACGGTTGACATGTGTGGGGACGGAGTGCCCTGACATGTCGTGTGTTTAGGTTTACCTTGCAAGGATAAAACTCGATTCGAATCGTCTGCTTCTCGCAGCTAATGAGACTACTTGACCCCTTGTACTACATCGAGTAAGAAGTGAAATGAGGTTACATGAGATAATTTGTTGATTGAACTAAATGCTTGTTACCATGTATGCTTAGAAGGAGCAAACGTAGCTAAAATAACAATACTAGAATTTGAAAAGCTAAGAACTGATTTTAGAAACAGCTAGTGCTCTTGGCAAACCAAACCCCTCAGCCAAACAACTGCATAGTCTAGAGGTAGAGGAGTAGTTTCCTCACACCGGGTAAGTCTAGCTGAGTATTAGTATACTCAGCCTTGCTTGTGGCATAATTTTTGCAGGTACGATTCAGGATATGGTTGATGGTGTGACTTGGCCTACCACCCTGCCACCGGGTTGGACGGTCGAGTGGGATGTTGCTCCGGCAGGAGAGGAGCATGAGGAGTAGTGGGCTAGGCCTTGCCCAATTCCTCGATACCGACGACATCGATTATTCGCTGCATTTTATTTCGTGAACTCTTATTTGCTACTCGAAAAACTCCGATCTATGTAATAATTCAGTACTTAATTTGAGATTTCCTGTTTTATTGTATTTCTCCTGTGACTCACCTTCGAGTGAGATTGTGGAATTTAATCCTGGTTAAGTGGCTCTATCAGACTAGATCTGAGGGACTGACGGGTTATTCCGATTTAAGTGTGTTGCGGCCCCTGGGGCGTGACTTAGGCACTTAAGCTGGAATAATTCGGGTGGTTCCGCCACACAAACAGAGCCTAATATGGACCATCCCTGACGCATCCAACGGTCCCCGATTCCCGAGCCTCATCCGGCCCATGGCCACGGCGGCGCCATTCCTCACGACAATGATTTGCGTCAGCGACCGCCGCCCCCTGACAATACCGAGCTCCTCACATCTATGTCTCTAGCGCAAAACAAAGGGGACAATCATACAAACATGGAGGTCAGATGCTCACCAACGATTAGGGCACATAGGTCCCTAGTGATGTGAGGTGCGGCACCGCGGCAAAATTCAATCACGGTGAGAAATTCACGGTACCGTGGTGCTCCCACGCGCCACCCGCCGCTCCGCACGTCTTCGTGGAGGGTTTCTGATGCTCCGAAGCCCCACACCGTGGTTCGGCGGTGAACACAGGCGTGGTTCAACGATGGCGGCGTTGGGATGGTCGGACGGTGGTGATTTGGTCTTGGTTCCCGCGCAAGGAGGATGGGTGAGGGAAGGAGGTAAGGAAGGAGCAGCGGGGGTATTCCTATTTATTCCCTGGAGACTCGGCTCAGGAGATGAGAGGGTCGCACATCAGCACCGAGATCCCTGGCCACGCTCCGCCATGGCCGGATTCCGTTGAAGGGGGGGGTTGGCGGTCTGGCAGGTGGGCCTAGTTTGTGACGGAACCTCCCAAGTTATTAGGCCCACCTACAGTTGTCCTTGTCCAACGGACCTTAGACAACCCTGTAGATGCACATAATCACTCGACAAGTTAGGTAACTGTATCCTCATTTCCTCGCCCAAAAGCGCTTCACCCGTCACGCAGATATTACATCACATCGGACGAAAGAATAGTGAAAGCAATTACAATAACTTAATTTACATTCATTCAAATATAGAGAAAGTGTATTATTGTTATTACAAAACCAGGGTGTACGAGTGCATAAAGTATTATTATTACAGACTTGGGAGGCAAAAACCCCTCCTGCATAAAAGTATATTATTTTTCAAGTGGGAGGCCAACATTCTCCCGTGACTTCACTACTAAGTTTTTTCCTTGGGCACCACCTTAGAACAAAAACAACAAAAGTCTGCTGTTTCCACACCTACAACAACATGGGTTCGAAAACCCTGAGTACGGAGTGTACTTTTGCAAGTCTTACCCGTGAAAAGAAAAGACTCTCAAGGATATGCTGGTTTGAGGGAGTCAAGGTAAGGTTGATCAAGTATCAAAGACTCTGTTTTGCAGGAATGCTTACTAAAAGTGGATCCTTAAAATCCAGTTTTATTAGCATGTTAAGTTATTACCTATAACTAGAGTTCTTTCTACCCTAGTTCAAGCACTTGACCTGCACTAGCCGTCTTTTATCAACACTTTTAGTTCACTGGAATGCTACGTGTAAGTCAGTGACCAAGTCTTCATATCCGAGAAGTTACGGCGATCCGAATCAATTAATACCCAGCTGGGGATCTCCAATCACACGACATATGTAGCACTTAACCCTTGCATATGTCAATTCACCACCGTGTTTCTTAAGACCAGACCGGGTTCATGTCAACCAAGAGCACAGATACACCACTGTCTAGCCTCTTGCCACGGAGGGTACACGCTACTCTCGCCAGCTCTCCACTCCCATTGCATGTTGGCCTTTCTGGTATTAGTCTGCTCGAGGCAAAGCTTACCCATATGAGGCATGTGACCAGTTAAAAGGTCCTCGATCATTAGGCCCACATCGACTCAGACGGAGCCACTACACTAAGAATTCCTTCTCGTGCAAGCCACCCGCCCGGTCTTAGCTTTATCATTTAAAAACCCAAAGTTTGGTACCTAGCAGAGGTACATCTTATCCGATGTTGAACCCATCACGGCCATGATGGATCCACCATCAGGTTTTATTTTTGAAAACATCCCATCCACTGTGAAGCATCACCTTTTGTTTTAAAACAAAACATTTGTTTTTCTAAAGCAGGACTAAGCATCAGAAAATGTTTTAATAAAATAGGTAATCAAGGAATGGTAAACAGTTCCAAGGAAGGAAATGCAGCAATTGGTTTAGCACACAACTCCTATCACCTAATGCATCATATAAGGTGATAAAGATTTTAAAACAGCAAGGAGGTGGCAAATGCTCCGGGGCCTGCCTTGTGTTGTATGGGAG
The DNA here is from genome assembly GCA_029449295.1 of Zea luxurians. Classification (NCBI taxonomy): domain Eukaryota; kingdom Viridiplantae; phylum Streptophyta; class Magnoliopsida; order Poales; family Poaceae; genus Zea; species Zea luxurians. The sequence goes on along the minus strand of JAOPSE010000014.1, from coordinate 4,796,404 downwards.
TCAGGCTCTGTCCCACAGATATCAAAATAAAAACAGCTGCCGGCAGGTGGATTTTCAGCTGGTGGTGCAGTCTCCTCTTCTTCAGCAGTTATTTCTTCCTCGTTTTCTATACATAACCATATATAACCATGAATGCTCATGTGATGCTTATGAAAATGCAATGATAGTAGAGATACATCAAGTTGTATCATGAATACAACTTTCCTTCGCGGTTTACCAGGGAAACTAGGGTTTTCTGTGTCAGTATCTCATTTTCCCTAAGGCAATTATTAACTAGAAGACTAGGGTTTTGGGTTTTGGGAATCAAACAATGTCCAAAGCATATCAAACTTTACCCGTGGGTTCTAAGTACCAAAATAAGTTCACCCAAAAAGTTTTATGATTTTTGGAGCTATCTAGTAATTTATAAAATTCCAAAAGACTAGGTTTAGACCTTCTTAAATACTACATAATTCCTGGTTTGGGCTAAAAATCTTGGAACCATTTTTGTTAAATACTAGAGAAATTTAGGAGTCTAACAAAATTGGTCTCATATTTTTAACATTTTCATAGAATTTTCTACAAATTCCCTAAGCCTGGTAGAAAAAGAAAAAGAAAAGGAATGAACAGTATTAGGCTCAAACCAGCCTGAGCTTGACCATGGACAGGGGAACGCGCCCGTGCGCGCGCCCATGCGGTATACTTTGCGCAGAGGACCCTAGCCTTTCAAATAACTAATAAGGAATCCTTTGCACTATTTACATGGGTCTCTGACAATTGCACCGAGGCCCCTCCCTTTCTGTTTCTTCGCAAGTTGAGATCCCCGACCACGGCGGCGGAGCAGTGGCTCCAGCGAGCCTGTACCGGCCGGAAAATGCAACGACTAGACCCTCCGTTGCTCAGCACCAAATTCCACCCTCAATAATACTAACCCCTCAAGCAATTGCGAAGTTCTAGCTCAAAAACTCTCTGTCCACGGTGATGGCGCAAACCGAGGGTAACCCAAGGTGTTCCCGGTGATCTAACGTGTTCTAGCTCAATTGGCTGGGCCGATATGTATCCATAGCACACAAGTGTATTGAAACGAGAGCGAGGAGGGCATGAACGGACCTGCAGAGAGCTGGCCACGACGCGGCGTTCACGATGGCGCGGAAACCCGATTTGGGGGAAGAGAGGAATTAGAGAGCTATGATGGCTAATCGGAGGCAGGAGCGAGTGCTCTGGCATCGTGATTACCTAACGGAGCTAGTGGTATGCTCAATTTATAGTGTCCAAGGGCAGTGGCTCCTAATTTTGGAATGGCGTGCTGGCGGCTGGAGAGAGGGAAGAGTCACCGGTGTAGGTTATCGTGGCAGTCACCGTGGCAAGGCCTCCGGCGATGGATGGGCTTGCAACATAGGTTTACTGCGACGTGTTAAACCTCTCAGGCACGTGGCACTCGAGTGGCGGGCGGCAAACTCCGGCGAGGTTATCTAGACCGGCGGTAAGGCAAATGGGTACGGCGGCCAGCTCCCGATCTCATCTGCGGTGAAGATCTTTTCACCCCGAGGCGTTATCCGTGCGCCAATGGGCACGAATCGTATCGCCGGCGCGGGGTCGCTGGCGGTAGGGTGCAATGCACCAAAGATCTTCTTCAGTTACTGTACAATCAAAACTCCATTCAGTCTGTCTGACAGAGCATTTTGCTAGGCTTTGATCTCTGATTTCTGTGTGATAACTTGTCAATCCCTCTGTAACAAAGTTCTTGCCCTATAATCTAGCTACAATTCGACTATAGAAACCCTGGCCATTTACCTACTAGATTAAGCTCAAATCCACCCCAAAGTTCTTCAGTGTTCACTGTCAGTCACAATTCAGTCTTCTGACTCGACTGACAGCCAAACTTTCTGTTCATTATACTCCAATTTTTGTACAGCATCAAGGCTCAATCACTTAAGCAAAGTTATACTCCTATCATAGCTCTATAAATTTGATGTGTTGACCCAAGGAAAATTCCTTGTAGATTTAGAAATATAGAGCTCCAAAGTTGACCCCATTTACTGAAATTCAGACTTAAGCATATAAGGTTCAAGGGGTACTTTTTGCAAATAGGTCCAAATTCCACTATGTAACTTGCAAATTCTCCAATATGAAAGATATTTGGTTGGAGGTGCTCTTTTACTTTGATATTTGCACTTTGGTCCAAAAGTGCCTAGAATTTACATTTAATCCCCTTGGGTTTCAATTAGGGTTTTTCTTGGGGTTTCTTTTAGGTTTTTGAGTACTTTAGGGTTTTGGTGCCACTAAAGTCCATCAACTTGATACCTTAGGAATATTTATCATGACTTTTGAGATTTTTGCTCATTTTGGTTTCACTTTCATCCATAAGCCCTAATTTAGGATTAAGTATCCTACCCTAGGGTTAACCACACATCAAGTCATAACATCACGACTTGTTTGAAATTTTACCTAGTGAATGCATTCTAGGTGTGACAAGCAATACGAAATGTCAATGCATATGATGTTATGCTCAAGTTGTAGTGCCAGTAACACTAGGGGTGTTACATCCTTCCCCCCATAAAAGAATCTCGTCCCGAGATTTAAGGTCCTAGGGCAAGTAATGGAAAAGGAAACACATCACATCTTTATTTCCTTAGTTGTCTTACAGGGCAGGGGTGGTATGGGGGTTTATTTCTCCTTTACAATCAATGTACAAATTTTACAAGTTACATGAAGCTAAGAACCTAGGAAAATGCTTTTCCAAGAAGTCTTGCGTCTCCCAGGTAGCTTCATCTTCCGTATGCTGGTTCCATTGTACTTTATAGAATTTAAGAGTCCTTTTTCGGGTAATCCTGTCCTTTTGGTCCAAAATTCAAATGGGATGTTCTGAATATGTTAAGTCTGGTTCCAAGGTAACATCCATCACATCAATGGTTCGATCAGGAACCCGAAGGCACTTCTTTAATTGAGATACATGGAACACATTGTGTACTACAGATAATGTTTCTGGCAGTTGAAGTCGGTATGCCACTGGTCCGTATCGTTTAAGAATAAGAAATGGGCCAATATACCGAGGTGCCAGCTTCCCTTTTATCTCGAAATGGTTCACACTCTTCATTGGTGACACCTTCAAGTATACATGATCATTAACTTGAAGGACCAAAGGCTGACGTCGTTTATCCGCATAATTCTTTTGTCGAGCTTGTGCCTCTTTCAAGTTGTGTATGATTCGTTGGACTTTTTCTTCTCTCTTTAACCATGTCAGGCCTAAAAACCACCTTTCTCCAGGTTCTGATCAATTTAAGGGTGTCCGACACCGTCGCCCATACAATGCTTCAAATGGTGCCATCTTAATACTTTCTTGGTAACTATTGTTATATGAAAACTTTGCCAATGGTAAACATTCATCCCATTTTTGTGGGAACTCCAGGATACATGCCCGCAACATGTCTTCGAGTATTTGATTCACTCTCTTAGTCTATCCACTTGTTTGAGGATGATAGGCCGAACTGTGGAGCAGCTTAGTACCCAGGAATTTGTGGAGTTCTTCCTAGAATTTGGATACATATTGTGGTCTGCGGTCCAACACTATGGTCTTTGGAATTCCGTGCAAACTGAGAATACGAGAAATATATATCTGGGCATAGGTGAGGACCGGATATGATGTCTTGACCGGTAGAAAATGGGCTATTTTGTAAGTTGATCAATTATAACCCAGATAGAGTCAAAACCTTTAGCCATCCTGGTTAATACCACAATGAAGTCCATGCTAATGGCCTCCCATTTCCAAGTTGGGATGGGCAAAGATTACAGTGGACCAGCAATCTTCATATGTATTACTTTGACACGTCTACAGGTGTCACATCTCGCCACATAGCGTGCAATCTCAATCTTCATTTTTGTCCACCAATAGTGTTGCTTTAAATCTTGGTACATCTTATTACTTCCGGGATGAATGGAATATTGACTAAGATGAGCTTCATCCAAAATTTGTTGGCGGACTCCCGCATCCTTAGGCACAACTATGCGATCATTAAACCATATTATCCCTTGATCATCTCTTCTAAAACACTTAGCTTTTCCGGCTTCTATTTTCTCATGAATATGTTTCATACCCTTGTCACTTCTTTAGGCATCAATAATCTTTTGCAGAAGAACTGACTCAAGCTTTAATTGGGTCAAAGTTCCATGTTGTATCATTCCCAGGTTTAACTTCTCCATTTGTTGACATAATGTGATGTCAGGGGTCCTTACTGTAAGACAATGGCAGGAAGCCTTGCGACTCAGTGCATCTGCCACCACATTGGCCTTTCCTGGGTGATAATGGATTTCTAAATCGTAATCCTTAATCAGCTCAAGCCATCTTCTCTGCCTCATGTTCAGTTCTGACTGGGTAAAAATATATTTCAAACTTCTATGATCTGTATATAAATGGCAGATATTTCCCAGCAGATAATGACGCCATATCTTGAGGGCATGAACAACTGAAGCTAATTCCAAGTCATGAGTTGGATAGTGCTCCTCATGCCGGCGTAATTGTCTTGAAGCATATGCTATGACTCGGCCCTCCCGCATTAAAACACATCCGAGACCACTGCCTGACGCGTCACAGTATACATCAAAAGGCTTTTCAATGTCCGGTTGAGCCAATACCGGAGCAATGGTCAATAATATCTTCAGCTACTCGAAGACTTCATTGCATTTTGAGGACCAGTCAAACTTTGTATGTTTCTTCAACAAACTTGTGATTGGTTTCACAATCTTGGAGAAATCAAGAATCAATCTACGGTAATAGCGAGCTAGTCCAAGGAAACTTCAAACTTGATGTACTGTAGTCGGCGGTTTCCACTCTAGAATATCCTTGACCTTGCTAGGGTCAACCGCAATTTCTTTTGCAGATAATACATGTCCTAAAAATTGGATTTCCTCCAACCAAAACGCGCATTTGCTGAATTTAGCATATAATTGGTGTTCCCTTAAGCGCGTTAACACGATCTGTAAATGTTTAGCATGCTCCTCTTCATTCTTGGAAAAGATCAAGATGTCATCAATGAAGACAACCACAAATTTATCCAACTCGGGCATAAACACCGTGTTCATTAGATACGTGAAGTGGGCTGGAGCATTGGTCAATCTGAAGGACATAACCAAATATTCAAATAATCCATACCGTGTAGTGAATGCAGTCTTGGGTATATCTTCGGGTCTAATACGGATCTGATGATAACATGACCTGAGGTCAATCTTGGAGAATACCCAAGCTCCGGTAAGCTGATCGAATAAAATATCGATCCGGGGAAGTGGGTACTTGTTCTTAATAGTGACCTCATTTAAGGGTCTGTAGTCCACGCACATTCGAAGTGTTTGATCCTTCTTCTTGACGAAAATTGCGGGACATCCCCAAGGTGATGAACTAGGCCTAATAAATCCCTTTTCAAGCAAATCTTGGAGTTGAATCTTGAGTTCCGCCAATTCATTAGGGGGCATTCGATACGACCTTCTCGAAATAGGAGCCGTACCGGGTTTTAGTTCAATCACAAACTCTACATCCCTTCCTAGAGGTAATCCAGGCAGATCTTCAGGAAAGACATCCGGGAATTCACATACTACCAGAATATCCTGGATTTCTGGTACGATAGCTTCATAGACCCATCCAAATGGTTTGGCTGGGACAGCTACAGGGATGGACAAGAGAATCTCTTCATGGCCATGGCTCAACATGAAGGTCCTTAAATCAGTGTTGAGGATAGATTTATGCTGGGCTAACCAATTCATGTCCAGAATTACATCTATGTCTTGGCCCTTTAAAACAATCATGTTGGTGGGAAATTCCCGTTCAGCCAGTGTTACTGGTATATGGAAGGTTACTTCCTTAGTAAATATCCATCCCCAAGGTGAATGGATAATAAATCCTTCCCTTGATTCAGTGCAGGGAATGCAATGGTTTTCCACAAAATTCTTGCTTATGAAGGTGTGTGATGCACCAGAATCAAAGAGAATAACTGTTGGGTAATTGGCAACAAGGAAAGTACCCATCATTACCGGCTCGCCCTCTGGTGTTGTTGCCACTTGAGTATAATATATTTGTCCTGTTTTTAACCTTTTTGCCCGTTGAAGCACTAGCCATGTTCCCCTTTCCTTGGTTGGAATTCCTAGAGTTCTGCTGAGTGTTGAATTTATTCTGCTTCGGGTATGGACAGTCCTTTATATAGTGACCAGACTTTTCACAGTTGAAGCAGCCAGTAGAAGAGCTAGGGAGAGCGAGAAAACGAGTACCAGGGGCACTCGGCTGATTTGTAGAAGTGGGGGCAGTGGTAGGACAAATAAAAATAGGCTGTTTGAACGGATAGGAGGGTGGACAAGGCAAAGAACGATTCTGATTAAAAGGTCGGATTACCAACCTAGTTCGCTTCTTAGGTCCCTGATTAGACCTGTCACCTCCAAATCCCTTTGATTTCCCATGGCCTATGTTCTTGGCTTCTACGACCAATGTCGTGCTAATAGCTCTGCTTCAAGTAAGATCTAGGCAGGTGGCCATTTTCCGTTGGAGCCTGTCGTTGAGTCCCCTCATAAAACAATTCCTTTTCTTCAGATCAGTATTCACTTGGTCGATGGCATATTGGGATAGATGGTTAAACTTGTTGAGATACTGCATTACAGTATCTCCCCCTTGCTTTAGTCGAATGAACTCCTCTTGTTTCATGTGAAGCACTCCCTCTGGAACATAGTGTTCACGGAATGCTAGCTTGAATTCTTCCCAAGTGACCTGATGTCCGGCCGGTTGAACTGCTACAAAATTTGCCCACCAAGTACTGGTAGGGCCTCTCAGTTGTTGGGCAGCAAATAACGACTTCTATGTCTCTGTGCAACGGATCAATCCGAACTTCTGCTCCATTACTTTTATCCACTCATCAGCTTCAAGAGGGTCTTCTGCTTTAACAAAGAGCGGGGGACACGTCTCTGAGAATTCCAGATACGAGGTTTCACACGGTCCTTGTGGAGGAATTCTCCCGCCATGCTGTTGGAACTGATTACCCACCATATCTCACGCAAGAAGCGTGTATTATCTGCAGTAGCATTGACCAAGGCAGCGATAGCCTCGGCCAGTGTCGATGGTACAGGCAGCGGGTTGGGAGTATCTTCCCGACCATGGGAAGTCCCCGCACCGTCGTGCGCGCGAGTCCATGATGGCATCTGAGGCAAAGAAACATTTGAAAAATATAACATGCCAACACATACCATCATATTACTTTACCAAAATGTAATTATACAGACTCTAGCGTACAACTTGACTTCAGTACTTATTTTACATAAGTATTACATATAAACTATACTTATTCTAGTCTTCATCATCCTTTGCTGCTCCATTTCCTGCCACAGGAGACCGTTCGTCAGCAAGGTTCATGGAAGGAGGGGGCTTAAAAAGGTCCAACTCCTCATCCAGTCCTTCGTTTGCTGTTCCTGACAGTCCGGCTCCCATTGTAGCAGTGTCGGGAGGCACGTCCGGGTGTAGTCGAGCATACAGTACATGTACTTCCTCATGTAAAGTATTGCAATATACTTGCAGACTGTCGAGGGCCGCACTAAGCTCAGCCACACGAGCTCGAGCTTTTGCTTCGCGATCCCAAGCAACCGAACGTGAGTTGACGTCCCAATCAACCACCAAATCCTGTTCAGAAAGCTCGTCTTGCAAGCGTCTAAGCGTCAGCTGAGAATTCAGCTATGCGCTGACTGTCTTATGCCCACACCCTATTTTGGTGACGTAGCTCCATCCGAAGCTGTTCCACTTTGGCTTCCAAGTCTCCGATTGGATCGTTGCTACCGCTACTACTTCCTTCATGTCTGGGGGCTAACTGATGACGAGGCACACCAAAAGGTTCAGTAGATTTGCGTGCAGTTTTCCTTGTACGTGCCATATCTCCATAAGAGGGGAAGATTTATTAGTATAATTTTTAAACATGATGCATGCATAACCCAATAATTATAGAATCAACCTTCGTTGATCCCCAACTTCCTATATATTGAACTCTATTACATGGTCTTATAAGATGAGGGCTTCCAGAAAGTGGCAAGGTAAGAATGAAAGAATATTTCTGGATAAGTATTTGAAAATTCTTTTTGAAGTGCTTCATAATATCTGAAGAGATGGGCTTCGCTCTGATACCAGCTGTGACAGAACCTCCCAAGTTATTAGGCCCACCTACAGTTGTCATTGTCCAACGGACCTTGGACAACCCTGTAGATGCACATAATCACTCGACAAGTTCAGTAACTGTATCCTCATTTCCTCGCCCAAGAGCGCTTCACCCGTCACGTAGATATTACATCACATCGGAGGAAAGAATAGCGGAAGCAATTACAATAACTAAATTTACATTCATTCAAATATAGAGAAAGAGTATTATTGTTATTACAAAACCAAGGTGTACGAGTGCATAAAGTATTATTATTATAGATTTGGGAGGCAAAAACACCTCCCGCATAAAAGTATATTGTTTTTCAAGTGGGAGGCCAACATTCTCCCGCAACTTCACTACTGAGTTTCTTCCTTGGGCACCACCTTAGAACAAAAATAGCAAAAGTCTGATGTTTCCTCACCTACAACAACATGGGTTCAAAAACCCTGAGTACGGAGTGTACTTTCGCAAGTCTTACCCGTCAAAAGAAAAGACTCTCAAGGATATGCTGGTTTGAGGGAGTCAAGGTAAGGCTGATCAAGTATCAAAGACTCTGTTTTGCAGGAATGCTTACTAAAAGTGGATCCTTAAAAATTTAGTTTTATTAGCATGTTAAGTTATTACCTGTAACTAGAGTTCTTTCTACCCTAGTTCAAGCAATTGACCTACACTAGCCGTCTTTTATCAACCCTTTTAGTTCACTGGAATGCTACGTGTAAGTCAGTGACCAAGTCTTCATATCCGAGAAGTAACAACGATCCGAATCGATTAATACCCAGCTAGGGATCTCCAATCACACGACATATGTAGCACTTAACCCTTGCATATGTCAACGCACCACCGGGTTTCTTAAGACCAGACCGGGTTCACGCCAACCGAGAGCACGGCTACACCACCGTCCAGCCTCTTGCCACGGAGGGTACACGCTACTCTCGCCATCTCTCCACTCCCATTGTGTGTTGGCCTTTCTGGTATTAGTCTGCTCGAGGCAAAGCTTACCCATGATGAGGCATGTGACCAGTTAAAAGGTCCTCGATCATCAGGCCCACATCGATACGATCCTTAATCGACTCAGATGGAGGCACTACATTGTGACTTCCTTCTCGCACAAGCCACCCGCCCAGTCTCATCTTTATCATTTAAAAACCCAAAGTTTGTTACCTGGTAGAGGTACATCTTATCCGATGTTGAACCCATCACGGCCATGATGGATCCACCATCAAGTTTTATTTTTGAAAACATCCCATCCACTGTGAAGCATCACCTTTTGTTTTAAAACAAAACATTTGTTTTTCTAAAGCAGGACTAAGCATCAGAAAACCTTTTAATAAAACAGGTAATCAAGGAATGGTAAACAGTTCCAAGGAAGGAAATGCAGCAATTGGTTTAGCACAAAACTCCTATCACCTAATGCATCATATAAGGTGATAAAGATTTTAAAACAACAAGGAGGTGGCAAATGCACCAGGGCTTGCCTTATGTTGTAGGGGAGTCAGGCTCTGTCCCACAGATATCAAAATAAAAACAGCTCCCGACAGGTGGATTTTCAGCTAGTGGTGCAGTCTCCTCTTCTTCAATGGTTATTTCTTCCTCGTTTTCTATACATAACCATATATAACCATGAATGCTCATGTGATGCTTATGAAAATGCAATGATAGTACAGATACATCAAGTTGTATCATGAATACAACTTTCCTTCATGGTTTACCAGGGAAACTAGGGTTTTCTGAGTCAGTATCTCATTTTCCCTAAGGCAATTATTAACTAGAAGACTAGGGTTTTGGGTTTTGGGAATCAAACAATGTCCAAAGCATATCAAACTTTACCCATGGGTTCTAAGTACCAAAATAAGTTCACCCAAAAAGTTTTATGATTTTGGAGCTATCTAGTAATTTATAAAATTCCAAAAGGCTAGGTTTTGACCTTCTTAAATACTACATAATTTCTAGTTTGGGCTAAAAATCTTGGAACTATTTTTATTAAATACTAGAGAAATTTAGGAGTCTAACAAAATTGGTCTCATATTTTTAGCATTTTCTATAATTTTCTACAAATTCCCTAAGACTGATAGAAAAAGAAAAAGAAAAGGAATGAACAATAATGGGCTCAAACCAGCCCGAGTTGGCCCATGGACAGGGGAACGCGCCCGCCCGCGCGCCCGCACGGTATACTTTGCGCAGAGGACCCTAGCCTTTCAAATAACTAATAAGGATTCTTGTGCACAATTTACATGGGTCTCTGACAATTGCACCGAGGCCCCTCCCTTTCTGTTTCTTCACAAGTTGAGATCCCCGACCACGGCGGTGGAGCAGTGGCTCCGGCAAGCCTGTACCGGCCGAAAAACAGGTTTACTGCGACGTGTTAAACCTCTCAGGCACGTGGCACCCGAGTGGCGGGCGGCAAACTCTGGCGAGGTTATCTGGACCGGCGATAAGGCAAGTGGGTACGACGGCCAGCTCCTGATCTCATCTACGGTGAAGATCTTTTCACCCCGAGGCGTTATCCGTGCGCCAACGGGCACGAATCGTATCGCCGGCGCGAATCCAGGCGTGGGGTCACCGGCGGCAGGGTGCAACGCACCAAAGATCTTCTTTAGTTACTGTATAATCAAAACTCCATTCAGTCTGTCTGACAGAGCATTTTGCTAGGCTTTGATCTCTAATTTCTATGTGATAACTTGTCAATCCCTCTGTAGCAAAGTTCTTGCCCTATAATCTAGGTATAATTCGACTATAGAAACCCTAGCCATTTACCTAATGGATTAAGCTCAAATCCACCCCAAAGTTATTCAGTGTTCACTGTCAGTCACAATTCAGTCTTTTGACTCGACTGACAGCCAAACTTTCTGGCCATTATAATCCAATTTTTGTACAGCATCAAGGCTCAATCACTTAAGCAAAGTTATACTCCTATCATAGCTCTATAAATTTGATGTATTGACCTAGGGCAAATTCCTTGTAGATTTAGAAATATAGAGCTCCAAAGTTGACCCCATTTACTGAAATTCAGACTTAAGCTTATAAGGTTCATGGGGTACTTTTTGCAAATAGGTTCAAATTCCACTATGTAACTTGCAAATTCTCCAATATGAAAGATATTTGGTTTGAGGTGCTCTTTTACTTTGATATTTGCACTTTGGTCCAAAAGTGCCTAGAATTTACATTTAACCCCCTAGCGTTTCAATTAGGGTTTTTCTTGGGGTTTCTTTTAGGTTTTGAGTACTTTAGGGTTTTGGTGCCACTAAAGTCCATCAACTTGATACCTTAGGAATATTTATCATGACTTTTGAGATTTTTACTCATTTGGGCTTCACTTTCATCCATAAGCCCTAATTCAGGGTTAAGTATCCTAATGTAGGGTTAACCATACATCAAGTCATAACATCACAACTTGTTTGAAATTTTATCTAGTGAATGCATTCTAGGTGTGACAAGCAATATGAAATGTCAATGCATATGATGTTATGCTCAAGTTTTAGTGCCAGTTACACCAGGGGTGTTACACAGTGCGCCTGTGAGCGAGCGCGGGTGAGGAGAGTCACTGACCCCGCGTCCCCACGCGATAGAGAGTGGGCATGAGAGGACACGCGCGCGCAACGGTAGAGGGGTTGGGCCACGCACAGTTAAGTCCTAGTGGACCAAAATCGTGTAGTGAGCCTAGGTGGGTTTTCCTTTTATTTATTTTCTTTTTCTTTTCTTCTTTTTTACAATTTCTGATTTCCTTACCTTTTTATTTCCTTGATTTCAAATTTAAGTTTGAATTCTGTCATGATCCTCATATTTGAGTTAAGTATCCACATTTCAAATCCTAGTATGAGAAGAATATATTTATCTATTTATTTTTATTTGTATAACACTTTCTTCTTGTCTTTTCCAAACTCTTGAATTTTCCTTTAGATCTTAAATTCTATTTTGAACTTTGATATATTTCTTTTCACATGATTTTTTATATTGTCACAAAATGCATACAAAATAAAATCCAGCATGATGCATAATTTAGTGGCATATATTTTTATTAATTATTTGTTTTTAAAGATGGTGTTCACATATGATGACAAATAGGTTCAACCTATGCATATAAATAAAGGAAATAATTTTTTTTCTCCTTTTATATTCTCTCTTACAAATTGGGTATTACAACATGTGGCTATGTGTGATGTGTGTCAAAGAGTCAAGGCCGAACACCAAAGACCAGCTAGACTACTGCATCCGTTAAAGATACCCGAATGGAAGTGGGAAAAGATTGGTATGGAATTCATTGTCGGGTTGCCTCGCACCCCGAAAGGATATGATTCTATATGGGTGATTGTGGATAGACTGACCAAAGTGGCTCATTTCATTCTGGTTAAGACTACTTATAGAGGCTCTCAGCTGGCAGAGTTATATATGGCTTGGATTGTATGTTTACACGGTGTACCAAAGAAGATTGTTTCGGATAGAGGATCATAGTTTACCTCCAAATTTTGGAAAAGCTTTCATGAGAATATGGATACGAAGTTGAACTTCAGTTCGACCTATCATCCTCAGGCTGATGGTCAGATTGAAAGGACTAATCAAGTATTGGAAGATATGTTGAGAGCTTGTGCCCTTCAGCATGGTAGTAGTGGGACAAGAGTATACCATATGCTGAATTATCTTATAATAATAGTTACCAGGCTAGTTTGAAAATGTCACCATTTGAAGCTCTATATGGCAGGAAATGTATGACTCCTCTATATTGGGATCAGACTAGAGAAAGACAGTTCTTTGGGCCTGAACTTATTCAAGAGGCAGAAGAACAAGTCTGTTTAATCCGGGAGAACTTGAGGGTAGCTCAAACCAGGAAAAAGAGCTATGCTGATAATAGAAGAAGACCACTGGAGTTTGTGGAGGGTGATCATGTGTACCTCAAGGTGTCACCACTTCGTGGAATGAAGAGATTCAAAATTAAAGGCAAATTATCCCCTCGCTTTATTGGACCCTTCAGAATCTTTAGATGAGTTGGAGAGATGGCATACCAACTTGAACTACCTAATAATCTATCTGATGTACATGATGTATTCCACGTGTCACAACTCAAGAAGTGTCTCCGTGTCCTTGATGAACAGTTACCAATGGAAGAGCTCAGTGTTCAGGGTGATTTGACTTATACAGAATATCCTATCAAGATTCTTGACACATTGACTCGAGTTACAAGAAATAAAGTTATAAAGATGTGCAAAGTGCAATGGGGTCACCATGGAGAAGATGAAGCTACATGGGAGAGAGAAGAAGAGCTTCGGATAGAATTTCGCCATCTTTTCCCTAGTCCTTCCTAAATCTGGAGGACGAAATTCTTGTTAAGGGGGGGTACGATTTGTAATACCCAATTTGTAAGAAAATAATAAAGGAGACCTTATTTCCTTTATATGTGCCATCTCTATTTACCATCACATGTGAACACCTCATTTAAAAACAAATGATTAAAAGACATGCCACTAAATTATGCATCATGTCGAGGTTTCATTTTGTGTGCATTTTGTGACAATATAAAATAATGTAAAAAGAAATATATTAATGTCCAAATTGGAATTTAAGATGTAAGAGAAATTCTAGAATTTATAAAAGAGATGAAAGAAAATATTATGTGGATAAAAATAAGTATATAAAAATATACTATTCTTACACTAGGGAAATGAATTTGTACATTTGACTTAAAAGTGAAACTAATAACAAGATTCAAATTCAAATTTGGAAATTAAAATAAAAAGAAGACAAAATAGGAAAAAGAAAAGAAAAACGGAAGGATGCCGCATTGGGCTCAATTCGGTTGAGTCGGCGCACCAGTCCTCCACTGCACGGCCCATTCCTTCTCCGCGCGTGGCCTGCTCTCATTCCCGAGCTCCTGGCACTGACAGGCGGGTCCGAGATGTCAGGCGCGCCGCTTCTGATCTCCTCGCGCCGCACACTCTTGTAACACCCGGATTTTAGGGGTCCAAAACCCGGGCGTAAACATAATCACCAGGTGTGCTGGGACCAAGTCTCACACATATGATGAATAATGGCACAGGATCGAATGTCACATCTTTATATATAACAGGAGTTCTATACAAAATAAATAATTACATTATAAGGAGACAACGGTCCAGCAACCCAAAGTTGACTAGGGAGACGACGACCTAGACCTCTCACGATCATTGCCACAGCATCCTCCAAGTGCTTCATCCTGCGGTACCTGTTCTTGACCTGTGGGGGGGGTGTGAGACAGCAAGAGTGAGCTCACATACGTTCATCGCTCAACAAGTTGTGGGGAATAATGTGCATGAACTCGCCAAAGGTGGGAGCTCACGTGAAGTGTAAGGCTTACCAAAGAGGATGGTTAGAGCTGAGCATTGCTTTTAAAGTTGGTCAAAATTTTATTAGCAGTTACTAAGTATAAGTAAATACCAAACCCAATTAAGTAGTAGAACAAAAATAACAATATCACCTGCGATGCAATGCATATGACAAATTGAATTTAGTTCCATAGATTAATCATGTGAGTGTCCGAGCTGCTCTTGACCGTGAGCACGTCTAGTATACCAGTTTTACACTCTGCAGAGGTTGCGCATCTTTACCCACAAGTCATGTTACCCATCTGCCAAGAGACGGCCAATCCCATACACCTCTACCGAGGAGGCGAGGCAGGGTAACACTACGAGGCCTTTACAAAGTTCCACTAGCTTCAGAAAACCCGCTACAGTTTATAGGAAGTTCCAGTGCAGGAATCCCTTGCAGGACCGCCATCGCAGCAAAATCCTCCCGAGGGCCTCCCTACACTGACCACTCCCCTACTGCCCTTGCCCCTTTCGGGTAAGGTAGTCTTCCACTAGCTTTCCTAATTAATCAGCCAAGGGCGTCCCATTCCACCCTTGTGGTAGCACTGTTTTCCCGGGTGGTTCTCCATGTTCCAATTAACATAATGATCTTAACATGAACCATAAATAACAACTGATAACAAAAGTATAATCATGAATAGTGTAATCTTCATACCCAAAACCACATATAGCACTAGCAAGTACTACCCAGAAAGTTCAGTGGTAAACAAGGTATAAAGATAGACAAACTGGGGTAACCTATTGGGTCCCATCAAAATTAACCTATGCAGATCATTATGATTAATTAGAACATGAGTAGGTGAAAAGAAGTGATCAAGGGGCACAACTTGCCTGGCACTTGAGATCCAGGTACCAACTTGCTCTTCAGATGACTCGTGTCCTCGCGCTAGTCGTGGCAATACAAACAAACATTGTACAGGTAAAATTAACATCACACCAAACATAAGAACAACTGAACAATAATGATCTACACGTTTCTACGAGACTAACGCAACTTGAACGGATCAAATCGGAGTTAAAATGGAGGAGATACGAATTTCCTAAGGTTTAATGTGATTAAACTAGGATTAAATGATAAATAATTTTTCTTACTATTTTCATGTCAAAAGAGAGACACAAAATGATAGACAATAATATTACAAAATTTTAGAAATTGGAATGGGTCAATTTGGACCAAAAATGGAATTTCTATGAATTTTACACGTTTCTAGATTTGTTTTTGTATTAAAAATGAATTTCTAATATTATTTCTCTGTTTTAAACTCCTCTGGACTGGGCGCACGAATTTCAGAAAGCTCAGGGGTCCAGGAGTAAAATTACCTAGACACAGCGCGTCCCTGGGTGTACTGCGGGTTGATTTCCTAGTAATTCGAGGGCTCTTTTACAAAATTGAATAGCCAAAAAGGGTATCGTTGCGCAAGGGCCACCGGATCGACTCTGGACGGTCCAGATTAAATCGATCTATTAAGCGAACCGGTACGAAGTGCTAACCGCCAGATCAGGGAGCAACGCTTCAGATTGTACGAAGATCGGCCCACACATCTGGGATCCAAGGGCCCGCGCCTCTCCCAATCCTATCCACCCGATCCAACGGCGGATATTGGAGCCGGCTGAACTACATCCGAACCAACGGCCAGGAGATCACCACCAACCTCCCAGCAGCCAAGCTCGAACGAGCACACCCCACTGCGGCGGGTTCGCCGGAATCCAGGATTCAACCGCCTGGAGCTCGATTCCCCAAAATTTGTTGACGCATTACCATGCTGAGGCCATGGCGAACACGGAAGTGTAGGATTTACCGATGATTGTGCCGTGGCGAGGTCCAATTTCTATGCCCAGCGGCAATGGTGGCGCCGCGATGATTTCTGCCGAGCGATTCGCCGCGCCCAGGTGTCGCTCACGCCCGATTACTTGCCCCCGATCTCCGGTCACGGGTGAACGCCCCCGACCCCAACACGGACATCGACCGGCGGCGTCGCGACTTCCCCAACCCAGTTGACCGACCCCTGAGCAGTAGTGGCGGCGAGAGGTTGCCGCGGTGTTCTCAGCGACGCTGGGACTCCCCGAGTTATATAAGTGCACGGCACAGGGCAACGGTCCGCGGATTGCGGCACCAGCTGAGGAGATCCTCCCACGACGAGCAGCACGGCGCAAAACCAGGGATGCAGTTCCGATCTCAATGGAGAAGAGATGCCTGGCGTGCGGGCCCCACAAGTCAGGGTTGGTAGGGGGGTCGCGTGCACAGAAGGCGGATCCGAGCGGAGGGAAGGCCACGGCTGACTGGTGGGGCAATCGCGCGCAGGATAGCTAACGTCCGGTGAGTGGCTGACTCGCGGGGCCCACCTGGCGGTGAGAAAACACCCAGGCGCGCGCGCCAGTCACTGAGTGCACGAGTTGGGCCAAGAGAGGAGATAAGTGGAGATGGGCCGAAATGTGCTTGCGCGAGCCCAGAACGGTCTTTTTTCTCCTTTTCTTTTTCTTTTCTTGTTATTTTGTTTTTATTTGATATCCAATTTCAAAATTGAGTTTGACTCTGCAGTTGAGATTTTAAATTTAGGTTTTTAATGCACAAACAAAAACACCAGTATAAACTTTACCAATTTATTTATCTATTAATCTTATTAAGATATGCTTTCAAATATAAGATTCATACACACATAGAATGGGTATTTTAAGAAATGTAATCTCTAATATAAAATTCTTTAGAGAATAATTATAAATATTCATTTCAACCAAGGAGTGACAAATTCATATAGAGATTCTTTTATTAGGAACGTGTTTGTTTTAGGTGATGTTGTTTTAAATGTAACAAAATTTTATTGGAAGGCATTCTAATATCAAAATCTTTGGAGAACTTTTACTAAACTTTCAAAGTAAGATTTTGGGTGTTACAAATCCTACCCCCCTTAAAAATAATCTCGTCCTCGAGATTGTAAGAGAAGGGATACAATAGGTTTGGTCTAGAATTTTTAGTTCCTCATTTGGTTTTGGGAATCAAAGTTTTGTTCAAGTTTTTTTTTACATAACAGTTAGTAGATGATTTAGAAAATATGAATATTGTATGTCTAGCCATTTATTAGGTCAGATGAGGTACGGTTATGGCCAGTAGAGGTTGTGGCAAGGGTATGATAAGGAAAGACTTCATCCTGAACTGTGGATCTTGATTCCGCTGACGATTCAATTTGATCTTTGAGGACTTGAGTTGATGCTTATCTTTCTTTGATGTAGTTGGTCTTGTTTGGCCTTTATTCTTGGGGTTGTCATCCGAGTTAAGGACATATGGCTAAGGATATATAGTTAGGATAAACGGGGTACACAAAGTAGGTAGGTTTGAACCGAGCTTTACTTTGCTTTTGAGACAAATGGACTAGGCAGGCTATGGTGTAGGTTATGTTGTTGTTCACGGACGAGTTGGTATAATACATTAATTTATGTTAAGTTATGTTTGTAGAAGCAGTGTCTAACCCATATCACCAGATTAACTAACCTGCTAATAACTCCTTTAGATTAGATAATATTAGATTAGATGGGATCTAGATTAGATCGGTTGAGATATGAGGACAGTTAGATCTATTAGGATAAGATAACATCTTTTCAAGATAAGATAAATCTATTAAGATAATAGAGGATCTTTTAAGATAAGATGGATCTATTAAGCTAGATATATTTTAGTTAGGATCTTTTAGATAAGATGGATCTATGAGTGTAGGATAAAATCTTTTAAGATGAGGTGGGTATTGTTAGGCTAGATACTTTAATGAGGGATAATCTAGGTTGATTAGTTATCTTATGAATATATTTTTTATGCCTATATGTATATGTAGATGCAATTGTGGATATTACTCCACAACTCATCACACCCAATCAAAGATCCAAATCAGACAAGTATCACAAGAACAAACATTCAAGTACCTAGACACTTATAAAAATAGTTTTGTTTTTGTTTCTAGGTTTAGGTCTCCTTTTCCTAAAGTCACTTTAGGCACTGGATTTCAAGGTGTGAAATCCACATTTGTCTTTAGAAAAGAAAAGATAAGAATAATCACAGTAAAGCGGAAATAGATGAGAAAAGATCAAGAAGAGTTTAGAAAAGATCAAAGTAGCAAAGGTAAGTAAGTATTGGTTGTCCAGTTCTATCTAGGTTTCAGTCCTACAGTCAACATTCCTCTGATACCACTTCTGTAACACTCGGATTTTAGGGGTCCAAAACCCGGGCGTAAACATAATCACCAGGTGTGCTGGGACCAAGTCTCACACATATGATGAATAATGGCACAGGATCGAATGTCACATCTTTATATATAACAGGAGTTCTATACAAAATAAATAATTACATTATAAGGAGACAACGGTCCAGCAACCCAAAGTTGACTGGGAGACGACGACCTAGACCTCTCACGATCTTGCCACAGCATCCTCCAAGTGCTTCATCCTGCGGTACCTGTTCTTGACCTGTGGGGGGGGTGTGAGACAGCAAGAGTGAGCTCACATACGTTCATCGCTCAACAAGTTGTGGGGAATAATGTGCATGAACTCGCCAAAGGTGGGAGCTCACGTGAAGTGTAAGGCTTACCAAAGAGGATGGTTAGAGCTGAGCATTGCTTTTAAAGTTGGTCAAAATTTTATTAGCAGTTACTAAGTATAAGTAAATACCAAACCCAATTAGGTAGTAGAACAAAAATAACAATATCACCTGCGATGCAATGCATATGACAAATTGAATTTAGTTCCATAGATTAATCATGTGAGTGTCCGAGCTGCTCTTGACCGTGAGCACGGCTAGTATACCAGTTTTACACTCTGCAGAGGTTGCGCATCTTTACCCACAAGTCATGTTACCCATCTGCCAAGAGACGGCCAATCCCATACACCTCTACCGAGGAGGCGAGGCAGGGTAACACTACGAGGCCTTTACAAAGTTCCACTAGCTTCAGAAAACCCGCTACAGTTTATAGGAAGTTCCAGTGCAGGAATCCCTTGCAGGACCGCCATCGCAGCAAAATCCTCCCGAGGGCCTCCCTACACTGACCACTCCCCTACTGCCCTTGCCCCTTTCGGGTAAGGTAGTCTTCCACTAGCTTTCCTAATTAATCAGCCAAGGGCGTCCCATTCCACCCTTGTGGTAGCACTGTTTTCCCGGGTGGTTCTCCATGTTCCAATTAACATAATGATCTTAACATGAACCATAAATAACAACTGATAACAAAAGTATAATCATGAATAGTGTAATCTTCATACCCAAAACCACATATAGCACTAGCAAGTACTACCCAGAAAGTTCAGTGGTAAACAAGGTATAAAGATAGACAAACTGGGGTAACCTATTGGGTCCCATCAAAATTAACCTATGCAGATCATTATGATTAATTAGAACATGAGTAGGTGAAAAGAAGTGATCAAGGGGCACAACTTGCCTGGCACTTGAGATCCAGGTACCAACTTGCTCTTCAGATGACTCGTGTCCTCGCGCTAGTCGTGGCAATACAAACAAACATTGTACAGGTAAAATTAACATCACACCAAACATAAGAACAACCGAACAATAATGATCTACACGTTTCTACGAGACTAACGCAACTTGAACGGATCAAATCGCAGTTAAAACGGAGGAGATACGAATTTCCTAAGGTTTAATGTGATTAAACTAGGATTAAATGATAAATAATTTTTCTTACTGTTTTCATGTCAAAAGAGAGACACAAAATGATAGACAATAATATTACAAAATTTTAGAAATTGGAATGGGTCAATTTGGACCAAAAATGGAATTTCTATGAATTTTACAAGTTTCTAGATTTGTTTTTGTATTAAAAATGAATTTCTAATATTATTTCTCTGTTTTAAACTCCTCTGGACTGGGCGCACGAATTTCAGAAAGCTCAGGGGTCCAGGAGTAAAATTACCTAGACACAGCGCGTCCCTGGGTGTACTGCGGGTTGATTTCCTAGTAATTCGAGGGCTCTTTTACAAAATTGAATAGCCAAAAAGGGTATCGTTGCGCAAGGGCCACCGGATCGACTCTGGACGGTCCAGATTAAATCGATCTATTAAGCGAACCGGTACGAAGTGCTAACCGCCAGATCAGGGAGCAACGCTTCAGATTGTACGAAGATCGGCCCACACATCTGGGATCCAAGGGCCCGCGCCTCTCCCAATCCTATCCACCCGATCCAACGGCGGATATTGGAGCCGGCTGAACTACATCCGAACCAACGGCCAGGAGATCACCACCAACCTCCCAGCAGCCAAGCTCGAACGAGCACACCCCACTGCGGCGGGTTCGCCAGAATCCAGGATTCAACCGCCTGGAGCTCGATTCCCCAAAATTTGTTGACGCATTACCATGCTGAGGCCATGGCGAACACGGAAGTGTAGGATTTACCGATGATTGTGCCGTGGCGAGGTCCAATTTCTATGCCCAGCGGCAATGGTGGCGCCGCGATGATTTCTGCCGAGCGATTCGCCGCGCCCAGGTGTCGCTCACGCCCGATTACTTGCCCCCGATCTCCGGTCATGGGTGAACGCCCCCGACCCCAACACGGACATCGACCGGCGGCGTCGCGACTTCCCCAACCCAGTTGACCGACCCCTGAGCAGTAGTGGCGGCGAGAGGTTGCCAGTGGTGTTCTCAGCGACGCTGGGACTCCCCGAGTTATATAAGTGCACGGCACAGGGCAACGGTCCGCGGATTGCGGCACCAGCTGAGGAGATCCTCCCACGACGAGCAGCACGGCGCAAAACTAGGGATGCAGTTCCGATCTCAATGGAGAAGAGATGCCTGGCGTGCGGGCCCCACAAGTCAGGGTTGGTAGGGGGGTCGCGTGCACAGAAGGCGGATCCGAGCGGAGGGAAGGCCACGGCTGACCGGTGGGGCAATCGCGCGCAGGATAGCTAACGTCCGGTGAGTGGCTGACTCGCGGGGCCCACCTGGCGGTGAGAAAACACCCAGGCGCGCGCGCCAGTCACTGAGTGCACGAGTTGGGCCAAGAGAGGAGATAAGTGGAGATGGGCCGAAATGTGCTTGCGCGAGCCCAGAACGGTTTTTTTCTCCTTTTCTTTTTCTTTTCTTGTTATTTTGTTTTTATTTGATATCCAATTTCAAAATTGAGTTTGACTCTGCAGTTGAGATTTTAAATTTAGGTTTTTAATGCACAAACAAAAACACCAGTATAAACTTTACCAATTTATTTATCTATTAATCTTATTAAGATATGCTTTCAAATATAAGATTCATACACACATAGAATGGGTATTTTAAGAAATGTAATCTCTAATATAAAATTCTTTAGAGAATAATTATAAATATTCATTTCAACCAAGGAGTGACAAATTCATATAGAGATTCTTTTATTAGGAACGTGTTTGTTTTAGGTGATGTTGTTTTAAATGTAACAAAATTTTATTGGAAGGCATTCTAATATCAAAATCTTTGGAGAACTTTTACTAAACTTTCAAAGTAAGATTTTGGGTGTTACAACTCTCTAGCGGGTGGAGCCCACATGTCAGCTACACTACACGCGCGTGCCACCTTCACTCTTATCACCGACTGGTGGACCCCGTTTGTCATCCCGGTCGTGGATCCTTGCTCTAGCGCGTCGCGCGCACCGTGGGTCGTGCCCATAATTCTAGCACAAAAATTCGGGCGTGGACTTCAACAAACCCCCGCGTAACCACCGTTGGAGGCCCCGGGCTATAAGAATCGTGCGTCCGTAGCTCCAGAGCCGCCTTTGCGCAGTTTCAAGGCACCCCAAATTCCATCGCCGTGCTCGGAGGGGAAGTGTGGCGGAACTGCCCGAATTATTCCAACTTAAGTGCCTAAGTCCGACCTTAGAGGCTAGACCACACTTAAATGGGAATAACCCGTCAATCCCTCGGATCTAGTCCGACACGGCCACTGACAGGATCAAGTACCACAGTCTCACTCGATGGTGAGTCACAGAGCAAATACAATAAAGCATAAAACCATGCATGGAAACGTGTTAAATTATTACATCACCATTGTCACCATCGGAGTTTTCGCAAAAGTAACCATCATTGTTTTGAAGTGCAGCGGAAATAAACTAACGATAAATAAATGGAGAGATGGGGAAGCCTGTCCCATCACTCCTCATGCTCCTCCTCAGCCGAGGCAGGGTCCCACTCGACGGTCCAACCCTGTGGCAAGGTGGATGGCCAAGTCACTCCAGCAACCATATCCTCCAGAGAACCTGTAAAATTATGCCACAAGCAAGGCTGAGTATACTAATACTCAGCTAGACTTACCCGGTGTGAGGAGTCTATACTCCTCTACCTCTAGACATGCAGCTGTTTGGCTGTGGGGTTTGGTTGCCAAAAGCACTAGCTGAGTTTCTAAATCAAGATTTTAACTTTGTCAAAATTAAGTGTGACTCTCTTAAGGCTAAAAGTGTACTATCTACTCATACATAGTAGCAAGCATTTTTAGCAATCAACAGCTTGTATCATCTCAACACAGTTCCACTTGTTACTCAATGCAGTACAATGGATCAAGCAGTCTCATTAGCTGCGAGAAGCAGACGATTCGAATCGAGTTTTTATCCTTGCAAGGTAAACCTAAACACACGACATGTAGGGGCACCCCGTCCCCACACATATCAACCGTCCCCATCGATTCCCCGTCAGCAGATCAGGGCTCACCGCCTTGGCGTACAATGCCTCACTGACCCCGACTGGTCGTCGTGCAGTGACCGCACTTGTACCCACCATAACCGGAATGGGAGACTACGTCTCAGGTCGCGTGAGGGGATATGTCCACTGCCAGGTTCACTCAGGTACTAGGCTTACCGATTTACCATATTTCTCGGTATGTGTTTAGTACGTTCAAACGCTTGACACAGGTATCCGCACGTTAATCCTTATTTCATTTGCCATCTCGTGGGCAACCAATCCCCATGGATTGTTGTCCACCAACTAGTATCATGACAGTGTGAAAGTGGGTACAATCAATTTCCTGATCTCGCGCGAGTGCTAGAAAAATCACTCGTCTTCTACCGAGATCCTAATTAAATAAAGCAACTACCCGACCTGTCACACTAGTATTCATCTCAAAAGGATTCCTGAGATCATGCAGCTAGGGTTTCAAACAATTCCTACACCTAAGTGCACAATAAATCCTACAATCATTAAGTGAAGTAAAATAGCATAAATAACAGGTTATGCATAAAACCGGGGCTTGCCTTCCAAAGCAGTGGCAGGCAGGTCCTCTGGTGTAGGCTCTGGTGCTGGGTCTGGGGCAACCTCCTGGGCAGCTCCTTGCTCCGGCACGAGGATGTACTCTCCGTCAGCAAGATTACAGTCTATCGAAATGCAATGAACATGCATGTCATGATTATGCAGGATTTAAGAACATTAAGCTACAGAAATTAAGTCAAGAATTAACTTAGGGTTCCCTGGCTATGTGGGTTTTCCAGTGGTATATATATATATACATAGACTTGTTCCCTTTTAGGCTTAGGTTTTCTTTTAGGATAACGTAGGGGATTTGCATTGTTTTTATAGATTTCAGTGGACAAATTTACAAGGGTCTTAGGAGGATACTAACTTCCATCATCTTTTTTTTCCTTTCTTTAATTTCCATCCAGGGTTTCTAGTATAGGCTTGAACTATGACAGTATTTTAAAAATTTCCAAAAATTCTGTAAAAATTACAGTGGGTTGTTACTGGCTATTTTAGCTTGTTTTAAGAATTTGAGGCTTAGAGTACAAAAGCTAGGCTTTAAACAAAAATAACAATAGTTAGGCAAAATGGGCCACTTTACACTACAAGTCTTTTATCAAAGTGGGTTCTGACCTAAGGGTTATTTTTGTTGGCCTCTAGTAGTGATAATAAGCTATTGTACCAAAAATGGCAGAGAGCAACATGATGGTTAATTAATGATGGATTTCTAAAGTTTGGTGCAAAAAGGGTGCTTAGAACTAACTTGTCGTTTGAAAAATATCAAACAACAGATTTCAGATTTTTCTTAAGTTCTTACTACCAAGACATTAGTTATCCTAAGGTTTGGGGAGGTTTCACATTAGGGTTATTTTTGTAGGGTTTTCCTAAGTTATCCTTGTTTTATTAATTTAAAAGGTAGCTTTCTTATTTTACACTACAACAGGGTATGATATATTTTTCCAGTGAACTATATTGCATGAGTATCTTAACAAAAATAGGGGTGCCCTCTGTATTATTATTTATGTCACCTTTTCTATTTTTCTTAATCTTAAACATATTATGGAATAAGGGGTGAAAACTATCTTAATGTAGTGGACAGAGGGGTTTAACATTTTTAACTAGGTCAGTAGGTAGATATAAACTTCTCTAAATTTTTCTAACCCTAGTTAAATAGCACAACCATTTTTCTTGCTATTATTGAGCTTTTGGTCAAAACTAAAATTAAATCAGAACCTTATATTTTTCTATAGTACTTATGGGGTTTTATATTTTTCTTAGATAGGTTACCTTATTTAGAGTCTGGCAAAATTAGCTTGACCAAATTTGGATAAACCAAACAGAAGTTATGGGTTTTTAAAGTTTCTGTTTGAATTTAAATCAGGTTTTAATAAAGCTTTTCTGAAAAAGCAGTTTGCGCCGAGGTCCCTGGGTTTAAACTGAATCAAACCTCACAGATCTACCCTCGCGCCACTATTCCCCTGAGTCTCTGACATTTCGCTTAACCCCCTGGCTTTCTCTCCCTCTCACCCGCAGTCCCTCCCCCAACTGGAACAGTAGCCGCGGGGAAGAAAAGGATGGCGCGGCTTACCGGCGGCGAGGGAGGTCCGGCGAAGGGCAGGGTTTGCTCGGGGAGGTTCTGGCGATCACGTCGAGGTACGGCTCGTCGTCGGGGATGGCCGGAATCGCCCGGACCACGGGCGCAGGCGGGCGAGCTCGTCGGCGGCGTGTGCTCCGGCCTATCCACGGCGGTACAGTTCAATCCAAGGGCATGGGGAGATTCATGGAGGTCCAAGGAGTCCAACCGTGCAAGGAATCGAAGAGAGACTCACCGTGTATCTCGGTCCCCGGTTGCCGGCGGTCGGGTGAAGTCCGGTGACCTTGTTCCGGCGTCTCCGGTGAAGCAGAGCCCGATTCCTTGCCCGGGGAGCTTTCACTGGTGGGTGCACACTCGTGTCCGAGGGTTGGATGGGACTGTGGAAGGCTGGGCTGGCCGGTCTACGGCGGCAGTGGCTCGGGTGGCCGCGGGCACGTCGCGCACAGGCAAACGGCGGTGAACTGAGCTCCGGCGAGACTTGAGCGCGTGCGGAGGGGTACGACCAAGGCTCTCGGGCGTTTTATAGGCGCGGACGTGGACCAGGGCGCTGGCTTGGCTCGGGCGCGGCGCGGGGCTCGCGGGGGCGCGCGCGGGCGATGCTCTGGCGCGGCAGAACGCGTCGAACACGTGGCGGTTTGTTTCTTCCATTGTTCAAACGTCGGCAGAGGTCGCAAACGTGCGAATCTTTGCAAAGGTTCGGCGCAGACCTCTTCCTGGCACCTAGGGCTGTCACTCAACTGTGAGACGTCGGGGCAGATATGGCCTAGGGAGGGAGATCTTTGGATGCCAAAACAGGTGTGTCACACTGGGCACTTCGCGACAAAAGCCATGCCATGGCATGTCAAACGTCCAAGTCTCGGGCTCAACTTTTTCCAGTGGGTGCCCTAGGTGGTATGCCACGTTTTTGGTATAGAACACAAGTGGATTTGATGCCATCTTCAAGGTGAACACGGTTGATCCTTAAACTAGGGTTAAAAATGGACTTAGAGAGAAATAGAGAGCTCTAGCTCTCTCTCCACTTAGTGATTTGATTTGGGGTTTCTCCAGGGGCCTTTTTGCAATAGTTCCTTCCTCTAATTGCTGGTTATAAGGTTGCTTAAGGTTGGGTCAAAGATCACTCATGTTTTGCACATTTGCTTACTTCCCTTTTTCTTCTTATCCATGGCTTTGAAAGGAGGGTTCCAGAGGGGTCTAGGGTTTTCCCCCTTTCTTGTCCAAGGTAGCAAATGTACAACAGCTTACATGGTGCTCTTAGGTACTTAGAATTCTTGGTTAACACATAATCTCCAAGGTTCTTTGTTATCCTCAAGTTATTTCCACCTGTGATCACAATCCTTAGCATTTAGGTTAGGCTCTAGTCCTGGTAACACCTGAGGTGTTA
Organism: Zea luxurians; assembly: GCA_029449295.1. Lineage (NCBI taxonomy): Eukaryota > Viridiplantae > Streptophyta > Magnoliopsida > Poales > Poaceae > Zea > Zea luxurians. Next base: position 4,769,785 of record JAOPSE010000014.1, on the reverse strand, counting down.
CAGCCCTCCCCCCTTAAAGGAATCTCGTCCCGAGATTTTTAGGTAGAGTCCCTCGGAGGGATGCTTGAAGGTGTGTTGGTGCTACTTTCCCCTTATACTCAAGTTTTATCTTTTTAACTGTTCTTCGAATGTCATCCTCTTTGCAACTTCAGAAGGAAGCCCTTCTTAAGTCAAATCCACAACTTAGACTATCCTTGTTATCTAAGTTTTTCTTATAATTGACTTCCAAGGGCAGGTGGGGGTGGGGTTTTGGGGCTACATACCGACTCCTTTGGGCAGAAAGTCGGGGAAGCGAGAGCGTAGAAAATCCTCCATCTCCCATGTAGCTTCTTCTGCTGAATGGTGACTCCACTGAACCTTATACATTCTGATTGATCTTGCCTGAGTTGATCTTTCCTTTTGATCCAATACCTTGACGGGGTACTCTTGGTAGGACAAGTCTGGTTCTAACTCAATGCCCGGTTCTGGTAGCACTTCAGTGGGTAGACGAACACATTTCTGCAGCTGAGATACATGGAACACATTGTGAACTGCTGCCATGCAGGGTGGCAATTCCAATTGGTAAGCTACAGGTCCACAACTTGCCTTGATCTTATATGGTCCAATGTAACGAGGGGCTAACTTGCCCTTGATCCCGAATCTCTGGACACCCTTGGTTGGCGATATCTTAAGATAGACATGATCTCCCACCTCAAACTGTAGTGGCTTCCGCCTCTCGTCATGATAACTCTTTTGTCTGGCCTGAGCAGCTTCTAAGTTCTTCTTGATAATTCTAACCTTTGCCTCTGCTTCAAGCACCAAATCTGGCCCAAAATTTTCCCTTTCTCCTGCTTGAGACCAATTCAGCGGGGTTCTGCATCTTCTCCCATATAAGGCCTCAAAAGGTGCCATCTTCAGACTAGACTGATAGCTATTATTGTAAGAAAATTCGGCCAAGGAAAGACACTTGTCCCAGTCCTTTCCATAGTGTAGTGCACATGCTCGCAACATATCTTCCAAGATCTGATTTACCCTTTCTGTCTGACCATCTGTTTGAGGGTGATATGCTGAGCTTCGGATTACATGGGTCCCGAGGGCTTCTTGCAGTTTCTCCCAAAAGCGTGCCACAAACAGTGCTCCTCTGTCAGATATAATGGTCTTTGGTATACCATGCAATCTTACTATCTGATCAACATAAATTTCTGCGTACTTTTCTGTCTTGTGGGTGGTGTGCACTGGCAAGAAATGAGCAGTCTTGGTCAACCTGTCCACAATGACCCAAATAGAATCATGGTGCCTGGAGGTATTGGGTAATCCTACTATGAAGTCCATGCAAATGTCCTCCCACTTCCAAGATGGTATGGGAAGGGGTTGCAAGGGACCTGCTGTCTTCAAGTGACTGGCCTTGATTCTCTGGCAAGTGTCACACTCTGATACGTACTTGGCAATTTCCCTCTTCATCCTGGTCCACCAATACAAAGATCTGAGATCATGGTACATCTTGTTACTGCCCGTGTGCATGGAGAACTTGGAGAGGTGAGCTTCATCCAATATCTTCTTTCTGAGCTCAGGGTCCTTGGGAACAACCAATCGATCTTCAAACCATAAAATTCCCTTGCTGTCCTGACGGAAACACTTGTATTTCTCTGCCTTCTGCTTGATCATTTTTTTGATAACCTGAACACCCTTATCCCCAATCTGCGCCTGAACTATTTGCTCTTGCAATGTGGGTTCCACCGCGATATATCTCAATTCACCGGAAAGGACAACTTCCAGGTTCAGCCTGCACAGCTCATCACACAGGGTGGTGACTCTTGTATCCATGTTCATACAATTGCACTGGGCCTTTCTGCTCAGAGCATCTGCCACAATATTGGCTTTGCCAGGATGGTAATGTACCTCCAATTCATAGTCCTTGATCAATTCCAACCATCTTCTCTGCCTCATGTTCAGATCAGCCTGAGTGAAAATATATTTGAGGCTCTTATGGTCAGTGTAAATGTTGCAGTGAGCTCCCATCAAGTAGTGTCTCCATATCTTGAGGGCATGAACTACTGCTGCCAACTCCAAATCATGTGTCGGGTAGTTCTGGTCATGGGGTCTGAGGGCTCGGGAAGCATAAGCAATGACCCGGTTATCTTGCATCAAGACACAACCCAACCCTGTACCAGAAGCATCACAATAAACTTCAAAGGGCTTGGTATTGTCAGGTTGGGCTAGCACTGGGGCTGTTGTCAAATGCTGCCTCAGTGTATGAAAAGCATCTTCGCACTTCTGGCTCCACTCAAATTTGACCCCCTTCTTCAACAGTTCAGTCATTGGCTTGGCAATTCTGGAGAAATCCGGAATAAATCGTCGGTAGTACCCTGCCAATCCCAGAAAACTCCGAATCTGTCTTACTGTAGCCGAGGGTTTCCAATCCATCACTTCTTGTACTTTCTCAGGATCAACTGATATCCCATCCTGAGAGATTGTGTGACCCAAGAATTTTATTTCCTTCAGCCAGAATTCACATTTAGACAATTTGGCATAAAGGCGATGATCGCGCAGTCGCTGAAGCATAATATGCAGATGCTCAGCATGCTCGTCTTCGTTCTTGGAATAGACTAGAATATCATCAATGAAAACAACCACGAACTTGTCCAACTCTGGCATAAATACTGAGTTCATCAAGTACATGAAATAAGCCGGGGCATTGGTCAGCCCAAAAGACATCACCAAAAACTCATACAGCCCATATCTTGTGGAGAAAGCCGTCTTGGGAATATCACTGGCACGGATCTTGATCTGATGGTAACCTGAGCGAAGGTCTATCTTGGAGAATACCTTGGCTCCCATCAACTGATCGAACAGAACATCAATGCGGGGTAACGGGTATTTGTTCTTGATAGTCACCGCATTGAGAGGGCGGTAGTCAACACACATCCTCAAACTCTCATCCTTTTTCTTCACAAATAAGGCGGGACATCCCCATGGCGATGTACTGGGACGAATAAACCCCTTGTCCAATAACTCTTGCAATTGCTTCTTCAATTCTGCCAATTCCGCGGGAGGCATCCTATAGGGTCTCTTAGAGATAGGAGCAGTCCCGGGTTGCAACTCAATTGCAAACTCGATGTCTCTGTCAGGTGGCATTCCTGGCAATTCATCCGGAAAAACATCGGGGTAGTCACAGACGACGGGGATCTTTTCCACTGGGGATTCTATCATAAGAAATGCACAAGAACGGGTGCAAGCCCTGATCGGGCAAAAATAATGTGGTTTCACCACAGGTTGGTGAGCGCACTTCAATGGCCCTAGCTGCAATGTCAATCACTGCCTGATGTTTGGTCAACCAATCAGTTCCCAATATGATATCCACACTATCCAGTCCCAAGATAAGAAGGTTGGTTTTAATTATCAAACTACCAAACTTTAGAGGCACATTCTTGTTGATTTGATTGGTGGCAATCCTGCCTCCTGGTGTTGAAATGGTGATACCCCCATTGGTGTGGTGAAAAGGCAATTGACACTTGGCACTAAATTTGGCACTAATAAAGCTATGTGATGCACCAGAATCAAAAAGAGTGATAGCAGGATAATTTAAAACTGTAAAGATACCAGTCATGACGGGTGCTCCCTCTGGAATGTCAGCCATGGTAGTGAAGTTCAGCTTGCCCTGCCTCACTTGCACCTTCTGTCTCTTGCCTTGATTCTGATTGGCATTCTGCCCCTGCCTCTGCTGGTTTCTGGGGCAATTCTTGGCATAATGCCCAGTGCTGCCACAAGTGAAACACCTGTTATCATTGGCCTGGCGGTACTGCTGCTGCTGATTGGTCCTCTGAGCTGGAAACTGGGTGCGGTTGGGTGCCTGCTGCTGCTGCTGCGGTGGTCTGATCACCCATCTCCCTTGCTGCTGCTGAGGTCCCTTGTTCTGCGTGTCAGACACAATCCTGAAGCGCTGTGGCTGAGATTAGGATCCTGCCACAAGGGTCTTCCTCTTCTTCTCCGCCTGTCGAGCCAAGATGCAGTCCTCCTGGGAGATAGCCATGTTGACCAACTCATTGTAGCTATTGGCCCTGACGGTGTTGAGACGGTCACGGAGCTTAGTGCTGAGCCCCCTCCTGAACCTGTCTCGCTTCTTCTCATCCGTATCTGCATGGTATCCAGCATACTGGCACAAATCATTGAAGGCCTGGGCATACTGCAACACTGTCCTGCTGCCCTGCGTGAGTGCCAGAAACTCATTGAGCTTCCGGTCCATGATGCCAGCAGGGATATGGTGCCCTCTGAAAGCTGCCTTGAATTCCCTCCATTCCACTTCTCTACCTTCTGGCTGCATGGCCAGAAAATGGTCCCACCAAGTCCGTGCGGGTCCGCGAAGCTGCTGGGTGGCGAACCTGACCTTGGTGACCTCTGAGCAAGCTCCATGGAGCAGTGGGAATTTGGATTCCACCACCCGCAACCAGACATCTGCATCAAGTGGGTCCTCGGCCCTTGTGAACAGTGGAGGCTGGGTGCTGAGGAACTCCTGATAGGTAGCCGTCCGCGGGGTGACGCTGATGGTCTCCACCACCATGCTGTAACACCTCAGGTGTTACCAGGACTAGAGCCTAACCTAAATGCTAAGGATTGTGATCACAGGTGGAAATAACTTGAGGATAACAAAGAACCTTGGAGATTATGTGTTAACCAAGAATTCTAAGTACCTAAGAGCACCATGTAAGCTGTTGTACATTTGCTACCTTGGACAAGAAAGGGGGAAAAACCCTAGACCCCTCTGGAACCCTCCTTTCAAAGCCATGGATAAGAAGAAAAAGGGAAGTAAGCAAATGTGCAAAACATGAGTGATCTTTGACCCAACCTTAAGCAACCTTATAACCAGCAATTAGAGGAAGGAACTATTGCAAAAAGGCCCCTGGAGAAACCCCAAATCAAATCACTAAGTGGAGAGAGAGCTAGAGCTCTCTATTTCTCTCTAAGTCCATTTTAACCCTAGTTTAAGGATCAACCGTGTTCACCTTGAAGATGGCATCAAATCCACTTGTGTTCTATACCAAAAACGTGGCATACCACCTAGGGCACCCACTGGAAAAAGTTGAGCCCGAGACTCGGACGTTTGACATGCCATGGCATGGCTTTTGTCGCGAAGTGCCCAGTGTGACACACCTGTTTTGGCATCCAAAGATCTCCCTCCCTAGGCCATATCTGCCCCGACGTCTCACAGTTGAGTGACAGCCCTAGGTGCCAGGAAGAGGTCTGCGCCGAACCTTTGCAAAGATTCGCACGTTTGCGGCCTCTGCCGACGTTTGAACAATGGAAGAAACAAACCGCCACGTGTTCGACGCGTTCTGCCGTGCCAGAGCATGCCCGCGCGCGCCCCCGCGAGCCCCGCGCCGCGCCCGAGCCAAGCCAGCGCCCTGGTCCGCTGTCCGCGCCTATAAAACTGCCCGAGAGCCTTGGCCGTACCCCTCCGCACGCGCTCAAGTCTCGCCGGAGCTCAGTTCACCGCCGTTTGCCTGTGCGCGACGTGCCCGCGGCCACCCGAGCCACTGCCGCCGTAGACCGGCCAGCCCAGCCTTCCACAGTCCCATCCAACCCTCGGACACGAGTGTGCACCCACCAGTGAAGCTCCCCGGGTAAGGAATCGGGCTCTGCTTCACCGGAGACGCCGGAACAAGGTCACCAGACTTCACCCGACCACCGGCAACCGGGGACCGAGATACACGGTGAGTCTCTCTTCGATTCCTTGCACGGTTAGACTCCTTGGACCTCCATGAATCTCCCCATGCCTTGGATTGAACTGTACCGCCGTGGATAGGCCGGAGCACACGCCGCCGACGAGCTCGCCCGCCTGCGCCCGTGGTCCGGGCGATTCCGGCCATCCCCGACGACGAGCCGTACCTCGACGTGATCGCCAGAACCTCCCCGAGCAAACCCTGCCCTTCGCCGGACCTCCCTCACCGCCGGTAAGCCGCGCCATCCTTTTCTTCCCCGCGGCTACTTTTCCAGTTGGGGGAGGGACTGCGGGTGAGAGGGAGAGAAAGCCAGGGGGTTAAGCGAAATGTCAGAGACTCAGGGGAATAGTGGCGCGAGGGTAGATCTGTGAGGTTTGATTCAGTTTAAACCCAGGGACCTCGGCGCAAACTGCTTTTTCAGAAAAGCTTTATTAAAACCTGATTTAAATTCAAACAGAAACTTTAAAAACCCATAACTTCTGTTTGGTTTATCCAAATTTGGTCAAGCTAATTTTGCCAGACTCTAAATAAGGTAACCTATCTAAGAAAAATATAAAACCCCATAAGTACTATAGAAAAATATAAGGTTCTGATTTAATTTTAGTTTTGACCAAAAGCTCAATAATAGCAAGAAAAATGGTTGTGCTATTTAACTAGGGTTAGAAAAATTTAGAGAAGTTTATATCTACCTACTGACCTAGTTAAAAATGTTAAACCCCTCTGTCCACTACATTAAGATAGTTTTCACCCCTTATTCCATAATATGTTTAAGATTAAGAAAAATAGAAAAGGTGACATAAATAATAATACAGAGGGCACCCCTATTTTTGTTAAGATACTCATGCAATATAGTTCACTGGAAAAATATATCATACCCTGTTGTAGTGTAAAATAAGAAAGCTACCTTTTAAATTAATAAAACAAGGATAACTTAGGAAAACCCTACAAAAATAACCCTAATGTGAAACCTCCCCAAACCTTAGGATAACTAATGTCTTGGTAGTAAGAACTTAAGAAAAATCTGAAATCTGTTGTTTGATATTTTTCAAATGACAAGTTAGTTCTAAGCACCCTTTTTGCACCAAACTTTAGAAATCCATCATTAATTAACCATCATGTTGCTCTCTGCCATTTTTGGTACAATAGCTTATTATCACTACTAGAGGCCAACAAAAATAACCCTTAGGTCAGAACCCACTTTGATAAAAGACTTGTAGTGTAAAGTGGCCCATTTTGCCTAACTATTGTTATTTTTGTTTAAAGCCTAGCTTTTGTACTCTAAGCCTCAAATTCTTAAAACAAGCTAAAATAGCCAGTAACAACCCACTGTAATTTTTACAGAATTTTTGGAAATTTTTAAAATACTGTCATAGTTCAAGCCTATACTAGAAACCCTGGATGGAATTAAAGAAAGGAAAAAAAAGATGATGGAAGTTAGTATCCTCCTAAGACCCTTGTAAATTTGTCCACTGAAATCTATAAAAACAATGCAAATCCCCTACGTTATCCTAAAAGAAAACCTAAGCCTAAAAGGGAACAAGTCTATGTATATATATATATACCACTGGAAAACCCACATAGCCAGGGAACCCTAAGTTAATTCTTGACTTAATTTCTGTAGCTTAATGTTCTTAAATCCTGCATAATCATGACATGCATGTTCATTGCATTTCGATAGACTGTAATCTTGCTGACGGAGAGTACATCCTCATACCGGAGCAAGGAGTTGCCCAGGAGGTTGCCCAGACCCAGCACCAGAGCCTGCACCAGAGGACCTGCCTGCCACTGCTTTGGAAGGCAAGCCCCGGTTTTATGCATAACCTGTTATTTATGCTATTTTACTTCACTTAATGATTGTAGGATTGATTGTGCACTTAGGTGTAGGAATTGTTTGAAACCCTAGCTGCATGATCTCAGGAATCCTTTTGAGATGAATACTAGTGTGACAGGTCGGGTAGTTGCTTTATTTAATTAGGATCTCGGTAGAAGATGAGTGATTTTTCTAGCACTCGCGCGAGATCAGGAAATTGATTGTACCCACTTTCACACTGTCATGATACTAGTTGGTGGACAACAATCCATGGGGATTGGTTGCCCACGAGATGGAAAATGAAATAAGGATTAACGTGCGGATACCTATGTCAAGCGTTTGAACGTACTAAACACATACCGAGAAATATGGTAAATCGGTAAGCCTAGTACCTGAGTGAACCTGGCAGTGGACATATCCCCTCACGCGACCTGAGACGTAGTCTCCCATTCCGGTTATGGTGGGTACAAGTGCGGTCACTGCACGACGGCCAGTCGGGGTCAGTGAGGCATTGTACGCCAAGGCGGTGAGCCCTGATCTGCTGACGGGGAATCGATGGGGACGGTTGATATGTGTGGGGACGGGGTGCCCCTACATGTCGTGTGTTTAGGTTTACCTTGCAAGGATAAAAACTCGATTCGAATCGTCTGCTTCTCGCAGCTAATGAGACTGCTTGATCCATTGTACTGCATTGAGTAACAAGTGGAACTGTGTTGAGATGATACAAGCTGTTGATTGCTAAAAATGCTTGCTACTATGTATGAGTAGATAGTACACTTTTAGCCTTAAGAGAGTCACACTTAATTTTGACAAAGTTAAAATCTTGATTTAGAAACTCAGCTAGTGCTTTTGGCAACCAAACCCCACAGCCAAACAGCTGCATGTCTAGAGGTAGAGGAGTATAGACTCCTCACACCGGGTAAGTCTAGCTGAGTATTAGTATACTCAGCCTTGCTTGTGGCATAATTTTACAGGTTCTCTGGAGGATATGGTTGCTGGAGTGACTTGGCCATCCACCCTGCCACCGGGTTGGACCGTCGAGTGGGACCCTGCCTCGGCTGAGGAGGAGCATGAGGAGTGATGGGACAGGCTTCCCCATCTCTCCATTTATTTATCGTTAGTTTATTTCCGCTGCACTTCAAAACAATGATGGTTACTTTTGCGAAAACTCCGATGGTGACAATGGTGATGTAATAATTTAACACATTTCCATGCATGGTTTTATGCTTTATTGTATTTGCTCTGTGACTCACCATCGAGTGAGACTGTGGTACTTGATCCTGTCAGTGGCCGTGTCGGACTAGATCCGAGGGATTGACGGGTTATTCCCATTTAAGTGTGGTCTAGCCTCTAAGGTCGGACTTAGGCACTTAAGTTGGAATAATTCGGGCAGTTCCGCCACAGGAAGGAAGAGCGCCGCTCCTCAGGTTGCCGGCTTGGACCATGTTTCATCGTCAGGGTTCGCCATGGTGGTCCATCTGGGTGTATCGGGACGATTCGTCGTGACGCGGGGTGGAATCCCGGATTGAGGCACCGGGAATTCGTCGCCGTCGAGTCAGCGCCACTGTCGTCCGCACGTCTCCGGCGCCAGGGGCCTCTACCCGGCAATTTTTGGTATAAACCACATGTACATATTCGTTTTTGTTCCTGGTACGTGTAGCAGCGAGAATGTTAGGGCTTCACGCACCGGCGGCGAGGTTTGCCTCTCGGCCATGGCCGTTGCCGTGGCCATGGTGCGGGCGCCGCCCTGTTCCGGTCGGGGAAACAACTAACCCATGGCCACCGTCAGATCCCCAACCGACGACTCAGATTAGAGGATCGAATACAGTTTCAGTCGCTGGATCCGCACAGATTAATGGCGATCGGTCGGTTGTGTGCGCTAAATAGTTATTTTAGATCTTAGCGGTTGATCCCTGATCTAATGCACAATATTGCGTACCGGTTTATAATAACGCAGAACTAATCTTGTCCAGTTCCTGTCCAATCGAAGGACTGTGATCACACCGTACCCCTTCGCGGGTCCCCTTTTACTTAAGAGCCCCTGAACTTCATAGGAATTAACCCGCCGTCCACCCGTGACTATGGATTGGGTCTCGGATTTCTTGTGCAAAAGCCCCTACACATCTCTATTTTTTATAAGTAGTCTAGAGAATAAGGAAAATCAGATAAATAATATCAGAAATTGATTTTTAACTACAAAGATAATTCTACAAACTTGTAAAATTCATATAAAATTCATTTTAACTCCTTTTTAGTCCATTCTTGTTCCTATAATTTTGTAATAATGTTGTCTATCATATAGTGTCTTTGTTTTGACATGAAAACCATATTAAAATTTATCTCTTAATTTATCCTGTATCAAATACATAAAACCTTCAGAAATTCATAACTTAAAATCCATAACTCCAAAATTAATGATTCCTGTTCCTATGATCTTATTTTAATATGTAGATTATTAATATGTATTTTTTATACATGTTTGGTGTGATGTCAATTTCCTCTTTAAACTATGCTTGTTTGTATTATGGCGAGTAGAAGAGCCAGTGACTGAGGATCCCTGTGTTCATCAGATAGAAATTGCTGAGCAGGAGCTCATTGAAGGCAAGTTGTGCCCTTGACCACTTTTTACCCAATAATGTTCTTTATTATCAATGCATAGGTTTAATTTGATGGGACCCAATAGGTCACCTTAGCCTGGTTATCCTTTTACCTTGTTTATCCTTGAATCATTTGGGTAGTTTTGTTATTGCTCTATATGGTTTTGGGTTTAATGTCACATTTTATCCACATTCCAGTTATTCTGTTATTTTATTTATGTTCATGTCCAGATCATTATTTTTAATTAGAACATGGAGCTTAACTTGAGAAACACGTGCCACCATAAGGGTGGAATGTGTCACACCCGGTTTTAAGGAACAAAGCCGGGTGCATCTCATACATGCGCCAAAGAGGATAGCATATATAATAACAGAGTGTATAGAGATAAATGTCACAATAATCAGAGTATTTATTACATAGCGAAAGTCTTACAAAATAAAAGATAAATATAAAAGGATCTAAAATCTATCCTTGGCGCCAGAAAGTCAACTTGGAGACGCCACCTAGATCCAATCGAACTCCTCGATGGTGTGGCTCCTCTTGAACCACCTATTCTTCTCCTGGGAGGGGTGTGAGACAGCAAGGGTGAGCTCACACATGATCATAGCTCAACAAGTTATGGGGAATAATGTGCATGAACTCACCAAAGGTGGGAGTTCATGTGAAGTGTAAGGCTGATCAACAAAATAAAGGTTGAAGCTGAGCATTGCTTTTACAAGTTGGTCAAAATTTTATTAGCAATTACTAAGTATAAGTAAATACTAAACCATAATAAATAATAGAACAAAATTAATATATAATCCCATGTAAATGCAAATGACAAATTGAATTTAAGTTACATAAATTAATCATGTGAGTGTTCGAGCTGCTCATGACCATGAGCACGACTAGTATACCAATTTTACACTCTGCAGAGGTTGCGCATCTTTACCCACAAGTCATGTTACCCATCTGCCAAGGGGTCATGAATCCCATACACCTCTACCAAGGAAGCGAGGCAGGGTAACACTATGAGGCCTTTACAAAGTTCCACTAGCTTCAGAAAACCCGCTACCGTTTCTAGGAAGCTCCAATGCAGGGATCCCTCGCCTGACCGCCATCGCAGCAAAATCAACCCAAGGACCTCCCTACACTGACCACTCCCTTACCGCCCTACCCCTTTCGGATAAGGTAGTCATCCACTAGCTTTCCTAATAAGTCAGCCAAGGGCATCCTATACTACCCTTGTGGTAGCACTGTTTTCCCGGGTGGTTCTCCATGTTCCCATTAACATAATGATCTTATCATGAACATAAATAACATAATAGAATAATAGGAACATGGATATAATAAAATATTAACCCAAAAACCGTGTAAAGCAATAACATATCTACCCAATGATTCTGGGGTAAACATGGTAAAAAGATAAACAGTCTAGGGTGACCTATTGGGTCCCATCAAAATTAAACCTATGCATGAGTAAGTGATAATAAAGAACATTATTGGGTAACAAAAGTGGTCATGGGCACAACTTGCCTGACACTTGAGATTCCAGTTACCACTTGCTCTTCAAGTGACTCGTAACCTCACCGCTAGTCGTAGCAATACAAACAAACATGGTGTAGACAAAATTAACATCAAACCAAACATAAGTACAAACTGAATAATAATAATCTACGTGTCGCTACGAGATCATGGGTTCGAGAATTACTAAGATCGGAGTTACGATTAAGGAGTTATGATTTATAAAAGCTCTACGTGTTTTAAATATTAAACTATATTATAAATTGGTTAGTAAAAATTATATGATAAGTAGTTTAATGAGACTAACCATCATAAGTTAAATAAAGACCAAATTATAAAAGAATAAGACATGGTATAATAATTGTTGTAATTGCATAGTAAATATTCGTACGAGACTAACGCAATGGAGGAGTTATGAATTTCTGAAGATTCTATGTGTTTTGTACAAGATTAAATAGGATATAAATTTTAATGTGACTTTCTTGTACAAAACAGTGGCACTAATGGATAAACAATAATATTATAAAATTATAGGAACTAGAATGGACTCATTTGGACTTAATATGAATTAAACAAATTCTAGCAATTGTTTTTATATTAAAAATTCATTTTCTAATTCAATTAATCTGTTTTTCTTATTCACTGGACTGCGCATCAATTTTCAGAGAGCATAGGCACTACGTCGCAAATATTCCAAGACTAAGTGTACAGCTGCATAGGACGGCGGGTTATTTATTAACATCGTCAGGGGCTCTTTTGTAAAGTTGTCGGCTGTAGGGTATCTAGGGTTTTCGGCCATAGGATTAGATCTAGACGGCAACCAAAAGAGCTTGAGCTGGTAACTAATCGCGCGTGTTGGATCAAGATCTAACGGCCTATGACTAAAGAGACGAAGGGGTACACCACGTTCTAATCTCAGCTGCCACAAAAAGGATCCGACGGCAACAAACCCGTCTTCTACTCTTCAGCGGCTAGGACGGCAGCCCAAACAGTTCCCCCCTCGGCCGCGCCATTGCCGGAGAGGCTCCACTACGGCTCCGGTGCCTAAAACTTCAATCGAGTGGGTCCTACTCGTTCGGTAGTCAGCGCGAACACGGAAAAGGGACACATACCAGTAACGGCACGAGTGAGTGTGCCACCCACGGTGCGGAGCGGCTCCGCGGCGGATGAAGAATTCCGACGAGCAATTTACCCGTTTTCCCCGGCTTATGCGACCGATGAACCGCGCATACACCTTCCTTGCACGATGGCGAGTCCCCTCGACCCTTCCCCAACTACCGACCGTCCGCGGAGGTGGGAAATCGTGTGCGGCGGCTGCTGTTCTCTCCTCTCTCTCACGTTCTTTCTACCGGTGCTGATAACGGTAACCTAGGATTTTGGGGAGGTGCGGTGGCCGGTGCGGCACACGGCTTCCGTGGCGGCGTGGATTTATACAGTGCCCGGGTGGTTGCAACGAGCACCGACATAGGCGCGTGGCAGCAACGCGATTCTGTTACGCACAAGCTTGCTGAGAGGGAGAAGAAAGCGCTGACGGAAGGGGCCCACAAACAGAGAGACGTGAGTCCGCGCGCGGCACAGGAGAGCGCGCAGGAGATGTCCATCGAGCCCATGTGGTCAGTGAGTCAGGAACCCACGCTGAGAGCATGCGAGCGGTAACTGACATCCGGGCCCGCATGTCGGCTAGTGTGGGGAGAGGGAGCGCACGGTGATGAAAGAAAATGGGCCGGTCACAAGGAGATAAGTGGAGATGGGCCGAGAAGGTGAGTGGAGAGATGGTGGGCCGAAAAGGAGAGGAGCGGCCCAGCTAGGGTTTTCTTCTTCTTTTCTTTTATACTTTCTCTTCCTTTTCTTATTTTTCTTTATTTCCAAATTCAATTTGAATCCAAATTTAAATTCAAACCTTGTGGTACATCCGCACTTAAACTGAATGTTCTATTTGATCATACCCAAAATGTGACAAAGTTATTCATTTATAGATTTATTTTTTATATTATATGATATTTCTCTTTTCCCTTCTTCTTTCTCTATTTTCTATCCCCTTTGATTTACAAATTTTAAATTCAAATCCAAGATAAAGTTTAGGAATTCAATTCTTTAATACTTACTCAAAATCAACTATGATGCATTAGATGTATATATTTTTATTCTAGTTAATTCATTTGCTCGGTAGATGATTGAAATATGGACCCACTTATATTGTTTTTTCTTTCTTTTTAGAAAGATAGTATTTTGAATGTGGGATAAGAAGTAAAAGTTACTTCAAAATTAATTATTCATGTAAATAAATGCTTATGGTGCATCATTTAATGATATGCATAATCTTTTGGTTGAATAGAAAACTCTTCTATTACTTCTTTTCTAAAATACTTCTTGGTTTTAGAAGTTCATTTCTCAAATTTCAACACTCAAGTATAATTTGAGATACCTGAATTTACTATTTGATCTCTTCATAAATTTATTTTGTTATATATATATATATATATTTTTCTTATACTAATTTTGGGCTTTACAAATCCTACCCCCGTTAACAGAAATCTCGTCCTCGAGATTTGTAAGGAAAGGGTATATAACCAAGTTATCTCAAACATATGCACAAGCAAAATCTCAGCATGATGCATAATTTATTAGCAACACATGGGGTCAAATAGACCTTATTATTATTCTTAACATAGTATCATACCAAATACTAACTAAAGTAACATTTAGAGCTTACAAATAGTAGTAACGTATATATATGTTTATGTAGCTTGGTGGAGCTGGTGGTGGTGGTGGAGGTTGTTGTTGTCGTTGTCTTTCCAACTTTGCTTGCCTTATTTCCTGGCGTATCTCTAGCCGGTCCTGACGTATTTCCTGGCGTTCTTGTCTTATCTGATTTTGCATTTCGGTAACCATGTCTGCCATTAGTTGTATTACCAGCATTTGGGCGGCAACCACTTGATCGATTCCAACCGGTGGAGGATTTGGAGGATTCATTTCTGTTTGCTGTTGCCTGATAATCTTTCCTCCCTGGTATTGACCATCGAAGTTAGGAGCATATGGTAATATAATTTTGCAAGGAAAATTATTTGGCAAGCAAACGAATAGGCTAATAGTTGGTTATGATCTAAGGATTCTTTAGCATGGCTTATCCTTTGTTTTATGTCCAGATTGGGGTAACTAGTCGTATAAGGTGAATATCCAAAGGTACGATAGCATCTGCCAAGATAAGGTAGATATGGGTGAGATAGACTACATGATGTAGGTCAAAATTTTGTTTGATGCTAGGTGGGGATAGATAATTAATCAATTTATCATGACACTATTGGTTGGGTTAGATCTTCTGTTCATGGTCGAGTTGGTCTAATGTGCTATGTTTAGTTAACACCTGGCTAGAAGGGTCCAAGTACCACTAATCTATTTAAGCAGACCACATTGGATTAGATCTCACTAGATTCCATAATCCTATTTAAGAATATCATTTAGTTGAGCATATTCCGCTGACTTAATCTTTATGAACTTCTAGTATTTTTTATACACCTGAATTTTTTTTGCCATTAAAAGGTGTGGCATAGGAAACAAGGGTACATCAGATTTTGGCCATTAGGTGAGTGTAGAGATGATTTGGGGTAAATGGAAGTTAAGTATTGGGGACTTTTATTTCGGGTGGTGGATCTTGATTCATCCGAAGATCTTGTATCTTTCATTGCCGACGTTAACCTTCCTTTTGGGGTTGATTCAGGGACCATCGGTCGTGGTGTTAGATGCCATTATCTGAGTTGGGATAACAATTGCGGTACATAGGGTAGGTAAGTCATAATCTATGTTAGGTTAATACAGAGGGGTTATGCAACTATCGGGTGGTTAAGGTAGTTGCATAAGGCCAGGTTGGACTAAGATTCCAATTTTAGATTAAAACATATTTACAAGAGTAGGATCCAATCTTATTTTACTAGTATTATCTAACATGTTTGTCCATTAGCTTAGAGCTGACCAGATTAGATGGGATCAGAATTAAATTAGTGTAATCTGTTTAGACTAGATAAGATCTACTGAAATTATTTTGGAATAGATCATGTTTTGTTACACTATTATGAGATAAGCAAAGTGGTCGAGATAAGTACGCTTGTTAGGGCAAGATGAGTCTCTAAGAATAAGATAGAATCTTTTGAGATTAGTCAGATCTATTAGGGTAAGAAAAAAATCTTTTCGAGATGAGATGAGTCTATTAAGGTAAGAGAGTATCTTTTAAGATAAGATGGATCTATTAAAATAAGAGATAATCTTTTGAGATAAGATGGATATATTAAAATAGATACACTTTAATGGAGGATAATCTAATCTCATGAATTTTATTTATTTATACTTATGCCTATACATATATGTAGATGTAATTGTGGACGTTACTCCACAACTCATCACACTCAATCAAAAATCCAAATCAGACAGGTATCATAAGAACAAACACTCAAGCGTATAGATACCTATAAAATAGTTTTATTTTTGTTCTTAAGAGTAGGTCTCCTATTCCTAAAGTCACTTTAGGCACAGGATTTCAAAGTGTGAAATCCACCTTTGTCTTTAGAAGGAACAGGTAAGAATAATCAGAGTAAAGCAGGAAATAGATGAGAAATGACTAAGATAAGTTTAGAAAGAATCAGAGTAGAACTAGTAGGAGGTGAGATAGGATCAAGATAAGTATAGAAAGAATCAGAGTAAGGTAAGTAGGTAAGGGTTTGTCCATTTCTATCTAGGTTTCGTCCTACAGTCAACATTCCTCTGATACCACTTCTGTCACACCCGGTTTTAAGGAACAAAGCCGGGTGCATCTCATATATGCGCCAAAGAAGATAGCATATATAATAACAGAGTGTATAGAGATAAATGTCACAATAATCAGAGTATTTATTACATAGCGGAAGTCTTACAAAATAATAGATAAATATAAAAGGATCTAAAATCTATCCGTGGCGCCAGAAAGTCAACTGGGAGATGCCACCTAGATCGAATCGAACTCCTCGATGGTGTGGCTCCTCTTGAACCACTTGTTCTTCTCCTGTGGGGGTGTGTGAGACAGCAAGGGTGAGCTCACACATGATCAAAGCTCAACAAGTTGTGGGGAATAATGTGCATGAACTCACCAAAGGTGGGAGTTCACGTGAAGTGTAAGGCTGATCAACAAAATAAAGGTTGAAGCTGAGCATTGCTTTTACAAGTTGGTCAAAATTTTATTAGCAATTACTAAGTATAAGTAAATACTAAACCATAATAAATAATAGAACAAAATTAATAAATAATCCCATGCAAATGCATATGACAAATTGAATTTTAGTTCCATAAGTTAATCATGTGAGTGTCCGAGCTACTCATGACCGTGAGCATGACTGATATACCAGTTTTACACTCTGCAAAGGTTGCGCATCTTTACCCACAAGTCATGTTACCCATCTGCCAAGGGGTCATGAATCCCATACACCTCTACCAAGGAGGCGAGGAATGGTAACACTATGAGGCCTTTACAAAGTTCCACTAGCTTCAGAAAACCCGCCGCAGTTTCTAGGAAGCTCCAATGCAGGGATCCCTTGCCTGACCGCCATCGCAACAAAATCAACCCAAGGACCTCCCTACACTGAGCACTCCCCTACTGCCCTTGCCCCTTTCGGGTAAGGTAGTCATCCACTAGCTTTCCTAATTAGTCTAACTAAGGGCGTCCCATACCACCCTTGTGGTAGCACTGTTTTCCCGGGTGGTTCTCCATTTTTCAAATAACAATACGATCTTATCATGAACAATAATTAAACAACTACATAATTGGAACATGATCATAGTGAAACATTTGTTTCCCAAAACCAAGTAGAGTAATAGCAAAACTACCCAATAATTCATGTGCTTGCAAGGTGGGGAATAAACAATTCTAGGGAAACTTATTAGATCCCATCAAATTAACCTGAGCATGTGACAGTGATTAATAGTGAACATTATTAGGTAAGAAGGAGTGATCAAGAGCACAACTTGCCTGAGACTCAAGATCACCAAGTACAAGGATGATCTTTAGATGACTCGTAACCTCTCGCTAGTCGTAGCAATACAAACAAACAGGGTATAGGCAAAATTAACATCACACCAAACATGAGATCAAAATGCATAAGAATATTCTACGCGTCGTAACGAGATCATGGGTTCGAGAATGACTAATTTTGAAGCGACGGTTATAAGTTATGATTTTTTGAAGTTGTTAAGTGCATGGTATGGAATAAATTAAGTAGACAATTTTAATCTATGTTTCATGTCTAAACAGAGTTACTTGGTGATAAACAATATTAAAACATAATTAATGCCACTGGAATGGGTCAATTCGGAGTTAAAATGGACTTTCTATGAATTAAACAAGTTTCTAGAATTATTTCTAAACTAAAACCGTTTTCTGAATTATTTTATCCCTTTTATTCAACACCTGGGTTGCGGCCACCATTTACTAGAAGCACAGGGTTGATTCTACAAATTCCAGGACTAATCTGTAAACTTCTTTGTACTAGGGTTTGTTGCGGGTTGATTATGAAAGACCCGAGGGACTCTTTTAGAAGAAGTAAGAAACGAAGGGGTATCGGTGATTCTAAGTCGTCCGATCTATTTTTAGCGCCTGGGATTAGATCCACGAAGACATGAACCGGTATCCAACCACAGCGCTTAGATCCAATGTCAAGGGCGTGGATTTTAAACCACCTAGACCGATTGTAGTCCATCCGATCTACGTTCTACGACTCCGATCCTATTTGGCGAAAGGGTATTTGCCTATCTAATCCTGGCCGCCGAAACCCGAATCCATGGCCTGGACGTCATCTTCAATCCCCTGGGTCCCTCTCCTTTCCCCCGGCTGACCCTCCGTGTTCGAGCGCCATAGCCGCGGACAGCGAGCTTGGTAGGGCTCGCCATCCGAGCCTGAGACTACAGCCCGGACGCCACTACTAGAAGCCTACATGACGACAAACAGTAGGTAGGAGAACTCACCCTTGGTGAAGTTGTAAACCGAGTAGATCTCGACCTCCGAGCAACTCGTGACGATGCAGCCTCCCGATGAGCAATTCTGTGCGTGCCGATTGCTCCCCCGTGTAACCTGAGTTTCTTGTATGCATAGCGTGGGCCAACGAGCCAAGTCTGCTCTTAAATAAAGCCAGGGACGAAGGATGCGCCCCTAGGCGACCATGTCTGGTTTTGTTGCGAAAATCACGGTGGCATTTGACTCCAGAGTGCGGTGCTTGTTACGGATGGGTGTCACACCCGGTTTTGAAGGTAAAACCGAATGCAAACCATGTACGTGCCAGGATCAGAAATTCACGTACACACTAATTACATAAATGACTCATCATAGCACAATGCTTCGAATAACAATAAAGAGTAAGTAATAATATTATATACTAGAGCCATTTACATAATATAAATCAAAGTACACAGAATCGAAACGTAGCCAACGTAAACAACCCACCACAGGCAGCTGACTGGGGGAGGTCGCTAGCCTAATCCTCGAACTCGTCGAAGTCCTGGAACTCCTGGAGATCCGCCTCGACACCTTCTTCTTTACCTAAGCATAGATTGCACCAAAGGCAACCTGGTGTTTGTGAAAGTAAGGGTGAGTGCACATCAACGTACTCAGCAAATGTCCCGTTTGGCTGAAGTGGGCTAGCTTTATGTGGAGTTAGGATCAAGCAGTTGCTTTAATTGGTCAGGTAATTATTACTAGTATAGAGCCAGGTTTTAGCATTAACCCAAAAGTACTCTTTCCAAACGGAAAGAATACCAGAAACCATAATCATAATCATAATAGAAACCAACATTATCCTCATCATCATCTGTGAACAAAACATCTCTGATCAATGTATCTCTAATCAATGGAGCTCCCTTGGCCACTCATAACCGCGAGCACGGCTGATATATCAGTTTCATAACACTCTACAGAGGTTGTGCACTTTACCCACGAGCCGTGATTCCCTCTCTAGCCCGGGCTTGCAAGACCCTTGTTCACTCCCAAGGTGAATGGCCAGAGATTCACTACGAAGCCTTTACAAAGATTCCCTAAGGTTGTAGCGCCTCGTTAGGTTTCCTAAATGTACCGCATTCCTCCCCAAGGGGCAATCCACCCTCAACAGAGCTGAGCCGCATACACCGAGCCCCATTGACGACACAACGTCGAAGCGAACTAGACCTTAGTTCCTCTAATTAATTAGATAAGGGCGTCCCATACCACCCTCATGGTTGCACTGTTTTCCCGGGTGGTCATCCAACGAACCAGTCCTTACGGAGAGGCACTCGAGAAACCGCTCGAGTGCCCTAAAATGCCACAAGTATATTATCATATCCAGAATAAAATCATAGTATCATCATTGTATCTCATCATGTTCATTGATTAAAGTAAAGCGCTAGCATAGAACTAATCAAAATAATCAATTCCCAAAGGGTAAACAAGGACAGGAAAACATAATACTAGTCAATCCTTTGGTTGATCATGGTATGCAGGTTGATGAATTATAAAGTAAATGGGACATAATAGGTCAG
Organism: Zea luxurians; assembly: GCA_029449295.1. NCBI lineage: Eukaryota > Viridiplantae > Streptophyta > Magnoliopsida > Poales > Poaceae > Zea > Zea luxurians. The sequence goes on along the minus strand of JAOPSE010000014.1, from coordinate 4,749,652 downwards.
AGGACACTTGCCTTCACCAAACAGATGCTCAGGGTCTTTGATCTCATAGAACTCGAAGAACTTGATCATTTGGTCGCCGAAACTTGACCGTCGATTCTTCGAAGCTCAGAAACGAATCGCGATCTAATCGCAACGCGAAGCGAAGACAAACAGGCACAAGCAAACAAACATATACATATGCATAAGAACATTACACCATACAAGATAAAATGTTGTAAAAGCGAGCAATATAAAATAGAGAGCGCCTCTACGGTTACGCGAGGAAAAGAACCACGATAGACGAAGCTATGGTCGAGGTGTTAGCGCGTTTACGCTAAACAAGTACTAATTAGAACATCCAATTCAACATAATTATATTAATTGATATTAATCAAATGTAAATTAATACTACTAGTTAGTTTTGACTAACTTACTATTTTAATAGTTGATGATTAAATAAATAACTAATTAACTCACATGAGTAATTATAAGCGAATGGTTTAATCTCGCGTGCGGATAACGCGCGATACGCGTGAATGGCGTGCGGCTAGGCACACGACACACGCGAATGGCGCGCGACAACGCGTGTGAACAACACGCGCGACACTCGCAAACGACGCGCGACGACGCCGCGCGAAACAGCATCGCGGCACACGCACGGTACGCGCGGACCGACATGCGAAACTAATAAATAAACAACGTGATTAAACTAAACAATTATTAATGAGAAACATTTTAGTTAAGGTTAATCATGTTGGTGACTAATTATAAATGCGCAAATCAAATTCCTAAATTAGATTTTAAAATTGAATTGTCGTTCTAGTAGCTATTGGTTAAATAAACATTTAAATAAATTAAATAAAATGTGCAACAGTGGGGATAAATATTTATAAATTGAGATAATTTTAATATGAATCTAATGCAACTTGAATGGATCGAATCGGGTTCAAAACAGCAAAAGTTATGATGGTTTTAAACTATATTATAAATTGCGCGTACTAATTTACAGAACTGCCATCTTCTTCCTTTCACTCTTCTTCCTCACGTAGGAATTCCATGGCCATGAGGGGAAGGAGCAAGCGGCTGCGCACGGGGAGGGGGGAGCTCGACCTCCGCCAGGGGCCAGCCACGCTGCATAGGGCACACGCGGCCGCGAGCAGGGGCCGCGCCTTGGAGGGAGCTCGCGCGGGCAGGGCCACGGCCAAAGCCATGGCCGACCAGGCAGCCGCGCCGAGCAGGGCGCCACTGCAGGAGTTTGTGCCCGTAGGGGCTGCGCGCGCACGGGCTGGGGGCAGGGCGCCGCACCGCTGGGCAGGGGTGCGGGGGAACGAGGTGCTACCTCTCTAAACCCTAGAAATTGAAGAAAGCGAAGAACAAGAATGGAGGAGCTCACCGGGGAAGAAGGCTCTCGCCGTAGCCGAGGACAAATCCGTCGATTGCCGGAGATTCGAGGGTCCGATCGATGAACCAAACACGCTCCGATGAAGCCCTCGACGAGACGAACGCAGCGGTACCCTCGGATTTCGTAGACGATGCAGGGATTGGGAGTAATTGCTCGCCGGAGTTGTCGCCAAAGTTGGAACTGCTCCGAACTTCGGCGAGCAATACCGGGAGCTAGGGTTCGAATTTGGAGAAACCGTTTCATGTTCTGGAATGGGCTTGATGAGATGAAGCCGGTCATGTATATATATCTAGGGTTCGGACGAGATAAAAATTTGGTCAAAATTCGGATTTTACCATTTTTAAAATTCGGAAAAGCCTAAAAATCCATATTTTGTGCTCAATATATTATATATGCTTTCAAAAATTCTAGAAAATTTTCTATAAATGTTTTGGCACCTAATGAACTCAAAAAACATAATTAGGATTTCTAAAAACATTTTAAGTTCCTCAAATAAATAGATTTTGGTTTCCGGAAAATAGAAAAATATTCCGAAAAATATGAAAATTTACCGAGTGCTTCTATAAGACATGTTAACATGTTTCAAACACATTTTGCATTTAGAAACACCATGAAATAGCATGAATGCAACAACCAAAGTGCCTCTAGGGCTCATTCCACTAGGTTTACACCAATATAAAACAAAATAATCTCCATTTTTAGGAAAAAGAAAAGGAAAGCAAAGTACTGAAAGAGTAACACCTGAATTTGGTGAATATTAGAAAAGAAATTTTATACCCCCAAATTCAGGGTGTTACAAATCTAACCCCCTTAACAAAATCTCACCCTCGAGATTCAAGAAGAGGATAGCAAGAAAATGAGATTGGTCCATTGATCATTCATAGCTTCTTCTAACTCAGCTTTGGCTCTGCCATCTTTAATTTGCAGACTGGTTGCTTTGACCTTCAGATGCTTGAGACCGATTGATGCAATTCTTGAGGATCTCTTGGACCTATGGGTTAGGACCCACACATGCTTTCGCTGCGCCACTCTGACTTGTTGGTTGATGTTGATCGCATTGTCTTCATTGGGGTTAGCGGCTAACCCCCTTAATAGGAGCATTGATATGCACTTGGTGAAGATGATGTCGACACTGATCTTGACTGATTTGTAGGAGTTGGAGATTGCTAAATTGACAGGTGTAAGAGGAAAGAATAGCAAGAAAAGGTAAGTATAGACGGATTAGATAGAGCATGGGGAGAACCCAACTACTTAACTCTATGGTACTCATCTAGTAAACAGATGCCATTACGGAACAAGGGCCACAACACATCAACACTCATTTCAAAGCAGCAAATCAGTTATAGCACAAGGACAAACATCATGAGCACACAACAACAAACATCTTCGTTGCTACATGTTAATGTTAACTAGATGGTGGTCTTTCCTTACAAAGGGGAAACTACACTAAGGCCATCGAAAGGCAAGGGGAATGATAAGACATGCAGGATAGAGGCATGAGCATAATAAAGGATGAAGCTAAAGCAAGGATTGTAACTGACAGGGAGAGAATGCAACCAAGGTCAGGATAGGTAAAACATCATTCTCAAATCGAGATGGGAAAGATGATGATTCAAAAGGTAGGCATAAGATAAGCATCATGGAAAGATCTAGTGATTACATAGGAACAGGATGTAACAGGCAAAAGCACACCAAAAGATTGAGTGAAAACAACACTTGCAACATGACAGAGGAATAGGGAACGAACAAGAGCGGGAAGGGGTAAGACAACACTCTTGAACTGGAATGGGAGGGGAAGCATTAAAATGCAAGTACAGTATAAGCATCAAAGTAAAGATCGAGGGATGACAAGGGTTAAGGTGATAACGGACAAACACACAACAAATGATGTATTTGAGGAAAATCTTGCAAAGTGTTAGAGAAGGGGGAGCAGTCAATGATGAGATAGATGAGGCATTATCCTCAAACAGGGATGGAAAAGGGGAGGCTTCAAAGGATAGGTTCAAGATAAGCATGAGGGCAAGGGCATAGATATCACGAGGGTTCTAAAGGTAATAACGGACAAGGATGTAGGAGAGGAGGTAAATAGGCATAAGACAAAAGATGTAAGTACCATAAAGGATGGAGTTAAGATAGGACTTGTAAATGGAAAAGGAGAGGGTACGTCCAAGGGCCAGATAGGTAAACTTCCACTTTCAAAGTGAGGTGGAGAGAGGGGATTTTTAAAGAGTAGGAATAAAGATGAGTATCAAGGCAAGATCGATGGATGACAAGGTGAGGGTTATAGCAAATAAACAAAAAAATATAGCAAGGGATGGAATTAACACAAAACTTATAAGGCAACAAGAAGTGAAAAGAAATCAAGGAAGAGATAGGTAACTCGCAACTCTCAAACTTTCTCAAAATAAAGGAGAGGCTTTTAAAGGATAAGTTCAAGGTAAGCATTTAGGTAGAAGACATAAGTATCGCAAGGGTCAAAGGCGATAACAGACAAGAGTATAGGAGAAAAGATGAAGGCATAGAAGAGCCAGTGGTATAAGTACAATAAAAAAATGGAGGTATGTCAAGGCTTACACGCAATAAAGAAGAGGATGTTGCCAAGGATAAGATAAGTAAACACCGTTCTCAAATTGGGATAGGAGATTCGAGATTTTAGGTAACAGAAATAATGTCATCACCAAGGTATGGTCGAGAGATGGGAAAGGTCAAGGCAATGCTAAACAGAGGCACAACAAAGGATGGAGTTGAAGACTCACAAGCGATGAGGAAGAGGATACGACCAAGGGAAAAGTAGGTAAAGTACAACGCTCAGATTGAGATGGAAAAGAGGATATTTTAAAGGGCCAGTATAAGATAAACATCAAGGTAAGATATAGAGGTGATAAGGGTAAAGGTGATAATGATGAAAAACATAACCATGGATAGAGTCAAGGCAAGACCGACGAAGTGGAGAAAACAATCAAGGGTAAGATAGGTAAGGTTCCAACAAAATGGTCGAAGTAATAGAAATTATTACCGAGGGAAGTTACAAGGAAACGATGAGATCAGCAAGGATGTGCGAAATAGAATGGTCACTCATGGATCATTAGGAAATAAGGGTGGTCAAAAGCATGTTAACCGAAATGTCTTAAACAGACATTGGGATATAAAGGTAAGCACATATAAAAATAAGAGTATGCAAGATTCCAATGGTACGAGCATACCAAGACGAAGAGAGTACAAATTGCCAAAAGATAGCGACTTAACAATAGAATAGGAAAGGGTCTCAAAAGACAGGAAGGTCACGGACATATAAACTAAAATGTTTAAGTAGGCAGTAGAAACTTAGAGGCAAGTATTTGAAACAAGAGTATTAAAGGGATACAAGCATGTCAATACCAAAGGACTAGAGTTCGCTAGATGCTAGCAATTTAATGACGAAAGAAGAAAGAATCCCAAAAAGACAAGAAGGTTATGGTTAGGGGGCATCTACAAAGATGTCGCAAGCACAAGAGTGAGATCATATCTAATAGATTGAGAGAAGTATAGACCATACTAGAATAAAATACTTTTGGCAAGGTGATATATATATGGGAGAACAACATTGAATTAGTCGAGGTAACTAATATTGTCGGCATTTCAACCCCGGGGGGTCCATGGACCGACGAGTAAATTGTCACTGCGTGCCCCATCCCAGATGGGTCGGCGCGAGATGGGATACAAAGGGGGGAGAACAGCGAGGGGAAACCGCGGCCTTCGTGTTGTCCTACGCCCAGGGCGGCTGGATGCGCTTGCAGTAGGGGGTTACAAGCGTTCGCGTGGGAGAGAGAGAGAGAGAGCCTTACGCGTCGGCCCGTCCTCCCGCGCGGCCAACCTCTCCGTACGAGAGCCCTGGACCTTCCTTTTATAGACGTAAGGAGAGGGCCCAGGTGTACAATGGGGGGTGTAGCAATGTGCTAACGTGTCTAGCAGAGAGGAGCTAGAGCCCTAAGTACATGCCGTCGTGGCAGTCGGAGAGGTTTTGACACCCTTTTCATGTGATGTCGTGGTCGTCGGAGGAGCGCTGGAGCCCTGCGGAAGTACAGCTGTCGGGGCTGTCGGGTCCTTGCTGACATAAGGGGCTGGGAGCTGCCGCCGTCATGGAGCGTGTGGGGTGCCATCATTACTTGTTTACCGAGGCGAGCCAGATGGGACGCCGGTCTTGTTCCCCGTAGCCTGAGCTAGCTAGGGGCAGGGTAATGATGGCCCCCTGGCGACGTGGCTGGTCCGAACCCGAGTTTGGGCGAGGTGGCGATTCCTCCGAGGTCGAGATTGAGTCCGAGCCCTGGGGTCGGGCGAGGCGGAGTTCGTCGTCTTCCTGAGCCGAGGCCGAGTCTGAGCCCTAGGGTTAGGGCGAGGCGGAGTTCGTCATCTTCCTGAGCCGAGGCCGAGTCCGAGCCCTAGGGTTAGGCGAGGCGGAGTTCGTCGTCTTCTGGAGCTGAGGCCGAGTCCGAGCCCTAGGGTCGGGCGAGGCGGAGTCCGTCGTCTTTCGGAGCCGAGGCCGAGTCCGAGCCCTGGGGTCGGGCGAGGCGGAGTTCGTCGTCTTCCGGAGCCTGAGGCTGAGTCCGAGCACTGAGGTCGGGCGAGGCGGAGTTCGTCGTCTTCCTAGAGCCGAGGCCGAGTCCGAGCTCTGAGGTCGGGCGAGGGAAGTCCATCTTCCGAGGCCGAGACGGGGGCCGAGCCCTGGGGTCGGGCGAGGCGGAGCTTCCTATGCCGCCCGAGGCTGGACTTAGCCGCTGTCGACCTCACTCTGGCGGGTGGCACGACAGTCGGAGCAGGGCAGGCGGCGCTGTTTTCTTATCCTGGTCGGTCAGTGGAGCGGCAAAGTGACTGCGGTCACTTCGGCTCTGTCGACTGAAGAGCGCGCGTCAGGATAAGATGTCAGGTGATCCTTGCATTAAATACTCCTGCGATATGGTCGGTTGGCGTGGCGATCTGGCCAAGGTTGCTTTTCTGCGAAGACTAGGCCTCGGGCGAGCCGAAGGTGTGTCCGTTGCTTGAGGGGGCCCTCGGGCGAGACGTGAATCCTCCGGGGTCGGCTGCCTTTGCCCGAGGCAGGGCTCGGGCGATGGCGAGATCGTGTCCCTTGAGTGGACTGAGCCTTGACCTTAATCGCGCCCATCAGGCCTTTGCAACTTTGTGCTGATGGGGGTTATCAGTTGAGATTAGGAGTCTTGGGGGTACCCCTAATTATGGTCCTCGACAGTAGCCCCCGAGCCTCGAAGGGAGTGTTGGCACTCGCTTGGAGGCTTTTGTCGCACTTTTTTGCAAGGGGACGGCCTTTCTCGGTTGCATTTTGTTCCGGTGGGTGCGCGCGAGCGCACCCGCCGGGTGTAGCCCCCAAGGCCTCGGAGGAGTGTTTTGACTCCTTCGAGGTCTTAGTGCCTTTCGTGATGGCTCGACCGGTTTGGTTGTTCCCTCATGCAAACTGGCCGTAGCCCGGGTGCATAGTCGAGTCCCAAGTTCTCGAGCTGGTATGTTGACGCTTGTCGGCGTTTCGAGACCGGGGGGTCCCCGAGCCGACGAGTGAGTGTGCCGCGTGCCCCAGCCCAGATGGGTCGAGCGCGTGGGCGAGCGCGAAGGGGGGAAAAGAGCGAAGGTGGCCGGAGCCGGGTCGTGAGGGAGTCGGAGATCCCGCGGCCTTCGTGTTCGTCCCGCGCCCAGGTCGGGTGCGCTTGCAGTAGGGGGTTACAAGCGTCCGCGCGGGTGAGGGGAGCGAGCGGCCCCAAGAGAGCGCCTGCCCCTGCCCTCGTTCCCGCGAGGCCAACCTTCTCTAAGAAGGCCCTGGTCCTTCCTTTTATAGGCGTAAGGAGAGGATCCAGGTGTACAAATGGGGGTGTAGCAAGGTGCTACAGTGTCTAGCGGGGGAGAGCTAGCGCCCTAAGTACATGCCAAGGTGGCAGCCGGAGAGATCTTGGCACCCAGCTGGTGTGGCGTCGTGGCTGTCGGAGAAGCAATGGAGCCTGGCGGAGGGACAGCTGTCGGAGTGGTTGGGCCCTTGCTGACGTCCCCCTGCTTCCGTAAGGGAGCTGAGAGCCGCCGTCGTCATGGATCTAGCGGGGCGCCATTATTGCCTATCTGGCGGAGCCAGCCAGATGGGACGTCGGTCCTGTTCTCTGTGGCCCGAGTCGGCTCGGGGTAGGGTGATGATGACGCTTCCTGTTGACGTGGCGAACTTGTGCCCTAGGTCGGGCGACGTGGAGGCTCCTCCGAAGCCGAGGTCGAGTCTGTCCTGCATGGTCGAGGCCGAGCCCGAGCTCCTGGGTCGGGCGAGGCGGAGGTCGTTCGGCAGAGGCTAGGGCGGAGTCCGAGCCCTGGGTCGGGCGAAGCGGAGTTCGTCGTCTTCCGGGGCCTTAGCCCGAGTCCGAGCCCTGGGTCGGGCGGAGCGAAGTTCGCCGTCTTCCGAGGCCTTAGCCCGAGTCCGAGCCCTGGGTCGGGCGGAGCGGAGTTCGCCGTCTTTCGGGGCCTTAGCCCGAGTCCGAGCCCTGGGTCGGGCGGAGCGGAGTTCGCCGTCTTCCCGGGGCCTTGGCCCGAGTCCGAGCCCTGGGTCGGGCGGAGCGGAGTTCGCCGTCTTCCGGGGCCTTAGCCCGAGTCCGAGCCCTGGTTCGGGCGGAGCTTCCTATGGCGCTTTTGGCCAAGCCTGGCCGCCCGTCAGTCTCACCCTTTGCGTTAAATGCCCCAGTGACTTGGTCGGTCGGCGCGGTGATTTAGTCAGGGTTGCTTCTCAACGAAGGCAAGGCCTCGGGCGAGCCGGAGATGCGTCTGCCGTAAAAAAGGGGGCCTCGGGCGAGACGGAAACACCTCAGGGTCGGCTGCCCTTGCCCGAGGCTAGGCTCGGGCGTGGCGTGATCGAGTCGCTCGTATGGACTGATCCCTGACTTAATCAAACCCATCAGGCCTCTACAGCTTTATGCTGATGGGGGTTACCAGCTGAGAATTAGGCGTCTTGAGGGTACCCGTAATTATGGTCCCCGACAGTAGCCCCCGAGCCTCGAAGGGAGTGTTAGCACTCGCTTGGAGGCTTTCGTCGCACTTTTTTGCAAGGGGACCAGCCTTTCTCGGTTGCACTTTGTTCCGGTGGGTGCGCGCGAGCGCACCCGCCGGGTGTAGCCCCCGAGGCCTCGGAGGAGTGGTTTTTACTCCTTCGAGGTCTTAATGCCTTGCGTAATGCTTCGGCTGGTCTGGCGGTTCCCTCATGCGAACAGGCCGTAGCCCGGGTGCACTGTCGGGGCCCAAGTTCTCGGGCTGGTATGTTGACGCTGTCAACGGTTCGGCCGGAGCCGGGTTTGCGAGAGCAGCCCCCGAGCCTCCGCACAGAGCGAGAGGACGATGAGGGACAGACTCGGCTTTTTTACATACGCCCCTACGTCGCCTTTCCGCAAGGAGGAGGGGGGGAGAGCGCCATGTTACCCTCGATGGGCACCGAACATGGTGTCTCCGGTGAGCTGCAATCGGGTAATCCGAGTGGACGTCCGTGCCCCGTTCGTTGGGGGTCGGCTAGGGGCCCGGAGGCACGCCCAAAAGTACCTGCGGGTGACCTGCCGGACCCGGTCCCCTGGCGACGGGGTCCGAGGGCTCGATGCCTCCCTCCGATGGGATTCTGTTACAGGATCGTTCCCGCTGGTCTCGGAAATGTCCTAGGGTACCTCGGGAGCGCAGCCCGAGCCTTGGTTATGTATCGAACGTACCCCTGGTCATCCCTCGCTCGGTGTCTGAGGCGACTGTGAACCCTTCGGGGGGCCAGCCTTCGAACCCCTGATCAGTAATGGGCGCGGAGCCCGAGTAGCCTGAGGCGGTCGTGGAACCTTTCGGGGGGCCGACCTTCGAACCTCTGACCAGTAGTGGGTGTCGGGCCCACGCGATCTGAGGCGGCTGTTGAACCCTTCGGGGGGCCAGCCTTCGAACCCCTGATCAGTAAGGAGGCTCGGAGCCTAGTTCCTTCACGGGGAAGGATCCCTTTGGGGGTATCCCCTTTCCCGGTCCCTGTTGCAAGAGATAGAGAAAGAAGGAAAAGGGAAAAAGGATACGAAATTGAACGACGTGGCGTACCTTTTTTGGTGTGGTCGCGAAGGCGAAACGTCGCCAGCTGCTCCTGCCAGAAGCGCCGCCTGTCCAGCCGCGGAGTTGATGCGCCGGGGCGAGTAGTTGGCGAGGCTGCCGTTGCGCGTGCGCGAGCCGTTCGAGGAACGGGTCACGGGCGTGTCGTCTTCACACCGTGAGAGGGGGTTCTCTCGCTGCCTCCGGATGGGACGTGAGCTTGGCTGATGGCGTAACCAGCTGCTCCCGCGCGCCTGCCACCGTCATTACTGCCGGCCCACTTTTGACCGCGTTTGACCGCTGCGTCAGGCTGGTGCTGCTGGGTCGCGCGCTGGGTCGCCTTGGGTTGCGGTATCGGTTCCGCAATCGAGGAGGTGCGGCGGTGGCGCAAGTGGTACAGTGGCTTGCATGCAGCATCCGGCGCGCCGGTTGCGCGACGCGTGGGCTTGAGCCTTCGTGCTGGCCTGTCAAGAGTCGGAGAGGCGCGTCCACTTGGCGCGGTTGCATGCCGCCCGCATGGCTGCCCGCCCCTTTCGCCCGTTGGTCTGTGCAAAAGTGGAGGGTCACTTGTAACCGCTGGGTGGTTGCGCGCGCCGTGCGCGGCGGTTCGGCTTCTTCTGCTCAGAGCCGGTCTGCATGACATGTGGGTCCCTAGCCCCCGCGCCGCAGGGGAGGGCTTTGGAGGCGTGTTGGAGAAGACTCAGCCCGTGACGGTTGGGGGCGCAAGCAGGGAGAGTTGCCTTTAAAAGGAGGGCGACCCCTTCCGTAAGGCAACCATGTCTTCTTCCTCCCTTATGCATCGTGTCTTTCCACCTTTCAAGCCCCCGGATGGGGGAAACCGCCGTCTCCATGCCTCATCGTCGGAGGACACTACCCCGTGGGAGTGGGTACCCTTCAGCCATCGTTCGGCTTCAAGGATTTTCATCATGCAGCCCGGCTGCACCCCTCCACCGGCGGTCACCCAAGAGGGTGACCTCCGGCTTGATGGTGGGGGAAAGCGAGCCGGGCTGCGGCCTCTGCCCCTCCCTCAGCCTTAAGGATTTTCATCACCAGGGCTGAGGAGGGGAGTGTGCCGAGTTGGGGTCGGCTCCTGCGCGGGCGGTGGCCCGCTCCTTCCCTCAGTGATCAGGGGGAAGGGCGGGAGTCGTCCGTGGCGCTAACAGCTGCACCGTGCCCGGCTCTCTGAGCCGAGCAGTTTCGGAACCGCTCCCGGTGCCGCCTCCCGCCACGGCAGCTGGAAGAGGTTCTTCCGCCAGCGCGACAGCCAAGGCTGGCCATGGGCCGACCTCCAACTCTACGGCCTTCTGCCCGTCCTTGCCTCTCGAGTTTGGGCAAGGGCGGGGGCCTCCTAGCAGCAGCATCCGCCCTGAGGCCATCATTGCTGCTGTTCGGCCCCCCGGGGCAGAAGTCTTCATCGTCGCCGCTGTCGGGGCGGTCGGCGACATGCCGTTCGTCGGTCTTCTGTTGCCCCGCAGGCCCACCCCTATCGAGTGGGGTTGTTCGTACCTGCGGAGGGGGAACCAGAGTTCCGTTTGTAATGGCACTTCGAGTGCCGGGTTTTTTGTTCATTTTGGCTTTCGGGGCCTGAACTTGTATGCAATTACGGCTCGGAGCCGTGTTTTTTCCTCATTTCCGAGCACTAAGACTCGTCTGCTGATTGTCTGAACCGCTTCACCAAGCATGAGTCGCCCCGTGTCAAGGTGACGAGTGAGGTGTCCGTATCCCGGAGGCGTAGGAGTCCCTCAGCTCGGTCGGCCCTGTTGTCCGAGGCTCCTCTAGCTTAGTTAAAGAGACCCCTCGGCCGCTCTTCGACGAGCCGAGGCCAGGGGTAGCGATATCAGCATGAGCAGAGGCGGAGTTGGCTCGAAAATGAAACCTGGTTGGCCGGAGCCTAGCCGAGTTGTCCGTTGGCAGGATCGACGCCGGAGTTGGTCAGCCGAGGCTTCGGACCGGGCTGGTGCCTTCGGAAGGTGGTTGGCCGAGGCCCCGGAGGTGGCCGGCCGAGCCGCCCGCTCGGGCCGGATCCCGGAGAAGTCCCTGACGGCAATCGCTCAGGCAGTGGTGATGACGTCGTCCTTCGGAGCGGAGGCCCTCGGACCGCGTCGCCGTCCGCGGCTAGGTCGGGCCTCGCCGAAGGTGCCGTCGATGCCGAGGGTGTCGCTGCCCCCTTCCAGTGTCAAGACCCGAGCCTGCAGGATCAGCTTGTCTTGTAGTGTGTGCTTTGTGCGGCCGTCGAGGCCAGAACACACACCCTTGCTGTGTTGTAAAGCTGCGTCTCTTTTCCTCTTGTTTCGAGCATCTGGACTTTTTGTCGGTAACAGGGATGTTAGTGCGAGCGAGAGTTGCTTCTCGCGGAAGGTGATGAGTGAGGTATCCGTATCCCGGAGGCGTGGGAGTCCCTCGGCTCGGTCGGCCTTGCCGCTTACGCGCACTTTTACTCGTCCAGTGAGGCCCTATCACCGACTTGGTCGAGAAAACTCGAAGAATCGCTTCGACAGAAGGGCTTCCGAAGCGTAGAGACTTGTTCGATCCGTGGAGTCACCTTATCCGAACGCGAGTTACTTATCGCAGAAGGTGATGAGTGAGGTATCCGTATCCCGGAGGCGTAGGAGTCCCTCGGCTCGATCAGCCTTGACTGCTTACGTGTACCCCGTCGTTTCCTAGGACCCACTTTTCGAAGTAGTCAAAAAGCACGAAAGGTATTCTGGTAAAAGAGATTTTCTGTTCGAGGAAAATTTTGATGTAGAGGGGGTTTCCCCCCTTTTAGCCCCCGAGGGAGGGTCGGGCTTTGTCGAGGCGAGGCCGACCCTTCCTTGTTGACTAAACTTTGCGTGGGTGCGAGGTATATGAATCAACTTGGAAACACCTTAAGGGTAGAAGCGACGTAGCTGTTGGATGTTCCAAGCGTTGCCGTAGACCTCGCCTTGACATGTTGGCCAGCTTGTACGTTCCGGGCTTCAGAACTTTGGCGATGACGAATGGCCCCTCCCAGGGGGGCGTGAGCTTGTGCCTCCCTCGGGCGTCTTGCCGCAGCTGAAGCACCAGGTCGCCCACCTGGAGGTCTCGGGGTCGGACCCCTTGGGCGTGGTAGCGTCGCAGGGACTGCTGATACCGCGCCGAGTGTAGTAAGGCCATGTCCCGAGCCTCGTCCAGCTGGTCCAGCGAGTCTTCTCGGCTAGCTTGGTTGCTTTCATCGTTGTAGGCCCTCGTCCTCGGGGAGCCGTATTCCAGGTCAGTGGGCAAGACGGCCTCGGCCCCGCAGACCAGGAAGAACGGCGTGAAACCCGTGGCTCGGCTCGGCGTCGTCCTCAGGCTCCAGACCACCGAGGGGAGTTCCTTCATCCATCGCTTGCCGAAACTTGTTGAGATCATTGTAAATCCGAGGCTTGAGCCCTTGTAGAATCATGCCATTGGCACGTTCTACTTGCCCATTTCGACATGGGATGAGCTACGACGGCCCAGTCTACCCGGATGTTGTGATCCTCGCAAAAATCCAAGAATTTTTTGCCGGTGAACTGGGTGCCGTTGTCGGTGATGATGGAGTTCGGGACCCCGAAGCGATGGATGATGTTGGTGAAGAACGCCACCGCCTGCTCGGATCTGATGCTGTTCAGGGGTCGGACCTCGATCCACTTGGAGAATTTGTCGACGGCGACCAGCAGGTGCGTGTAGCCCCCGGGCGCCTTCTGCAGAGGGCCGACGAGGTCCAGACCCCACACAGCGAAGGGCCAGGTGATGGGTATCGTCTGCAGAGCCTGAGCGGGCAGGTGGGTCTGCTTCGCATAGAATTGGCACCCTTCGCAGGCGCGGACAATTCTAGTGGCGTCAGCCACCGCCGTCGGCCAATAGAAGCCTTGGCGGAAAGCGTTCCCGACGAGGGTTCGAGGTGCTGCATGATGGCCGCAAGCCCCCGAGTGTATTTCCTGTAGGAGTTCCTGACCCTCGGCGATGGAGATGCATCGCTGGAGGATGCCCGAGGGGCTACGGTGGTAGAGCTCCTTCTCATCGCCCAGCAAGACGAACGACTTGGCGCGTCGCGCTACCCGCCGAGCCTCGGCTCGGTCGAGGGGCAGTTCTCCTTGGCGGAGATATTGCAGGTACGGGGTCCGCCAATCTTGATCTGGCATGACCCCGCTCTGCTCCTCCTCGATGCGCAGTGCTTCGCCCTCGGGGGCCGAGGGTTCCTCGGGCTGAACCGAGGATGGCTCGGGCTGGGCCGAGGTCACCTCGGACGGGGACCGAGGGCACCTCGGGCTCGGGCGTGTCGCCTATCTTGACGGAGGGTTGGTGCAGATCCCGGGAGAAGACGTCCGGGGGAACCGTCGTTCGCCCTGAGGCTACCTTCGCCAGCTCATCCGCAGTCTCGTTGTAGCGCCGGGCAATGTGGTTAAGCTCGAGCCCGTAGAACTTGTCTTCCAGGCGTCGAACCTCATCACAGTAGGCCTCCATCTTCGGGTCGCGGCAGTGGGAGTTCTTCATGACTTGGTCGATGACGAGCTGCGAGTCGCCGCGTGCATCAAGGCGTCGTACCCCTAGCTCGATGGCGATTCGCAATCTGTTGATCAGAGCCTCGTACTCAGCCACATTGTTGGACGCCGGGAAATGAAGGCGGAGCACGTAGCGCAGGTGTTTCCCGAGGGGCGAGACGAAGAGCAGGCCCGCGCCGGCTCCCGTCTTCATCAGCGACCCGTCGAAAAACATGGTCCAGAGCTCCGGTTGGATTGGAGCCGTCGGCAACTGGGTGTCGACCCATTCGGCTACGAAGTCCGCCAGTACCTGGGACTTGATGGCCTTCCGAGGGGCGAACGAGATTGCCTCGCCCATGATTTCCACCGCCCACTTCGCGATCCGTCCCGAGGCTTCTCGGCACTGGATGATCTCCCCCAGGGGGAAGGATGACACCACAGTCACCGGATGAGACTCGAAGTAATGTCGCAGCTTTCGCCTCGTCAGGATCACTGCATACAACAGCTTCTGGACTTGTGGGTAGCGGATCTTGGTCTCGGACAGCACCTCGCTGACGAAGTAAACTGGCCTCTGAATGGGCAAAGCGTGCCCCTCTTCCTGCCTTTCGACCACGATCGTGGCGCTGACCACCTGAGTGGTAGCGGCGACGTAGACCAAGAGGGCTTCTCCATCAGCTGGGGGTACCAAGACGGGCGCCTGGGTGAGGAGCGCCTTCAGGTTCCCGAGGGCTTCCTCGGCCTCGGGAGTCCAAGTGAAGCACTCGGTTTTCCTTAAGAGACGGTACAGGGGCAGGCCTCTTTCGCCGAGGCGCGAGATGAAACGGCTCAAGGCCACGAGACATCCCATGACCCTCTGTACGCCTTTTAAGTCCTTGACGGGCCCCATGTTTGTGATGGCTGCGATCTTCTCCGGGTTGGCTTCGATGCCCCGCTCGGAGACGATGAATCCCAGGAGCATGCCTCGGGGCACCCCGAAGACGCACTTCTCGGGATTGAGCTTGACGCCCTTCGCCTTGAGACACCGGAATGTCACTTCAAGGTCGGAGAGAAGGTCGGAGGCTTTTCTCGTCTTGACTACGATGTCATCGACGTAGACCTCGACCGTGCGACCGATGTGTTCGCCGAACACATGGTTCATGCACCGCTGGTACGTTGCACCCGCGTTCCTTAAACCGAACGGCATGGTGACATAACAGTACATGCCGAAGGGCGTGATGAAAGAAGTCGCGAGCTGGTCGGACTTTTTCATCTTAATTTGATGATACCCTGAGTAGGCATCGAGGAAAGACAGGGTTTCGCACCCTGCAGTGGAGTCCACGATTTGATTGATGCGAGGTAGAGGGTAGGGGACCTTCGGACATGCTTTGTTGAGACCAGTGTAGTCTACACACATCCGCCATTTCCCCCCTTTCTTCCTCACAAGCACAGGGTTGGCAAGCCATTCGGGATGGAATACCTCTTTGATGAACCCTGCTGCCATCAGCTTGTGGATCTCCTCGCCTATCGCCCTGCGCCTTTCCTCGTCGAATCGGCGCAGAGGTTGTCTGACCGGTCAGGCTCCGGCCCGAATATCCAGCGAGTGCTCGGCGACATCCCTCGGTATGCCAGGCATGTCCGAGGGACTCCACGCAAAGACGTTGGCGTTTGCGCGGAGAAAGTCGACGAGCACTGCTTCCTACTTGGGGTCGAGCCCGGAATCGATCCGGATCTGCTTGGAGGTGTCGCCACTGGGGTCGAGAGGGACGGCCTTAACCGTCTCCGCTGGCTCGAAGTTGCCGGCATGTCGCTTCACGTCCGGCACCTCCCGGGAGAGGTTTTCCAGGTCGACGATGAGGGCCTCGGACTCGGCGAGGGCCTCAGCGTACTCCACGCACTCCACATCGCATTCGAACGCGTGTTTGTACGTGGGACCGACGGTGATGACCCCATTGGGGCCCAGCATCTTGAGCTTTAGGTAGGTGTAGTTGGGGATGGCCATGAACTTCGCGTAGCATGGCCTTCCCAGCACTGCGTGGTAGGTTCCTCGGAACCCGACCACCTCGAACGTCAAAGTCTCCCTTCGGAAGTTGGAGGGTGTTCCGAAGCAGACAGGAAGGTCGAGCTGTCCGAGGGGCTGGACGCGCTTCCCAGGAATGATCCCGTGGAAGGGCGCAGCGCCTGCTCGGACGGATGACAGATCGACGCGCAGGAGCCTGAGGGTCTCGGCGTAGATGATATTGAGGCAGCTGCCCCCATCCATCAGGACCTTGGTGAGCCTGACGTCGCCGATGACGGGGTCGACGACGAGCAGGGTACTTCCCCGGGCTCGGCACGTGGTCGGGGTGGTCGTCTTGGTCGAAGGTGATGGGCTTGTCGGACCAGTCTAAGTAGACTGGCGCCGCCACCTTCACCGAGCAGACCTCCCGACGCTCTTGCTTACGATGCCGAGCCGAGGCATTCGCCGCATGCCCTCCGTAGATCATGAAGCAGTCGCGGACCTCGGGGAACTCTCCTGCTTGGTGATCTTCCTTTTTGTCATCGTCGCGGGCCCTGCCACCCTCTGCGGGTGGCCCGGCCCGGTGGAAGTGGCGCCGAAGCATGACGCACTCCTTGAGGGTGTGCTTGACGGGCCCCTGATGGTAGGGGCACGTCTCCTTGAGTGCCTTGTCGAAGAGGTTGGCGCCTCCAGGGGGCTTCCGAGGGTTCTTGTATTCGGCGGCGGTGACAAGGTCCGTGCTGGCGGCGTCGCGTTTCGCTTGCGACTTCCTCCTGCCTTTCTTCTTGGCGCCGAGCGGAGTAGACGCCTCGGGAGCATCTTCCGATGGGCGGCCCTGGAGCTGCTTGTCCTTTCGGAAGATGGCTTCGACCGCCTCCTGACCAGAGGCGAACTTGGTGGCGATGTCCATCAGCTCACTCGCCCTGGTGGGGGTCTTGCGACCCAACTTGCTCACCAGGTCGCGGCAGGTGGTGCCGGCAAGGAACGCGCCGATGACATCGGAGTCGGTGATGTTGGGCAGCTCGGTGCGCTGCTTCGAGAATCGCCGGATGTAGTCCCGAAGGGACTCTCCCAGCTGCTGCTGGCAGCTTCGGAGGTCCCAGGAATTCCCGGGGCGCACGTACGTGCCCTGGAAGTTGCCGGCGAAAGCTTGGACCAGATCCTCCCAATTGGAAATCTGCCCCAGAGGCAGGTGCTCCAACCAAGCGCGAGCAGTGTCGGAGAGGAACAGGGGGAGGTTGCGGATGATGAGGTTGTCGTCGTCCGTTCCACCCAATTGACAGGCCAGGCGGTAGTCCGCGAGCCACAATTCCGGTCTCGTTTCCCCCGAGTACTTTGTGATAGTAGTCGGGGGTCGGAATCGGGGCGGAAACGGCGCCCGCCAAATGGCCCGGCTGAAGACCTGCGGACCGGGTGGTTCGGGCGAGGGACTCCGATCCTCCCCGCTGTCGTAGCGTCCCCCACGCCTGGGGTGATAACCTCGGCGCACCCTTTCGTCGAGGCGGGCCCGACGGTCGCGATGAGGGTGCTCGTCGCCGAGGTGGCCCGGGGCCGCAGGCGCGGTGTTGCGCGTGCGCCCGGTGAAGACCGAGGCTTCCCGCATGAGTCGGGAAGTCGCGGCACGAGGTTCCGAGGGGTACCCCTGCCTTCGGGAGGCAGAGCTCTCGGCCCGCCGGGCCGCAGCGCCTTCCAGGAGATGCTTGAGCTCTCCCTGGATTCGCCGACCCTCGGTGGTTGATGACTCCGGCATCGCGCGGAGGAGCATCGCTGCGGCGGCCAGGTCCTGACCGGTTCCGCCGGATGCGAGTGGCGGTCTGTCCCTGGCATCGTTGGCGATGCGGTGCTGGAGACCTTGGGGCAGGTGACGTATTTCTCCAGCCGGGGGCTGGCCCGCCCATACCTGCCCGACGTCCCGGCGGATTGCCTCGAGCGCTCCTGCTCCCTCATCGAGCCCGGCCTGCGCCCCGCGGACTTGCTCGAGCTGTGGGTCGTGACCCCCCGCCGGAACGGGGACCACAGCTAGCTCCCGCGAGATGTCGGCGCGAGGCGCTGGCCTAGGGAGATCACCATCCTCCGGCATGCCGAGACAGCTGCCTCCGGAGGGATCCTCTAGCTCGACGTGGAAACATTCGCGGCTCGGGCCGCAGTCCTTGTTGCCAAGGCTGCGGCTGCCGTCGGAACAGTCAGAGAGGCAGTAGTTGCATGCGGTCATGAAGTCCCGCATGGCACTGGGGTTGTCAGATCCAGAGAAAACCCAGCAGATGCTGGGGTCGTCATCCTCCTCGGACCCAGAGAGTCCGTAGGTCGAGACGCCCGTCAATCGGTCCCAAGGCGATCGCACACGAAACCCGAAAGGGGTTGCACTCGCCTCAACGTGAGCGCCCGCCAGAGCGAGGCCACTAGGCGGGTTGAGGTCGAGTTGAAATGACAAAGGATGGGAATCAGCCGGTACCTTTTGGTCGACGAGGAGCGGCGAAGTCACATCGGGGGCTGATCGCGCTGTCGTCCTGGGTGCGAGGGCGACGTCCTGCAGGCCCTCCGTGAGCGCGCGTCCACTTGCTCGGGGTCGGCGTGTCATGGGGGGACGGCGCTCGCCTTCGCCTCAAACACGAGGATGATGCCCGACGCGTCCTCCGTTGGGGCGCTGGGGATGTCGATTTGCTCGACAGCCGACTGAGCGCAACCTCCCGCTCGGCCCTGGTTGCCCCGCCTCCTCCTCCGATGGCAAGGGAGAGGATGGGGCGAGCTCGAAAGTTGTCCTTCCCCCACGCGGGAAAGACGTCGTCGATTCCGCCGCCGGCGGGCGGGCTGTCCGCCACCATTGTCGCTGTCGCGCGGCGGTGGAAGGAGTATCATGTCGTAGCTGCCGTCGAAAGACATGAACTCGAGGCTCCCGAAACGGAGCACCGTCCCGGGTTGAAGAGGTCGTTGGAGACTGCCCATCTGGAGCTTGACGGGAAACTGCTCGTCAACACGCAGCAGGCCCCTACCTGGCGCGCCAACTGTCGGCGTTTCGAGACCGGGGGGTCCCCGAGCCGACGAGTGAGTGTGCCGCGTGCCCCAGCCCAGATGGGTCGAGCGCGTGGGCGAGCGCGAAGGGGGGAAAAGAGCGAGGTGGCCGGAGCCGGTCGTGAGGGAGTCGGAGATCCCATGGCCTTCGTGTTCGTCCCGCGCCCAGGTCGGGTGCGCTTGCAGTAGGGGGTTACAAGCGTCCGCGCGGGTGAGGGGAGCGAGCGGCCCCAAGAGAGCGCCTGCCCCTGCCCTCGTTCCCGCGAGGCCAACCTTCTCTAAGAAGGCCCTGGTCCTTCCTTTTATAGGCGTAAGGAGAGGATCCAGGTGTACAAATGGGGGTGTAGCAAGGTGCTACGTGTCTAGCGGGGGAGAGCTAGCGCCCTAAGTACATGCCAAGGTGGCAGCCGGAGAGATCTTGGCACCCAGCTGGTGTGGCGTCGTGGCTGTCGGAGAAGCAATGGAGCCTGGCGGAGGGACAGCTGTCG
The DNA here is from genome assembly GCA_029449295.1 of Zea luxurians. Classification (NCBI taxonomy): domain Eukaryota; kingdom Viridiplantae; phylum Streptophyta; class Magnoliopsida; order Poales; family Poaceae; genus Zea; species Zea luxurians. Next base: position 4,730,278 of record JAOPSE010000014.1, on the reverse strand, counting down.
GAGTGGTTGGGCCCTTGCTGACGTCCCCCTGCTTCCGTAAGGGAGCTGAGAGCCGCCGTCGTCATGGATCTAGCGGGGCGCCATCATTGCCTATCTAGCGGAGCCGGCCAGATGGGACGTCGGTCCTGTTCTCTGCGGCCCGAGTCGGCTCGGGGTAGGGTGATGATGACGCTTCCTGTTGACGTGGCGGACTTGTGCCCTAGGTCGGGCGACGTGGAGGCTCCTCCGAAGCCAAGGTCGAGTCTGTCCTGCATGGTCGAGGCCGAGCCCGAGCTCCTGGGTCGGGCAAGGCGGAGGTCGTTCGGCAGAGGCTAGGGCGGAGTCCGAGCCCTGGGTCGGGCGAAGCGGAGTTCGTCGTCTTCCGGGGCCTTAGCCCGAGTCCGAGCCCTGGGTCGGGCGGAGCGAAGTTCGCCGTCTTCCGAGGCCTTAGCCCGAGTCCGAGCCCTGGGTCGGGCGGAGCGGAGTTCGCCGTCTTCCGGGGCCTTAGCCCGAGTCCGAGCCCTGGGTCGGGCGGAGCGGAGTTCGCCGTCTTCCGGGGCCTTAGCCCGAGTCCGAGCCCTGGGTCGGGCGGAGCGGAGTTCGCCGTCTTCCGGGGCCTTAGCCCGAGTCCGAGCCCTGGTTCGGGCGGAGCTTCCTATGGCGCTTTTGGCCAAGCCTGGCCGCCCGTCAGTCTCACCCTTTGCGTTAAATGCCCCAGTGACTTGGTCGGTCGGCGCGGTGATTTAGTCAGGGTTGCTTCTCAATGAAGGCAAGGCCTCGGGCGAGCCGGAGATGCGTCTGCCGTAAAAAAGGGGGCCTCGGGCGAGACGGAAACACCTCAGGGTCGGCTGCCCTTGCCCGAGGCTAGGCTCGGGCGTGGCGTGATCGAGTCGCTCGTATGGACTGATCCCTGACTTAATCAAAACCATCAGGCCTCTGCAGCTTTATGCTGATGGGGGTTACCAGCTGAGAATTAGGCGTCTTGAGGGTACCCCTAATTATGGTCCCCGACAACGCTGTCAACGGTTTGGCCGGAGCCGGGTTTGCGAGAGCAGCCCCCGAGCCTCCGCACAGAGAGAGAGGACGGTCAAGGACAGACTCGGCTTTTTTTCATACGCCCCTGCGTCGCCTTTCCGCAAGGAGGAGGGGGGAAAGCGCCATGTTGCCCTCGGAGGGCGCCGAACATGGTGTCTCCAGGGAGTTGCTAATGGGTAATCCGAGTGGACGCCCGTGCCCCATTCGTTAGGGGTCGGCTAGTGGCCCGGAGGCGCGCTCCAAAAGTACCTGCGGGTGATTCGCCGGACCCGGTCCCCTTTTGACGGGGTCCGAGGGCTCGATGCCTCCCTCTGGTGGGATTCCGTTACGAAAATCGCTCCCGCTGGTCTCGGAAATGTCCTAGGGTACCTCGGGAGCGTAGCCCGAGCCTTGGTTATGTATCGAATGTACCCAAGGTCATCCCTCGCTCTGCGTGCTCTAAGGCGGCTGTCGAACCCTTTGAGGGCTAGCCTACGAACCCCTGATCAGCAGTGGGTGCGGAGCCCGAGTGGCCTGAGGCGGCCGTTGAACCCTTACGAGGGGCCAGCCTTCGAACCTCTGACCAGTAGTGGGCGCGGAGCCCAAGTGCTCTGAGGCGGTTGTCGAACCCTTCCGAGGGGCCAGCCTTCGAACCTCTGATCAGTAGGGGGGCTCGGGGCCCGTTTCCTTCGTGGAGAAGGATCCCTTTCGAAGTATCCCCTTTCCCGGTCCCTATGGCAAGAGAGAGAAAGAGGAAGTGGAAAAGGATACGAAATCGAACGTCGTGGCGTACCTTTTTGACGCGGTCATTCTGGCGGAGGTGAAGCGTCGCCCGCTTTGCCTGCCAAAGGTGCCGCCTGCCCTGCCGCAGAGTTAATGCGACGGGACGAGTGGTTCGCGGGGCAGTCGTTGTGCGTGCGTGAGCCGTTCGAGGAATGGAACACGGGCGCGTCGTCTTCACGCCGTGGGAGAGGGTTCTCTCGCTGTTCTAGGAGGGGACGTAAGCCTGCAGATAATATGACTACTTCTTCCGCCCGCATGCCATCGCCATTACTGCCGGCCCATTTTTGGCCGTATCGACCGTCACGCCTTCTCCCGCGGCTGACTGACCCGTGACCGGTGTGCCTGGTTGGCACTGCTGGGCCGTGCGCAGGGTTGCCTCGAGTTGCGGCACCGGTTCCGCAGTCGAGGAGGTGTGAGACTGGCGCGAGTGGCGGTGCAGTTTCTCGCACGTAGTAACCGACGCGCCGGTTACATGACGTGTGGGCCTGGGCCTCCATGCTGGACGCAGCAAAGTCGGAAGGGTGTGCCCTCTTGGTGCGGTTGCCTGTCGCCTGCATGGTGGTCCGCTTTTTCTCCCGCTGGTCCGGGTGATAGTGGAGGAATGCTTGTAACCGCTGGGCCGTTGTGCGCTCCACGCGCGGCGGTTTGGCTCCTTCTGTTCTGGGGCAGCTTGCATGACGCGTGGGACCCAGCCCCCGTGTCATAGGGGGAGGACCTTGGAGCATGTTGGAGAAGACTCAGTCCACGACGGCTGAGGACGCAAGCAGGGAGAGTCGCCTTTAAAAAGAGGGTGACCCCCTAGGATGGCAACCATGTCTTTGCACTCCATGTATCGCATCCTTCCACCTTCCGAGCCCCCGGATGGGGAGCGCTCGCGTCGCTTTCGTCTTTCTGTTGTTGGAGGAACGCAACTTCACGGAAGTTAGTACCTTTCAGCCATCGCTCGGCTTCAAGGATTTTCATCAGGCAGCCCGGCTGCATCCCCTCGCCGGTGGTCACCCAAGACGGTGACCACCAGTTCGATGGTGGGGAGAAGCGAGCCGGGCTGAGGCTTCTGCCCCGCCCTCAGCTTCAAGGATTTTCGTCATCCGGGCTGAGGCGGGGGAGTGCGCCGAGTTGGGGCCTGTCTCCGCGCGGGTTGGCGTCCCGCCTCCTCCAGCTTCTGGGGGTGGAAACCATCCCCCAGCTCTGCGGAGGAGGCGCCCTCCAGCCATGCCGGGGAAGGCGGACTGTTGCTGCCCAGCTAGGATGCAACATTCCGTCCTCTATCCTCACTTTCGTGGCAAGGACGGGAGTGAGGACCTACCGGTGTGCTTTGGGGCGGCCGGCGCTCGCCGGTGCGGTGTTGGTGGACAGGTGGACGCCGCCGTCGGTGCTGAGGTGGTGGCAGCTGGAGAGGTAGGCTTCTCCGCCGACGAGACCGTCAGCGCCACCCGTGGACCAACCTCCGGCTCTTTGGCTTTAATATCTGGTTCGCGTCCCTTGAGTGGGGACACGAATGAAAGCCTTCTGGTGGCCGCGTCCGTCCTGGGACCATGGCTGCTGATGTGGAGGTTGCTGGCGAGTCGCCCGGAGTCTGTCGTCCCACAGGCTCTCCGATGTGGAGGTTGTTTATACCCGCGGGGGCGGAACCGGAGTTCCGTTTGTAATGGCACCTTGAGTGCCGGTGTTTGTTCATTGTGGCTGTCGAGGCCTGAACATGTAGGTATTTTTGGGTGTAATACCATGTTTTTTCCCTCATTTTCGAGCACTGAGACTCGCCTGTCGGCTAGCCGAACCGCTTAACCAAATGTGAGTTGCTCTGTGCGGAAGGTGACGAGTGAGGTATCCGTATCCCGGAGGCGTAGGAATCCGTCGGCTCGGTCGGCCTTGCCGCACGAGGCTTCACTTGTTTAGTCAAAGAAATCCTCGGCCGCTCTTCGATGAGCCGGAGCCGGAGGCAGCGGTGCCAGCACGGACAGAGGCAGAGTTGGCTCGAAAAAGGGAGCTTCGTCGGCCGAGGCTTGGCTGGGACCAACGCTGAAGTCGAGTTCCGAGGCCACGAGCCGGGCTGGTGTCCTCGGGGGACGGCTGGCTGAGGCTTCGGGGCGGCCGGCCGAGCCGTCTGCTCAGGCCAGGTTCCTGGAGGAGACCCTGGCGGCGATGGCCCGGGCGTGGTGCTGACGTCGTCCTTCGGTGCGGAGATCCTCCGCCCGTGTTGCCGTCCGAGGCTCGGTCAGGCTTCGCCGAAGGTGGAGTTGACGCCGAGGGTGCTGCTGCTCCCTCTCCATCGACATCTGAGCCTGCAGCATCGGTTCGCCTGTAGCATGCATATGTTTTTTGCGGCCGCCGAGGCCCAAACATACTATCGTCGTGTTGTAAAGCTGCGTTTCTTTTCCCTTGTTTCGAGTGTCAAGACTTGCTTGTCGGCGGTAGAATCGTTCATCCGAGCGAGAGTTACTTCTCATGGAAGGTGATGAGTGAGGTATCCGTATCCCGGAGGTGTAGGAGTCCCTCGGCTCGGTCGGCCTTGCCGCTTATGTGTACTCTTACTCGTCCGTAGGATTCTTTTGTCGACATGGTCGAGATGGCACGAAAAATCGTTTCGGCAAAAGAGTCTTCGAGCGTTAAGACTTGTTCGGTCAGCGGAACCGTTTATCCGAGCGCGAGTTACTTATCGCAGAAGGTGATGAGTGAGGTATCCGTATCTCGGCGGCGTAGGAGTCCCTTGGCTCGGTCAGCCTTGCCTGCTTACGTGTACTCCGTCGTTTTCAGGATCCCACCATCGAAGTAGTCGAAAAACACAAAAAATGCTCTTGCCGAAAGACTTTTTTCGAGGAAAATTTTGACGCAGAGGGGGTTCGCCCCTTCTAGCCCCCGAGGGAGGGTCGGGCTTTGCCGAGGCAAGGCCGACCCTTCCTTGATGGTTAGACTTCATATATAAACGAGGTATATGAACGGCTTGAAAACATCTTAAGGGTAGAAGCAACGTAGCTGTCGGATGTTCCAAGCGTTGCTGTAGACCTCGCCTTGACTGTTGGCCAGCTTGTATGTCCCGAGCTTCAAAACTTTGGCGATGATGAATGGCCCTTCCCAGGGAGGCGTGAGCTTGTGCCGCCCTCGGGCATCTTGTCGTAGTCGAAGCACCAAGTCGCCCACCTGGAGGTCTTAGGACCGAACCCCTCGGGCGTGGTAGCGTTGCAGGGACTGCTGATACCGCGCCGAGTGTAGTAAGGCCATGTCCTGAGCCTCTTCCAGCTGGTCCAGTGAGTCTTCTCGGTTAGTCTGGTTGCGTCGGTCGTCGTAGGCCCTTGTCCTTGGGGAACCGTACTCTAAGTACGTGGGCAAGATGGCCTCGGCCCCATAGACTAGAAAGAACGGTGTGAAGCCCGTGGCTCGGCTCGGCGTTGTCCTTAGGCTCCAGACCACCAAGGGGAGTTCCTTCATCCATCGCCTGCCGAACTTGTGGAGGTTGTTGTAGATCCTCGGCTTGAGTCCTTGCAGAATCATGTCGTTGGCACGCTCTACCTGCCCATTCGTCATGGGGTGAGCCACGGCGGCCCAGTCCACCCGGATGTGGTGATCCTCGCCGAAGTCCAGGAACTTTCTGCCGGTGAACTGGGTGCCGTTGTCGGTGATGATGGAGTTCGGGACCCCAAAGCGATGGATGATGTTGGTGAAGAATGCCACCGCCTGTTCGGACCTGATGTTGTTTAGGGGTCAGACCTCGACCCACTTGGAGAATTTGTCGATGGCGACCAGTAGGTGCGTGTATGTAACACCCCAAAATATCGTTTTGGGTAATTTATAAAAACAAAATATTCTGAAGTAAAAATAGTTATGTTTTGAAACAAGTGGTTAAATAAAAGGTCCAAATATGAATGGTTGGCGTAGTAAACTATGTAGATTTAGTTAAACAATCTATTAATAAAAGATTATGCATTAGAAAATCTTTTCTATCAAAATAGATGAATATGAACTTTTGAATATACTTTTAATTTGACTACAAACAATGTGTGCATATGTTGCATATTGGAGACATTCTTAAATAAATAAAGTATTTAATACAAAAATATAATTGCATCCCATGCTGATGTTTTCTTGTATCTTGCATTTGTATTCAAATGTATGAGACATGTTTATGTTTGGAAAAGGAATGGAATTTAAAAATAGAGAATGAAATAGAAACATAGAAAAATATACATTACAAAGAAAATATATATATATATATATATAATTCTTCATGCTAGCACTTTATTTATGCAGTTGAGTTCTGTGACAAAATTTGAATTCAAATATCAAATTGTGAAACCAAAACAAGAAAATAGAAATATAGAAAAAAAAGAAAAGGACCTGCTTAGCGCCTGGGCCTAGATTCCCAAAACTGGCCCAGCACTCCCCCGCAGCCCAAACCCGCTTGCGCCATGACTCTGCACCAATGACATTTGGGCCCCACTGGGCAGTCTCCCAGTCCACACGCTGAAGCTCTTCCTCAGTCGCCGTACCGCGGGGCCCATCGGTCGGGCTTATCCCCTAGCTCACAACAAGCCGCGGCGCTTGAACCAGACTAACAACCCACCGGAGATTTGGGGATTCGATTGAGATCCTTGCGCCGCATCTCGCGTTGGGGGTCTTCCTGCGGTAATAAAAAGGAGCACCTCCTCTCGTCCGTCGAACCCATGGGCGCCCTGCCCTCTGACTACCGTGTGCTCGCCAAGAAGGATTGGTAGCCACCGCCACCATGGTTGAGCACAGAAGAGAGAGAGCCATGGGTCACCGCGTCGGAGCCGAACGAGGTGACAAGGAGGGACCTGCGGACGGGGTGCCGTGGTGCGTGCCATCGGGGCAGGCATTGCCGGATCTGGGAGGACCTTGGGCGGTCGAAATTCTTCGCCAATGCACCAATACCGCCGCGCGCCATTAACTGGAGGAGTGTGTGCTCGTGGCAAACATCTCCTGGCAGATTTCGCCATTGCCGAGCCCCGTGAAGCTGTCCATCGGATCTTTCCTGTGCAAACGAGTGTCGAAGGTGGCGTTTGGTGGGCGGGCGAGTCCTCGAAGCTGTGGCGGTCGCTCGTCAACAAGCCCAGTCCGCTGCTCGCCGTGGTCGGACCAAACGACGCCGCATTTAACGGTGAGTACTTTACCAGGCAACCCACCTTTGCCTCTGGATCATGCGGCTACATTCAACTGAGTGCAGAAGCACTTGTGTGCCCGGATGGTGGTCACCGGCGTGCTTGACGGTGGGATTCGTTGACCGCCGCCGTGGTGTGGATCGGGGGTGTTGAAGAAGGGATTTCGGCCGTTGGATGCCCTCTGAACGGTTTGGATTATGCCGCGCGTATCGATTGGGGGAGGAGGCGGTGGATCGTCCGATCGGGATCGGACGGTCGTATCTAAATTCTGGGCTCATATCACGCTGGACCGTCGGATCTAGATCCGAGAGAGGACATAGCGTACCCGTTCGCAGGATTGTGGATTTAATCTGTGCCATTAGCCCTTGATCGGACGGCTAGTATTCGGCCATACCCTTTCGGCCGGCCACATTACTAAAGAGACCCTAAACTTATGTGGAATTAACCCGCGGTCCACGTAGCTGATCTCTGTGTCTTATTTATTTTTGCGACTTAGCCCCTACACCTTCTGGTTTTTGGCGCGCAGTCCAGGGAGTAGTAAAATTAGAGAATTAATTCTGGAAATTGGTTTTTAATACAAAAATAAATCCAGAAACTTATTTAATTCATAACTAATTCATTTTAACTCCTTTTTAACTCATTCCAGTTTCAATAATTTTGTTTTAATATTATTTATCACCTAGTACCTCTGTTTAGCCATGAAACTTGAAATAAAATTGTTCATTTGGAATAATCTATTCTAAGCACTAAATAATTTCAGAAATTCATAATTTAATAACCGTAGCTCCGAATTTAGTGGTTCTTGTTTCTACGATCTCGTAGCGACGCATAGATTATTATTATGTATTTTATTCTTATGTTTGGTGTGATGTTAAATTTTGCCTACACTATTTGTTTGTATTGCTACGACTAGCAGTGAGGTCACGAGTCACCTGAAGATCATCCTAGTACCTGGAATCTCAAATCCCAGGCAAGTTGTACCCTTGATCACTTCTTTTTACCCAGCCATGTTCTGATTAATCATAATGATCTGCATAGGTTAATTTGATGGGACCCAACAGGTTACCTAGTTTGATTATCTTTATACCTTGTTTACCACTGAACTTTCTGGGTAGTACTTGCTAGTGCTATATGTGGTTTTGGGTATGGAGATACACTATTCATGATTACACTTTTGTTATCAGTTGTTATTTATTGTTCATGATAAGATCATTATGTTAATTGGAACATGGAGCGACCACCCGGGAAAACAGTGCTACCACAAGGGAGGAATGGGACCCCTTGGCTGATTAATTAGGAAAGCTAGTGGAAGACTACCTTACCCGAAAGGGGCAAGGGCAGTAGGGGAGTGGTCAGTGTAGGGAGGCCCTCGGGAGGATTTTGCTGCGATGGCGGTCCTGCAAGGGATTCCTGCATTGGAACTTCCTATAAACTGTAGCGGGTTTTCGGAAGCTAGTGGAACTTTGTAAAGGCCTCGTAGTGGATCCCTAGCCATTCACCTCGGTAGTGTCTAAGGGCCTTGCAAACCCTGGCGACATGGGATACACGACTTGTGGGTAAAGATGCGCAACCTCTACAGAGTGTAAAACTGGTATACTAGCCGTGCTCACGGTCAAGAGCAGCTCGGACCCTCACATGATTAAATTATGGAACTTAAACTCAATTTGTCATATGCATTGCATCGCAGGTGAAGTTGTTACTTTTGTTCTACTATTTAACTGGGTTGGTATTTACTTATACTTAGTAACTGCTAATAAAATTTTGACCAACTTTAAAAGCAATGCTCAGCTCTAACCATCTTCTTTGGTAAGCCTTACACTTCACGTGAGCTCCCACCTTTGGCGAGTTCATGCACATTATTCCCCACAACTTGTTGAGCGATGAACGTATGTGAGCTCACTCTTGCTGTCTCACACACCCCACAGGTCAAGAACAGGTACTACCGGATGAGGCGCATGGAGGATGCTGTGATGAGTTCGTGAGAGGTCTAGGCCGTCGTCTCCCAGTCAACTTTGGGTTGCTAGACCGTTGTCTCCTTATAATGTAATTATTTATTTTGTATAGAACTCCTGTTATATATAAAGATGTGACATTCGATCCTGTGCCATGATTCATCATATGTGTGAGACTTGGTCCCAGCACACCTGGTGATTATGTTCGCGCCCGGGTTTTGGACCCCTAAAATCCGGGTGTGACAGAAGTGGTATCAGAGGAATGTTGACTGTAGGACGAAACCTAGATAGTACTGAACAACTTTTACTTACTTACCTCTGCTACTCTGATTCTTTCTAAACTTTTCTCAATCTTTTCTCATCTATTTCCGCTTTACTCTGATTATTCTTACCTTTTCTTTCTAAAGACAAATGTGGATTTCACACTTTGAAATCCTGTGCCTAAAGTGACCTTTAGGAATAGGAGACCTACTCTTAGGAACAAAAACAAAACTATTTTTATAGATATCTATGAACTTGAATGTTGGTTCTTATGATACTTGTTTGATTTGGATCTTTGATTGAGTGTGATGAGTTGTGGAGTAATGTCCACAATTACATCTGCATATACATATAGGAAAAAAATGCTTATAAAAATAACTAGATAAACTAGATTATCCCTCATTAAAGTATCTAGCCTAACAAATATCCATCTCATCTTAAAAGATTTTATCCTACACTGACAGATCCATCCTATCTCGAAATGTTCTAACATATCCTAATAATATATATCCTACCCTGGTAGATCTATTTAACTTAAACTAGTCTAATCTAGTTATACCCAATCCAATCTAGATCCTACCTAATCTAATATAGTCTAACCAAGTGGGTGTTACCTACAAATCTATCTTAACAATTTGTCCTAACCCGGATGAACACACCAAAGCTCAAGAAAGAAGAGATTAATCTCATAAAATAGGAATAGGAATCAAGCTAGACCCCAAAGGAAGCTAGATTATGCCATGTCAACACTCATTCTATGCGACCTACCCACTAACCATCTGTCCTTACCTACAAGCCATCTTAACTATGTGTCCCCAACTTGGGTGAAGATTCCATGGCCGAAGATCGAAGATGAGCGACCTCAGCAAATCAAGGAAGGATAAGATACAAGCCGGATCCTCAAAGGAATCAAGTTCATGATGGAGTCTTTCCTTACCCTACTATGTCCTACCCAAGCCTATCCATGCTTAAAATACATATTTTTTTTCTTACACATTAGGTGGCTATGCATATATATATATATGTATATACCATGCCTTCCTAATCACCTACTCATTTGTATCAAAGACTAAAAAAAATCTTGATTTTGGTACCAACTAGAAACTAAAAGGTACATTACAACCAATCCTTCTGTATCCCTTTTCTTACAAATCTCGAGGACGAGATTTCTGTTAAGGGGGGTAGGATTTGTAACACCCCAAAATATCGTTTTGGGTAATTTATAAAAACAAAATATTCTGAAGTAAAAATAGTTATGTTTTGAAACAAGTGGTTAAATAAAAGGTCCAAATATGAATGGTTGGCGTAGTAAACTATGTAGATTTAGTTAAACAATCTATTAATAAAAGATTATGCATTAGAAAATCTTTTCTATCAAAATAGATGAATATGAACTTTTGAATATACTTTTAATTTGACTACAAACAATGTGTGCATATGTTGCATATTGGAGACATTCTTAAATAAATAAAGTATTTAATACAAAAATATAATTGCATCCCATGCTGATGTTTTCTTGTATCTTGCATTTGTATTCAAATGTATGAGACATGTTTATGTTTGGAAAAGGAATGGAATTTAAAAATAGAGAATGAAATAGAAACATAGAAGAATATACATTACAAAGAAAATATATATATATATATGTATATATAATTCTTCATGCTAGCACTTTATTTATGCAGTTGAGTTCTGTGACAAAATTTGAATTCAAATATCAAATTGTGAAACCAAAACAAGAAAATAGAAATATAGAAAAAAAAGAAAAGGACCTGCTTAGCGCCTGGGCCTAGATTCCCAAAACTGGCCCAGCACTCCCCCGCAGCCCAAACCCGCTCTCGCCATGACTCTGCACCAATGACATTTGGGCCCCACTGGGCAGTCTCCCAGTCCACGCGCTGAAGCTCTTCCTCAGTCGCCGTACCGCGGGGCCCATCGGTCGGGCTTATCCCCTAGCTCACAACAAGCCGCGGCGCTTGAACCAGACTAACAACCCACCAGAGATTTGGGGATTCGGTTGAGATCCTTGCGCCGCATCTCGCGTTGGGGGTCTTCCTGCGGTAATAAAAAGGAGCACCTCCTCTCGTCCGTCGAACCCATGGGCGCCCTGCCCTCTGACTACCGTGTGCTCGCCAAGAAGGATTGGTAGCCACCGCCACCATGGTTGAGCACAGAAGAGAGAGAGCCATGGGTCACCGCGTCGGAGCCGAACGAGGTGACAAGGAGGGACCTGCGGACAGGGTGCCGTGGTGCGTGCCATCGGGGCAGGCGTTACCGGATCTGGGAGGACCTTGGGCGGTCGAAATTCTTCGCCAATGCACCAATACCGCCGCGCGCCATTAACTGGAGGAGTGTGTGCTCGTGGCAAACATCTCCTGGCAGATTTCGCCATTGCCGAGCCCCGTGAAGCCGTCCATCGGATCTTTCCTGTGCAAACGAGTGTCGAAGGTGGCGTTTGGTGGGCGGGCGAGTCCTCGAAGCTGTGGCGGTCGCTCGTCAACAAGCCCAGTCCGCTGCTCGCCGTGGTCGGACCAAACGACGCCGCATTTAACGGTGAGTACTTTACCAGGCAACCCACCTTTGCCTCTGGATCATGCGGCTACATTCAACTGAGTGCAGAAGCACTTGTGTGCCCGGATGGCGGTCACCGGCGTGCTTGACGGTGGGATTCGTTGACCGCCGCCGTCGTGTGGATCGGGGGTGTTGAAGAAGGGATTTCGGCCGTTGGATGCCCTCTGAACGGTTTGGATTATGCCGCGCGTATCGATTGGGGGAGGAGGCGGTGGATCGTCCGATCGGGATCGGACGGTCGTATCTAAATTCTGGGCTCATATCACGCTGGACCGTCGGATCTGGATCCGAGAGAGGACATAGCGTACCCGTTCGCAGGATTGTGGATTTAATCTGTGCCATTAGCCCTTGATCGGACGGCTAGTATTCGGCCATACCCTTTCGGCCGGCCACATTACTAAAGAGACCCTAAACTTATGTGGAATTAACCCGCGGTCCACGTAGCTGATCTCTGTGTCTTATTTATTTTTGCGACTTAGCCCCTACACCTTCTGGTTTTTGGCGCGCAGTCCAGGGAGTAGTAAAATTAGAGAATTAATTCTGGAAATTGGTTTTTAATACAAAAATAAATCCAGAAACTTATTTAATTCATAACTAATTCATTTTAACTCCTTTTTAACTCATTCCAGTTTCAATAATTTTGTTTTAATATTATTTATCACCTAGTACCTCTGTTTAGCCATGAAACTTGAAATAAAATTGTTCATTTGGAATAATCTATTCTAAGCACTAAATAATTTCAGAAATTCATAATTTAATAACCGTAGCTCCGGATTTAGTGGTTCTTGTTTCTACGATCTCGTAGCGATGCATAGATTATTATTATGTATTTTATTCTTATGTTTGGTGTGATGTTAAATTTTGCCTACACTGTTTGTTTGTATTGCTACGACTAGCAGTGAGGTCACGAGTCACCTGAAGATCATCCTGGTACCTGGAATCTCAAATCCCAGGCAAGTTGTGCCCTTGATCACTTCTTTTTACCCAGCCATGTTCTGATTAATCATAATGATCTGCATAGGTTAATTTGATGGGACCCAACAGGTTACCTAGTTTGATTATCTTTATACCTTGTTTACCACTGAACTTTCTGGGTAGTACTTGCTAGTGCTATATGTGGTTTTGGGTATGGAGATACACTATTCATGATTACACTTTTGTTATCAGTTGTTATTTATTGTTCATGATAAGATCATTATGTTAATTGGAACATGGAGCGACCACCCGGGAAAACAGTGCTACCACAAGGGAGGAATGGGACCCCTTGGCTGATTAATTAGGAAAGCTAGTGGAAGACTACCTTACCCGAAAGGGACAAGGGCAGTAGGGGAGTGGTCAGTGTAGGGAGGCCCTCGGGAGGATTTTGCTGCGATGGCGGTCCTGCAAGGGATTCCTGCATTGGAACTTCCTATAAACTGTAGCGGGTTTTCGGAAGCTAGTGGAACTTTGTAAAGGCCTCGTAGTGGATCCCTAGCCATTCACCTCGGTAGTGTCTAAGGGCCTTGCAAACCCTGGCGACATGGGATACACGACTTGTGGGTAAAGATGCGCAACCTCTGCAGAGTGTAAAACTGGTATACTAGCCGTGCTCACGGTCAAGAGCAGCTCGGACCCTCACATTATTAAATTATGGAACTTAAACTCAATTTGTCATATGCATTGCATCGCAGGTGAAGTTGTTACTTTTGTTCTACTATTTAACTGGGTTGGTATTTACTTATACTTAGTAACTGCTAATAAAATTTTGACCAACTTTAAAAGCAATGCTCAGCTCTAACCATCTTCTTTGGTAAGCCTTACACTTCACGTGAGCTCCCACCTTTGGCGAGTTCATGCACATTATTCCCCACAACTTGTTGAGCGATGAACGTATGTGAGCTCACTCTTGCTGTCTCACACACCCCACAGGTCAAGAACAGGTACTACCGGATGAGGCGCATGGAGGATGCTGTGATGAGTTCGTGAGAGGTCTAGGCCGTCGTCTCCCAGTCAACTTTGGGTTGCTGGACCGTTGTCTCCTTATAATGTAATTATTTATTTTGTATAGAACTCCTGTTATATATAAAGTTGTGACATTCGATCCTGTGCCATGATTCATCATATGTGTGAGACTTGGTCCCAGCACACCTGGTGATTATGTTCGCGCCCTGGTTTTGGACCCCTAAAATCCGGGTGTGACAGTGTAGCCCCCGGGTGCCTTCTGCAAGGGACCGACGAGGTCCAGACCCCACACAGCAAACGGCCAGGTGATGGGTATTGTTTGCAGAGCCTGAGCGGGTAGGTGTGTCTGCCTTGCGTAGAACTGACACCCTTGGCAGGTGCGGACAATTCTAGTGGTGTCGGCCACCGCGGTCGGCCAGTAGAAACCTTGTCGGAAAGCGTTTCCAACAAGGGCTCGAGGCGCTGCGTGGTGACCGCAAGCCCCCGAGTGTATTTCTTGTAAGAGTTCTTGGCCTTCGGCGATGGATATACATCGCTGGAGGATGCCGGAGGGGCTGCGGTGGTAGAGCTCCTTCCCGTCACCCAGCAAGACGAATGACTTGGCACGCCGCGCCAGTCGCCGAGCTTCGGCTCGGTCGAGGGGCAGCTCTCCTCGGTGGAGATATTGTAGGTACGTGGTCTGCCAGTCTCGATTAGGCGGGACCTCATTCCGCTCTCCCTCGACGCGCAATGCCTCACCCTCGGGGGCCAAGGGTGCCTCGGGCTGAGCCGAGGGTGCCTCGGGCTGAGCCGAGGGTGCCTCGGGCTCTGCCGAGGGTGCCTCGGGCTCGGTCATGTCGCTGGTCTTGACTGAGGGTTGATGTAGGTCTCGGGAGAAGACATCTGGGGGAACCGTTGTCCGCCCCGAAGCTATCTTCGCCAGTTCATCCGCAGTCTCGTTGTACCATCGGGCGACGTGGTTGACCTCGAGCCCGTAGAACTTGTCTTCCAGGTGCCGAACCTCATCGCGGTAGGCTTCCATCTTTGGGTCGCGGCAGTGGGAGTTCTTCATGACTTGGTCGATGACAAGCTGCGAGTCACCGCGAGCGTCGAGGCGTCGGACTCCTAGCTCGATGGCGATGCACAACCCGTTGACCAGAGCCTCGTACTCAGCCACGTTGTTGGACGCCGGGAAATGGAGGCGCAGCACGTAGCGGAGGTGCTTCTCGAGGGGCGAGATGAAGAGCAGGCCCGCGCCTGCCCCTGTTTTCATCAGCGACCCATCGAAAAACATGGTCCAGAGCTCCGGTTGGATCGGAGCTGCCGGAAGCTGGGTGTCGACCCATTCAGCCACAAAGTCTGCCAAGACTTGGGACTTGATGGCCTTCCGAGGGGCGAACGAGATTGTCTCGCCCATGATTTCCACCGCCCACTTTTCAATCCTACCCGAGGCCTCTCGGCACTAGATGATCTCCCCGAGGGGGAAGGATGACACCACAGTTACAGGATGAGACTCGAAGTAGTGTCGCAACTTTCGCCGCGTCAGAATTACTGCATACAATAGCTTCTGAATTTGTGGGTAGCGGATCTTGGTCTCGGACAGTACCTCACTGATGAAGTAGACCGGTCTCTGGACGGGCAATGCATGCCCTTCTTCTTGTCTCTCGACCACGATCGCCGCGCTGACCACCTGAGTGGTAGCGGCGACGTAGATCAAGAGGGCTTCTCTGGCAGCGGGGGGCACCAGGACGGGTGCGTTCGTAAGGAGCGCCTTCAGGTTCCCGAGGGCTTCCTCGGCCTCGGGGGTCCAAGTGAAGCACTCAGTCTTTCTTAAGAGGCGGTACAGAGGTAGGCCTCTTTCGCCGAGGCGCGAGATGAAGCGGCTCAGTGCCGCAAGGCATCCCATGACCCTCTATACGCCTTTCAAGTCCTTGATGGGCCCCATGTTGGTGACGGCCGCGATTTTTTCCAGGTTGGCCTCGATGCCCCGCTCGGAGACGATGAACCCCAAGAGCATGCCTCGGGGGACTCCAAAGACGCACTTCTCAGGGTTGAGTTTTACGCCTTTCGCCTTGAGACACTTGAATGTCGTTTCAAGGTCGGAGAGGAGGTCAGAGGCTTTCCTCGTCTTGACTACGATGTCATCGACGTAAGCCTCGACCGTTCGACCAATGTGCTCTCCGAACACGTGGTTCATGCACCTTTGGTACATCGCACCCGCATTCCTCAAACCAAATGGCATAGTAACGTAGCAGTACATGCCAAAAGGTGTGATGAAAGAAGTCGCGAGCTGGTCAGACTCTTTCGTCCTGATTTGGTGATACCCTGAGTAGGCATCGAGGAACGACAGGGTTTCGCACCCAGCAGTGGAATCCATGATTTGATCGATACGAGGCAGAGGGTAGGGAACCTTCGGACATGCTTTGTTTAGACTAGTGTAGTCTACACACATCCGCCATTTCCCTCCTTTCTTTCTCACAAGCACAGGGTTGGCAAGCCATTCGGGATGGAATACCTCTTTGATGAACCCAGCGGCCATCAGCTTGTGGATCTCCTCGCCTATGGCTCTGCACTTTTCTTTGTCGAATCAGCGCAGAGGCTGCTTCATGGGTCGGGCTCCAGCTCAGATATCCAGTGAGTGCTCGGCGACTTTCCTCGGTATGCTCGGCATGTCCGAGGGACTCCACGCAAAAACCTCGGCGTTCGCACGGAGAAAGTCGACGAGCACTGCTTCTTATTTGGGGTCGAGCTCGGAGCCGATCCGGATCTGCTTGGAGGTGTCGTTGCTGGGGTCGAGAGGGACGGATTTAACTGCCTCTGCTGGTTCGAAGTTGCCGGCGTGGCTCTTCGCATCTGGAACTTCCTTGGGGAGGCTTTCCATGTCGGTGATGAGGGCCTCAGATTCGGCGAGGGCCTCGGTGTACTCCACGCACTCCATGTCGCATTCGTACGCATGTCGGTACGTGGGGCCGATGGTGATGACCCCGTTGGGGCCCGGCATCTTGAGCTTGAGGTAGGTGTAGTTGGGGACGGCCATGAACTTGGCGTAACATGGCCTCCCCAGCACTGTGTGGTAGGTTCCTCGGAACCCGACCACCTCGAATCTAAGGGTTTCCCTTCGGAAGTTGGAGGGAGTCCCGAAGCAGACGGGCAGATCGAGTTATCCGAGGGGTTGGACGCGTTTCCCGGGGATGATCCCGTGAAAAGGCGCCGCGCCTGCCCGGATCGAGGACAGATCGATCTGTAGGAGCCCAAGAGTCTCGGCGTAGATGATGTTGAGGCTGCTGCCCCCGTCCATGAGGACCTTGGTGAGCCTGACGTTGCTGATGACGGGGTCGACAACGAGCGGATATTTCCCCGGGCTCGGCACGCGGTCGGGGTGGTTGCCCTGGTCGAAGGTGATGGGCTTGTCGGACCAGTCTAGGTAGACTGGCGCTGCCACCTTTACCGAGCAGACCTCCCGATGCTCTTTCTTGCGGTGCCGAGCCGAGGCGTTCGCCACTTGCCCACCGTAGATCATGAAGCAGTCGTGGACCTCAGGAAACTCCTCTGCCTTGTGGTCCTCCTTCTTGTTGTTGTTGTGGGCCCTGCCACCTTCCGCTAGTGGCCCGGCCTTGTGAAAGTGGCGCCGAAGCATGACGCACTCCTCAAGGGTGTGCTTGACGGGCCCCTGATGATAGGGGCACGGCTCCTTGAGCATCTTGTCGAAGAGATTGGCACCTCCAGGAGGTTTCCGAGGGTTCTTGTACTCAGCGGCGGCGACAAGGTCTGCGTCGGTGGCGTCGTGTTTCGCTTGTGTTGGGGGCTTGTTCTCAAATGCTAAGAGTTAAGAACAAGGCAACACAGAAAATGTTAAATATTAAGGTCCTTCGTCCTCCATCACATTATATCCCTTCGGGATATAAGGAATTTCGGACGAAGGTTACGAAGGACATACCTTCGTAAACATAACAGCGAGGGATGAAGTATTCATATAAATCATGAGGTATAAAATAGACATTCAAATGTTAACATAGAATCATTTCCATTTTTATTAATACGAATGAATATAAATGACAGATATACCTTCGGTCTTGAGGAAGGCAAGAATACAGGTGTGATGTGAAGGCAAAATGACAGATTCGCGTGAACAGTACAGAGGTACTGTTCATCTATTTATAGGCACAGGTCGCAGCCTGTGACAAATTACAATTATGCCCCTTACAAAAGTTTACAACATTGACTCAGACCACTTATGGATAAGAAGGTCATTCTATTTCTATGTCGGTTTGAAACGCCGAAGCTCCATGAAAAGGAACCTTCGGCCATCTCTTGGAGACGACTTCAGCCGAAGCTGCTTCTTCGTGTGAGACCTTCGGCGCACCGAAGCACGACCCCAACAGTAGCCCCTTTCGCGGTGCTAGATCGTTTTTCGTGACGAGCTTGACCCGTGAAAAAAGAGCCTCTTCAGCTTCGGGAAGCCGAAGGTCCAAAAAACACCTTCCCTGAGCTCGTTGCGGAGAAACGATCCGGCTTCCGAGCACGTGCCAGGCCCACCTTGCAGAGTTACTGTTTGATCTTTGCGGTCCACTGCTCAGCGAGTACAAGTGACCGCGCGTCTGGTGTAAAAATCTTGCCGCTTCGCCTTCTTACCTGCAGTACTATATAAACAAGCGGGTAGGTGTGAAGTTACCACAGCATTCATTGCTATTTGCACTGTTTTGCTGCCAAAATTTTTCACCATAACCGAAGCTTGACTCTCAGAATCGAACGAAGGTCAGTCTCGACGTCAGCTTCGTCAGAAAGGAGAGCTTCGGAGAAAAGGAAAAAAGAAAAAAGTTTCTGACTTCCCCAAACTCAGAATTAAATGGCGAGGGTGCGGTCTACTGCCAAAGTTGTACGTGAGGGAGACGAAGCCGAAGGTTCGGACACTGTGCCCATCTCCGAAGCGATGCAGCGCTCCGGTCTAGTGACTGCGGAAGAAAGGCCTGCTGCCGAAGCAAACCCAACAACAGCCGAAGAAGAAGAAAACATTGAAGGGACTGACCCCGAGGATGACTACCACATTGCCATGCCCAGCAAGCCCAGTCACCTGGATTTTGGGAAATCAACCGTCTCAAAGGCTGACCTTTCGAAGATGGTGAAAGCTGGTTATTTCAATGAAGATCAGAAGAAGCTACTTCGCTTCGGGGGAGAGGAAACCACCCCGAAGCCAGAGGAGGATGAGATTGTTATCTTCAAGAGTTTTTTAAAAGCTGGGCTAAGATTCCCTCTTCACAATATTGTTGCGGAGATACTGAGGAGGTTTGGCATCTACTTCCACCAATTGACTCCTAACGCCATCGTTAGGCTCAATGTTTATATCTGGGCCCTCCGAAGCCAAGCTGTGGAGCCGTTTGCTGATAGCTTCTGCCGAGTTCACGAATTACATTACCAAACCAAGGCCAGGAAAGATGGGCTACATGATAATTTCGGTTGCTACAATTTTGCCTACCGGAAGACAACAAAGTGTCCTGTACTCAGCTACCGAAGCAAATGGCCAGCAGGCTGGAAATCTGAATGGTTTTATGTAAAAGTTGACGAAGACAAAGAAAAATTGGTACAAAGCCCTCTGGATTTGATCTTCGGAGAGACGAGGCCACGATGCCGCATCGGCGATCTAAAAGGTCCCACCTGGGCTGCTCTGGGCGAATTTGAAATTATTTCGGAAAATATTGGCACCAGGGATCTAGTTCAGGAGTTCTTGGCATTCAGAATTTTCCCTACTCTAAAAGAGTGGGAAATGCCGAAGCTGAAGGGAGAGAAGAAGAAGGGGGAGTTGGTTCGTCTCCCCTATCACTTTAAATTCAAGAAGTACTTTAAAAAGCCCTGCAAAGAGTGGCTAGACACAGTTGAGACAATGTGTAATGAAATCTTGGGGAATTACTCCAAAAAAGAGGATCAATTAATGACAGCGGCCTTCGGCACCCGACCGAAGCGAAGACTAAACCGAGTATTCGATGCCCTGGGCTTCGAGTACCCAGACTATGAGCAGTTGAACAAGGGTGCCGAGGGCCACAAAAGAAAAAGAGTAGCCGAAACTCTGACAAAGGATGAAGAGCAACCGGCAGTAGAGAAGAAAATTCCGAAGAAAAGGAAAATTTCAACTCCGAAACGGAAAATATCGGAAGAAGAGATGACCCCCACACCGCCTTCTACCAGCGACGTGGAAGAAATTTTAAAGGTAATGACTGAACCCATGCCCACGAAGCTAAGTCCATTAGGGCTCCAACTGACGAAGCTTTTTCAAAAGGTGGACGAGCCGGATCAGACGAAGATAAGCAAACCCAAACGGCAAAGAATCATTGCGGTAACTGAAGTTATCGATAAGACACCGCCAAGAGCGTCAGTTCAAAAAACAGCAGCTGCCGAAAGCACCAAAAACGTCGAAGTCGCACCTTCGGAGGTCGCGGCTACCGAAGCCGCTACAGCCGAAGATGTTAATTTAGAATCAACCATTGAGGATATTAACAAAATTTTGGAAGACATAGATGCAGAAGAAGCTGGTGTTGCTACTGAAAAATCCATGGCCTCAGTGCCTGAAAAAGGAAAAGAAATAGCCGAAGATACTTCGGATGACGAAGCCTACACCTTTCAGAATTTAATTGGGCAAAAACTGACGAAGGATGAAATAGAAGAACTTAAAGATTATGCCAAATCTTGTGGCTACAAGTCAGGTGCCCTCCTATTTGGAGGTGTAGACGATGAAAAACTAGGCTGCATTCGAGATCAGACTGGAGCTAAGGTAATCGGTACTCTATCAAAGAGTATCGGTTTTCCGAAGCTAGAGACAGACATCAGCCGCTACCGACGACAACATATCGTCGGCAGCTTATTTTATTCTAACTTCAAGGTAAACAATCTTTTCTCTGGTTTTTATTGCTGTTAACAATGAAAATATTACTAACATAAGTTGTTTCTGTACAGAGCATGCTTCTGAGCAAAGCTCTGAAGATGCAACAAGACTTGGAGGACAAAAAACACGAAGCTATAATTGAAAACTTAGAAAGCAAAATAAAAGAGCAATCTGCCATCATTGAAAAGAAGGACTTCGAGCTCCAATCGGCCGAAGGCTTACTGGCTGAGACTGAGGCTAAATTATTAGAGTTGAATTCGAAGCTTATCAATCAATCAAAACAATTCGATCAGGAGAAGCTAGAACTGAATTCGAAGCTTCAAGCCGAAGTCCAGACCAGCTCAGAATTGAAGAAAACATTAACAAGCCTTCAAGACAAATGCTTGAACTTTGGCAAGAATTGCATTGGACGATTAAAGAAGATATTTTACTCTGTTGGAGCCAGCAGCGGGAAATTTAACCCTTCAGCAGAAAATTTACCCCAGACCTTCGATCATATTGAAGCTGAAATCGAAGAGCTTGACGAAGTTATAGCCGGGCACGGCGACTTCTGTGCCTGGGTAGCTTCTCGGGGTACCGCTGCTGCATTTCTGAAGGCCGGCTGCGAACATGGAAAAATTGTCAATAGGCCCAACTTCACCTTATCTCCATCAATCCTGGATGATATGCCTGACCTCGCCCGAAGTATCTCCAATAGATTTATAAAAATGATATGGACAAAAGGCGGGCGGGAGAAGGCTGGAGACGAAGCCCGAAGTCATCTTGAACCGGTAAGAAATGATATTTTGTACTTACCTTTTCCTTTGGACTTGATTTTTACTCACGATTCCTTGATTCATGTAGGATAAGGAAGGTGAAGATGATGCCTAAGATATGTCGCCGAAGCTGTCGCCGAAGCTGAAGCTTAACGAAGATTAGTAGAAGTGTGGTATAGAGAAACTCAGGATAATTTTGTAACAACTCTTGTAAATAGAATTAAACTGTTCTTCAAAGAACTTTGTACATACCTTGTAATATATTCTTACCCTTCGATTGAGGCGCTTTGATGTGGACGAAATCAGTATTTTGAGCCGAAGGCGAAAAAACACCTTCCCTTCTTTTCGTACACAACGAAGCATAAAAACAATTCTTCTTTTTGCCGAGCAACGAAACTTTTCTCTTTTGTACACAACATAGCGTAACAAATAAAAAACCACTTCACCGTAGCTTTTCTTTTTGCCGAAGCAACCACTTGGGAACACAAATGCTATGAATGAATGCTTATGCATGCAAATGCTATGATGTAATGTAATGTGCGAATGAATGTCCGAAGCGTATGTCCGAAGTCACATTGTCAGCCGTTACTTCCTTAGAAACAACCACACATTAGCTCTGCATTCCCTTAGGAACGTCTTCGGAGCCTCTTCGCCTTTTACTTAGGCAATATCAGCGTTGACTTTTCGCTGTAAGCTCTGCATCCCCTTAGGGACGTCTTTGGAGCTTCTTCGCCTTTTACTTAGACGGTATAAGCTCTGCATTCCCTTGGGAACGACTTTGGAGCTTCTTCGCCTTTTACTTTCGGCGGAATCAGCGTTGACTTTTCGCTGTAAGCTCTGCATCCCCTTGGGGACGTCTTCGGAGCTCTTCTTTTTTTTTTTCTTTTTCAGTTTCAGCACTCGATGGTGCGCTCTCAGCTTTTACATTTACATTCTTTGGGGGATTTTGCTCTTATAAAACTAAAAAGGAAAATTACATATGATGGCCCCATTAAAAACCTTTCTCCCCCTTTAGAAAGGAAAAGGGTGCCATGAAAAAGAAAAGAAAAGAGAAAATTACATCGAGTTATACATAAAACCGCCGAAGCTCATCCGCATTCCAAGATCTTGGAATTTCATAGCCATCCATGTCCTTTAGTCTGTACGAACCAGGCCTTGACGAAGATACTACTAAGAAAGGCCCTTCCCATTTCAGTTGCAACTTGCCCACTGTATCCGGGTTGGCCACTCTCCGAAGCACCAAGTGTCCTGGCTCAATATTTTTTAGCCGGACCTTTCTATCTCGCCATTTTACTGTTTCGGCCTGGTATTTATTGATATTCTCCACGGCTTGGAGCCTGATCCCTTCTAAGGCATCTTTTTCCACGAGACAAGTATCTTCGGCACCTGGTTCTGCTGAAGCTACCACTCTTATTGATCCAGCTTTAGCTTCTTCTGGAGTTATTGCTTCGTCACCAAATAACAACTTGAATGGGGTAAAGCCTGTAGACCTTGATGTTGTTGTGTTATGGCTCCACACCACTTTGGTCAACTGATCTGGCCATTTTCCCCTTGGTTGATTAAAGATTAGCTTCATTATTCCTGTCATTATGATGCCGTTGGCCCTTTCAACAAGCCCATTCGACTCCGGATGCCTAACTGATGCAAAATGGATCTTCGTGCCAATCTGATCACAGAAATTTCTGAAATCTTCGGAGTCGAACTGTGTTCCATTATCTACAGTGATGGCCTTCGGCACTCCGAAGCGACAGACAATGTTCTGCCAGAAAAATTTTTGGACAGTGGCTGATGTTATTGTGGCTAATGGCTTCGCCTCAATCCACTTGGAAAAATACTCCACAGCCACTATAACATATTTCAGATTGCCTTGAGCCGGTGGTAATGGACCCAGCAGGTCGAGGCCCCACCTTTGCAATGGCCAGATGGGTTGTATTAGCTGTGTTAAAGACGAAGGTTGCTTTTGATCTTTTGCACATTTTTGACAACCTTCGCACTTTTGAACTAACTCCGCTGCATCCGAAGCTGCCTTCGGCCAATAAAATCCTTGGCGGAATACTTTTCCAAGTAACGGCCTGGATCCGATGTGGGATCCGCACAGGCCTGCATGTATCTCCTTCATCAATTCTATACCTTCGGCTCTAGACAAGCACTTGAGCAGCGGGGCACAAACTCCACGCTTGTATAACTCCCCTTGTATCATGACATAAGGACGAGCTCTTGCCTCTATCCTTTTATTATAAGCTTCGTCATCTGATAAGAAGTTACCCTGAAGGTAAGAGATTATTTCAGTTCTCCAATCTTCACTGTACACAGGAGAAATGTTAAGAACTGCTCTTTCAAGTAGCTCCACTGAAGGTGCCTTTATTGTTTCGAAGAACACATCCGAAGGTAGCGGCAGCCTCTGTGCTGCAGACTTGGCCAACAAATCAGCATGCTCATTCTGTCCTCGAGGGATATTCTTAACAGAAAATCCTTCGAAGGAAGCTTCGATCCTTCGGACCGTGTCTAGGTATTTTTCAAGCTTCGGGTCTTTAGCCTTGCAACTTTTGTCAATATGACCCGAAACAACCTGAGAATCAGTTTTAAGGATCGCCCTTCTGACCCCCATTGCCTTTAGTTTCCGAAGACCCAGGAGCAAGGCTTCGTACTCAGCGATATTATTTGTGCAGCTGAAGTCAAGTCTTGCTGCATAGCAAGTTTTAACCTTGGACGGAGAGACCAACACAGCAGCTGCGCCTGCTCCGAAGGTTCCCCAAGAGCCATCACAAAACACTGTCCATGCTTCGGCATCTTTATTCGCTTCTTCGTCCTGAGCCCCTGGCGTCCAGTCGGCAATGAAATCCGCCAATGCTTGAGACTGAATTGAGGATCTATGCACATAATCAATGTAAAATTCATTGAGTTCCGCAACCCATTTTCCAATACGCCCAGTAGCTTCTCTATTCCTCATGATGTCCTTCAACGGCTGCGAAGAGGGAACAATAATGTTGAATGCCTGAAAGTAATGCCGAAGCTTCCTGGATGCCATTAAAACGGCATACAACACCTTCTCCAGCTCTGTATAATTTTTCTTTGAGACACTAAGGACCTCAGACACAAAATATACTGGGACCTGCTTCTTGACTTGTCCATCAAACTTCTCTTGAACAAGTGCCGCACTTACCGCTGAGTGCGAAGCTGCCACATACAACAACAGAGGAGCCCCTGGTGTTGGTGGAGTTAATGTTGTGAGATCTATTAAATATTGCTTCAGCTCTTCGAAGGCTTTTTGTTGACTTGGGCCCCATTGAAAGACTTCAGCTGACTTCAGCACCTCGAAGAATGGTAAGTTTCTTTCCGCTGATCTGGATATAAATCTGTTGAGGGATGCCAGCCTTCCTGTCAATCTTTGGGCCCCCTTTCTTGTGGTTGGTGGCTCCATTCGAAGTATAGCTTCAATTTTATTTGGGTTAGCTTCGATTCCCTTCGTTGAGACCAAACATCCAAGAAATTTACCCTTCTTCACTCCAAAGACACATTTTTCTGGATTCAGCTTCAGCCCAGCTTGTCTGAAGCTGGCGAAGGTCTCCTGCAAATCAGCAATATGATTTTCTTGCTTCGTGCTCTTTACGATGATGTCATCAACATAGGTCAACACATTTCTGCCTATCTGAGATTGGAGAACCTTCGCAGTCATTCTGCTGAAACTCCCTCCAGCATTCTTGAGCCCCTCAGGCATCCGAAGATAGCAATATGTACCACTTGGGGTTATGAAGCTAGTCTTCGGCTCATCTTCCTTCTTCATCCAGATTTGATGATAGCCTGAGTAGCAGTCCAGGAGACTCATGAGCTCCGAAGAAGCTGCTGCATCAACTAAAGAATCTATCCTTGGCAGCGGGAATTCATCCTTCGGACAAGCCTTGTTGAGATCTGTGAAATCAATACACATTCTCCACTTGCCATTGGCCTTCTTTACCATAACAGTGTTGGCTAGCCACTCTGGGTACTTCACTTCTCTGATAACTCCTGCACTGAGGAGTCTTTTCACTTCATTGCGAGCCCCTTCGGCCTTATCATCAGACATTTTCCGAAGCCTCTGCTTTCGGGGTCTGAAGGATGGATCAACATTAAGCGAATGTTCAATAACATCCCGATTTACTCCGCAGAGATCATTAGCTGACCATGCAAAGACATCTTTGTTATTGAATAAAAACCTTATCAAGGTTTTCTCCTGGTCTTCAGATAATTGCGACCCCAACAACACCTTCTGCTCTGCTACATCTTCACACAATAACATAGGCTTCGGCTGATCCGCTGAAGCTGCCTTCTCCCTCCTGAATTTGTACTGTTCACAAGCTTCAGCTCCATCTATATTATGGATTGCCTTGGAATCAGTCCAACTTCCTTCGGCCCTTCTAGCAGCTTCCTGGCTTCCATGAATAGCAATAGGTCCTTGGTCCGAAGGTATCTTCATGCAGAGATAAGCTGGGTGAAGAATTGCTTCGAAAGCATTAAGGGTTCCACGACCAATGATAGCATTGTAAGGATACTCCATGTCAACAATGTCAAACACAATTTGCTCAATCCTTGTGTTGTTAACAAATCCGAAGGTTACCGGCATGGTAATCTTCCCAAGGGCCACAATCTGCCGCCCTCCGAAGCCACAAAGAGGGTGCGTAGCATCATGGATCTTGTCTTCGGGCTCTTGCATTTGTCTGAAGGCTTTAGCAAATATAATGTCAGCTGCACTGCCTGTGTCAACTAGGACATTGTGGACCAGAAATCCTTTGATCACGCAAGAGATAACCATGGCATCATTGTGGGGATAATCCTTAAGCTGAAGGTCTTCCTGAGAGAAGGTAATTGGAATATGGGACCATTTTGACTTGATGAAGGGTCCCTGCACTCCAACATGCTGCACCCTTCTCTGAGCCTCCTTCTTCTGCTTCTTGTTAGCCGGTTCTGAGCAAGAACCGCCTGTTATCGGGAGCACCAGCTTCGAAGCCGAAGCAGCTCCAGCTTGGTTGTTGAACGAAGCCATCAGCTCAGAAAAGTGGAAGTGAGTTCACCGGAGGTGGGCGCCAATGTTGGGGGCTTGTTCTCAAATGCTAAGAGTTAAGAACAAGGCAACACAGAAAATGTTAAATATTAAGGTCCTTCGTCCTCCATCACATTATATCCCTTCGGGATATAAGGAATTTCGGACGAAGGTTACGAAGGACATACCTTCGTAAACATAACAGCGAGGGATGAAGTATTCATATAAATCATGAGGTATAAAATAGACATTCAAATGTTAACATAGAATCATTTCCATTTTTATTAATACGAATGAATATAAATGACAGATATACCTTCGGTCTTGAGGAAGGCAAGAATACAGGTGTGATGTGAAGGCAAAATGACAGATTCGCGTGAACAGTACAGAGGTACTGTTCATCTATTTATAGGCACAGGTCGCAGCCTGTGACAAATTACAATTATGCCCCTTACAAAAGTTTACAACATTGACTCAGACCACTTATGGATAAGAAGGTCATTCTATTTCTATGTCGGTTTGAAACGCCGAAGCTCCATGAAAAGGAACCTTCGGCCATCTCTTGGAGACGACTTCAGCCGAAGCTGCTTCTTCGTGTGAGACCTTCGGCGCACCGAAGCACGACCCCAACAGCTTGCGACTTCTTCTTGTTCTTCTTCTTGGTGCCGCGCTAAGCGGATGCCTCGGGGACATCTTCCAGCTGGCGGCCCTGGGGCTGCTTGTCCTTCCGGAAGATGGCCTCAACCGCCTCCTAGCCAGAGGCGAACTTGGTGATGATGTCCATCAGCTCGCTCGCCCTGGTGGGGGTCTTGCGACCCAGCTTGCTCACCAGGTCGCGGCAGGTGGTGCCGGCGAGGAACGCGCCGATGACATCAGAATCGGTGATGTTGGGCAGCTCGGTGCGCTGCTTCGAGAATCGCCGTATGTAGTCCCGGAGAGACTCTCCCGGCTGCTGGCGGCAGCTTCGGAGATCCCAGGAGTTCCCAGGGCACACGTACGTGCCCTGGAAGTTGCCGGCGAAGGCTTGGACCAGGTCGTCCCAGTTGGAGATCTGCCCCGGAGGCAGATGCTCCAGCCAGGCTCGAGCGGTGTCGGAGAGGAACAGGGGGAGGTTGCGGATGATGAGGTTGTCATCGTTCGTTCCACCCAGCTGGCAGGCTAGTCTGTAGTCCGCGAGCCACAGTTCCGGCCTCGTCTCCCCTGAGTACTTTGTGATGGTAGTCGGGGTTCGGAACCGGGTCGGCAACGGCGCCTGTCGTATGGCCCGGCTGAAAGCCTGTGGACCGGGTGGTTCGGGCGAGGGGCTCCGATCCTCCCCGCTGTCGTAGTGTCCCCCACGGCTGGGGTGGTAGCCTCGGCGCACCCTTTCGTCGAGGTTGGCTCGACGGTTGCGGTGGTGGTGCTCGTTGCCGAGGCGACCCGGGGCCGCAGGTGCCGTGTTGCGCGTGCGCCCGGTGTGGACCAAGGCTTCTCGCACGAATCCGGAAGTTGCGGTGCGATGCTCCGGGGGGTACCCCTGCCTTTGGGAGGCAGAGCTCTCAGCCCGTCGGACCGCGGCATCTTCCAGGAGGTTCTTGAGCTCTCCCTGGATACGCCGCCCCTCGATGGTGGAGGGTTCTGGCATCGCTCGGAGTAGTATCGCAGCTGCAGCCAGGTTCTGGCCGACCCCACTGGAAACCGGGGGCAGCCTTGGCCTGGTATCGTCGGTGATGCGGTGCTGGACGCCCTGGGCCAGATGATGTGCTTCTCCGGCCGGAGCTCGGCCTGCCCACTCTTGTCCGAGGTTCAGCCGAGGCTGCGCAAGTGTTCCTGCCTCCTCGTCGAGCCTGGCCTGCATCTCGCGGATTTGCTCGAGCTGTGCGTCTTGACCCCCCGCAGGGACTAGGACCACAGCTAGCTCCCGAAGGATGTCAACGCGAGGCGTAGGCCTAGGGGGATCGCCGTTCTCCGGCATACCAAAACGGTTACCTTCGCCGAGACCCCCTAGATCGACGTGGAAACATTCGCGACTTGGGCCACAGTCCTTGTCGCCGAGGCTGTGGCTACCATCGGAACAATCGGAGAGGCAGTAGTCACATGCGGTCATGAAGTTCCGCATGGTACTGGGGTCACCAAGCCCATAGAAATCCCAACCAGAGTCGGGCTCGTCATCTTCCTCGGAACCCGAGGGTCCGTAGGTCGAGACGGCCGTCAGTCTGTCCCAGGGTGACCGCACATGGTACCCCGGAGGGTTTGGACATGCCTTTGCGAAAGTCTCCACCGAAGCGGCGTCGCTTGGTGGGTCGAAGCTGAATTTGAAAGGCATGGGATGGGAAACGGACGGTACCTCTTGATCGACGGGTGGTGACGAATTCGTGTCAGGGGCAGACTGCACCGTTGTCTCAGGTACGAGGGCGACGCTCAGCAAACCCTTAGCGAGCGTGCTGGCGTCATCCGTCAGCTCGATGTTGGCGTGTTGCGGGGAAACGGCGCTCGTCTTCGTCTCCGACGCGAGGTCGATGCCCGGCGTGTCCCCCGTTGGGGCGCCGGCCCCGTTGACTCGCTCGACAGCCGATGAGGTGTCGCCTCCTGCTTGGCCATGCCTGCCTCGCCTCCTCCTCCGTCGGCGGGGGAGGCGACGAGACAGAACTGAATGTTGCTCTTCCACCACGTGGGGAAGACATCGTCGATTCCGCCACCGGCGGGCGGGCTGACGGCCGCCATTGTCGTCATCGCGCGGTGGAAGGAGTACCATGTCGTAGCTGTCGTCGAGAGACATGAACTCAAGACTCCCGAAACGGAGCGTCGTCCCGGGTTGGAAAGGTTGCTGGGGACTACCCATCTGGAGTTTGACGGGAAGCTGTTCATCAACATGCAGCAGGCCCCTACCTAGCGCGCCAACTGTCGGAGTTTCGACCCTGGGGGGTCCCTGGACCGACGAGTAAATTGTCGCTGCGTGCCCCAGCCCAGATGGGTCGGCGCGAGATGGGACACAAAGGGGGGAGAACAGCGAGGGGAAACCGCGACCTTCGTGTTGTCCTGCGCCCAGGGCGGCTGGATGCGCTTGCAGTAGGGGGTTACAAGCGTTCGCATGGGAGAGAGAGAGAGAGCCTTACGCGTCGGCCCATCCTCCCACGCGGCCAACCTCTCCGTACGAGAGCCCTGGACCTTCCTTTTATAGACGTAAGGAGAGGTCCTAGGTGTACAATGGGGGGTGTAGCAATGTGCTAACGTGTCTAGCAAAGAGGAGCTAGAGCCCTAAGTACATGCCGTCGTGGCAGTCGGAGAGGTTTTGGCACCCTGTTCATGTGATGTCTTGGTCGTCAGAGGAGCGCTGGAGCCCTGCGAAAGTACAGCTGTCGGGGCTGTCGGGTCCTTGCTGACGTCTCCTTGCTGAAATAAGGGGCTGGGAGCTGCCGCCGTCATGGAGCGTGCAGGGTGCCATCATTACTTGTTTACCGGGGCGAGCCAGATGGGACGCCGGTCTTGTTCCCCGTAGCCTGAGCTAGCTAGGGGCAGGGTAATGATGGCCCCCCTGGCGACGTGGCTGGTCCGAACCCGAGTTTGGGCGAGGTGGCAATTCCTCCGAGGTCGAGGTTGAGTCCGAGCCCTGGGGTCGGGCGAGGTGGAGTTCGTCGTCTTCCAGAGCCGACGCCGAGTCCGAGCCCTGGGGTCGGGCGAGGCGGAGTTCGTCGTCTTCCTGAGCCGAGGCCGAGTCCGAGCCCTGGGGTCGGGCGAGGCGGAGTTCATCGTCTTCCGGAGCCGAGGCCGAGTCCGAGCCCTGGGGTCGGGTGAGGCGGAGTTCGTCGTCTTCCAGAGCCGAGGCCGAGTCCGAGCCCTGGGGTCGGGCGAGGCGGAGTTCATCGTCTTCCGGAGCCGAAGCCGAGTCCGAGCTCTGAGGTCGGGCAAGGCGGAGTTTGTCGTCTTCCAGAGCCGAGGCTGAGTCCGAGCTCTGAGGTCGGGCGAGGCGATGTCCATCTTCCGAGGCCGAGACTGGGTCCGAGCCCTGGGGTCGGGCGAGGCGGAGCTTCCTATGCCGCCCGAGGCTGGACTTAGCCGCTGTCGACCTCACTCTGGCGAGTGGCACGGCAGTCGGAGCAGGGCAGGCGGCGCTGTTTTCTTGTCAGGTCAGTCAGTGGAGCGGCGAAGTGACTGCGGTCACTTCTGCTCTGTCGACTGAAGAGCGCGCGTCAGGATAAGATGTCAGGCGATCCTTGCATTAAATGCTCCAGCGATACGGTCGGTTGGCGTGGCGATCTGGCCAAGGTTGCTTTTCTGCGAAGACTGGGCCTCGGGCGAGCCGAAGGTGTGTCCGTTGCTTGAGGGGGCCCTCGGGCGAGACGTGAATCCTCCGGGGTCGGCTGCCTTTGCCTGAGGCTGGGCTCGGGCGAGGCGAGATCGTGTCCCTTGAGTGGACTGAGCCTTGACCTTAATCGCGCCCATCAGGCCTTTGCAGCTTTGTGCTGATGGGGGTTACCAGCTGAGATTAGGAGTCTTGGGGGTACCCCTAATTATGGTCCCCGACAAATATTTTGAAGCAGCAACAAGGATGAGGTGAAGTAATAATCAATAAGTCCATAAAACGGCCAGTGCTACTCTAGGATAGCAGTCCTACAGCCAGCAAGACTTTGATACCACTTATGTCACACCTGGTTTTGAAGGTAAACCGAATGCAAATCATGTACATGCCAGAATCAAAAATTCACGTACACAGTGATTACATAAATGACTCATCATAGGACAATGCTTCGAATAACAATAAAGAGTAACTAATAATATTACACAGAATCGAAACATAGCCAACGTAAACAACCCACCACAGGCAGCTGACTGGGGAGGTCGCTAGCCTAATCCTCAAACTCGTCGAAGTCCTAGAACTCCTGGAGATCTGCCTCGACACCTTCTTATTTACCTAAGCATAGATTACACCAAAGGCAACCTGGTGTTTGTGAAAGCAAGGGTGAGTACACATCAACGTACTCAGCAAATGTCTCGTTTGGCTGAAGTGGACTAGCTTTATGTGGAGTTAGGATCAAGCAGTTGCTTTTATTTGGTCAGGTAATTATTACTAGTATAGAGCCAGGTTTTAGCATTAACCCAAAAGTACTCTTTCCAAACGGAAAGAATACTAGAAACCATAATCATAATCATAATAGAAACCAACATTATCCTCATCATCATCTGTGAACAAAACATCTCTGATCAATGTATCTCTAATCAATAGAGCTCCCTTGGCCTCACATAACCACAAGCACGTTTGATATATCAGTTTCATAACACTCTGCAGAGGTTGCACACTTTAACCACGAGCCGTGATTCCCTCTCTACCCCAGGCTTGCAAGACCCTTGTTCACTCCCAAGGTGAATGGCCAGGGATTCACTACGAAGCATTTACAAAGATTCCCTGAGGTTGTAGCCGCCCGTTAGGTTTCCTAAATGTACCACACTCCTCCCTAAGGGGCAATCCACCCTCGGTAGAGCAAGCCGCATACACCGAGCCCTATTGACGGCACAACGTCGAAGCGAACTACACCTCAGTTCCTCTAATTAATTAGCTAAGGGCGTCCCATACCACCCTCATGGTTGCACTGTTTTCCCGGGTGGTCATCCAACGAACCAGTCCTTACGGACAGGCACTCGAGAAACCGCTCGAGTCCCCTAAAATGCCACAAGTATATCATCATATCTAGAATAAAATCATAGTATCATCATTGTATCCCATCATGTTCGTTGATTAAAGTAAAGCACTAGCATAGAACTAATCATAATAATCAATTGCCAAAGGGTAAACAAGGATAGGAAAACAAAATACTAGTCAATCCTTAGGTTGATCATGGTATGCGGGTTGATGAATTATAAAGTAAATGGAACATAATAGGTCAGATGACACTTGCCTTCACCCAGCAGATGCTCAGGGTCTTCGATCTCGTAGAACTCGAAGAACTGGATCATTTGGTCGCCGAAACTTGACCGTCGATTCCTCGAAGCTCAGAAACGAATCGCGATCTAATCGCAACGCGAAGCAAAGACGAACAGGCACAAACAAACAAACATATACATATGCATAAGAACATTGCACCATACAAGATAAAATGTTATAAAAGCGAGCAATATAAAATAGAGAGCGCCTCTACGGTTACGCTAGGAAAAGAACCACGATAGACGAAGCTATGGTCGAGGGGTTAGCATGTTTACGCTAAATAAGTACTAATTAGAACATCCAATTCAACATAATTATATTAATTGATATTAATCAAATGTAAGTTAATACTACTACTTAGTTTTGACTAACTTACTATTTTAATAGTTGATGATTAAATAAATAACTAATTAACTCACATGAGTAATTACAAGCCGACGATTTAATCTCGCGTGCGGACAACATGCGATAAGTGCGAACGGCGCGCGGCAAGGCACGCGACACACGCGAACGGCACACGACAACGCGTGCGAACAATACGCGTGACACTCGCGAACGACACGCGACGACGTGCGCGAAACAGCACCGCGACACGTGCGGACCGACATGCGAAACTAATAAATAAACAACGTGATTAAACTAAACAATTATTGATGAGAAATATTTTAGTTAAGGTTAATCATGTTGGTGACTAATTATAAATGCGCAAATTGAATTCCTAAATTAGATTTTAAAATTGAATTGTCATTCTAATAGCCATTGGTTAAACAAAAGTTTAAATAAATTAAATAAAATGTGCAACAGTGGGGATAAATATTTATAAATCCAGATAATTTTAATATAAATCTAACGCAACTTGAATGGATCGAATCGGGTTCAAAACGCAAAAGTTATAACGGTTTTAAACTATAATGTAATTTGTGCGTACTAATTTATAGAACTACCATCTTCTTCCTTTCTCTCTTCTTCCTCACGTAGGAATTCCATAGCCATGAGGGGAAGGAGCAAGGGGCTGCACAGGGGGAGGGGGAGATCGACCTCTGCCAGGGGACCGGCCACGCCGCGCAGGGCACGCGCGCCCGCGGGCGGGGGCCGTGGCTTGGAGGGAGCTCGCGCGGGCAATGCCGCGGCCAAAGCCATGGCCGATCGGCCAGCCGCGCCGAGCAGCTGTGCCGCCGCCGGAGGTTGTGCCCGCAGGGCCGCGCGCGCGGGCCGGGGGTAGGGTGCCGCGTCGCCGGGGCAGGGGTGCGGGAAAACGAGGTGCTACCTCTCAAAACCCTAGAAATTGAAGAAAACAAAGAACAAGAATGGAGGAGCTCACCGGGGAAGAAGACTCTCGCCGTAGCCGAGGACAAATCCATCAATTGCCAGATATTGGGGGGTCCGATCGATGAACCGAACGCGCTTCGACGAAGCATTCGACGAGACGAACGCAACGGTACCATCGGATTTCGCAGACGATGCACAGATTGGGAGTAATTGCTCACCGGAGTTGTCGCCAGAGTTGAAACCGCTCCGAACTTCGGCGAGCTATACCATGAGCTAGGGATTGAATTTGGAGAAATTATTTCGTGTTCTGGAACGGGCTCGACGAGATGAAACCGGTTATGTATATATATCTAGGGTTCAGACGAGATGAAAATTCGGTTAAAATTCGGATTTTACCATTTTAAAATTCGAAAAAGCCTAGAAATCCATATTTTGTGCTCAAAATATTATATATGCTTTCAAAAATTCCTGAAAAATTCATATAAATGTTTTGGCACCTAATGAACTAAAAAACATAATTAGAATTTCTAAAAACATTTTTAAGTTCCTCAAATAAATAGATTTTGGTTTCTGAAAAATAGAAAAATATTCCGAAAAATATGAAAATTTACCGAGCACTTCTATAAGATATGTTAACATGTTTCAAACACATTTTGCGCTTAGAAACACCATGCAACAACATGAATGCAACAACCAAAGTGCCTCTAGGGCTCATTCCACTAGGTTTACGCCAATATAAAACAAAATAATTCTCCATTTTTAGGAAAAAGAAAAGGAAAGCAAAGAACTGAAAGAGTAACACCTGAATTTGGTGGATATTAGAAAAGAAATTTTATACCCCAAATTCAGGGTGTTACAACGGGAGATGCCTCCGACCCGGTGGTCCCACGCGTCATTGAGAGGACCGCACACGCACGCTTCAACTGGCAGGCGGGGCCCGCGGTGTCAGTGTGGGCCAAGTCTTGTGGGGCAGTAGTCGTGGGCTGGCGTGACAATGGGCCTGTAGGGAAGCCAGCCACTGGGCCCCAGGTGGGGATTCGACCCAAAGCTAGGTAAGCAAAACTTTTAGCTTTTCTATTTCCCTTTTCTATTTTTCTATTTTTATTTTCCATTCTTAAATTCCAAATTCGAATTTGTAATTAAAACTTAGGGTCAAAATTACAACCAAATATCCAACATGATACAACTTTATTTAGCTATTTATTTATTATTTTTGTATTCAAATAAATGTTCCTTAATATACATCACACCAAATGGAGGATTTTATTTTAAGGACTAACCTTTTGATGTGTCTCCCATCAAGTAGGTGTAGAAATTCATTATTCATTATCTATTTATTTTAAAAGGAGGTAATGTATACTTTTTGTTAAGAGTTAATTAAATTATATGAACAAGTAATTATAGTTCATGAGGGGAACAAATCAATAGTCTTTTTCTACTATTTATTTCCATTCCATTCTTTAATTCTAGGCTTAAATGACTTATACCTTCTTTTCTCATCTTTCTCTATTTCATATTCCCATTTATAAATTGAGATCACATTCATGCCACATGACCATTGACAAGGGATCAACCTTTACTTACCTATTTATTACTTAACTAGTTTAGTACCCTTAATTGGTTATGAAAAGGAAGGGTCCTAATGAATTCCAAAGGTTTCAAAAATTCTAGAAACACTATTATAAATACTTTTATTATTTTTTATTATTTTTTTCTTCTACCAATTTTGTGCTTTACAAATCCTACCCCCTTAACAGAAATCTCGTCCTCGAGATTAGTAAGAAAAAGGATGTATAACAATATTGTCTTAGAACATATGCATAAACAAAAATATCGGTATGATGCATAACTTATTAGCAAAACATAGGGTCAAATGGACCTTATTATTTACTCCTAAAATAGTAAATACTAGCTACTAACTAAGGTATTACTTCGGTCTTACAAATAGTGCTCTATATATGTGGCAGAACCTCCCAAGTTATTGGGCCCACATGCACCTGCCCTTGTCTCAAAGACCTTAGACGGCTATGCATGTGCATCAGATAACTTAACAGGATCCGTCTGAGTGTCCCAAGGATCCCGGATAAACCACTAACAACCAAGATCACAAGATTAAGTAAACACAAATCACACACCAACATTTTGCAGCGGAATTTCTTTATTACAAAAGTTACAAGTTACAACGAATTTACATTATGTTTATCGGAGTGATTACAAAAGTGATTCAAAGAAATAAACTTTGAAATGTTATAAATTATTTATAATTTTGAAATATATGCTAGCTCAATGACAATCCTCAATAAGAAGTATAGGAGAGGTACTTAGACTTATAAGAAGGTCGTGCCCACCGATGCTTAACACCATTCACAACAGCACAAATCTAGTACCTGCAACAACATGGGTTCGAAAACCCTGAGTACGAAGTGTACTTTCGCAATCTTACCCGACTAAGAAAAAATGACTCTCAAGGATATGCTGGTTAAATAGGAATCAAGGAAAAGGCTTTAGCAAGAATCAACTTAGATATTTTTGCAGAAATAGCTTAGTAAAGTGAGTCCTTACTTTCAATATTTTAACGCCAGATTAAATATTAATAGACTCTGGTTGCATCTAGTCTAATTTCACCATCTCATCAATACAACATCATTTTTGTTCATAATGTTTACATCCTAACTTAGGTTGCAGGTCAGAGATCAAGTCTCCACTGTCCAGGGATATAACGGAGATCCGAATCGATTTACTCAGCTGAGGATCTCTAACCACACAACATATGTTTCTCGTAACTCTTGCATATGTCTACCATTCCCACGGATCCTCCACTGCATGAACAGGTCCGCGCCACCCAAGAGCACACCACCCTTTTAGGCGGTACTTTGCCAGAAGGGTACATGCCACTCTCGCCATCTCTCCACTCCTAGTGCGTGATTGTCTTTTCATGTATGGAATAGTCGGGTTCAAGCCTACCCTGTCCCATATCCAGGGCATGTGGCCAGTTAAGATAGTCCTTGATCATACAGGCCTACATACGCATCCAATCCTTAATTAATCTAGGTGGAGCATCACCTGTTCCTAGTCCAAGTCTCGATTTAAATACTTCCATCATTAGGATTGTTTTGTGTTCCTAAGGATGAAAAGAGCATTATAGGGAGCCTTGCAGTAAGATCCCACCATGCTCCCAATGAAAATATTCTTGCAGGTAGAAGCCAACGTTCCTCAGGATAACCCCTGAGCTAGGCATTATTGCAAAAGACAACCTCTATCCACAAGATCTAAGCAGGGCTAAGCATTTTTGTAAACAATATTTGATACTTCACCAGAAGTATCTATAAAAGGAATGGATTTCAAGGTAGCTAATGCATCAAAGGGTTTTCAAGCAACTCCTATAAACCTAATGCACATTTCACTAGACTTAAAGTGTGTAAAAATCATTTAAAAACACTAGGAAGGGGTTGCATGCACCGGGGCTTGCCTAGAATAACACTAGGTTAGTGTTGGTTAGACGACGACCACTTGACGATCAGCTTTTGTTCCGATACTTGCTCCGTCTGCCCATCCTCAAGTTCATCAACCAGCATCACCATGCGGAGTAGCCCACCTGTTACGCCATATTGTGGTTGACTTGGGTCGTCTTCCGCATCATGTGATAAATTAACGTACCTAAATGATATGCATAATGCACATGAATGGATATAAACAAGAAAAGCACAAGACTAAATATTGTTGTACCGAAGAGAATTAGACACGCATTGCAAGATGTTGCCAACTCTAATATACGAAAACATTAGGTGTCGATCTCACATCAAGAAGTATGGCTATGACATTCTAACTTAACCGAATCTAATTCTAACAGCAAGCACAATGAACCATTCATACGCACTCTATCTCTTGATTAGAGCTTAACATCTAAAACTCAGACTTACTATTATAAAACACCCAATACTTAAAGTAACGAACCGTAGCACTTCATTTAGCTATAGAATTAATATACTAAATTATCATATGAAGGATATCACTATTCGATCTATCTGTAAAGCATTATAAAAAGGATAGTGTTTCCAAAAAATTGCAAACTCAACAGATTAAATATCTAAAGCGCTTGCGTATCCCATCTACTAAGAAATTATCAGATTTTAGTTGAAATCAACATATTAATATACTCTTATTTAAATACTCAACACAACAATTAACACCTATAAATGATATCTAGCCAATCACTAGACATAACATAATGATCATAACATAGGACATCGACTTTGTCAAACGAACACAATCCCTCACAAGCAATACTGATGGCACCTATCATGTAGACATTGTAAACACTAGACATGTCCTTCGGATTACTGATTCAACCACACAACGTAGATATTTCTACCACTATTTTTCACATGAATTATAATGCAACTTATACCTCGCGACTACTTCACAATCATGACAGTAACTTAAACAGCACACATACTTTGGACCTTTACTATACATTAAATATACCAACTGCGCATCTGAGCTACAAATAAAATAATTATCATGATTAATATTCTTCTAATCCACCTATGAAATTAATTAGCTAGAATAGCGAATCAGAGTACGATTACCATATCGACTAGCAATACGAATAAACAACGATGATCCTTGTTCAGGCCTTTCGCCGAGCATTTGGTGGGTATCGATTCAGAGCTTGCTCCTCCACATTCTCTTGGGATTCTTTTGTCGGCGTGAACACAAGTCGGAGGCATCACGTAGGGCCCGACATCGAGGCGGGGTGACCGGACGACGACGGTGAGACAAAGGTCGGAGACGACAGGGAATCAACGACAAGCACTAGAATTCCACGATGGGCTGCTATGTTGGGGCGTCGAGGCACTGTCCATGGAAAATAGGAGATCGACAACCGACCAGTCCCTGACCATCGCGCCCACCACGCTTCCGCTGCGTAGCCGGTGTGGTCAACTAGAACGATGACGAGGCCGAGTCTGGAGCGAGCTGGCGACGGCACGCGACCATGGGCAGGCAAAAAAATGTCGAGTTGCCAAGTGGGTGTGTCCAGGGCGCGACTCGCCGGACAAGCGGAGGACCGGAGCAGGGGTACGACCAATGGGGTCTGAGCCTGCTGAAGACGACGCTCGATGGCTAGAGCAGGGATGGTGAGACGCTTATGCTGCGAGGG
Source organism: Zea luxurians (assembly GCA_029449295.1). Taxonomy (NCBI): domain Eukaryota; kingdom Viridiplantae; phylum Streptophyta; class Magnoliopsida; order Poales; family Poaceae; genus Zea; species Zea luxurians. The sequence continues at coordinate 4,691,709 of JAOPSE010000014.1, read as the reverse complement.
AGGAACAGGAAAGTGGAGCTTGCCATGGGGGATGGAACGAGCTGCGACCAGGAAGATGCGTGGAGGGGCTCGGCCATGGGAAGGACGCCGGGGAGGAGCACCGATAGAGGGCAGGACCGAGCAGAGGAGTGCGCGGCTGCGCGCAGGGAACTCAACCATGGAGCTGGGACGACCAGTCCCGTTGTGCGCGCCTCCCCGGCTTGTGCGCGTTGGCTGCCACGGTCGACTGTGCTTGCACGACCAACCCGCCAGGCAGAAGCGAGCTGGAGCAGAAGGGGTGCGACGGCCATGGTGACAAGCTAGAAACCGAGCGCAAGCAGGGAAGGAATGGAGGGAAGTCGAGCACAGTGAGATGGGTGACCGAGCTGGAGCACCGCGATGGGGAGGGAGAAGAATGGAGGCTAGGCGCGGTACAGACTTTGAGGAAAAAATCCAACGAGGGGATAAGGCCATTGGCCATGCCGATGGTGGAAAGGCTCAGGGAGGGAGGGTGATAGAGATAGGAACGGAGAGAAGATTTTTCTTTTCAGATTTTTTCCCACTTTCCCATTTTTATTAAAGAAAATTGCAGATATTTTTGGGGTATAAAATGAGGGTCTATAAGATATATAGAAGGGTCGAACAAATAAGATCGACAATAATATTTGGACAGGATTTAATTTGGTGAATACTTCAGATTCAGATGAAATTTACGGAACCAGATTCGATTTCAAGAGTTAGATTTCGGACAGGGTGTAAATGGACCGAATCAATGACATCAGCATTGATATCTTAAGCGATATTTAATTTAGTCGAGCCTAGACGAATTTCATGGCCACAATTCATTTGACTAGAAAACAAAGTGATTAATAATTTTACACCTTGTTTTTCTTGGATATTCAACGCGATCGAATTATAAAAAGAATCAAATTCCGAAAACCTATTCCTTTAATAAAAAATTTTGAACAGCATGGACTCAACATCATGAGAGATTTTAAAGTCCAAAATTTCTCTAAACTATTTGGACAGCTTAGATAAACAGAGACAGATATGATATCAAAATCGTGAATGACAAAGATGATTAAAATTTAGTGTCCATTTTATTCACCGCTATCACGTGTTAAAGTCCGCACTCGCGGTCGAGTAGATGATAAACACCTGGGGTGTTACAATCCTCCCCCTTAAAAGAATCTCGTCCCGAGATTCGGAGCGGAAGACTATTAAGAGTAGAGAAGCATGTAACCCTGTCCATATCAGTGATAGCATAAGGTAGTTCGAAAAGAAGACGAGTGTCTCGAGAGGTTGTTTCTCTAGTGGACATAACATGTATCGCCTTAGGCTAATTTAGAGATGTCCAATAGTAGAGGCGATGTCTGCCAGAAGAACACATAAGGTTCCATGTGTGCATTTTGTTTTTTCTGATGACACTGTACTAACTGAGTTTGTTGAGCGAGCGATAGATATGCGACTTTATCCAAATAGAACTAGATGCAACCTCTTGGGTAAAACACATAGAAAGAGGTTTACCAATAAGTGGTCGCGGTGAGTTCATAGCACACAAGACGTGTGTGAATGTCGAATAACATCACAGTTAACTCGTGTTAGCCAGAGAATCCAAGTCCAAGAAAATGATAGAGACTCAAAAAATCACCAGCGAAAGGATCTATAAATGTTGACTTTGTATCTAATCCATTTTATCAAGCACTAGGCATGGCTCGACTTGATCACACATGCTGGAAAAGCACACATGAGGCGATCGAGGCATGACTAGAGCGATAATTAGGTGGTTATTGGTCAACTTAACTTGATTTTTGCAAGTACTTCCTTAGAATGGGTTGAACCAAAGTGAGCTTAGACAACTCGATAAAACGATCTCTAAACTCAACGTTTGTTCATTGGGCAGTTACAAGTTAGTAAAACCAACTTGTTGAACTACTTTTGACATTGAGCAAGTCCTCTTATTATCCATCGGCAATCCAATGGTCGAGAGTTCACTTTTGTTAACAGGAGATTATGCACTTGAGTAGAAATCTATTTGGTCACATTGTTCATCTGTTTCTTCATGCGGGATGAGCTGACTTGGTTAGGGAATACATGGGTTAAATAAGAGAGCGAATGAACAAACTCCTGCATTTTAGCTACAAGGGAAGGCAATCTCCATTTTGAGAACTAATCAGTTGTCTCTCAATACTGAAAAGCTTCAAGGCTTCACCTTTACAACAAAGGATGCAAAGGGAACTTGGATACATACAGTCACTACCAAAGTCAAGGGAAAAGAGACCACACAAGATAGGAGTGATTATTATCACACGATTAGACACAAATAGGTTCCGATTTCGATGGAGACTTATGAATTAGTAGAAAACTCGTTAAGGAACACCTCAAAGTGGTATGCTCTTTTGATCCAACAGAGATGATAGATGTTGCTTGATCACTTGACAAGCAACATAGAAATCATTTCACGGAAGAGATCTACGGAAGATAACATATTAGAGTAGTTCCATAATGGATCATAACCAGAGACCTTGATACCAGCATCCGACGAGTAGCACAACCCTGTGTGCGCATTCACAGGAGGTCTCAGTTTCGCCATGGCACCATAAGTCCTTAACCATGACACCATCACTGAACTAGCACCAATAATGAATCTCACGTGGCAAAACTAGACATTATGCCAAGATAACACATTGATATAGTTTCATAATGGATTACAACTACTAACCGCGATACCAGCGCGTGCCGAGTAGCACAACCATGTGTGCGCACACACAGAAGGCCTCCGGTTTCATCATGGCACAGTCAATTTTAGTCATAACGCCATTACCAAACATAACCAATAAGAAATGTCACGTGTCACAAATAGACTGAGCCAAGATGATAATATACAAAAGAGACTCAACCTGTAAGAATGATTACAAGTAGAGAGCCAAATAGATCATGGCCTGATGAAATGAACAAGGCATGGCCATAACCTAAATTTGTTAATGAAGGGAGTACGATGGGAGACTATTATTTTAGCCCAAGGATATTTCTATACCCATCATAGAGATTACAAGGTCAAGGATTAGTATCTGATTAGATACGGAGGAAAAACAATCATAAGATTAAGTTGGTATGCCTTCGATAGATATGAGGAAACCAAAGGCATTAAATTCAAAAGAACTATTGGACATTCCTTTCCTAGACTGGGTTGGTAAAGCAACAATGTGATCCTCTAGAAGAGGCAAAGTGGAATAGAAACATCAGCTTGTACCAACCGAACAAGGGAATGGTTTAGGATGGAAACATGAATATTAAGAGAGTCACATATGAACTGTCTAAAACACAGAATCGGGATCCTTATTTTAAATATGCGTGCATTTTATGACCAACAAACAGATTATCTAAGCATCCATTTGCATGGGCTTGGTCATGGGGTGATAATAGAAAATTCAAATTTGGGTCTTGGTTCACTAAATAAGAACATGGCCCAGATTTGGGTTTAGGCAATCAAGTCACCAACTCTCTATTGGCACATCAAGTACAAAAGCAAACACATATAACACCTAAACATATTACCTAAAGAATGGAGGAAAACTATTTCAGGGGTTCATAACACAACATTACACCACATTATTTACAATCATCGGCTACTGGAATAAAGACGAGAGAAGCATTTTTGTGCACATGTGACAAACACGATGAACAATTAGGATGCATGCTCGTCCTATGCGTCCTCACAAATTTTGCCAACATAATATGGCAATAACGTTCTATATCGGTGGCATACTTACGACTCTCTCGGTATTTTGCTAGTCGTCAACTACACATACGTTTCGAAGTTAGTGTACCTGTAGAAAATTCCATCACAGCCCATTTCCCAATGATGCAATTCACACATGACAGTTTATCACAGTTTATACTCCATATATTTCTATATGGAGGCCAGCTCCTCATTAAGCGCCGAGCCACGCATAGGCGTCGCTGCCACACTTTAACCATAGGGCAGCTCATTATGGTAACTTACCTTCTTACGTGAGCGTAGGTGCGTCGTTACAAGTACATTACACTTCTCAGTATTCCCATGTCTGTATACCCGTATACATCCATGGGGTACTGTTGGGGGCCTTCGGCTTCCGAAGGTCCTCAAAAATATGATTTAATAGTATTTCTGGAGTATAATGTGTGAACAGGTATCTTCGGACTCGAATCAGTACCACATTGGGAGAAGAACACGAAGGTTGATACAGCGCCGAAGCTGTAAGCAGGAAAGCTTCGGCATGATAGCAGAAAAGGAAACCGACTTAAAGATGAAAGTGTTATTTAGGCCTCGGTGGATTGCTATAGAGTTACTACTAAATGTAAAGGGCATGGGTGTAATTTTACATGGGCTGTGTCCCGTGTCTATAAATAGGTGAACAGTGCCCCTGTACTGTTCACGCTGACTTGGCATTTTACTTTTGCGTCACACTTGTATTTTCACCTTCTTTCAAGCCGAAGGTACATTTGTAATTTAATATCATTTCTATTTTTCCATAATAATAATATAAAAAAAGAGTTGACAATGACACGTAATTGTTTATGTCATCATTTATATTTCATATGATTCCTTCTTCATTATTATATGTTGTATTGATGAAGGTTTGTCCTTCACAACCTTCGTCCGAAGATCATTATATCCTAAGGGAAATAATGCTTCGAAGGATGAAGGACTTTAACGTTTGACATTTTGTGTTGCCTTGTTCTTAATTTATAGCATTTGAGAGCAAGTCCCCAACATTGGCGCCCACCTCCGGTGAACTCACTTCCACTCTTTGAGTTTTTGAACACCTTCGATAATCATAAACCTTCGCTATGGCGCCCAAGAAAGCTTTAGCAACTGGGGCTACAGCTCTGCAACCGCTGGACCCCAATCAGGAGACTCTCTCCCTTCGGGAGGCCCGAAGCCAGAAGAGGAAGGCTGTCAGCCCGATACAGCAAGAGGATGAGCTAGATCAAGAAATCAGAGACATGGAGATGCTTCATCAACAGGTGCAGAGGAAGAAGGAAAAGATGGCCAGGCTAGCTGAACTGCAAAGGCAGATAGACGAAGCCTCTGAAGAAGTTCGTCATCTTACTCAGGATGAGCAGAACCGAAGGCCTCAGCACAAAGACCTTCATCAGGAGGATTTTTTCAACGAAGATGACTGGTATGAGAATTTCCATCATGGAAATTTTGCTTTTGATGATGCTTCTCCTCTGTCTGCTGAGTTGCAGGCTACACCTTGGCCTGCGTCCTATAAGCCGCCCCAGCTTCCCATATTCGACGGCCATTCAGATCCGAAGCAGTTTTTGATGAGCTACGAAGCAACAGTATCTTCGTATGGTGGCAATACTGCAGTCATGGCAAAATCTTTTGTCATGGCTGTCAGGAGTGTTGCTCAAACCTGGTATTCCTCTCTTCGACCAGGAACGATCACTTCATGGCAAAAGCTGAAGGACATGTTGTTAACCAGCTTCCAAGGGTTTCAGACGAAGCCGGTCACTGCTCAAGCTCTATTCCAGTGCACCCAGGATCATGAAGAATACCTTCAGGCGTATGTTCGGAGGTTCTTGCGTTTGAGGGCACAGGCGCCAACAGTGCCCAACGAAATTGTCATTGAGGCCATGATCAAGGGACTTCGGCCAGGACCTTCGGCTCAGTACTTTGCTAGGAAGCCTCCTCAAACTTTGGAGAAGCTGCTACAGAAGATGGACGAGTATATTCGGGCCGACAATGATTTTCGGCAGAGAAGGGAGGAGGCTTTCAGGTTTTCCGAAATGACCAGGGGCTTCGGAGGAAGATTTTATCCGAGACACGTCAGGTCAATTCACAACTCTACTCAAAATGATGATAAGGGAAGTCAGCAGCAAAGGCCACAGTGCTCTTCACAGGCTTCGAGGCAACAGCAAAGCTTCTTTCGGCCGCCAGCTCCAAGAGGCAGAGGCGCCAGGGGCTTCGGCGCAAGATTTGGAGATCAACCAAGGAGAACATTTTGCTTGTTCTGTGGTGAAAACAAGGGCCATAACACCAGGATGTGCCATGTTACCATCCAGAAGCAAAAGGAGATAGCCGAAGCTGCAGCACAACAGGGTCAGCCGAAGCAGATCATGCACACTGCTTCATATCACTCGCCTTACATCCCAGAATATGTAGGTAACCACCCTGCAGTTTCTGTTGCTTCGGCGAGTCAACCACAAGCTTCCTGGCAACAGCCTTCGCCTCCACCACCGCTGCAACAAGGCCAGCAGCCAGAAGGGGGCCAATATGCTCAACAGCAAAGGGACTTCAGAGAACAGTCCGAAGCTCGCACAGTCAATAGCACTGTGCCAGAGTCGAAGCACATTTATTGACAAATATCCTATTTCGGTAGTAGTCTTTTCCATTCAGTTTTATTTTCTGTGTAATAAAGGACAATTTTTAAATCTCATGTAATAGTTTCGTTGATTGCCACAAGGAAAGTATATCTTCTCCACAGGCTTAAGTTGTTGAAGCTTAAAGATTTGCAGAATTATCAAAAATTTATTTTAAAAAGGCACGGCATGAATTCTTCGAAGCAACAAAAAGTCGTTCTAAGGAACGCAGAGTAAGTTTGCTGAAATTACAAAAAGCCGTTCCAAAGGGAGCGCAGTGTAAGTTTTCTGCTCAGAAGTCGTTCCAAAGGGAATGCAGAGCTTACAGCGAAAAATAAACGCTGATACCGCCTAAGTAAAAGGCGAAGCGCGAAAAGTCAACGCGAATATCGCCGAAAGTAAAAGGCGAAGAAGCTCCTAAGGGAGGCTTACAGCGAAAAGTCAACGCTGATTTAAAAAGATTGTGTTTTATTGCAGGGATGTGCGTGTATCTTCGGAATAAATACCATTTTACATAGCATAACATCATCACATCATTTCGCATAGCATAAGCATCATACATCATGCTTCATATAGCACAAGAAGGGGGCACAATATCGAGCTTCGGAAAAATGCTTTGAAAAAGGGAAAATCATGCTAAGTCACAAGGAGATACAATATTGATCTTCGGAGTCTAGCTTCGGAAAATATTTTCACGAAGCTTGGAAATTCTTCATCAGAGCACTATGGATATCATGATAAATGAAAATTCTTCTTCACGAAGCATGAAAAGAAGGGAAGGTGTTTTTTCGTCAAAGACTCACAAACGGTATGTATGTAAAATTTCATGCATCGTAAAGAATTGAACCATAAAAACAAGTATATTACATTTAGGGTTACAAAATATTACATATATTACATTTCAGATGTTTTTACAATAGCACCTAGTCTTCCCTAAGTACTATTTCCGCAGCTTCGTTCAGGAGCTGATTGACAACTTGATCCATGATAGCTTCGGCCATCTTTTTGATTTCATCGTCGTCCTTCGGGTGAGCGCCCAGAGGCGTTTTAGTAGGATCTGAGGGAGGACAGGATACAGCTACATTGCTATTACAATTGGCGAGCGAAGTTTGAAATCAAAAATTACAACACAATAAAAACCATTAGTTAATACCTATTTGCCCTTCGGGCTCTGCGCTTTTCTCAGCAGTTTCGGCCACTTTTCTGGCATCATGGATGCCTTTTTCGCTTTTTTCGATAATTTCTCGGGCCATTTCTCGGCCACCATTATCCCAGATATCAGTGAAAAATTTTCCACCAACCATGCTAGCTTCAGCTGAAGGGTCTTTTGCATCTTCGAAGGACAAGGCAGTTTCGGGTTGTGCTAAAATTTTTACATGTTCGCAGCCTTTCTTTTCTAGAATGGTGGCAATCCCCCTGGCACCCGAAAAAGCGCATATGTCTCCGCGGCTATTTAAAATTTCCTCAAAGGCCTCAGCTTCGTGATTAATCCATTCAATGGGACCTTCGGGGTTGCCTCTTGTAAAGTTTTCCTCGCTCGAAAATGCGCCAACGCTGGCGAAGCTTGCTTTCATTTTCTTAACACACTCCATAGATTTGTCATAGTATCTTTTCTTGGATGAACGAAGCTCTTCAACAGTTCCTTCTAAATGATTTGCCCATTGGTCGCTAAGTTCTCGCTTTGTTTCTTCAAGTATACGTTCTTCTTTAGCTCGCGCCAATTGCTTCCGAAGGTCGTCAATCTCGTGCTTTTGGGCTGCAGCTTGTGCTTTCGAGGCAGCTTCGTTCTCCTTTATTTTATCCACCAATGTAACTAGAATTTTGTCCTTTTCCAAGGCTTTGTTTCTTAGTTTAATAACCTCTGTTCGAAGGTTGTTGAAAGCAATTTCATAGCTCTCGTCTTTGGCATTCTTTTGTGCTCTCAGCGTGTTGCTTAGTATTAAACCCTATATGCAGAACAGTTAGTATAAGAATAAAAGAATAAGATTTCAAATCATAAAGTTTACAAATGCGCAGATTTCGTACCTTCAAGCTATTATATGCAAGGCTGTCCGCAAGATCGTCCTTCGTCATCGCACAGAGGCCGGCCTCCAGCTTCGGAAACCCCATGCTTCGGGCCATTTCCCGGCAGACGAGTAATTCTTTGTTATCCGGGAGGCAGTATAGGAAATCTTCTTCATCTGTACCATTGAACACTAGTGCCCCCTTCGGATACTTCAATTCTTTGGCATAATGATTAGCTTCAAAAACTTCTTCTTCTGATAACTTTTCCCCGAAGCGTGCCGAACAATATAATCAAGGACTTTGGAGGATGCTTCGGGGGCAACAGCACTGACTTCTTCAACAAGAGTTGGCTCCGTCATTTTTTCTTCCTCGGTTTCCAAGGGTTTTACCTTCGTGGGCTCTGAAGGCCCAGCCTCAGTCTCAGTTTGTTGCTTTGAAGCTTTAGTGTCAAAGATTTCAGTTTCCGCTTCGGAAGTTTCAGCAGTCTTCTTCGGAGTCGTGCTTGAAGACTTAATTGTCTCCAGTACATCTAGCACATTGACCATTCTTTTTCTTTTCGGTGTCACTGCTGGGCCTTTTTGGTTTTTTATTGTCTCAACACTTGCTGAAGGACTTAAAATTTCCAATTTTTTCGTTCCTTCAGTTCTCGGTTTTTCTGCTTTCTCTATTGAAGGTGCTTCAGTTTTTTCTTCGATCTTCGACACTGAAGTTGGTTCTTTAGTTACGGTGGCCGAAGAGGTTTCACCGGTGAATTCAGGCACTGTAGCTGGTTCAATGTAGCGTGGCCGGTGTGTGAGAACCTTTACCCTTTGTCTCTTCGACGCTGGCTCGCTGGGAGCGGCTAAAGCAGTTTCCTGTGCTGAGGTTGCGCTTTTTCTTTTTTGGCCCCGCGCTGGATAGTGGTAGTCGGGGTACACGAACCCAATTGCGTCAAACACTCGATTCAGTCTTTTCTTTTTCCGGCCTCCGAAGGCTGCTGACAATGCAGTATCTTCGGCCTTTGAATAAACTCCAAGTAGTTCATCACTTAATTTTTCAATGCTTTTTAGCCAGTCATCATCTGGCTCAACGAATTTGTCTCCAAACTTGAAAGTATACTTCAGCCTGATAAGTCCACCTTCGTCGGCCTCCTTTATGGTCTCTTGCAGCATTTCCTATTTTTCTGCGAGCGGCCATACTCTGAAGGCAATATGCTCTTGGACCAAATCCCTTGTTCCAATAAAAGAGCAAATAGTTCCGAAGGCTCTCTGGCATTCTTCGGCAGCTTCATTCATTTCAACCTTCGGCTTCCGCAGGCCGAAGCGTTGCCAAATAGGGCGCATAATTATACCTTTAATATCTTCCCGTGTTGTCAGGTCATTCTTCACATAAAACCATTCTGTCATCCAGTCGCCGGGCCATTTCTTCCGAAAGGTTGGCACGAGACAGCTTGACCCAGTCCGAGCGACGAAGCTGTAGCAGCCGAAATTATTGTGATATTGTTCCTTACCCCAGGGCTTTGTCTCGTATAACAATTCGTGTATATTGCAGAAACTTTTCGCATCCGGTTCCAGACCTTGGCTTCTCACCGCCCACACGAAAATATTCATCCTTATGATTGCTTCGGGGGTAAGTTGGTGAAGATAAATTTCAAATATTTTCAGCACCTCTACGACAAAGCTGCTCAGGGGAAATCGTAATCCAGCTTTCAAAAAGCTTCGGAACACTACGACTTCATTTTCCTCAGGAGTCGGACAAGTCTTCTCTCCTTCGTCGGCCCTCACAATGGACAAATCCCGGAAATATCTTCCCCTCATATTGACAAGATGATTCTCTTTGATACTTGATTTGCCGAAAACCGCATGGCTTGGTCGCCAAGGGCGATCTTTGGAGTCTTCACCACCACTATCCACATCATAGCTGTCGCTGTCATCAGTATCTTCAGATAAACCTTCTAAAATCTCTTTGGTGATCTTTTCTGTATTGGTCTTCGACATTGCTTCAAGAAACCCCAGGTTTTTCTCTTCAGAGAGACTTAGCTTCCTCTCGGCAGCAACCTTTTTATCTTCAGACATCTTCGACAATGCTAAAAATAGTTTTCAAAGCCGAAGCTTAAAAACTTAAAAAGCCAAGCAGTTGGTGCGCAAAAGCTAAAAAATTGAGTAAGCAAGAGCAGACGGCAAGAAAGCGTACCAAATAAGTTCGTGGTATGCTCTTATTTATATGTCCAGTGCATTGAAAATTGGGAGACCCTACTTGTCAGTGAATGTTGCTATTCTAGCAAAGGGAAGGTGTTTTTTCGGACCTTCGGCTTAAGGCCTTCGTCCATGTCGCAATCTGAATTTATCATTCTAACAAATTAATATTGCGAGGGGCTACTGTTGGGGGCCTTCGGCTTCCGAAGGTCCTCAAAAATATGATTTAATAGTATTTCTGGAGTATAATGTGTGAACAGGTATCTTCGGACTCGAATCAGTACCACAGTGGGAGAAGAACACGAAGGTTGATACAGCGCCAAAGCTGTAAGCAGGAAAGCTTCGGCATGATAGCAGAAAAGGAAACCGACTTAAAGATGAAAGTGCTATTTAGGCCTCGGTGGATTGCTATAGAGTTACTACTAAATGTAAAGGGCATGGGTGTAACTTTACATGGGCTGTGTCCCGTGTCTATAAATAGGTGAACAGTGCCCCTGTACTGTTCACGCTGACTTGGCATTTTACTTTTGCGTCACACTTGTATTTTCACCTTCTTTCAAGCCGAAGGTACATTTGTAATTTAATATCATTTCTATTTTTCCATAATAATAATATAGAAAAAGAGTTGACAATGACACGTAATTGTTTATGTCATCATTTATATTTCATATGATTCCTTCTTCATTATTATATGTTGTATTGATGAAGGTTTGTCCTTCACAACCTTCGTCCGAAGATTATTATATCCTAAGGGAAATAATGCTTCGAAGGACGAAGGACTTTAACGTTTGACATTTTGTGTTGCCTTGTTCTTAATTTATAGCATTTGAGAACAAGTCCCCAACAGGTACTGAATTCCCGGAAAAGTAATTACTCCACATCGCAGCTTTCTATACATATGTAGAACATGTATATAGTCAAGCGCCATAATTAAGCACTCCCCTAGACCGACGGTTGTTCGGTCATGCTCTCACATCTCACCTTACCTTGAGCGTCGATCCATTCACAATTGAATGGCCTTAAAAATAACAATACACATGTATGCATTATCCCCCAGGTTGTCGGTTAGTGTTTTAATCTAAGCCACCTGATAGTCCTTAATTCAGGGCTTAATAGAGGATGTCGCTAGCATTATAGTTTTTCAAATATGTTTTCCAAAACCAAACAATGTGTTTAGTTGAAAATAGGTTTTCCAAAACCAAAACTTTATTTTGAAAATACGTATGTGACCGTATATACTTAATCCTGCTCCGATACCAGCTATGGCAGAACCTCCCAAGTTATTGGGCCACATGCACCTGCCCTTGTCTCAAAGACCTCAGATGGCTATGCATGTGCACCAGATAACTTAACAAGATTCGTCTGAGTGTCCCAAGGACCCTGGATAAACCACTTACAACCAAGATCGCAAGATTAAGTAAACACAAATCACACACCAACATTTTAGAGCAGAATTTCTTTATTACCAAAGTTACAAGTTACAACGAATTTACATTATGTTTATCGGAGTGATTACAAAAGTGATTCAAAGAAATAAATTTTGAAATGTTATAAATTATTTATAATTTTGAAATATATGCTAGCTCCATGACAATCCTTAATAAGAAGTATATGAGAGGTACTTAGACTTATAAGAAGGCCATGCCCACCGGCGGTTAACACCATTCACAGCAGCACAAATCTAGTACCTGCAACAACATGGGTTAGAAAACCCTAAGTACGAAGTGTACTCTCGCAATCTTTCCCGACTAAGGAAAAATGACTCTCAAGGATATGCTGGAAAAATGACTCGCAATTTTTGTTCATAATGTTTACATCCTGACTTAGGTTGCATGTCAGAGATCAAGTCTCCACTGTCCGGGGATATAACGGAGATCTGAATCGATTTACTCAGCTGAGGATCTCTAACCACACGACATATGTTTCTCGTAACTCTTGCATATGTCAACCATTCCCACAGATCCTCCACTGCATGAACATGTCCGCGCCACCCGAGAGCACACCACCCCTTTTAGGCGGTACTTTGCCAGGAGGGTACGTGCCACTCTCGCCATCTCTCCACTCCCAGTGCGCGATTGTCTTTTCATGTATGGAATAGCTGGGTTCAAGCTTACCCTGTCCCATATCTAGGGTATGTGGCCAGTTAAGATAGTTCTTGATCACATAGGCCTACATACGCATCCAATCCTTAATTAACCTAGGTGGAGCATCACCTATTCCTAGCCCAAGTCTCGATTTAAATACTTCCATCATTAGGATTGTTTTGTGTTCCTAAGGATGAAAAGAGCATTATAGGAAACTTTGTAGTAAGATCCCACCATGCTCCCAATGAAAATATTCTTGCAGGTAGAAGCCAGCATTCCTTAGGATAACAATTGAGCTAGGCATTATTGCAAAAGACAACCTTTATCCACAAGATCTAAGCAGGGTTAAGTATTTTTGTAAACAATATTTGATACTTCACCAGAAGTATCTATAAAAGGAATGGATTTCAAGGTAGCTAATGCATCAAAGGGTTTCCAAGCAACTCCTATAAACCTAATGCACATTTCACTAGACTTAAAGTGTGTTAAAATTATTTAAAAACACAAGGAAGGAGTTGCATGCACCGGGGCTTGCCTGGAATAACACTAGGTTAGTGTTAGTTAGATGACGACCACTTGGCGATCAGCTTTTGTTCCGATACTTGCTCCATCTGCCCATCATCAAGTTCATCCACCAGCATCACTATGCAAAGTAGCCCACCCATTACGCCATTTTGGGTCAACTTGGGTCGTCTTCCGCATCACGTGATCAATTAACGTACCTAAATGATATGCATAATGCACATGAATGGATATAAACAAGAAAAGGACAAGACTAAATATTGTTGAAACCAAAGAGAATTAGACACACATTGCAAGACGTTGCAAACTCTAATATACGAAAACATTAGGTGTCGATCTCACATCAAGAATTATGGCTATGACATTCTAACTTAACCGGATCCAATTCTAACAGCAAGCACAACGAACCATTCATACGCACTCTATCTCTTGACTAGAGCTTAACATCTAAAACTCAGAGTTACTATTGTAAAACACTCAACACTTAAAGTAACGAACCGTAGCACTTCATTTAGCTATAAAATTAATATACTAAATTATCATGTGAAGGATATCACTATTCAATCTATCTGTAAAGCATTATAAAAAGGATCGTGTTTCCGAAAAACTGCAAACTCAACAGATTAAATATCTAAAGTGCTTGCGTATCCTATCTACTAAGAAATTATTAGATTTCAGTTGAAATCAACATATTAATATACTCTTATTTAAATACTCACCACAACAATTAACACCTATACATGATATCTAGCCGATCACTGACATAACATAATGATCATAACATAGGACATCGACTTTGTCAAACAATTACAATCCCTCACAAGCAAAACTGACGGCACCTATCAGGTAGACGTTGTAAACACTAGACATGTCCTTCGGATTACTGATTCAACCACACAATATAGATATGTCTACCATTATTTTTCAGATGAATTATAATGCAACTTATACCTCGCGACTACTTCACAATCATGACGTTAACTTAAACAGCACACACACCTAGGACCTTTACTATACATTAAATATACCAACTGCGCATCTGAGCTACAAATAGAATAATTATCATGATTAATATTTTTCTAATCCACCTATCAAATTAATTAGCTAGAATAGCAAATCAGAGTACGATTACCATATCGACTAGCAATCCGAATAAACGACGATGAACCTTGTTCAGGCCTTATGCCGAGCATTTGGTGGACATCGATTTGGAGCTTGCTCCTCCACATTCTCTTGGGATTCTTTTGTGGCGCGAACACAAGTCGGAGGCATCATGTAGGGGCCGGCATCGAGGCGGGGTGATCGAACGACGACGGCGAGACAAAGGTCAGAGACGACAGGGAATCAACGACAAGCACTAGAATTCCACGACGGGCTGCTGTGATGGGGCGTCAAGGCACTGTCCATGGCAAATAGGAGATCGACAATCGGCCAGTCCCCGACCATCACGCCCACTACGCTTCCGCTGCGTAGACGGTGTGGTCAACTGGAACGATGACGAGGTCGAGTCTGGAGCAAGCTGGCGACGGCGCGACCATGGGCAAGCAAAAAAACATCGAGCTACCAAGAGGGTGTGTCCAGGGCACGACTCGCTGGATAAGCGGAGGACCGGAGCAGGGGCACGACCAATGGGGTCTGAGTCTGCTGAAGATGACGCCCAATGGCTGGAGCAAGGATGGTGAGACACTTATGCTGCGAGGGAGGAACAGGAAAGTGGAGCTTGCCATGGGAGATGGAATGAGCTGTGACCAGGAAGATGCGTGAAGGGGCTCGGCCATGGGAAGGACGTCGGGGAGGAGCGCCGGTAGAGGGCAGGACTGAGCAGAGGAGCGTGCGGCTGCACGCAGGGAGCTCGACCATGGAGCTAGGACGGCCAGTCCCATCGCGCGCGCCTCCGTGGCCTGCACGCATTGGCTGCCGTGGATGACTATGCCTGCACGGCCAACCCGCCAGGTAGAAGCGAGCTAGAGCAGAAGTGGCGTGACGGCCATGGCGATGAGCTAGAAACCGAGCGCAAGCAGGGAAGGAACGGAGGGAAGTCCAGGACAGGGAGATGGGCGGCTGAGCTGGAGCACTGCGACGGGGAGGGAGAAGAATGGAGGCTAGGCGTGGTACAGACTCTGAGGAAAAAAATCCAACGAGGGGATAAGGCCATTGGCCATGCCGTCGGTGGAAAATATCAGGGAGGGAGGGCGGTAGAGATAGGAACAGAGAGAAGATTTTTCTTTTCAGATGTTTTTTCCACTTTCCCATTTTTTTATTAAATAAAATTACAGATATTTTGAGGGTCTATAAGATATATAGAAGGGTCGAACAAATAATATCGACAAAAATATTTGGACATGATTTAATTTGGTGAATACTTCAGATTCAGATGAATTTTATGGAACCAGATTCGATTTCAAGGGTTAGAGTTAGGACAGGGTGTAAATGGACCGAATCAATGACATCGACTTTGATATCTTACACGATATTTAATTTAGTCGAGCCTAGACGAATTTCGCCGCCACAATTCATTCGACTAGAAAACAAAGCAATTAATAATTTTACACCTTGTTTTTCTTGGATATTCAACGTGATCGAATTATAAAAAGAATCAAACCCTTTCTGAAAACCTATTCGTTTAATAAACAATTTCGAACAGCATGAACTCAACATCATGAGAGATTTTAAAGTCCAAAATTTCTCTAAACTGTTTAGACATCTTAGATAAATAGAGATAGATACGATATCAAAATCGTGAATGACAAAGATGATTAAAATTTAGTGTCCATTTTATTCACCGCTATCACGTGTTAAAGTCCGCACTCACGGTCGAGCAGACGATAAACACCTAGGGTGTTACAATATATATTTATATAATTATATTTATTCTAATCCTGTTGTTCATTGCCTTCTTCACCAACTCTTCATCTTCAACCAGCACTTCTTGGTTTTCAAATTCACCAAGTTTAGCTTCTATTTCTGCATGGTTGACCTGCCCCTAGTTGATAGATAAGGGCTGACTCTTGCCTGCCGAGGCTTGCCCTTGCTTCATCGAAGCTGGAGTAGTGTAAGCGGCTCTGTTGGGACAGTAGTTGCCATAGTGTCCCGACTGTCCACACTTGAAGCATGACCTGTTTGTGGATGTATTAGGAGCAATAGGTCCCGTTGGAGTGCTTGCTTGGGGAGGAGCAGTTTGTGTTTGTTGAGTTTGCTGCCCGGAACTATCATGAGCAGGTGTACTTTGAGTAGTAGTATATCAAGGATGGGAATTACTTCTAGCCTGTCCCTAGTTAGCAGCCCTTCTCTTTTCTCCAAACTCAAACCTCTTGTTTTCCACAGCAATCGCTTTGTCCAGTAGTCTTTGGAATGACGAGAAAGTATGCGATACCAGTTGGTATTTTAGTGGTCCGATCAAACCTTCTAGGAAGAGCTCCTGCTTCTTCTCATCATCCTCAGCATCCCTAGGAGCATATCGGGATAGCTGAATAAATTTGTCCCTATATTCGCTCATGGACATACCTCCCTACTTAAAGGATAGAAACTCCTTCCTTTTAATCTTCATGAGTCCAGCAGGAATATGGTAATTCCTGAATTGAGTGGAGAATTCTGCCCATGTAATTGTGTTGACAGCAGCATGAGCAGTGCAGTATGCATCCCACCAATCTGCAGCGGGGCCGGTAAGGTGACCCGATGCATATAGCACCTTCTCTCTGTCAGAGCACTGAGCTATGTTGAGCATCTTGTCCATGGACTTTAACCAGTCATCTGTTTGTAGTGGGTCCATAGAGTTAGAGAATGTCGGTGGTTTGTGACTCATAAACTTCCGGTGCTTATCCCTAGGTGGAGCTGGTGGTGGTGGTGGAAGTAGTGGTGGTTGTTGTTGTCTTTCCAGCCATTCTTGCCTCATCTCTTGATGCATCTCTAGCCGTTCCTGACGCATCTCCTGGCGTTCTTGCCTCATCTGATTTTGCGTTTCGTTCATCGTGTTTGCCATTTGCTGTAGTATCTGCATCTGAGCGGCAACCACTGGATCGGTCCCAGCCAGTGGAGGATTTGGAGGATTCATTTCTGTTTGCTTTTGTCTGATAGTCCTCCTATTGTGGGGGTTGGCAGGTAGATCGATTCCTCCTCCCCTCCTGGTATTAACCATCTAGTTAAAGACATATGGTAAGACAATTTTGCAAGGAGAATTACTTAGTAGGCAACCATATAGGCTAGTAGCTAGGCATAAACTAAAGGTTCTTTGGCAGGGCTTTGATCTGTTGTTTTATGTTAATATTGGGATAACTAGACGTATAAGGTGAATGTCCAAAGGTAAGGTAGAATCTGTCAGGATGAGATAGACATGTGATACTAGTTGTATTCTACTAGAGAGATAATATAGGTTGTCTAACTATTTTATAAACATTTTTATGCCTATGTATATGCAGATGCAATTGTAGACATTACTCCACAACCCATCACACTCAATCAAAAATCCAAATCAGACAAGTATTATAAGAACAAACATTCAAGTACATAGATACATAAAAATACTTTTGTTTTTCATCCTAAGATTAGGTCTCTTAGTCCTAAAAGTCACTTTAGGTATAGGATTTCAAAGTGTGAAATCCACTTTTGTCTTTAGAAGCGAAAAGGTAAGCGTAATCAGAGTAAAGCAGCAGTGGATGAGAAAAGATTAAGAAAAGTTTAGAAATAATCAAAGTAGCAAAGGTAAGTAGATAATGGTTGTCCAGTTCTATCTAGGTTTCGTCGTACAATCAACATTCCTCTGATACCACTTCTGTCACACCTGGGTTTTAGGGGCACCAAGACCCGAGCGTGAACCTAATCACCAAGTGTGCTAGGACCAAGTCTCACACATATGATGACTCATGGTACAGAAATGAATGTCACATATTTACTATATAATAGGGGTTCTGTACAAAATAAATAAATAATTACATGATAAGGAGACAACGATCCAACGACCCAAATTTGGATGGGAGACGATGGCCTAGACCTCTCATGATCACATCACAGCATCCTCCATGCGCCTCATCCTGCGGTACTTATTCTTGACCTGTGTGGGGGTGTGAGACAGCAAGGGTGAGCTCACATACGTTCATCGCTCAACAAGTTGTGGGGAATAATGTGCATGAACTCACCAAAGGAGGGAGCTCATGTGAAGTGTAAGGCTTACCAAAGAGGTTGGTTAAAGCTGAGCATTGCTTTTAAAGTTGGTCAAAATTTTATTAGCAGTTACTAAGTGTAAGTAGTACCAACCCAAATAAGTAATAGTCAAAATTGGTAACAACACCCACAATGCAATACATATGACAAATTAAGTTTAATTCCATAAGTTAATCATGTGAGTGTCCGAGCTGCTCATGACCGTGAGCACGGCTGATATACCGGTTTTACACTCTGTTAAGGTTGCACATCTTTACCCACAAGTCATGTTATCCATCTGCCAAGGGGTCATGAATCCCATACACCCCAACCAAGGAGGCGAGGCAGGGTAACACTACGAGGCCTTTACAAAGTTCCACTAGCTTCAGAAAATCCGCTACAGTTTCTAGGAAGCTCCAATCTAGGCATCCCTCGCCTGACCGCCATCGCAGCAAAATCAAACCAAGGACCTCCCTACACTGACCACTCCCCTACTGCCCTTGCCCCTTTCGGGCAAGGTAGTCATCCACTAGCTTTCCTAATTAGTTAGCCAAGGGCGTCCCATGCCACCCTTGTGGTAGCACTGTTTTCCCGGGTGGTTCTCCATGTTCCAATTAACAATATGATCTTATCATGAACAATAATTGAACAACAACATAATTAGAACATGATCATAGTGAAACATTAGTTTCCCAAAACCAAGTAGAGCAATAGCAAAACTACCCAATAATTCATGTGCTTGCAAGGTGGGGAATAAACAATGCTAGGGAAACATATTAGGTCCCATCAAATTAACCTGAGCATGTCACAGTGATTAATAGTGAACATTATTAGGTAAAAAGGAGTGATCAAGGGCACAACGTGCCTGAGACTCAAGATTCCCAGGTACCAGGATGATCTTCAGATGACTCGTAACCTCGCGCTAGTCGTAGCAATACAAACAAACAAGGTATAGGCAAAATTAACATCACACTAAACATGAGATCAAACTACATAAGAATATTCTACGTGTCGTAACAAGATCATGGGTTCGAGAATGACTAATTTCGGAGCAACGGTTATAAAGTTATGATTTTCTGAAGTTGTTAAGTGCATGGTTTGGAATAAATTAAGTAGACAATTTTAATCTACGTTTCATGTCTAAACAGAGTTACTAGTTGATAAACAATATTAAAACAGAATTAATGCCACAGGAATGGGTCAATTCGGAGTTAAAATGGACTTTCTATAAATTAAACATTTTTCTAGAATTATTTCTGAACTAAAATTATTTTCTGAATTATTTTATCCCGTTTATCCAACACCTGGGTTGCGGCCACCATTTACTAGAACCACAGGGTTGATTATGCAAATTCCAGGACTAATCTGTAAGCTTCTTTGTACTAGGGTGGGTTGTGGGTTGATTATGAAAAACCCGAGGGACTCTTTTAGAAGAAGTAAGTGACGAAGGGGTATCGGTAGGGATGAAAACGGTTTCAGAATTTTTCATGATTCTTGAAACCGATTTCGAAATTTTTCGATCAGATTCACCGGTAATGATATTTTTCGAAAACGGGATCGGTTTTCGGAATTTTCTATCGGAATCAGTATCGGAATCGGCGTGGTGTTTTGCCGATCGTTTCCTTCGGTTACCGGTTTTTTGTCAGAAATTATCGGATTTGTGTCTCGGAATTTTCCGGAATTTTCCAGCATTTGATTTTTCGCATCGCCTGTACGTCTCTAGATAAGGATTACTTATTTTTGTATTTTTTGGACGCCTTAAGAATTTTTTTGGGAAAGATGGTGTTGGAAGGCAGTTGGGATTAACGATTTGGTCTCTCAAACGAATCCACCCTTTTCTATGCACATGTAGTGTATTAGTAATATATAACGATAGAAAGCCGACAGTCTATCATTTCCACACACTATGTTTTAGGGTTTTCCTGTGAGGTTGTGAAAAAACTCTTTATGTGAGGAAAAAATATTTCATAAGTAAGCATGTCATGTCAGCTAGATCGACTGGATATTGTGAATTGTGAACTTTGAGTCTGTTAACTTGTGATCTTTATGAACTTGTTATACTGTGAACTTGTTTTATTGTGAACTTGTGATCTTTGTAAACTTTTTATATTATAAATTTGTGATACTTGTGAACTTGTTATATTGTGAACTTGTTATATCATGAATTGTGAACTTGTGGTCTTTGTGCTTGTGAACTTGTGGTCTTTGTGATCTTTTGTCAACTTTGTGCTTGTGAACTTCTTTTCTCATCTTTCTCTATTTTATATTCCTATTTATAAATTGAGATCACATTCATGTTTTCACTAAAATATATTGCCACATGACCATTGACAAGGGATCAACCTTTCCTTACCTATTTATTACTTAACTAGTTTAGTACCCTTAATTGGTTATGAAAAGGAAGGGTCCTAATGACTTCCAAAGGTTTCAAAAATTCTAGAAACACTATTATAAATACTTTTATTATTTTATTATTTTTTCTTCTACCAATTTTGGGCTTTACAAATCCTACCCCCTTCAACAGAAATCTCGTCCTTGAGATTAGTAAGAAAAAGGATGTATAACCATATTGTCTCAGAACATAAGCACAAAGAAAAATCTCGGCATGATGCATAACTTATTAGCAAAATATAGGGTCAAATAGACCTTATTATTTATAGAAAAATACTAGCTACTAACTAAGGTATTACTTCTCTCTTACAAATAGTGCTCTCTATATATTTATATAATTATATTTATTCTAATGTTGCTGTTCATTGCCTTCTTCACCAACTTCTTCATCTTCAACCAGCACTTCTTTTTGGTTTTCAAATTCACCAGGTTCAGCTTCTACTTCTGCATGGTTGACCTGCTCCCAGTTGATAGATAAGGGCTGACTCTTGCCTACCGAGGCCTGCCCTTGCTTCATCGGAGGGAACCGAAGTCCCGCTCTGAAGAAGCTCTTAAAAACAATGACTTCATCATCTCTTGGCTCTAGAACTACTTCGTCCCTAGTGAACTGTTGGGGGCCTTCTTCTCTACCAAAGGTCCCCTAAGCAAAAACACCTTCGGCAAGATGATATGCAAGCAGATACGACATGAAGATATATGCCGAAGCTACAATTGAAAGAGCTTCGGCATCATGAAATGCTTGAGACGAAGGGTGGCACCGACTTAAAGAGGAAAAGACCGCGTAGTCCATGATAATTTGTGTCATGGTTATGATTAGTTATCAAGGACACGAATATAATTTGTCTGGGCTGTGTCCCGTGCCTATAAATAGATGAACAGTACCCCCGTACTGTTCACGCTGACTTGTAATAGCTCACGCGTCACTTCAGAATTTTTGCCTTCTGTCAAGTCGAAGGTATCAATGTAATTTAAATATCATTAATGTTTGTTCATGCTTATATGAAGATAATATGAATAATCTAATGATTTAAAATGATTATTCATGTTCTTTCTGCGTTTCATATGTCCCTGTTTATATCTTTGCATATTGAAATGATGAAGGTATGTCCTTCCTGACCTTCGTCCAAAAATCATTATATCTTAAGGGAGATAATGTTTCGGTGGACGAAGGTCTTTAACCATTAACATTTGTGTTGCCTTGTTCTATATTTATAACTTTCAAGAACAAGTGACCAACATTGGCACCCACCTCCGGTGAACTCACTTCCACTGTTGTGACGATGGCTTCGTACAACAACCAAGTTGTAGCACCTTCGGTTACGAAGCTGGTGCTCTCAATCACAGGCGGTTCAAGCTCAGAACTAGCTAACAAGAAGCAAAAGAAGGAAGCACAAAGAAGAGTGCAACATGTTGGGGTGTAAGGACCCTTCATCAGATCCAAGTGGTCTCACATCCCAATCACCTTCTCCTAGGAAGATCTTTAGCTTGAAGACTATCCTCACAATGATGCCATGGTTATATCATGTGTCATCAAGGGATTTCTGGTCCACAATGTTCTAGTTGACACAGGTAGTGCAGCGGACATCATCTTTGCAAAGGCTTTCAGATAAATGCAAGAACTAGAAGACAAGATACATGATGCAACACACCCTCTTTGTGGCTTCAAAGGAAGATAGATTGTGGCACTCGGTAAAATAACAATGTTAGTTACCTTCGGTTACATCCACAACACAAGAACTGAACAAGTTGTCTTTGACATTGTTGACATGGAGTACCCATACAACGCAATCATTGGTTGAGGGACGCTTAATGCCTTTGAAGCAATACTCCATCCAGCATACTTATGCATGAAGATACCTTCGGAACAAGGGCCCATTGCTGTTCATGGGAGTCAAGAAGCTGCCAGGAGGGTGACAGGGAAATGTGCCCTTGGGCCATTTCTATAATGTTTTGGTGATTAAGTGTCCAACACATATTAAGTGAGTTGATTATGTGCCAAACTAGCAAGAAGTGCAAATCATGTAACAAGGTAAGTTTCTAGACTTAGTACATTGTTCTGAGTACTAACATATATTGCCTAAGTGCGAGAAACAGGAAAAGAGAAGGTTGCAAGACTTGGCTGTGTACAGCCAAAGCTCAGCTCGGCCTAGCACACCGGACTGTCCGGTGGTGCACCGGACAGTGTCTGATGCGCCAGGCTGGACTCTACTGAAAAGGCTGCTCTCAGGACTCGACGGCGGCGTACGACTATAATTCACCGGACTGTCAGGTGGTGCACCGGACTGTCCGGTGAGTCGTCCGCGGCGAACTCATCACTCTCGGGAAGAGGACCAGCGGCGTACGGCTATAATTCACTGGACTGTCCGGTGCTGCACCGAACTGTCTGGTGAGCCAACGGTCGTATGCGCCAATGGTCGGCCATGCAATCTTCGCGCGACGCCTAGCAGCGCCAACGGTCGGCAGAGGCACCGGACTGTCCGGTGTGCAATGGACAGTGTCTGGTGTGCCAACTGCCATGAATCTGCAACGGTCGACTGTGCTAGAAAAGGAAGGAGATCGGCACCGGACCGTCTACAGTGACTGTTCGGTGGCGCACCGGACTGTCCGGTGCGCCACCCGACAGAAGGCAATCTTGGCCTTCATTGTTGGTCTCCAACGGCTCCTAGCTGCCTTGGGGCTATAAAAGGGACCCCTAGGCACATGGAGGAGTCACCCAAGCATTCACTAAGCATTCTAAGTCTCCCACACTCCGTCTCCGCGCACTTGATCGATTGTGTTAGTGATTTGAGCTTCGTTCTAGCTGTGAACTCGTTGTGCTTCATTGTGAGCTCAAGTCTTGGCTTGTGTGCGTGTGTGTTGCTACGGATTTGTGTGTGTTGCTTCCCAACCTTACTCTTGTGCTTTCATTGTGATCTTTGTTGTAAGGGCGAGAGACTCCAACTTGTGGAGATTCCTCGCAAACGGGAAAAAGAGATAAGCAAAGAAAAGCCATGGTATTCAAGTTGATCATTGGATCACTTGAAAGGGGTTGAGTGCAACCCTCGTCCATTGGGACGCCACAACGTGGAAGTAGGCAAGTGTTACTTGGCCGAACCACGGGATAAAATCGCGTGTCTCTTGTGTTGATCTCTTTGTGACTGTTTTGCTCACAAGAACTCGCTTCTCAACTACTTAGTCGCACTAACATCTCTATAACCAAGTTTTGTGGCTATTTAGAGTTGAATTTTGCAGGATCACTTATTCACCCCCCTCTAGGTGCTCTCATTTGGTATCAGAGCCGTTCTCTTCACGTAAGGGACTAATCGCCCGAAGAGATGGATCCTAAGGGAAAGGGGATGGTGGTCAACGATAAGGAGAAGGAGTCCATCTTCAATGAGCTAAGAGATGACAAGCCCACTGACTCTGGCTCGAGTCACAAGAAGAAGGACGGGAAGAAGAAGAGGCGCATCAAGAAGATCGTCTACTACGACAGCGATGAATCTTCTTTTTCACCAAGAGACAACGACGATGATGACTCATCTAAAAAGAAACTAGTTAATTCAAATTATTCATTTGATTATTCTCGT
Source organism: Zea luxurians (assembly GCA_029449295.1). NCBI lineage: Eukaryota > Viridiplantae > Streptophyta > Magnoliopsida > Poales > Poaceae > Zea > Zea luxurians. The sequence goes on along the minus strand of JAOPSE010000014.1, from coordinate 4,667,502 downwards.
ATTCCATTCAATTGCAATGCTCATTTGCTTTCAATTCCACTTGGTAAACCTCCACACTTTGATGGAGAGGACTACTCTTTTTGGAGTCACAAAATGCGTAGTCACTTATTTTCTCTCCATCCTAGTATTTGGGAGATAGTTGAAAATGGAATGCACTTTGATAGTACGGATAACCCTATGTTTATTAATGAGCAAATTCATAAGAATGCACAAGCTACCACTGTTTTGCTAGCATCCTTGTGCAGGGACGAATACAACAAGGTGAGCGGCTTGGATAATGCTAAGCAAATTTGGGATACCCTCAAGATATCGCATGAGGGAAACGACGCCACCATGATCACCAAAATTGAGTTGGTGGAAGGCGAGTTGGGAAGGTTCGCGATGATCAGGGGAGAGGAGCCAACACAAACATACAACAGGCTCAAGGCCCTGGTCAACAAGATTAGGAGCTATGGAAGTACAAGATGGACGGACCACGACGTCGTCCGACTTCTAAGGTCATTCACGGTAATTGACCCCCATCTTGTTAACCTTATTCGTGAGAATCCCAAGTACACCAAGATGAAGCCCGAGGAGATTCTTGGGAAGTTTGTGATCAGGCGCATGATGGTGAAGGAGGCCCGATATGTGGACGACGCTCTTAATGGCCCTCTACCCGTCCACAAGCCTCAAACTGTTGCCCTCAAAGCAACCAGCAGCAGGGAAATGCTACCAAGCAAGGTGGCACAAGTGGAGGCCGCTGGGGCCTCAATGAAGATGAAATGGCACTTATCATCAAGCGCTTCAAGACCGCTTTAAAAGGACGCAAGGAGCACCCCAACAAGAACAAAACAAGGGGAAAGCGCTCCTGCTTCAAATGCGGTAAGACTGGTCACTTTATAGCAAATTGTCCCGATAATGCTAATGATCAGGAACAAGAAAAGAGCGGGAAGAAGGAGAAGAAAAAGAACTACACGAAGGCAAAGGGCGAGGAACACCTCGGAAAGGAATGGGACTCGGACTGCTCTTCTTCTGACTCCGACGACGAAGGACTCGCTGCCTCGGCCTTCAACAAGTCCTCTCTCTTCCCTAATGAACGACACACTTGCCTCATGGCCAAGGAGAAGAAGGTAAGTGTTCGTGATACCCCCAAATACACTACCTCTAGTGATGATGATTCTAGTGATGATGAAGTAGATTACTCTAGCTTATTCAAAGGTTTAGATAGAGCTAAAGTAGACAAAATCATTGAATTAATTGATGCTTTAAATGAAAAGAATAGACTCTTAGAAAAGCAAGAGGATATTTTGTATGAAGAGCATGATAAGTTTATTAGTGTGCAAAAATCTCTTGCTTTAGAAACTAAAAGGAATGAAATGCTATCCTCTGAATTGTCTGTGTGCCATGAATCAATCTCTAGTTTAAAGATTTTGAATGATGATTTAAATACTAAGCTAGAGGTAGCTAATAAATCTAGTTCATGTGTAGAACATGTTGTAATTTGTAATAGATGTAAGGATTTTGATGTTGATGCTTGTGATAAACACCTTATGTCTATTACCAAATTAAATGATGAGGTGGAAAGTCTTAATGCTCAACTTAAGACTTGCAAAACTAATTTTGATCAATTAAAATTTGCTAGGGATGCCTACACCGTGGGTAGACATCCCTCTTGTTGGGGGCCTTCAGCTTCCGAAGGTCCTCAAAAACGTAAGTTAACAATGTTTTTGGAGTATAATACATGAGCAGGTACCTTCGGACATGGACCTTTCAGTCTTAAGTCAAAATCACTGCATGAAGAAACACAAGGGGGAACGAAGGATGGAACAGAGCCGAAGCTGTACGAAAGGGAGCTTCGGCATGATGACAGGAAAAAGGAAACCGACTTAAAGAGGAAAAGGCTGTCTAGACCCCGGTGAATTGCTATAGAGTTATTACCAAATGCAAAGGGCCTGAATGTAATTTTACATGGGCTGCGACCCGTGCCTATAAATAGATGAACAGTACTCCAGTACTGTTCACGCGGACTGGACATTTGCTTTTGTGTCACGCTTGTATTTTTACTTCCTTCAAGCCGAAGGTACACTTGTAATAAATCATCATCTTTACTTGTTCGTGATAATAGCACAAAAAATACAATAATGATAATATATTTGATTGTTCGCATTATTCATGTTTTGTGTAAACTCTTCTTCATTTTTATATACGTCGTACTTACAAAGGTACGCTTTCTGTAACCTTCATCCGAGAGTCGTTATATCCTAAGGGAAATAATGCTTCGAAGGACGAAGGACTTTAACATTTAACATTCTTTATGTTGCCTTGTTCTTATCTCATAGCATTTGAGAACAAGTCACCAACATTGGCGCCCACCTCCGGTGAACCCCTTTTCGACCACCTTCGACAACCATCGACCTTAATCATGTCGCCAAAGAAAGCTTCGGCAACAGGGGCTGCTGTTCTGCAGCCGCTGGACCTGAACCAGGAGACCCTTTCTCTTCGGGAGGCCCGAAGCCAGAAGAGGAAGGCCACTAGTCCAACACCACAAAAGGATGAGTTGGACCAAGAAATTAGGAATATGGAGATGCTTCATCAGCAGGTACAGAGGAAGAAGGAGAAGATGGCTCGGTTAGCTGACCTGCAAAGGCAGATTGACGAAGCCACCGAAGAAGTGCGTCATCTTACTCAAGATGAGCAGCACCGAAGGCCCCACCACAGAGAGTTGCACCAAGAGGGCTTCTTCAACGAAGATGACTGGTATGAGGATTTCCATCATGGAAATTTTGCTTTTGATGATGCTTCTCCTCTGTCAGCAGAACTGCAGGCTACGCCCTGGCCCCCGTCTTACAAGCCACCACAGCTCCCCATGTATGACAGACACTCAGATCCGAAGCAGTTTCTCATGAGCTACGAAGCAACTATATCTTCGTATGGTGGCAACACTACAGTCATGGCGAAATCCTTCATCATGGCAGTCAGAAATGTTGCACAAACTTGGTACTCCTCTCTTCGGCCAGGAACAATCACATCATGGCAGAAGCTGAAGGACATGCTGGTCACCAGTTTTCAAGGGTTTCAGACGAAGCCGGTTACCGCTCAGGCCTTGTTCCAGTATGGCATCCAGAATCAAATGAGTACAAAAATTCATTTTGCATCAGTATGGCATCCAGAATCAAATGAGTTGGTAGAAAGAGCAAATGGAATTATAATGACAGAAATAATGAAGTTAATCTTCAACCAACCCAGAGGAAAGTGGCCACATGAGTTGATTAAAGTGTTGTGGAGCCACAACACATCTATATCAAGGTCAACAGGTTTTACACCTTTCAAGCTCCCGTTCGGTTACGAAGCAATAACACCAGAAGAAGCAAAGATAGGATCAATAAGAACAACAGCTTCAGCGGAGGACGAAGCTGATTCCCAAATAACAAAAGACACTATAGAAGGGACCAGACTTCAAGCCATAGAACACATCAATAAGTATCAGGGCAAAACAATAAGATGGCGTGATAGGAAAGTTCGATTGAAAAACATCAAGCCAGGTCATTTGGTGCTTCGGAGAGTGGCCAAACCAGATATAGTGGGCAAGTTACAACTGAAGTGGGAAGGTCCCTTTCTTGTAGTATCTTCGTCAAGACCAGGTTCTTACAGATTGAAGGATATGGACGGCAACGATGTACCCAGATCTTGGAATGTGGATGAGCTTCGACGGTACTATGTGTAATTGATGTAATCTTTTTCATTTTTCCTATGGCACCCTTTTCCTTTCAGGAGGGGAGAAAGGTTTTTAATGGGGCCATAGTCTGTAATTTTCATTCTTATTTAGCCCGATGCAACACAAGGGCCAAAATCCCCCAAAGATGTAATATGTAAAACCAGAGCATGCACCATCGAGTGCAAAAGAAAAATAGGGAGAAGCTCAAAAGACGTCCCTAACAGGATGCAGAGCTGTAATCACCTCAAGGATGATGAAGTTGAAAAAAGTCATTCTTAAGGGAGCGCAGCGTAAGTTCCGAAGCTACAGAAGTCGTTCCTAAGGGAGCACAACGTAAGTTCCGAAGCTCAGAAGTCGTTCCTAAGGGAATGGAGAGCCAAATACCACCAAAATTTAAGGTGAAGAAGCTCCAAAGTCGTTCCTAAGGGGATGCAGAGCTTAAATGCCATCGAAATAGAAGGTGAAGAAGCTCCAAAGTCGTTCCTAAGGGGATGCGGAGCTTAAATACCATCGAAATAGAAGGTGAAGAAGCTCCAAAGTCGTTCCTAAGGGGATGCAGAGCTTAAAGACTCCAAAGTCGTTCCTAAGGGGATGCAGAGTCTGGGTGTGGCTTTGTGTGTGTTTGGGACATTCTTTTGCACATTATATTACATCATTCATTGCATTCATACCGACATTCATTTAGACATTTGTAGGATCCTCATCATCATAACATGAAGCATGAACAGAAATACTCCAGCTTCGACGACAGTGCTTCGATGAACACGAAGAAACTTCGTTTCAAGCATACACATTTTATGCAAGGATATGCTTCGTTGTGTACGAAAAGAAGGGAAGGTGTTTTTCGCCTTCGGCTCAAAAGATACAAGTTTCATCCACAACAAAGCAATTCATACATGGACGAAAAGGTAAAAATATATTACAAGGTATGCACAAATATACATAGTATTGTTTAATTCTCGATTACAATTTTTTGCAAAGATAATACAAATGTTCCTAAGTTCTATACAGGCAGACCTAAATAGAAGCTTCAGCAGCCTTCAGAATGTGCTTCGGATTATCAACTTTCGGCACCACCATCATGCAGACAAACAACGGTATAAGGTAAAAAATAATTACAAGAGTCAAGGCAAGCAACAGGTATAAGTTCCATACCGGTTTAAGCAAGTTTCGAGCTTCGTCCCCAGCCAACTCTCGTCCACCCTTAGCCCAAATCTGAGTTATGAATCTATTTCCGATGCTTCGGGCTTCACTGGGAATATCTATCAAATCTGATGGCGATAGACTGAAGGTTGGTCTGTTTACTATCTTCGCATGCGTGCAACCAGCCTTCAAGAATGCGGCAGCTGTGCCACAAGAAGCTAGCAAGGCACAGAAGTCACCATGCCCAGCTATCACTTTGTCAAGTGCATCAACTTCATTTTCAATATGTTTGAAGGTATTTGGTATGTCTTCAGACAAATGGGTAATACCTTCAGAGCTGGCCCCAATCGAGCTGAAGACTCCCTTTAACCGTTGCATGCAGCAGATGCCAAATTCTAAGCACGTATCCCGAAGGTCTTTCAAAGATTTCTGCAGCTTCATATTTTTGTTAGCTTCGACTTCATATTTTGCTTGCAGGTCTTTCTTCTCTTGTTCAAAGTTTTCTGATTTTTCTTTTAAGGCTATTTGACTTTGGAGGAGCTCCTCGCTTAATCTAGCATTTTAGCTTGAATTTCTGCAAGCGAGCCCTCTGTTGCTTGAAGTAGGAAGTCCTTCTTCTCTAGAGAAGCTTCGTAATCCTTGATCTTACTCTCCAAGCCCTCGATTATGATTTCATTTTTCTTATCTTCGAGGTCTTGTTGCATCCTCAGTGCCTTACTTAGTAGCATACTCTGTCGAAATAAACTGACATCAGAAAATCTCGATTCATCACAAATTTTAATAGAAATCTAGGCAAAAAGAATTTTACGTTGAAATTGGAATAAAACAGACTGCCGATGATATGTTGTCGCCGGTAGCCGCTAATATCAGCCTCAAGCTTCGGGAAATTGACACTCTTCGACAGAGTGCCAATTATCTTTGCCTTGGCGCGATTGGCATCCTAAGGCTCCTTCATCAATTCCACCAAAGAGCATAGCTCCTGGCTGGTAGCCACAAGATATCCCATATTCCTGTAGCTCCTTCTTTTCAGCCTCGGACAATTCTTGACCAACCAGTTTCCGAAGGTCAAAGTCACTTTCTTCCGAAGCAGCATCAACAATCTTTTTACCCTTGTCAGGTACTATGGCCATGACCTTCTCTGCAGCCGCAGCTGTCTCTTCCGCAGTCATATCCGAAAGAATTTTATCAATCCCTGACAGTGTACTCTCAAGGTTGGCAGCTTCGACAACAGCTGTAGCTTCGGTAGAGGTATTAGCTTCGGCAATGGCCTCGATGCTTGCAATAGATGCTATTTTGGATGACGAGGCCAGCGGTGGTGTCCGCTCGATGGCTTGCATGACATTAACAATTCTTCGTGTTTTCTGCCCGTCAGCCTTCTCCTTTGTAGCCGAAGGCTCATCCTTCTTCTGTAAAAGTTTTGTCAGTTCTGGCCCAGAGGACTTAGCAACTTGATGGGTAAGGATTCAGTCATTACCTTTAGAATATCTGCTATTTCAGCAGCAGGAGGTGTCGAAGGAGGTTCTTTCGTTGCCTCAGTTACCTTCGGCTCCGGAGCTTCAGCTTTCCTCTTTTTCAACACTGCCACCTTCGGCTCAGGAGTAGTTTTTGTCTTCTTTGAAGCTTTCTCGTCCTCTTTTACCATTCTAGCATCTTGCCTGCTCAGAATGCTGACAACCCTTTTCCTCTTAACCCCTTTGGCCCCTTTGTCAAGTTTTTCATAATCTGGATAGTCAAAATTCAAGGCGTCCATTACCCAGTTTAGTCTTCATTTTGGCCGGGTACCGAAGGCTATGGTCATCAGTTGGTCTTCCTTTTTGGTATAATTTCCAAGTATTTCATTGCACATGGTCTCAATCATGTCCAACCATTCTTTGCAAGGATTTTTGAATTGTTTTTCAAATTCGAAGCGGTAAGCAAGCCGAACAAGTCCATGCTTCTTCCCCACTTCCTTCTTCTTCGGCATTCCCCAGCTGCTTGATGTAGGATATGTTCTGTTCGCCAAATATTCTTGCACCAAGTCTCTGGTACTGATTTGCTCAGCTACCACTCTAAATTCCACTTCGGCCAGCTGACATGGTGACCCTAGTTGCATATTACATAAAGGCCAGGTCATTCCGAAGCTCAAACTCAATGGACACATGACCATGGTCATCAGCTTCTCCCTATTTTTCTCATCAGCCTTCATATAAAACCATTCATTTTTCTAGCCGGTTGGCCACTTTGTGCGATAGCTGAGGACTGGTGCCTTCGTATCCTTCCGATACGCAAAATTATAACAACCAAAATTTTCGTGAAGACCATCTGCCCTGGCCTTCGTCTGATAGTGCAACTCATGCACTCGGCAGAAAGCTTCGGCATCTAGGCTCATCTCTTGGCTTCAAAGGGCCCAGATAAAGACGCTGAGCCTAACAATAGCGTTAGAAATCAGCTGATTAAGATATATTTCGAAGTTCTTTAGAACTACCCCTATCATCTCATTCAGGTGAAATCGCAGCCCCGCTCTAAAGAAGCTCTTGAAAACCACAACTTCATCCTTCTTCGGCTCTAGGGTAGTCTCTTCTCCAGCAAATCGAATAAGTTTGTTTTTAGCTTCTCCAAAATAGCCCAGTTTCATCATCATAGGCATGTCATCTTCATACATAGTAGATTTTTCAAAATCTAGATGACTAGGCTTCGTTGGGATTAGAATGATGTAGTCTTCTTCACTCTCAACATCTTCACCTTCAATCACAGTCTGCTCAGCTTTGACATTAGAAGTACCTTCGTCAGCCATAACCAGACCTGACCGTTTCATTACCTCTGAAATTGGTGCTGTTTCAGTGGCCTCGGTTTCGTCCCCCTCACGAGACACCCTTGCAGTTGATCGCACTCTAGCCATTTTGATGGATTTTTACTGTTTGACGAAGCTAACTCGTTTGACGAAGTTAACCTTAAATGATGAAGTGTTCGCTTGAAAGCGCAGTGCAGAAAGCTTCGGCTATGGCTAAATTTTTTAACAGCACAATAGTGCAATGGCAATTAATGCTGTGGTAACTCTTCACCAACCCGCCTGTTTATATAGTGCTGCAGGGGGGAAGGCGAACCGCTAGGTCGCCTGCACTCGCTGAACGGTGGACCGCTCGACGCCTGGAATATTATAATCGTTTCTCGGCAACGAGCTCAAGGAAGGTGTTTTTCGGACCTTCGACATTCCGAAGCCTTCGAGTCTTTCGCGGATCGAGCTCGTTACGAAAAACGATCTAGCACCACGAAGGGGCTACTATTTGGGGCCTTCTTCTCCGCCGAAGGTCCTCTAAGCAAAAACACCTTTGTCAAGACAATATGCAAGCAGATACGACATGAAGATTTATGCCGAAGCTACAATTGAAAGAGCTTCGGCATCATGACACGCTTGAAACGAAGGGTGGCACCGACTTGAAGAGGAAAAGACCGCGTAGTCCCTGATAATTTGTCTCATGGTTATGATTAGTTATCAAGGACACAAATGTAATTTTGTCCGGGCTATGTCCCGTGCCTATAAATAGATGAATAGTACCCCCGTACTGTTCACGCTGACTTGTAATCGGTCACGCATCACTTCAGAATTTTTGCCTTCTATCAAGTCGAAGGTATCAATGTAATTTAAATATCATTAATGTTTGTTCATGCTTATATGAAGACAATATGAATATTCTAATGATTTAAAATGATTATTCATGTTCTTTCTACATTTCATATGTCCCTGTTTATATCTTTGCATATTGAAATGATGAAGGTATGTCCTTCCTAGCCTTCATCCAAAAATCATTATATCCTAAGGGAGATAATGTTTTGGTGGACGAAGGTCTTTAACCATTAACATTTGTGTTGCCTTGTTCTTGATTTATATCTTTCAAGAACAAGTGACCAACATGAACCTTATCAATTCATCATCATTCTTTCCAAAATATCAAAGCTTTTTCATCAAAATCAAATCTTCTGCCTTCATATTGGATTTTCCAAATTCAATATGGCTAGGCTTGCTTGGACTCAAGATTCCATCATCCTCTTCGTCGTCACTAGCAGCTTTGGCAATAGTCTGTTCAGCTTCGGCAATAATGTCACCTTTCTCGGGAACAGACCCTTCTCCCTCTTGGACAACCAACCTAGAACGCCTCATCACTTCTGAGATTGGGGCTGTCTCAGTTGCCTCAGTCTCTTCACCTTCGTTTGTTAGCCTAGCAGTAGACCTGATCCTAGCCATTTCAGTTCTTAAAGATGAAGCTAAATTTCAACTAACTTCACGATTGTTCGAAGGTCACATAGCAAGTGCAACAATGCCAAAAAGCTTCAACTTTAGTAAAATATTTCAACATCACAACGTTGCAATAGCACTGAATGTTGTGGTAACTTCTCACTAACTTATCTGTTTATATAGCCCTACAGGTGATGAAGGCGAATCGTCATATCATTCATACTAACTGATCGATGGACCGGCATAGGCCGAAACCTTTTTATTCGTTTTTTAATAACAAGCTCAGGGAAGGTGTTTTTTGGACCTTCGGCATTTAGAAGCCTTCGTGTTTTTCGCGTATTGATCTTGTCATGAAAAAAACGACCTAGCACCACGAAGGGGTTACTATTGGGGGTCTCCTCTGTCGAAGGTCTTCAGGACGGAGAAATTGCCTATAAGCAATAAGACTGAATGCTGAAGCCACAACAAGCATATGTGAAGCGTCGAAGGATGGCAACATTGGCTCAAGGTGATTGCGAAGGTCAAACACAATGATGAGCCGAAGAGGAAAACACTCATTAATCCCTGATGTTTGTATTAGGATTATGTGTATACGACAGAGTCATAAATGTACTTTTGCTTGGGCTGCATCCCTTGTCTATAAATAGATGAACAGTACCCCCAAACTGTTCATGCTAGATTGGAATTGTATTCTTACTTTCGCCTTCAAGCAAGCCAAAGGTACAAATGTAATATGTATCATGTATTATTTTGTCTGCATATGATATAGACTTCAATGCTATTTAATATTTGATATGATATAAATAATTAATTATAACGCTACATTTGAAGATACATTTTCATATTTGTGAGTGATGAAGATTTGTTCTTCATAACCTTTGTTCGAGAACCATCAAACCCGGAAGGATTTGATTGTTTGAAGGATGGAGGTCCTTTTCATATAACATCAGTGTTGCCTTGTTTTGTGATTCAGCAATCATACACAAGAGGCCAACATTGGCGCCCACCTCCAGTAAACTCACTTCCATGACCATGGCAATGGCTTCGTAGGGTGATCAAGCTGCGTCACTTCTGCAACGAAGCTAGTGCTCCCAATCACAGGAGGTTCAAGCTTCAAACTAGCCAATAAGAAGCAAAAGAAGGAAGCACAAAGAAGAGTATAACATGTTGGAGTACAAGGACCCTTCATCAAGTCCAAATGGTCCCATGTGTCGATTACATTTTCTCAAGAAGACCTTCAACTTTAGGATTACCCTCACAATGATGCCATGGTCATATCATATGTCATTAAAGGGTTCTTGGTTCACAATGTCCTCGTAGACACGGGTAGTGCATCAAACATTATCTTTGCAAAATCCTTTAGACAGATGCAAGAGCAGGATGACAAAATACATGATGCAACACACCCCCTATGTGGCTTTGGAGGAAAACAGATAGTGACACTTGGAAAGATAACAATGCCAATGACCTTATGCTATGTGCACAACACTAGAACGAAGCAAGTTGTATTTGACATTGTAGACATGGATTATCCTACAATGCAATCATTGGGCAAGGGACGTTGAATGCTTTTGAAGCAATACTTCATCTAGCATATTTATGTATGAAGATACCATCACATCAGGGCGCTATTGCCGTGCATGGGAGCCAAGAGGCTGCTAGAAGGGCCAGAGGGAATTGGACGGATCCCAGGGCCATTCACAATATAGACGAAGCCAAAGTCGCAGCTCACCACCACGTAGAGCAAGTTGTACTTATTGCTTTGTCACCACTGAACTTTTGGGTAGTCTCTACTATTGCTCTATGTGGTTTTGGGTGTTAAGATAAATATGCTTCATGATCATGCTTTATTATTGTGATTCTATTCTTTAATGTTCATGATAAGACTATTGTGATAATTGGAAAATGGAGCTTAACTTGAGATAATAGTGCTACCACAAGGGTGGAATGGGACGCCCTTGGCCAAGTAATTAGGAAAGCAAGGGAGAGACTACCTTACCTGAAAGGGACAAGCGGGGAGGCATCACTGCAGAGTATAGGGAGGTTCTCGGGTCAGACTGTCTGTTTAGCTTTCCAGACGAGGGATTCCTATGCTTCCATCTTCTTGAATCTATAGCGGGTTTTCTTGAACTAGTGGAACTTTGAAAAGGCCTCATAGTGTTACCCTACCTCGTCTCCTCGGTAGAGACGAATGGGATTTCTAGACCCCTTGGCAAATGGGTAGCATGGCTTGTGGGTAAAGATGCACAACCTCTATGGAGTGTAAAACTGGTATACTAGCCGTGCGCGTGGTCAAGAGCGACTTAGGACTCTCGCATGATTAACTTATGGAAATAAACTTAATTTGTAATATGCATCGCATTGTGGTTTTATTATTAATTTTGATCTATTATTACTTTGGGATGGTATATACATGCACTTAGTAATTGCTAATAAAAGTTTGACCAACTTATTAAAAGCAATGCTTAGATTTAACCATTATTTGTTGATCAGCCTTACACTTCACATGAGCCCCCACCTTTGGTGAGTTCATGCACATTATTTCCCACACTTGTTGAGCTATGAACTTTTGTGAGCTCACCCTTGCGATATATAAACCCCCACACAGGTGAAGAGCAGGTAGCCTAGGAGGAGGACTACTATGAAGATGTAATACCCCGTCCAATCCTTGACCAATGGTACTTACTCCTAGAAGCTCTCTAGGATCATATATCAGCTGATTGGTTCCTTCCACCCGTGCAGCCACGCTGACGCGAAGCTAGCTGACCGGATATGGTCGTTTCAACCGTACGAGAGGATGGAGGCAATTGGTGTCCAAATGACTTGTTTTGCATCCACTCGTACAACACATGCGTTCCAAGTGCAAGAAACCAAACATACGCTTCGATGAAGTCAACGCATCCAGTGGTTCAGGACGAAGCAACACAGGCAACCAATCATATGGATATTGTCTCGACAGACCAACACGGGTCTTTTGTGCGTACTTTGTCCTTACTCATGCGCACCTGAGAAAACTTCCCGGTCGGTCAGCCATCCCAAATTGCTCTAAGCCAAGCACGCTTAACTTAGAGCTTCTTTCGAGTTAGGCTTCCGAAAAAGAAGATGCACCTTGTTGGTATGTGTTGGGGGCCTTCGTCCTCTGAAGGTCCTCAAAAACGTGATTTAATAATATCTTCAAGTGTGACATGTGACCAGGTACCTTCGGACCCGGGCTAAAAGCATGTACGGCGTAAAAAGCATGATCGTGATGAAGGTTGGAGTTGCTGCAAAGCTACGTGCAGGGGAGCTTCGGCTAAATGGCGGAGAAAGGAACCGACTTAAAGGGGAAAAGGCTATCTAGTCCTCATAGAATTGTCTATAAGTTAATAATAAATGTAAAGAGCATGAATGTAATTTCTCACAGTCTTTGTCCTGTGCCTATAAATAGATGAACAGTTCCCTCGTACTGTTCACGCTAACTGATTCTTGCTCTTGCATCACACTTGTACTTTTACCTTCTGTCAAGCCGAAGGTACATGTGTAATCTAATTTTGTTTCTATTTTTCCATGATAATATAATGAGAACGCATTGATAACACTATATAATTGTTCATGTTGTCTCTTACATTTCATATGCTTCTCCTTTTATTAATATATACCGCGATGATAAAGGTATGTCCTTCATGACCTTCGTCTGAAGATCATTATATCCTAAGGGAAATAATGCTCCGAAGGACGAAGGGCATTAACATTTAACATTTTGTGTTGCCTTGTTCTTAATTCATAGCACTTGAGAACAAGTCCCCAACATTGTCGCCCACCTTCGGTGAACTCTTTCGACCACCTTCTGCAAGCACTGACCTTCATCATGCCGCCGAAGAAAGCTTCAGCACCAGGGACTGCTGCACTGTAGCCGCTGGACCCAAACCAGGAAACTCTTTCTCTTCGAGAGGCGTGAAGCCACAAGAGGAAAGCCACAAGTCCAACACTCCAGGAGGAGTTGGACCAAGAGATCAGGTACATGGAAATTATTCATCAACAAGTACAAAGGAAGAAGGAGAAGATGGCGCAGCTGGCTGATCTTCAAAGGAAGATCGACGAAGCTACTGAAGAAGTGCGCCATCTTGTTCAAGATGAACAAGATCGAAGGCACCAACACAGGGAACTTCGTCAAGAAGGCTTATTCAACGAAGATGAACGGTATGATTATTTTAATCATGTTACCTTTACTTTTGATGATGCTTCTCCCTTGGCAGCAGAACTGCAGGCTACCCCATGGCCCCCGTCATACAAGCCACCTTAGCTTCCCATGTATGATGGGCATTCAGACCCAAAGCAGTTTCTGATGAGCTACGAGGCAACTATATCTTCGTATGGGGGCAATACTGCAGTCATGGTGAAGTCCTTCGTCATGGCAGTCCGGAATGTAGCTCAAACATGGTATTCTTCTCTTCGGCCAGGGACTATCACATCGTGGCAGAAGCTTAAGGACATGCTGGTGACCAGTTTCCAAGGTTTTCAAACGAAGCCAGTCACAGCTCAGGCCCTGTTCCAATGCTCACAGGACCATGAGGAATACCTCCAGGCGTATGTTCGAAGGTTCTTGCAATTGAGGGCGCAAGTGCCCACGGTGCCTAATGAAATTGTCATTGAAGCCATGATTAAGGGCCTTCGGCCAGGACCTACGGCCTAGTACTTCGCCAAGAAGCCCCCACAAACTCTAGAGAAGCTGCTCTAGAAAATGGATGAGTACATCCGGGCTGACAACGACTTTCGTCAGAGAAGAGAGGAAGCTTACAGATTCTCAGAAATGACCAGGGGCTTCGGAGGAAGAATCCATCCGAGGCATGTCAGGTCAATCCACAATTCCACTCAGAATGATGACAAAGGGAGTCAGCTACAGAGGTCGCAATATACCTCACAATCTTTGGGGCAACAATAAAGCTCTTTCAGGCCACCAGCCCCAAGAGGCAGAGGCACCAGGGGCTTCAGGGGAAGATTCTGGGATCAGCCTAGAAAGCTCTACTGCTTATTCTGTGGTGAGGACAAGGGCCATACTACAAGAATGTGCCAAATCACTATTCAGAAGCAAAAGGAGATAGCAGAAGCCAAAGCTCGGCAGAACCAGCCGAAGCAGGTCTTGCACACTGCTTCGTGCCATTCTCCATACATACCAGAGTATGTGGGCAATCATCCTGCAGCTTCCGTTGCTTTGGCTAGCCATTCACAGGCTTCTTGGCCACAACTCCCACCTCCACCACCACTACAATCGATTCATTCCCGGAGCCAGCAGCCAGAAGGGCACCAGCACTCTCAACAGCAGCGGGATTTCAAGGAGGAATCCGAAGCTCGCACAGTCAACAGTACTGTGCTAGAATCCAAGCACATTTATTGAGCGATATCCTATTCCAAAAATGCTTTTATGGTTGTTTGTCATTTTGCTTTTAAGAAACAATCAATGCAAACCTAGTTTTTTGTAATAATTTCGCTTATATCATAATGAAATATAGCTTCTCCACAGGTTTGCGAAGCTCAAAAACAGCTAAAGCTACAAAAAAAGACGTTCCTAAGGGAGCGTAGTCTAAGTCTTGCCAAAGCTACAAAAAGAAAAAGTCGCTCACAATGGAGCACAGCGTAAGTTTTTTGCTCAAATGTCGTTCCCAAGGGAATGCAGAGCCAAATACCGCCGAAATATAAGGCGAAGCGCGAAAAGTCAACGCGAAAAATACCGCCGAAATATAAGGCGAAGCGCGAAAAGTCAACGCGAAAAATACCGCCGAAATAGAAGGCGAAGAAGTTCAAAAGACGTTCCTAAGGGGATGCAGATCTTACACCGAAAAATAAACGGTGAAGCCGAAAAATAAACGGCAAAGAGATTCCGATCGTTCCTAAGGGGACGCAGAGATGGTGTGTTCCAGTGTGGGTGTGTGGGTGCATATCTTCGGCATTAGCATCATCCTTTGCATCATATCATCACATCATCCCACATAACATCACATCATACATCATATTGCACCGATGACACGAATTGAATACGAAGTCGATCTTTGGAGACTGCTTTATAAAAAATGAAGATGTGCTAAGGCACAAAGTAAGCTGAGAAATACATCCTCATCAGCTCTAATGCAAAAGAAGGGATCCTTTGTTTACGAAGCTAGGATGTTTTTACGAAGCAAGGATATTTTCACGAAGCACGGATTTTCTTCTTTATGAAGCATGAAAAGAAGGGAAGGTGTTTTTTTCGCCAAAGGCTCAAAAGCGGTATGTATATAAAGTTTCATGCATCGCAAAGAACTGAATTACAAATAATTTACATATTAGATTCAAAAAGATGCACATCGAATATTACAGTCTTGATACAGCAAAGTTACATTGATCATCTAGAAATGTTTTTACAAACAAGTACTAGTCCTCTTTCAGGACCTTCTCCGCAACTTCATTTAGCAACTTGTTAACAACTTCGTCAACAATAGATTCAGCCACATTAATGATATCTATTGCTTCCTTCGTTTCCGGGTCAGCCATGGGGTCGAACGGCTTCGGTGGAGGAGATAGTTCAGCTACAGCAGAAAAAATTAATCAGTTCGAAGCCACAAAAACAAATGCCGAAGCTAGATGCCGCGAAACAATACCTATGCGCCTCTCGTGCTCTGCAGCTTCTTCAGCTTGCTTATCTTGAACTCGGGCCTCATGGATGTCTTTCTCGCTTTTCTTCATTATTTCGTGAGCCATTTCTCGGCCTCCATTTGCCAGATGTCAGTATAAAATTTTCCGCCCATTAAGCTTGCTTCGGCTGAGGGATCCTTCGTGACATCCACGGAGAAGGCAGCTTCAGCCTGAGCCAGGGTTTTGACATGTTTGCAACCCGCCTTCTCCAAGATGGCTGAAATTCATCTCGCACCAGAAAATGCGCAGACATCCCCGCGATCACTCAAAATTTCTTCAAAAGCTTCAGCCTCTCCGCTTATCCATTCTATAACACCTTCGGGGTCGCCTCGTTTAAAGTTATCTTCATTTGAATAGGCACCCACATTGGCGAAGCTAGCCTTTATCTTCTCCATGCAGCCCAGGGATTTTTTGAAGCATCTTTCTTTGGACGCGCGGAGTTCTTCGACTGTTTTTTCTAAATAATTTCTCCAATATTCACTAATATCTCGGTTGGCCTCTGCGAGACCACATTTTTCTTTGGTTTTGGCCAGCTATTTTCAAAGGTCTTCAATCTCATTCTTTTGAATTTCAGCTTGAGCGTTGAAACTAGCTTCATCTTCTTTTACCTTGTCCACCAATGAAAGTAGAATCTTGTCTTTTTCCGTGGCTTCGTTCCTCAGTCTGATAACCTCTGTTCAAAGGTTGTTGAGACTTATAGTGCAGCTCTCGTCTTCAGCATTCTTTTGCGCCCTTAGGGCATTGCTAAGTATTAAGCCCTGCAAGAAAGGTTAAAAGGAATAACATAAGAATAAAAAACTCCATTCCAGAGTCCATAAGCTTCAAAATTCACAACTTCAGTACCTTCAGACTATTGTACGCAAGACTATCTACTAGATCGTCCTTCATCATGGCACAGAGGCCAGCTTCAAGCTTCGAAAAACCCATACTTCTGGCCATCTCCTGGCAGACAGATAATTCTTTGTTGTCTGGAAGGCAGTATAGGAAATCATCTTTGTCCGTACCGTTAAACACTAAGGCCCCCTTCGGATACTTCAGTTCTCGGGCATAGTTTTTAGCTTCAAAAATTTCTTCTTCGGATAATCTCGTTCCCGAAGCATGTCGAGTGATATAATCAAGATCTTCGGAGAGTGCTTCGGGGGCAAGGGATTCGGCCTCTTTGGCCGCACTCTTCTCAAAAGCTATATTAATATCTGGAGTTATTTCTTCGGCCTTCTGCTCGGTGGTGGCAAGCTTCGTCTTAGTAGGCACCATGGGCTCTGCCTCGGCTTCAGCCTGGGTTAGTGTAGTCTCGACTTCTATTTGCTTAGTATCAGCCTTGGATTGTGTGCTGATAGCTTCAGCAACCTTCCCTGTGGGAGCAGGGCCTATGGAATCGGTTGTTTCCAAAACATCTAATACATTTACCATCCTCCTTCTCCTAGGAGTTATGACAGAACTCTTTTGTACCTTTAGTGTTGTGGCTTCTGTCGAAGGACTTAAAATCCCTGGCATCTTTTTGACCTCTTCGGTTGTTGACCTGTCAGCCTTATCTTTGTCAACCTTTGTTTCAACTGGCTCAACCGAGGGTGCCTTCAGCATTGTAGCTGGTTCTTCAGCCTTCTGCATTGGAGCAGATTCTCTTGATTTAGCAGCCGAAGATGCCTCCCCGCCAAACTCAGGCACCACGGCCGGTTCAATATAATGTGGCCGATGGGTAAGTACCTTCATCTTTTTGCCCGCAGCCTTCGGCATAGGTTCAGCCGGGGCGGCCAGAGCAGCAACTTTCCTCTTCTTCCCTTGCCCCCGCACTGGGTAGTGGTAGTCGGGGTAGACGAAGCCAATGGCGTCAAAAACTCTGTTTATTCTCTTTTTTCTCCGACCTCCGAAGGCTATAGATAGTGCATTATCTTCTGCCTTGGAGTATGATCCAAGTAGTTCATCACTTGTAACTTCGATGCATTTCAACCAGTCATCATTTGGTTCATCGAATTTATCCCCATATTTGAATGTATATTTCAGCCGAACCAGTTCACCTTCGCTAGACTTGGTAATAGTTTCCTTCGGCATTTCCCAACTCTCTACAAGCGGCCATACTTTGAATGCTATATGCTCTTGAATTAAATCTCTGGTACCAATGAAGAAGCAGACAGTACCAAACGCCTTTTGGCACGCTTCGGCAGCATCATCAATTTCAATCTTCGGCCTTCGGAGACCGAAGCAGGACCATATGGGGCGCATGATAACATCTTTGATGTCCTCCCTCACTGACAAGTCGTTCTTCACATAAAACCATTCTTCCATCCAATTTTCGGGCCATCTCTTCTGAAATGTTGGCACAGGGTGACTGGCGTTGGGACAGGCGATAAACCCATAACAACTGAAGTTGTTATGATACTGTTCTTTCCCCATGGCCTTTGCCTCATACAGAAGTTCGTGCATACTGCAGAAGCACTTCGCACTTGGTTCTATCCCTTGGCTTCTTACTGCCCAGAAGAAGATTCCCATCCTCAATATGGCTTCAGGGGTCAACTAGTGAAGGAAAACTTGGTAGGTTTTCAACACTTCAACTACAAACTTGCTCAGCAGAAACCGAAGCCCAGCTTTGAAGAAGCTTCAGAAAATCACAACTTCGTTCCCCTCGGGGGCCGGGACGTTGTTGTCGCCGCCAGCCCTCACAATAGACATATCACGAAAGTACCTTCCCCTCATGTTTTCGAGGTGACTTTTCTTGATGATAGATTTTCCAAAAATTGTATGGCTTGGTCTCTAGGGTCAATCCTCAGAATCTTCACCCCCACTTTCTGCATCATAACTGTCACTATCACCAGTATATTTAGATAGGCCCTCCAGTATCTCCTTAGTAATCTTCTCTGTATTTGATTTTTCCATTGACTCGATAAATCCAGCAATGTAAGGATTCACAACCTTCTTCTCCTCAAAAAGCTTCTCCTCCTCAGCAGGCTTCGTCTCAGCAGCAACCTTCTTGTCTTGAGACATCTTTTCCTTCAGAGATGACAAAAATGTGTCTTTCTAACCGAAGCTCAAAAAGCTTGAAAAACTAGTAAGCGTTAGTGAGCAAGAGCTATGAAAATTGACAAAATAAAGCAAGTGGCACAAGCAGTGTACCAAATGAGGTTGATACGAGTTCTTATTTATACGCTCGACACGCTCCAAATTGGGGGGCCCGTATGTCATTGACTGTTGCTATTCTAGCAAAGGGAAGGTGTTTTTTCGGACCTTCAGCATAAGGCCTTCGTCCATGTCGCAGTCTGAATTAGTTATCTTAATCAAATTAATACTGCGAGGGGCTACTATTAGGGGCCTTCGTCCTCCGAAGGTCCTCAAAAACATGATTTCACAATATCTTCAAGTGTGACATGTGACCATGTACCTTCGGACCCGGGCTAAAAGCATGTACGGCATAAAAAGCATGATCATGACGAAGGTTGGAGTTGCTCCGAAGCTACGTGCAGGGGAGCTTCGGCTAAATGGCGGAGAAAGGAACCGACTTAAAGGGGAAAAGGCTATCTAGTCCTCATAGAATTGTCTATAAGTTAATAATAAATGTAAATAATTCGGGCCCTATCAAGTGTTTCCCCTCAACTAATTTTACTATCGGAGCGCTAACACGCACTGTCCCTGGTGACAGCGGGCACCACGGGTAATCAAACGCGTTCCCGGCGATCTAATGGGTCCTAGTCCAATTGGCGAGGTCGGGGAGCATCAGGAGAACCTAAGGATGCTGAAACAAGAGAGTAGGGAGCATGATCAGACCTGGATTTGCTGACCACGGTGAGGGCAATACCGCGGCGGCGGAGACAAAATTTGGGGGAAATGGGAAATTGGAGAGTTGTGGTGGCTAATCGGCGGCAAGAGCGGGTGCTCAGGCTTGGTGATGATCCTACGCAACAGACCAGGCCATCAATTTATAGTGTGCTTGAGCGGTGGTGATCAATTTGGGCAAGATGCGCTGGTGGTCGAGAGGAGAACTGAGTCACTGGCGCGGTGATTCGTGGTCATCACCGTGGCAAACCCCCCAGCGACGAGCCAGGGTTAAGGAGCGGTTTATGGTGACTCACCGTGATGTGGTAACGCGTCGAGGCACGTAGCCCGGTCGGATAACGGCGAACGGCGGTGATGCCAGCGCGACCGTCCATGGTGGGACACGATGGCCGGAGTGAACACGAGCTCAAGTTCATCCACCCGACAATCTATACCACCTTGAGCCACATCCGGTATGGTGCTCAGCCCGAATCACAACGGCGACGAGAATCCCGGCGCAAGATCACCAGCGGCGAAAAGGGGGATGAATTTGGGATCTTTTTTAGTTACTGTACAATGGGATTCCTATTCAGTGCACCTGACAGCCTAATTTGCAGGGCCTGGATCTCAAATCTTTACATAACAACTTGCTAATCTGCCTGAAACAAAGTTGTTGCCCAATGATTCAGCTACAATCTTGTTATAGCAACCATAGCCAAACACTCACTAGATCATGGTGGATTTCCAGTCCAAAGATTGCCCAATCTCACTGTTAGTCTAAATTTAGACCTAGGGCAGTCTGACAGCTCAACTTTGGGCTCATTTTACTCCAAATTTTTCATGTGACCACGGCTTAATCTCTATAGCAAAGTTATTCCCCTTACATAGCTCTACAAATTTTATGTGGTGACCTAGGGCAAAATACTCATAGCTTGGAAGATATGAGGCTTCAAAATTGGGCTATTGTCACTGATTTCAGACTTAGCCATATGAGTATTAGTGTGGCTATTTTGCAATTAGGTCCAAATCTCAAGGTTTTACTTGCAAATTCACATATTTGTGAACCTTATGACTTAAGACACCTTAACTTCATAGTTTTTGCACTTTAGTCCAAAAGTGCACTAATTTTGCACTTAGCCCCCCTAGGGTTCAAGTTTAGGGCTTTCTAGGGTTCTTTTTGGAGTTTTTGATACCTCTAGGGTTTGGATATCCCATAAGTCTATTCAAGGTGACATTTTATGACCATCTCTAATAAGTTTTGATGTTTTCTCTTATTAGGCTTTTCTTTGCCCTTCTAAGCTCAATTTAGGGTTAAGTACCCTACTCTAGGGTTTCACAAAATGTCATAACAACACAACTTGTTTAAAGTTTTTGCCTAGTGAATGCACTCTAGGTGTGACAAACACATGATATGCCCATGCTTATGATGTTATGCTCAAGTTTTAGTAAAAGTAACACCAGGGGTGTTACATCCTTCCCCCATAAAAGAATCTCATCCTGAGATTAAAAGTCCTAGGGTAGGTAATGGAAAAGGAAATGCTTCACTCTTTTATTTCCTTATTCTTGGTACAAGGCAGGGGTGGTTTGGGGTTCACTCCTTTATTACAACAATTGTATACACTTAACAAATTACACGAGGCTAAAAAGCCTGGGAAATTCTTTTCTAAAAAGTCTCGAGTTTCCCATATAGCCTCATCTTCTGAATGTTGGTTCCACTGTATCTTGTAGAACTTAAGAGTTCTTCGGGTATTTCTGTCCTTTTGATCCAAGACTCGAATAGGATGCTCTGAATATGTTAATTCTGGTTCTAGGGCAACATTCGTTACTTCAATGGTTCGATCGGGAACCTGAAGACACTTCTTCAATTGAGACACGTGGAACACATTATGTACTGTAGACAAGGTTTTGAGTAGCTGAATTCGGTATGCCACTGGTCCATACCTATCAAGGATAAGAAAAGGACCAATGTATCGAGGTGCAAGTTTCCCTTTTACCCCGAAACGTGTTACCCCTTTCATTGGTGAAACTTTCAAATAGACATAATCCCCAACTAGAAAATACAGGGGTTGTCGTCTTTTGTGTGCATAACTTTTCTGACGAGCTTGAGCTTTCTTCAAATTATAAGATATTCGCTGAACTTTCTCTTCGGTCTCTTTTACCATATCGGGCCTAAAGAAATTCCTTTCCGTGGTTTAGACCAGTTTAACGGAGTACGACATCGTCGCCCATACAAAGCTTCAAAGGGTGCCATCTGGATGCTTTCTTGATAGCTATTATTGTATGAGAACTCCGCTAATGGTAAACAATCATCCCATTTCTGTGGGAATTCCAGAACACATGCTCGCAACATATCTTCCAGTATTTGGTTTACCCTCTCAGTTTGACCGCTGGTTTGAGGATGATAGGCCGAACTGTGGAGCAATTTAGTACCCAAGGACTTATGAAGTTCTTCCTAGAACTTGGACACAAATTGAGGTCCACGATCCGACACTATAGTCTTTGGAATACCATGTAAACTAAGAATACGAGCCATGTACAGTTCCGCATATGTGAGGACCGGGTAATATGTTTTGTCTGGCAGAAAATGAGCAATTTTCGTATGTCGATCAACAATAACCCAGATGGAATCATATCCTTTTGCTGTTCTGGGCAATCCCACAATGAAGTCCATGCTTATATCTTCCCATTTCCATGTAGGGATAGGTAAAGATTGTAATGGACCCGTAGTCTTCATGTGTATGGCTTTTACATGCCTACAAGTGTCACATTTTGCCACATAGCATGTGATTTCAATCTTCATCTTCGTCCACCAGTAATGTTGTTTTAGATGATGATACATCTTAGTGCTTCCGAGATGAATAGAATAGCGACTAAGATGTGCTTCATCTAATATTTGCTAGTGGATCTCTTCATTCTTTGGCACAACTATGCGGTTGTTAAACCATACGATGCCTTGATCATCTTTTCGGAAACATCTCGCTCTTCCGGTCTCTATTCTCTAACGGATGTGCTTCATACCCTCATTATTCTTTTGAGCATCCATTATCTATTGTAAAAGGAGTTACTCAAGCTTTAGTTGATTTAAGGATCCATGTTGGATCATTCCCAGGTTTAACTTCTCCATTTCCTGGCATAACGTAGTATCAGAAGTCTTCATCGTAAGACAGTGACAGGAAGCCTTACGGCTAAGTGCATCTGCCACCACATTGGCCTTGCCTGGGTGATAATGAATTTCCAATTCATAGTCCTTAATAAGCTCGAGACATCGCCTCTGTCTCATATTCAACTCTGACTGGGTGAAGATATACTTTAGGCTCTTATGATCTGTATAGATGTGACAGATATTCCCCAGCAGATAATGACGCCAGATTTTTAGGGCATGAACCACTGCAGCTAACTCCAGATCATGAGTTGGATAATGTTCCTCATGTCGGTGTAACTGCCTTGAAGCATAAGCTATTACTCGGCCTTCTTGCATTAAAACACAGTCGAGACCACTGCCTGATGCGTCACAATACACATCAAAGGGCTTTTCAATATCCGGTTGAGCCAATACCGGAGCAGTGGTTAACAATACCTTCAATTGTTCAAGGAATAATTGGATCTATACCATTAAAAGATCCAAACTTTAGATATATACCATGGACCCCACATGTCATTGACTCATGTGGACCCACATGTAAGTGAGATAGTAATGGTATGGATCCAAAGTGGTGATCTTTTAATGGTATGGATCCAAATTTCCCATTGTTCAAAGGCTGCATTACACTTTGCAGACCAAATAAACTTAGTATCATTCTTCAAATAAACTTGTGATTGATTTCACAAGCTTGGAAAAATCTGGTATGAATCGGCGGTAATAGCCAGCTAGTCCAAGGAAACTTCGGACTTGATGTATAGTGGTTGGGGGTTTCCACTCCAAAATATCCTTGACTTTGCTGGGATCCACCGCAATCCCCTTGGCAGATAATACATGTCCCAGAAATTGGATTTCTTCCAGCCAGAATGCGCATTTACTGAACTTAGCATATAATTGGTGTTCTCTTAAGCATGTCAACACGATCCGTAAGTGCTGGGCATGCTCCTCTTCATTCTTGGAATATATTAAGATATCGTCAATGAATACCACCACAAACTTATCCAGCTCGGGCATAAATACCGAGTTCATAAGATAGGTGAAGTGGGCAGGAGCATTTGTTAGTCCGAAAGACATAACTAGATATTCAAATAAACCATACCACATAGTGAATGCGGTCTTTGCTATATCTTTGGGCCGGATACGGATCTGATGATAGCCCGATCTAAGGTCGATCTTGGAGAATAACCTCGCTCTAATCAGTTGATCAAATAGAATGTCAATCTGTGGAAGAGGGTACTTATTTTTTATGGTAACCTCATTAAGGGGTCTATAATCCACGCACATCCGTAGTGTTTGATCCTTCTTCTTAACAAAGATGGCTGGCAGCCCCATGGTGATGAGCTTGGCCGGATGAATCCCTTCTCCAGTAGATATTGTAATTGGGTCTTGAGCTCTGCCAGTTCATTTGGAGGCATTCGGTACGATCTTCTAGAAATAGGAGCCGTACCGGGCTTCAACTCAATCACAAATTCTACATTTCTCTCTGGAGGCAATCCGGGCAAATCTTCTGGAAAGACGTCTGGGAACTCACATACTACTGGAATATCTTTGATCTTCATTATGATGGCTTCATATACTCTGCCACATGGCTTAGCTGGAATAGCTACGGGGATAGATAGAAGAACTTCTCCTTGGTTATAACTCAACCTGATGGTTCTCCGATCAGTGTTGAGAATCGCTTTATGTTGGGCCAACCAATTCATGCCCAAGATTACATCTATATCTTGGCCTTTCAGAACAATCATATTAGTAGGAAAGTCCTGTCCAGCCAATGTTATGGGCACTTGGTAAGCCACTTCTCTAGTAAATATTTGTCCCCCAGGCGAATGAATTTTAAACCCTTCCCTTGATTCATGGTATGGAATACAATGTTGCTCCACAAACTTCTTGCTTATGAAAGTATGCGAAGCACCAGAATCAAAAAGAATAATTGCAGGGTGATTGGCCACTAGAAATGTACCCATCATAACCGGTTCGCCGTCCGGTGTTGTGGCCACTTGAGTATAATAAATTCGTCCCGTTTTCCTTTTATTTTTGCCCGCGGTATTGTTTGCCGCATTTCCCTTTCCTTGCACAGAATTCCTAGATCTCTGTTGATTACTTGAGCGATTGTGCTTCTGGTATGAACAGTCCTTGATAAAGTGTCCGGACTTTCCATAGTTGAAACAGCCAGTTGAAGAGCTGGGGATGGCAGGGAAACGAGTGCCAGGGGCACCCGGCTGATTTGTCGAAGTCGGGGCAGTGACGGGGCGAATGAAGACCGGTTGCTTAAAAGGGTAGGAGGGTGGACGTGGTGAAGAGCGATTAGGATTGAAAGGTCGGATTATCAACCTTTGCCTTTTCTCAGACCCCTAACTGGGTCTGTCGCCTCCGTAACCCTTGGATTTTCCAGAGCCTGCATATTTAGCCTCGACTGCCAGTGCAGTACTGACAGCCCTTCCATAGGAAAGATCAATGCAGGTGGCCATCTTTCTTTGCATTCGATCATTAAGACCTCTCATGAAACAATTTCTCTTCTTTAAATCCGTGTTGACTTGATCGATCGCATATTGGGATAAGTGGTTGAATTTATTGAGATACTGGGTGACAGTATCTCCACCTTGTTTCAACTTCATGAACTCTTCCTGCTTCATGTGGAGCACCCCTTCAGGTATATAGTGCTCGCGGAAAGCCAGCTTGAACTCATCCCAAGTTATTTGATGACCAGCCGGTTGAATGGCTACAAAGTTTCCCCACCAGGTAGTGGCAGGGCCACACAATTGTTGTGCTGCGAATAGGGGCTTTTGAATCTTCGAACACAGGAGGAGCCTGAACTTCTGTTCAATAACGCGGATCCACTCATCCGCTTCTAGAGGGTCCTCTGCTTTGACAAAGAATGGAGGGCGCGTCTCGGAGAAATCCAGATAGGATGTTTCATGGGGGCCTTGCGGATATGCCCGCCCACCTTGTTGTTGTAATCGTTGACCTGCCATCTCTCGCAGAAAGCGGGTTTTGTCGGCCGTACCGTTAACCAAGGCAGCGATGGCCTCAGCTAACGTGGGAGGTACTGGAGGTGGGTTCGGGGTTGCTTCCCTCCCACTGGAGGTCCCTGCTCCATCCTGTGAACGAGTCTTGGAAGGCATATGAGGCAACAAACATTGAGAAGAATATAATATGCCAAAGAAAACCATCCATTTTACATTACTAAAAAGGGTAATGTTACAGACTCGAATTTTACAACAGGATTACATTACCTATTATAGATTACTACTACATCCACACTATACTACTCTTGCTTCTTGTCACTCTTAGTAGCCTCGCTGTCGGGAGTAGGAGACCATTCATCCACCAACTTCATAGAGGGAGGGGGCCTAGAAAGGTCCATTTCACCATCGAGTGCTTCTCCCGCTACTCCAGAAGGTCCGGCTTCCATCCTGACAGGATCCGCAGGTATATTGGGATGCAGTTGGGAATACAATACATGAACTTATTCATGTAATGTATTACAATAAACCTGCAAGTTATCTACGACTATGCTAAGCTCTTCCACGCAGGCTCGAGCTCTAGCTTCCTTAGCCCAGGCAAGCGAACGAAAGTTAACCGCCCAGTTGAGCGCTAGATCTCGTTCCGCGAGCTGATCTTGTAGGTGGTGGATGTCTGTTCTTAATTCATTTATTCTTTCACCATCCGCGACCCATATATCGTTCCTGCGACGGAGTTCTGTTCGAAGCTGATCCACTTGGGCTTCCAGATCCCCGATTGGATCGTTGCTACCACTGCTGCTATCTTCATGCCGTGGGGCAAGTTGATGACGGGTTACGCCAATCGGCCCGGTAGACTTGCTCGCGGTCTTTCTTGTGCGCGGCGGCATTTCTTAAGGGGAAAACCTTATTAGCATAGTTTTTAGCATGATGCATGTGTAATTACAGAATCAACCTTAGTCGATTCACACCTTCTATACATTGCACTCTATTATCTGGTCTTTCAAATAAGTACTCAGAAAGAAACTAGATAAGAAAGAAAGAAATTTTCTAGATAAGTCTTTGAAAATTCTTTTTCAAGATGCCTCATAATATCTACAGAGATGGGCTTTGCTCCGATACCAGCTGTGACAGAACCTCCCAAGTCATTAGGCCCACCTACAGTTGTCCTTGTCCAACAAACCTCAGACAACCTTGCAGGTGCCCCTGAATTACTTGGCAAGTTCAGTATATGCTTTCCTGAGCTTTCCCAAGAGCGTTTCACCCATCACGCAGACATTACAAGCATCAGAGATACGAAAATGCGGAAGCAGTTAAATTAACTTACCTTTATTGTAATGTAAGACAAAGTTATATAGTTACAGACCAGAACATAATATATGAGTGCTAAGTATTATTATTACAAACCATAGGAGGCAAAAACCCCTCCTGATAAGTATTAAACAAAAGTTTTATGGAGGATCCTTTCCTCCCGCAGCTTTACTCCTAGTGCTCTTCCTTTGGTACCACCTTTGAACAGAAGCAACAAAAGTTTGTCGCTTCTTCACCTAAACAACATGGGACAAAGCCCTGAGTATGGAATTACTCAGCAAGTCTTACCCGACTAAAGAAAAGACTCTCAAGGGTATGCTGGCTAGAGGGAGTCAAGGTAAGGCTTATCAATAATCAATGACTCTGTTTGCAGAAATGCTTACTAAGAGTGGATCCTTAAAATCTAGTTTTATTTGTCAGGTTGAGTAAAATTACCTTCAACTAGGGTTCTCTCTATCCTAGTTCATTCACTTGACCTGCACTAGCCAATTTCTTAACAACCCTTCATCTTTACTGGATTGCTACGTGTAAGTCAGTGACCAAGTCTTCATAACCGCGAAGTTACAGCAATCTGAATCGATTATACTCAGCTGAGGATCTCCAATCACACGACATATGTAGCACTTAACCCTTGCATATGTCAACTCGCCACCGGGGTTCTTAAGACCAGATCAGGTTCACGCCAACCGAGAGCACAGATACACCACCGTCCAGCCTCTTGCCACGGAGGGTACACGCTACTCTCGCCATCTCTCCACTCCCATTGCGTGGTATCTTATTCTGGTATTAGTCTGCCCGATGCAAAGCTTACCCATGACGAGGCATGTGACCAGTTAAAGGGTCCTCGATCATCAAGCCTACATCGAGACGGTCCTTAATCGACTCAGACGGAGACATTACATCGAGACTCTCTTCTCGTCCAAGTCACCCGCCCGGTCTCAGCTTAATCATTTCAAACCCAAACTTTGGTACCTGGCAGAGGTACATCTTTTCCGATGTTGAATCCATCGTGGCCATGATGGATCCACCATCAAGTTTTATTTTCAAAAACATCCCACCCACTTTGCCACATCATCTTTGACAAAACAAAACATTTTGTTTTTCTAAAGCAAGGCTAAGCATAAGAAAACCTTTTGTAAAGACGTTACAAGCATCGGAGATACGAAAATGCGGAAGCAGTTACATTAACTTACCTTTATTGGAAAGTAAGACAGAGTTATATAGTTACAGACCAGAACATAATATATGAGTGCTGAGTATTATTATTACAAACCATGGGAGGCAAAAACCACTCCCGATAAGTATTAAACAAAAGTTTTATGGAGGATCCTTTCCTCCTGTAGCTTTACTCCTGGTGCTCTTCCTTTGGTACCACCTTTGAATAGAAGCAACAAAAGTTTGCTGCTTCTTCACCTAAAACAACATGGGACAAAGCCCTGAGTATGGAATTACTCAGCAAGTCTTACCCGACTAAAGAAAAGACTCTCAAGGGTATGCTGGCTAGAGGGAGTCAAGGTAAGGCTTATCAATAATCAATGACTCTGTTTGTAGAAATGCTTACTAAGAGTGGATCCTTAAAAATCTAGTTTATTTGTCAGGTTGAGTAAAATTACCTGCAACTAGGGTTCTCTCTATCCTAGTTCAATCACTTGACCTGCACTAGCCAATTTCTTAACAACCCTTCATCTTTACTGGATTGCTACATGTAAGTCAGTGACCAAGTCTTCATAACCGTGAAGTTACAGCGATCCGAATCGATTATACTCAGCTGAGGATCACCAATCACACAACATATGTAGCAAGCCTTGCATATGTCAACTCGCCACCGGGGTTCTTAAGACCAGATCTGTTCACGCCAACCGAGAGCATAGATACACCACCGTCTAGCCTCTTGCCACGGAGGGTACACGCTACTCTCGCCATCTCTCCACTCCCATTGTGTGGTATCTTATTCTGGTACTAGTCTGCCCGAGGCAAAGCTTACCCATGACGAGGCATGTGACCAGTTAAAGGGTCCTCGGTCATCAAGCCTACATCGAGACGGTCCTTAATTGACTCAGACGAAGACACTACACCGAGACTCTCTTCTCGTGCAAGTCACCCGCCCGGTCTCAGCTTAATCATTTCAAACCCAAAGTTTGGTACTTGGCAGAGGTACATCTTTTCCAATGTTGAATCCATCGTGGCCATGATGGATCCACCATCAAGTTTTATTTCGAAAACATCCCACCCACTTTGCCACATCATCTTTGAGAAAACAAAACATTTTGTTTTTCTAAAGCAAGGCTAAGCATAAGAAAACCTTTTGTAAAGACACTACAAGCATCGGAGATACGAAAATGCAGAAGCAGTTACATTAACTTACCTTTATTGGAAAGACAGAGTTATATAGTTACAGACTAGAACATAATATATGAGTGCTGAGTATTATTATTACAAACCATGGGAGGCAAAAACCCCTCCGGATAAGTATTAAACAAAAGTTTTATGGAGGATCCTTTCCTCCCGCATCTTTACTCTTGGTGCTCTTCCTTTGGTACCACCTTTGAACAGAAGCAACAAAAGTTTGTCGCTTCTTCACCTAAAACAACATGGGACAAAGCCCTGAGTATGGAATTACTCAGCAAGTCTTACCCGACTAAAGAAAAAACTCTCAAGGGTATGTTGGCTAGAGGGAGTCAAGGTAAACCTTATCAATAATCAATGACTCTGTTTGCAGAAATGCTTACTAAGAGTGGATCCTTAAAAATCTAGTTTTATTTGTCAGGTTGAGTAAAATTACCTGCAACTAGGGTTCTCTCTATCCTAGTTCAATCACTTGACCTGCACTAGCCAATTTCTTAACAACCCTTCATCTTTACTGGATTGCTACGTGTAAGTCAGTGACCAAGTCTTCATAACCGCGAAGTTACGGCGATCCGAATCTATTATACTCAGCTGAGGATCTCCAATCACACGACATATGTAGCACTTAACCCTTGCATATGTCAACTCGCCACCGGGGTTCTTAAGACCAGATCAGGTTCACGCCAACCGAGAGCACAGATACACCACCGTCCAGCCTCTTGCCATGGAGGGTACACGCTACTCTCGCCATCTCTCCACTCCCATTGCGTGGTATGTTATTCTGGTATTAGTCTGCCCGAGGCAAAGCTTACCCATGACGAGGCATGTGACTAGTTAAAGGGTCCTCGGTCATCAAGCCTACATTGAGATGGTCCTTAATCGACTCACACGGAGACACTACACCGAGACTCTCTTCTCGTGCAAGTCACCCGCCCGGTCTCAGCTTAATCATTTCAAACTCAAAGTTTGGTACTGGCAGAGGTACATCTTTTCCGATGTTGAATCCATCATGGCCATGATGGATCCACCATCATGTTTTATTTTCGAAAACATCCCACCCACTTTGCCACATCATCTTTGAGAAAACAAAATATTTTGTTTTTCTAAAGCAAGGCTAAGCATAAGAAAACCTTCTGTGAAACAGGGATTAGGAAATAATCCAAGGAAGGAGATGCAGCAATTATTTAGCACACAACTCCTATCATCTAATGCATCAAGTAAGTGAGAAAGATTTTTAAAGGAACAAGGGGGTGGCAAATGCACCAGGGCTTGCCTTGTGTCACTGGTGAATCAGGCTCGGTTCCACAGATATCGAAATAAAAACAATTGCCTGCCTGATGTTCCTCAGGTGGTGGTGGTGAAGTCTTCTCTTCTTCGACTTCTACTTGTTCTTCATTTTCTAAATATAGCCATACATGAGAATGAATGCCCATGTAATGCTCATGATGATGCAAAGATAATAAAGGTTTATTATCCAAAGTCTTGAATACAATTTTCCTTCACGGATCTCCGAGAACTTAGGGTTTCCGGAGTCAATAGTGAAGTTCACAGGGCAGGGGGTAGGGTTTTGGGTTCTAAGTATCAAACATGGCCCAAATCATACCAAACTTTACCCAAGGCTTTTAAACATTATTTAAAATTTATCCTAAAAATTTAGTGAATTTTTGATTTATTATTTATTCTCTAAAAATCCATAAGCATGGTTTTAGGTTGTTTTAAATACTCTATAATTTCCCTTTGGACTAAAAATTATGAAACTATTTTTATTAAATTCTATAGGAATTTAGAAATCTAGCAAAATTGGTCAGGTAATTTTATCATTTTCTACAATTTTCTAAAATTGTATTAGCTCTGGCAGAAAAGGAAAAAGAAAAATGATGAATAGTACTGGACCTAAATCGGCCCAGTCGGCCCAATAACAGTAGAAACGCGCCCGCGCGCGCCCTCGCTGGCAGTTTTGCATAGAGACCCCAGCTGTCCTGAATAATCTGTTAAGAGCCCACAGCTACTATTCACTGTCTCGCTGACACTTGAAGAAAGACCCTTGAACTTCTAATCCTTCACAGCGACATGTCCACTACGCCGAACGACGGGGAACCGAACTCCGGCGAGCCAACACTGGCCGATTCACGCAATGCCCGGTGCCCTTCTTCGGCGTAGACCTAATTTGGGCCCTATCAAGTGTTTCCCCTCAACTAATTTTACAATCGAAGCGCTAACACGCACTGTCCCCGGTGACAGCGGGCACCACGGGTAATCAAACGCGTTCCCGGTGATCTAAGGGGTCCTAGTCCAATTGGCGGGGTCGGGAGCATCAAAAGAACCTAAGGATGCTGAAACAAGAGAGTAGGGAGCATGATCAGACCTGGACCACGGTGAGGGCAATACCGCGGTGACGGAGACAGAATTTGGGGGAAATGGGAAATTGGAAAGTTGTGGTGGCTAATCTGCGGTAAGAGTGGGTGCTCAAGCTTGGTGATGATCCTACGCAACGGACCATGCCATCAATTTATAATGTTCTTGAGCGGTGGTGATCAATTTGGGCAAGATGTGCTGGCAGTCGAGAGGAGAACTGAGTCACTGGCACGGTGATTCGTGGTCATCACCGTGGCAAACCCACCGGCGACGAGCCAGGGTTAAGGAGCGGTTTACGGTGACTCACCGCGATGTGGTAACGCATCGAGGCACGTAGCCCGGTCGGATAATGGCGAACGGCGGTGATGCCAGAGCGACTGTCCATGGCGGGACACGATGGCCGGAGTGAACAGGAGCTCAAGTTCATCCACCCGACGATCTTTACCACCCTGAGCCACATCCGGTACGGTGCTGAGCCCGAATCACAACGGCGACGAGAATCCTGGTGCAAGATTACCGACAGCGAAAAGGCGGATGAATTTGGGATCTTTTTCAGTTACTGTACAATGGGATTCCTATTCAGTGCACTTGATAGCCTAATTTGCAGGGCCTAGATCTCAAATCTTTACATAACAACTTGCTACTCTGCCTGTAACAAAGTTGTTGCCCAATGATTCAGCTACAATCTTGCTATAGCCACCATAGCCAAACACTCACTAGATCATGGTCGAATTCCAGTCCAAAGATTGCCCAATCTCACTGTTAGTCTGAATTCAGACCTAGGGCAGTCTGACATCTCAACTTTGGGCTCATTTTACTCCAAATTTTTCATGTGACCACGGCTTAATCTCTATAGCAAAGTTATTCCCCTTACATAGCTCTACAAATTTGATATGGTGACCTAGGGAAAAATACTCATAGCTTGGAAGATATGAGGCTTCAAAATTGGGCTAATGTCACTGATTTCAGACATAGCCATATGAGTATTAGTGTGGCTATTTTGCAATTAGGTCCAAATCTCAAGGTTTTACTTGCAAATTCACATATTTATGAACCTTATGACTTAAGACACCTTAACTTCATAGTTTTTGCACTTTAGTCCAAAAGTGCACTAATTTTGCACTTAGCCCCCCTAGGGTTTAAGTTTAGGGCTTTCTAGGGTTCTTTTTGGAGTTTTTGATACTTCTAGGGTTGGGATATCCCATAAGTCTATTCAAGGTGACATTTTATGACCATCTCTAATAAGTTTTGATGTTTTCTCTTATTAGGCTTTTCTTTGCCCTTCTAAGCCCAATTTAGGGTTAAGTATCCTACTCTAGGGTTTTACAAAATGTCATAACAACACAACTTGTTTAAAGTTTTGGCCTAGTGAATGCACTCCAGGTGTGACAAACACATGATATGCTCAAGTTTTAGTAACAGTAACACCAGGGGTGTTACAAAATGTGTACCCAAGGCTTCATGCAACTACTGCCAGAAATGAGAGGTGAGCCGTGTTCCTCTATCTGACACTATCTTCTTTAGCACACCATGAAGACGTACAACTTTGCCAATACTGCACTGTTGTAGCTAGTTTTGACAGGTATGAAGTGAGCTGACTTGGTCAAGCGGTCCACTACTACCCAAATGGAATTGTAGCTGGCTCGAGTGCGAGGCAACCCGACTATGAAGTCCATTCCGATCTCATCCCATTTCCATTGAGGAATCTGCAACGGCTGCAACAAACCGGCTAGCCTCTGATGCTCTGCCTTGATTCTCTGACAACTGTCACATATAGCCACATGCTCTATGATCCCCCTCTTCATTCCGTACCACCAGAATTTCTTCTTTAGATCCTGATACATCTTGTCGCTTCCAGGATGTATAGAATAAGCTGTCTCATGAGCTTCCTTGAGGATCAACTCCCAAATGGATTAGACATTGGGAACACACAAGCAGTCCTTGAACCATACCACACCTTCTACATCATCCCCAAAATTTTGCCTCTTCCTTCTAGAATCAGCTGCTAGATTTCATTGATATTTTCATCATTCTTCTGCACTTCTTTGATTTCCCACTCTATGGTGGGTTCTAATTCGACTGTTACTCCTTGCGTGTTGTTCAAAAATCCGAGGCTCAATCTGTCAAATTCTTTGGCCATCTCAAAAGGCATCGGGTGAGCGACCATCATGTTGACTTGACTTTTTCTGCTTAAAGCATCTGCCACCACGTTCGCTTTGCCTGGATGGTAGTGAATTTCCTATTCATAGTATTTGATCAACACTAACCATCTTCACTATCTCATATTCAGCTCTAACTGGGTGAATATGTACTTCAGACTCTTGTGGTCTGTATAAACATCACACTTCTTCCCATACAGACAATGCCTCCATGTCTTCAGTGCATGAACCACTGCTGCTAACTCCAAGTCATTGATTAGGTAGTTCTTCTCATGAACATTCAGCTGTCTGGACAAGTATGCCACAACTCTTCCCTCTTGCTTCAATACACATCCCAAAACGGTGTAGCAAGCATCGCAATATACCGAGAAGGGCTTGTGCACATCAAGCAAAATTAAGACAAGCGATTTAGTCAACTTCTCTTTCAGCGCTTCAAAGGCCTCTTAGCACTTATGGGTCCACTTGAACTCAATTTTGTTTGCTAGCAAAGCTTTCATTGGTCTCGGAATCTTTGAAAAGCCTTCAATGAATCGCCGATAGTATCCGGCCATTCCAATGAAGCTTTTGATTCCTCGAACATCTATTGGCACTTTCTAGTTCAGAATGTCTACCACATTCCTCGGATCCACAGCCAATCCATCTCTATTTATAATGTGACCCAAGAATAGGACTTCATCAATACAGAACTCGCACATGCTCAACTTTGCTTATAGCTGGTGCTCTTGCAATCTCTGCAATACCATCTTCAGATCATCCACATGCTCTTCCTCACTTTGAGAATATATGAGAATATCATCAATTAATACCACCACAAACTTGTCGAGATAATCCATGAACACATTGTTCATCAGATTCATGAAGAAGGCTGGAGCATTCGTAAGGCCAAAAGACATAACTGTGTACTCATACAATCGATACTTGGTAATAAATATTGTCCTCAGGATGTCCAAAGGTTGGATCCTGAGCTGATTATAACCTGACCTCAGATCTATCTTCGAGAACATGCTGGCTCCTCTTAGCTGGTCGAACAGATCTTCTATGCTGGGTAGGGGGTACTTGTTCTTAATTGTGACCTCATTTAGAGCTCGATAATCGATGCACATCCTCCTGGTGCCATCTTTCTTCTCCACGAACAGGACAGGAGCGACCCAAGGTGAGGTACTTGGGGTTTGTTTGGTTGGACTGTGGCTATGGAAAAAGCTGTTGTAGGCTGTGAGCTGTGGAAAAAGCTGTTGTGGGTTGTGAGCTATTAAAAAGTTAAAATCCGTTTGGTGGAAACCACTAAAAGCCATTAAAAGTTCTTCGATATATGTTTTCACTGTTCCATCCTAAAGCTACTAAAAGCAGGTCCAGGGGTGCTTTCAATTTTGCACTACAAGAAAGTCAGCTTTTAGAAAAAGCTGCTTCCTGGATCCAACCATTTAGTTTGGCTTTTGGCTTTTATGGGGCAAAAGCCAAAGCCAAAAGCCAAACCAAGCACACCCTTGGTCTGATGTAACCTTTCACTGACAGCTCATCTATCTGCTTCTTGAGCTCAACCAACTCTGGTCCAGATACCCTGTAGGCTCTTTTAGTAATAGGGGCGGTGCCAGGAATAAGCTCTATGGCAAACTCAACTTTTTGTTCAGGTGGCATACCTGGTAGATCTTTAGGGAGCACATCCAGAAATTCTGACACATCCTCGATAGCCTCGAGTGGTTCAGTCTCTTTGCTATTAATAGTCATCTAGTGACAACCTCCGTTCTTTGGCTCGGGAGACTAGCTCAGTCACCACTTCCTCTCCTAGTGGGGACACCAACTTCACCGTCCTGTTATCACAGCTGATAACTGCTTGGTACTTATCTAGCCAATTTATCCCTAGGATAACATCTATTCCCTGAGTACCCATCATTATGAGGTTAGCGGAAAACTCTATCCCCCTTATTTCCACACTACATTCAAGCATACACTATCGGCTAAGACTTTTCCACCGGCTGAATGAATTTGAAATGGTGTTGACATGGTGGTTATTAGGAGATTATGCACTTCTACCCATGATGCAGTAAAAATGAACACGTTGCTCCAATGTCAAATAACACTTCTACAATATGGGATTCGACTGCCAATGTACCTATGCCTGGTGTTTCATGGACTGCTTCGGCCTCCAGATGGTTCAGCCTCCAATGGTTGTAGCACGTCTGAACATGATTGCCTGCTCCTAACTGAGGTACATTCTGCTTTGATGGGACATTGGGGCCTGGCTGCTGCTGAGCTACCTTCTTCGAACAATGCATCGCCCAATGGCCCTGCTCTCCACAATGGAAGCATCCTCTAGCTCGTCCTTGCATTGGGGCTGCTTGACTGCTCTGGTTGGTTGCTGGGGCAGGAAGACAAGGTGCCTCCTGATTCTGCCTCTTGAACTGACTTCCTCCTGGCTGGCTATTCTGGCGGTACTGCTGCTGATGCTGAGGGTACAGCCTCTAGAACTGCTGCTAAGGCAAACGCTGGGTCTGCTGTTGATATCCCTAAGGGTGATTCTGCTTGAACTGCTGAGGTGGATTACCTAAGAAACGGGGGCGATTACTGCTCACAGGCTGAGGTCCACCAATCTTGCGATTGCGATCCTCCATCTCCTTGTGCTTTTTCTCAGTCATGATTGCTCTGTCAATCAGATGCTAGAAGCTGGGGAAGGTATGGTTCATTAGCTGATAGTGCAGTGGATCGACTAAGCCTCTCAAGAAACGGTACTACCTCTTGGCATCTTTGTTGACATCTTTAGAAGCATAGTGGGACAGCTGCAGAAACCTGTCTCTATACTCACTAACTGACACAGGCCTTTGCTTTAGTGCCAAAAACTCTTCTTTCTTCAGTGTCATCAAACCTACTAGAACATGATTTCAACGGAAGTTATCTCTGAATTCTTCCCAAGTGATGGCTTTGCGATCAACGTGGGTGGCGAGGTAAGACTCCCACCAAGACTGAGCTGCTCCCCTCAATAGACGGGGACCATACAAAACCTTCTCTCTGTCGTCGCACTGAGCAGTGTGCCACTCCCGCTCCATGGTACAGAGCCAGTCTTCAGTATGCATGGGTCAGCAGAGTGAGCAAACACTAGGGGATGTCCTCCCATGAATTCCGCAAGCTTATCTCTGGGCATCTGAGGCATTTGCACTTGCATTTGAGGTTGAGGTGGGGGCTGCTGTTGCTGCACCTGTTGCATGGCTTCTAGAGTCTGACCAATCAGTTGGACTGCCTGAGTCTGCATCAGAAACATCTGCTCTATTGTCATTGGGGGTAGGGGTGGCAACTGCTGTTGGGGTGCCTCATCCTGCGGTGCCTATTGCTCTTGCTGGGCACGTCTCCCCCTCTATGCCTCTTGTCTGACATCTACGGAAGGCAATCACACATCAGAACTGACCTTGCAAATCTTGCAGCATAAGAAAAGGGTATAGAGTTCTTCCACAACACTGAACAAACAAGCATTTCCCAACTAAATAACTAATTTCATTAACATTAATAGCTAAACCAAAATGTAGGGGGTACCCACACTCTGGCGACAGTCATTACAAAGATCCAAATCCATCATAGTTCATCAAGACAAGCATAAAAACACAGGATAAGCAAACTATCCTGACTTACTAAGACTAACCAAGACTAAGACTAAGACTTCTATTTTAAGCATTAATTACAAAATCCAATGCTGACAATCTATGGTTCTAAATTTATCCTAGTCCTATAGTTGGGGTTGCCATAGACATGGAGCCCATGCCGAGGCGAGTGCTAAGGGTGCTGAGTCTTGACAGGGGCGGGAGAGCCATCCACTAGGTGACGGTGCTCCACACGCTCTGCCGCAACTGGGCGATCTCAACATGAGCCCTACTTAGCTCATCTAAAGCGTGGTAGAGCTCTATGTTTAGCATGGCAGCTAGGTTGACTATGCTGCTCAACCTAGGATTGTCCTCACCAATAGGTGAGACAATCACACCTCTAGAGCTGCCAGATGGACGGCGGGGGTAATACCTCAGGTCAAGACCATAGGCCACCCCATCGAGCACTAAGCAGTTGTGCAAAATCACACGCCATGCTGCATCCTGCATGGCTGCCTCAGTTGAGCCCCGCTCAGAGATAGAATAATGCTCCAAGCAGACCTACGCACCCTAGAGACAATCCTCTGGATGGTGCACCAAGCAAGTCACCTCCCAACGGTCCGGGTATGCCCCATGACTATGCTGGTAGACCACACAGCGATACTCGATGAAACAAGTGTGCCGGTCAAGTGCCTAGCGTAGCAAGGTGTTGAGCGCATCGTGGAAGTGACTCCCACGAGCGGCGTCACGGGCGATGGGTCGGGCGACCCATCCCTCCGGCTCCTGCTACTCTAAGAGGTCAGTGCTATAGCTCGAGTTGCTGTCATCGCTGTCTCCGTCGTCGGGGTCTCCTCCTGCAGCTACTCCAGTGGCCGGGACGCCCAGTGGTGGTGCTGGGGGTGTCTCCAGCGGGGCACAGGAGAGCAATGCCTCACAGACTCTACCTCCTGCTAAGGAAAGAAGGAAGAGCCCGGTTGCTTTAGCTCCTGCCGCCAATGCTCCTGCTCCTCGTGCAGGCGGTGGTGCAACCTCTCCAAGTGGCTGGACTAGCCAGTCACCGGGCGACGAAGCAGACGCTCCACAAGACGAGAGGGCAAGAAAGAAATGACTGACTTCCGTGCTGTGTGTCTAAGACAAGCCATCTAGAAAAGACACCATAAGCATAAGAGTAAGAACAGAACTAATATGACTAGCAAGTAAACCATAAAAATATTAGGAAATAAAATAAAACAAAAATTTTAGCAAAGTATAATATATATAATAGAACATAGAATTGGTCGAGATGACCAACTTTTGAAGTGACACCAAGGGCCAAGGTGATAATAGGGGTCTATAATCCTTAGAACGGTCATTCTACTCTAGGTTAGCGGTCCTACAGTCATCACGACTTTGATACCACTTATGTCACACCCGGTTTTAAAAGGCAAACCAAATGCGAACCATGTACGTGCTAGAATCAGCAATTCACGTACACAACTATTTACATAACCAGACATCATCACACAGTGCTCAAATAATAACATAATAGAGGTAAGAATCTGATTACATCATGATGCCCGAGACATCCACATAGTCAATAACATAAATCATAGTGTGGAAATGAAACGTAGCTAAACACGGCCTTCACAGGCAGCCGACTGGGGGTTTGCCGCTAACCCACGCCCAGAACTCATCATACTCTTGGAACTCCTAGAAATCCTCCACCACGACTTCATCTTCTCCTAAGTAGTGGTTGCAATGTGGACAACCTGGGGCGGGGTTTGGTGTGTAAAGCAAGGGTGAGTACACATCAACATACTCAACAATTGTCCCGTTTGGCTGTAGTGGAATAGATTTATGTGGGTTAAGGTCAAGCAATTGCTTTTAGTTGGTCAGGTAATTATTACTAGTAGAGAGCCAGGTTTTAGTATTAAACCCAAGTTGTTAGCCCAGAAGTACTCCTTCCAAACGGAAAGAATATTAGAAACCATAATCATAATCATCAAAACCATAATTATCCTCATCATCATCTGCAACCATAGTATCTCTAATCAGTGTGTCTCTAATCAATGGAGCTCCTAAGACCTCTCATAACCGTGAGCACAATGGATATATCAGTTTCATAACATTCTGCAGAGGTTGCACAATTTACCCACGATTCGTGATTCCCTCTCTAGACCGGGCTTGCAAGACCATTGTTCACTCCCGAGGTGAATGGCTAGGGATTCACTACAAAGCCTTTACAAAGATTCCCTAAGATGTAGCTGCCCATTAGGTTTCCTAAATATACCGCACTCCTCCCCAAGGGGCATACCACCCTCCATAGAGCGAGTCGCATACACCGATCCCCATTGACGGCACGACGGCGAAGGAAACTACACCCCAATTCCTCTAATTAATTAGCTAAGGGCATCCCATTCTACCCTCATGGCTGTACTGTTTTCCCGAGTGGTCCTCCAATGAACCAGTCCTTGCGGAGAGGCACTCGAGAAACCGCTCGAGCCCCCATAAATGTCAGAATACCATCATCATAATCAAAAGGTCAACATCGTATCATAAATAATGTCATCATGTTCATTGATTAGAGTAAAGTGCTAGTATAGAGCAAAACCAAAAATGATCCAACCCAAATAGGTGAACAAGGACAGGATAAACAAAACTAGTCAATCCTTAGGTATAAATTGTGTTAATGCGGGGAGGTGAATTATAAAATTAGTGGGACATAGATAGGTTAGAGGGCACTTGCCTTCACCAACCAGCTGCTCCTCAGGGTCTTTGCCTATAACTCCTTCGGACTCCACCAACGGACCATTATCCATACGAGTTCAAACATGCATTCCACAAACTTAACATAGAAAGAAACAATACACCACATAATTAAATATCACAACTAAACAGATGTGTGGCGCAGGGCTTGCAT
Organism: Zea luxurians; assembly: GCA_029449295.1. NCBI lineage: Eukaryota > Viridiplantae > Streptophyta > Magnoliopsida > Poales > Poaceae > Zea > Zea luxurians. The sequence continues at coordinate 4,627,328 of JAOPSE010000014.1, read as the reverse complement.
CTATAACTATGCGAGAATAAAATTACAACGGTCGAGGCTACGGTCGAAAGATAATTACATTAAGCAGCTATGGATTAAAATACTTGTCTAAACATAATTATATTAATTTAACAATCGTGCTATGCATAAAATAAAATTACACTATGTACCTTAATTATTATACACAACTCTAGTTAAATTTAAAAGATCGTCACGCGACGAAGCGTGACACAACACACTATTCGAATGGAAATTAAAAAGATTGTCGCGCGGCAAAACGCGCAACACAACACATAATTTAAACAGAATTAAAACAGTTCGTCACGCGATGAAGCGCGCGACGAAACATGATGTAAACTGAAAACATAATAGATTGTCGCGCGACGAAGCGCGTGACAGCACACATGGATTAAACTGAATTTAAAATGAATCGTCGCGTGACGAAGCGCGCGATTGTCACACCCGGGTTTTAGGGGTCCAAAACCCGGGCGCGAAATAAACACCAGGTGTGCTGGGACCAAGTCTCACACATATGATGAATAGTGGTACAGAAACGAATGTCACATCTTTATATAATAGGAGTTCTATACAAAATAATAAATAATTACATCATAAGGAGACAACGATCCAACAACCCAAAGTTGACTGGGAGACAACAGCCTAGACCTCTCATGAACTCATGACAACATCCTCCATGCGCCTCATCCTGCGGTACCTGTTCTTGACCTGTGGGGGGTGTGAGACAGCAAGAGTGAGCTCACATACGTTCATCTCTCAATAAGTTGTGGGAAATAATTTGCATGAACTCGCCAAAGGTGGGAGCTCACACGAAGTGTAAGGCTTACCAAAGAGGATGGTTGAAGCTGAGCATTGCTTTTAAAGTTAGTCAAAATTTTATTAGCAATTACTAAGTATAAGTAAATGCCAACCCAATTAAGTAGTAGAACAAAAGTGATAACAACACCTGCGATGCAATGCATATGACAAATTGAATTTAGTTCCATAAATTAATCATGTGAGTGTCCGATCTGCTCATGACCGTGAGCACGATTGATATACAAGTTTTATAATCTGTAGAGGTTGCACATCTTTACCCACAAGTAATGTTACCCATCTGCAAAGGGATCGCGACTTCCCATACACCTCTACCGAGGAGGTGAGGCAGGGTAACACTACGAGGCCTTTACATAGTTCCACCGGCTTCAGAAATTCCGCTGTAGTTTCTAGGAAGCTCCAATGCAGGGACCCCTCGCCTGACCGCCATCGTAGCAAAATCAACCCAAGGGCCTCCCCACACTAACCACTCCCCTACTGCCCTTGCCCCTTTCAGGTAAGGTAGTCCTCCACTAGCTTTCCTAATTAGTCAGCCAAGGGCGTCCCATACCACCCTTGTGGTAGCATTGTTTTCCCAGGTGGTTCTCCATGTTCCAATTAACATAATGATATTAACATGAACGGTAAATAACAACTTATAATAAAAGTATAATCATGAATAATGTATATCTCAATATCCAAAAACCACATAAAGCAATAGCAGGTACTACCCAAAAATTCAGTGGTAAACAAGGTATAAAGATAGTCAAACTAGGGTAACCTATTGGGTCCCATCAAAATTAACCTATGCAGATCATTATGATTAATCAGAACATGACTGGGTAAAAAGAAGTGATCAAGGGCACAACTTGCCTGACAATGAGATTCTAGGTACCAACTTGCTTTTCAAATGACACGTGCCCTCACTGCTAAATGTAGCAATACAGACAAACATGGTACAGGAAAAATTAACATCACAACGAACATAACAATAAACTGCATAATAATATTCTACACATCGCTTCGGGGTTACGGTTATGAAGTTATGGTTTTCTGAAGATCCACGTGGTTAAATATAGAATAGACTAAGTGCAACATTTTAACCTATATTTCATGACAAAACAAAGTTACCAGATGATAATAAATATTATTGTGAGACTAATGCAACTAGAATGGATCAAAACAGAGTTACGGTTATTGAGTTATGAATTTCTGGAGTTATTGAGTACATGGTATAGAGTAATTCAGATGAATAATTTTAATTCATGTTTCATTGCTAAACAGAGGTACTAAGTGGTAGACAATATTAAAACAAAATTAATGTCTCTGGAATGAATTAATTTGGAGCTAAAATGAATTTATTATGAGTTACATATGTTTATCGATTTATTTTTGTATTAAAAATCAATTTCTATAATTATTTCTCTGTCTTCTCATTTTCCTAGATTGTGCGCATGATTACATAAAAGGCCAGGGGCTAAAGCGCAAAACCGTCCCAGACACAGTGGTGCACCTGAGTGGACGGTAGGTTGATTTGTGAAAAGGCAGTGTTTCTTTAGCAAGTCGTCCAAGACGAAGGGGTACGGGTAGAATTCAGCCATTTGATCGCATTTGAGGCCTCAGATTATATCGCCATCATATGTGAACCGGTATTCAATCCGGGCCACATGATCTGGGATCCATGGTCTAGATTTCATGGGCGAAGGGTTATGTGGTCGCTCTAATCTCACTCGCACATCGTCTGATCGACGCCCCAGATCTAACTATGCGAAGGGGTATCTAGATATCTAATCTCCACCGCCCACATCCGGATGGACGGCTGAGAGATCGTCTTCCACCCCGGCCGTCAGAGCGGTGGCACCCACGGTTCCCGCGGCGGATAGTGTCGCGGTGGCGCCATTGTTGGCACCACCCAATGTGGCGGAACCGCCCGAATTATTCCAACTTAAGTGCCTAAGTCCCTCCTTAAAGGATAGACCACACTTAAATAGGAATAAACTGTCAGTCCCTTGGATCTAGTCCGACAAGGCCACTAATAGGATCAAGTACCACATACTCACTCGAAGGTGAGGCACAGAGAAAATACAATAAAGAATAAAACCATAAATTAAAGGAGTACTTAATGTTATTTCAACATCATCGGAGTTTTGCAAAAGTAGTAACCATTGTTCTCGATGCAGCGAAAATTAACTAACGGTAAATAAAAGGGAGGATGGGGAAGCCTGGCCCATCACTCCTCATGCTCCTCTCCTGCTGAAGTAGGGTCCCACTCGACTGTCCAACCCGGTGGCAGGATGGACGGCCAAGTCACTTCAGTAACCACATCCTCCAGAGAACCTATAAAAAAATTATGCCACAACCAAGGCTGAGTATACTAATACTCAGCTAGACTTACCTGGTGTGAGGAGTCTACTCCTCTACCTCTAGACATGCAGCTGTTTGGCTGAGGGGTTTGGTTTGCCAAAAGCACTAGCTGAGCCTAAAATCATGTTTTAGATTTTCAAGTTTTAGTATGATCCTTTTAACTAGATGTGTACCTAGCTATTCATACATGGTATCAAACATTTTTATCAATCAACATCCTTTGTCGGTCACCTCATTTCCACTTATTACTCAATGTAGAATCATGGATCAAGCAGTCTCATTAGCTGCAAGAAGCAGATGATTCGAATCGAGTTTCAACCTTGCAAGATAAACCTAAACACACGACGCGGCGAGGCACTCCATCCCCACACACATCAACCGTCCCAATCGATTCCCCGTAAACCGAAAGGGGCTCACCACCTTGGCGTACAATGCCTCACTGACCCCGACTGCCGTTGTGCAGTGATCGCACTTGTACCCACCATAACCGGAATGGGAGACCACGTCTCAGGTCGCGTGAGGAGGTCAATCTGCAGGCAGGTTCACTCAGGTACTAGGCTTACCGATTTACGATATTTCTCGGCACGTGTTTAGTACGTTCAAACGCTTGACACACGGTTCCACACCTTAATCCTTATTCCAAATTTTGTCTCGTAGACAACGCATCCCCATGGATCATTGTCCACAAAGCATCATCATTCCAATATAAAAGTGGATACAACCAATTCCTGACCTCGCGCGAGTGCTAGAAAAATCACTCGACTTCTACCGAGATCCCTAATTAGTAAAGCAGCTACTCGACCTAGCATACTAGTATCCATCTCAAAAGGAATCCTGAGATCATGCAACTAGGGTTTCAAACAACTCCTACACTTAAGTGCACATTACAAGCCTATAAACAATAAGTGTAGTAAAATATCATATATAAACGGTTATGCATAAAACCGGGGTTTGCCTTCAAAAGCTGGGGCAGGTAGATCCTCCATAGTAGGCTCTGGTGCTGGCTCCTGGACTACCTCCTGAGCAACTCCTTGCTCTAAAATGAGGACGTACTCTCCGTCAGCGAGGTTACAATCTATCGAATGCAATGAATAAGATAATGCATGTCAATGATATGCCAAATTAGTAAATACGAAGTATGGTGAAGCAAGGTTAAGGCAGTAGTTAAACTAGGGTTTCTTTATCGTATGGTGCTCTTAGTGCTTCATAATTACCTAGTTTAAGTTTTGTGTGGAATTAAGAATTTAGTCATCCCCTTAGAGTTTTTGTGGGCACTTCAGGAGATCTAGTTGTGTAATTTTAATTCCTTCTACAATCCCTCGTTTTATTTTCTATTCAGGCTTTTAAGGTGAGCTTGAACTACCATGGTGATTTAGAAATTTCCAAAAATGTTGTAAAAATTACAGTTGGTAAACATTGGTCACTGTAGTCTCTTCTACAAATTTGAGGTTAAAAATAATTAAGATAAACTTTAGGCAAAAATAACAAAAGTGAGGGCAGATGGTCACTTTGTACTACAACTCTGATTTAGGTGGGGGGCTCTATACTAAAAATTATTTTTGCTAACATCTATGGGTAATAACAGGCCTCTGTGCCAAAAATCACAGAAGGTGACTTAATGGTTATTTAGTTGTGATTTTCTAAAGTTTAATGTCAAAAAGGTACTTATAACTAACTTGTCATTTGAAACATATCAAACAACAGAACTTGTATTTTTCCTAGATTCATACTAGCATAATAGTAGTTATCCCTAGGGTTGGGGTGGTTCCTCCTTAGGGTTATTTTTCTAGGATTTTTCTAAGTTCTTACTATTTTTATTAAATAAAATATGGTGGATTTTCTTTGTACTAAAAGAGGGTTCAACAAAATTTTCTTATGAACTATATCACCTAAGAAAGCTAGCAAAAATGTGGTTGCCCTATGGTTCTCATTTTAAATTCCTTTTTCATTTTCTTAAGGTTTTGGCCAATACAAGTTTTAATGGTTAATCCCTCCTTAACCTAGTATATTGGGGAGTTTAACATTTTTAAACAGGGTAGTTACTAGCTAAGGACATCTCCAATTTTTCTCAGCCTTAGACCTAAAGTATTTTATTTTCCTTCTATTTATTTAGTTTTGGGCATTATGCTTATTTAAATTAAAACTCTAAAAAGTATTGTAGGAATCAGGGTGTTTATTATTTTTGCTGAATAGTTCATAATATTTAGGACCTAGCAAAATTGGTTTGACCATATTTGGTTGGATAAAACTCAAGTTATGAATTTTTCAAGTTCTCTACTTATTTAAAAAGAATAAATCTTAAAGGTTTAAGAAAAACAACTTTGCGCCGGGACCCCTGGGGTTTTTTAACCAAAATCTTAAATCTGTGCCCCTGGTAACTTTTCACCAGAGTCACTAACATTTCCCATAACCCCCCTGGCTTTTCCTTCTCTTAACCCGAGCTCACTAAATTGGGTGTGCCTTGGGTAGTTTGGCTTCTTTTTGTTATTTGGACCCTAAGGATTTGGCGCCAGCAACTTAATGAACATCTCCAATCTTTGGAAGTGGGCTGATTTTTAACTTAGAGAACATGTGAGTTATTATATAGTGCTCTCCACTTGGGTGCTTGATTTGGGGTTTTTGTAGGACCTTTTTGTAATACTTCCCTTACTATATTTTGTAGATATATTAATGTACTTCAACTTTGGTAAAGGGTTAAAGTCATGAATTGGCCATTTGCATAGTTCTCCCCTTAATCCAATGCTTGTGGGTGTAATGGCTCAAGAGGGGGAACTAGGATTTTAGAATCTTTTTCAAAGGTGAAGATACATGAAAAGCTAGGGTATCCCTCCCATCATGATAATCACTTAGTTAAGCCATGGTTTCTAAAGTTTTGGTGCCCCTCCTTCCCATTTAAACACATGTGATAATAGACTATAGGTGCATGCACTGAGCCAGGGTCTTGGGTAACACCTAGGGTGTTACACCCAAGACCTTGATTCCCTTGACTAACCTCCTACCCGTTAGCACCTATACACAGCGGAGGGTTTGGCAAATAAAGTGCTCGATATCTCACCGTTGTTCGAGACGTAGGGATGGCTGCTCATGGTGGACAGTGGGTTCGCGGTCTCCGGTGAAGAAATCCCGAGCCCCGAGCGCCAGTTCAATGCGGCGAGGCCACAACACACTTCTCCACGGATAAGTGGAGCTTCACGGCACGACACTGGGGTCGCGACAACGACGAGCCCGCATGGCAATGGCATAGCTCGGTTCTTTCTCTCTCTCTTCGTTCTCACCTCGAAAATGGCGGCAGGCAGGATCCCTTTCTCCCTGCACGGCTTTGGTTCTGGAGGGCCAATGGGGGTGGTAGGCTTATATGCACGCGGGGCGAGGGGCAACATGAGAATCGGAGGTCCCCAACCACCCACCGAAGCCGCGGTCTCCAATCCGTAAGCTTCGATGTTTGTTTCAATGGAGAAGAAGACCAGACAAGTGGGACCCAACTGCAGTGGCCCAAGCATGCAACACGGAGGAGAGAATGGCTGACAAGCGGGTCCCTCGTGGAAGCGGCAGGAGGTGGGCTGGCACACGCGTGGGCCACGTGGAGAGAGTGGGCCGCGCATAGGGGTTATTTTCTAGGCCGAGTAGGGAGGATTCGGCCTAGAGCAGGTATGGCTTCCTTTTTCTTTTTTTCTTTCTTTTCCACTTCTTTTCAAGTTCCAAAATTAAAGATTCAACTAACTTTTAAATCCCTAGTTTAAATTTTTTAGATTTCCAAATATTAAATATCATCCTAATATGGATATTAATCCTACTAATTTTTTTACTATTATTATTTATTCACCTTCTTTTTTTCAAATTCTTGAAGTAATAAATGACTATTACAATTTCTTTTCTCATTTTCTCTTTTATGATTTCATTTAAAATTTTGAGGTCAAATTTAAATTATGATACCTTATTTTAATAGGATGTATCACCACAATATTTATTTTGTGGCTATTTTACTAGGTTAACATTATTCAATTGATTATGAATAGGAAAGGTCCTAGTAAATTCTCCAAAGGATTTCAAAAATTCTGGAAACACTATCATCACTAATTATTTCTTTATTTTTATTATTATTATTTTTACCAATTTTGGGCTTTACAGCGATGCAACACATGAATTAAACTGAATTTAAACTAAATTTAAACGTTACTATGCGTGCCGAGGGGGCCGCGCGCTGGGTGAGGGCCACCGAACGGCCGCGCTGGGCAGGGGCTCCCCGGGGAGGGCCGCGTGCGCGGGAGAGGGAGGGAGAAGAGGGAGAGGAGAGAGGAGAGGGGAAGCTCACCTTGGGGCTTGATGGACGGTTGCAATCGCTCACCGGGATCCATCCTAGGGCAAGGGGAGAGGTGGAGATAGGTGGAAGAGAGAGGGAGAGGGAGGTTACTGCGCGGGAAATGGAGATTGAGGGGGAGAGGAGGCGCGCATAGGGGAGGGTGCCTGGACGCGTGCTCCTGGGCCAGGGTGGGCCGCACCACGGGCTGGGCTGGGCCGCGGGCCGGGCCGACTACCCTCTACTCGCTTTCGCCTCCTTCTAATCGAGATTAATCCATGAATCGAAAACCAAAACTAGACGAATGCACGACTAGGCACAACATCACACAAAATAAATATGCTTCGGCATGATGCAACAACAATATCGACTTAGGTTTTGTTTACACACGATACAGACACCAGTCTCTATATTGCTTTGAAAATGGGAGGAATGAGCGAAACAGGAAGTAAAAAGAGTGTAACGCCTAAATTTGGTGAATATTAGAGACGAAAAATTATACCCCCAAATTCAGGGTGTTACAATTAGGTCGTGGACTTGACCGCCGGGTGCGAGCTCCTTTCCTTCCTAGACGCATACTCAGGCTATCACCAAATCACCATGAAGGAAATCGACCAACACGCTACCACTTTCATTACCCACTTCTACACATTCTGCTATGTCTCGATGCTATTCGGTCCAAAGAACATAGGAGCAATGTACCAGAGATGCATGGTCCACTGCTTTACCGACCAAGTCAGACGTAACCTAGAGGAGAGACGTTCGCCAACCTTCGAAGGTTCCAAATCAAATTAAACCTTGAGAAATAAGTTTTTGATGTCCCCAAGGGAAAACTTCTTGGCTTCATGGTGTTGGATCAAGGGATCGAGGCAAACTAAGAAATAATAGAAGCCATCCGGCACATGGGCCCCATCAAGAACCTTAAGGGGGTATAACGACTGGTTTGGTGCATCACCGCACTCAGCTGGTTCATGTAAAGACTCGGGAAAAAAGGAATGTCCCTCTACAAGCTCTTAATAAAAAGCGACCATTTCTCTTGGATGATCGATGGTTAGGAGGCCCTCGATCAAATAGAAGTAATCATCACCTCGCCGCTGGATTTAGTGGTGCCCGAGCTAGGTGAAACCCTCCTCCTCTATGTTGCAGCCACCGCCCAAGTGGTCAGTGCTGCACTGGTGGTCGAAAGAGAAAGCGAGGGACATGTGCTCAAGGTATAAAGGCTTGTGTACTTCATTAGTGAGGTGTTGATGGAGTCCAAAGAACGATACCCTCAGATACAAAAATTTCTCTACGCAGTCCTCAATGCCAAGCAGAAGCTAATCCACTACTTCGACCAGAACCCCGTGTCAGTGGTGTCTACATTGCCCCTGGGTGAGCTCGTCTGGAATCAGGACGCGTCTGAATGCATCACGAAGTGGTCCCTCGAGCCCAATGGACTCTACATCGGCTACGTCACTAGAACCGCGATGAAGTCCCAGGCCCTTTCCGACTTTGTCATAGAATGGATGGAGGTGTAGGAACAACTACTGGTGGAGGACCTAGAGTATTGGACAATGTATTTTGATGGCTCCTATCTAAAGACCGGAAGCGGCGCGGGTGTTGTCCTCGTGTCACCTCAAGGACACAAGCTCTGCTATGCCATTCGCCTCCACTTTGATGCCACCAATAACATCGCCGAATGTGAGGCCCTCGTCAACGGGCTCCAAATCATGGCTGAGGTAGGGGCACGACGCCTCCTAGGCAGGGGTGACTCCAAAGTGGTTGTCGACGAAGTCATCAAGGTGATGGAGCCGCGCGACCCGAAGATGTGTGCATACTACGGTGAGGTACGCAAGCTCGAGGAGAAGTTCAAAGGCTTCGAGCTACACCATAGCTACAAATGTTTCAACGCTGAGGCCGACGAGCTATCCCCCATAGCGTGGGGGCAAAAACCCATCCCGGATGAGGTCTTCGCCTGCAACCTCTACAAACCCTTAGTAAAAATCAAGCTGACGGAGGAGGAAAGTGCCGAGGGGACAAATGGCCCGAACGCCTCGCCAACCCACACCGGCCAGTTGGCCGCGTTGGCCGACCAGCAGGACTAGCGTCAGCCCCTCGTTAATCGATTATCAGACGGAGAGCTACCTAAAGACATGACCGAGGCAAGGCGTTTGTATCAAAAAGCAAAATCCTTTGTGATCATTGGTAGAACATTCTATAAGAAAAGCGCCTCAGACATCAAGCAAAAGCACATCGCATGCGAACAGGGACGATAGTTGCTCGCCGAAGTTCACGGAGGAACAAGCGGGCACCACGCGACCCCACGTACGCTAGCCGACAAGGTGTTCATGCGAGGATTCTATTAGCCAACCGCCATGGCTGATGTCGAGCAGGTTGTTCGTACCTGTGAGGGCTACTAAGACTAAGCCCAAAAAACACATTTGCCGGCTCAAGCCCTCCAAACCATCACCATTACCTGGCCATTCACGATTTGGGGGCTAGACTTGGTTGGGCCCTTCAAAAAGCATGTAGGGGCTGCACCCACCCGCTTGTGGAAGTGGATAACTTCACCAATTGGATTGAGGCTAGGCCAATTGCCAGGCTCACATCGTCGGAGGCTACAACTTTCTTCCGCAACATCGTCTACCATTTCCTGGTGCCCAACTCCATCATCACCGATAAAGGGACTCGGTTTACAGGAGAACCGTTCCTGTAGTTCTGTGATGACTTCCACATCCATCTCGTCCAGGCAGCGCTGGCGCACCCAAAATCCAATGGGCAGGTTAAGCGTGCAAATGGCCTAATCCTGCAAGGTTTAAAACCACGAATTTTTGACAAGTTTAAAAAGTTTGCCGGATGATGGGCTACTGAGCTACCCACGGTACTTTGGAGTTTGCAGACCACACCATCCAGGGTGATAGGTTGCATGCCTTTCTTCCTAGCGTTTGGTGCGGAGGCCATGTTGCCCTTAGAACTAGAGTACGACTCTCCAAGGACTAAAGCCTACGATGACATACGAGCAACTATGGATACAGAACTCACCATCGACCTGCTCGACGAAACACGTGACACGGTCATGATTTGTTTCACCAAGTACCAATAGGACTTGAGATGCTACCATGACTGCTAGGTACATGGCAGGTCGTTTAACGTCGGGGACCTAGTGCTGCGAAGAGTGATGTCTACCAATGTCACACCCGATTTTGGAAGGTAAACCGAATGTGAACCATGTATGTGCAAGGATCAGAATTTCACGTACACAATGATTACATAAATGACTCATCATAGCACAATGCATATAAAGAGTATGTAATAAAGAGTCACTTACATAATATAAATCAAAGTGCATATAATAGAAACTGTTGGGGACTTGTTCTCAAATGCTTCGGATTAAGAACAAGGCAACATAGAAAGTGTTAAATGATAAGGTCCTTCGTCCTTTGAAACATTATTTCCCTTCGGGATATAATATGCTCCGGACGAAGGTCACAAACAATACGTCTTCGTAAATGTAATAGACTGTGACGAAGGTCATAAACATAACGTAAAAAGTAATATAAGTATTTAAACTTTGTCACAATGTCATTTCTATTTTATTATCATATACCAATAGAAATGACTTCAAATTACAAGTGTACCTTCGGATTGCAGGAAGACAAAAGTACAGGGATGACGCAAAAGCAAATGCCAAGTCCGCGTGACCAGTACGGGAGTACTGTTCATCTATTTATAGACGCGGGACGCAGCCCACGTAAAATTACATTCATGTCCATTACATTTGCTAATGACTTATGGCAATCTGTCAAGGCCCAAGTAGTCTTTTCATCTTTAAGTCGGTTCCCTCTCTGCTATCGCGACGAAGCTTCCCTGCGCACAGCTTCGGCTGTGCACCATCCTTCGTGAAGCTTGGTAATCAGCCCGTCCTCCATTTTAATCCCCCTTCGTCTGATTCAGGCTTCGTCCTGACCGTACTTCATGTTCATAATTCTGAGTCCGAAGATACCTGTTCACATAACCCACTTGGGAAACATTGTCAAATCATGTTTTTGAGGACCTTCGGAGGACGAAGGCCCCCAACAGTAGCCCCTCGCAATATTAATTTGTTAATGATAAATTCAGATTGCGATATGGACGAAGGCCTTGAGCCGAAGGTCCGAAAAAACACCTTCCCTTTGCTAGAATAGCAACATTCACTGACAAGCGGGGTCTTTCAATTTTCAACGCCCTGGGGGTATAAATAAGATCATACCGCAAACTTATTTGGTACGCACACTTGCCATTTGCTTCGGCCCACTAAATTTTTAGCTCTTGTGCACTAAGATTTGCTGATCTTTTTGATTTTGAAGCTTCGGTCTTGAAAACAGTTTTTTAGCGTTTCCGAAGATGTCTGAAGGTAAGAAGATCCCTGCTGAGACGAAGCTGAGTCTCGACGAAGAGAAGAACTTGGGGTTCCTTATAGCGATGGCGGAGACCAATACGGAGAAAATCACCAAGGAGATTCTGGAAGGTTTGTCCGAAGATACTGGTGACAGCGACAGTTATGATGTAGAAAGTGGTGGGGAAGAGTCCGAAGATCGACCATGGCGGCCAAGTCACACGGTTTTCGGGAAAACCACTATTAAGCAGAATCATATTGATAATATGAGGGGGAGGTATTTTCGAGATATATCTATTGTGAGGATTGATGCTGGAGAAAAGACTTCTCCCACCCCCGAAGAAGATGAAGTCGTAATCTTCCGAAGCTTTCTCAAGGCTGGGCTTCGATTCCCCCTAAGCAACTTTGTTGTTGAAGTCCTGAAGACATTTCAAGTCTACCTTCATCAAATTACTCCCGAAGCTATCATAAGAATGGGGATGTTTGTCTGGGCTGCAAGAAGCCAAGGTTTAGAACCAAATGCTAAAAGCTTTTGCAACATTCATGAGTTGTTATATGAGACGAAGCCCTGGGGGAAAGAACAATATCACAACAACTTTGGGTGTTACAGCTTCGGTGCCCGCTCCGGGTCAAGCCGCCCTGTGCCAACCTTTCGGAAGAGGTGGCCCGGAGCCTGGATGACTGAATGGTTCTATGTAAAGAATGACTTAACAGCGCAAGGGGATGTCAAGAGTATCATTATGCGCCCCATCTGGCAACGCTTCGGACTTCGAAGGCCGAAGGTTGAAATGGACGAAGCAGCCGAGGAATGCCAAAGAGCCTTCGGCGTAGTCTGCTCTTTTATTGGGACAAGGGACTTGATTCAAGAACATATTGCCTTCAGGGTGTGGCCACTTGCAGGAAAGTGGGAAATGCCGAAGGAGACCATCAAAGAGTCCGACGAAGGCGGACTGGTCAGACTGAAATACACATTCAAATACGGGGATAAATTTGTTGAACCTGATGACGACTGGTTGAAAAACATTGAAACATTAAGTGATGAACTGCTTGGGGTGTACTCGAAGGCCGAGAACACTGCGTTATCAGCAGCCTTCGGAGGCCGAAAGAAGAAAAGGCTCAACCGGGTATTTGACGCAGTCGGGTTTGTCTACCCTGACTATCACTATCCGGTGTCGGGTCGCAAAAGAAAAAATACTTCTCCTGCGACAGAAGCTACCACGAGTGCCACTAGCGAGCCAGCGCCGCAAAGGAAAAAGATAAAGGTGCTCACCCACCGAGCGCGTTTTATTGAGCCGGCCACAGTGCCAGAATTTATTGGTGAAGTCTCTTTGGCCTCTGAAGCTACAGAACCAGCTCCAGTGCCGAAGATGGAAGAAAAGACTGAAGGGCCTTCAGCAGAAAAAGCAGAGAAACCGAAGATTGAAGAGCCAAAAATATCGGAAATCTTAAGTCCTTCAACAAATGTCGAAACAATAAAAAATCAAAAGGGCCCGTCGGTGACCCCAAAAAGAAAAAGAATGGTGAACGTGCTAGATGTTTTGGAGACAATTAAGTCTTCAAGCACAACTCCAAAGAAGACTATTGAAGTTGCTGAAGTGTCTACCGAAGCTGTAGTTGCTGAAGCTTCGAACAACAACCTGAAGCTGAAGCTGGGCCTTCAGAGCCCACCAAGGAACAATCTTTGGAAACAAAAATATCAGAACCAAATTTGGTTGAAGAAATTGACACTGCCGCCCCCGAAGCTCCTTCCGACATATGTGATTACATCGTGCGACATGCTTCGGGGAAGAAATTATCTGAAGAAGAGATTTTTGAAGCCAATCACTATGCCAGAGAGTTAAAATATCCGAAGGGAGCAGTGGTGTTCAATGGGACAAACGAAGATGACTTCCTATACTGTCTCCCTGACAACAAAGAATTATCTGTCTGCCGGGAGATGGCTAGGAGTATGGGGTTTCCAAAGCTTGAAGCTGGACTATGCGCTATGACGAAGGAAGATCTCGCGGATAGTCTTGCATATAATAGCCTGAAGGTATGGGAATTAGACGTTTGAAAAAAAATTTACAATACGTAATTCATTCCTTTATTCTTATATGGATTCTTTTTTGTATAGGGTTTAATCCTGAGCAACGCATTAAGAGCACAAAAGAGTGCCGAAGATGAGAGCTATGACATTGCGTTCAACAATTTACGATCAGAAGTTATTAAACTGAGAAACGAAGCTCTAGAAAAAGATAAAATTCTGGTTACATTAGTAGACAAGATAAAAAAGGACGAAGCTGCTGCAAAGATCCAGGCCGAAGCTCAGAAACGCGAAATTAAAGATCTTCAGAAGCAATTGGCCCGGGCGAAAGAAGAACGCATACTTGAAGAAACAAGACGGGAATGCAGCGACCAATGGGCTGATCATTTGGAAGCAACCGTGGAAGAGCTTCGGTCTTCTAAGAAAAAATGCTACGAAAAATCCATGGAATGCGTAAAGAAAATTAAAACCAGCTTCGCCAGCGTGGGCGCATTTTCCAGTGAAGAGAATTTCTCATGAGGCAATCCCGAAGGTCCAATAGAATGGATCAGTCACGAAGCAGAGGCCTTCGAGGAAATCTTGAGTAGCCGCGGTGACATCTGCGCTTTTTCAGGCGCCAGGGGAGTTGCTACTGTCTTGGAGAAGAAAGGTTGTGAACATGTAAAATCTTTAGCTCAGTCCGAAGCTGCCTTATCCTCCGAAGACATCAAAGACCCCTCGGCCGAAGCAAGCATGGTTGGTGGCAAATTCTTTACTGATGTCTGGGACAACGACGGCCGAGAAATGGCGCAAGAAATTATTCAAAGGAGTGAAAAAGGCATCCATGATGCTAGGAAAGTGACAGAAGTTGCCGAAGGGCAAATAGGTATTAATTAGTCGCTCTTATTATGTTGTAATTTTTATTTCAAACTTTGCTCGCGGTTTGTAATAGTAATGCAAAAATATTCTCTTCCCTCAGAACCTGCTGGATCGTCTGTTGACCCTCACACAAAAGAGGATGACAAAATCAAACAAATGGTCGAAGCTATCATGGATAAAGTTGTTGAACAACTTCTAAATGAGGCTGCCGAAGTAGTATTAAGAGAAGACTAGGTGTTATTAGAAAAAACATTTGAAGTGTGATCTATGTAATATTTTGTACATTTGAATGTAATATGCAAGTCTCTTTTCATTATTCAATTCTTTACGATGCATGAAATTCTACATACATACCATTTTTGAGCCTTCGGCGAAAAAACACCTTCCCTTCTTTTCATGCTTCGTGAAGAAGACATTCTCCGTTAAAACTATTCTGATGAATTACGTCCACGCTTTGTGAAAACATTCTCCGAAGCTGTGCAATTTCGATATTACTTTGATGAAGCACGTCCATGCTTTGTGAAAACATTCTCCGAAGCTGTATTCCGAAGATTATCATTGTATTCCCTCGTGACTTTACACAATTTTCACTTTCTCAAAGCTTCCTTTCGAAGGTTGATACTGTGTCCCCTTCTTTTGCCATATGCAACATGATGTATGATGCTTATGCTATGCAAAATGATGTGATGATGCTATGTTATGCAAATGATGTTTGTTCCGAAGATACATACAAAATATATTTGTAAGCTCTGCATTCCCTTAGGAACGTCTTTGGAGCTTCTTTGCCTTTTACTTAGGCGGTATCAGCGTTGACTTTTCGCTGTAAGCTCTGCATTCCCTTAGGAACGTCTTTGGAGCTTCTTCGCCTTTTACTTTAGGCGGTATCAGCGTTGACTTTTCGCTGTATGCTCTGCATTCCCTTAGGAACGTCTTTGGAGCAAAAAACTTACACTGCGCTCCCTTTGGAACGGCTTTTTGTAACTTCGGCAACTTACTCTGCATTCCTTAGAACGACTTTTTGTTGCTTCGAAGGATTTTTAATAATTCGAAGGTCCTCCTTGTGACCGCAAATTTTTAAGCTTCAGCAACTTAAGCCTGTGGAGAAGATAGGTTTTCCTGATAACCAACCACGAAACTATTACATGAAAACTGAAATATTCTTTATTACACAGAAAATAGAACTAAACGGAAAAGACTGCTATCAAAGTAGGATATTTGTCAATAAATGTGCTTCGACTCTGGCACAGTACTATTGACTGTGCGAGCTTCAGATTGCTCTCTGAGATCCCTTTGGTGCGGAACATATTGGCCCCCTTCTGGCTGTTGGCCTTGTTGCAGCGGAGGTGGGGGCGGGGGCTGTTGCCATGAAGCTTGAGGTTGACTCGCCGAAGCTACGGAAACTGCAGGGTGGTTGCCCACGTATTTCGGGATGTAAGGCTGATGGTACGAAGTAGTATGCATGACCTGCTTCGGCTGGCCCTGTTGCGCTGCAGCTTCTGCTAGCTCCTTTTGTTTCTGGATGGTAACATGGCACATCCTGGTGGTATGGCCCTTGTTTTCACCACAGAATAAGCAAAATACCCTCCTTGGTTGATCTCCGAATCTTCTGCCGAAGCCCCTGGCGCCTCTGCCTCTTGGAGCTGGTGGCCAGAAGAAAGTTTGTTGTTGCCCCGAAGCCTGTGAGGAGCTCTGCAGTCTGTTCTGCTGACTCCCCTTATCATCATTTTGAGTGGAGTTGTGGATGGACCTGACATGCCTCGGATAAAATCTTCCTCCGAAGCCCCTGGTCATTTCAGAAAATCTGAAAGCCTCCTCCCTTCTTTGGCGAAAGTCATTGTCGGCACGAATGTACTCGTCCATCTTTTGGAGCAGCTTCTCCAGAGTCTGAGGAGGCTTCCTAGCAAAGTATTGAGCTGCAGGTCCAGGACGAAGCCCCTTGATCATGGCTTCGATGACAATTTCATTGGGCACCGTTGGTGCTTGCGCTCTCAAACGCAAGAACCTTCTGACATACGCCTGAAGGTATTCTTCATGATCCTGAGTGCACTGGAACAAGGCTTGGGCAGTGACCGGCTTCGTCTGAAATCCTTGAAAGCTGGTTAACAACATATCCTTCAGCTTCTGCCATGAAGTGATCGTTCCTGGTCGAAGGGAGGAATACCAAGTCTGAGCAACACTCCTGACGGCCATAACGAAAGACTTTGCCATGACTGCAGCATTGCCACCATACGAAGATACTGTTGCTTCGTAACTCATCAAGAACTGCTTCGGGTCTGAATGGCCATCAAACATGGGAAGCTGGGGTGGCTTATAGGACGGCGGCCAAGGTGTAGCCTGCAGCTCAGCGGACAGAGGAGAAGCATCATCGAAAACAAAATTTCCATGATGGAAATTGTCATACCAGTCATCTTCGTTGAAGAAGCCCTCCTGATGAAGGTCTTTTTGCTGAGGCCTTTTGTTCTGCTCATCGTGAGTAAGATGGCGAACTTCTTCAGAGGCTTCGTCTATCTGCCTTTGCAACTCAGCTAGCCTGGCCATCTTCTCCTTCTTCCTCTGCACCTGTTGATGTAGCATCTCCATATCCCTGATTTCTTGGTCTAGCTCTTCCTCCTGAAGCGTCGGGCTGACGGCCTTCCTCTTCTGGCTTCGGGCCTCCCGAAGAGAGACAGTCTCCTGGTTGTGGTCAAGCGGTTGCAGAGCTGCAGCCCCAGTCGCTGAAGCTTTCTTCGGTGCCATAGCGAGGGTCTATGGCTTCCGAAGGTATTCAAAAAAACTCGAGGTGGAAGTGAGTTCACCCCACGGTGGGCGCCAATGTTGGGGACTTGTTCTCAAATGCTTCGGATTAAGAACAAGGCAACATAGAAAGTGTTAAATGATAAGGTCCTTCGTCCTTTGAAACATTATTTCCCTTCGGGATATAATGTGCTCCGGACGAAGGTCACAAACAATACGTCTTCGTAAACGTAATAGACTGTGACGAAGGTCATAAACATAACGTAAAAAGTAATATAAGTATTTAAACTTTGTCACAATGTCATTTCTATTTTATTATCATATACCAATAGAAATGACTTCAAATTACAAGTGTACCTTCGGATTGCAGGAAGACAAAAGTACAGGGATGACGCAAAAGCAAATGCCAAGTCCGCGTGACCAGTACGGAAGTACTGTTCATCTATTTATAGACGCGGGACGCAGCCCACGTAAAATTACATTCATGTCCATTACATTTGCTAATGACTTATGGCAATCTGTCAAGGCCCAAGTAGTCTTTTCATCTTTAAGTCGGTTCCCCTCTCTGCTATCGCGACGAAGCTTCCCTGCGCATAGCTTCGGCTGTGCACCATCCTTCGTGAAGCTTGGTAATCAGCCCGTCCTCCATTTTAATCCCCCTTCGTCTGATTCAGGCTTCGTCCTGACCGTACTTCATGTTCATAATTCTGAGTCCGAAGATACCTGTTCACATAACCCACTTGGGAAACATTGTCAAATCATGTTTTTGAGGACCTTCGGAGGACGAAGGCCCCCAACAGAAACATAGCCAACGTAAATAAACCCACCACAGGCAGCTAACTGGGGAGGTCGCTAGCCTAACCCTCAAACTCATCGAAGTTATGGAACTCCAGGAGATCTGCCTCGACACCTTCTTCTTGTTCTTTACCTGAGCATAGATTATACAAAAGGTAGCCTGGTGTTTTGTGAAAGCAAGGGTGAGTACACATCAACGTACTCAGCAAATGTCCCGTTTGGTTGAGGTGGACTAGCTTTATGTGGAGTTAAGCTCAAAGTAGTTGCTTTTAGTTGGTCTGGTATTTATCGTTAATAGAAGCCAGGATTTAGCAATAACCAACCCATGAATCATTTCCTCATCGAGCAACATAATTATCATCATCGGACCAAAACCATTAATAGAACCATTGTATCTTAGATCATCTGTATCTCTAATCAAAGGAGGTCCCAAGGCCACTCATAATAGTGAGCACGTTTGATATATCAATTTCATTCCTCTGCAGAGGTCGCACACTTTACCCATGAGCCGTGATTCCCGTTCTGCCCGGGGATCATGACTCCCCATTGATCACATCCAAGGTGAATTGGTTACACAGATTCCCTAGAGGTCATAGCCGCCCGTTAGGTTTCTCCAGTTTGTTTATAAACATAGTACATCTCCCCATAGGAAGAGTGACCAACAACAGCACCCAGCCTCCGTAGAGCACGTACCTATGCCCGAACCCCATTGACGGCACAACGGCGAAGCAAACTACACCTCTAGTTCCTTTAATTAATCAGCTAAGGGCATCTCATACCACCCTTATGGCTGCACAGTTTTCTCGGGTGATCATCCAGCGAACAGGTCCTTATGGAGAGGTACTTGCCAAATAGTTCGAGTCCCCTAAAGTATCACAAGTTCATCATCATATCCAGAATAACATCATCGTATCATAAATATTCTCATCACATGTTCATTGATTAAATTAAAGCAGTAGAATAATACTAATCATAATGACCAATTCCCAAAGGGTAAACAAGGACAGGAAAACAGAATAATAGTCAATCCTTAGGTTGATCATGGTATGCGAGATAGTGAATTATAAAGTAAATGGGACATAATGGGTCAGAGGACACTTGCCTTCACCAAACAGATGCTCAGGATCTTCAATCCCGTAGAACCTGAAGAGCTTAATCACTTGGTCGTTGAAGCTCGACCATCGATTCCTCGAAGCTCGAAAGCAGATCACAGTCTATTCACGACGCAAAGTGAATAGGAATAGGCACAATCAAACATATACATGCATAACAACATTACACCATACAAAATAAAACATTATAACAATGAGCAATACGAAATAGAGCTCGCTACTATGGTCACACGAGGAAAGGAGACACGATAGTCAGAGCTATGATCGAGAAGTTAGCGTGTGTTGGGGGCCTTCATCCTCCGAAGGTCCTCAAAAACATGATTTGACAATGCTTTCCAAGTGGATTATATGAACAGGTATCTTCGGACTCAGAATTATAAACATGGAGTACGGTCAGGACGAAGCCTAAGCCAGACGAAGGGGGATTGAGATGGAGGACGGGCTGATTACCAAGCTGTACGAAGGGTGGTGCACAGCCGAAGCTGTGCGCAGGAAAGCTTCGTCGCGATAGCAGAAAGGGGAACCGACTTAAAGATGAAAAGACTACTTAGGTCTTGACAGATTTCCATAAGTCATTAGCAAATGTAATGGGCATGAATGTAATTTTACATGGGCTGCAGTCCCACGTCTATAAATAGATGAACAGTACTCCCGTACTGTTCAGGTTGACTTGGCATTTGCTTTCCGTCATCCTTGTACTTTTGCCTTCCTGCAATCCGAAGGTACACTTGTAATCTAAAGTCATTTCTATTTTTATATGATAACAAAATAGAAATGACATGATAATAATATTTGGATGTTTATATTACTTTTTATGTTGCATGTAATTTCTTCGTCATGGTTCATTGTGCTTACGAAGATATGTTGTTTGTGACCTTCGTCCGGAACACATTATTATGTCTAAAAGGACGAAGGGCTTTATCATTTAACATTTTTTGTGTTGCCTTGTTCTTAATTCATAGCATTTGAGAACAAGTCACCAACATTGGCGCCCACCTCCGGTGAACTCACTTCCACTTTGAGTTTTTTGAACATCTTCGGAAGCCACAGACCCTCGCTATGGCGCCAAAGAAAGCTTCAGCGACTGGGGCTGCAGCTCTGCAACCGCTGGACCCCAACCAGGAGACTGTCTCTCTTCGGGAGGCCCGAAGCCAGAAGAGGAAGGCCGTCAGCCCGACACTTCAGGAGGATGAGCTAGACCAAGAGATCAGGGATATGGAGATGCTTCATCAACAGGTGCAGAGGAAGAAGGAAAAGATGGCCCGGCTAGCTGAGCTGCAAAGGCAGATAGACTGAAGCTTCTGAAGAAGTTCGCCATCTTACTCACGACGAGCAGAACAGAAGGCCTCAACAAAAAGACCTTCATCAGGAGGGCTTCTTCAACGAAGATGACTGGTATGACAATTTCCATCATGGAAATTTTGTTTTCGATGATGCTTCTCCCCTGTCCGCTGAGCTGCAGGCTACACCTTGGCCTCCGTCCTACAAGCCGCCCCAGCTTCCCATGTTCGATGGCCATTCAGACCCGAAGCAGTTTTTGATGAGCTACGAAGCAACGAGTGTCTTCGTATGGTGGCAATGCTGTAGTCATGGCAAAGTCTTTTGTTATGGCTGTCAGGAATGTTGCTCAGACCTGGTATTCCTCCCTTCGACCAGGAACGATCACTTCATGGCAAAAGCTGAAGGACATGTTGTTAACCAGCTTTCAAGGGTTTCAGACGAAGCCGATCACTGCTCAAGCCTTGTTCCAGTGCACTCAGGATCATGAAGAATACCTTCAGGCGTATGTCAGAAGGTTCTTGCGTTTGAGGGCGCAGGCACCAACGGTGCCCAATGAAATTGTCATCGAAGCCATGATCAAGGGGCTTCGTCCTGGACCTTCAGCTCAATACTTTGCTAGGAAGCCTCCTCAGACTTTGGAGAAGCTGCTCCAGAAGATGGACGAGTACATTCGTGCCGACAATGATTTTCGCCAAAGAAGGGAGGAGGCTTTCAGATTTTCTGAAATGACCAGGGGCTTCGGAGGAAGATTCTATCCGAGGCATGTCAGGTCCATCCACAACTCTACTCAAAATGATGATAAGGGGAGTCAGCAGAACAGGCCGCAGTGCTCCTCACAGGCTTCGGGGCAACAGCAAACTTTCTTCCGGCCACCAGCTCCAAGGGGCAGAGGCACCAGGGGCTTCGGCGGAAGATTTGGAGATCAACCAAGGAGAGTATTTTGCTTATTCTGTGGTGAAAACAAGGGCCATACCACCAGGATGTGCCATGTTACCATCCAAAAGCAAAAGGAGATAGCCGAAGCTGCAGCGCAACAAGTTCAGCCGAAGCAGGTCATGCATACTGCTTCGTACCATTAGCCTTACATCCCAGAATACGTGGGCAACCACCCTGCAGTTTCTGTAGCTTCGACGAGTCAACCTCAAGCTTCATGGCAACAGCCCCCGCCTCCACCACCGCTGCAACAAGGCCAATAGCCGGAAGGGAGCCAATATGTTCCACACCAAAGGGATCTCAGAGAACAATCTGAAGCTCGCACAGTCAATAGCACTGTGCCAGAGTCGAAGCACATTTATTGACAAATATCCTACCTTGATAGCAGTCCTTTCCATTTAGTTCTATTTTCTGTGTAATAAAGAACATTTCAGTTTTCATGTAATAGTTTCGTGGTTGGTCATGAGGAAAACCTATCTTCTCCACAGGCTTAAGTTGCTGAAGCTTAAAAATTTGTGATAACAAGGAGGACCTTCGAATTATTAAAAATCCTTCGAAGCAACAAAAGTCGTTCTAAGGAACGCAGAGTAAGTTGCTGAAGTCGCAAAAAGCCGTTCCAAAGGGAGCGCAGTGTAAGTTTTCTGCTCCAAAGTCGTTCCTAAGGGAATGCAGAGCATACAGCGAAAAGTCAACGCTGATTCCGCCGAAAGTAAAAGGCGAAGAAGCTCCAAAGACGTTCCTAAGGGAATGCAGAGCTTACAGCGAAAAGTCAACGCTGATACCGCCTAAGTAAAAGGCGAAGAAGCTCCAAAGACGTTCCTAAGGGAATGCAGAGCTTACAGCGAAAAGTCAGCGCTGATACAAAAAGATTGTGTGATTTACAGGGATATGTGTGTATCTTCGGAATCAATCTCATCTACATAACATAACATCATCACATCATTTTGCATAGCATAAGCATCATACATCATATTGCATATGGCAAAAGAAGGGAACACAGTATCAACCTTCGGGAGGATGCTTTGAGAAAGTAAGAATCTTCGGAATATAGCTTCGGAGAATGTTTTCACGAAGTGCTATGGATTTTGTGATGCATAAAAGTTTTTCTATCTTCACGAAGCATGAAAAGAAGGGAAGGTGTTTTTTTCGCCGAAGGCTCAAAAACGGTACGTATGTAAAGTTTCATGCATCGTAAAGAATTGAATAATGAAAAGAAACTTGTATATTACATTCAAATGTACAAAATATTACATAGACCACATTTCAAATGTTTTTTCTAATAACATCTAGTCTTCTCTTAGTACTACTTCGGCAGCCTCATTTAGAAGTTGTTCAACAACTTCATCCATGATAGCTTCGGCCATTTGTTTAATTTCGTCATCCCCTTTCGTGTGAGGGTCAGCAGACGATCCGGCAGGTTCTGAGGGAAGAGAATATATGTCTATGTTACTATTACAAACCATAAGCAAGTTCGAAAATCAAACAGACCTAAAAACCACTAGTTGGTACCTATTTGGCTTTTGGGCTCTGCGCTTTTTTCAGCGGCCTTGGCTACTTCCCTAGCATCATGGATACCTTGCTCGCTTCTTCGAATAATTTCCTGGGCCATTTCTCGGCCACCATTGTCCCAGACGTCGGTGAAAAATTTTCCACCAACCTAGCTAGCTTCGGGCGAGGGGTCTTTAATATCTTCAGCGGATAAAGTGGCTTCGGATTGCGCAAGAAGCTTAATATGATCGCAACCTTTCCTCTCCAAAACAGTAGCAACTCCTCTAGCGCCCGAAAAAGCGCAGATGTCACCGCGGCTACTCAGGATTTCCTCGAAGGCCTCTGCTTCGTGACTGATCCATTCCAGTGGACCTTCGGGATTGCCTCTTGAGAAATTCTCTTCACTAGAGAATGCACCAACGCCGGCGAAGCTGGATTTTATCTTTTTGACGCATTCTATAGACTTAACGTAGCATTTTCTCTGGGATGCCCGAAGCTCCTTAACACTTATCTCTAAATGATTGGCCAGTTGATCACTTAAGCTCTCGTTTTGTTTCTTCAAGCACACGTTCCTCTTTAGCCCTAGCTAGCTGTTTCTGAAGATCTTTAATCTCACGTTTTTGGGCTTCGGCCTGGACCTTTGAGGCAGCTTCGTCCTTTTTTACTTTGTCTACCAATGAAAGCAGAATCTTATCCTTTTCCAGAGCTTCGTTTCTCAGTTTAATAACTTCTGACCGTAGGTTGTTGAACGCAATTTCATAGCTCTCATCTTCGGCATTCTTTTGTGCTCTCAATGCTTTGCTTAGAATTAAACCCTATATGTAAAAAAGTTGGTATAAGAATAAAAGAATGAGTTACGAATTATAAAATTTACAAGCGCCCAATTCCCATACCTTTAGGCTATTGTACGCAAGACTGTCCGCGAGATCCTCCTTCGTCATAGCACATAATCCAGCTTCGAGCTTTGGAAACCCCATACTTCTAGCCATCTCCCGGCAGACAGATAATTCTTTGTTATCAGGGAGGTAGTATAGGAAGTCATCTTCATTTGTCCCATTGAACACTACTGCCCCCTTCGGATATTTTAACTCTCTGGCATAGTGGTTGGCTTCATAAGTCTCTTCTTCAGATAATTTCTTCCCCGAAGCATGTCGCACGATGTAATCGCATATGTTGGAAGGAGCTTCGGGGGCGGCAGTGTCGATTTCTTCAACCAAAATTGGTTCTGATATTTTTATTTTTTCGGTTTCCAAAGATTGTTCCTTGGTGGGCACCGAAGGCCCATCTTCAGCTTCAGGTTGTTGCTTCGAAGTTTCAGCAACTGAAGCTTCAGCAGATACTTCAGAAAGTTCAGCAGTCTTCTTTGGAGTTACACTTGAAGACTTAATTGTCTCCAAAACATCTAGCACGTTCACCATTCTTTTTCTTTTTGGGGTCACCGATGGGCCCTTTTGATTTTTTATTGTTTCAACATTTGCTGAAGGACTTAAGATTTCCAATATTTTTTGCCCTTCAATTCTCGGTTTTTCTGCCTTCTCTGCTGAAGGCGCTTCAGTTTTATCTTCTATCTTCGGCACTGGAGCTGGTTCTGTAGTTTCAGTGGCCAAAGAGATTTCACCAATAAATTCAGGCACTGTGGCTGGCTCAATAAAACGCGCCCGGTGGGTGAGCATCTTCATCTTTTTTCTTTGCGGCGTTGGCTCACTAGTGGCACTCGTGGCAACTTCTGTTGCAGGAGAAGTATTTTTTCTTTTGCGGCCCAGTACCGGATAATGATAGTCAGGGTAGACAAACCCGACTGCATCAAATACCCGGTTGAGCCTTTTCTTCTTTCGGCCCCCGAAGGCTGCCGATAATGCAGTGTTCTCGGCCTTCGAATATGCCCCAAGCAGTTCATCACTTAACGTTTCAATGCTTTTCAACCAGTCGTCATTAGGTTCAACAAACTTATCCCCGTATTTGAATGTGTATTTCAGTCTGACCAGTCCGCCTTCGTCAGACTCTTTGATGGTCTCCTTCGGCATTTCCCACTTTCCTGCAAGTGGCCACACCCTGAAGGCAATATGCTCTTGGACCAAGTCCCTTGTCCCAATGAAAGAGCAGATTACGCCGAAGGCTCTTTGGCATTCTTCGGCTGCTTCATCCATTTCAATCTTCGGTTTTCGGAGACCGAAGCGTTGCCAAATAGGACGCATAATGATACTCTTAATATCTTCCTGCGCTGTCAAGTCATTCTTTACATAAAACCATTCTGTCATCCAGGCACCGGGCCACCTCTTCCGAAAGGTTGGCACGGGGCAGCTTGACCCGGTGCGGGCACCGAAGCTGTAGCAACCAAAGTTGTTGTGATATTGTTCTTTCCCCCAGGGCTTCGTCTCATATAACAACTCATGAATGTTGCAAAAGCTTTTAGCATTTGGTTCTAAACCTTGGCTTCTCACAGCCCAGACAAAGATCCCCATTCTAATGATAGCTTCGGGAGTAATTTGATGAAGGTAGATTTGAAATGTATTCAGGACTTCGACAACAAAGCTGCTTAGGGGGAATCGAAGCCCAGCCTTGAGAAAGCTTCGGAAGATTACGACTTCATCTTCTTCAGGAGTGGGAGAAGTTTTTTCTCCAGCATCAGCCCTCACAATAGATATATCTCGAAAATATCTCCCCCTCATATTGTCAATATGACTCTGCTTAATAGTGGTTTTCCCGAAAACCGTGTGACTTGGCCGCCATGGTCGATCTTCGGACTCTCCCCCACAGCTTTCTGCATCATAACTGTCGCTGTCACCAGTATCTTCAGACAAACCTTCCAGAATCTCCTTGGTGATTTTTTCCGTATTGGTCTCCGCCATCGCTATAAGGAACCCCAAGTTCTTCTCTTCGTCGAGACTCAGCTTCATCTCAGCAGTGACCATCTTATCTTCAGACATCTTCGGAAACACTAAAAAACTGTTTTGAAAGCCGAAGCTTCAAAACCAAAGGTCAGCAAATCCTAGTGCGCAAGAGCTAAAAATTTAGTGAGCGGGAGCAGATGGCAAGAGAGCGTACCAAACAAATTATGGCGGGCTCCTATTTATACACTCGATATGACTGAAACTGTGTGGTCCCGCGTGTCAGTGACTTTTGCTATTCTAGCAAACGGAAGGTGTTTTTTCGGACCTTCGGCTTAAGGCCTTCATCCATATCGCAATCTGAATTTATCATTAACAAATTAATATTGCGAGGGGCTACTGTTGGGGGCCTTCGTCCTCCGAAGGTCCTCAAAAACATGATTTGACAATGCTTTCCAAGTGGATTATATGAACAGGTATCTTCGGACTCAGAATTATAAACATGGAGTACGGTCAGGACGAAGCCTAAGCCAGACGAAGGGGGATTGAGATGGAGGACGGGCTGATTACCAAGCTGTACGAAGGGTGGTGCACAGCCGAAGCTGTGCGCAGGAAAGCTTCGTCGCGATAGCAGAAAGGGGAACCGACTTAAAGATGAAAAGACTACTTAGGTCTTGACAGATTTCCATAAGTCATTAGCAAATGTAATGGGCATGAATGTAATTTTACATGGGCTGCGTCCCACGTCTATAAATAGATGAACAGTACTCCCGTACTGTTCAGGCTGACTTGGCATTTGCTTTCCGTCATCCTTGTACTTTTGCCTTCCTGCAATCCGAAGGTACACTTGTAATCTAAAGTCATTTCTATTTTTATATGATAACAAAATAGAAATGACATGATAATAATATTTGGATGTTTATATTACTTTTTATGTTGCATGTAATTTCTTCGTCATGGTTCATTGTGCTTACGAAGATATGTTGTTTGTGACCTTCGTCCGGAACACATTATATCCCGAAGGGATATAATGTCTAAAAGGACGAAGGGCTTTATCATTTAACATTTTTTGTGTTGCCTTGTTCTTAATTCATAGCATTTGAGAACAAGTCACCAACAGCGTGTTTACACTAAACAAGTATTAATTATAACATTTAGTCCAACATGATTATATTAATCGGTGTTTATTAAATCCAAATAGAGCTATCGCCTAGTTTTAATTAGCATACCACACTAACAATTCTTAGTTAAATAAGTAATTTAAATAACATTAGAGACTCTAAGGGACACAAATTAGCGGAGTGAGACGAAATACGTAACGCGTGAAACAGCACGGCCGCACGCGCACGGTACGCGCACAGCACGTGTACGATGTGCGTGCCGACACGATACGCGAAGGCTAATAAATAGATAGCATGTTTAAACTAAACAATTATTAATAAGAAACATTTCAGTTAAGGTTAACCATGTTGGTGTCTAATTATAAATGAGCAACTCGAATTTCTAAAATAGATTTTAAATTGACACGATGTTCTAGTAGCCATCGGTTAAACAAACGTTTAAACAAATTAAATAAAATGTGCAATAATAGGAAAAATATTCCTAACATGTAGACAATTTTAATATGAATCTAACGCAACTTGAACGGGTTGAATCAGGTTTAAAACGCAAAAGTTATCACTGTTTTAAATTTGACTAAATTCTTGCGTATGGTTTCAAAATTTGTCAAGGGGCATTTTGGCAAATTAGTCATCTTCTTCCTCATGTCTCTCTCTCATGCAGGAACTTCCATGGGGGAGGAGGAGCAGGGGGCTCGGCCAGGGGGGTCAACTGGCCGCCGCCGCTGGGGGCCGACCGCGTCATGCCAAGGCGGGTGCAGCCCGTGGGCGGGGCCGTGCCTGGTGAAGGTCGCGGGGGCCAGGGGAGGGGTCGACTGGCCTGCCGACCGGACCGCCGCCGCCACGCAGGGGCTCGGGGTGGGGCTACAGGGCGAGGGGAACCTCCATAGGAAGAAAACGAAGAACTAGGTTGAAAACCATGGAGTTGGCTCATCGGAAAAGTCACCCTTGCCCGAGCCAAGGAGGAAACCGTCAATTGACGGTGATTCAGAGGTCCGATCGATGAATCAGACACACTACGACGAAGTCGTCGATGAGACGAACACAACGGAACTACTCGGATTCCGCAGATGATGCATGAATTGGGAGTAATTGTTCGCCATAGTTGGAACCGCTCTGAACTTTGAAGAGCAATTCCGGGAGGTGGGAAATGTATTTGACAAAACAGTTTCGTGATTCGGAAAGAGCTCAGCAAGGATAAGCCAACCATATATATATATCTAGGGTTTGGACGAGATGAAAATTTAGGTCAAATTCGGATTTTACTATTTATAAAATTCAAAGAAGCCTAAAAATCCATATTTTGTGCTCAAAATATTGTAGGTGGTTCCAAAAATTCTAGAACAATTCCTATAAATATTTTGGCACCTAATTAACTCAAAAAATATACTTAGGGTTTCTAAAAACATTTTAAGTACCTTAAATAAATAGATTTTTGTTTCTAGAAAATAGAAAAATATTCTGAAAAATATGAAAAATCTACCGAGAGCTTCTATAGGATATACTAACATGTTTCAAACACATTTTGCACTTAGAAACACCATACAACGACATGAATGCGACAACCAAAGTGCCTCTAGGGCTCATGCGACAACCAAAGTGCCTTTAGGGATCATTCCACTAGGCTTACACCAATATAAAACAAAATAATTCTCCATTTTTAGGAAAAAGAGAAGGAAAGCAAAGAAATGAGAGAGTAACACCTCAATTTGGTGGATATTACAAAAGAAATTTTATACCCCCAAGTTAAGGGTGTTACAACCAAGGACAAGCACAAGCTCTCGCCACCATGGAGGTACCCTTTTTGTTTGTTTTTTTATTTTGATGATGTAGGGACTGATGTTAAGTAAGGCCTTAAGTATGCAACTAGAGAAGGAGGAAAAAGGAGCTTTCCACTCTTCAAGACAAAGTTGCTGAACTTTGGAGGTCCATAGAATAAAAAGATGTAGAGATAACTATTGGCCACTTGCTTTTGTTGGCCACTTGCTTTTGATTGCTATGAATCAAAAACAAGGCAACACAATTGTTAAACATTAAGGACATTCGTCCTTTGAAGCATTATCTTCTTTCAGTGATAACGAATTTCGGACGAAGGACATGAAGAACAAGTCTTCATTATTCACATATATAACATTACAATGTAACATTATATTAATTATCTATATTATAGCACATGTCAAAAGAATGTTATAACCCACATTGCATATTAACAAAATTGTGCAAAATGTATATTACATTTGTACCTTCGGCTTTGTCACACCCGATTTTAGAAGGCAAACCGAATGCGAATCATATACGTGCCAAGATCAGCAATTCACGTACACAGCAGTTACATAACTGGACATTATCACACAGTGCCCAAATAATAACATAAAAGAAGGTAATAGTTGATTATATCATGATGTTCGAGACATCCACATAGTCATTATCATTTATCAAAGTGCAGAAAAGAAACGTAGATACACACGGCCTTCACAGGCAGCTAACTAGGGGTTTGCCACTAACCCACGCCTAGAGCTCATCGTACTCGTGGAACTCCTGGAAGTCCTCCTGCATGACTTCATCTTCTTCTGAGCAGTGGTTGCAACGTGGACAACCTGGGGGGTTTGGTGTATAAAGCAAGGGTGAGTACACATCAACATACTCAGCAATTGTCCCGTTTGGTTGTAGTGGACTAGCTTTATGTGGGGTTAAGTCAAGCAGTTGCTTTTAGTTGGTCAGGTTATTATTTACTAGTAGAGAACCAGGTTTTAGCATTAACCCAAGTTGTTAACCCAAAAGTACCCTTTCCAAACGGAAAGAATACTAGAAACTTTACCATAAGCATATTCAAACCATCATCCTCGCCACCATATCTAAACCAAACAACTCTGATCAAAGTATCTCTAATCAATGGAGCTCCCTTGGCTGCTCATTACCACGAGCACGACTGATATATCAGTTTCATAACACTCTGCAGAGGTTGCGCACTTTACCCACAAGCCGTGATTCCCTCTTGCCTCGGGCCGATCAAACCCTTAAACACTACCAAGGTGAATAGGTAGGGTTTCACTACGTAGCCTTTACAAAGATTCCCTGAGGCTGTAGCCGCCCGTTAGGATTCCTAAATGTACCGCACTCCTCCCCAAGGGGCAAACCAACCTTGGCAGAGCGAGCCGCATATACCGAGCCCCATTAACGGCACTGATGGCGAAGCGAACTACACCGTAGTTCCTCTAATTATTCAGCTAAGGGCATCCCATTCTACCCTCATGGTTGCACTATTTTCCCGGGCGGTCATCCAAGGAACCAGTCCTTACGGAGAGGCATTCGAGAAACAGCTCGAGTCCCCTTAAATGTCACAGTATCATCATCATAATCAAAAGGGAAAACAACGTATCATAAATAATCTCATCATGTTCATTGATTAATGTGAAGAACTAGCATAGAGCTAAACCAAAATAACCCAACCAAAATAGGTAAACAAGGACAAGATAAACAAATTGTCGGGGACCATAATTAGGGGTACCCTCAAGACGCCTAATTCTCAGCTGGTAACCCCCATCAGCATAAAGCTGCAAAGGCCTGATGGGTTTGATTAAGTCAGGGATCAGTCCATACGAGTGACTCGATCACGCCACTGCCCGAGCCTAGCCTCGGGCGAGGGCAGCCGACCCTAAGATGACTCCGTCTCGCCTGAGGTCTCCTCTTTCACGGCAGACGCATCACCGGCTCGCCCGAGGCCCCGCCTTCGATAAGAAGTAACCCTGACTAAATCACCGCGCCAACCGACCGAGTCACCGGGGCGTTTAACGCAAAAGGTAAGACCAACGGGCGACCAAACTCTGCTCCGCCCGACCCAGGGCTCGGACTCGGGCTAAGGCCCCGGAAGACGGCGAACTCCGCTCCGCCCGACCCAGGGCTCGGACTCGGGCTAAGGCCCCGGAAGACGGCGAACTCCGCTCCGCCCGTCTCAGGGCTCGGACTCGGGCTAAGGCCCTGGAAGACGGCGAACTCCGCTCCGCCCGACCCAGGGCTCGGACTCGGGCTAAGGCCCCGGAAGACGGCGAACTCCGCTCCGCCCGACCCAGGGCTCGGACTCGGGCTAAGGCCCCGGAAGACGGCGAACTCCGCTCCGCCCGACTCAGGGCTCGGACTCGGGCTAAGGCCCTGGAAGACGGCGAACTCCGCTCCGCCCGACCCAGGGCTCGGACTCGGGCTAAGGCCCCGGAAGACGGCGAACTCCGCTCCGCCCGACCCAGGGCTCGGACTCGGGCTAAGGCCCCGGAAGACGGCGAACTCCGCTCCGCCCGACTCAGGGCTCGGACTCGGGCTAAGGCCCCGGAAGACGGCGAACTCCGCTCCGCCCGACCCAGGGCTCGGACTCGGGCTAAGGCCCCGGAAGACGACGAACTCCTGCCTCGCCCGACCCAGGGCTCGGACTCCGCCTCGGCCTCTACCGAACGACCTCCGCCTCGCCCGACCCAGGAGTTCGGGCTCGGCCTCTGTCTTGCAGGACGGACTCGACCTCGACTTCGGAGGAGCCTCCACTGACGCCCGACCTAGGACACAAGACCGCCACGTCAACAGGAAGCGTCATCATCACCCTGCCCTGAGCCGACTTGGGTCACAGAGAACAAGACCGGCGTCCCATCTGGCCAGCTCCGCCAGATAGGCAATGATGGCGCCTCACTAGACCATGACGACGGCGGCTCCCAGCTCCCTTACGAAAGCAGGAGGACGTCAGCAAGGGCCCAGCCACTCCGACAGCTGTCCCTCCTTCCGGCTCCGTTACTCCTCCAACAGCCACGACGCCACACCAACAGGGTGCCAAGATCTCTCCGGCTGCCACCTTGGCATGTACTTAGGGCGCTAGCTCTCCCTCGCTAGACACGTAGCACCTTGCTACACCCCCATTTTGTACACCTGGATCCTCTCCTTACGACTATAAAAGGAAGGACCAGGGCCTTCTTAGAGAAGGTTGGCCTCGCGGGGACGAAGGGCAGGGGCAGGCGCTCTCTCGGGGCCACTCGCTCCCCTCACCTCGCGCGGACGCTTGTAACCCCCTACTGCAAGCGCACCCGACCTAGGGCGCGGGACGAACATGAAGGCCGCGGGAATTCTCCGACTCCCTCGTCGCGACCCGGCTCCGGCCACCGACCTCTCGCTCTACTCCCCCCTTCGCGCTCGCCCACGCGCTCGACCCATCTGGGCTGGGGCACGCGGCACTCTCACTCGTCGGCTCGGGGACCCCCCGGTCTCGGAACGCCGACAGTTGGCGCGCCAGGTAGGGGCCTGCTGCGTGTTGACGAGTAGATTCCCGTCAAGCTCCAGATGGGCAGTCTCCAACGACCTCTTCAACCCGGATCGGTGCTCCGTTTCGGGAGTCTCGAGTTCATGTCTCTCGACAGCGGCTACGACATGATACTCCTTCCACCGCCGCGCGACAGCGACAATGGTGGCAGACAGCCCGCTCGCCGGCGGCGGAATCGACGACGTCTTTCTCCGCATTGGGGAAGGACAGCTTTCGAGCTCGCCCCATCCTCTCCCTCGCCATCGGAGGAGGAGGAGGCGGGGCAACCAGGGCCGAGCGGGAGGCCACGCTCCGACGGCTGTCGAGCAAATCGACATCCCCGGCGCCCCGACGGAGGACACGCCAAGCGTCGCCCTCGCGTTCGAGGCAAAGGCGAGCGCCATCCCCCCGCAGCACGTCGACCCCGAGCAGGCGGACGACGCCAACACGCTCGCGAAGGGCCTGCAGGACGTCGCCCTCATACCCAGGACGACGGCGCGATCAGCCCCCGACGTGACTTCATCGCTCCTCGTCGACAAAAAGGTACCGACTGCTACCCATCTTTCGTCATTTCGACTCGGCCTCAACCCGCCTGGCGACCTCGCTTTGGCGGGCGCTCACGTTGAGGCGAGTGCAACCTCTCTGGGGTTTCGTGTGCGGTCGCCTTGGGACCGATTGACGGGTGTCTCGACTTACGGACCCTCTGGGTCCGAGGAAGATGACGACCCCAGCATCTGCTGGGATTTCTCCGGATCTGGCAACCCTAGTGCCATGCGGGACTTCATGACCGCATGTGACTACTGCCTCTCCGACTGTTCCGACGGCAGCCGCAGCCTTGGCGACAAGGACTGCGGCCCTGAGCCGCGAATGTTTCCACATCGAGCTAGGGGATCCCTCCGGAGGCGGCTGTCTCAGGCATGCCGGAGGATGGTGATCCCCCTAGGCCAGCGCCTCGCGCCGACATCCCGCGGGAGCTAGCTGTGGTCCCCGTTCCGGCGGGGGGTTACGACCCACAGCTCGAGCAAGTCCGCGGGGCGCAGGTCCGGGCTCGATGAGGGAGCAGGAGCGCTCGAGGCGATCCGCCAGAACATCGGGCAGGTATGGGCGAGCCAGCCCCCGGCCGGAGGAATACGTCACCTGCCCCAATGGTCTCCAGCACCGCATCGCCAACGATGCCAGGGACAGACCGCCACCCGCATCCGGCGGAACCGGTCAGGACCTGGCCGCTGCAGCGATGCTCCTCCAGCGCGATGCCGGAGTCATCAACCACCGAAGGTCGGCGAATCCAGGGAGAACTCAAGCATCTCCTGGAAGGCGCTGCGGCCCGGCGGGCCGAGAGCTCTACCTCCCGAAGGCAGGGATACCCCTCGGAACCTCGTGCCGCGACTTCCCGACTCACGCGGGAAGCCTCGGTCTACACCGGGCGCACGCGCAACACCGCGCCTGTGGCCCCGGGCCACCTCAGGCGACGAGCACCCTCATCGCGACCGTCGGGCACGCCTCGACGAAAGGGTGCGCCGAGGCTATCACCCCAGGCGTGGGGGACGCTACGACAGCGGGGAGGATCGGAGTCCCTCGCCCGAACCACCCGGTCCGCAGGTCTTCAGCCGAGTCATTCGGCGGGCGCCGTTTCCGCCCCGATTCCGACCCCCGACTACTATCACGAAGTACTCGGGGGAAACAAGACCGGAATTGTGGCTCGCGGACTACCGCCTAGGCCTGTCAACTGGGTGGGACGGACGATGACAACCTCATCATCCGAAACCTCTCCCTGTTCCTCTCCGACACTGCTCGTGCCTGGTTGGAGCACCTGCCCCCGGGGTAGATTTCCAACTGGGAGGATCTGGTCCAGGCTTTCGCCGGCAACTTCCAGGGCACATACGTGCGCCCCGGGAATTCCTGGGATCTCCGAAGCTGTCGGCAACTGCCGGGAGAGTCTCTCCGGGACTACATCCGGCGGTTCTCGAAGCAGCGCACCGAGCTGCCCAACATCACCGACTCCGATGTCATCGGCGCGTTCCTCGCCGGCACCACCTGCCGTGACCTGGTGAGCAAGTTGGGTCGCAAGACCCCCACCAGGGCGAGCGAGCTGATGGACATCGCCACCAAGTTCG
The DNA here is from genome assembly GCA_029449295.1 of Zea luxurians. Lineage (NCBI taxonomy): Eukaryota > Viridiplantae > Streptophyta > Magnoliopsida > Poales > Poaceae > Zea > Zea luxurians. Next base: position 4,592,966 of record JAOPSE010000014.1, on the reverse strand, counting down.
CCTCCGGCCAGGAGGCGGTAGAGGCCATCTTCCGAAAGGACAAGCAGCCCCAGGGCCGCCCGTCGGAAGATGCTCCCGAGGCGTCTGCTCCGCGCGGCGCCAAGAAGAAAGGCAGGGGGAAGTCGCAAGCGAAACACGACGTTCCCGATGCAGACCTTGTCGCCGCCGCCGAGCACAAGAACCCTCGGAAGCCCCCCGGAGGTGCTAACCTCTTCGACAAGGCACTCAAGGAGACGTGCCCCTACCATCAGGGGCCTGTCAAGCACACCCTCGAGGAATGCGTCATGCTTCGGCGCCACTTCCACAGGGCCGGGCCACCCACAGAGGGTGGCAGGGCTCACGACGACGGCAAGAAGGAAGATCGCCAAGCAGGAGAGTTCCCAGAGGTCCGCGACTGCTTCATGATCTACGGAGGGCATGCGGCGAATGCCTCGGCTCGGCATCGTAAGCAAGAGCGTCGGGAGGTCTGCTCGGTAAAGGTGGCGGCGCCAGTCTATCTAGACTGGTCCGACAAGCCCATCACCTTCGACCGGGACGACCACCCCGACCACGTGCCGAGCCCGGGGAAGTACCCGCTCGTCGTCGACCCCGTCATCGGCGACGTCAGGCTCACCAAGGTCTTGATGGATGGGGGCAGCTGCCTCAACATCATCTACGCCGAGACCCTCAGGCTCCTGCGCGTCGGTCTGTCATCCGTCCGAGCAGGCGCTGCGCCCTTCCATGGGATCATCCCCGGGAAGCGCGTCCAGCCCCTCGAGCAGATCGACCTTCCTGTCTGCTTCGGAACACCCTCCAACTTCCGAAGGGAGACCTTGACGTTCGAGGTGGTCGGGTTCCGAGGAACCTATCACGCAGTGTTGGGCAGGCCATGCTACGCGAAGTTCATGGCCGTCCCCAACTACACCTACCTAAAGCTCAAGATGCCGGGCCCCAACGGGGTCATCACCGTCGGCCCCACGTACAAGCACGCATTCGAATGCGATGTGGAGTGCGTGGAGTACGCCGAGGCCCTCGCCGAGTCCGAGGCCCTCATTGCCGACCTGGAAAGCCTCTCCCGAGAGGTGCCGGACGTGAAGCGGCATGCCGGCAACTTCGAGCCAGCGGAGACGGTTAAGGCCGTCCCTCTCGACCCCAGTGGCGACACCTCCAAGCAGATCCGGATCGGTTCCGGGCTCGACCCCAAATAGGAAGCAGTGCTCGTCGACTTTCTCCGCTGCAAACACCGACTGTCTTTGCGTGGAGTCCCTCGGACATGCCCGGCATACCGAGGGATGTCGCCGAGCACTCGCTGGATATTCGGGCCGGGGCCCTGACCGGTCAGACAGCCTCTGCGCCGATTCGACGAGGAAAGGCGCAGGGTGATAAGCGAGGAGATCCACAAGCTGATGGCAGCAGGGTTCATTAAAGAGGTATTCCACCCTGAGTGGCTTGCCAACCCTGTACTTGTGAGGAAAAAAGGGGGGAAATGGCGGATGTGTGTAGACTATACTGGTCTCAACAAAGCATGTCCGAAAGTCCCCTACCCTCTACCTCGCATCGATCAAATCGTGGACTCCACTGCAGGGTGCGAAACCCTATCTTTCCTCGATGCCTACTCAGGGTATCATCAAATCAAGATGAAAGAGTCCGACCAGCTCGCGACTTCTTTCATCACGCCCTTCGGCATGTACTGTTATGTCACAATGCCGTTCGGTTTGAGGAACGCGGGTGCAACGTACCAGCGGTGCATGAACCATGTGTTCGGCGAACACATCGGTCGCACGGTCGAGGCCTACGTCGATGACATCGTAGTCAAGACGAGGAAAGCCTCCGACCTTCTCTCCGACCTCGAACTGACATTCCGGTGTCTCAAGGCGAAGGGCGTCAAGCTCAATTCCCGAGAAGTGCGTCTTCGGGGTGCCCCGAGGCATGCTCTTGGGATTCATCATCTCCGAGCGGGGCATCGAAGCCAACCCGGAGAAGATCGCAGCGATCACAAACATGGGGCCCATCAAGGACTTAAAAGGCGTACAGAGGGTCATGGGATGCCTCGCGGCCTTGAGCCGTTTCATCTCGCGCCTCGGCGAAAGAGGCCTGCCCCTGTACCGTCTCTTAAGGAAGGCCGAGTGCTTCACTTGGACTCCCGAGGCCGAGGAAGCCCTCGGGAACCTGAAGGCGCTCCTCACCCAGGCGCCCATCTTGGTACCCCCAGCTGATGGAGAAGCCCTCCTGGTCTACGTCGCCGCAACCACTCAGGTGGTCAGCGCCGCGATCGTGGTCGAAAGGCAGGAAGAGGGGCATGCTTTGCCCATTCAGAGGCCAGTTTACTTCGTCAGCGAAGTGCTGTCTGAGACCAAGATCCGCTACCCACAAGTCCAGAAGCTGCTATATGCAGTGATCCTGACGAGGCGAAAGCTGCGACATTACTTCGAGTCTCATCCGGTGACTGTGGTGTCATCCTTCCCCCTGGGGGAGATCATCCAGTGCCGAGAAGCCTCAGGACGGATCGCAAAGTGGGCGGTGGAAATCATGGGCGAGGCAATCTCGTTCGCCCCTCGGAAGGCCATCAAGTCCCAGGTACTGGCGGATTTCGTAGCCGAATGGGTCGATACCCAGTTGCCAACGGCTCCGATCCAACCAGAGCTCTGGACCATGTTTTTCGACGGGTCGCTGATGAAGACGGGAGCCGGCGCGGGCCTGCTCTTCGTCTCGCCCCTCGGGAAACACCTGCGCTACGTGCTCCGCCTCCATTTCCCGGCGTCCAACAACGTGGCTGAGTACGAGGCTCTGATCAACGGATTGCGAATCGCCAGTCGAGCTAGGGGTCCGACGCCTCGATGCACGCGGCGACTCGCAGCTCGTCATCGACCAAGTCATGAAGAACTCCCTCTGCCGCGACCCGAAGATGGAGGCCTACTGTGAGGAGGTCCGACGCCTGGAAGACAAGTTCTACGGGCTCGAGCTTAACCACATCGCCCGGCGTTACAACGAGACTGCGGATGAGCTGGCGAAGATAGCCTCGGGGCGAACAACGGTTCCCCCGGACGTCTTCTCCCGGGATCTGCACCAACCCTCCGTCAAGATAGGCGACGCGCCCGAGCCCGAGCCAACCTCGGCCTCGTCCGAGGTGACCTCGGCCCAGCCTGAGCCATCCTCGGCTCAACCCGAGAAACCCTCGGAGCCCGAGGGCGAAGCGCTGCGCATCGAGGAAGAGCAGAGCGGGGTCATGCCAGATCAAGATTGGCAAACCCCGTACCTGCAATATCTCCGCCGAGGGGAACTGCCCCTCGGCCGAGCCGAGGCTCGGCGGGTAGCGCGATGCGCAAAGTCGTTCGTCTTGCTGGGCGATGAGAAGGAGCTCTACCACTGCAGCCCCTCGGGCATCCTCCAGCGATGCATCTACATCGCCGAGGGTCAGGAACTCCTGCAGGAAATACACTCGGGGGCTTGCGGTCATCATGCAGCACCTCGAACCCTCGTCGGGAACGCTTTCCGCCAAGGCTTCTACTGGCCGACGGCGGTGGCTGACGCCACTAGAATTGTCCGCTCCTGCGAAGGGTGCCAATTCTATGCGAAGCAGACCCACCTGCCCGCTCAGGCTCTGCAGACGATACCCATCACCTGGCCCTTCGCCGTGTGGGGTCTGGACCTCGTCGGCCCTCTGCAGAAGGCGCCCGGGGGCTACACGCACCTGCTGGTCGCCATCGACAAATTCTCCAAGTGGATCGAGGTCCGACCCCTGAACAGCATCAGGTCCGAGCAGGCGGTGGCGTCCTTCACCAACATCATCCATCGCTTCGGGGTCCCGAACTCCATCATCACCGACAATGGCACCCAGTTCACCGGCAAAAAATTCTTGGATTTTTGCGAGGATTACAACATCCGGGTAGACTGGGCTGCCGTAGCTCACCCCATGTCGAATGGGCAAGTGGAACGTGCCAATGGCATGATCCTACAAGGGCTCAAGCCTCGGATCTACAACGACCTCAATAAGTTCGGCAAGCGGTGGATGAAGGAACTCCCCTCGGTGGTCTGGAGCCTGAGGACGACGCCAAGCCGGGCCACGGGTTTCACGCCTTTCTTCCTGGTCTACGGGGCCGAGGCCGTTCTGCCCACGGACCTGGAATACGGCTCCCCGAGGACGAGGGCCTACCACGAAGAAAGCAACCAAGCTAGCCGAGAAGACTCGCTGGACCAGCTGGACGAGGCTCGGGACAGGGCCTTACTACACTCGGCGCGGTACCAGCAGTCCCTGCGACGCTACCACGCCCGAGGGGTCCGACCCCGAGACCTCCAGGTGGGCGATCTGGTGCTTCGGCTTCGGCAAGACGCCCGAGGGAGACACAAGCTCACGCCCCCCTGGGAGGGGCCGTTCATCATCGCCAAAGTTCTGAAGCCCGGAACGTACAAGCTGGCCAACAGTCAAGGCGAGGTCTACGGCAACGCTTGGAACATCCAACAGCTACATCGCTTCTACCCTTAAGATGTTTCCAAGTTGTTCATATACCCCGCACCCACGCAAAGTTTAGTCAACAAGGAAGGGTCGGCCTCGCCTCGGCAAAGCCCGACCCTCCCTCGGGGGCTAAAAGGGGGGAAGCCCCCTCTGCGTCAAAATTTTCCTCGAACAAAAATCTCTTTTACCAGAATATCTTTCGTGCTTTCTGACTACTTCGAAAAGTGGGTCCTGGAAACGACGGGGTACACGTAAGCAGTCAAGGCTGACCGAGCCGAGGGACTCCTACGCCTCCGGGATACGGATACCTCACTCATCACCTTCTGCGATAAGTAACTCGCGCTCGGATAAGGTGAATCCGCGGATCGAACGAGTCTTTACGTACGGAAGCTCTTCTGTCAAAGCGATTCTTCGAGCCTTCTCGACTGAGTCGGTGACAGGGCCTCATGGACGGATGAAAGTACGCGTAAGCGGCAAGGCCGACCGAGCCGAGGGACTCCCACGCCTCCGGGATACGGATACCTCACTCATCACCTTCCGCGAGAAGCAACTCTCGCTCGCACTAACATCCCTGCTACCGACAAAAAGTCTAGATACTCGAAACAAGAGGAAAAGAGACGCAGCTTTGTAACGAAGCAAGGGTGTGTGTTCTGGCCTCGACGGCCGCACAAGGCCCACGCTACAAGACGATTTGACCCTGCAGGCTCGGATCTTGACGCTGGAAGAAGGCGATGACACCCTCGGCGTCGACAGCACCTTCGGCAAGGCCCGACCTAGCCTCGGACGACGACGCGGTCCGAGGGCCTCCGCTCCGAAGGACAACGTCATCACCACGCTCGAGCAATCTCTGCCAGGGACTTCTCCGAGAACCCGGCCCGAGCGGACGGCTCGGCCGGCCACCTCCGGGGCCTCGGCCGACCTCCTTCCGAGGGCGCCAGCTCGGCCTGAAGCCTCGGCTGATCAGCTCCGACGTCGATCCTGCCAACGGACAACCCGGCTAGGCTCCGGCCAACCAGGTTTTATTTCTCGAGCCAACTCCGCCTCTGCTCGTGCTGATATCGCTACCCCTAGCCTCGGCTCGTCGAAGAGCGGCCGAGGGGTCTCTTTAACTAAGCTAGAGGAGCCTCGGACAACAGGGCCGACCGAGCCGAGGGACTCCTACGCCTCTGGGATACGGATACCTCACTCGTCACCTTGACACGGGGCGACTCACGCTTGGTGAAGCGGTTCAGGCAAACAACAGGCGAGTCTTGGTGCTCAGAAATGAGGAAAAAACACGGCCCTGCGCCGGAATTACATACATGTTCAGGCCCCGAAAGCCGAAATGAACAAAAAAACCCGGCACTCGAAGTGCCATTACAAACGGAACTTCGGTTCCCCCCCCCCCGCAGGTACGAACAACCCCACTCGATAGGGGCGGGCCTGCGGGGCAGCGGAAAAAACTCTCACCCCCCGAGGACGAGAGCCAGCCATTCAGGCCGGAGACGGAGACCCAGGGCTACTGACGGAGTTGGCAATCTCATCAGTAGAGAAGCCACTTCCGTCCGCCGACGCCTCGGGACCCGCCGCTTCCGACATGGCTGGAGGAAGTCTCCGTGAAGCTGGAGGATGCCGTTCATCCCCAGGCACACGGGGAAGAAGAGGGCAACCGACCCACACGGAGACAGCTCCCTGACTCGCCTCGTCCTCCCTCTTGGCCTGGTGATGAAAATCCTTGAGGCTGAGGGAGGGGCGGAGGCCGCAGCCCGGCTCGCTTTCCCCCACCATCAAGCCGGAGGTCGCCCTCTTGGGTGACCGCCGGTGGAGGGGTGCAGCCGGGCTGCATGATGAAAATCCTTGAAGCCGAACGATGGCTGAAAGGTACCAACTCCCACGGAGTTGCGTTCCTCCAGCGATGGAGCGAAAAGACGGCGGTTCCCCCCATCCGGGGGCTTGGAAGATGGAGAGACACAATGCATAGGGAAGGAAGGAGACATGGTCACCCTGCGAAGGGGGTCGCCCTCCTTTTAAAGGCAACTCCCCCTGCTTGCACCCTCAACCGTCACGGGCTGAGTCTTCTCCAACACGCCTCCAAAGTCCTCCCCTGCGGCGCGGGGGCTGGGGCCCGCCTGTCATGCAGACCAGCTCCAAGCAGAAGAAGCCGAACCGCCGCGCACGACGCACGCAACCGCCCAGCGGTTACAAGTAACCCTCCACTTTTGCCCAGACCGGCGGGCAAAAGGGGCAGGCGGCCATGCAGGCGGCATTGCAACCGCGCCAAGTGGACGCGCCTCTCCGACTCCTGGCAGGCCAGCGCGACGGCTCAAGCCCACGCGTCGTGCAACTGGCGCGCCGGGTGCTGCATGCGAACCGCTGTGCCACTCGCTCCACCACCGCACCTCCTCGATTGCGGAACCGATACCGCGATTCGAGGCGACCCAGCCCGCGACCCAGCAGCGCCAGCCTGGCGCAGCGGTCAAACGCGGTCAAAAATGGGCCGGCAGTAATGACGGTGGCAGGCGCGCGAGGGCAGCGGTCACGCCATCTGCCAGGCTCATGTCCCATCCGAAGGCAGCAAGAGAACCACCTCTCGCGGCGTGAAGACGACGCACCCGTGACCCGTACCTCGAACGGCTCGCGCACGCGCAACGGCAACCTCGCCAACTACTTACCCCGGCGCATTAACTCCGCGGCTCGACGGACAGCGCTACGGGCGGGAGAGGCTGGCGACGTTTCGCCTTCGCCAAAACAACCACGCCGAAAAAGGTACGCCACGACGTTCAATTTCGAATCCTTTTTCCCTTTTCCTTCTTTCTCTATCTCTTGCAACAGGGACCGGGAAAGGGGATACCCCCAAAGGGATCCTTCCCCGTGAAGGAACTAGGCTCCGAGCCTCCTTACTGATCAGGGGTTCGAAGGCTGGCCCCCCGAAGGGTTCAACAGCCGCCTCAGATCGCGTGGGCCCGACACCCACTACTGGTCAGGGGTTCGAAGGTCGGCCCCCGAAAGGTCCCACGACCGCCTCAGGCTACTCGGGCTCCATGCCCCCTACTGATCAGGGGTTCGAAGGCTGGCCTGTCGAAGGGTTCACAGTCGCCTCAGACGCCGAGCGAGGGATGACCAGGGGTACGTTCGATACATAACCAAGGCTCGGGCTGCGCTCCCGAGGTACCCTAGGACATTTCCGAGACCAGCGGGAACGACTCTGTAACGGAATCCCATCGGAGGGAGGCAACGAGCCCTCGGACCCCGTCGCTAGGGGACCGGGTCCGGCAGATCACCCGCAGGTACTTTTGGGCGTGCCTCCGGGCCCCTAGCCGACCCCCAACGAACGGGGCACGGACGTCCACTCGGATTACCCGATTGCAGCTCACCGGAGACACCATGTTCGGTGCCCATCGAGGGTAACATGGCGCACTCCCCACCTCCTCCTTGCGGAAAGGCGACGTAGGGGCGTATATAAAAAAGTCGAGTCTGTCCCTGATCGTCCTCTCGCTCCGTGCGGAGGCTCGGGGGCTGCTCTCGCAAACCCGGCTCCGGCCAAACCGTTGACAGCAGTCAACATACCAGCCCGAGAACTTGGGCCCCGACAGTGCACCTGGGCTACGCCCTGCTCGCATGAGGGAACCGCCAGACCAGCCGAGGCATTACGCAAGGCATTAAGACCTCGAAGGAGTGAAACCACTCCTTCCGAGGCCTCGGGGGCTACACCCGGCGGGTGCGCTCGCGCGCACCCACCGGAACAAAGTACCTCCGAGAAAGGCTGGTCCCCTTGCAAAAAAGTGCGACGCAAGCCTCCAAGCGAGTGTTAACACTCTCTTCGAGGCTCGGGGGCTACTGTCGGGGACCATAATTAGGGGTACCCTCAATGACGCCTAATTCTCAGCTGGTAACCCCCATCAGCATAAAGCTGCAAAGGCCTGATGGGTTTGATTAAGTCAGGGATCAGTCCATACGAGTGACTCGATCACGCCACGCCCGAGCCTAGCCTCGGGCGAGGGCAGCCGACCCTAAGATGACTCCGTCTCGCCTGAGGTCTCCTCTTTCACGGCAGACGCATCACCGGCTCGCCCGAGGCCCCGCCTTCGATAAGAAGTAACCCTGACTAAATCACCGCGCCATCCGACCGAGTCACCGGGGCGTTTAACGCAAAAGGTAAGACCGACGGGCGACCAAACTCCGCTCCGCCCGACCCAGGGCTCGGACTCGGGCTAAGGCCCCGGAAGACGGCGAACTCCGCTCCGCCCGACCCAGGGCTCGGACTCGGGCTAAGGCCCCAGAAGACGGCGAACTCCGCTCCGCCCGACTCAGGGCTCGGACTCGGGCTAAGGCCCTAGGAAGACGGCGAACTCCGCTCCGCCCGACCCAGGGCTCGGACTCAGGGCTAAGGCCCCGGAAGACGGCGAACTCCGCTCCGCCCGACCCAGGGCTCGGACTCGGGCTAAGGCCCCGGAAGACGGCGAACTCCGCTCCGCCCGACTCAGGGCTCGGACTCGGGCTAAGGCCCTAGAAGACGGCGAACTCCGCTCCGCCCGACCCAGGGCTCGGACTCGGGCTAAGGCCCCGGAAGACGGCGAACTCCGCTCCGCCCGACCCTAGGGCTCGGACTCGGGCTAAGGCCCCGGAAGACGGCGAACTCCGCTCCGCCCGACTCAGGGCTCGGACTCGGGCTAAGGCCCCGGAAGACGGCAAACTCCGCTCCGCCCGACCCAGGGCTCGGACTCGGGCTAAGGCCCCGGAAGACGACGAACTCCGCCTCGCCCGACCCAGGGCTCGGACTCCGCCTCGGCCTCTGCCGAACGACCTCCGCCTCGCCCGACCCAGGAGTTCGGGCTCGGCCTCTGTCTTGCAGGACTGGACTCGACCTCGACTTCGGAGGAGCCTCCACGACGCCCGACCTAGGACACAAGACCGCCACGTCAACAGGAAGCGTCATCATCACCCTGCCCTGAGCCGACTTGGGTCACAGAGAACAAGACCGGCGTCCCATCTGGCCAGCTCCGCCAGATAGGCAATGATGGCGCCTCACTAGACCATGACGACGGCGGCTCCCAGCTCCCTTACGAAAGCAGGAGGACGTCAGCAAGGGCCCAGCCACTCCGACAGCTGTCCCTCCTTCCGGCTCCGTTACTCCTCCAACAGCCACGACGCCACACCAACAGGGTGCCAAGATCTCTCCGGCTGCCACCTTGGCATGTACTTAGGGCGCTAGCTCTCCCTCGCTAGACACGTAGCACCTTGCTACACCCCCATTTTGTACACCTGGATCCTCTCCTTACGACTATAAAAGGAAGGACCAGGGCCTTCTTAGAGAAGGTTGGCCTCGCGGGGACGAAGGGCAGGGGCAGGCGCTCTTCTCGGGGCCACTCGCTCCCCTCACCTCGCGCGGACGCTTGTAACCCCCTACTGCAAGCGCACCCGACCTGGGCGCGGGACGAACACGAAGGCCGCGGGAATTCTCCGACTCCCTCGTCGCGACCCGGCTCCGGCCACCGACCTCTCGCTCTACTCCCCCCTTCGCGCTCGCCCACGCGCTCGACCCATCTGGGCTGGGGCACGCGGCACTCTCACTCATCGGCTCGGGGACCCCCCGGTCTCGGAACGCCGACACAAATGCTAGTCAATCCTTAAGTATAAATTGTGTAAATGCGGGGAGTTAATTATAAGCATGAGTAGGACATAGATGGGTCAAGGGACACTTGCCTTCACCAACCAGCTGCTGCTCAGAGTCTTCACCTGCAACTCCTTCAGACTCCACCAACTGACCGTTATCTATATGAGTTCAAACATACATTCCACAAATTTAATACAAAAGAACAGTACACCATGCAATAAAATATTATAAATGAACAGACGCTCGGTGCAGGGCTCACACCTACGACTAAGCGAGAAAGGGAGAGTAACGGTCGAGGCTATGGTCGAAGAGCGATCACGTTACGCGATTATAAATCAGAATACTCGTCTAAACATAATAGTATTAATTTGGCCATCACGCTATCCATAGGACAAAGTCATGTTCAGTGTTTAATTCATTATAAATAGACCAAAGTAAGTTTAAAAGGATTGTCATGCGGCGAAAAGCCCGACACAACACCTAGACAAAATGGAGAATGAAACGACTCGTCGCGCGACGGAGCATGCCACGAGGCACTTGAATTATTATGAAAATAACGTTAAGCGTCACACGACGAAGCGCACAACAACATACATCACTTAAACTGAATTTAAAACAAAACGTCACGCAACTAGATGCGCGACACAACACACTAATATATCTGAATTAAAATAAATCGTCACGCGACCAAGCACGCGACGCAGCCTATTAGATAATCTGAAAATAGAATGAATCGTCGCTCGACGAAGCATGCGACGCAGCACCCTAAATAATCTAAAACTAAACTGGATCATCACATGACGAAGCGTGTGACGCAGCGCGCTAAATTAAATTAAAACTACAACTAATCAAACTGAATTCTAAACATTATTTACTAGGGCTATGCGTGCAGCTAGGGCACTGCGGCTGGGGCGCGGCAGGGCGCAGCTAAGGGCGTGGCTGAGGACGCGCGGCTGGGGGGACGGCTGAGGGGCGCGGCCAGGGGCACGACAGGGGGTGCACGGCCGACGGTGCGGCCAGGGGTGTGTGGCCAGGCAGCGCGGCGACCAAGGGGCGCGGTGGCCAGGGCACTAGGGCGCGGCTGGAAAGAGAGGACAAGGGAGAGGAGGGGAAAGAGATAGAGGGAGGTGGGGCTCACCTTGGGGCTTGGACAATCGCAGCAACCGCTCACCGGATCACACCTAGGGCAAAGGAGGTGGAGAAGAGGTGGGAGAGGGGTGGGAGAGAGATTGGAGGAGGTTGTTGTGTGGGAAAAACAAAATGAGATAGAGATGGAGGGGAGGGGTGCGCATGGGGGGGTGGGGTGCCAGGGTTGCGCGGCTAGGGCTAGGCCGAGCTAGACCGGGCTGGGTCGCGGGCCAGGATAGAAGCCCACAACACACGCGACCACAGATCGGAAACCACCTGCGAATCGAAATCCGAAACGAGATGAGACGAACACACGATTAAACATGACATTAGACAAAATAAATATGCTTCGGCATGATGCATCACCCATGTCAACTTAGGTTTTCGTTTACAGGCAATACGGACACCAGTCGCTATCCTGCTTTGAAACTGGGAAGACGGAGCGAAACGGGAAGAGAAAAGAGAGTAACGCCCAAATTTGGTGAATAATAAAGAAGAAAAAATTCTACCCCCAAATTTAGGGCGTTACAAACCTATCCCCCTTAAAAGAATCTCACCCTCGAGATTCAAGGTTGGCCAGCAAAGGGTTCAGGATACTTGGCCATCAGATCATCTTCACGCTCCCAAGTTGCTTCTTCCTCAGAGTGGTGACCCCATCTGACTTTACACATTATGATAGTTTTCCTTTGGGTGACCCTGTTTGCAGTCTCAAGAATCAACGTTGGCTTCTCTATGTAGGTCAAGTCTTCCTGGACATCCAGACCTTCCACTAGCAACTGCTCTTCTGGCACATGCAGACACTTCTTCAACTGAGACACATGGAAGACATTATGCACCGCTGACAATCCTTCTGGCAGACTGAGCTGATAGGCTACTTCTCCATGCTTTGTGAGAATCTGATACGGAGCAACATAGCGGGGTGCTAGCTTGCCTTTGACTCCGAATCTTCTGACTCATCTGATTGGCGATACCTTCAGGTAGACAAAATTTCCGACTTCGAAACTCAGCTCTCTCCTTCTTGTGTCTGCGTAGCTTCGTTGCCTTGATTGCGCTATCTACAGGTTCTCCCAAACCATCTGGATGTTCTCTTCAGCTTTGAGCAAAATGTCTGGCCCAAACACTTGCTTTTCACTAGGCTGATCCCATTGCAACGGAGTTCTACAACTCCTTCCATAAAGTGCCTGAAATGTTGACATCTTCAAGCTGGCCTGGTGTGACGGAACCTCCCAAGTCATTAGGCCCACCTATAGTTGTCCTTGTCCTATGGACCTCAGACAACCCTGTAGGTGCCCCTGAATCACTTGACAAGTTCGGTATATGCTTTTCTTATCTTTCCCAAGAGCGTTTCACCCGTCACGCAGACATTACAGATCATCGGAGATACGGGAATGCGGAAGCGATTACATAAGCTTACATTTATTTAAAAGACAAAGTTATATATTACAGACCAGGATATACTTAGTTGAGTGCAGAGTATTAATATTACAGAACCAAGGGAGGCAAAAACCCCTCCCGATAAGTGTCGGGGACCATAATTAGGGGTACCCTCAAGACGCCTAATTCTCAGCTGGTAACCCCCATCAGCATAAAGCTGCAGAGGCCTGATGGGTTTGATTAAGTCAGGGATCGGTCCATACGAGCGACTCGATCACGCCTCGCCCGAGCCTAGCCTCGGGCAAGGGCAGCCGACCCTGAAGTGTTTCCGTCTCGCCCGAGGCCCCCTTTTTTTACGGCAGACGCATCTCCGGCTCGCCCGAGGCCTTGCCTTCGTTAAGAAGCAACCCTGACTAAATCGCCGCGCCGACCGACCAAGTCACAGGGGCATTTAACGCAAAGAGTGAGACTGACGGGCAGCCAGGCCTCGCCAAAGGCGCCATGGGAAGCTCCGCCCGACCCAGGGCTCGGACTCGGGCTAAGACCCCGGAAGACGGCGAACTCCGCTCCGCCCGACCCAGGGCTCGGACTCGGGCTAAGACCCCGGAAGACGGTGAACTCCGCTCCGCCCGACCCAGGGCTCGGACTCGGGCTAAGGCCCCGGAAGATGGCGAACTCCGCTCCGCCCGACCCAGGGCTCGGACTCGAGCTAAGGCCCTGGAAGACGGCGAATTCCGCTCCGCCCGACCCAGGGCTCGGACTCGGGCTAAGGCCCCGGAAGACGGCGAACTCCGCTCCGCCCAGGGCTCGGACTCGGGCTAAGGCCCCAAAAGACGGTGAACTCCGCTCCACCCGACCCAGGGCTCGGACTCCGCCCTGGCCTCTGCCGAACGACCTCCGCTCCGCCCGACCCAGGGCTCGGACTCCGCCCTGGCCTCTGCCGAACGACCTACGCCTCGCCCGACCCAGGAGCTCGGGCTCGGCCTCGGCCATGCAGGACATACTCGACTTCGGCTTCGGAGGAGCCTCCACGTCGCCCGACCTAGGGCACAAGTCCGCCACGTCATCAGGAAGCGCCATCATCACCCTACCCCGAGCCGACTCGGGCCGCAGAGAACAAGACCGACGTCCCATCTGGCTAGCTCCGCCAGATAGGCAATGATGGCGCCCCGCTAGCCCTATGACGACGGCGGCTCTCAGCTCCCTTACGGAAGCAGGGGGACGTCAGCAAGGACCCGACATCTCCGACAGCTGTCCCTCCGCCAGGCTCCGTTGCTCCACCAACAGCCACGACACCACACCAGCTGGGTGCCAAGATCTCTCCGGCTGCCACCTTGGCATGTACTTAGGGCGCTAGCTCTCCCCCGCTAGACACGTAGCACTCGGCTACACCCCCATTGTACACCTGGATCCTCTCCTTGCGCCTATAAAAGGAAGGACCAGGGCCATCTTAGAGGAGGTTGGCCTCGCGGGAACGAGGGCAGGGGCAGGCGCTCTCTTGGGGCCGCTCGCTCCCCTCACCCGCGCGGACGCTTGTAACCCCCTACTGCAAGCGCACCCGACCTGGGCGCGGGACGAACACGAAGGCCGCGGGATATCCGCCTCCCTCACGACCCGGCTCTAGCCACCTCGCTCTTCCCCCCTTCGCGCTCGCCCACGCGCTCGACCCATCTGGGCTGGGGCACGCGGCACACTCACTCGTCGGCTTAGGGACCCCCCGGTCTCGAAACGCCGACAGTTGGCGCGCCAGGTAGGGGCCTGCTGCGTGTTGACGAGCAGTTTCCCGTCAAGCTCCAGGTGGGCAGTCTCCAACGACCTCTCCAACCCGGGACGGTGCTTCGTTTCGGGAGCCTCGAGTTCATGTCTTTCGACGGCGGCTACGACATGATACTCCTTCCACCGCCGCGCGACGGCGACAATGGTGGCCGACAGCCCGCCCGCCGGCGGCGGAATCGACGACGTCTTTCCCACGTGAGGGAAGGACAACCTTCGAGCTCGCCCCATCCTCTCCCTCGCCATCGGAGGAGGAGACGGGGCAACCAGGGCCGAGCAGGAGGCTGCGCTCCGTCGGCTGTCGAGCAAGTGGACGACGCCAGCACGCTCACGGAGGGCCTGCAGGACGTCGCCCTCTGTACCCAAGACGACGGCGCGATCAGCCCCCGAGGTGACTTCGTCGCTCCTCATCGACCAAAAGGTACCGACCGCTTCCCATCTTTCGTCATTTTGACTCGACCTCAACCCGCCTAGCGACCTCGCTCTGGCGGCCGCTCACGTTGAGGCGAGTGCAACCTCTTTGGGGTTTCGAGTGCGGTCGCCTTGGGACCGATTGACGGGCGTCTCGACCTACGGGCCCTCTGGGTCAGAGGAAGATGACGACCCCAGCATCTGCTGGGATTTCTCTGGATCTGGCAACCCCAGTGCCATACGGGACTTCATGACCGCATGCAACTACTGCCTCTCCGACTGTTCCGACGGCAGCCGCAGCCTTGACGACAAGGACTGCGGCCCGAGCCGCGAATGTTTCCACGTCGAGCTAGGGGATCCCTCCGGAGGCAGCCGTCTCGGCATGCCGGAGGATGGTGATCTCCCTAGGCCAGCCCCTCGCGCCGACATCCCGCGGGAGCTAGCTGTGGTCCCCGTTCCGGCGGGGGGTCACGACCCACAGCTCGAGCAAGTCCGCGGGGCGCAGGCCGGGCTCGACGAGGGGGCAGGAGCGCTCGAGTTGATCCGCCGGGACGTCGGGCAGGTATGGGCGGGCCAGCCCCCGGCCGGAGAAATACGTCACCTGCCCCAGGGTCTCCAGCACCGCATCGCCAACGATGCCAGGGACAGGCCGCCACCCGCATTCGGCGGGACCGGTCAGGACCTGGCAGCCGCAGCGATGCTCCTCCGCTGCGATGCCGGAGTCATCAACCACCGAGGGTCGGCGAATCCAGGGAGAGCTCAAGCACCTCCTGGAAGGCGCTGCGGCCCGGCGGGCCGAGAGCTCTGCCTCCCGAAGGCAGGGGTACCCCTCGGAACCTCGTGCCGCGACTTCCCGACTCATGCGGGAAGCCTCGGTCTACACCGGGCGCACGCGCAACACCGCGCCTGCGGCCCCGGGCCACCTCGGCGACGAGCACCCTCATCGCGAACGCCGGGCCCGACTCGACGAAAGGGTGCGCCGAGGCTATCACCCCAGGCGTGGGGGACGCTACGACAGCGGGGAGGACCGGAGTCCCTCGCCCGAACCACCCGGTCCGCAGGTCTTCAGCCGAGCCATTCGGCGGGCGCCGTTTCCGACCCGATTCCGACCCCCGACTACTATCACAAAGTACTCGGGGGAAACAAGACCGGAATTGTGGCTCGCGGACTACCGCCTGGCCTATCAACTGGGTGGAACAAACGACGACAACCTCATCATCCGCAACCTCCCGCTGTTCCTCTCCGACACTGCTCGCGCTTGGTTGGAGCACCTGCCTCCGGGGCAGATTTCCAGCTGGGAGGATTTGGTCCAAGCTTTCGCCGGCAACTTCCAAGGCACGTACGTGCGCCCCGGGAACTCCTGGGACCTCCGGAGCTGCCGGCAACAGCCGGGAGAGTCTCTTCGGGACTACATCCGGCGGTTCTCGAAGCAGCGCACCGAGCTGCCCAACATCACCGACTCCGATGTCATCGGCGCGTTCCTTGCCGGCACCACTTGCCGTGACCTGGTGAGCAAGTTGGGTCGCAAGACCCCCACCAGGGCGAGCGAGCTGATGGACATCGCCACCAAGTTCGCCTCTGGCCAGGAGGCGGTCGAGGCCATCTTCCGAAAGGACAAGCAGCCCCAGGGCCGCCCGTCGGAAGATGCTCCCGAGGCGTCTACTCTGTGCGGCGCCAAGAAGAAAGGCAGGCGGAAGTCGCAAGCGAAACGCGACGCCGCCAGCTCAGACCTTGTCGCCGCCGCCGAGTACAAGAACCCTCGGAAGCCCCCCGGAGGTGCCAACCTCTTCGACAAAATGCTCAAGGAGACGTGCCCTTACCATCAGGGGCCCGTCAAGCACACCCTCGAGGAGTGCGTCATGCTTCGGCGCCACTTCCACAAGGCCGGGCCGCCCGCAGATGGTGGCAGGGCCCGCGACGACGACAAAAAGGAAGATCACCAAGCAGGAGGGTTCCCCGAGGTCCGCGACTGCTTCATGATCTGTGGAGGGCATGCGGCGAATGCCTCGGCTCGGCATCACAAGCGAGAGCGTCGGGAGGTCTGCTCGGTGAAGGTGGCGGCACCAGTCTACCTAGACTGGTCCGACAAGCCCATCACCTTCGACCAAGATGACCACCCCGACCACGTGCCGAGCCCGGGGAAGTACCCGCTTGTCGTCGATCCCATCATCGGCGACGTTAGACTCACCAAGGTCCTGATGGATGGGGGCAGCTGCCTCAATATCATCTACGCCGAGACCCTCAAGCTCCTGCGCAGTCGATCTGTCCTCTGTCCGAGCAGGCGCTGTGCCCTTCCACGGGATCATTCCTGGGAAGCGCGTCCAGCCCCTCGGACAGCTCGACCTTCCTGTCTGCTTCAATACACCCTCCAACTTCCGAAGGGAGACTTTGACGTTCGAGGTGGTCGGGTTCCGAGGAACCTACCACGCGGTGTTGGGGAGGCCATGCTACGCGAAGTTCATGGCCATCCCCAACTACACCTACCTGAAGCTCAAGATGCCGGGCCCCAATGGGGTCAACACCGTCGGCCCCACGTACAGGCACGCGTTCGAATGCGACGTGGAGTGCGTGGAGTACGCCGAGGCCCTCGCCGAGCACGAGGCCCTCATCGCCGACCTGGAAAACCTCTCCCGAGAGGTGCCGGACGTGAAGCGACACGCCGGCAACTTCGAGCCAGCGGAGACGGTTAAGGCCGTCCCTCTCGACCCCAGTGGCGACACCTCCAAGCAGATCCGGATCGGTTCTGGGCTCGACCCCAAATAGGAAGCAGTGCTCGTCGACTTTCTCCGCGCAAACGCCGACGTCTTTGTGTGGAGTCCCTCGGACATGCCCGGCATACCGAGGGATGTCGCCGAGCACTCGCTGGATATTCGGGCCGGAGCCCGACCGGTCAGGCAGCCTCTGCGCCGATTCGACGAGGAAAGGCGCAGGGTAATAGGCGAGGAGATCCACAAGCTGATGGCAGCAGGGTTCATCAAAGAGGTATTCCATCCCGAATGGCTTGCCAACCCTGTGCTTGTGAGGAAGAAAGGGGGGAAATGGCGGATGTGTGTAGACTACACTGGTCTCAATAAAGCATGTCCGAAGGTTCCCTACCCTCTACCTCGCATCGATCAAATCGTGGATTCCACTGCTGGGTGCGAAACCCTGTCTTTCCTCGATGCCTACTCAGGGTATCATCAAATCAAGATGAAAGAGTCCGACCAGCTCGCGACTTCTTTCATCACGCCCTTCGGCATGTACTGCTATGTCACCATGCCGTTCGGATTGAGGAACACGGGTGCCACGTACCAGCGGTGCATGAACCATGTGTTCGGCGAACACATCGGTTGCACGGTCGAGGCCTACGTCGATGACATCGTAGTCAAGACAAGGAAAGCCTCCGACCTCCTCTCTGACCTCGAGGTGACATTCCGGTGTCTCAAGGCAAAGGACGTCAAGCTCAATCCCGAGAAGTGTGTCTTCGGGGTGCCTCGGGGCATGCTCCTGGGATTCATCGTCTCCGAGCGGGGCATCGAAGCCAACCCGGAGAAGATCGCAGCCATCACCAGCATGGGGCCCATCAAGGACTTGAAAGGCGTACAAAGGGTCATGGGGTGTCTCGCGGCCTTGAGCCGTTTCATCTCGCGCCTCGGCGAAAGAGGCCTGCCCCTGTACCATCTCTTAAGGAAGGCCGAATCCTTCACTTGGACCCCCGAGGCCGAGGAAGCCCTCGGGAACCTGAAGGCGCTCCTCACCCAGGCACCTGTCTTGGTGCCCCCAGCTGATGGAGAAGCCCTCTTGGTCTACGTCACCGCTACCACTCAGGTGGTCAGCGCCGCGATCGTGGTTGAAAGGCAAGAAGAGGGGCATGCCTTGCCCATTCAGAGGCCAGTTTACTTCGTCAGCGAGGTGCTGTCCGAAACCAAGACCCGCTACCCACAAGTTCAGAAGCTGCTGTATGCAGTGATCCTGACGAGGCGAAAGTTGCGACATTACTTCGAGTCCCATCCGGTAACTGTGGTGTCATCCTTCCCCCTGGGGGAGATCATCCAGTGCCGAGAGGCCTCGGGACGGATCGCAAAGTGGGCGGTGGAAATCATGGGCGAGACGATCTCGTTCGCCCCTCGGAAGGCCATCAAGTCCCAGGTACTGGCGGACTTCGTAGCCGAATGGGTCGACACCCAGTTGCCGACGGCTCCGATCCAACCGGAGCTCTGGACCATGTTTTTCGACGGGTCACTGATGAAGACGGGAGCCGGCGCGGGCCTGCTCTTCGTCTCGCCCCTCGGGAAACACTTGCGCTACGTGCTACGCCTCCATTTCCCGGCGTCCAACAATGTGGCTGAGTACGAAGCTCTCATCAACGGATTGCGAATCGCCATCGAGCTAGGGGTCCGACGCCTCGACGCTCGTGGCGACTCGCAGCTCGTCATCGACCAAGTCATGAAGAACTCCCACTGCCGCGACCCGAAGATGGAGGCCTACTGTGATGAAGTTCGACGCCTGGAAGACAAGTTCTACAGGCTCGAGCTTAACCACATCGCCCGGCGCTACAACGAGACTGCGGACGAGCTGGCAAAGATAGCCTCGGGGCTGAACGACTGGTTCCCCCGGACGTCTTCTCCCGAGATCTGCACCAACCCTCCGTCAAGGTCAGCGACGCGCCCGAGCCCGAGGCGCCCTCGGCCCAGCCCGAGCCATCCTCAGTTCAGCCCGAGGAATCCTCGGCCCCCGAGGGCGAGGCGCTTGCGCATCGAGGAGGAGCGGGGCGAGGTCCCGCCTGATCAAGATTGGCAGACCCCGTACCTGCAATATCTCCACCAGGGAAAGCTACCCCTCGACCAAGCCGAGGCTCGGAGGGTAGCGCGACGCGCCAAGTCGCTCGTCTTGCTGGGCGATGAGAAGGAGCTGTACCACCGCAGCCCCTCGGGCATCCTCCAGCGGTGCATCTCCATCGCCGAAGGCCAGGAACTCCTGCAAGAGATACACTCGGGGGCTTGCGGCCATCACGCAGCGCCCCGAGCCCTTGTCGGGAACGCTTTCCGGCAAGGCTTTTACTGGCCGACGGCGGTGGCTGACGCCACTAGAATTGTCCGCACCTGCGAAGGGTGTCAATTCTATGCGAAGCAGACCCACCTGCCCGCTCAGGCTCTGCAGACAATACCCATCACCTGGCCCTTCGCTGTGTGGGGTCTGGACCTCGTCGGCCCTCTGCAGAAGGCGCCCGAGGGCTACACGCACCTGCTGGTCGCCGTCGACAAATTCTCCAAGTGGATCGAGGTCCGACCCCTGAACAGCATCAGTTCCGAGCAGGCGGTGGCGTTCTTTCACCAACATCATCCATCGCTTCGGGGTCCCGAACTCCATCATCACCGACAACGGCACCCAGTTCACCGGCAAAAAATTCTTGGATTTTTGCGAGGATCACCACATCCGGGTGGACTGGGCTGCCGTAGCTCATCCCATGTCGAATGGGCAAGTAGAGCGTGCCAATGGCATGATTCTACAAGGGCTCAAGCCTCGGATTTACAATGACCTCAACAAGTTCGGCAAGCGATGGATGAAGGAACTCCCCTCGGTGGTCTGGAGCCTGAGGACGACTGCCAAGCCGAGCCACGGGTTTCACAGCCGTTCTTCCTGGTCTACGGGGCCGAGGCCGTCTTGCCCACGGACCTGGAATACGGCTCCCCGAGGACGAGGGCCTACGACGATCGAAGCAACCAAGCTAGCCGAGAAGACTCGCTGGACCAGCTGGAAGAGGCTCGGGACAGGGCCTTACTACACTCGGCGCGGTATCAGCAGTCCCTGCGACGCTACCACGCCCGAGGGGTCCGAACCCGAGACCTCCAGGTGGGCGACCTGGTGCTTCGGCTGCGGCAAGACGCCCGAGGGAGGCACAAGCTCACGCCCCCCTGGGAGGGGCCATTCGTCATCGCCAAAGTTCTGAAGCCCGGAACGTACAAGCTGGCCAACAGTCAAGGCGAGGTCTACGGCAACGCTTGGAACATCCAACAGCTACGTCGCTTCTACCCTTAAGATGTTCCCAAGTTGTTCATATACCTCGCACCCACGCAAAGTTTAGTCAACAAGGAAGGGTCGGCCTCGCCTCGGCAAAGCCCGACCCTCCCTCGGGGGCTAAAAGGAGGGAAACCCCCTCTGCGTCAAAATTTTCCTCGAAAAAAATCTCTTTTACCAGAATGTCTTTCGTGCTTTTTGACTACTTCGAAAAGTGGGCCCTGGAAACGATGGGGTACACGTAAGCGGTCAAGGCTGACCGAGCCGAGGGACTCCTACGCCTCCGGGATACGGATACCTCACTCATCACCTTCTGCGATAAGTAACTCACATTCGGATAAAGTGGTTCCACGGATCGAACAAGTCTTTACGTTCGGAAGCCCTTCTGCCGAAGCGATCCTTCGAGCCTTCTCGACCAAGTCGGTGATAGGGCCTCATGGACGGGTGAAAGTACGCGTAAGCGGCAAGGCCGACCGAGCCGAGGGACTCCCACGCCTCCGGGATACGGATACCTCACTCATCACCTTCCGCGAGAAGCAACTCTCGCTCGCACTAACATCCCTGTTACCGACAAAAGATCCAGATACTCGAAACAAGAGGAAAAGAGACGCAGCTTTACAACGCAGCAAGGGTGTGTGTTCTGGCCTCGACGGCCGCACAAGGCACACACTACAAGACAATCTGATCCTGCAGGCTCGGGTCTTGACGCTGGAAGGAGGCAGCAACGCCTTCGGCATCAACGGCACCCTCGGCAGGCCCGACCTAGCCTCGGACGGCGACGCGGTCCGAGGGTCTCTGCTCCAAAGGACGACGTCATCACCACGCCCGAGCAATCGCTGTCAGGGACTTCTCCGGGGATCCGGCCCGAGCAGACGGCTCGGCCGGCCACCTCCGGGGCCTCGGCCAACCATCTTCCGAGGCGCCAGCCCGGTCCGAAGCCTCGGCTGATCAACTCCGACGTCGATCCCGCCAACGGACGACCCGGCTAGGCTCCGGCCAACCAGGTTTCATTTTCGAGCCAACTCCACCTCTGTTCATACTGATATCGCTACCCCTGGCCTCGGCTCGTCGAAGAGCGGCCGAGGGGTCTCTTTAACTGAGCTAGAGGAGCCCCGGACAACAGGGCCGACCGAGCCGAGGGACTCCCACGCCTCCGGGATACGGATACCTCACTCGTCACTTTGACACGGGGCGGCTCATGCTTGGTGAAGCGGTTCAGACAAACAATAGGCGAGTCTTAGTGCTCAAAAATGAGGAAGAAACACGGCTCCGTGCCGAAGTTACATACATGTTCAGGCCTCGACAGCCACAATGAACAAAAAACCCGGCACTCGAAGTGCCATTACAAACGGAACTCCGGTTCCGTCCCCGCGGGTACGGACAACCTCCCCGCCAGGGAAGCCCGCGGAGCGACAAGCTCTGGGCGAATCACCAGCAAAATGCGGGACGTCCCCGACCATCCCGGCAGATCCTCGCAGCCGTCCTCGCCGCGAATGCGAGGAAGAAGACGGAATGTTGCATCCTAGCTGGGCAGCAACAGTTCGCCTTCCCCGGCATGGCTGGAGGATGTCTCCGCCACAGGGCTAAGGGCGATTGCCACCACCAGAAGCTGGAAGAAGAGGTGGTCCGCCTACCCGCGCAGGAGGTGGAGCCCCGGCTCGCCTCGCCCCCCCGCCCCAGCGAGGATGACGAACACCCTCAACACTGAGGGCGGGGCCGGGATCATAGCCCTGTTTGCCTCTCCCCATCCAGGAGCTGGAGGTCACCGTCTTGGGTGACCACCAGCGGAGGGGAGCAACCGGGCTATGTGATGAAAATCCTTGAAGCCGAACGATGGCTGAAAGGTACCAACTCCCACGGAGTTGCGTTCCTCCAACGATGAGGCGACGAAACGGTGGTCTCCCCCATCCGGGGGCTTGGAAGGTGGGAAGACACGGCGCATCGGGGAAGAAGGAGACATGGTCGCCTTACGAAAGGGGTCGCCCTCCTTTTAAAGGCAACTCTCCCTGCTTGCGCCCCCAACCGTCATGGGCTGAATCTTCTCCAACACGCCTCCAAAGCCCTCCCCTGTGGCGCGGGGGCTGGGTCCCGCATGTCATGCAGACCGGCTCCGAGCAGAAGAAGCCAAACCGCCGCGCACGGCGCATGCAACCACCCAGCGGTTACAAGTGACCCTCCACTTTTGCCCAGACCAACGGGCGAAAGGGGCGGGCAGCCGTGCGGGCGGCATGCAACCGCGCCAAGTGGACGTGCCTCTCCGACTCCTGACATGCCAGCACGGAGGCTCAAGCCCACGCGTCGCAGCGACCGGCGCGCCGGATGCGGCATGCAAGCCACTGTACCACTTGCGCCACCACCGCACCTCCTCGATTGCGGAACCGATACCGCGACCCGAGGCGACGCAGCGCGCGACCCAGCAGCGCCAGCCTGACGCAGCGGTCAAACGCGGTCAAAAGTGGGCCGGCAGTAATGACGGTGGCAGGCGCCCGGGAGCAGCGGTCACGCCATCAGCCAAGCTCAAGTCCCATCCGGAGGCAGCGAGAGAACCCCCTCTCACGGCGTGAAGACGACGCGCCCGTAACCCGTTCCTCGAACGGCTCGCGCACGCGCAACGGCAGCCTCGCCAACTACTCGCCCCGGCGCATTAACTCCGCGGCTGGACAGGTGGCGCTTCTGGCAGAAGCAGCTGGCGACGCTTCACCTTCGCCGAAACGACCACACCAAAAAAGGTACGCCACGTCGTTCAATTTCGTATCCTTTTCTCCCTTTTTTCTCTTTCTCTATCTCTTGCAACAGGGACCGGGAAAGGGGATACCCCCAAAGGGATCCTTCCCCGTGAAGGAACTAGGCTCCGAGCCTCCTTACTGATCAGGGGTTCGAAGGCTGGCCCCCCGAAGGGTTCAACAGCCGCCTCAGATCGCGTGGGCCCGACACCCACTACTGGTCAGAGGTTCGAAGGTCGGCCTCCCGAAAGGTTCCACGGCCGCCTCAGGCTACTCGGGCTCCGCGCCCATTACTGATCAGGGGTTCGAATGCTGGCCCCCCGAAGGGTTCACAGTCGCCTCAGACGCCGAGCGAGGGATGACCAGGGGTACGTTCGATACATAACCAAGGCTCGGGCTGCGCTCCCGAGGTACCCTAGGACATTTCCGAGACCAGCGGGAACGATCCTGTAACGGAATCCCATCGGAGGGAGGCAACGAGCCCTCGGACCCCGTCGCCAGGGGACCGGGTCCGGCAGATCACCCGCAGGTACTTTTGGGCGTGCCTCCGGGCCCCTAGCCGACCCCCAATGAACGGGGCACGGACGTCCACTCGGATTACCCGATTGCAGCTCACCGGAGACACCATGTTCGGTGCCCATCGAGGGTAACATGGCGCTCTCCCCCCCTCCTCCTTGCAGAAAGGCGACGTAGGGGCGTATGTAAAAAAGCCGAGTCTGTCCCTGATCGCCCTCTCGACCTGTGCGGAGGCTCGGGGGCTGCTCTCGCAAACCCGGCTCCGGCCAAACCGTTGACAGCGTCAACATACCAGCCCGAGAACTTGGGCCCCGACAGTGCACCCAGGCTACGGCCTGTTCGCATGAGGGAACCGCCAGACCAGCCGAAGCATTACGCAAGGCATTAAGACCTCGAAGGAGTGAAACCACACCTCCGAGGCCTCGGGGGCTAAACCCGGCGGGTGCGCTCGCGCGCACCCACCGGAACAAAATGCAACCGAGAAAGGCTGGTCCCCTTGCAAAAAAGTGCGACGAAAAGCCTCCAAGCGAGTGCTAACACTCCCTTCGAGGCTCGGGGGCTACTGTCGGGGACCATAATTAGGGGTACCCTCAAGACGCCTAATTCTCAGCTGGTAACCCCCATCAGCATAAAGCTGCAGAGGCCTGATGGGTTTGATTAAGTCAGGGATCGGTCCATACGAGTGACTCGATCACGCCTCGCCCGAGCCTAGCCTCGGGCAAGGGCAGCCGACCCCGAGGTGTTTCCGTCTCGCCCGAGGCCCCCTTTTTTTACGGTAGACGCATCCCCGGCTCGCCCGAGGCCTTGCCTTCGTTAAGAAGCAACCCTGACTAAATCGTCGCGCCGACCGACCAAGTCACAGGGGCATTTAACGCAAAGAGTGAGACTGACGGGCAGCCAGGCCTCGCCAAAGGCGCCATGGGAAGCTCCGCCCGACCCAGGGCTCGGACTCGGGCTAAGACCCCGGAAGACGGCGAACTCCGCTCCGCCCGACCCAGGGCTCGGACTCGGGCTAAGAACCCAGAAGACGGCGAACTCCGCTCCGCCCGACCCAGGGCTCGGACTTGGGCTAAGGCCCCGGAAGACGGCGAACTCCGCTCCGCCCGACCCAGGGCTCGGACTCGGGCTAAGGCCCCGGAAGACAGCGAATTCTGCTCCGCCCGACCTAGGGCTCGGACTCGGGCTAAGGCCCCGGAAGACGGCGAACTCCGCTCCGCCCAGGGCTCGGACTCGGGCTAAGGCCCCAAAAGACGGTGAACTCCACTCCACCCGACCCAGGGCTCGGACTCCGCCCTGGCCTCTGCCGAACGACCTCCGCTCCGCCCGACCCAGGGCTCGGACTCCGCCCTGGCCTCTGCCGAACGACCTACGCCTCGCCCGACCTAGGAGCTCAGGGCTCGGCCTCGGCCATGCAGGACATACTCGACTTCGGCTTCGGAGGAGCCTCCACGTCGCCCGACCTAGGGCACAAGTCCGCCACGTCATCAGGAAGCGCCATCATCACCCTACCCCAAGCCGACTCGGGCCGCAGAGAACAAGACCGACGTCCCATCTGGCTACCTCCGCTAGATAGGCAATGATGGCGCCCCGCTAGCCCTATGACGACGGCGGCTCTCAGCTCCCTTACGGAAGCAGGGGGACGTCAGCAAGGACCCGAACATCTCCGACAGCTGTCCCTCCGCCAGGCTCAGTTGCTCCACCAACAGCCACGACACCACACCAGCTGGGTGCCAAGATCTCTCCGGCTGCCACCTTGGCATGTACTTAGGGCGCTAGCTCTCCCCCGCTAGACACGTAGCACTCGGCTACACCCCCATTGTACACCTGGA
The DNA here is from genome assembly GCA_029449295.1 of Zea luxurians. Lineage (NCBI taxonomy): Eukaryota > Viridiplantae > Streptophyta > Magnoliopsida > Poales > Poaceae > Zea > Zea luxurians. Next base: position 4,567,190 of record JAOPSE010000014.1, on the reverse strand, counting down.
ATCCTCTCCTTGCGCCTATAAAAGGAAGGACCAGGGCCTTCTTAGAGGAGGTTGGCCTCGCGGGAACGAGGGCAGGGGCAGGCGCTCTCTTGGGGCCGCTCGCTCCCCTCACCCGCGCGGACGCTTGTAACCCCCTACTGCAAGCGCACCCGACCTGGGCGCGGGACGAACACGAAGGCCGCGGGATCTCCGCCTCCCTCACGACCCGGCTCCGGCCACCTCGCTCTTCCCCCCTTCGCGCTCGCCCACGCGCTCGACCCATCTGGGCTGGGGCACGCGGCACACTCACTCGTCGGCTTAGGGACCCCCCGGTCTCGAAACGCCGACAATAAGTTTTTAAACAAAAGTTCTTATGTAGGAACTCTTCCTCCCGCAGCTTTACTCTTGCTTTTCGTCTTTTGGAACCACCTTGGAACAGAAACAACAAAAGTTTGTTGTTTCCTCACCTAAAAGCAATAGGGAATAAAACCCTGAGTATGGAATTACTCAGTAAGACTTACCCGACTAAAGAAAAGACTCTCAAGGGTATGCTGGCTTAAGGGGGTCAAGGTAAGGCTTTTCAATATTCAATGACTCTGTTTGCAGAAATGCTTACTAAAGTGGATCCTTAAAATCCAATTTTATTTTGTCAGGTTAAGTAAGATTATGTGCACTAGAGTTCTTTCTATTCTAGTTCAAACACTTGGCCTGCACTAGCCAATTTCTTTATCAACCCGTCATCTTCACTGGAGTTCTACGTGTAAGTCAGTGACCAAGTCTTCATAACCGCGAAGGTACGGCGATCCGAATCGATTATACTCAGCTGAGGATCTCCGATCACACGACATATGTAGCACTTAACCCTTGCATATGTCAACCTGCCACCGGGGTTCTTAAGACCAGATCAGGTTCACGTCAACCGAGAGCACAGATACACCACCGTCCAACCTCTTGCCATGGAGGGTACACGCTACTCTCGCCACCGCTCCACGCCCATTGCGTGTTATCTTATTCTGGCCTTAGTCTGCCCGAGGCAAAGCTTACCCATGACGAGGCATGTGACCAGTTAAAGGGTCCTTGGTCATCAAGCCTACATCGAGATGGTCCTTAATCGACTCAAACGGAGACACTACACCGAGACTCCTTTCTCGTGCAAGTCACCCGCCCGGTCTCAGCTTAATATTTTCAAACCCAATGTTTGGTACCTGGCAGAGGTACATCTTTTCCGATGTTGAACCCATCATGGCCATGATGGATCCACCATCAAGTTTAATTTTCAAAAACATTCCACCCACCTTTGCCACATCATCTCTTGTAAAAACAAAAACATTTGGTTTTCTAAAGCAAGACTAAGCATTAAAAACCTTTTGTAAAATGGTGATCAAGGAAGGTAATCAAATTCAAGGAAGGTAATGCAGGAATTATTTTAGCAATCAACTCCTATCACCTAATGCATCAAGCAAGTGAAAAAGATCTTTAAATCACAAGGTGGTGGCAAATGCACCGGCGCTTGCCTTGGTTTACAGGTGATTCAGGCTCAGTTCCACAGATGTCAAAGTAAAAACAGCTGTCTACCTGAGGTTCCTGAGGTGGTGGTGAAGTCTTTTCTTCTTCTACCTCAACTTCTTCTTCGTGTTCTAAAGATAACCATTTATATAAGAATGAATGCCATGTAATGCTTATGAGAGTGCAAAGATAATAGGAGTTTATTATCTAAGGTCTTGAATACAATTTTCCTTCACGGTTCTCCGAGAAACTAGGTTTTTCGGAGTCAACAGTGAAGTCCAAAGAGCAGGGGGTGGGGGTTTTGGGTTCTAATTATCAAACAAGGTCCAAATCAAACCAAAATCTACCCAAGGCTTCTAAATAATGCTTAGAGTTCAAATAAAAAGTTTGGATATTTTTGGATTTATTATCTATTTTCTAAAAATCCAGAACCAATGGTTTAAGCTATTTTAAATGCTCCAAAATTCCCTATTTGTCCTAAAAATCATAAAACTATTTTTATTAAATACTATGGAAAATAAGGAATCTAGGAAAATTGGTTTGACATTTTTACCATTTTCTAAAATTGTTTTAGTTCTGTCGGAAAAAGAAAAAGAAAATCCGTGAATAGTATTGGGCTGAATCTAGCCCACGAGACCCGGGCTGCACAGGATTAGGGACGTGCCCACGCGCGCTCGCGCGCGCACGGCGACTTTGCAGAATTACCCCCAATGATCAGAAGAATGCGTTAAGAGCCCTCGACCACTGTTCAACGTCTCGCTGACACTTGCAGCCACTCCCTCGCTCTTCTATCTCTTCTCCAAAAACACCCCTGACCGCGGAGCGCTCGCCGTTCATCTCAAACGTGGCCTGCATCGGCCATCGCCGGCGACGACTGCTGCGGCAGACTAATGGGGAAGCATAACCTGACCTAGGATGATCTAGGAACACCCATTTATTTGACCTAAACCATATTGGGAACAGTCTGTCCACGATCACGGTGGAAACTGAGGTCGTGATCACGCGTTCCCACCAAACCTTGGCCGAATTGCGTAAACGGGCGCCACAGTGAGCTTCACAAGCGTGCAGAGTCATGAAAACAATGCGCAAATTGGACAGTGTCTTACCAGAGCAGGCTGGCCACGGGCGGGCGGTTCTTGGTGGTGCGGCGGACCAATTTGGGGGAAAACAGCGTCGTGGCGTGCTCGGGTGAAATTGAGGGTGGAGCTTGGGACTATACGGCCGCAAGAGACTCTAGTTTTACCGTGCACAGTCAATTTGAGAAGAGGGGGCAGAGGCAGCGTGAATTTGGCTTCGATTCAACCCAATGTGTGTGTGATGTTCATACCTCACCATGGATCACGAGCTATTTATAGCTGCGGCGGTCCGGCGATCACTTCACTGCCATGGATAACTTCTTTAGTGCATGCCTAGCACGTAGAGGAGTGGTACAGTGAGGTAGGATCACGGTACAGAGGACACCGCGGCGGAAACGACTGATTCGGTGGCCGCCGGCGAATAACTCCGGCTGAGCTCGGGAGATGGCGCCACGTACGAGTTACCCTTTCCCCGGCGTTATCCATCCTATACCACGCACGAATCGGGACGGCGATCATCGACGGCGAGCTGAGCTGGCGTTCTGATCCACTCAAAGCACTGTACCATGGCAATAGTTCTTCAGTCGCCTGAACTGAACATCTTCTCCCTTCTTGATCTCCGAATTCTTGTTAGGAACAGAGCAATTCCATTAACAAGATTTGCTCACCATGTATCAATCTACAAGCTAACTATAGAATTCTTGGGCTAAAATCGAGTGGATTCAAAGATATAGCGCATCAAACTTGGCCTCACCTCACTGGGACCATTTCTAACCTAGGGTTCAGTTTCAGTTTTCTAACCCAGTTCTGACAGAGCGACTTTGAGTTGGTTTTTCTCCAATTTTTTTATAACAACAATAGGAGATGTCTATATCAAAGTTGCTCTCCTATAATAGGTTTACAAAATTTATGTGGTGACCTAGGGCAAATTCTTACTGATTTGAAAGTTAATAAGCTCCAAAGTTGAGCTTATAACACTGATTTCAGACTTAGCATAGAACTCAAATGAGGTCCATTTTGCAAATAAGTCCAAAATCCAAGATTTAGCTTACAAATCCACACATTTGTGAACCAAATGACTTAGGATACTCATTTATCATGGTTTTTGCACTATAGTCCAAAAGTGGACTAATTTTGCACATAGGCCCCTAGAGTTTGGATTTAGGGTTTTCCAGGGTTTCAATTAGGGTTTCTGGAATCTCAGGGGTGTAAATGCAATGTAGGTCCATCCTTGATAACTTTTTATGATTATTTCATTTAACCTTTGGGGTTTTCTCTATTTGACTCTTATTTACCCTTCAGAACCCTATTTAAGGTTAAGCACCCTACACTAGGGTCTTATTTGTAAAATGCCATAATAATACAACTTGCTTGAACTTTTTACCTAGTGAATGCATTCTAGGTGTGTCAAACATATGCAATGCCAATGCCTATGATGTTATGCTCCAGTTTTAGTAACAGTAACACCAGGGTGTTACATCCTTCCCCCCATAAAAGAATCTCGTCCCGAGATTAAAAGTCCTAGGGTAAGTAGTGGAAAAGGAAATGCTTCACATTTTTATTTCCTGAGTTTTGGTACAAGGCAGGGGTGGGTTTGGGATCACTTCTTTATTACAACAATTTTATACACTTTACAATTTACATGAGGCTAAAAAGCCTGGGAAATTCTTATCTAAGAAATCTTGGGTTTCCCAAGTAGCCTCATCTTTGGAATGCTGGTTCCACTATATCTTGTAAAACTTGAGAGTTTTTCTTCGGGTAACCCTGTCCTTTTGATCCAAGACTCGAATAGGGTGCTTAGAATATGTCAAGTCTGGCTCCAGGACAACATCTGTTACTTCAATGGTTCGATCTGGAACCTGAAGACATTTCTTCAGTTGAGACACGTGGAACACATTATGTATAGCAAACAAGGTTTCGGGTAGTTGAAGTCGATACGCCACTGGCCCATATCTTTCAAGAATGAGGAAAGGACCAATATATCATGGTGCAAGCTTCCCTTCAACCCCGAAACGCGACACGCCCTTCATTGGTGAAACTTTTAGGTAGACATAGTCTCCCTCAAGAAAATATAAGTGCATTCACTGTTTGTCGGCATAATTCTTTTGACGAGCTTGAGCTTTCTTGAAATTATGAATTATTTTCTGAACCTTTTCTTCGGTCTCTTTCACCATATCGGGCCTGAAGAAGTACCTTTCACCAGGTTTAGACCAATTTAGCAGAGTACGACATCATCGTCCATATAAAGCTTCAAAGGGTGCCATCTTAATGCTTTCTTGATAGCTATTATTATAGGAGAACTCTGCTAATGGTAAACATTCATCCCATTTTTGTGGAAACTCCAGAACACATGCTCGCAACATATCTTCAAGTATCTGATTGACCCTCTCAGTCTGCCCACTTGTTTGAGGATGATAGGCCGAACTGTGGAGCAATTTGGTACCCAGGGATTTATGAAGTGCTTCCCAGAATTTGGATACGAATTAAGGTCCACGATCCGACACTATAGTCTTCGGAACCCCGTGTAAACTAAGAATGCGAGTAATGTACAATTCCGCATAGGTAAGAACTGGGTAATATGTCTTGACTGACAGAAAGTGAGCCATTTTCATGAGCCGATCAACAATAACCCAAATAGAGTCATACCCCTTTGCGGTCCTGGGCAATCCCACAATAAAGTCCATACTTATATCTTCCCATTTCCATGTTGGTATTGGTAGAGACTGTAATGGACCAGCAGCTTTCAAGTGTATGGCCTTGACATGTTTACAAGTGTCACATCTAGCCACATAGCGTGCAATTTCAATTTTCATCTTCGTCCACCAATAATACTGTTTCAGATCTTGATACATCTTAGTGCTTCCGGGATGAATAGAATAGCGACTAAGATGTGCTTCATCTAAAATTTGCTAGCGGACCCCTTCATTTTTAGGCACCACTATGCGGTTGTTAAACCATACCACGCCTTGATCGTCTTCTCGAAACAATTGGCTTTTCCAGCCCTTATCTTCTCGTGTATATGTTTCATACCCTAATCATTTTTTTGTGCGTCAATTATCCTCTGCAAGATGACTGACTCCAGCTTCAAGTGATTTGAAGTCCCATGCTGAATTATTCCTAGGTTCAGATTCTCCATCTCCTGGCATAATGTAATGTCAAAAGTCCTCATTGTTAAACAATGGCAGGAGACATTGCGACTGAGTGCATCTGCCATCACATTTGCTTTGCCTGGGTGATAATGGATCTCTAGTTCATAATCCTTGATTAGCTCGAGCCATCTCCTTTGTCTCATATTGAGTTCAGACTGGGTAAAAATGTATTTCAAACTTTTGTGGTCTGTATAAATATGACAGACATTTCCCAGTAGATAATGACGCTAGATCTTCAGGGCATGAACCACTGCAAGCTAACTCCAAATCATGAGTGGGATAATGCTCCTTATGCCGGCGTAACTGCCTTGAAGCATATGCGATTACTCGGCCCTCTTGCATTAATACGCAGCCGAGCCCGCTGCCTGATGCGTCACAATACACATCAAAGGGCTTATTAATGTCCGGTTGAGCCAATACCGGAGCAGTGGTTAATAATGTCTTTAATTTCTCAAAAGCTTCATTACACTTTAAATACCAATTGAATTTAGTCTCATTCTTCAATAGACTTGTGATTGGTTTCACAAGCCTGGAAAAATCTGGTATAAATCGGCGGTAATAACCAGCCAATCCAAGGAAACTTCGGACTTGATGAATAGTGGTTGGGGGTTTCCACTCCAAAATATCCTTGACCTTGCTGGGATCTCCCGCAATCCCCCTGGCAGATAACACATGTCCCAGAAATTGAATTTCTTCCTAGCCAAAACGCGCATTTACTGAACTTGGCATATAATTGATGTTCTCTCAAGCGCGTTAATATGACCCATAAATGTTGAGCATGCTCCTCTTCATTCTTTAAATATATCAAAATATCATCTATGAAGACCACCACAAATTTGTCCAACTCGGGCATGAATACCGAGTTCATCAGATAAGCGAAGTGGGCAGGAGCATTCGTCAGTCCGAAAGACATTACAAAATATTCAAATAAACCATACTGCGTGGTAAATGCGGTCTTTGGTATATCCTCGGGCCGAATACGGATCTGATGGTAGCCCGACCTGAGATCAATTTTGGAGAATACCCTTGCTCCAGTTAGTTGATCAAATAAAATATCAATTCGTGGAAGAGGGTACTTGTTCTTGATAGTGACCTCATGCAGGGGTCGATAATCCACGCACATCCATAAGGTTTGATCCTTCTTCTTGACTGAATATGGCTAGACAACCCCATGGTGACGAGCTTGGCCGAATGAATCCTTTTTCTAGTAGATCGTGTAATTGAATCTTCAGTTCTGCCAGCTCATTTGGAGGCATTCGATACGATCTTCTAGAAATGGGACCCATACCGGGCTTTAACTCAATTACAAACTCTACATCTCTTTCGGGTGGCAATCCAGGCAAATCCTCTGGAAAGACATCTGGGAACTCCCATACTACCGGAATATCCTTGATCTCCGGTATAATGGCTTCATAAACTCTACTAGTAGTTTTGGTTGGAATGGGGATAGACAAAAGAATTTCCTCTTGATTATGACTCAACCTGATGGTTCTTTGATCAGTGTTGAGGGTTGCTTTATGTCGGGCCAAACAATTCATGCCCAAAATCACATCTATGTCTTGGCCTTTCAGAACAATCATATTAGTAGGAAAGTCCCGTCCGGCCAATGTTACGGGCACTTGGAAAGCCACTTTCCTAGTAAAGATTTGTCCCCTAGGTGACTGAATTTTAAACCCTTCTTTTGATTCATGGTATGAAATGCAATGTTGGTCCACAAATTTCTTGCTGATGAATGTATGTGAAGCACCAGAATCAAAGAGAATAATTGCGGGATGATTGGCCACAAGGAACGTACCCATCATTACCGGTTCACCATCCGGGGTGGTGGCCACTTGAGTGTAATAAATTCGTCCCGTCTTCTTTGTATTCTTGCTCGCATTTCCCTTAGCTTGAGAAGAATTCCTAGTACCTTGTTGATTGTTTGTGCGATTCTGCTTCGGGTAAGGGCAATCCTTAATAAAATGCCCAGATTTTCCGCAATTGAAACAACCTGTTGACGAACTGGGAAGGGCCAGGAAATGAGTGCCAGGGGCACCCGGCTAACTTGTTGTAGTGGGGGAAGCATTGGGACGGATGAACACTGGTTGTTTGAATGGGAAGGAGGGTGGGTGTGCTGAAGAACGACCCTGATTAAAAGGCCGGATAACTAACCGCTGCCTTTTCTCGGGGCCCTGATTAGGCCTGTTACCTCCACTCCCCTTGGTTTTTCCAGAACTTGTATATTTAGATTTGACTGCCAGCGATGTGCTCACAGCCCTCCCATATGTGAGGTCGATGCAGGTAGCCATTTTCCTTTGCATCCAATCATTTAAACCCCTCATGAAACAGTTCTTTTTCTTTATGCCGGTGTTGACTTGGTCAATTGCATACTGAGACAAGTGATTAAATTTATTGAGATACTGGGTGACAGTATCTCCGCCTTGCTTCAACTTCATGAATTCCTCCTGTTTCATGTGGAGTACTCCTACTGGTATGTAATGCTCTCTGAAGGCTATCTTAAATTTATCTGAGGTAATCTGATGATTGGCCGGCTGAACGGCCACAAAGTTCCCCCACCAAGTGCCGGCAGGGCCACGCAATTGCTGAGCTGCGAACAGGGGCTTCTGAGTTTCAGAACATCGAAGAAGTCCAAATTTCTACTCAATGACGTGGATCCATTCGTCTGCCTCTAAAGGGTCTTCTGTCCTTGACGAACAACGCTGGACGCGTTTCGGAGAAGTCCAAATAAGATGTCTCACGGGGACCTTGCGGATAGCCCCGCCCGCCTTGTTGTTGAAGTTGCTGACCTGCCATCTCCCGTAGGAAACGGGTATTATCTGCTGTAGCATTTACTAAGGTGGCGATAGCCTCGACAAGTGTGGGAGGGACTGGAGGTGGGTTTGGTGTTGCCTCCCTCCCACGAGAGGTACTAGCCCCATCCTGAGCATGAGTCCGGGAAGGCATCTGTGGCAACAAACATTTGAAAACAATATGATATACCAAAGAAAACCATCCATTTTACATTACTAAAAAGGGTAATGTTACGGACTCGAATTTTTACAACAGGATTACAGTACCCATTATACAATAACACTACTATTTCTACAACTATACTATTCCTGCTTCCTGTCACTCTTGGTAGCCTCACTGTCGGGCGTAGGAGACCACTCATCGACCAACTTCATAGAGGGAGGGGGCCTGAAAAAGGTCCAATTCACCACCAAAAGCTTCTCCCGCTACAGGAGAAGGTCCGGCTTCTGTCCTGACAGAATCCGCAGGCACATTGGGGTGCAATTGTGAATACAATACATGAACTTCTTCATGTAGAGTATTGCAATAAGCCTGTAGATTATCGATGGCTGAGCTAAGCTCTTCTACTCTGGCTCGAGCTTTTTCCTCCTTAGCCCAGGCAATCGAACGAGACTGAGCCGCCAAGTCGAGTGCTAAATCTCGATCTGCAAGCTGATCTTGCAGGCGGCGGATGTCGCTTCTTAATTCATTAATTCTGTCGCCATCCGCAACCCAGATGTCAGTCCTGCGTTGGAGTTCCGTTTGAAGCTGATTCACTTGCGCTTCAAGATCCCCGATCGGATCATTACTCCCACTACTACTATCCTCGTGTCTTGGGGCAAGTTGATGATGTGGCACCCCAATTGGGCCAGTATGCTTGCGCGCGGTTTTCCTCGTGCGCGGTGGCATTTTTCTAAGGGGGAAAATTTTATTAACATAATTCTTAACATGATGCAAGTATAATTATAGAACCAACCTTAGTTGATTCAACCTTCTATACATTGCACTCCTCCTACCTGGTCTTTCATATAAATTCTTCAGAAATAATAGGTAAGAAGGGAAGAAATCTAGATGAGTCTTTAGAAAATTCTTTTGAAGATGCCTCATAATATCTGCAGAGAAGGGCTTCGCTCCGATACCAGCTATGACAGAACCTCCCAAGTCATTAGGACCACCTATAGTTGTCCTTGTCCTACGGACCTCAGACAACCCTGTAGGTACCCCTGAATCACTTGACAAGTTCGGTATCTGCTTTTCTTATCTTTCCCAAGAGCGTTTCACCCGTCACGCAGACATTACAGATCATCGGAGATATGGAAATGCGGAAGTGATTACATAAGCTTACATTTATTTAAAAGACAAAGTTATATATTACAACCAGGATATACTTAGTTGAGTGCAGAGTATTAATATTACAGAACCAAGGGAGGCAAAAACCCCTCCCGATAAGTTTTTAAACAAAAGTTCTTATGGAGGAACTCTTCCTCCCGCAGCTTTACTCTTGCTTTTCTTCTTTTGGAACCACCTTGGAACAGAAACAACAAAAGTTTGTTTCTTCCTCACCTAAAAGCAATAGGGAATAAAACCCTGAGTATGGAATTACTCAGCAAGACTTACCCGACTAAAGAAAAGACTCTCAAGGGTATGCTGGCTTAAGGGGGTCAAGGTAAGGCTTTTCAATATTCAATGACTCTGTTTGCAGAAATGCTTACTAAAGTGGATCCTTAAAATCCAATTTTATTTTTTCAGGTTAAGTAAGATTACCTGCACTAGAGTTCTTTCTATTCTAGTTCAAACACTTGGCCTGCACTAGCCAATTTCTTTATCAACCCGTCATCTTCACTAGAGTTCTACGTGTAAGTCAGTGACCAAGTCTTCATAACCGCGAAGGTACGGCAATCCAAATCGATTATACTCAGCTGAGGATCTCCGATCACATGACATATGTAGCACTTAACCCTTGCATATGTCATCCTGCCACCGAGGTTCTTAAGACCAGATCAGGTTCACGTCAACCGAGAGCATAGATACACCACCGTCCAGCCTCTTGCCACGAAGGGTACACGCTACTCTCGCCACCACTCCACGTCCATTGCGTGTTATCTTATTCTGGCCTTAGTCTGCCCGAGGCAAAGCTTACCCATGACGAGGCATGTGACCAGTTAAAGAGTCCTCTGTCATCAAGCCTACATAGAGAGGGTCCTTCATCGACTCAGACGGAGACACTACACCGAGACTCCTTTCTCGTGCAAGTCACCCGCCCGGTCTCAGCTTAATGTTTTCAACCCCAAAGTTTGGTACCTGGCAGAGGTACATCTTTTTCGATGTTGAACCCTATCATGGCCATGATGGATCCACCATCAAGTTTTATTTTCAAAAACATTCCACCCACCTTTGCCACATCATCTCTTATAAAAACAAAACATTTATTTTTCTAAAGCAAGACTAAGCATTAAAAACCTTTTGTAAAATGGTGATCAAGGAAGGTAATCAAATTCAAGGAAGGTAATGCAGGAATTGTTTTAGCAATCAACTCCTATCACCTAATGCATGAAGCAAGTGAAAAAGATCTTTAAATCACAAGGTGGTGGCAAATGCACCGGGGCTTGCCTTGGTTTATAGGTGATTCAGGCTCAGTTCCACAGATGTCAAAGTAAATACAGCTGTCTGCCTGAGGTTCCTAAGGTGGTGGTGAAGTCTTTTCTTCTTCTACCTCAACTTCTTCTTCGTGTTCTAAAGATAACCATTTATATAAGAATGAATGCCATGTAATGCTTATGAGAGTGCAAAGATAATAAGAGTTTATTATCTAAGGTCTTGAATACAATTTTCCTTCACGGTTCTCCGAGAAACTAGGTTTTCCGGAGTCAACAGTGAAGTCCAAAGAGCAGGGGGTGGGGGTTTTGGGTTCTAATTATCAAATAAGGTCCAAATCAAACCAAAATCTACCCAAGGCTTCTAAATAATGCTTAGAGTTCAAATAAAAAGTTTGGATATTTTTGGATTTATTATCTATTTTCTAAAATCCAGAACCAATGGTTTAAGATATTTTAAATGCTCCAAAATTCCCTATTTGTCCTAAAAATCATAAAACTATTTTTATTAAATACTATGGAAAATAAGGAATCTAGGAAAATTGGTTTGACATTTTTACCATTTTCTACCATTTTCTAAAATTGTTTTAGTTCTGTCGGAAAAAGAAAATGAAAATCCGTGAATAGTATTGGGCTGAATCCAGCCCACGAGACCCAGGCTGCACAGGATTAGGGACGTGCCCACGCGCACTCGCGCGCGCACTGCAACTTTGCAGAATTACCCCTAATGATCAGAAGAATGCGTTAAGAGCCCTCGACCACTGTTCAACGTCTCGCTGACACTTGCAGCCACACCCTCGCTCTTCTATCTCTTCTCCAAAAACACCCCTGACCGTGGAGCGCTCGCCGTTCGTCTCAGACGTGGCCTGTACAGGCCATCGCCGGCGACGACTGCTGCGGCAGACTAATGGGAAGCATAACTGACCTAGGACGATCTAGGAACACCCATTTATTTGACCTAAACCCTACTGGGAACAGTCTGTCCACGATCACGGCGGAAACCAAGGTCGTGATCACGCGTTCCCACCAAACCATGACCGAATTGTGTAAATGGGCGCCACATTGAGCTTCACAAGCGTGCAGAGTCATGAAAACAATGCGCGAATTGGACAGTGTCTTGCCAGAGCGGGCTGGCCACGGGCGGGCGGTTCTTGGTGGTGCGGCGGACCAATTTAGGGGAAAACGGCGTCGTGGCGTGCTCAGGTGACATTGAGGGTGGAGCTTGGGACTATACGGCCGCAAGAGACTCTAGTTTTAACGTGCACAGTCAATTTGAGAGGAGGGGGCAGAGGCAGCACAAATTTGGCTTCGATTCAACCCACTATGTGTGATGTTCATACCTCACCATGGATCACGGGCTATTTATAGCTGCGTCGGTCCGGCGATCACTTCACAGCCACGGATAACTTCTTTAGTGCATGCCTAGCACGTAGAGGAGTGGTACAGTGAGGTAGGATCACGATGCAGAGGACATCGCGCGAGGAAACGACTGATTCGGTGGCCACCGGTGAATAACTCCGGCTGAGCTTGGGAGATGGCGCCACGTACGAGTTACCCTTTCCCCGGCGTTATCCATCCTATACCGCGCACGAATCAGGACGGCGATCATCGACGGCAAGCTGAGCTGGCGTTCTGATCCACTTAGAGCACTGTACCATGGCAATTGTTCTTCAGTCGCCTGAACCGACCATCTTCTCCCTTCTTGATCTCCGAATTCTAGTTAGGAACAGAGCAATCTCCCTTAACAAGATTTGCTCACCATGTATCAATCTACAAACTAAATATAGAATTCTTGGGCTAAAATTGAGTGGATTCAAAGATATAGCGTATCAAACTTGGCCTCACCTCACTGGGACCATTTCTAACCTAGGGTTCAGTTTCAGTTTTCTAACCCAGTTTTGACAGAGCGACTTTGAGTTGGTTTTTCTCCAATTTTTGTATAACAACAACAGGAGATGTCTATATCAAAGTTTCTCTCCTATAATAGGTTTACAAAATTTATGTGGTGACCTAGGGCAAATTCTTACTGATTTGAATGTTAATAAGCTCCAAAGTTGAGCTTATAACACTGATTTCAGACTTAGCATAGAACTCAAATGAGGTCCATTTTGCAAATAAGTCCAAAATCCAAGATTTAGCTTACAAATCCACACATTTGTGAACCAAATGACTTAGGATACTCATTTATCATGGTTTTTGCACTTTAGTCCAAAAGTGGACTAATTTTGCACATAGGCCCCTAGGGTTTGGATTTAGGGTTTTCTAGGGTTTCAATTAGGGTTTCTGGTATCTCAGGGGTGTAAATGCAATGTAGGTCCATCCTTGATAACTTTTTATGATTATTTCATTTAACCTTTGGGGTTTTCTCTATTTGACTCTTATTTACCCTTCAGAACCCTATTTAAGGTTAAGCACCTTACACTTGCTTGAACTTTTTGCCTAGTTAATGCATTCTAGGTGTGTCAAACATACGCAATGCCAATGCCTATGATGTTATGCTCTAGTTTTAGTAACAGTAACACCAGGGGTGTTACACCTGGTAACTGTTGTTATAGGAGAATTATGTGTAAGGTAATCTCTTGTCCCATACGGACTGATCTTGCAGTGCATAGGCTCTTAGCATATCTTTGAGTATTTGATTAGTTCTTTCAGTCTGACTGTCTGTGTGCGGATGATAAGCTGAACTGAAATTCAGATGTGTACCCAAGGCTTCATGCAACTGTTGCTAGAAATGAGAGGTGAACTATGTTCCTCTGTCTGACACTATCTTCTTTGGCACACCATGAAGACAAACGATCCAAGACATTACAACTCTGCCAATACTGCACTGCTGTAGCTAGTCTTGACAGGTATGAAGTGGGCTGACTTGGTTAAGCGGTCCACCACTACCCAAATGGAATCGTAGGCGGCTCGAGTGCGAGGCAATCCAACTATGAAGTCCATCCTGATTTCATCCCATTTCCACTGAGGAATTCGCAACGACTGCAATAGCCCAGCTGGCTTCTGATGCTCCACCTTGATCCTCTGACAACTATCACATACGGCCACATGCTCTACGATCTCCCTTTTCATTCCGTACCACCAGAACTTCTTCTTTAGATCCTAATACATCTTCTCACTTCCAGGGTGTATAGAATAAGCGGCTCTAAGGCTACCATCCCCTGGAGATGGTGATGCACCCACTGGGACTCTTCCCTGCTTAAAAGAAGGATGACCCCATGTGGTGCAACCATGTGAGCCATGTGAAGGACGTATGGGCGATGTACCCTGACTTGGTTGGGAGGGTCAATGTTCAGCGCATGAGTGTGCTATGCCGCATTCAGGCCCTGCAGAGCGATGCTATGGCACACCTTGCTAACCTCGCTCAAACCACCAAGCTCACCCTCGACAGCCAAGAAGACTTTGTGGTCGACTTGTCCTCTGAGTTGGTAGAGAAGTACCTACAGGTGGAGAGGCTGAGCCAGCGCATCGCCACCCTGGAGCAGCAGATGGAGATCCAAGACAACACCATTGATGTCTTTGAGAACCAGCTCCATGATGTGCAGCAGGAACTTGAAGAAGCTAATGACCACCTAGACATGCATCACTTGGAGATGGAGGCCAATGAGGCCGGGAGCGAGGGAGAGAGGCTCCTGAGGAGTTAGGACCAGCCCCTGGTGCCAATATAACTGCCTCCGCGATGCCCCTTCGCCCGCATCCAGTGCCGCTTCCATTACTCAGGGTTGATCAGTCGTTTTGACGTTTTAGGAGGATAGAAACCTACGCGAGCTTAGTAATGACAGATTTTGGACTAGGCTTACGGGTACTTTCCCCTAATTGATGTAACCCTTGAGAACTTTTGAGATCTATGGGCTGTTGTAACCATATTATCTTTGTTCGAACTTAATGTTATGATTATGGCAATTTCCTTCCATATGAGATGATGGCATGTTGTTCGAAATTGTGAATTGGGATAACAATGGCGACAATCTATGTTTTCAGATGGCAGCTAGGCAGCGACATGGGCACAATGAGCAAGTTCCCCCACCACCTCCTCCAGCTCCCACGGTGAAGGAGCTGATGGCCCAGCAGAACGAAATTCTACGACAGCTTTTGCAGCGCCAGCCCCACCCTCAGCAGCATGGTGGAGGCCAGCCGCAGTGACCTCCGGCAGTAGCAACCTACCAGGAGTTCATGAGTACGCAGCCGCCCTTGTTCACCAAGGCAAAGGATCTATTGGACGCCGACGTTTGGCTACGCGTCATGGAGTCCAAGTTTCCCCTCCTCACGGGAGACTACCCTGATGACACCAAGGCTCGCTTCGCCGTACAGCAGCTTCGCGGCCCTGCTCGGACTTGGTGGGACCATTTCCATGCTATGCTACCTGCTGGTCATGAAATTTTTTGGAAGGAATTCAAGACTGCTTTTAGAGGGCACCACATCCTAGCTGGAATTCTTGACCGCAAGCTGAATGAATTTATGGCACTCAATCAAGGAACCTGCATGGTATTGCAGTATGCTCAGGCCTTCAACAACCTGTGCCAGTACATAGGTTATCATGCTGATTCCGATGAGAAGAAGAGAGACCGCTTCCGCAGGGGCATCAATACCAAGTTGCGTGAGCATCTCAACATTGTCCAGGTTGATAGATTCAATGAGTTGGTCAACCTGGCCATCTCCCAGGAGGATTGTATTGTAGCTCACTAGGCAAAGAAGAAGAGAAAGCACCAATGGCAGCACGCTCCACTCAGACCCAGAGGTTCAGGATTGTTTCCCACAATCAGAGCAGGGGATTTCAGCAGCAGGCAGGTAGATGGGTGATCAGGCCACCTCAGCAGCAGCAGCCAGCACTCGCTTGTTTTCTAGCCCCCGCTCCAAGGAACAACCAGCCTCCGCAGTAGCAGCAGTTCCACTAGGGTAATGGGAACAAGTGCTTCACTTGTGGCAATGTGGGCCACTATACCAAAAATTGCCCAAGAAATCAGCAGAGGCAGATGCCAGCACCAAATCAAGACAAGGGAAGAAAGCAGAAGGTGCAAGTCAGACAGGGGAAGCTCAACTTCACTACTCTGGAGGAGTTACCTGAGGGAGCCCCATCATGACTAGTGTCTTTTCAGTTTTTAATCAACCTGCATTAATTCTATTTGATTTTGGTGCATCTCATAGTTTCATTAGCCAAAAGTTCAGTGCTAAATGTCAACTGCCTTTCTATCATACAAAAGGGTCATTCTTGATAGCCACACCTGGGGGTAAAATTGCAACCAACCAATTAAACCGAAATGTGCCTATCTCAATGGGAAGTAGAATCTTCAAGACCACATTCCTGATTTTGGGATTAGAGGGTATGGACATCATTCTCGGAGCCGACTGGATGACTCAACACCAAGTAGTGTTGGATGTAGCTACCAGAGCTCTGAAGATCAGATCTCCTACATCCGAAGACCTTGTGTTATATCTACCCAGCCAAGATTCTACTCGATCATGTTCTTTTGCTATGATGGAGTCACCTTTGAAGAAGATTCCAGTAGTCTATGAGTATGCAGATGTTTTTCCCGATGAATTACCAGGAATGCCCCCAGACCGGGATATTGAATTTGCCATCGAGTTTCAACCGGGAACGACACCTATCTCCAAGAGGCCTTATCGGATGCCACCCGCTGAGTTAGCAGAATTGAAGAAGCAATTGCAAGAGTTGCTGGACAAGGCTTTTATCCGCCCAAGTACTTCGCCTTGAGGATGTCCAGCCTTGTTTGTGAAGAAGAAAGATGAAAGCTTGAGGCTGTGCATAGATTACCGCCCACTTAATGCAGTGACTATCAAGAACAAGTATCCTTTGCCTCGTATTGACGTTCTTTTCGATCAGTTGGTCGGAGCCAAAGTGTTTTCCAAGATAGACCTTCGCTCCGGCTATCATCAGATCAAGATACGGGCAAGTGATATTTTGAAGACTGCCTTCTCAACCAGATATGGGCTGTATGAATTTTTGGTGATGTCATTTGGGCTGACTAATGCACCAGCATATTTCATGTATCTGATGAATTCCATTTTCATGCCTAAACTGGACAAGTTCGTAGTGGTTTTCATCGATGATATCTTGGTGTACTCGAAGAACAAAGAAGAGCATGTCGGTCATTTGCATGTTAGTGCTTCAACGTCTGCAAGAGCACCGTCTTTATGCCAAATTGTCAAAATGTGATTTTTGGCTAAAGGAAATCAAATTCTTGGGCCACACTATGTCTCAGGCAGGCATAGCTATTGATCCGGATAAGGTGCAAATGGTGATGAACTAGAAGCCGCCAACGACTGTCTATTAGATTCGAAGTTTTCTAGGATTGGCTGGTTATTACCGAAGATTCATTCCGGATTTCTCTCGAATTGCGAAGCCCATAACTGAATTGTTGAATAAAGAAGCCAAGTTTGTTTAGGGTCAGAAGTGCGAAGATGCCTTCCATACCTTGAGGCAACATCTGACCACAGCACCGGTATTAGCGCAACCCGAGAGCAGCAAGCCATTTGATGTGTACTGTGATGCCTCTGGCACAGGACTGGGTTGTGTCTTGATGCAAGATAACTGAGTCATAGCTTACGCATCCAGAGCACTCAGGCCTCATGAGCAAAATTTTCCCACTCATGACCTGGAGTGAGCAGCCGTAGTCCATGCATTGAAAATGTGGAGACACTATTTGATGGGAACCCACTGCAACATCTTCACAAATCATAAGAGCCTTAAGTACATCTTTACTCAGGCTGATCTCAACATGAGGCAGAGAAGATGGCTAGAGCTGATCAAGGACTATGATCTGGAGGTACATTATCACCCAGGGAAAGCCAATGTGGTATCAGATGCCTTGAGTCGAAAATTGCAGTGCAACTGTATTATGATGGATTCTCGCATCAATACCCCATGTGATGAGTTGAGCAAAATGAAAATTGAACTGATTCCTTCTGGTGCTTTGTCTCACATTTCCGTTGAGCCAACTTTGCAAGACCAGATCATTATGGCCCAACTTAGTGACAAGGGAGTACAAATCATTAAGGAAAACCTCCATCAGAAGACAAAAAAGTATAAGTGTTTCCGCCAAGATGGAAAGGGTATATTATGGTTTGAAAGTAGATTGGTGGTTCCTAAAAATAAAGATCTCAAGAGGAAAATCTTGGATGAGGCCCATCTCTCCAAATTCTCTATGCATCCAGGGAGCACCAAAATGTACCATGAACTGAAGCCCTTGTATTGGTAGACCAAAATGAAGATGGAGATAGCCCAATATGTATCAGAATGTAACACATGTTAGAGGATAAAGGCAAGCCACTTGAAATCAGCTGGAGCTTTGCAACCCCTATCTATACCTTAGTGGAAATGGGATGACATCAGCATGGATTTTATCATGGGTCTGCCCAACACCTCTCGTCATCATGATTCAGTTTGGGTTATTGTGGACCAATTGACGAAAGTGGCACATTTTCTTCCAGTGCACACCATTGATAAGGCTCAGAAGTATGCAGAGCTATACATTGACCGAATCATGTGTTTGCACGGATTGCCCCGGACCATTGTCTGTGACCGAGGAGCCCAATTTGTTTCCAGATTTTGGGAGCAACTGCAAGAGTCTTTGGGAACCAAGCTATTCAGAAGTTCAGCTTACCACCCGCAGACTGATGGTCAGACCGAAAGGGTAAATCAAATCCTAAAAGATATGCTGAGAGCTTGTGCGATCGATTGTGGCAAGAACTAGGATAAGCACCACTCCTTGGCAGAGTTTGCTTATAATAACAGTTATCAATGCAGCCTAAAGATGGCACCCTTCAAAGCTCTATATGGAAGAAGGTGTCGGACACCCCTCAATTGGTCTCAGCTTGGAAAAAGAGAAATTTTCGGACCTAACTTAGTGACTGAAGCCGAAAGGAAGGTCAAACTAATCAGGAAGAATCTAGAAGCTGCTCAGGCCAGGCAGAAGAGTTACCATGATAGGATAAGGAAACATCTCTAGTTCAAGGTGGGAGATTTTGTATATTTGAAGGTATCACCCACCAAGGGAGTGCAGAGGTTTGGGATCAAAGGTAAGTTAGCCTCTCGTTATGTTGGACCTTATGAGATCATAGAAGCATGTGGACCCGTGGCATACAAATTGAAGTTACCTCCAAAAATGTCTGCCATCCACAATGTATTCCATGTATCCCAACTGAAGAAGTGTGTTCGATTACCGACTGAGATCGTAGCAGAACCAGAATTGGAGATAGAACCAGATCTATCGTACCATGAGTACCCTTCCAAGGTTCTAGATTGCAATGAAAGATCAACTCGGGCTAAATCGATCAAGATGTATAAGATCCAATGGAGCAATCACTCAGAGGAAGAGGCTACTTGGGAGACTGAGGAATTTCTGCGTTCCAACTTCCCGGATTGTCTACCTAAGGGAATTGGTACGCAATCTTGCCAACCCCTCCCCCTACCCTTTGAATCTAAATATAAGAAAAATGATCTTAATACAGAATGAGTTAATTATAAAACTAAAGTTAAAAGGACTTCCTTCTGAAGTTGCAAAGAGGATGACATTCGAAGAGCAGTTTACCAAGAAGAACCTTAATGAATAAATCACCCACATCAAGAAAGCCTTAACCCTCACTTCACCCTGGGAGGACTCCGACCCAAATCTTGGGACGAGATTCCTTTAAGGGGGAAGGCTGTGACACCCAAGTGTCACCTAGGGTTTCTTCTTTAAGCTAACTCAAATCCATTATCACATGTGAACCAAATTGAGTAATGAACATCAAAAATTAGGAGCAAATGTTAAATTAAGTCTTTTTTCTTAAGGATCATGCCTAAAACATATTAAGCCTTCAAAAAGGGAAGAATTGCTAAAACCCTAGAACAACCCTAATTAGGTCATTTAAGTAGAAAGGAAAGGATGGGTAAAAAGACCATGAAAAACATGGAATCATGGCTTAGGACAATTATAAAAGTTGAAATACACTAACTAAGCTACAATAAAGGTTAGAAAAGTCTAGCCAAAATAGTTTGTTAAAAACCCCAATCAAGCCATTCAATTGGAGGCTTCCTAGAAAAATCTGAAATTCAGCGCGTTCACCTTGATCCATAGCTCAAATCCTAAAGCTCCCATTAACAAAAATGTGCTAAACTAATCCCTCTACCAAATATCTGAAGATGGCATTGGGACGTGAGCCCTAGACAGGACAAAACCGATGATTTGCCTCGGGCTCAGGCTGAGAGACAGACCAGGCATGAGAGCTCCATATCTTTGGAACTAGTAGGCCAAATCCTATGACCCCCACACAAGATCGGTAGCTTATAGGGAGGAGAAGAGGTTTTGTGCACTGACCAAGGCAAGAGCAGGCTTGGATGAGTGACAACACGCGCCAGAACTCGGGCAGAATGAACGCGCACATGTGTTCGACCCTGGTCGACACGCCGGCGTTCGCCCAACCCGCGCGTGCTTGCCCCAGCGTCCGATCAAGTCCTGCCATGCGCCCTCGCCCGCGTCGTGCCTATAAAGCAGCCCCAAGGCCTCGGCCGTACTATCCCACATGCTCACAGTCCTGCCTAAGCCAGAGCTCGCCGGACTTTGCCTTTAGCACGCTGCGCCACCAACCGCAAAGCCACCCGAGCCTCGGCCACCACGGTCAGCTCCCCACAGCCACGTCCAAGCCGCACCAGTCACTCGGTTAGCTTCGCCAGTGGCCCGTGAAGCTTTCCAAGCCCTCGGATCCGACAGAACCTCACCGAAGACCCGAGATCGTCCTCGCCGGACTTCGGTCGCCCGCATCCGCACGTAGACCGAGCAATCTGGTGAGCCATTCTCAAATTCCTCACGCACATGTCTTCCTTGACCTCTGGCGAAACTCCCTGACCCGTTCAATTGAACTATGGCGTCGTGAGCAGGCTGGATTCCTCGCCGCCGACGAGCTCCCCCGCCTGCGCACGCGGACCGACCTACTCTGACCACCATAGCCAACGATCCGTACCTCGACGTGATCGCTAGAGACCCCCAGACCTCACCTGATCCCTCACCGGAGCAACCTCGCCACCGGTAAGCCCCTCCACCCTTTTCTTTCATCGCGGTCATTGTTCCATTAGGGGAAGGACTGCGGGTTCGATTTCGCAAAACCCTAGGGGGTTTTCTGCAGAGCCATAGACTCAGATGAATAGTAAACCGAGGACCTGTCTGTAATACACTTAAAACTTTTCGCCAAGGGACCCCAGTGCAAAACCCTTTTTCCTTTATCCATTTCTGTTTATTCTTTGTAAATTCAACAGAGAACTTAGAAAATTTATATCTTGAGAAATGTTTAACCAAATTTAGTCAAACCAATTTTGCTGGATTCAAAATATTATTGTCGGCGTTTCGAGACCGGGGGTCCCCGAGCCGACGAGTGAGTGTGCCGCGTGCCCCAGCCCAGATGGGTCGAGCGCGTGGGCGAGCGCGAAGGGGGGAAGAGCGAGGTGGCCGGAGCCGGGTCGTGAGGGAGGCGGAGATCCCGTGGCCTTCGTGTTCGTCCCGCGCCCAGGTCGGGTGCGCTTGCAGTAGGGGGTTACAAGCGTCCGCGCGGGTGAGGGGAGCGAGCGGCCCCAAGAGAGCGCCTGCCCCTGCCCTCGTTCCCGCGAGGCCAACCTTCTCTAAGAAGGCCCTGGTCCTTCCTTTTATAGGCGCAAGGAGAGGATCCAGGTGTACAATGGGGGTGTAGCCGAGTGCTACGTGTCTAGCGGGGGAGAGCTAGCGCCCTAAGTACATGCCAAGGTGGCAGCCGGAGAGATCTTGGCACCCAGCTGGTGTGGTGTCGTGGCTGTTGGTGGAGCAACGGAGCCTGGTGGAGGGACAGCTATCGGAGATGTCGGGTCCTTGCTGACGTCCCCCTGCTTCCGTAAGGGAGCTGAGAGCCGCCGTCGTCATAGGGCTAGCGGGGCGCCATCATTGCCTATCTGGCAGAGCTAGCCAGATGGGACGTCGGTCTTGTTCTCTGCGGCCCGAGTCGGCTCAGGGGTAGGGTGATGATGGCGCTTCCTGATGACGTGGCGGACTTGTGCCCTAGGTCGGGCGACGTGGAGGCTCCTCCGAAGCCGAAGTCGAGTATGTCCTGCATGGCCGAGGCCGAGCCCGAGCTCCTGGGTCGGGCGAGGCGTAGGTCGTTCGGCAGAGCCAGGGCAGGAGTCCGAGCCCTGGGTCGGGTGGAGCGGAGGTCGTTCGGCAGAGGCCAGGGCGGAGTCCGAGCCCTGGGTCGGGTGGAGCGGAGTTTCACCGTCTTTCGGGGCCTTAGCCCGAGTCCGAGCCCTGGGCGGAGCGGAGTTCGCCGTCTTCCGGGGCCTTAGCCCGAGTCCGAGCCCTGGGTCGGGCGGAGCGGAATTCACCGTCTTCCGGGGCCTTAGCCCGAGTCCGAGCCCTGGGTCGGGCGGAGCGGAGTTCGCCGTCTTCCGAGGGCCTTAGCCCGAGTCCGAGCCCTGGGTCGGGCGGAGTGGAGTTCGCCGTCTTCCGGGGTCTTAGCCCGAGTCCGAGCCCTGGGTCGGGCGGAGCGGAGTTCGCCGTCTTCCGGGGTCTTAGCCCGAGTCCGAGCCCTTGGTCGGGCGGAGCTTCCCATGGCGCCTTTGGCGAGGCCTGGCTGCCCGTCAGTCTCACTCTTTGCGTTAAATGCCCCTGTGACTTGGTCGGTCGGCGCGGTGATTTAGTCAGGGTTGCTTCTTAACGAAGGCAAGGCCTCGGGCGAGCCGGAGATGCGTCTGCCGTAAAAAAAGGGGGCCTCGGGCGAGACGGAAACACCTCAGGGTCGGCTGCCCTTGCCCGAGGCTAGGCTCGGGTGAGGCGTGATCGAGTCGCTCGTATGGAGCGATCCCTGACTTAATCAAACCCATCAGGCCTCTGCAGCTTTATGCTGATGGGGGTTACCAGCTGAGAATTAGGCGTCTTGAGGGTACCCCTAATTATGGTCCCCGACAGTAGCCCCCGAGCCTCGAAGGGAGTGTTAGCACTCGCTTGGAGGCTTTCGTCGCACTTTTTTGCAAGGGGACCAGCCTTTCTCGGTTGCATTTTGTTCCGGTGGGTGCGCGCGAGCGCACCCGCCGGGTATAGCCCCCGAGGCCTCGGAGGAGTGGTTTCACTCCTTCGAGGTCTTAATGCCTTGCGTAATGCTTCGGCTGGTCTGGCGGTTCCCTCATGCGAACAGGCCGTAGCCCGGGTGCACTGTCGGGGCCCAAGTTCTCGGGCTGGTATGTTGACGCTATCAACGGTTTGGCTGGAGCCGGGTTTGCGAGAGCAGCCCCCGAGCCTCCGCACAGGGCGAGAGGGCGATCAGGGACAGACTCGGCTTTTTTACATACGCCCCTACGTCGCCTTTCCACAAGGAGGAGGGGGGGAGAGCGCCATGTTACCCTCGATGGGCACCGAACATGGTGTCTCCGGTGAGCTGCAATCGGGTAATCCGAGTGGACGTCCGTGCCCCGTTCGTTGGGGGTCGGCTAGGGGCCCGGAGGCACGCCCAAAAGTACCTGTGGGTGATCTACCGGACCCGGTCCCCTGGCGACGGGGTCCGAGGGCTCGTTGCCTCCCTCCGATGGGATTCCGTTACAGGATCGTTCCCGCTGGTCTCGGAAATGTCCTAGGGTACCTCGGGAGCGCAGCCCGAGCCTTGGTTATGTATCGAACGTACCCCTGGTCATCCCTCGCTCGGCGTCTGAGGCGACTGTGAACCCTTCGGGGGGCCAGCCTTCGAACCCCTGATCAGTAATGGGCGCGGAGCCCGAGTAGCCTGAGGCGGCCGTGGAACCTTTTGGGAGGCCGACCTTCGAACCTCTAACCAGTAGTGGGTGTCGGGCCCACGCGATCTGAGGCGGCTGTTGAACCATTCGGGGGGCCAGCCTTCGAACCCCTGATCAGTAAGGAGGCTCGGAGCCTAGTTCCTTCACGGGGAAGGATCCCTTTGGGGGTATCCCCTTTCCCGGTCCCTGTTGCAAGAGATAGAGAAAGAGAAAAAAGGGAGAAAAGGATACGAAATTGAACGACGTGGCGTACCTTTTTTGGTGTGGTCGTTTTGGCGAAGGCGAAGCATTGCCAGCTGCTTCTGCCAGAAGCGCCGCCTGTCTAGCCGTGGAGTTAATGCGCCGGGGCGAGTAGTTGGCGAGGCTGCCGTTGCGCGTGCGCGAGCCGTTCGAGGAACGGGTCACGGGCGCGTCGTCTTCACGCCGTGAGAGGGGGTTCTCTCGCTGCCTCCGGATGGGACGTGAGCTTGGCTGATGGCGTGACCGCTGCTCCCGGGCGCCTGCCACCGTCATTACTGCCAGCCCACTTTTGACCGCGTTTGACCGCTGTGTCAGGCTGGCGCTGCTGGGTCGCGCTGCTGGGTCGCCTCGGGTCGCGGTATCGGTTCCGCAATCGAGGAGGTGCGGTGGTGGCGCAAGTGGTACAGTGGCTTGCATGCAGCATCCGGCGCGCCGGTCGCGCGACGCGTGGGCTTGAGCCTTCGTGCTGGCATGTCAGGAGTCGGAGAGGCGCGTCCACTTGGCGCGGTTGCATGCCGCCCGCATGGCTGCCCGCCCCTTTCGCCCGTTGGTCTGGGCAAAAGTGGAGGGTCGCTTGTAACCGCTGGGTGGTTGCGTGCGCCGTGCGCGGCGGTTTGGCTTCTTATGCTCGGAGCCGGTCTGCATGATATGCGGGGCCCAGCCCCCGCGCCACAGGGGAGGGCTTTGGAGGCGTGTTGGAGAAGACTCGGCCCGTGACGGTAGGGGGCGCAAGCAGGGAGAGTTGCCTTTAAAAGGAGGGCGGCCCCTTTCGTAAGGCGACCATGTCTCCTTCTTCCCCGATGCGCCGTGTCTTTCCACCTTCCAAGCCCCCGGATGGGGGAGACCGCCGTTTCGTCGCCTCATCGTTGGAGGAACGCAACTCCGTGGGAGTTGGTACCTTTCAGCCATCGTTCGGCTTCAAGGATTTTCATCAGCCAGCCCGGCCGCTCCCCCTCACCGGGGGTCACCCAAGACGGCGACCACCAGCCCCTGGATGGGGAGGAGCAGCTGGGCTGTGGTCTTTGCCCCGCTCCCTGGCTGGTCTTCATCATCCCGGCCGGGACGGGGCCCAGGCCAAGCCGGTGCTCTGCCCCTTGCGTGGGTCGGCCGACCGCCTCCTCTTCCAGCTTCTGGTGGTGGAGACCATCCTCCAGTTCTGCGGAGGAGACGTCCTCCAGTCATGCTGGGGGAGGCGGGCTGTTGCTATCCAGCTAGGATGCAACATTCCGTCCTCTTCCTCGCTTGCGTGGCGAGGACAGGAGTGAGGTCCTGCCGATGCGCCTTGGGGTGACCCGCGTTTGCTGGTGATTCGCCCAGGGCTTGTCGCTCCACGGGCTTCCCTGGCGGGGAGGTTGTCCGTACCCGCGGGGACGGAACCAGAGTTCCGTTTGTAATGGCACTTCGAATGCCGGGTTTTTTGTTCATTTCGGCTTTCGGGGCCTGAACATGTATGTATTTTCGGCACGGAGCTGTGTTTTTTCCTCATTTTTCGAGCACTAAGACTCGCCTGTTGTTTGTCTGAACCGCTTCACCAAGCATGAGTCGCCCCGTGTTAAGGTGACGAGTGAGGTATCCGTATCCCGGAGGCGTAGGAGTCCCTCGGCTCGGTCGGCCCTGCTGTCCGAGGCTCCTCTAGCTTAGTTAAAGAGACCCCTCGGCCGCTCTTCGACGAGCCGAGGCCAGGGGTAGCGATATCAGTATGAACAGAGGCGGAGTTGGCTCGAAAATGAAACCTGGTTGGCCGGAGCCTAGCCGGGTTGTCCATTGGCAGGATCGACGCCGGAAGTTGATCAGCCGAGGCTTCGGACCGGGCTGGCGCCTCGGAAGATGGTTGGCCGAGGCCCCGGAGGTGGCCGGCCGAGCCGTCTGCTCGGGCCGGATCCCCGGAGAAGTCCCTGACAGCGATTGCTCGGGCGTGGTGATGACTGTCGTCCTTCGGAGCGGAGAACCTCGGACCGCGTCGCCATCCGAGGCTAGGTCGGACCTCGCCGAAGGTGCCGTTGATGCCGAGGGCGTTGCTGCCTCCTTCCAGCGTCAAGACCCGAGCCTGCAGGATCAGATTGTCTTGTAGTGTGTGCCTTGTGCGGCCGTCGAGGCCAGAACACACACCCTTGCTGCGTTGTAAAGCTGCGTCTCTTTTCCTCTTGTTTCGAGTATCTGGATCTTTTGTCGGTGTCAGGGATGTTAGTGCGAGCGAGAGTTGCTTCTCGCAGAAGGTGATGAGTGAGGTATCCGTATCCCGGAGGCATGGGAGTCCCTCGGCTCGGTCGGCCTTGCCGCTTACGCGTACTTTCACCCGTCCATGAGGCCCTATCACCGACTTGGTCGAGAAGGCTCGAAGGATCGCTTCGGCAGAAGGGCTTCCGAACGTAAAGACTTGTTCGATCCGCGGAGTCCCTTTATCCGAACGCGAGTTACTTATCGCAGAAGGTGATGAGTGAGGTATCCGTATCCCGGATGCGTAGGAGTCCCTCGGCTCGGTCAGCCTTGGCTGCTTACGTGTACTCCGTCATTTCCAGGACCCACTTTTCGAAGTAGTCAAAAAGCATGAAAGATATTCTGGTAGAAGAGATTTTTTTTTTCGAGGAAAATTTTGACGCAGAGGGGGTTTCCCCCCTTTTAGCCCCCGAGGGAGGGTCGGGCTTTGCCGAGGCGAGGCCGACCCTTCCTTGTTGACTAAACTTTGCGTGGGTGCAGGGTATATGAACAACTTGGAAACATCTTAAGGGTAGAAGCGACGTAGCTGTTGGATGTTCCAAGCGTTGCCGTAGACCTCGCCTTGACTGTTGGCCAGCTTGTACGTTCCGGGCTTCAGAACTTTGGCAGATGACGAATGGCCCCTCCCAGGGGGGCGTGAGCTTGTGCCTCCCTCGGGCGTCTTGCCGCAGCCGAAGCACCAGGTCGCCCACCTGGAGGTCTCGGGGTCGGACCCCTCGGGCGTGGTAGCGTCGCAGGGACTGCTGATACCGCGCCGAGTGTAGTAAGGCCCTGTCCCGAGCCTCTTCCAGCTGGTCCAGCGAGTCTTCTCGGCTAGCTTGGTTGCTTCGATCGTCGTAGGCCCTCGTCCTCGGGGAGCCGTATTCCAGGTCCGTGGGCAAGACGGCCTCGGCCCCGTAGACCAGGAAGAACGGCGTGAAACCCGTGGCTCGGCTTGGCGTCGTCCTCAGGCTCCAGACCACCGAGGGGAGTTCCTTCATCCATCGCTTGCCGAACTTGTTGAGGTCATTGTAAATCCGAGGCTTGAGCCCTTGTAGAATCATGCCATTGGCACGCTCTACTTGCCCATTCGACATGGGATGAGCTACGGCAGCCCAGTCCACCCGGATGTGGCGATCCTCGCAAAAATCCATGAATTTTTTGCCGGTGAACTGGGTGCCGTTGTCGGTGATGATGGAGTTCGGGACCCCGAAGCGATGGATGATGTTGGTGAAGAACGCCACCGCCTGCTCGGACCTGATGCTGTTCAGGGGTCGGACCTCGATCCACTTGGAGAATTTGTCGACGGCGACCAGCAGGTGCGTGTAGCCCCCGGGCGCCTTCTGCAGAGGGCCGACGAGGTCCAGACCCCACACAGCGAAGGGCCAGGTGATGGGTATCGTCTGCAGAGCCTGAGCGGGCAGGTGGGTCTGCTTCGCATAGAATTGACACCCTTCGCAGGTGCGGACAATTCTAGTGGCGTCAGCCACCGCCGTCGGCCAGTAAAAGCCTTGCCGGAAAGCGTTCCCGACAAGGGCTCGGGGCGCTGCGTGATGGCCGCAAGCCCCCGAGTGTATCTCTTGCAGGAGTTCCTGGCCTTCGGCGATGGAGATGCACCGCTGGAGGATGCCCGAGGGGCTGCGGTGGTACAGCTCCTTCTCATCGCCCAGCAAGACGAGCGACTTGGCGCGTCGTGCTACCCTCCGAGCCTCGGCTTGGTCGAGGGGTAGCTCTCCCTGGCAGGAGATATTGCAGGTACGGGGTCTGCCAATCTTGATCAGGCGGGACCCCGCCCCGCTCCTCCTCGATGCGCAGCGCCTCACCCTCGGGGGCTGAGGATTCCTCGGGCTGAACTGAGGATGGCTCGGGCTGGGCCGAGGGCGCCTCGGACGAGGCCGAGGGCGCCTCGGGCTCGGGCGTGTCGCTGACCTTGACGGAGGGTTGGTGCAGATCTCGGGAGAAGACGTCCGGGGGAACCGTCGTTTGCCCCGAGGCTATCTTTGCCAGCTCGTCCGCAGTCTCGTTGTAGCGCCGGGCGATGTGGTTAAGCTCGAGCCCGTAGAACTTGTCTTCCAGGCGTCGAACTTCATCACAGTAGGCCTCCATCTTCGGGTCACGGCAGTGGGAGTTCTTCATGACTTGGTCAATGACGAGCTGCGAGTCGCCACGAGCGTCGAGGCGTCGGACCCCTAGCTCGATGGCGATTCGCAATCCGTTGATGAGAGCTTCGTACTCAGCCACATTGTTGGACGCCGGGAAATGGAGGCGTAGCACGTAGCGCAAGTGTTTCCCGAGGGGCGAGACGAAGAGCAGGCCCGCGCCGGCTCCCGTCTTCATCAGTGACCCAGTCGAAAAACATGGTCCAGAGCTCCGGTTGGATCGGAGCCGTCGGCAACTGGGTGTCGACCCATTCGGCTACGAAGTCCGCCAGTACCTGGGACTTGATGGCCTTCCGAGGGGCGAACGAGATCGTCTCGCCCATGATTTCCACCGCCCACTTTGCGATCCGTCCCGAGGCCTCTCGGCACTGGATGATCTCCCCTAGGGGGAAGGATGACACCACAGTTACCGGATGAGACTCGAAGTAATGTTCGCAACTTTCGCCTCGTCAGGATCACTGCATACAGCAGCTTCTGAACTTGTGGGTAGCGGGTCTTGGTTTCGGACAGCACCTCGCTGACGAAGTAAACTGGCCTCTGAATGGGCAAGGCATGCCCCTCTTCTTGCCTTTCGACCACGATCGCGGCGCTGACCACCTGAGTGGTAGCGGCGACGTAGACCAAGAGGGCTTCTCCATCAGCTGGGGGCACCAAGACAGGTGCCTGGGTGAGGAGCGCCTTCAGGTTCCCGAGGGCTTCCTCGGCCTCGGGGGTCCAAGTGAAGGATTCGGCCTTCCTTAAGAGACGGTACAGGGGCAGGCCTCTTTCGCCGAGGCGCGAGATGAAACGGCTCAAGGCCGCGAGACACCCCATGACCCTCTGTACGCCTTTCAAGTCCTTGATGGGCCCCATGCTGGTGATGGCTGCGATCTTCTCCTGGTTGGCTTCGATGCCCCGCTCGGAGACGATGAATCCCAGGAGCATGCCCCAGGGCACCCCGAAGACACACTTCTCGGGATTGAGCTTGACGTCCTTTGCCTTGAGACACCGGAATGTCACCTCGAGGTCAGAGAGGAGGTCGGAGGCTTTCCTTGTCTTGACTACGATGTCATCGACGTAGGCCTCGACCGTGCGACCGATGTGCTCGCCGAACACATGGTTCATGCACCGCTGGTACGTGGCACCCGCGTTCCTCAATCCGAACGGCATGGTGACATAGCAGTACATGCCGAAGGGCGTGATGAAAGAAGTCACGAGCTGGTCGGACTCTTTCATCTTGATTTGATGATACCCTGAGTAGGCATCGAGGAAAGACAGGGTTTCGCACCCAGCAGTGGAATCCACGATTTGATCGATGCGAGGTAGAGGGTAGGGAACCTTCGGACATGCTTTATTGAGACTAGTGTAGTCTACACACATCCGCCATTTCCCACCTTTCTTCCTCACAAGCACAGGGTTGGCAAGCCATTCGGGATGGAATACCTCTTTGATGAACCCTGCTGCCATCAGCTTGTGGATCTCCTCGCCTATCACCCTGCGCCTTTCCTCGTCGAATCGGCGCAGAGGCTGCCTGACCGGTCGGGCTCCGGCCCGAATATCCAGCGAGTGCTCGGCGACATCCCTCGGTATGCCGGGCATGTCCGAGGGACTCCACGCAAAGACGTCGGCGTTTGCACGGAGAAAGTCGACGAGCACTGCTTCCTATTTGGGGTCGAACTCGGAACCGATCCGGATCTGCTTGGAGGTGTCGCCACTGGGGTCGAGAGGGACAGCCTTAACCGTCTCCGCTGGCTCGAAGTTGCCGGCGTGTCGCTTCACGTCCGGCACCTCTCGGGAGAGGTTTTCCAGGTCGGCGATGAGGGCCTCGGACTCGGCGAGGGCCTCGGCGTACTCCACGCACTCCACATCGCATTCGAACGCGTGCTTGTACGTGGGGCCGACAGTGATGACCCCGTTGGGGCCCGGCATCTTGAGCTTCAGGTAGGTGTAGTTGGGGATGGCCATGAACTTCGCGTAGCATGGCCTCCCCAACACTGCATGGTAGGTTCCTCGGAACCCGACCACCACGAACGTCAAAGTCTCCCTTTGGAAGTTGGAGGGTGTTCCGAAGCAGACAGGAAGGTCGAGCTGTCCGAGGGGCTGGACGCGCTTCCTAGGAATGATCCCGTGGAAGGGCGCAGCGCCTGCTCGGACAGAGGACAGATCGACGCGCAGGAGCCTGAGGGTCTCGGCGTAGATGATATTGAGGCAGCTGCCCCCATCCATCAGGACCTTGGTGAGCCTGACGTCGCCGATGATGGGATCGACGACGAGCGGGTACTTCCCCGGGCTCGGCACGTGGTCGGGGTGGTCATCTTGGTCGAAGGTGATGGGCTTGT
This sequence comes from Zea luxurians, assembly GCA_029449295.1. Classification (NCBI taxonomy): domain Eukaryota; kingdom Viridiplantae; phylum Streptophyta; class Magnoliopsida; order Poales; family Poaceae; genus Zea; species Zea luxurians. Next base: position 4,536,462 of record JAOPSE010000014.1, on the reverse strand, counting down.
CGGACCAGTCTAGGTAGACTGGTGCCGCCTCCTTCACCGAGCAGACCTCCCGACGCTCTCGCTTGCGATGCCGAGCCGAGGCATTCGCCGCATGCCCTCCGCAGATCATGAAGCAGTCGCGGACCTCGGGGGACCCTCCTGCTTGGTGATCTTCCTTTTTGTCGTCGTCGCGGGCCCTGCCACCCTCTGCGGGTGGCCCGGCCTTGTGGAAGTGGCGCCGAAGCATGACGCACTCCTCGAGGGTGTGCTTGACGGGCCCCTGATGGTAAGGGCACGTCTCCTTGAGCATCTTGTCGAAGAGGTTGGCACCTCCGGGGGGCTTCCGAGGGTTCTTGTACTCGGCGGCGGCGACAAGGTCCGAGCTGGCGGCGTCGCGTTTCGCTTGCGACTTCCGCCTGCCTTTCTTCTTGGCGCTGCGCGGAGTAGACGCCTCGGGAGCATCTCCCGACGGGCGGCCCTAGGGCTGCTTGTCCTTTCGGAAGATGGCCTCGACCGCCTCCTGGCCAGAGGCGAACTTGGTGGCGATGTCCATCAGCTCGCTCGCCCTGGTGGGGGTCTTGCGACCCAACTTGCTCACCAGGTCACGGCAGGTGGTGCCGGCAAGGAACGCGCCGATGACATCGGAGTCGGTGATGTTGGGTAGCTCGGTGCGCTGCTTCGAGAATCGCCGGATGTAGTCCCGAAGAGACTCTCCCGGCTGTTGCCGGCAGCTTCGGAGGTCCCAGGAATTCCCGGGGCGCACGTACGTGCCCTGGAAGTTGCCGGCGAAAGCTTGGACCAGATCCTCCCAGTTGGAAATCTGCCCCGGAGGCAGGTGCTCCAACCAAGCGCGAGTAGTGTCGGAGAGGAACAGGGGGAGGTTGCAGGATGATGAGGTTGTCGTCGTCCGTTCCACCCAGTTGACAGGCCAGGCGGTAGTCCGCGAGCCACAATTCCGGTCTCGTTTCCCCCGAGTACTTTGTGATAGTAGTCGGGGGTCGGAATCGGGTCGGAAACGGCGCCCGCCGAATGGCTCGGCTGAAGACCTGCGGACCGGGTGGTTCGGGCGAGGGACTCCGATCCTCCCCGCTGTCGTAGCGTCCCCCACTGCCTGGGGTGATAGCCTCGGCGCACCCTTTCGTCGAGGCGGGCCCGACGGTCGTGATGACGGTGCTCGCCGCCGAGGTGGCCCGGGGCCGCAGGCGCGGTGTTGCGCGTGCGTCCGGTATAGACCGAGGCTTCCCGCATGAGTCGGGAAGTCGCGGCGCGAGGTTCCGAGGGGTACCCCTGCCTTCGGGAGGCAGAGCTCTCGGCCCGCCGGGCCTGCAGCGCCTTCCAGGAGATGCTTGAGTTCTCCCTGGATTTGCCGACCCTCGGTGTTTGATGACTCCGGCATCGCGCGGAGGAGCATCGCTGCGGCTGCCAGGTCCTGACCGGTCCCGCCGGATGCGGGTGGCGGCCTGTCCCTGGCATCGTTGGCGATGCGGTGCTGGAGACCCTGGGGCAGGTGACGTATTTCTCCGGCCGGGGGCTGGCCCGCCCATACCTGCCCGACGTCCCGGCGGATCAACTCGAGCGCTCCTGCCCCCTCGTCGAGCCCGGCCTGCGCCCCGCGGACTTGCTCGAGCTGTGGGTCGTGACCCCCCGCCGGAACGGGGACCACAGCTAGCTCCCGCGGGATGTCGGCGCGAGGCGCTAGGCCTAGGGAGATCACCATCCTCCGGCATGCCGAGACGGCTGCCTCCGGAGGGATCCCCTAGCTCGACGTGGAAACATTCGCGGCTCGGGCCGCAGTCCTTGTCGTCAAGGCTGCGACTGCCATCGGAACAGTCGGAGAGGCAGTAGTTGCATGCGGTCATGAAGTCCCGCATGGCACTGGGGTTGCCAGATCCTAGAGAAATCCCTAGCAGATGCTGGGGTCGTCATCTTCCTCGGACCCAGAGGGCCCGTAGGTCGAGACGCCCGTCAATCGGTCCCAAGGCGACCGCACACGAAACCCCAAAGAGGTTACACTCGCCTCAACGTGAGCGGCCGCCAGAGCGAGGTCGCTAGGCGGGTTGAGGTCGAGTCGAAATGACGAAGGATGGGGAGCAGTTGGTACCTTTTGGTCGACGAGGAGCGACGAAGTCACCTCGGGGGCTGATTGCGCCGTCGTCGTGGGTACGAGGGCGACGTCCTGCAGGCCCTCCGTGAGCGTGCTGGCGTCGTCCACTTGCTCGACATCCGACGGAGCGCAGCCTCCTGCTCGGCCCTGGTTGCCCCGTCTCCTCCTCCGATGGCGAGGGAGAGGATGGGGCGAGCTCGAAAGTTGTCCTTCCCTCACGTGGGAAAGACGTCGTCGATTCCGCCGCCGGCGGGCGGGCTGTCGGCCACCATTGTCGTCGTCGCGCGGCGGTGGAAGGAGTATCATGTCGTAGCCGCCGTCGAAAGACATGAACTCGAGACTCCCGAAACGGAGCACCGTCCCGAGTTGGAGAGGTTGTTGGAGACTGCCCATCTGGAGCTTGACGGGAAACTGCTCGTCAACACGCAGCAGGCCCCTACCTGGCGCGCCAACTGTCGGCGTTTCGAGACCGGGGGGTCCCCGAGCCGACGAGTGAGTGTGCCGCGTGCCCCAGCCCAGATGGGTCGAGCGCTGTGGGCGAGCGCGAAGGGGGGAAGAGCGAGGTGGCCGGAGCCGGGTCGTGAGGGAGGCGGAGATCCCGCGGCCTTCGTGTTCGTCCCGCGCCCAGGTCGGGTGCGCTTGCAGTAGGGGGTTACAAGTGTCCGCGCGGGTGAGGGGAGCGAGCGGCCCCAAGAGAGCGCCTGCCCCTGCCCTCGTTCCCGCGAGGCCAACCTTCTCTAAGAAGGCCCTGGTCCTTCCTTTTATAGGCGCAAGGAGAGGATCCAGGTGTACAATGGGGGTGTAGCCGAGTGCTACGTGTCTAGCGGGGGAGAGCTAGCGCCCAAAGTACATGCCAAGGTGGCAGCCGGAGAGATCTTGGCACCCAGCTGGTGTGGTGTCGTGGCTGTTGGTGGAGCAACGGAGCCTGGCGGAGGGACAGCTGTCGGAGATGTCGGGTCCTTGCTGACGTCCCCCTGCTTCCGTAAGGGAGCTGAGAGCCGCCGTCGTCATAGTGCTAGCGGGGCGCCATCATTGCATATCTGGTGGAGCTAGCCAGATGGGACGTCGGTCTTGTTCTCTGCGGCCCGAGTCGGCTCGGGGTAGGGTGATGATGGCGCTTCCTGATGACGTGGCGGACTTGTGCCCTAGGTCGGGCGACGTGGAGGCTCCTCCGAAGCCGAAGTCGAGTATGTCCTGCATGGCCGAGGCCGAGCCCAAGCTCCTGGGTCGGGCGAGGCGTAGGTCGTTCGGCAGAGGCCAGGGCGGAGTCCGAGCCCTGGGTCGGGCGGAGCGGAGGTCGTTCGGCAGAGGCCAGGGCGGAGTCCGAGCCCTGGGTCGGGTGGAGCGGAGTTCACCGTCTTTCGGGGCCTTAGCCCGAGTCCGAGCCCTGGGCGGAGCGGAGTTCGCCGTCTTCCGGGGCCTTTAGCCCGAGTCCGAGCCCTGGGTCGGGCGGAGCGGAATTCGCCGTCTTCCGGGGCCTTAGCCCGAGTCCGAGCCCTGGGTCGGGCGGAGCGGAGTTCGCCGTCTTCTGGGGCCTTAGCCCGAGTCCGAGCCCTGGGTCGGGCGGAGCGGAGTTCGCCGTCTTCCGGGGTCTTAGCCCGAATCCGAGCCCTGGGTCGGGCGGAGCGGAGTTCGCCGCCTTCCGGGGTCTTAGCCCGAGTCCGAGCCCTGGGTCGGGCGGAGCTTCCCATGGCGCCTTTGGTGAGGCCTGGCTGCCCGTCAGTCTCACTCTTTGCGTTAAATGCCCCTGTGACTTGGTCGGTCGGCGCGGCGATTTAGTCAGGGTTGCTTCTTAACGAAGGCAAGGCCTCGGGCGAGCCGGAGATGCGTCTGCCGTAAAAAAAGGGGGCCTCGGGCGAGACGGAAACACCTCGGGGTCGGCTGCCCTTGCCCGAGGCTAGGCTCGGGCGAGGTGTGATCGAGTCGCTCGTATGGACCGATCCCTGACTTAATCAAACCCATCAGGCCTCTGCAGCTTTATGCTGATGGGGGTTACCAGCTGAGAATTAGGCGTCTTGAGGGTACCCCTAATTATGGTCCCCGACAATTATGGACTATCAAATAAAAATGCTAAACCCTATGGTTTCTATATTTATTTTTAGAGTTTAGAATTAAATAAGGAAACTGCCCAAACCTTGTTAAAATAAAGAAAATAGTTAGGCTTCTATGCTCAACTTAAGAAAATTTGTAGAAGTGTAAACCCCACTTAGACATTGTTTAAAAATAATGAGCACCCCCAGTATTGAAGATTTAGACAAGGTTATTTATTAAAAGCCATATTTGCCCAAAACTTAGGAAAATGGGAAAGGAACTAGAAAATAATGAACAGTGGATGCAAATATTTTTCCTAGTCCATTTAAGTAATAAAGAACCTAGGAAAAATAAAGGGAACCCTAGTCCAGAAAAATTCAAGGTGAAATGTTTTATTAGGCACTAATAAAACTAGAAAGGCTATTATTAAAAATATAAGAACAATTTCAAAATTGGTAAGAAAAATTCAGTAGACTTGTAACCACTAGGACTCCACTCCAAAAATGATAAATGCCCCAGCCCATCATTTTAAGTGGGTTGAACAAATAAAACTTAGGTATTGAGCCATATTTCAATTAAATCATAAGTAAGCCAAGAAGTGTGCAACAGTGAGCAAATACATTTTTACCAGATTAGTAATGAAATAAACCACCAGAGAAAAATGTAAAACCTATTCAAAACTACAAAGTATACCCCTTGCCAATACTTTATGAAAAAGGCCAATTAGTTCAAGAAATTCCTACCACCCTTCCCTTAAGCAAAAAGTTACCAAAACTTAGAATGATTGCTCTTGCACAAAGAAGAAGATATGAAAATTTTGAAATCTGTTGTTTGATATTTTCAAGTATAGTGGTAGTAGAAAGCACCCCTTGGGCTAGAAACTTTAGAAAATCATAATAAAATAACTAATAAGTATTAATGGCTAAAAATTTGTACAAAGTCATGTTGTAACATCTAAATGCCAGTAAAAATAAGTCTTAGAGAAAAACTCACTGTAAAAAGGAAGATGTAGTTCAAAACACCCTCTCTGCCCTAATAATTGATAATTTTGTACAGAAAAGACCACTCAATTTTTAAGCCCCAAATTTTGAGACAGAGAATTATACACCAGTGAGAAGCCACTGTAATTTTTGCAGAATTGTTGGAAATTTATTAAGCTATCTTGTAGTTCAAACCCACCTTAAAAGTATAAAAGAAATAGCAAAGGAGAGAGGGAATAATAAATCTCGCTCCAATAAATTCAGCTAGGAATCTTAATAAAACTCTCACTAAGACATTAAAAAGAAATCAATGGAATCCCAAAATAACCTTATCAATTAACTTAACCCAGCTTGACCTTAATTTGCTAAGTATACCACAAGGATCTTCAGTAGTAAAAATAAGCTCCACCATATTAACTTGATCATCCCCCCATCAAATTTTAATTACTAAATTTCATATCATGCCATGCATATATCTTACTCATTGCATTCATTAGATTGCAATCTCGCGGACGGAGAGTACGTGCTCATCCCTGAGTAAGGAGCTGTCCATGAGGAAGACCAGGAGCAAGCTCCCAAGACTGCCATCGAGGACCTCCCCGCAGCCCCAGCAATTGAAGGCAAGCCCCGGTTTTATGCATAACCGTTTATATATGCTACTTTACTACACTTAATGTTTGTAGGTTTGTAATGTGCACTTAAGTGTAGGAGTTGCTTGGAACCTCTAGTTGCATGAACTCAGGATTCCTTTTTGAGATGGATACTAGTATGCTAGGTCGAATAGCTGCTATGCTAATTAGGATCTCGGTAGAAGTCGAGTGATTTTTCTAGCACTCGCGCGAGGTCAGGAATTGATTGTATTCATCTTGATAACGGGATCTATGATGGTTTATGGACTTGGATCAAGGGAGGATGCCTTGTCCATGAGACGGGAAAAGGAATTAAGGATTAATGTGTGGATACCTGAGTCAAGCGTTTGAATGTACTAAACACATGTCGAGAAATATGGTAACCGATAAACCTAGTACTTGAGTGAAGCCGGGCACAGGACTTTTCTCCTCACTCGTCCTGAGACTGGGTCTCCCATGCTAGCTATGGTTGGTACAAGTGCGGTCACTGCAAGGTGGCAGCCGGGGTCAGTGGAGCATTGTATGCCAAGGCGGTGAGCCCTAGCCGCGAACGGGGGATCGATGGGGACGGTTGACGTGTGTGGGGACGGAGTGCCCCTACGTGTCGTCTGTTTAGGTTTACCTTGCAAGGTTTAAAAACTCGATTCAAATCGTCTGCTTCTCGCAGCTAATGAGACTGCTTGACCCCTTGTACTACTTTGAGTAAGAAGTGAAATGAGGTTTACATGAGATAACTTGTTGTTTGTACAAAATGCTTGTTACCATGTATGCTTTGAAGGAGCAAACTTAGCTAAGATAATGATGCTAGAAATTGAAAAGCTAAAACTTGTTTTTAGACTCAGCTAGTGCTTTTGGCAAACCAAATCCCTCATCCAAACATCGGCATGGTCTAGAGGTAGAGGAGTAGTTTCCTCACACCGGGTAAGTCTAGCTGTGTATTAGTATACTCAGCCTTGCTTGTGGCATAATTTTTGCAGGTACACTTCAGGATATGGTTGATGATATGACTTGGCCTACCACCCTGCCACCGGGTTGGACGGTCGAGTGGGATGCTGCTCCAGCGGGAGAGGAGCAGGAGGAGTAGTGGGCTAGGCCTTGCCCTATTCCTCGCTTTCGACGATATCGATTATCCGCTACAATTTATTTTGTGAACTTATGTCAGCTACATGAAAAACTCTGATTTATGTAATAACTCTAGTACTTTAATTTGAGGTTTCCTGTTTAATTGTATTTCTTCTGTGACTCACCTTCGAGTGAGTTTGTGGTATTTGATCCTGGTTAAGTGGCTCTATCAGACTAAATCTGAGGGACTAACAGGTTATTCCGATTTAAGTGTGTTGCGGCCCCTGAGGCGTAACTTAGGCACTTAAGCTGGAATAATTCGGGTGGTTCTGCCACATAAGGAGCTAGGTTTTGGGTTTAGGAATCAAACAATGTCCAAAGCAAGTCAAACTTAACTGATGAGATCTAAATATCATGTTAGGCTTATCCAAAAAGTTTGGTGAGTTTTGGAGTCATTAAATAATTCCTAAAATTCCAAGAGACTAGGTTTTGGTCTTCTTAAATACTACATAATTCCTTGTCGGGACTAAAAATCTTGGAACTATTTTTATTAAATACTAGAGAAATTTAGAAGTCCAACAAAATTGGTCTCATATTTTTATCATTTTTCTATCATTTTCTATGGATTTCCTAAGTCTTGTAGAAAAAGAAAAAGGAAAAAGATGAATAGTGATGGGCTAAAACTAGCCCAAGTCGGCCCACGCACAGGCGAAAGCGCGTCCGCGCGTGCCCGCGGTGTCCATTTTGCATAGAGGTCCCTAGTCATTTGAAAAACCCTTAAAGAGTCTACAACACTATTTCCATATGTCACTGACAATCGTAGATAGACCCTCCCCTTTCTATTCCTTCGCAAGGTGAGGTCCATGACCGTGGACGGCGGAGCACTAGCTCCGGTGAGCCTGTACTGGCCAGAAAACGCAACGACTAGTGCTCCGGTGTGGCTGACACTTAATTCTACCCCTAACGACCATTTCCCCTCAATCAATTGCAAAGTTTTAGCTCCTAATCTCTCTATCCACGGTGATAGCGCAAACTACGGATGAACCGAGGCGTTCCCGGCGATCTATCGCGGTCTAATTCAATTGGTCGGGTCGAGAAGCATCAAGAGCACATAAGAGAGCTGAAACAAGAGTGAGGAGGGTATGATCGGACCTGCAGCACGCTGGCCACGGCGAGCTCACACACTACGGTGTTCTAGACAAATTTGGGGGAAATCCCAAATTGGGGAGCTGTGGGGGACGATTGGAGGTGAGGGCTGGTTCACTGGATGCACAACTACCAAGTGGAGCTCACTGGGGCGGCAATTTATAGGTTCCATCGGCGGTGACGGCTAATTTTGGAGAAGACATGTGAGGCCGGGAAAGAGAGTGAATCACCGTGGTGGTCTGCCGTGGTGATCACTGGGCAATGAGCTACGGCAGCCACTGGGCAGTCACTATGGCTTGCGATGACTGTGGTAAATGGCCTGAGGTGTGGCGCAACTGCAGTGAATGGTGCATATTCGGATCACGGCCACTCGGCCACGTCGCCGGCGCAAGTGGGCACGGCAACAGGGCGAAACAGTGGCCCGAGTTCATCCTCAACGCGATATTTCTTACCCTGAGCAGTTATCTGCACTTTATTGAGCACGAATCGCAATGGCGGCGACGATCACGGCGCAAAGCTCACCGGCGGCATGTTCACTGCATCTGCAGATCTTTTGTTCACTGTACCATTAGGTTCTTATTCAGTCTGCGTGACAGAGCAATTTGCAGGGCGATTTGCTCCAAAATTCATGTAGCAACCTGACCATCTCTCTGTATCAAAGTTGTAGCTCTGTAAACTACCTACAAATCGACTATAGAGACCTAGCTCATTTACTTACTCCTTCGAGCTTGAATCGAGTCCAAAGTTTAGCAGATCTCACTGTCAGACCAGTATCACACTAAATGGGTGACTGACAGCAATACTTTGAGTCCATTTAACTTCAACTTTTGTACAACACTTATGTCTGATGACATAAACAAAGTTATGCTCCTTTAGTAGCTCTACAAGTTTGGTGCATTGACCCTGGGCAAATTTCTTGTAGATTTATAAATATAGAGCTCCAAAGTCAGCCCTATTCAGCTGAATTTGGACTTAGGCATATGAAATGCATGGGGTGCCTTTTTGCAAATAAGCCCAAATCTTACAATTTGACTTGCAATTCCTTAAATGTGAGAAACACATGATTTGTGGTGTTCTATTACTTTGGTATTTGCACTTGGGTCCAAAAGTGCACAAAACTTACACTTAGCCCCCTAGGGTTCCAATTTAGGGTTTTCTAGGGGTCTTTTCAGGGTTTTAGCACTTCAGGGTTTTGGTGTCACTAAAGTCCATCAAAGATGATATCTTATGATCATTTCTCATGTCTTTTGAGGTTTTCACATATTTGGGATTCACTTATATCCATAAGCCCTAATTTACGGTTAAGCACTCTAACCTAGGGTTAATCACACATCAAGTTACATCAGTACAACTTGTTTGAAATTCTTACCTAGTGAATGCACTCTAGTGTAACAAACACATGATATGCCCATGCACATGATGTTATGCTCAAGTTTTAGTGATAGTAACACTAGAGGTGTTACATCCTTCCCCCCATAAAAGAATCTCGTCCCAAGATTTAAGGTCCTAGGGCAAGTAGTGGAAAAGGAAACGCGTCATATTTTTATTTCCTTATTTCTCGTACAAAGCAGGGGGTGGTATGGGTCTATTTCATCTTTACAACAATTGTACATATCTCACAAGTTACATGAAGCTAAAAAGCCAGGGAAATTCTTTTCTAAGAAGTCTTGGGTTTCCCATGTAGCTTCATCTTCAGTATGTTGGTTCCATTGTATCTTATAGAATTTGAGAACCCTTCTTCGGGTGACCCTGTCCTTTTGATCCAGGACTCGAATAGAATGTTCTAAATATGCACTGTAGACAATGGTTCAACCACATCAATGGTTCCAAGGTAACATCCACCACATTGTTCAACCACATCTTAAGTCTGGTTCCAAGGTAACATCCACCACATCAATGGTTCGATCAAGAACCCAAACACACTTCTTCAATTGGGATACATGGAACACATTGTGCACTGTAGACAATGTTTCGGGTAGTTGGAGTCGGTATGCCACTGGCCCACATTGTTCAAGAATCGGAAACGGACCAATGTATTAGGGTGCAAGCTTTCCTTTTACACTGAAACAAGTCACACCCTTTATTGGTGATACTTTCAGGTACACATAATCTTTGACTTGAAAGTACAAGGGTTGGCGTCGTTTGTCTGCATAACTCTTTTGTCGAGCTTGTGCCTTTTTCAAGTTATGTATGATTCGTTGAACCTTTTCTTCCATCTGTTTCACCATATCAGTCCTGAAAAACCATCTTTCTCCTGGTTCAGACCAATTCAAGGGGGTACGGCATTGTCGTCCATACAAAGCTTCAAATGGTGCCATCTTAATACTTTCTTGATAACTATTGTTATACAAAAATTCTGCCAATGGTAAACATTCATCCCATTTTTGTGGGAATTCTAGAACGCATGCCCGCAACATGTCTTCAAGTTCTTGATTCACTCTCTCAGTCTACCCACTTGTTTGGGGATGATAGGCCGAACTGTGGAGCAACTTAGTACCCAGGGACTTATGTAGTTCTTCCCAAAACTTGGATACAAATTGTGGTCCGTGATCCGACACTATTGTCTTTGGAACTCCGTGCTAGACTAAGAATACGAGCAATGTATAACTAGGCATAAACAACAACTGGGTGATCTATCTTGATGGGCAGAAAATGGGCTATCTTGGTAAGCTGATCAATTATAACCCAAGTAGAATCAAATCCTTTTGCTGTCCTGGGTAATCCCATAATGAAGTCCATGCTAATATCCTCCCATTTCCAAGTTGGGATGGGCAAAGATTGCAGTGGACCGATAGTCTTCATATGTATGGCTTTGACACGTCTACAGGTGTCACATCTCGCCATATAGCGTGCAATTTCAATCTTCATTTTTTTCCACCAATAATGTTGCTTTAAATCTTGATACATCTTAGTGCTTCCGGGATGAATGGAATATCAACTAAGATGAGTTTCATCCAATATTAGCTTGCGGACTTCTTCATTTTAGGCACAACTATGCGATTATTAAACCATACAATGCCTTGATCATCCTTTCTGAAGCAATTAGCTTTGCCGCCTGCTATTTTCTCATGAATATGTTTCATACCCTTATCATTTCTTTGAGCATCAATAATCCTTTGCAGAAGAATTGACTCAAGCTTCAATTGGTTCAAGGTTCCATGTTGTATCATCCTCAGGTTTAATCTCTCCATTTCTTGACATAATGCGGTGTTTGGAGTCCTTACTGTAAAACAATGGCAGGAAGCCTTGCGACTTAGTGCATCTGCCACCACGTTAGCCTTTCTTGGTGATAATGGATTTCTAATTCATAATCCTCAATCAGCTCAAGCCATCTTCTCTGCCTCATGTTTAGTTCTGACTGGGTAAAGATATACTTCAAACTTTTATGATCTGTATATATATGGCAGATATTTCCCAGCAGATAATGACGCCATATATTAAGGGCATGAACCACAATAGCTAATTCCAAGTCATGAGTTGGATAATGTTCCTCATGCCGGCGCAGCTGTCTTGAAGCATATGCTATAACTCGGCCCTCTTGCATTAAGACACATCCGAGACCACTGCCCGATGCGTCACAGTACACATAAAAAGACTTTTCAATGTCCGGTTGAGCCAATACCGGAGCAGTGGTTAATAATACCTTCAGCTGCTCGAAGGCTTTGTTGCATCTTGAGGACTAGTTAAATTTGGTATCATTCTTCAACAGACTTGTGATTCGTTTCACAATCTTGGAGAAATTCGGGATAAATCTGCGGTAATAGCCAGCCAGCCTAAGGAAACTTCAAACTTGATGTACAGTGGTTGGTGGTTTCCACTCAAGAATATCCTTGACCTTGCTGGGATCAACTGCAATTCCATTTGCAGACAATACATGTCCCAAAAATTGGATTTCCTCCAACCAAAACACGCATTTGCTAAATTTAGCATATAATTGGTGTTCCCTTAAGCACGTTAACACGATCCATAAATGTTTAGCATGCTCCTCTTAATTCTTGGATTAGATCAAGGTATCATCAATGAAGGCCACCACGAATTTATCCAACTCGGGCATAAACACCGAGTTCATTAGATATGTGAAGTAGGCAGGAGCATTTGTCAATCCAAAGGATATAACCAAATATTCGAATAATCCATACTGCGTAGTAAATGCGGTCTTGGGTATATCTTCGGGTCGAATACGGATCTGATGATAGCCCGACCCGAGGTCAATCTTGGAGAATACTCGAGCTCCGGTAAGTTGATCAAACAAAATATCGATCCAGGGAAGAGGGTACTTGTTCTCAATGGTGACCTCATTAAGGGGTCTGTAGTCCACACACATTCAAAGTGTTTGATCCTTCTTCTTGACAAAGATTGCGGGACATCCCCAATGTGATGAGCTGGGCCGAATGAGTCCCTACTCAAGCAAGTCTTGTAGTTGAGTCTTAAGCTCCGCCAATTCATTCGGTGGCATCCGGTACGACCTTCTGGAAATAGGAGCTGTACCGGGCTTTAGTTCAATCACAAACTCTACATCCCTTTCTGGAGGCAGTCATGGCAGATCTTCAGGATATACATCTGGAAATTCACATACTACCAGAATATCCTAGATTTCTGGTATGATAGATTCATAGACCCGTCCAAATGGTTTGGCTGGGACAACTATAGGGATGGACAAGAGAACCTCTTCATGGCCATGGCTTAACTTGATAGTCCTTAAGTCAGTGTTTAGGATAGCTTTATGCTGGGCTAACCAATTCATGCCCAGGATTACATCTATATCTTGGCCTTTCAAAACAATCATGTTGGTGGGAAAATCCCGTTCAGCCAATGTTACTGGCACATGGAAGGCTACTTCCTTAGTAAATATTTGTCCCCGAGCGAATGGATAACAAACCCTTCCCTTGATTCAGTGCAAGGAATGCAATGTTTTTCCATGAATTTCTTGCTTATGAAAGTATGTGAAGCACCAGAATCAAAGAGAATAACTGCTGGGTGATTGGCCACAAGGAACATACCCATCATTACCGGCTCTCCTTCCGGTGTAGTGGCCACTTGAGTATAATAAATTCGCCCAATCTTCTTGACATTTTTGCCCGCTAAATTATTAGCCATATTCCCTATGCCTTGATTGGAACTCCCAGAATTCTGTTGATTGTTGAACTTATTCTGCTTTGGATATGGACAGTCTTTTATAAAATGACCATACTTCCCATAGTTGAAGCAGCCAGTTGAGGAACTAGAGAGGGCGGGGAAACGAGCACCAGGGGCACTCGGCTGACTTATAGAAGTGGGGCAGACGAATGAAAACAGGTTGTTTGGACGGATAGGATGGTGGACGAGGCGAAGAACGATTCTGATTGAAAGGTCGGATTACCAACCTGGTTCGCTTCTCAGGTCCCTGATTGGAGCTGTCACCTCCAAATCCCTTTGATTTTCCTTGGCCTGTATTCTTGGCTTCTACAACCAGCGTTGTGCTGACAGCTCTGCTGTAAGTAAGATCCAGACAGGTGGCCATTTTCCATTAGAGCCGGTCGTTGAGTCCTCTCATGAAGCAATTCTTCTTTTTCAGGTCAGTGTTTACTTGGTCAATCGCATATTGGGATAAATGATTAAATTTGTTGAGATACTGCAACACAGTATCTCCTCCTTGTTTTAGTCAAATAAATTCCTCTTGTTTCATGTGAAGCACTCCTTCTGGAATATAGTATTCACGGAATGCTAGCTTAAATTCATCCCAAGTGACCTGATGTCCGGCTGGTTGAACTGCCACAAAATTTACCCACCAGGTACTGGCAGGACCTCTTAGTTGTTGGGCAGCAAACAACAGCTTCTATGTTTCTGTGCGACGGATTAATCCAAACTTCTGCTCCATTACCCTTATCCACTCATCAGCTTCAAGAGGGTCTTCTGCTTTAACAAAGAGTGGGGGACGCGTTTCAGAGAATTCCAGATACGAGGTTTCACGCTGTCCCTGTGGAGGACCTCTTCCACCATGCTGCTGGAATTGATTACCTATCATCTCACGTAAGAAGCGGGTATTATCGGTAGTAGCATTGACCAAGGCAGCGATAGCCTTGGCCAGCATTGGTGGTACAGGCGGCAGATTAGGAGTATCTTCCCGACCACGGGAAGTCCCCGCACTGTCATGTGCACGAGTCCTTGATGGCATCTGAGGCGAAGAAACATTTGGGAAAAATATAACATGCCGATACACACCATCATTTTACATTACCAAAATGTAATGATACAGACTCAAGTGTCCAACATGACTTCATTACTTATTTTACATTGGTATAGTTTCTAAACTATGCTAGTCTAGTTTTCATCGTCCTTGGTTTCTTCATTTCCTATTGTGGGAGATCGATCGTCAGCCAGGTTCATGGAAGGAGGAGGCCTAAAAAGGTCCAGCTCCCCATCCGGTCCTTCACTTGCTGTCCCTGATGGTCCAGCTCCCATTGCAACAGGGTCGGTAGGCACGTCCGGGTGCAGTTGTGAATACAGTACATGCACTTCATCATGTAAAGTATTGTAGTACACCTGCAAGTTGTCAAGGGCCTCACTAAGCTCGCCACGCGAGCACGAGCTTTGGCTTCCCAGTCCCAAGCAACCGAACGTGAGTTGACGACCCAATCAACCGCTAAATCCCGTTCAGCAAGCTCGTCTTGCAGATATCTGACATCAGCTGCCAAGTCATTTATACGTTGACCGTCTTGTGCCCATACCTTGTTTCGGTGACATAGCTCCGTCTGAAGCTGTTCCACTTGGGCTTCCAAGTCTCTGATTGGATCGTTGCTGCCGCTGCTGCTCCCTTCATGTCTTGGAGCGAACTGATGATGAGGCATGCCAATAGGTCCAGTGGACTTGCGTGCGGTTTTCCTCGTACGCGGCATATCTCTATAAGGGGAAAATTTATTAGTATAGTTTTTAAACATGATGCATGCATAATTATGGAATCAACGTTCGTTGATCCCTCTTTCTATATTTTGCACTCTATTACCTGGTCTTACAAGATGAGGACTTTCAGAAAGTGGCAAGCTAAGAATGAAAAAAAATTCTTGGATAAGTATTTGAAAATTCTTTTTGAAATGCTTCATAATATCTGAAGAGATGGGCTTCGCTCCGATACCAGCTGTGACGGAACCTCCCAAGTCATTAGGCTCACCTATAGTTGTCCTTGCCCAACGGACCTTGGACAACCCTGTAGATGCACATAATCACTTGACAAGTTCAGTATAAGTATCCTTTTCCTCGCCCAAGAGTGTTTCACCCATCACACAGATATTACAACACATCGGAGGAATGAATAAGCGGAAGCGAATTACAATAACTTAATTTACATTCATCAAAATATAGAGAGAGAGTTGTAGTTATTACAAACCAGGGTATATGAGTGCATAAGTATTATTATTACAAACTTTGGAGGCAAAACCCCTCCCGCATAAAAGTATATTGTTTTTCAAATGGGAGGCCAACATCCTCCCGTGGTTTCACTATTGAGGTTCTTCTTTAGGCACCACCTTAGAGCAAAAACAGCAAAAGGTTGTTGTTTCCTCACCTACAACAATATGGGTTCGAAAACCCTAAGTACGATGTGTACTTTCGCAAGTCTTACCAGTCAAAATAAAAGACTCTCAATGGATTTGCTGGCTTAAGGGAGTCAAGGCAAGGTTTAATCAAGAATCAAGACTCTGTTTGCAAAAATGCTTACTAATAGTGGATCCTTAAAAATCTAGTTTTATTAGCAAGTTCAGTCATTACCTGTCACTAGAGTTCTTCCTACCCTAGTTCAAGCACTTGGCCTATACTATCTATCCTTTTATCCACCCTTTTTGTTCACTGGAATGCTACGTGTAAGTCAGTGACCAAGTCTTCATGTTCGAGAAGTAACGGCGATCCGAATCGATTAAAACTCAGCTCAGGATCTCCAATCACATGACATATGTAGCACTTAACCCTTACATATGTCAACTCGCTATCGGGTTTCTTAAGACTCGACCGGGTTCACGCCAACCGAGAGCACAGATACACCACCGTCCAGCCTCTTGCCACGGAGGGTACACGCTACTCTCGCCATCTCTCCACTCCCATTGCGTGTTGGCCTTTCTGGTATTAGTCTGTCTGAGGCAAAGCTTACCCATGACGAGGCATGTGACCAGTTAAAGGGTCCTCGGTCAGCAAGGCCACATCGACATGGTCCTTAAGCGACTCAGACGGAGACACTACACCGAGACTCTCTTATCGTGCAAGTCACCCGCTCGGTCTCAGCTTTATCATTTCAAACCCAAAGTTTGGTACCTGGCAGAGGTACATCTTTTCTGACGTTGAACCCATCATGGCCATGATGGATCCACCATCAAGTTTTATTTTTGAAAACATCCCATCCACTGTGAAGTATCACCTTTTGTTTTAAAACAAAACATTTATTTTTCTAAAGCAAGACTAAGCATCAGAAAACTTTTTTAAATAAACAGGTAATCAAAGAATGATAAAAAGTCTCAAGGAAGGAAATGCAGCAATTGGTTTAGCACACAACTCCTATCACCTAATGCATCATATAAGGTGATAAAGATTTAAAACTGCAAGGAGGTGGCAAATGCACCGGGGCTTGCCTTGTGTTGTAGGAGAGTCGGGCTCTATTCCACAGATGTCAAAGTAAAAACAGTTCCCGGCAGGTGGATTTTCTGCTGATGGAGTAGTCTCCTCTTCTTCAACAGTTATTTCTTCCTCGTTTTCTATACATAACCTATATATAACCATGAATGCTCATGTAATGCTTATGAAAATGCAATAATAGAAAAGATGTATCATGTTGTATCTTGAATACAACTTTCCTTCACGGTGCACTAGGGTAACTATGGTTTTTCTAGGTCAGTACCTTAGTAGGGTTAGACATTTTTACCCTAAGGAGCTAGGGTTTTGGGTTTAGGAATCAAACTATAACACCCTTGGTGTTACTGCTACTAAATCATGAGCATAACATCATAAGCATTGACATATCATGTGTTTGTCACACCTAGAATGCATTCACTAGGCAAAAGTTCAAACAAAGTGTATTGATGTAACAGGTGATAAGTGAAACCCTAGGGTAGGGTACCTAACCCTAAACTGGGCTTGAAAGGGCAAACAAAGCCTAAATAGAAGAAAAACAAGAAAACTTATTAGAAATGGTCATAAGGTATCCACTCTAATAAGATTTGATAGCATCCAAACCCTAGAAGCACCAAAAACCCTAAATGGACCCTGAGAAACCTTGGACTAGAACCCTAGGGGGTTGTGTGCAAAATGTGCACATTTTGGACTAAAGTGCAAAAACCATGAAATTAGGGTGTATTAACTCATCTGATTCACATATGTGTAGATTTGCAACCTAAACCTTGAGATTTGGACCTATTTGCAAAAAAAAACCCTATTTGAACTCTATTGGCCAAGTCTGAATTTCAGTGCATAGGCTCAACTTTAAAGGCTGGTATCTTCTAAGTTATGAAGTTTTTGCCCTAGGTCACCACATCAAGTTTGTAGAGCTATGATAGGAGAACAAGTTTACTTAAGTGACTAAGCACTAGTACTGAAGAGAAACTGGAGTAAAATGAGCATAAAGTTGGGCTATTAGTCGACCTGATCTGCATCTATTCACTGAATTTGAATTTTGATCAGGATTCAGTGTTATCACACCATTTTGCGTGCTCTAGCCTGATCGATCCATAAGATTTTTGGCATGGTCATTACAGCACAATGAAAGAGCATTGATCAGGGTACAAGTTTGATACAGATTAGTCTGCGAGCAACCACACGAAATTAGGAGTAATCACCGGTTGAAATCAGGTGGATTAGTGTACTGTTCACCGGAAGATTAGAAAAATCTCGCCGGGGATAAGATCGCCACCGCGGTTGAGGATGGGTCTGCGGCCACGGTAAAGATCATCCGCGACAGTGGTGTTAAAACGTTGCGGTGGCATTGCCCGGTTAATCGGCGGTCGCCAGATCATCGCCATGGCTCTGCCCGCGCGGGTGAGCTCGCCAGCGCGTTTACAGCTCCGCGAGCCTCATCCAACTCCGGCCATCGGCCTATAAATTGAGCCTAGATCCTGCTTCTTCACCCCATCATGCACACAAGCACTTGAGCAATCGACTCAATTTCACCAGAGAACTCACATAGTCCACAAATCCATTCTGCCCTGTTCTTCAAGCTGCCGTGAAGGACTCCTCCGTGGCCAGCGCTCATCGGGTTAGTACCTACCAAATTGTTTCCTGTTCTAGCTTGTCTTCAACCTTCTATTGCTCTCGAAGCCGACCAATTGAAGTTTACCAGAGTCCCATCATCGAAACACTCCTCTGCTACGTAGAACGCCGCCGCGACACCCTCTCTGTCAACCCGCTTTTCTATTCTTGCTTAGTTCAAATTCAAGCGTGTGCATAACCTCTGGTGAACCTATGAAGCTTCCTCGAGCTTCAATTTTGTCATCCATGCCATCGGTTGTTTGGAACATGTTTACCTATCCGATCATCCGCACTGTCTCCGTGGACCGGTTGATTCAAAGCCCCGCTGGTGAAATTGATTGAGGGGAAATGCGCAGGAGGGGTCTAATCTGGTGTCTGCCACACGGGAGCCCCAACTGTTGTAGTATCCGGCCGGCGTAGGCTCACCAGAAGTTCGGCCTCGTGCTGTTCACTGTCGTGGACCTCGGCATGCGAAGAATTAGAACATGCGGATGTTCTTGTAAACTGTCAGCGACTCATAGAAATAGTGTGGTGAACTCAGTTCGGGTTATTTAAAACAACAGGGGTCTCTGTGCAAAGTCTGCACGCGGGCGCGAACGCGGGCGCTTTCCTCCAGTCATGGGCCGACTTGGGCCAGTTCCGGCCCAGGACTGCTCATTTCTTTTCCTTTTCTTTTTCTATCAAGGTTTAAGAATTTCTAGAAAATTTTAGAAAAATGCTAAAAATACCAAACCAATTTTGTTAGATTTCTAATTTCCTATAGTATTTAATAAAAACAGTTTCATGATTTTTAATCCAAATAGGAAATTATAGAGCATTTAAAATAGCCTAAAACGAAGCTTCTGGAATTTTAGGGAATAAATAATAAATCCAAAATTTACTGAACTTTTAGGGTAAACTCTAAATAATATTTAGAAGCTTTGGGTAAAGTTTGGTATGATTTGGACCATGTTTGATACTTAGAACCCAAAACCCTAGCCCCCTGCCCTATGAACTTCACTATAGACTCCGGAAACCCTTAGTTCTCGGAGATCCGTGAAGGAAAGTTGTATTCAAGACTTTAGATAATAAACTTTTATTATCTTTGCACCCTCATGAGCATTACATGGGCATTCATTATTATCTATGGCTATATTTAGAAAACGAAGAGGAAGTAGAAGTCGAAGAAGCGAAGACTTCACCCCCACCACCCGAGGAACATCAGGCAGGCAACTGCTTTTATTTTGATATCTACGAAACAAAGCCTGATTCACCAGTAACACAAGGCAAGCCCTGGTGCATTTGCCACCTCCTTGTTATTTTGAAATCTTTATCACTTACTTGATGCATTAGGTGATAAGAGTTGTGTGCTAAACCAATTGCTGCATTTCCTTCCTTGGAATTGATTACCTTAATCCCCTATTTTACAAAAAGATTTTCCTTATGCTTAGCATTGCTCTTGAAAAACAAAATGTTTTGTTTTGACAAAAAATGATGCAAAGTGGGTGGGATGTTTTCAAAAAAAACTTGATGGTGGATCCATCATGACCATGATGGGTTCAACATCAAAAAAGATGTACCTCTGCCAGGTACCAGACATTGGTTTGAAATGATAAAGCTGAGACCGGGCGGGTGACTTGCACGAGAAGAGAGTCTCGGTGTAGTGTCTCCGTCTGAGTCGATTAAGGACCTTCCCGATGTAGGCTTGATGATTGAGGACCCTTTAACTGGTCACATGCCTCATCATGGGTAAGCTTTGCCTCGGGCAGACTAATTCCAGAA
This sequence comes from Zea luxurians, assembly GCA_029449295.1. Lineage (NCBI taxonomy): Eukaryota > Viridiplantae > Streptophyta > Magnoliopsida > Poales > Poaceae > Zea > Zea luxurians. The sequence goes on along the minus strand of JAOPSE010000014.1, from coordinate 4,516,567 downwards.
TAAGATAACACGCAATGGGAGTGGAGAGATGGCGAGAGTAGTGTGTACCCTCCGTGGCAAGAGGCTGGACAGTGGTGTATCTGTGCTCTCGGTTGGCGTGAACCTGATCTGGTCTTAAGAACCCCTGGTGGCGAGTTGACATATTCCAGGGTTAAGTGCTACATATGTTGTGTGATTGGACATCCTCAGCTGAGTATAATCGATTCGGATCGCCGTAACTTCGTGGATATGAAGACTTGGTCACTGACCTACACGTAGCATTCCAGTGAATAAGAAGGGTTGATAAGAAAATGGCTAGTACAGGTCAAGTGATTGAACTAGGGTAGAAAGGAACTTTAGAAGTAGGTAACTTTACCTAACCTGAGAACTAAAACTGGATTTTTAAGGATCTACCCTTAGTAAGCATTTATGCAAACAGAGTCATTGGCTATTGACAAGTCGGACCTTGACTCCCAAAAGCTAGCATATCCTTGAGAGTCTTTTATGTTGAGGGTAAGTCTTGTGAAAGTACACTTTGTACTCAGTGCTTTGTCCCATGTTGTTTTAGGTGAAGAAGTAGCAAATTTTTGCTGCTTTTATTCAAAGGTGGTTCCCAAAGAAGAAAGCCATGAGTGAAGCTTCGGGAGGAACGGATCCTCCGTTAAAACTTTTGTTTAATACTTATCGGGAGGGGTTTTTGCCTACTAGTGATGTAATAATAATACTCCGGACTCTTATATTTGTTTTTGGTCTGTAATATTGCGACTCTCTCTTACTTTAATATAAGGTAAGTTATTGTAATTGCTTCCGCATTTTTGTACCTTCAATGTGTTATAATGTCTGCGTGACAGGTGAAACGCTCTTGGGAAAGGTAAGGAATGCAGATACCGAACTTGTCAAGTGATTCAAGGGCACCTGCAGGGTTGTCTGAGGTCCGTTGGACAAGGACAACTGTAGGTGGGCCTAATGACTTGGGAGGTTCCGTCACAGCTGGTATCGGAGTGAAGCCCATCTCTACAGAGGTCATGAGGCATTTTCAAAAAGAATTTTCAAAGACTTATCTAGAAAATTTCTTTCTTTCTTATCTAACTACCTTCTCTACTTCAAGACCAGATATTAGAGTGCACTGTATAGAAGGTTGTGAATCAACTAAGGTTGATTCTGTAATTATGCATGCATCATACTATAAACTATTTTAATAAGATTTTCCCCCTTAGAGAAATGTCGCCGCGCACAAGGAAAATTGCGTGCAAGTCTACCGGACCAATTAGCATACCCCACCATCAATTAGCTCCAAGGCATGAACATAGTAGTAGTGGTAGCAATGATCCAATCAGGGATCTGGAAGCCCAAGTAGAACAACTTCGAATAGAGCTCTATCACAGGAACGAAGTATGGGTCGAGGATGGAGAGCGGATAAACGAGTTGAGAACTGCTATCTGCCACTTGCAAGACTAGCTTGCTGAACGTGATTTAGCGCTCGATTGGGATGTTAACTCACGTTCACTTGCTTGGGCCAAGGAAGCCAAAGCTCGAGCCCGCGTGGAGGAGCTTAGCACCGCCGTGGACCACTTGCAAGTGTATTGTAATACACTACATGAAGAAGTTCATGTATTGTATTCCCAACTGCGCACTGACGTACCTGCGGATCCTACCGGAATGGGAGTTGGACCTTCTGGAGTAGCGGGAGAAGCACTTGGTGGTGAACTAGACCTTTTTAGGCCTCCTCCCTCTATGAAATTGGTTGATGAATGGTCTCCTACGCCCGACAGTGAAGCTACCAAAAGTGATAAGAAGCAAGAGTAGTATAGTGTATAAATAGTAGTAATGTATAATAGGTAATGTAATCCTGTTGTAAATACGAGTCTGTATCATTACCCTTCTAAGTAATGTAAAATGGATGGTTTGCTTTGGCATATTATATGTTTCAAATGTTCTTTGCTTCAAATGCCTTCCAAGACTCGTGCACAGGATGGAGCAGGGACCTCCCGTGGAAGGGAAACAACTTCCGAACCCGCCCCCAGTACATCCAACATTAGCTGAGGCCATTGCTGCCTTAGTTAATGCTATAGCTGATAATACCCGCTTTCTGCGGGAAATGGTGGGACAACAAATGCAACAGCAAGGCGTGCGAGCATATCAGCAAGGACCCTGTGAAACATCATATTTGGACTTCTCCAAAACACGTCCCCCGTTATTTGTCAAGGCTGAAGATCCTCTGGAAGCGGATGAGTGGATCCAAGTTATTGAACAAAAGTTTGGGCTTCTCCGATGTACGGAGACCCAAAAGTCCTTATTCGCGGCACAACAGTTGCGAGGCCCTGCTTGTACTTGGTGGGAAATTATGTGGCTATTCAACCGGCTGGTCATCAAATTTCCTGGGATGAATTCAAGTTGGCTTTTCGAGAGCACTATATTCCTGAAGGGGTGCTCCGTATGAAATATGAGGAGTTTATGAAGCTCAAACAAGGTGGGGATACTGTCACTCAGTATCTCAACAAATTCAACCACTTATCCCAGTATGCCATCGATCAGGTCAATACTGACCTGAAAACGAAAAATTATTTTATGAGGGGCCTCATTGACCGGCTGCAGCGGAAAATGGCCACCTGCCTTCGACCTCACTTATAGCCGGGTTGTCAGTACAACACTGTTAGTCAAAGCCAAATATACAGGCTTGGGAAAATCAAAGGGCTATGGAGGCGACAGGCCCAATAGTAGTGTGTACCCTCCGTGGCAATAGGCTGGACGGTGGTGTATCTGTGCTTTCGGTTGGCGTGAACCTGATCTGGTCTTAAGAACCCCGGTGGCGAGTTGACATATGCAAGGGTTAAGTGCTACATATGTCGTGTGATTGGAGATCCTCAGGTGAGTATAATCGATTCGGATCGTCGTAACTTCGCGGATATGAAGACTTGGTCACTGACCTACACATAGCATTCCAGTGAATAAGAAGGGTTGATAAGAAAATGGCTAGTACATGTCAAGTGATTGAACTAGGGTAGAAAAGAACTTTAGAAGTAGGTAACTTTACCTAACCTGACAAGTAGAACTAGATTTTTAAGGATCTACTCTTAGTAAGCATTTATGCAAACAGAGTCATTGACTATTGACAAGTCAGACCTTGACTCCCAAAGGCCAGCATATCCTTGAGAGTCTTTTATGTTGACAGGTAAGTCTTGCGAAATTGGTCTCATATTTTTATCATTTTTCTATAATTTTCTATGGATTTCCTAAGTCTGGTAGAAAAAGAAAAAGGAAAAAGATGAATAGTGATGGGCTGAAACTAGCCCAAGTCGGCCCACACACAGGCGAAAGCGAGTCCGCGCGCGCCCGCTGTGTCCATTTTGCAAGAGGTCCCTGGTCGTTTGAAAAACCCTTAAAGAGTCTGCAACCCTATTTCCATGTGTCACTAACAATCGCAGATAGACCCTCCCCTTTCTATTCCTTCGCAAGGTGAGGTCCACGACCGTGGACGGCGGAGCAGTAGCTCCGGCGAGCCTGTACTGGCCGGAAAATGAAATGACTGGTGCTTCGATATGGCTGACACTTAATTCTATCCCTAACGACCATTTCCCCTCAATCAATTGCAAAGTTTTAGCTCCTAATCTCTCTGTCCACGGTGATAGCGCAAACTACGGATGAACTGAGGCGTTCCCGGCGATCTAACGTGGTCTAATTAAATTGGCCAGGTCGAGAAGCATCAAGAGCACATAAGAGAGCTGAAACAAGAGTGAGGAGGGCATGATCGGATCTACAGCGTGCTGGCCACGGTGAGCTCACACACTACGGTGTTCTGGACAGATTTGGGGAAAATCCCAAATTAGGGGAGCTGTGGTGGACAATTTGAGGTGAGGGCTGGTTCATTGGATGCACAACTACCTAGCGGAGCTCACTGGGGCGGCAATTTATAGGTTCCATCGATGGTGATGGCTAATTTTGGAGAAGACGCACGGCGGCCGAAAAAGAGAGTGAATCACCGTGGTGGTCTACCGTGGCGATCACTGGGCAATGAGCTACGACGGTCAGTGGGCAGTCACTATGGCTTGCGACGACGTGGTAAATGGCCCGAGGCGTGGCGCAACCGCGGTGAATGGTGCATATTCCGGTGAAGGCCGCTCGGCCACGTCGCCGGCGCAAGTAGGCACGGCAACAGGGCAAAACAGTGGCCCAAGTTCATCCTCAACGCGATATTTCTTACCCCGGGCAGTTATCTGCACTTCACTGAGCATGAATCGCAGCGGTGGCGATGCTCACAGCGCGGAGCTCACCGGCGGCATGTTCACTGCATCTGCAGATCTTTTGTCACTGTACCATTAGGTTCTTATTCAGTCTGCCTAATAGAGCAATTTGCAGGGCGATTTGCTCCAAAATTCATGTAGCAACCTGACCATCTCTCTATATCAAAGTTGTAACTCTATAAACTAGCTACAAATCGACTATAGAGACCTGGCTCATTTACTTAATCCTTCGAGCTTGAATCGAGTCCAAAGTTTAGCAGATCTCACTATCAGACCAGTATCAGACTAAATGGGTGACTGACATCAATATTTTGAGTCCATTTAACTTCAACTTTTGTACAACACTTATGTCTGATGACTTAAACAAAGTTATACTCCTTTAGTAGCTCTACAATGTTTGGTGTATTGACCCTCGGCAAATTCCTTGTAGATTTAGAAATATAGAGCTCCAAATTCAGCCCTATTCAACTGAATTTGGACTTAGGCATATGAAATGCATGGGGTGCCTTTTTGCAAATAAGCCTGAATCCCACAATTTGACTTGCAATTCCTCAAATGTGAGAAACACATGATTTGTGGTGTTCTATTACTTTGGTATTTGCACTTGGGTCCAAAAGTGCACAAAATTTACACTTAGGCCCTCTAGGGGTCTTTTCAGGGTTTTAGCACTTTAGGGTTTTGGTGTCACTAAAGTCCATCAAAGATGATATCTTATGATCATTTCTCATGTCTTTTGAGGTTTTCACATATTTGGGCTTCACTTATATCCATAAGCCCTAATTTAGGGTTAAGCACTCTACCCTAGGGTTAATCACACATCAAGTTACATCAGTACAACTTGTTTGAAATTCTTACCTAGTGAATGCACTCTAGTGTAACAAACACATGATATGCCCATGCACATGATGTTATGCTCAAGTTTTAGTGATAGTAACACCAGAGGTGTTACAATGACAACCTCCTTTCCTTGGCTCTGGGTGAGACTAACTCAGCTACCACTTCTTCTCCTAGTGGGGATACCAACTTAATTGTCCTCTTATCACAGCTGATAATTGCTTGGTACTTATCTAGCCAATTCATCCCTAGGATGACATCTATTCCATGAGTACCCATTACTATGAGGTTAGCGGGAAACTCTATCCCCCTTATTTCCACACTTACATTCAAGCAAATACTATCGGCTCGAACTCTACCACAGGCCGAATCAATTTCAAATAAGAGTTCTGTAATATGGGAATCAACTAGAAACATATCTACTATCATGCCTGGCGTTTCCTGGACTGCTTCAGCCTCCGAATGGTTTAGTCTCCCATGGTTGTAGCTTGTCTGGACGCGGTTGCGTGCTCCTGGCTGAGACACATTCTGCTTCGCTGGGGCATAAGGGCCTGACTGCTGCTGAGCTGCCTTTTTTGGACATTGCATCACCCAATGGCCTTGCTCTCCACAATGGAAACATGCTCTACTTCCGCCTTGAACTGGGGCTGCTTGACTGCTCTGGTTGGTTGCTAGGATGGGGAGGCGAGGTGCCTGCTGATTCTTCTTCTGGAACTGACTTCCTCCTGACTGATTGTTCTGGCGATTCTGCTACTGATGCTAGGGGTACAGCCTTTGAAACTGCTGCTGAGGCGGGCACTGATTCTACTTGAACTGCTAAGACTGAGTTGCCTGAGAAACAGGGGCGATTGCTGCTTCTAGGCTGAGGTCCACCACTCTTGTGCTTGTGATTCTCCATCTCCTTGTGCTTCTTCTCTGTCATGATTGCTCTGTCGATCAGGTGCTGAAAGGTGGGGAAGGTATGATTCATTCAGTTGATAGTGTAGGGGATCGACTAAGCCTCTCAAGAAACGATACGGCCTCTTGGCATCTGTGTTGACATCTTCAGGAGCATAGTGGGACAGCTGCAGAAACCTGTCTCGGCACTCACTGACAGACATAGGCCCTTGCTTGAGCGCCAGGAACTCCTCCTTCACTATCATCAAACCACCTGGAACATGATAGTGACGAAAATTATCTCTAGATTCCTCCCAAGTGATAGTGTCGGGGTTGGCGTGGGTGGCGAGGTAGGACTCCCACCAAGACTAGGTTGTTCCTCTCAACAAACGGGGACCATACAGAACTTTCTCCCTATCGTCGCACTGAGCGGTGTGCAACTCCCGCTCCATGGTACGCAGCTAATCTTCAGCATCCATGGGGTCAGCAGAGTGAGCAAACACTGGGGGATGACCTGTCATGAATTCAACATGCTTGTCTCTGGGCATCTGAGGCATCTGAGGCTGAGGTGGGGGCTGATGCTGCTGCTGCTGCATAGCAGCTAGAGTCTGACCAATGGCTTACACGCCCTGAGTCTGCATCAAGAACATCTACTCTATCGTCATCGAGGGTGGTGGTGGCAGCTGCTGCTGGGGTGCCTCATCCTACGGTGCAGCCTTCTCCTGGTCCTGCTGAGCACGCCTTCCTCCTCTGTGCCTATTGTCTGACATCTGCAGAATGCAATCACACATCAGAACTGATCTTGCAAACTTGCAGCATAAGAAAATATAGAATCCTACCACAACACTGAACAAATAAGCATTTTCACTGACTCCCAACATAGGCCAACATAGCTTCTCATATAAAAAGGAAAGTAGAGTTAAAGGGCTTCCCAACTAAATAACTAATTTTATTAACATTAACAGGTAAACCAAAGTGCAGGGGATACCCACACTCTGGCGATAGTCATTACTGTAACACCTCTGGTGTTACTGCAACTAAAACTTGAGCATGACATCATAAACATTGGCATTGCATATGTTTGACACACCTAGAGTGCATTCACTAGGTAAAAATTGCAAACAAGTTGTATTGTTATAGCATTTTGCAAATAAAACCCTGGATAGGGGGGCTAGCCCTAAATAGGGATTAAAGTGGTAAAACCTAACCCAAATTAAGAAAACCTAAAAGCTTTAGGGGAATAGTCATAAAATGATCCCAAGAATGGACTTGAATCACATTTATACCCCTGAGATACCAAAAACCCCATTTGAACCCTGAAAAACCATAAGTCCAAACCCTAGGGGCCTATGTGCGAAAACAGTGCACATTTGGACTAAAGTGTAAAAACTACTATGTTAAAGCATATAAAATCACATGGTTCACATTTAGGAAGATTTACAAGCCAAACCCTAAGTTTTGGACTAATTTGCAAAAAGCACCTCTTAAACACTAAATAGCCTAAGTCTAAATTTCAGAGTTTTGGGCTCAACATTAGAGCTTTGTAACTTTCAAATTCTAGGGTTTTTGCCCTAGGTCACCACATCAAGTTTGTAGCTCAATCATAGGAGAACAACTTTGCTTAAGAATGTGAGCTCAGTTGTTGAGAAAAATCTAGAGATAATTGAGCTTAAAGTTGGGCTGTCAGGTTACTAGTTCTGAATTTTCAGATAGACAGTGCAACCACCGAGACTTTGAGCATGAATTCAAGCCTAATTCATTAAGAATTTAACCAAGGTTGCTATGACAAAGTTGTAATTTGTCTATTGCACTATCCTTTTGCTGCAAAGTGTTGATCATGTTTCCATGTAAGTTTGAGAGAAAATCAGGGTCAAAAACGGTCTGTCAGACTGACTGAACACCATTTCCATGGTACAGTGCCTGCACCGGATTAGATCGCCAGCGCGACTGTCCTCACCGCCGGTGACTTGCCGCCGCCATTCGTGCTGCTGTCGCCGCGATTTGGGCTCGGCTACTTTGGATAGCGCTCAGGGTCACACAAATATCCTCGCCGTGGATAACTCCAGGCCATAAACAAGTCCGGCCACCGTACCGTGTATGCCGCGGTGGAAATTCGATGGGCTCGCCGGTGAACCGCCGTCGCTCGGTCTTGCGCCACGTATCCGAACACCTCTGTCGCATCACCGTGAATCTTTACAACTGTTAAATCAACGCCGGTGAGCTCACCACGACTGAGGACACGAACCCACTGCGCCATGGTCCTTCCTTGTTTCCGACCGGCAGCTCTGTCCGGCCAAATTGAGCGCCACCGTCGAAGCCCTCTATAAATGGATGGGTAGACTTGCTGCGCTAGGTCATCATGAAGCCAACGCACCCATTCTCACCCTTAATCAACCACCATAGTCGGAGAATTCTCCTCTTCCCCCAATTCGGTTTCCGCCGCCGTGAATCGTACCCTGCCGTGGCCAGCCCTCCACAGGTCTGCTCATACCTTCTTTGTTCCTGTTCTAACATCTTTGCATGCTGGTGATGCTCCCCGACCCCTTTAATTGATCTGGACCGCCATGAATCATTAGGAATGCGCTCATCAGTCCGCCACATTCACGGTCGCCGTGGCTAGAACAAACCTTATGACCATTAGTGAAATTGTGTTGGGGGAAATGGTCGGGGTGGATCCAATTTCGTGTCCGCCGCTTGGGAGTGCCGGTCCTGGCCCCATTCGGCCAGTCTGCAAACTCGCCGGAGCCTCCCCATGCTCACCGCCGTCGTGGACCCAACGCTGCAAAGAAATAGAATAGGAAGGACTTTTCTGCAAACCGTCAGCGGCTCTGTGAAATAGTGAAAGAACTCGTTTCCAGTTAGCAAAAACCCCGAGGCTCTTTCTGTAAAGACGCCAGCGCGGGCGCGGACGCGCGCGCGGTTTTGCGTGGACCTGGGCCGCCTGGGCTGTAACCAGCCCAATACTGTTTAATCTTTTTCTTTTTCAGTGGAACTTTAGAAATTTACAGAAAATTGTAGAAAAATCCTAAAATTATCAAACCAATTTTCCTAGACTTCGTATTTTCCATAGTATTTAATAAAAATAGTCTCATTATTTTTAGATTAAATAAGGAATTTTGAGGCATTTAAACTACTTAAACCATTAGTTCTGGATTTTTAGAAAATAAATGGTAATTCCAAAAATGTCCAAACTTTTTATATGAGCTCTACACATTAGTTAGAAGCCTTGGGTAGAGTTTGGGTTGATTTGAACCTTGTTTGATAACTAGAACCCAAAACCCCCACCCTTGCCCTTTGAACTCCTTTACTGACTCCGGAAACCCTAAGTTCTCGGAGTTTTGTGAAGGAAAATTGTATTCAAGACCTTAGATAATAAATTCTTATTGCACTCTCATGAGCATTACATGGCATTCATTCTTATATACATATATGGGTATGCTTAGAAAACGAAGAAGAGATCAAAGTGACTGAAGAGAAGACACCACCACCTTAGAATCTCAGGCAAGGACTTGTCTCTACTTTGACATCTGCGGGCCCGAGCCTGACTCACCTACTAATGAAGGCAAGCCCCGGTGCATTTGCCACCTTCCTTGATGCTTTTAAAATCTTTCTCACTTGATTGATGCATTAGGTGATAGGAGTTGAATGCTTAAACAATTCCTGCATTACCTTCCTTGATCTTTGATTACCTTCCTTGATACCCTGTTTTACAAAAGGTTTCATTATGCTTAGTATTGCTCTAGCAAAACAAAAGGTTTTATTTTACAAAAGATGATTGGCAAAGTGGGTGGTATGTTTTTGAAAATAAAACTTGATGGTGAGTCCATCGCGGCCGTGATGGATTCAACATCGGAAAAGATGTACCTCTGCCAGGTACCAAGTTTTTGGGTTTAAATGATTAAGCTGAGACCGGGCGGGTGACTTGCACGAGAAGAGAGTCTCGGTGTAGTGTCTCCGTCTGAGTCGATTAAGGACCGTCTCGATGTAGGCTTGATGACCGAGGACCCTTTAACTGGTCACATGCCTCGTCATGGGTAAGCTTTGCCTCGGGCAGACTAAGGCCAGAATAAGATAACACGGAATGGGCGTGGAGCGGTGGCGAGAGTAGCGTGTACCCTCTGTGGCAAGAGGCTGGACGGTGGTGTATCTGTGCTCTCGGTTCGCGTGAACCTGGTCTTAAGAACCCCTGGTGGCGGGTTGACATATGCAAGGGTTAAGTGCTACATATGTCGTGTGATCGGAGATCCTCGGCTGAGTATAATCGATTCGGATCGCCGTACCTTCGCGGTTATGAAGACTTGGTCACTGCCCTATACGTAGAAAACCAGTAAAGATGAAGGACTTGTTAAGAAACTGGCTAGTGCAGGACAAGTGTTTGAACTAGGGTAGAAAGAACTCTAGATAGAGGTAAGTTTACCTAACCGGAAAATAAAATTGGATTTTTAAGGATCCACTCTTAGTAAGCATTTATGCAAAACAGAGTCTTGATCTTGAGATACCTTAACTTGATTCCCTTATAACCAGCATACCCTTGAGAGTCTTTTCTTTAGTCGGGTAAGACTTGCTGAGTAATTCCATACTCAGGGTTTATTCCCCCGTTGTTTTTAGGTGAAGAAGCAGCAAATTTTTGTTGCTTTTGTACCAAGGTGGTTCCACATGAAGAAAAACAAGGGTGAAGCTGCGGGAGGACATGGTCCTCCATAAAAAACTTTTATGTAAGAACTTATCGGGAGGAGTTTTTGCCTCCCTTGGTATTGTAATAATACTACTCAGCACTCATTTTATGATTCTGGTCTGTAATAAGTAACTTGATCTTACTTCCTAAATAAATGTAAGTTTATGTAATCGCTTCCGCATTCCTATATCTCCGATGTTCTGTATTGTCTGCAAGACGGGTGAAGCGTTCCTGGAAAGGTAAGAAAGAAGATACCAAACTTGTCAAGTGATTCAGGAACATCTACAGGGTTGTCTGATGTTTGTTGGACAAGGACAACTGTAGGTGGGCCTAATGACTTGGGAGGTTCCGTCACAGCTGGTATCAGAGCGAAGCCCTTCTCTGCAGATATTATGAGGCATCTTCAAAAGGAATTTTCTAAAAACTTACCTAGAAAGATTTCTTCCATTCTTACCCCTTATATCTGAAGAATCTATATGAAAGACCAGATAGGAGGAGTGCAATGTATAGAAGGTATGAATCAACTAAGGTTGGTTCTGTAATTATACATGCATCATGCTAAGAACCATACAAATAAAATTTTCCCCTTAGAAAAATGCCGCCGCGCACGAGGAAAATCGCGCGTAAGTCAACTGGCCCAATTGGTGTACCTCGTCACCAACTTGCTCCACGGCACGAGGATAGTAGTAGCGGAAGCAACGATCCAAATGGGGATCTTGAAGCCCGAGTAAATCAGCTTCAAGCGGAGCTTCAATGCAGGACGAACATATGGGTCGTGGATGGCGACAGAATAAATGGATTAAGAAGTCACATCCGCCGTCTGCAGGATCAGCTTGCTGATCGGGATTTAGCGCTCGATTGGCCGGTTCAGTCTCATTCAGTGGCCTGGGCTAAGGAAGCAAAGGCTCGAGCCCGAGTCGAAGAACATAGCTCTGCTATTGACAACCTGCAGGCGTATTGCAATACCCTACATGACGAAGTCCATGTACTGTATTCGCAACTACATCCCTGTGCACCTACGGATCCTGTCGGGTCGGAAGCCGGACCCTCGCATGTTGCTGGAGAAGTGCTTGGTGGTGAGCTGGACCTTTTTAGGCCCCCTCCTTCTATGAGGCTGGTCGATGAATGGTCTCCCACACCCGACGACGAGGCTGCCAGGAGCAACCAAACGCAGGAATAGTGGTGTAGTAGTAGAAATAGAAGTAGTAGTATAATAGGTTGTACTATTGTATAATGGGTACTGTACTCCTGTTGTATAAAATTGAGTCTGTAACATTACTCTTTTTGGTAATGTAAATTGGATGGTTTTGTCTTTGGCATATTATATTTGTTTCCAAATGTTTGTTCCCACAGATGCCGTCCAAGACCCGATCACAGGATGCCGCTGGAACCTCCAGTGGGAGGGAGTCTACCCCAAATCCACCTCCTGTCCCTCCCACACTTGCCGAGGCGATTTCCGCCTTAGTGAATGCGACTGCGGATAATACCCGTTTTCTGAGAGAGATGGCGGGTCAACAGTTTCAGCCACAAGGTGGGCCGGGTTATCAACAGGGTCCCCGTGAAACCTCTTACTTGGACTTCTCAGAGACACGTCCACCCCTGTTTGTCAAAGCTGAAGACCCGTTAGAGGCAGATGAGTGGATTCGTGTCATCGAGCAAAAGTTCAGACTTCTGCGATGTTCAGAAACCCAGAAGCCCTTATTTGCAGCCCAGCAACTGCGCGACCCTGCCAGCACTTGGTGGGGAAATTTCGTGGCCGTTCAACCGGCCAATCATCAGATAACATGGGAAGAATTCAAGGTGGCCTTCCAGCGAACATTATATACCAGAAGGTGTCCTTCACATGAAGCAAGAAGAATTTATGAAGCTGAAGCAAGGAGGGGATACTGTTAATCAGTATCTCAATAAGTTCAATCATTTGTCGCAATATGCAATCGATCAAGTGAACACCGATCTGAAAAAGAAGAATTGTTTTATGAGAGGTTTAATTGATCGACTGTAAAGAAAAATGGCAACCTGCATAGATCTTACTTATGGAAGAGCTGTCAGTACAGCATTGGCAGTAGAAGCGAAGTATGCAGGCGCCGGAAAATCCAAGGGATTTGGAGGTGACAAGCCTAGTCAGGGCCCGGTGAAAAGGCAACGGTTTATTATCCGGCCTTCCAACCAGAATCGCTCTCGTGCACCCTCCTTCCCTTTTAAGCAGCCAATAATTATTCGTCCCAATAATGCCCCCACTGCATCAAGTCAGCCGGGTGCCCCAGGCACTCGATTCCCTGCTCTACCCAGTTCATCGACTGGATGTTTCAATTGTGGAAAATCTGGGCATTTCATCAAAGATTGCCATTATCCAAAGCAGAACTAGTCAAATAATCAGCAAGGATCTGGGAATTCATCTCAAGTCAAGGGAAATACTATGAGCAAAAATACCAAGAAGACGGGACGCATATATTATACGCAAGTGGCCACTACACCGGACGGGGAGCCGGTAATGATGGGTACGTTCCTTGTGGCCAATCATCCCGCAGTTATTCTCTTTGATTCTGGTGCTTCGCACACATTTATCAACAAGAAATTTGTGGAGCAACATTGCATTCATGCTATGAATCAAAAGAAGGGTTTAAAATTCACTCACCTGGGGTACAAATCTTTACTAGAGAGGTGGCCTATCAAGTGCCCGTATCATTGGCCGGACGGGACTTTCCTACTAATATGATCGTTCTGAAAGGCCAAGACATAGATGTCATTTTGGGCATGAATTGGTTGTCCAAACATAAAGCAACCCTCAACACTGATCAAAGAACTATCAGGTTGAGTCATAATCAAGAGGAAATTCTATTGCCTATTCCCATCCCAACCAAAGCTACTGGCAGAGTTTATAAAGCCATTATACCGGAAATCAAGGATATTCCAGTAGTATGCGAGTTTCCCGATGTCTTTCCAGAGGATTTGCCTAGATTGCCACCTGAAAGGGATGTAGAGTTTGTAATTGAGTTGAAGCCCGATACGGCTCCCGTATCTCGAAGATCGTACCGAATGCCTCCAAATGAGTTGGCAGAATTAAAGATTCAATTACAATATCTACTTGAGAAAGGATTCATCCGGCCAAGCTCGTCACCATGGGGTTATCCAGCCATATTCGTCAAGAAGAAGGATCAAACTTTACGGATGTGTGTGGATTATCGACCCCTGAATGAGGTCACTATCAAGAACAAGTACCCTCTTCCGAGGATCGATATCCTATTTGATCAACTGACCAGGGCGAGGGTATTCTCCAAGATTGATCTTAGATCGGGCTATCATCAGATCCGTATTTGGCCCGAGGATATACCAAAGACCGCATTCACTACGCGGTATGGATTATTCGAATACCTGGTAATGTCTTTCGGATTGACAAATGCTCCTGCCCACTTCACTTATTTGATGAACTCGGTATTCATGCCCGAGCTAGACAAGTTTGTGGTGGTCTTTATTGACGATATTTTAATATATTCCAAGAATGAAGAGGAGCACGCCAACATTTACGGATCGTGTTAACGCGCTTGAGAGAACATCAATTATATGCTAAGTTTAGCAAATGCGCTTTGGCTGGAGGAAATTCAGTTTCTGGGACATGTTCTATCTGCCAAGGGGATTGCGGTAGATCCCAGCAAATTCAAGGACATTTTGGAGTTGAAACCCTCGACCACTGTTCATCAAGTCTGAAGTTTCCTTGGACTGGCTGGATATTACCGCCGATTTATACCAGATTTTTCTAAGCTTGTGAAGCCAATCACATGTTTATTGAAGAATGATATTAAATTCAATTGGTCTTCCAAGTGTAATGAAGCTTTTGAACAATTGAAGACATTATTAACCACTGCTCCGGTATTGGCTCAACCGGATATCAATAAGCCCTTTGATGTGTATTGTGATGCATCAGGCAGTGGTCTCGGCTATGTGTTAATGCAAGAAGGCCGAGTAATTGCATATGCTTCAAGGCAGTTGCGCCGACATGAGGAGCATTATCCAACTCATGATCTGGAGCTAGCTGTTGTGGTTCATGCCCTAAAGATTTGGCGTCATTATCTGCTGGGTAATATCTGTCACATTTATACAGATCATAAAAGCTTGAAGTATATCTTCACCCAGTCAGAGTTGAACATGAGATAAAGGCGATGGCTTGAGCTTATTAAAGATTATGAACTAGAAATTCATTATCACCCAGGCAAGGCCAATGTAGTGGCAGATGCACTTAGCCGTAAGATTTCCTGTCACTGTCTTACGGTGAAGACCTCTGACAATACATTATGTCAGGAGATGGAGAAGCTAAACCTGGGAATGGTCCAACAAGGAACCCTAAGTCAGCTAAAGCTTGAGTCAGTCCTCTTGCAAAGGATAATTGATGCTCAAAGGGATAATGAGGGTATGAAACACATTCGTGAGAAGATAAGGGCTGGAAAAGCCAAATGTTTCAAAGAAGATGATCAAGGCATTGTATGGTTTAATAACCGCATAGTGGTGCCGAAGAATGAAGAGGTCCGCCAGCAAATTCTTGATGAAGCACATCTTAGTCGCTATTCTATTCATCCCAGAAGCACTAAGATGTACCAAGATCTGAAACAATATTATTGGTGGACAAAAATGAAGGTCGAGATTGCACGCTATGTGGCTAGATGTGACACCTATAGACGTGTCAAGGCCATACACTTGAAAGCTGCCGGTCCATTACAGTCTCTACCAATACCAACATGGAAATGGGAAGACATAAGTATGGACTTTATTGTGGGATTGCCCAGGACCGCAAAAGGGTATGACTCTATTCGGGTTATCATTGATCGACTTACCAAGATCGCCCACTTCCTCCCGGTTAAAGTAAAATATCTTGTCATCACCTATGCAGAATTATACATTGCTCGTATTCTCAGTCTGCACGGTGTTCCAAGGACCATAGTGTCGGATCATGGACCACAATTCGTATCCAAATTTTGGGAAGAACTTCATAAATCCCTGGGTACTAAATTGCTCCACAGTTCGACCTATCATCCTCAAACAAGTGGACAGACTGAGAGGATTAATCAAATACTTGAAGATATGTTGCGGTCATGTGTTCTGGACTTCTCGCAAAAATGGGATGAATGTTTGCCTTTAGCGGAGTTTTCATATAATAATAGCTATCAAGAAAGTATCAAGATGGCACCCTTCGAAGCTTTATATGGACGACGATGACGTACTCTCTAAATTGGTCTGAACCTGGTGAAAGGTACTTCTTCAGGCCTGATATGGTGAAAGAGACCGATGAAAAGGTTCAGAAAATAATTCATAATATGAAGAAAGCCCAAGCTCGTCAAAAGAGTTATGCAGACAAACGGTGAATGCCCTTGTATTTTCTTGAAGGGGACTATGTCTACCTAAGGTTTCACCAATGAAGGGTGTATCGTGTTTCGGGATAAAAGGGAAGCTTGCACCCAGGTACATTGGTCCATTCCCTATACTTGAAAGATATGGGCCAGTGGCGTATCGACTTCAACTACCCCAAACCTTGCCTGCTGTACACAATGTGTTCCATGTGTCACAATTGAAGAAATGTCTTCGGGTACCAGATCAAACCATTGAAGTAACATATGTTGTCCTTGAACCAGACTTGACATATTCCGAATATCCCATTCGGGTCTTGGATCAAAAGGACAGGGTTACCCGAAGAAAAACTCTCAAGTTCTATAAGATACAATGGAGCCAACATTCTGAAGATGAGGCTACATGGGAAACTCAAGACTTTTTAGATAAGAATTTCCTGGGCTTTTTAGCCTCATGTAATTTATAAAGTGTATAGTAATTGTAATAAAGGAGTAAGCCCCACACCCACCCTGCCTTGTACCAGAAATAAGGAAATAAGAATGTGACACATTTCCTTTTCCATTACTTACCCTAGGGCTTTTAATCTCGGGACGAGATTCTTTTATGGGGGGAAGGATGTAACACCCCTGGTGTTACTGCAACTAAAACTTGAGCATGACATCATAAACATTGGCATTGCATATGTTTGACACACCTAGAGTGCATTCACTAGGTAAAAATTGCAAACAAGTTGTATTGTTATAGCATTTTGCAAATAGAACCCTGGATAGGGGGCCTAGCCCTAAATAGGGATTAAAGTGGTAAAACCTAACCCAAATTAAGAAAACCTAAAAGCTTTAGGGGAATAGTCATAAAATGATCCCAAGAATGGACTTAAATCACATTTATACCCCTAAGATACCAAAAACCCCATTTGAACCCTGGAAACCTTAAGTCCAAACCCTAGGGGCCTATGTGCAAAAACAGTGCACATTTGGACTAAAGTGTAAAAACTACTATGTTAAAGCATATAAAATCACATGGTTCACATTTAGGATGATTTACAAGCCAAACCCTAAGTTTTGGACTAATTTGCAAAAAGCACCTCTTAAACACTAAATAGCCTAAGTCTGAATTTCAGAGTTTTGGGCTCAACATTAGAGCTTTGTAACTTTCAAATTCTAGGGTTTTTGCCCTAGGTCACCACATCAAGTTTGTAGCTCAATCATAGGAGAACAACTTTGCTTAAGAATGTGAGCTCAGTTGTTGAGAAAAATCTAGAGATAATTGAGCTTAAAGTTGGGTTGTCAGGTTACTAGTTCTGAATTTTCAGACAGACAGTGTAACCACCGAGACTTTGAGCATGAATTCAAGCCTAATTCATTAAGAATTTAACCAAGGTTGCTATGACAAAGTTGTAGTTTGTCTATAGCACTACACTTTTGTTGCAAAGCGTTGATCATGTTTCCATGTAAGTTTGAGAGAAAATCAGGCTCAAAAACGATCTGTCAGACTGACTGAACACCATTTCCATGGTACAGTGCCTGCACCGGATTAGATCGCCAGCGCGACTGTCCTCACCGCTGGTGACTTGCCGCCACGATTCATGCTGCTGTCGCCGTGATTTGGGCTTGGCTAGTTTGGATAGCGCTCAGGGTCACACAAATATCCTCGCCGTGGATAACTCCAGCCATAAACAAGTCCGGCCACCGTACCGTGTATGCCGCGGTGGAAATTCGATGGGCTCGCCGGTGAACCGCCGTCGCTCGGTCTTGCGCCACGTATCCGAACACCTCTGTCGCGTCACCGTGACTCTTTACAACTGATAAATCAATGCCGGTGAGCTCGCCACGACTGAGGACACGAACCCACTGCACCATGGTCCTTCCTTGTTTCCGACCGCCAGCTCTGTCCGGCCAAATTGAGCGCCACCGTCGAAGCCCTCTATAAATTGATGGCCGGACTTGCTGCGCTAGGTCATCACAAAGCCAACGCACTCGTTCTCACCCTTAATCAACCACTGTAGTCGGAGAATTCTCCTCTTCCCCCAATTCGGTTTCCGCCGCCGTGAATCGTACCCTGCCGTGGCCAGCCCTCCACAGGTCTGCTCATACCTTCTTTGTTCCTGTTCTAACATCTTTGCATGCTGGTGATGCTCCCTGACCCCTTTAATTGATCTGGACCGCCATGAATCATTAGGAATGCGCTCATCAGTCTGCCACGTTCACGGTCGCCGTGGCTAGAACAAACCTTGTGACCATTAGTGAAATTGTGTTGGGGGAAATGGTCGGGTGGATCCAATTTCGTGTCCACCGCTCGGGAGTGCCGGTCCTGGCCCCATTCGGCCAGTCTGCAAACTCGCAGGAGCCTCCCGATGCTCACCGCCGTCGTGGACCCAGCGCTGCGAAGAAATAGAATAGGAAGGACTTTTCTGCAAACCGTCAGCGGCTCTGTGAAATAGTGAAAGAACTCGTTTCCAGTTAGCAAAAACCCCGAGGCTCTTTCTGTATAGACGCCAGCGCGGGCGCGGACGCGTGCGCGGTTCCGCGTGGACCTAGGCCGCCTGGGCTGAAACCAGCCCAATACTGTTTAATCTTTTTCTTTTTCTTTTTTAGTGGAGCTTTAGAAATTTACAGAAAATTGTAGAAAAATCCTAAAATTATCAAACCAATTTTTCTAGACTTCTTATTTTCCATAGTATTTAATAAAAATAGTCTCATGATTTTTAGATTAAATAAGGAATTTTGAGGCATTTAAACTAGCTTAAACCATTAGTTCTGGATTTTTAGAAAATAAATGGTAATTCCAAAAATGTCCAAACTTTTTATATGAGCTCTACACATTAGTTAGAAGCCTTGGGTAGAGTTTGGGTTGATTTGAACCTTGTTTGATAACTAGAACCCAAAACCCCCACCCCTGCCCTTTGAACTCCTTTACTGACTCCGGAAAACCTAAGTTCTCAGAGTTCCGTGAAGGAAAATTGTATTCAAGACCTTACATAATAAATTCTTATTGCACTCTCATGAGCATTACATGGCATTCAATCTTATATACATATATATGGGTATGTTTAGAAAACGAAGAAGAGATCGAAGTGACTGAAGAGAAGACACCACCACCTTTGGAATCTCAGGCAGGGACTTGTCTCTACTTTGACATCTGCGGGCCCGAGCCTGACTCACCTACTAACGAAGGCAAGCCCCGGTGCATTTGCCACCTTCCTTGATGTTTTTAAAATCTTTCTCACTTGATTGATGGATTAGGTGATAGGAGTTGAATACTTAAACAATTCCTGCATTACCTTCCCTGATCTTTGATTACCTTCCTTGATACCCTGTTTTACAAAAGGTTTCATTATGCTTAGTATTGCTCTAGCAAAACAAAAGGTTTTATTTTACAAATGATGATTGGCAAAGTGGGTGGTATGTTTTTGAAAATAAAACTTGATGATGAGTCCATTGCGGTCGTGATGGATTCAACATCGGAAAAGATGTACCTCTGCCAGGTACCAAGTTTTTGGGTTTAAATGATTAAGCTGAGACCGGGCGGGTGACTTGCACGAGAAGAGAGTCTCGGTGTAGTGTCTCCGTCTGAGTCGATTAAGGACCATCTCGATGTAGGCTTGATGACCGAGGACCCTTTAACTGGTCACATGCCTCGTCATGGGTAAGCTTTGCCTCGGGCAGACTAAGGCTAGAATAAGATAACACGGAATGGGCGTGGAGCGGTGGCGAGAGTAGCGTGTACCCTTCGTGGCAAGAGGCTGGATGGTGGTGTATCTGTGCTCTCAGTTCGTGTGAACCTGATCTGGTCTTAAGAACCCCAGTGGTGGGTTGACATATGCAAG
The DNA here is from genome assembly GCA_029449295.1 of Zea luxurians. Lineage (NCBI taxonomy): Eukaryota > Viridiplantae > Streptophyta > Magnoliopsida > Poales > Poaceae > Zea > Zea luxurians. The sequence continues at coordinate 4,496,799 of JAOPSE010000014.1, read as the reverse complement.
GGTTAAGTGCTACATATGTCGTGTGATCGGAGATCCTCAGCTGAGTATAATCGATTCGGATTGACGTACCTTCACGGTTATGAAGACTTGATCACTGCCCTATACGTAGAAAACCAGTAAAGATGAAGGACTTGTTAAGAAACTGGCTAGTGCAGGACAAGTGTTTGAACTAGGGTAGAAAGAACTCTAGATACAGGTAAGTTTACCTAACCGGAAAATAAAATTGGATTTTTAAGGATCCACTCTTAGTAAGCATTTATGCAAAACAGAGTCTTGATCTTGAGATACCTTACCTTGACTCCCTTATAAGCAGCATACCCTTGAGAGTCTTTTCTTTAGTCGGGTAAGACTTGCTGAGTAATTCCATACTCAGGGTTTATTCCCCCCGTTGTTTTTAGGTGAAGAAGCAGCAAATTTTTGTTGCTTTTGTACCAAGGTGGTTCCACATGAAGAAAAACAAGAGTGAAGCTGCGGGAGGACATGGTCCTCCATAAAAAACTTTTATGTAAGAACTTATCGGGAGGAGTTTTTGCCTCCCTTGGTATTGTAATAATACTACTCGGCACTCATTTTATAATTCTGGTCTGTAATAAGTAACTTGATCTTACTTCCTAAATAAATGTAAGTTTATGTAATCTCTTCTGCATTCCTATATCTCCGATGTTCTGTAATGTCAGCAAGACGGGTGAAGCGTTCCTGGAAAGGTAAGAAAGAAGATACCGAACTTGTCAAGTGATTCAGGAACATCTACAAGGTTGTCTGATGTTTGTTGGACAAGGACAACTGTAGGTGGGCCTAATGACTTGGGAGGTTCCGTCACAATTACAAAGATCCAAATCCATCATTGTTCATCTTGACAAACATAAAAACACAGGATAAGCAAACTACCATGTCTAACTGAAAGTCGCCTAGAGGGGGGTGAATAGAGCGAAACTGAAATTTACAAAGTTAATCAAAACTACAAGCCGGGTTAGCGTTAGAAATATAAACGAGTCTGAGAGAGGGTGTAAAAACAAATCGCAAGCGAATAAGAAGTGAGGCACAAGGATTTATTTTACCGAGGTTCGGTTCTCGCAAACCTACTCCCCGTTGAGGTGGTCACAAAGACCGGGTCTCTTTCAACCCTTTCCCTCTCTCAAATGGTCCCTCGGACCGAGTGAGCTTCTCTTCTCAATCAAACGGGAACAAACTTCCCCGCAAGGACCACCACACAATTGGTGTCTCTTGCCTCGGTTACAATTGAGTTTGATCACAAGAATGGAGAATGAAAAGAAGCAAACCAAGCGCAAGAGCTCAAATGAACACAACAAATCACTCTCTCTAATCACTAAAGCTTTGTGTGGAGTTGGGAGAGGATTTGATCTCTTTAGTGTGTCTTGTATTGAATGTTATAGCTCTTGTATGGTGTAGAAGTGTTGAAACTTGGATGCAATTGAATGTGGGGTGGTTGGGGTATTTATAGACCCAACCACCAAAATGTGACCGTTGGAAGGCTGCTGTCGCATGGCGCACCGGACAGTCTGGTGCGCCACCGGACACTGTCCGGTGCGCCAGCCACGTTAGCTGGCCGTTGGGTTCCGATCGTTGGAGCTCTGACTTGTGGGCCCGCCTGGCTGTCCGGTGGTGCATCGGACAAGTCTTGTAGACTGTCCGGTGTGCCACCCGCGCGTGCTCTGTCCCTCTACGCGCGTAGGCACGCATTTAATGCGTTGCAGTCGACCGTTGCGTGTGAAGTAGTCGTTGCTCCGCAGGCTCACCGGACAGTCTGGTGTTACACCGGACAGTCCGGTGAATTTTAGCGGAGCGGATTCCCGAAGCTGGCGAGTTCAGATTTGCTCTCCCTTGGGGCACCGGACACTGTCCGGTGGTACACCGAACAATCCGGTGAATTATAGCGGAGCGCCTCTGAGAATTCTCGAAGGTGTGGAGTTCAGCTTGGAGTCCCCTAGTGCACCGGACACTGTCCGGTGGCACACCGGACAGTCCGGTGCGCCAGACCAGGGCACACTTCGGTTGTCGCTTGCTCTCTTTGATTGAACCCATTCTTGGTCTTTTTATTGACTTATTGTGAACCTTTGGCACCTGTATAACTTATAGACTAGAGCAAACTAGTTAGTCCAATTATTTGTGTTGGGCCATTCAACCACCAAAATCAATTAGGAAATAGGTGTAAGCCTAATTCCCTTTCAATCTCCCCCTTTTTGGTGATTGATGCCAACACAAACCAAAGCAAGTATAGAAGTGCATAATTGAACTAGTTTGCAAAATGTAAGTGCAAAGGTTACTTATAATTGAGCCAATATAAATTCTCATAAGATACGCATGGATCGTTTCTTTCATTTTTAACATTTCGGACCACGCTTGAACCACATGTTTCGTTTTTGCAAATTCTTTTGTAAATTCTTTTCAAAGACCTTTTGCAATTAGTCAAAGATAAATGAATAAAATTTTGAGAAGCATTTTCAAGATTTGAAATTTTCTCCCCCTGTTTCAAATGCTTTTCCTTTGGCTAAACAAAACTCCCCTTCAATAAAATTCTCCTCTTAGTGTTCAAGAGGGTTTTAAGATACCAATTTTTGAAGGTGCTACTTTCTCCCCCTTTTGGATATAATAAGATACCAGATTGAAAAACTCTTTTTAGAATAAGGTGGTGGTGCAGTCCTTTTGCTTTGGGCTAATACTTTCTCCCCCTTTGGCATGAATCGCCAAAAACGGATACTTGAGTGAAATATAAGCCCTTATAGCTACTTTCTCCCCCTTTGGTCAAAACGATAGGAGTGAAGATTTTACCAAAGTGGAGAGTGATGCGGAGCGACGGCGAAGGATGAGTAATGGAGTGGAGTGGAAGCCTTTATCTTCGCCGAAGACTCCAATTCCCTTTCAATACACCTATGACTTGGTTTAGAAATGCACTTGAAAACACATTAGTCATAGCATATGAAAGAGACATGATCAAAGGTATATATAAATGAGCTATGTATGCAAGACATCAAAAGAAATTCCTAGAATCAAGAATATTTAGCTCATGCCTATGTTTGGTAAAGGTTTGTTCATCCAAAGGTTTGGTAAAGATATCGGCTAATTGTTCTTTGGTGCTAACATATGCAATATCGATATTCCCCTTTTGTTGGTGATCCCTTAGAAAATGATACCGAATGGCTATGTGTTTAGTGCGGCTATGCTCAACAGGAATATCCGCCATGCGGATTGCACTCTCATTATCACATAGAAGAGGAACTTTGGTTAATTTGTAACATTAGTCCCTAAGGGTTTGCCTCATCCAAAGTAATTGCGCGCAACAATGGCCTGCGGCAATATACTCGGCTTCGGCGGTTGAAAGAGCCACAGAATTTTGCTTCTTTGAAGCCCAAGACACCAGAGACCTTCCCAAGAACTGGCAAGTCCCCGATGTGCTCTTTCTATTAATTTTACACCCCGCCCAATCGGCATCCGAATAACCAATTAAATAAAATGTGGATCCCCGAGGGTACCAAAGCCCAAACTTAGGAGTATAAGCCAAATATCTCAAGATTCGTTTTACGGCCGTAAGGTGAGCTTCCTTAGAGTCGGCTTGGAATCTTGCACACATGCATACGGAAAGCATTATATCCGGTCATGAAGCACATAAATAGAGTAAAGATCCTATCATCGACCGGTATACCTTTTGATCTACGGATTTACCTTCCGTGTCGAGGTCGAGATGCCCATTGGTTCCCATGGGTGTCTTGATGGGCTTGGCGTCCTTCATCCCAAACTTGGTTAGAATGTCTTGAGTATACTTCGTTTGGCTAATGAAGGTGCCCTCTTGGAGTTGCTTCACTTGAAATCCTAAGAAGTACTTCAACTCCCCCATCATTGACATCTCGAATTTTTGTGTCACGATCCTACTAAATTCCTCACATGTAGATTCGTTAGTAGACCCAAATATAATATCATCAACATAAATTTGGCATACAAACAAATCATTTGCAAGTGTTTTAGTAAATAAAGTAGGATCGGCCTTTCTGACTTTGAAGCCATTAGCAATAAGGAAATCTCTTAGGCATTCATACCATGCTCTTGGGGCTTGCTTGAGCCCATAAAGCGCCTTAGAGAGCCTATAGACATGATTAGGATACTCATTGTCTTCAAAGCCGGGAGGTTGCTCAACATAGATTTCTTCCTTGATTAGTCCGTTGAGGAAGGCACTATTCACGTCCATTTGATACAGCTTGAAGACATGGTAAGTAGCATAGGCTAATAATATACGAATGGACTCAAGCCTAGCTACGGGTGCATAGGTTTCACCAAAATCCAAACCTTCGACTTGTGAATATCCCTTGGCCACAAGTCGGGCTTTGTTCCTTGTCACCACACCATGCTCATCTTGTTTGTTGCGGAAGACCCACTTGGTTCCTACAACATTTTGGTTAGGACGTGGAACTAAATGCCATACCTCGTTCCTAGTGAAATTGTTGAGCTCCTCTTGCATCGCCCTCACCCAATCCGAATCTTGAAGTGCTTCCTCTACCCTATGTGGCTCAATAGAGGAAACAAAAGAGTAATGCTCACAAAAATGTGCAACGCGAGATCTAGTGGTTACCCCCTTATGAATGTCACCGAGGATGGTGTTGACGGGGTGATCTCGTTGGATTGCGTGGTGGACTCTTGGGTGTGGTGGCCTTGCAACTTGCTCATCCTCCTTGTTTTCATCATTTGTATCTCCCCCTTGATTATTGCCGTCATCTTGAGGCGGCTCATCTTCTTGATCTTCTTCTTTATCATCTTGAGCCTCATCCTCATCTTGAGTTGGTGGAGATGCTTGCATGGAGGAGGATGGTTGATCTTGTTCATTTGGAGGCTCTTCGGATTCCTTAGGACACACATCCCCAATGGACATTGTAACACCCAGGTGTTACCCTGGCTAGAGCCACTTTGGCACTAGAAGCTGTGATCACAGAAGATCAAGGCTTAGGGCAGCACATAAGAACTTGGGGCTCATGTGCTAATTAAGTTGCCCATGACATAAGAAACATTACCCTAAATCCTTGCACACTCACTATCTTGGACAATAGGGGGGAGAAGAACCCTAGATCTCTCCAAAGCCCTACCTTCCAAAACCCTAAGTAAAGGGGGGGAAGAAAGTGATTAAGTGGGTAAAGCATGTGTAATCTTTACCCAAACCCTAAGCAACTTTATAACCATCATTTTGGAGAGGGAAATTTTGCAAAAAGGCCCCTGGAGAAACCCCATTTCAATTCTCCAAGTGGAGAGAGAGCTAGAGCTCTCTATTTCTCTCTAAGTCACATTTTAGCCCTAATTCAAAGACCAGCCGTGTTCACTTCGAAAATGGCGCCAAAACCACTTGGGTTCTATACCAAAAATGTGCTATACCACTTAAGGCACCCCCTGGAAAAATTTGAAACCGAGACTTGGACGTTTGACAGCACTTGACATCAGTTTTGTCACTGAGTGGGTAGTGAGACAAACCAAACTTGGCGCCGGTCTATCTCCTAACCTAGGGCGTATCCTCCCTTGGAACTCACATGAAATAGGTAGCTCTAGGTGCAGGGAAGAGATCTTCCACAGGCGACATGGCAAGATTCGTACGCTTGGCCGCTCAGCAGAGCGAAGAACACGGGCAGAAGCAAAACGCCACGTGTTCGACGCGCTCTGAGCTCGCCAGAGCACGCCCGCGCGCGCCCCTCGCGCCCGTGTCGTGCCAAACGGGCAAGCCAGCGCCCTGGTCTGCGCCCGCGCCTATAAAACCCTCCCGAGCTTCGACCATACCCGTCCGCACCCACCCGACCCTCGCCGGAGCTTGGTTCGCCGTCGTTGGCCCGTGCGCAGCTGTCCGCGGCCACCCAGTCTCCCTGCCACCGTAGACCGGCCCGCCCAGCCATTTCCAGCCCTGTCCAGCCCCCAGAGAAGATTGTGCACCCCTCTGCGAGACTCCCCGAGCAAGGAATCGGAGTTTCCTTCGCTGGAGAAGCCAGTCCACCCTCGCCGGAGCTCTCGACCCCGCCGGAGTTCGTGGACCGGGTAATCCACTTAGCCATTCTTCGATTCCTTGTGCACGCAGTCGCTACATGACCCCGTGATGCTCACCGTGCCCTTGGATTGGACCAGCTCGCCGTAGTTTGGCCGGTACACTCGCCGCCGACGAGCACATCCGCCTGCGCTCGTGGACCGGGCGACTCCGACCACCTCCGACGACGAGCCATACCTCGACGTGACCGCCAGAGCCTCCCCGAGCCGACCCCACCCTTCGCCGGACCTCCTTCGCCGCCGGTAAGCCGCGCCGTCCTTTCTTTCCTGCGGCGACTGTTCTGTTTAGGGGAGGGACCGCGGGTGTGAGGAAGAAAACCCTGGGGGGTTAAGTGTAAGGCCCAAGACTCACATGAATAGTGGTCCGAGGGTAGATCTGCGAATGTTGAATCAGTTTAACCCCAGGGGTCTCGGTGCAAACTGGTTTTTCCAGAAAACCTTAATTAAATCTGTTTTAAATTGGGCAGCAACTTTGAAAATGCATAACTTCTGTTTAAATCATCCAAATTTGGTCAAAGCAATTTTGCCAGACTCTAAATAATGTAACCTGTCTAAGAAAAATATAAAACCCCATATGGACTAGAGAAAAATATAAGGTTCAGATTTATTTTCAGTTTTGGCCAAAAGCTTAATAATAGCAAGAAAAATAGTTGCACTATTTAACTAGGGTTAGAAAAATTTGGAGAAGTTTATATTCACCCACTAACCTAGTTAAAAATGTTAAACCTCTCTGTCCATTACATTAAGATAGTTTTAACCCCTTATTCTATAATATGCTTAAGTTTAAGGAAAATAGAAAAAGTGCTATAAATGATGAACTAGAGAGCACACCTATTTTTGCTGAGATGCTTAGTCAATGTAGTTCACTGGAAAAATGTATTATGCCCTGTTGTAGTGTAAAATAAGCAAGATACCTTTTAAATGAAGAAAATAGGGATAACTTAGAGAAACCCTACAAAAATACCCCTAAGGTGAAACCTCCCCAAACCCTAGGATAACTAATGTGTTGATAATAAGAACTTAAGAAAAATCTGAAATCTGTTGTTTGATATTTTTCAAATAACAAGTTAGTTCTAATCACTCTTTTTGCACCAAAGTTTAGAAATTCACCATTAATTAACCACCATGTTGCTCTCTGTCATTTTTAGTACACAAGCTTTTTATCACTACTAGAGGCCAGCAAAATTAACCATTAGGTCAAAAATCACTTTAATAAGGGACTTGTAGTGTAAAGTGGCCCATTTTGTATAACTATTGTTATTTTTGTTTAAAGCCTAGCTTTTGTACCTTAAGCCTCAAATTATTAAAACAAGCTAAAATAGCCAGTGTCAACCCACTGTAATTTTTACAAAATTTTTGGAAATTTTTAAACTACCATCATAGTTCAAAACCCCTACTAGAAACCCTAGATAGGACTTAAGAAAGGAAAATGGATGGTGGAATTTAAGGACCCCCTAAGACCTTTATAATTGTCCACTAAAATCTATAAAGGCAATACAAATCCAATATGCTATTTTAAAAGGAAAGCCTAAAACTAAAAGGGTGATAAGTCTATGTATACCACTAGAAGACCCTCGTAGCCAAGAAGCCCTAAGTTAATTCTTGACTTAAATTCTGTAGCTTAATGTTCTTAAATTTTGCATAATCATGACATACATGTTCATTGCATTTCGATAGACTGTAATCTTGCTGACGGAGAGTACGTCCTCGTGCCGGAGCAAGGAGCTACCCAGGAGGTTGCCCCCGACCCAGCACCCGAGCCTGCACCAGAGGACCTGCCTGCCACTGCTTTGGAAGGCAAGCCCCGGTTTTATGCATAACCTGTTAATTATGCTATTTTACTTCACTTAATGATTGTAGGATTGATTGTGCACTTAGGTGTAGGAATTGTTTGAAACCCTAGTTGCATGATCTCAGGAATCCTATTGAGATGAATACTAGTATGCTAAGTCGAGTAGCTGCTTTATTAAGTAGGATCTCGGTAGAAGTCGAGTGATTTTTCTAGCACTCGCGCGAGGTTAGGAATTGGTTGTATCCACTTTCCTATCATATTAATGTGGTTTGTGGGCAACAATCCATGGGGATTGGTTGTTCACGGGATGAAAAGTTGATTAAGGATTAAGGTGTGGTACCGTGAGTCAAGCGTTTGAACGTACTAAACACATACCGAGAAATATGGTAAATTGGTAAGCCTAGTACCTGAGTGAACCTGGCAGTGGACATACCTCCTCACGCGACCTGAGACGTAGTCTCCCATTCCGGTTATGGTGGGTACAAGTGCGGTCACTGCACGACGGCCAGTCGGGGTCAGTGAGGCATTGTACGCCAAGGCGGTGAGACCTGATCTGCTGACGGGGAATCGATGGGGACGGTTGATGTGTGTGGGGACGGAGTGCCCCTGCATGTCGTGTGTTTAGGTTTACCTTGCAAGGATAAAAACTCGATTCGAATCGTCTGCTTCTCGCAGCTAATGAGACTGCTTGATCCATGCTGCTACATTGAGTAACAAGTGGAACTGGTTGAGATGATACAAACTGTTGATTGCTAATAATGCTTGCTACGATGTATGAATAGATAGTACACTTTTAGCCTTAAGAGAGTCACACTTAATTTTGATTAAGTTAAAATCTTGATTTAGAAACTCAGCTAGTGCTTTTGGCAACCAAACCCCACAGCCAAACAGCTGCATGTCTAGAGGTAGAGGAGTATAGACTCCTCACACCGGGTAAGTCTAGCTGAGTATTAGTATACTCAGCCTTGCTTGTGGCATAATTTTACAGGTTCTCTGGAGGACATGGTTGCTGGAGTGACTTGGCCATCCACCCTGCCACCGGGTTGGACTGTCGAGTGGGACCCTGCCTCGGCTGAGGAGGAGCATGAGGAGTGATGGGACAGGCTTCCCCATCCCTCCATTTATTTACCGTTAGTTTAATTTCCGCTGCACTCCAAAAACAATGATGGTTACTTTTGCGAAAACTCCGATGGTGACAATGGTGATGTAATAACTTAATATTCTTTCATGCATGGTTTGATGCTTTATTGTATTTGCTCTGTGACTCACCATCGAGTGAGATTGTGGTACTTGATCCTGTCAGTGGCCGTGTCGGACTAGATCCGAGGGATTGACGGGTTATTCCCATTTAAGTGTGGTCTAGCCTCTAAGGCCGGACGTAGGCACTTAAGTTGGAATAATTCGGGCAGTTCCGCCACAGCTGGTATCGGAGCTTGTACCACCACAGAGGAATCGATAAAACATGGATACCATCCCTTTTCTAAAAGTAAAACTTGATAGAAACAATGTTGGATAGATAGTAGGGCGAGCAGGATAGACCTAGGACGTGAAGCCTTAGGATAATAGAAGGGTAGCTAGGTGGCTAAGTGACTAGGCCCTACAGGCCACTTTTACAGGATGGGAGTTCTTCCCTATTCCTTTTATTTTCTTGTGAGGTCGTTCAGGACGTGCATGCATGCATTCTTAATTAAGTAAATAATTGACTAAGTAAAAAGGACTTAAAAGTGAAATAGCAGCCAACTAGGTCCCCAATACCTTTTTCTTTTAACTAGAGGCAGGTTGAGTTTTGTTTTCCTTGTTCTTTTTGTACTTCTTTTTCTTTACTTACGCTTAACCGTGCACAGATGACTTCCCACGGATCCTCCGAGGATGGAGATGCACTGACCCACACTGACGGACTTGCACGAGAGGGTTTTCCCCGCATCTTGTGGGAGGTGCTTCAGGGGGCGGGATATTTGACACCCCCTCAGTACGCGGTGCAGCAGTTCGAGAAGCACCGGGTACCCCGCTGCCGGGTGAGGATGACTTTGGAGCCTCATCCCCTGCAGCCAGGCTGGCGTTCACTGGACTCCGAGTCCTATGGATACCGGGCTGACGACACTATTGAGGCTATTGCTCTACATGGACTGACCACCTTCTGTGGATTTCACCCCTTGGAGTTGGCTACTCACCCCATTGGGTTGTTCCCTGCGGAAAAGGAGGACGACCCGATGTGGAAGGACCGGGTGGAGCATGCCAAGGACATCTGGGCTCTCTACCCGGGCCACACCGCTCACTTGTCTGTGCGATGCATGAATGCTCTGTATCGTCTGCAAGTGATGCGTGGGGAGGCCATGTCCCACCTGATGGCATTGCTGGAGGACACCAAGATCACCCTAGATAACAGGGAGGAGCTCGTGGTGGACTTATCCCAGGAGCTGGTGGAAAAGGATCTACAGGTGGAGCAGCTGACTGACGAGATTCATGAGTTGGAAGAGCTGGTGGGCACCAGGGAGAATACCATTGAGGTCCTCGAGGATCAGCTCCTCAACACTCAGCAGCAGTTAGCAGAGGCTAATGCGCATCTGGACATGCATCATCAAGAGATCCATGATGCGGAGGCTGACGAGGACGTTGACATCGAGGGAGGAGACGAGTCTGCCTCCAGTGTGGACACCGCTGGCTCAGGGAGACCACCTTCCCCCGAGTCTAGCGTCGCCTCGTTCGCTCAATAGATGCCAGACTAGTACTAGAAGTTGGTGATAGTTGGACTCCTCGCCGCTAGCTTAGCTTTTGCACCCTTAGGGTACTAGGCCAGGTAGAGTTGAGTCTTTTGATCCTTGATGTAACCAGTAGTAAAACTCTTTTGGATGTTCAGGGATGACTGATGGTAATTTAAATTCGGATGGAAGGATTATGTTTTCGTTTGTTTTATTTGGAATCTATCAAATTACTTTGACTCCCCTACCATGTTCGAACCTTAAGCTTGGAGATGTGTTATTAAGCAACCATGTGACTTTTTCAGATGGCTGGGAGAGCACGCCGTGGTCAGAATGAGCACGTTCCTCCACCGCCACCGCCTCCCACTCTGCAGGAGCTCATGGCCCAGCAGAATGAGATTCTGAGGCAGCTAGCTCAACGTCAGCCACCACCTCAGCATTATGGTGGAGACCATCAGCGTCACCCCGTCGCTGCTACTTACCAGGAGTTTCTCAGCACCCAGCCACCATTGTTTACCAGGACGGAGGACCCCCTTGATGCAGATGTGTGGTTGAGGGTGGTAGAGTCCAAGTTCCCATTGCTCCATGGGGCTTGCTCGGAGGTCACCAAAGTCAGGTTCGCCACCCAGCAGCTTCGTGGACCCGCAAGGACTTGGTGGGACCATTTTCTGGCTATGCAGCCGGATGGTAGAGAGGTGGAGTGGAGGGAGTTCAAGGCCGCTTTCAGAGGGCATCATATTCCCGCTGGCATCATGGACCGGAAGCTCAATGAGTTTCTGGCACTCACTCAGGGCAACAGGACAGTATTGCAATATGCTCAGGCCTTCAATGATTTGTGTCAGTACGCCGGTTATCATGCAGATACGGATGAAAAGAAGCGAGACAGGTTCAGGAGAGGGCTCAGCACCAAGCTCCGTGACCGTCTCAACACCGTCAGGGCCAACAGTTACAATGAGTTGGTCAACATGGCTATCTCCCAGGAGGACTGCATCTTGGCTCGGCAGGCGGAGAAGAAGAGGAAGACCCCTGTGGCCGGACCCTCGTCACAGCCACAGCGCTTCAGGATTGTGTCTGACTCCCAGAGCAGGGGACCCAGCAGCAGCAAGGAAGGTGGGTGATCAGGCCACCTCAGCAGCAGCAGCAGCAGCAGGCACCCAACCGTGCCCAATTCCCAGTTCAGAGGAACAACCAGCAGCAGCAGTACCGCCAGGCTAATGATAACCGGTGTTTCACTTGTGGCAGTACTGGACACTATGCCAAGAATTGCCCCAAGAACCAGCAGAGGCAGGGGCAGAATGTCAACCAGAACCAGGGAAAGAGGCAGAAAGTGCAAGTGAGGCAGGGCAAGCTGAACTTCACTACAATGGCTGACATTCCAGAAGGGGCACCCGTCATGACTGGTATCTTTACAGTTTTAAATTTTCCTGCTACTGTTCTTTTTGATTCTGGTGCATCGCATAGTTTTGTCAGTGCCAAATTTAGTGTCAAGTGCCAGTTGCCTTTTTGCCACACCCACGGGGCTATTACCATTTCCACCCCGGGAGGCAGGATTGCCACTAACCAAATCAGCATGAAGGTACCTCTAAAGTTTGGTAGTTTGATAATTAAAACTGACCTTCTTATTTTGGGACTGGATAGTGTGGATATCATCTTGGGGACTGATTGGTTGACCAGACATCAGGCAATACTGGACATTGCGGCCAGAGCCATTGAAATTCATTCCCCTGTTTATGGCGAGACTGTTTTGTATTTACCCAACCAGGGTGGTACCCAGTCTTGTGCCTTTGTTATGGCAGAGTCTCCAGTAAGGCAGATCCCAGTAGTCTGCGACTACCCCGATGTCTTTCCGGAGGAATTGCCAGGAATGCCACCTGACAGAGATATTGAATTCGCCATTGAATTGCAACCCGGGACTGCTCCTATCTCCAAGAGACCTTATAGGATGCCTCCCGCAGAGTTGGCGGAATTGAAGAAGCAACTGCAAGAATTGTTGGACAAGGGATTTATTCGACCAAGCACTTCACCATGGGGATGTCCCGCCTTGTTCGTGAAGAAGAAGGATGAGAGTTTGAGGATGTGTGTTGACTACCGCCCTCTCAATGCGGTGACTATCAAGAACAAGTACCCGTTACCCCGCATTGACGTTCTGTTTGATCAATTGGTAGGAGCCAAGGTATTCTCCAAGATAGACCTTCGCTCGGGCTACCATCAGATCAAGATCCGTGCCAGTGATATTCCCAAGACGGCTTTCTCTACCAGATATGGGCTCTATGAGTTTTTGGTGATGTCATTTGGGCTAACCAATGCCCCGGCTTATTTCATGTACTTGATGAACTCAGTATTCATGCCAGAGCTGGACAAGTTTGTGGTTGTCTTCATTGATGACATTCTAGTTTATTCCAAGAATGAAGATGAGCACACGGAGCATCTGCATATTGTGCTTCAAAGGCTTCGTGACCATCAGTTGTATGCTAAGTTGTCCAAGTGTGAGTTCTGGCTGAAGGAAATAAAATTCTTGGGTCACACAATCTCTCAGGATGGGATATCAGTTGACCCTGAGAAGGTGCAAGAAGTGATGGACTGGAAACCCCCGACTACAGTGAAGCAGATTAGGAGTTTTCTGGGATTGGCAGGGTATTACCGACGATTTATTCCGGATTTTTCTAGAATTGCCAAGCCAATGACTGAACTGTTAAAGAAAGGAGTCAAATTTGAGTGGAGCCAAAAGTGTGAAGATGCTTTTCATACCCTGAGGCAACATTTGACAACAGCTCCAGTGCTAGCTCAACCCGACAACACCAAGCCATTTGAGGTTTATTGTGATGCTTCTGGTACCGGATTGGGTTGTGTGTTGATGCAAGAGAACAGAGTGATTGCTTATGCTTCCCGAGCCCTCAGACCTCATGAGCAGAATTACCCGACACATGATTTGGAGTTGGCAGCAGTAGTTCATGCTCTCAAGATATGGAGACACTACTTGATGGGAGCCCACTGTAACATTTACACAGATCACAAGAGCCTCAAGTACATTTTCACTCAGGCAGATCTGAATATGAGGCAGAGGAGATGGCTGGAATTAATCAAGGACTATGATTTGGAGGTGCATTACCATCCTGGCAAGGCAAATGTTGTGGCAGATGCTTTGAGCCGAAAGGCCCAATGTAATTGCATGAACATGGATGCAAGAATCACCACCTTGTGTGATGAGTTGTGCAAACTGAACCTGGAAGTTGTTCCTTCCGGTGAATTGGGATATATAGCAGTGGAGCCCACATTGCAAGAGCAAATAGCTCAGGCACAGTTCGGGGATAAGGGTGTTCAGATCATCAAGGATATGATCAAGCAAAAGGCCGAGAAATACAAGTGTTTCCGTCAGGACAGCAAGGGAATTTTATGGTTTGAAGATCGATTGGTTGTTCCCAAAAATCCAGAGCTCAGAAGGAAGATATTGGATGAAGCTCACCTTTCTAAGTTCTCCATGCACCCGGGTAGCAACAAGATGTACCATGATCTCAGACCTCTTTATTGGTGGACCAGGATGAAGAGGGAAATTGCCAAGTACGTTTCGGAATGTGACACTTGTCAGAGGGTAAAAGCTAGTCATCTGAAAGCAGCAGGCCCTTTGCAACCCCTTCCCATACCATCTTGGAAATGGGAGGACATTTGCATGGATTTCATAGTGGGATTACCCAATACCTCCCGGCACCATGATTCCATATGGGTTATTGTGGACAGATTGACCAAGACGGCTCATTTCTTACCAGTGCACACTACCTACCGGACGGAGAAGTATGCGGAAATTTACATCGACTAGATAGTTCGTCTGCATGGGATACCAAGGACCATAGTCTCTTACCGAGGAGCACCTTTTGTGGCACGATTTTGGGAGCAATTACAGGAATCACTTGGGACCCATGTAATCCGAAGTTCCGCATATCACCCTCAAACAGATGGTCAGACAGAAAGGGTAAATCAGGTTTTGGAAGACATGTTGAGAGCATGTGCACTACACTATGGAAAGGACTGGGACAAGTGTCTGTCCTTGGCCGAGTTTTCTTACAATAACAGCTATCAGTCTAGTCTGAGAATGGCACCTTTCGAGGCTTTGTATGGGAGAAGATGCAGGACCCCGCTAAATTGGTCTCAAGCAGGAGAAAGGGAAATATTTGGGCCAGATTTGGTAATTGAAGCAGAGGAAAGGGTTAGAGTCATCAGGAAGAACTTAGAAGCTGCTCAGGCCAGGCAAAAGAGTTACCATGACCAGAGACGGAAGCCACTGCAGTTTGAGGTGGGAGATCATGTCTATCTTAAGGTATCACCAACCAAGGGTGTCCAGAGATTTGGGATCAAGGGCAAGTTGGCCCCTCGCTACATTGGACCTTATAAGATCAAGGAAAGTTGTGGACCCGTAGCCTACCAATTGGACTTACCACCCCATATGTCAGCAGTTCACAATGTGTTCCATGTATCTCAGCTGCGGAAATGTGTTCGTCTACCCACCGAAGTGCTACCAGAACCAGACATTGAGATAGAACCAGACTTGTCCTACCAAGAGTACCCCGTCAAGGTATTGGATCAGAAGGAAAGATCAACTCGGGCAAGGTCAATCAAGATGTATAAGGTTCAGTGGAGTCATCATTCAGCGGAAGAAGCTACATGGGAGACGGAGGATTTTCTACGCTCTCGCCTCCCCGACTTTCTACCCAAAGAAGCCGGTACGTAACCCCGAAACCCCACCCCCACCTGCCCTTTGAATACAATTATAAGAAAAACTTAGATAACAAGGATAGTCTAAGTTATGGATTTAACTTAAGAAGGGCTTCCTTCTGAAGTTGCAAAGAGGATGACATTCGAAGAACAGTTAACAAGAGAAACTTATGTAAAGGAGAAACACCACCATCACCCCTTCAAGCACCCCTCCAAGGAACTCTACCTAAATCTCGGGACGAGATTTCTTTAAGGGGGGAGGGCTGTAACACCCAGGTGTTACCCTGGCTAGAGCCACTTTGGCACTAGAAGCTGTGATCACAGAAGATCAAGGCTTAGGGCAGCACATAAGAACTTGGGGCTCATGTGCTAATTAAGTTGCCCATGACATAAGAAACATTACCCTAAATCCTTGCACACTCACTATCTTGGACAATAGGGGGGAGAAGAACCCTAGATCTCTCCAAAGCCCTACCTTCCAAAACCCTAAGTAAAGGGGGGGAAGAAAGTGATTAAGTGGGTAAAGCATGTGTAATCTTTACCCAAACCCTAAGCAACTTTATAACCATCATTTTGGAGAGGGAAATTTTGCAAAAAGGCCCCTGGAGAAACCCCATTTCAATTCTCCAAGTGGAGAGAGAGCTAGAGCTCTCTATTTCTCTCTAAGTCACATTTTAGCCCTAATTCAAAGACCAGCCGTGTTCACTTCGAAAATGGCGCCAAAACCACTTGGGTTCTATACCAAAAATGTGCTATACCACTTAAGGCACCCCCTGGAAAAATTTGAAACCAAGACTTGGACGTTTGACAGCACTTGACATCAGTTTTGTCACTGAGTGGGCAGTGAGACAAATCAAACTTGGCGCCGGTCTATCTCCTAACCTAGGGCGTATCCTCCCTTGGAACTCACATGAAATAGGTAGCTCTAGGTGCAGGGAAGAGATCTTCCACAGGCGACATGGCAAGATTCGTACGCTTGGCCGCTCAGCAGAGCGAAGAACACGGGCAGAAGCAAAACGCCACGTGTTCGACGCGCTCTGAGCTCGCCAGAGCACGCCCGCGCGCGCCCCTCGTGCCCGTGTCGTGCCAAACGGGCAAGCCAGCGCCCTGGTCTGCGCCCGCGCCTATAAAACCCTCCCGAGCTTCGACCATACCCGTCCGCACCCACCCGACCCTCGCCGGAGCTTGGTTCGCCGTCGTTGGCCCGTGCGCAGCTGTCCGCGGCCACCCAGTCTCCCTGCCACCGTAGACCGGCCCGCCCAGCCATTTCCAGCCCCGTCCAGCCCCCAGAGAAGATTGTGCACCCCTCTGCGAGACTCCCCGAGCAAGGAATCGGAGTTTCCTTCGTCGGAGAAGCCAGTCCACCCTCGCCGGAGCTCTCGACCCCGCCGGAGTTCGTGGACCGGGTAATCCACTTAGCCATTCTTCGATTCCTTGTGCACGCAGTCGCTACATGACCCCGTGATGCTCACCGTGCCCTTGGATTGGACCAGCTCGCCGTAGTTTGGCCGGTACACTCGCCGCCGACGAGCACATCCGCCTGCGCTCGTGGACCGGGCGACTCCGACCACCTCCGACGACGAGCCGTACCTCGACGTGACCGCCAGAGCCTCCCCGAGCCGACCCCACCCTTCGCCGGACCTCCTTCGCCGCCGGTAAGCCGCGCCGTCCTTTCTTTCCTGCGGCGACTGTTCTGTTTAGGGGAGGGACCGCGGGTGTGAGGAAGAAAACCCTGGGGGGTTAAGTGTAAGGCCCAAGACTCACATGAATAGTGGTCCGAGGGTAGATCTGCGAATGTTGAATCAGTTTAACCCCAGGGGTCTCGGTGCAAACTGGTTTTTCCAGAAAACCTTAATTAAATCTGTTTTAAATTGGGCAGCAACTTTGAAAATGCATAACTTCTGTTTAAATCATCCAAATTTGGTCAAACCAATTTTGCCAGACTCTAAATAATGTAACCTGTCTAAGAAAAATATAAAACCCCATATGGACTAGAGAAAAATATAAGGTTCAGATTTATTTTCAGTTTTGGCCAAAAGCTTAATAATAGCAAGAAAAATAGTTGCACTATTTAACTAGGGTTAGAAAAATTTGGAGAAGTTTATATTCACCCACTAACCTAGTTAAAAATGTTAAACCTCTCTGTCCATTATATTAAGATAGTCTTAACCCCTTATTCTATAATATGCTTAAGTTTAAGGAAAATAGAAAAAGTGCTATAAATGATGAACCAGAGAGCACACCTATTTTTGCTGAGATGCTTAGTCAATGTAGTTCACTGGAAAAATGTATTATGCCCTGTTGTAGTGTAAAATAAGCAAGATACCTTTTAAATGAAGAAAATAGGGATAACTTAGAGAAACCCTACAAAAATACCCCTAAGGTGAAACCTCCCCAAACCCTAGGATAACTAATGTGTTGATAATAAGAACTTAAGAAAAATCTGAAATCTGTTGTTTGATATTTTTCAAATAACAAGTTAGTTCTAATCACTCTTTTTGCACCAAAGTTTAGAAATTCACCATTAATTAACCACCATGTTGCTCTCTGTCATTTTTAGTACACAAGCTTTTTATCACTACTAGAGGCCAGCAAAATTAACCATTAGGTCAGAAACCACTTTAATAAGGGACTTGTAGTGTAAAGTGGCCCATTTTGTATAACTATTGTTATTTTTGTTTAAAGCCTAGCTTTTGTACCTTAAGCCTCAAATTATTAAAACAAGCTAAAATAGCCAGTGTCAACCCACTGTAATTTTTACAAAATTTTTGGAAATTTTTAAACTACCATCATAGTTCAAAACCCCTACTAGAAACCCTAGATAGGACTTAAGAAAGGAAAATGGATGGTGGAATTTAAGGACCCCCTAAGACCTTTATAATTGTCCACTAAAATCTATAAAGGCAATACAAATCCAATATGCTATTTTAAAAGGAAAGCCTAAAACTAAAAGGGTGATAAGTCTATGTATACCACTAGAAGACCCTCGTAGCCAAGAAGCCCTAAGTTAATTCTTGACTTAAATTCTGTAGCTTAATGTTCTTAAATTTTGCATAATCATGACATACATGTTCATTGCATTTCGATAGACTGTAATCTTGCTGACGGAGAGTACGTCCTCGTGCCGGAGCAAGGAGCTACCCAGGAGGTTGCCCCCGACCCAGCACCCGAGCCTGCACCAGAGGACCTGCCTGCCACTGCTTTGGAAGGCAAGCCCCGGTTTTATGCATAACCTGTTAATTATGCTATTTTACTTCACTTAATGATTGTAGGATTGATTGTGCACTTAGGTGTAGGAATTGTTTGAAACCCTAGTTGCATGATCTCAGGAATCCTATTGAGATGAATACTAGTATGCTAAGTCGAGTAGCTGCTTTATTAAGTAGGATCTCGGTAGAAGTCGAGTGATTTTTCTAGCACTCGCGCGAGGTTAGGAATTGGTTGTATCCACTTTCCTATCATATTAATGTGGTTTGTGGGCAACAATCCACGGGGATTGGTTGTTCACGGGATGAAAAGTTGATTAAGGATTAAGGTGTGGTACCGTGAGTCAAGCGTTTGAACGTACTAAACACATACCGAGAAATATGGTAAATTGGTAAGCCTAGTACCTGAGTGAACCTGGCAGTGGACATACCTCCTCACGCGACCTGAGACGTAGTCTCCCATTCCGGTTATGGTGGGTACAAGTGCGGTCACTGCACGACGGCCAGTCGGGGTCAGTGAGGCATTGTACGCCAAGGCGGTGAGACCTGATCTGCTGACGGGGAATCGATGGGGACGGTTGATGTGTGTGGGGACGGAGTGCCCCTGCATGTCGTGTGTTTAGGTTTACCTTGCAAGGATAAAAACTCGATTCGAATCGTCTGCTTCTCGCAGCTAATGAGACTGCTTGATCCATGCTGCTACATTGAGTAACAAGTGGAACTGGTTGAGATGATACAAACTGTTGATTGCTAATAATGCTTGCTACGATGTATGAATAGATAGTACACTTTTAGCCTTAAGAGAGTCACGCTTAATTTTGATTAAGTTAAAATCTTGATTTAGAAACTCAGCTAGTGCTTTTGGCAACCAAACCCCACAGCCAAACAGCTGCATGTCTAGAGGTAGAGGAGTATAGACTCCTCACACCGGGTAAGTCTAGCTGAGTATTAGTATACTCAGCCTTGCTTGTGGCATAATTTTACAGGTTCTCTGGAGGACATGGTTGCTGGAGTGACTTGGCCATCCACCCTGCCACCAGGTTGGACTGTCGAGTGGGACCCTGCCTCGGCTGAGGAGGAGCATGAGGAGTGATGGGACAGGCTTCCCCATCCCTCCATTTATTTACCGTTAGTTTAATTTCCGCTGCACTCCAAAAACAATGATGGTTACTTTTGCGAAAACTCCGATGGTGACAATGGTGATGTAATAACTTAATATTCTTTCATGCATGGTTTGATGCTTTATTGTATTTGCTCTGTGACTCACCATCGAGTGAGATTGTGGTACTTGATCCTGTCAGTGGCCGTGTCGGACTAGATCCGAGGGATTGACGGGTTATTCCCATTTAAGTGTGGTCTAGCCTCTAAGGCCGGACGTAGGCACTTAAGTTGGAATAATTCGGGCAGTTCCGCCACAGACATGTTCCTTAGCGCGATGCACGGAGCCTCTTCTTCACCTATCTCATCAAGATCAACTTGCTCTACTTGAGAGCCGTTAGTTTCATCAAACACAACGTCACAAGAAACTTCAACTAGTCCTGAGGACTTGTTAAAGACTCTATATGCCCTTGTGTTTGAATCATATCCTAGTAAAAAGCCTTCTACTGTCTTAGGAGCAAATTTAGATTTTCTACCTGTTTTAACAAGAATAAAGCATTTGCTACCAAAGACTCTAAAATATGAAATGTTGGGCTTTTTACCGGTTAGGAGTTCGTATGATGTCTTCTTGAGGATTCGGTGTAGATACAACCGGTTGATGGTGTAGCAAGCGGTGTTGACCGCCTCGGCCCAAAACCGATCCGAAGTCTTGTACTCATCAAGCATGGTTCTTGCCATGTCCAATAGAGTTCTATTCTTCCTCTCCACTACACCATTTTGTTGTGGCGTGTAGGGAGAAGAAAACTCATGCTTGATGCCCTCCTCCTCAAGGAAGCCTTCAATTTGGGAATTCTTGAACTCCGTCCCGTTGTTGCTTCTAATTTTCTTGATCCTCAAGCCGAACTCATTTTGAGCTCGTCTCAAGAATCCCTTTAGGGTTTCTTGGGTATGAGAATTTTCCTGCAAAAAGAACACCCAAGTGAAGCGAGAATAATCATCCACAATAACTAGACAGTACTTACTCCCGCCGATGCTTATGTAAGCTATCAGGCCGAATAGGTCCATGTGTAGGAGCTCTAGTGGCCTGTCAGTCGTCATGATGTTCTTATGCGGATAATGAACACCAACTTGCTTCCCTGCTTGGCATGTGCTACAAATCCTGTCTTTCTCAAAATGAACATTGGTTAGTCCTAAAATGTGTTCTCCCTTTAGAAGCTTGTGAAGATTCTTCATCCCAACATGTGCTAGTCGGCGATGCCAGAGACATCCCATGTTAGTCTTAGCAATTAAGCAAGTGTCGAGTTCAGCTCTATTGAAATCAACTAAGTATAGCTGACCCTCTAACACTCCCTTAAATGCTACTGAATCATAACTTCTTCTAAGGACAGTGACACCTACATCAGTAAATAGACAGTTGTAGCCCATTTTGCATAATTGAGATACGGAAAGCAAATTGTAATCTAATGAATCAACAAGAAAAACATTGGAAATGGAATGGTCAGGAGATATAGCTATTTTACCCAAACCTTTGACCAAACCTTGGTTTCCATCCCCGAATGTGATAGCTCATTGGGGATCTTGGTTTTTCTCGTAGGAGGAGAACATCTTCTTCTCCCCTGTCATGTGGTTCATGCACCCGCTATCAATGATCCAACTTGAGCCCCCGGATGCATAAACCTACAAAACAAATTTAGTTCTTGACTTTAGGTACCCAAACTGTTTTGGGTCCTTTGGCATTAGATACAAGAACTTTGGGTACCCAAACACAAGTCTTTGATCCCTTGTGTTTGCCCCCAACAAACTTGGCAACTACCTTGCCGGATTTGTTAGTCAAAACATAAGATGCATCAAAAGTTTTAAATGAAACATTGTGATTATTTGATGCAATAGGAGCTTTCCTCTTAGGCAATTTAGCACGGGTTGATTGCCTAGAGCTAGATGTCTCACCCTTATACATAAAAGCATGATTAGGGCCAGAGTGAGACTTCCTAGAGTGAATTCTCCTAATTTTGCTCCCAGGATAACCGACAGGGTATAAAATGTAAGCCTCGTTATCCTGAGGCATGGGAGCCTTGCTCTTAACAAAATTAGACAATCTTTTAGGAGGGGCATTAAGTTTGACATTGTCCCCCTTTTGGAAGCCAATGCCATCCTTGATGCCAGGGCGTCTCCCACTATAGAGCATGCTTCTAGCAAATTTAAATTTTTCGTTTTCTAAGTCATGCTCGGCAATTCTAGCATCTAATTTTTCTATATGATCATTTTGTTGTTTAATTAAAGTCATATGATCATGAATAGCATCAATATCAACTTCTCTACATCTAGTACAAATAGACACATCCTCAATGGTAGATGTAGAGGGTTTGCAAGAATTAAGTTCAACAATCTTAGCACGCAAAATGTCATTGTTATCTCTAAGATCGGAAATGGAAGCATTGCAAACATCTAATTCTTTAGCCTTAGCGAGCAATTTTTCATTTTCAATCCTAAGGCTAGCAAGAGAGATATTCAATTCTTCAATCATAGCAAGCAAATCAATATTATCATTTCTAAGATTGGGAATTGAAGCATCACAAACATTTGAATCAACCTTAGCATTTAAACTAGCATTTTCATTTCTAAGGTTGGCAATTAAATCATGGCATGTGCTTAGCTCACTAGTTAATTTCTCACATTTTTCAACTTCTAGAGCATAAGCATTTTTAACCTTAACATGCTTTTTGTTTTCCTTGATTAGGATGTCCTCTTGGGTGTCCAAGAGTTCATCCTTTTCATGGATGGCACTAATTAATTCATTTAATTTTTCTTTTTGTTGCATGTTTAGGTTGGCAAAAAGGGTACGCAAATTATCCTCCTCATCACTAGCATTATCATCACTAGAGGACTCATATTTAGTGGAGGATTTGGATTTAACCTTCTTCTTTTTGCCGTCCTTTGCCATGAGGCACTTGTGGCCGACGTTGGGGAAGCGGAGTCCCTTGGTGACGACGATGTTGGCGGCGTCCTCGTCGGAGGAGGAGTCGGAGGAGCTCTCGTCGGAGTCCCATTCGCGACATACATGGGCATCGCCGCCCTTCTTCTTGTAGTACCTCTTCTTCTCCCCTTCATGTCGTCGCCCCTGTCACTATCACTAGATAACGGACATTTAGCAATGAAATGACCGGGCTTACCACATTTGTAGCAAACTTTCTTGGAGCGGGACTTGTAGTCTTTCCCCCTCCTTTGCTTGAGGATTTGGCGGAAGCTCTTGATGATGAGCGCCATCTCCTCATTGTCAAGCTTAGAGGCGTCGATTGGTTGTCTACTTGATGTATACTCTTCCTTCTTCTCCTCCATCGCCTTGAATGCAACCGGTTGTGCTTCGGGCACGGAGGGACCATCTAGCTCGATGATCTTCTTTGAGCGTTTGATCATCAACTCAAAGCTCACAAAATTATCTATTACTTCCTCGGGGGTCATTTGTGTATATCTAGGATTACCACAAATTAATTGAACTTGAGTAGGGTTATGGAAAACAAGGGATGTTAGAATAACCTTAACCATCTCATGGTCATCCCATTTCTTACTCCCGAGGTTGCGCACTTGGTTCACCAAAGTCTTGAGTCGGTTGTACATTTCTTGGGGCTCTTCCCCTTGGCGAAGTCGAAAGCGACCGAGCTCCCCCTCGATCGTCTCCCGTTTGGTGATTTTGGTCACCTCGTCTCCTTCGTGCGCGGTCTTGAGTACGTCCCAAATCTCCTTGGCACTCTTCAATCCTTACACCTTGTTATACTCCTCTCGACTTAGAGAGGTGAGGAGTATAGTGGTGGCTTGTGAGTTGAAGTGCACGATTTGGGCCACTTCGTCCTCATCATAATCTTCATCCCCGACGGATGGTACCTGTACACCAAACTCAACAACATCCCATATACTTTTGTGGAGTGAGGTTAGGTGATATCGCATCATATCACTCCACCTAGCATAATCTTCACCATCAAAAGTTGGTGGTTTGCCTAATGGGACGGAAAGTAAAGGCGTATGTTTAGGAATGCGAGGATAACGTAGGGGGATCTTACTAAACTTCTTGCGCTCATGGCGCTTAGATGTAATGGACGGCGCGTCGGAGCCAAAGGTGGAAGGTGATGAAGTATCGGTCTCGTAGTAGACCACCTTCCTCATCTTCTTCTTCTTATCGCCACTCCGATGCGACTTGTGTGAAGGGGATTTCTTCTCCTTCCCCTTCCCTTTGTTGCGGGACTCTTCCGATGAAGCCTTCCTGTGGCTTGTAGTGGGCTTCTCGCCAGTCCCCATGTCTTTCTTGGCGTGATCTCCCGACATCACTTCGAGCGGTTAGGCTCTAATGAAGCACCGGCTCTGATACCAATTGAAAGTCGCCTAGAGGAGGGGTGAATAGGGCGAAACTGAAATTTACAAAGTTAATCACAACTACAAGCCGTGTTAGCGTTAGAAATATAAACGAGTCCGAGAGAGGGTGTAAAAACAAATCGCAAGCGAATAAGAAGTGAGGCACAAGGATTTGTTTTACCGAGGTTTGGTTCTCGCAAACCTACTCCCCGTTGATGTGGTCACAAAGACCGGGTCTCTTTCAACCCTTTCCCTCTCTCAAACTGTCCCTCGGACCGAGTGAGCTTCTCTTCTCAATCAAACGGGAACAAACTTCCCCACAAGGACCACCACACAATTGGTGTCTCTTGCCTCGGTTACAATTGAGTTTGATCACAAGAATGGAGAAAGAAAAGAAGCAATCCAAGCGCAAGAGCTCAAATGAACACAACAAATCACTCTCTCTAATCACTAAAGCTTTGTGTGGAGTTAGGAGAGGATTTGATCTCTTTGGTGTGTCTTGTATTGAATGCTATAGCTCTTGTAAGGTGTAGAAGTGTAGAAACTTGGATGCAATTGAATGTGGGGTGGTTGGGGTATTTATAGCCCCAACCACCAAAATGTGGCCGTTGGAAGGCTGCTGTCGCATGGCGCACCGGACAGTCCGGTGCGCCAGCCACGTCAGCTGGCCGTTGGGTTCCGACCGTAGGAGCTCTAACTTGTGGGCCCGCCTGGCTGTCCGGTGGTGCACCGGACAAGTCCTATAGACTGTCCGGTGTGCCACCCGCGCGTGCTCTATCCCTCTGCACGCGCAGGCACGCATTTAATGGTAGCTGTTGCTCCGCTGGCTCACCGGACAGTCCGGTGTTACACCGGACAGTCCGGTGAATTTTAGCGGAGCGGATTCCCGAAGCTGGCGAGTTCAGATTTTCTCTCCCTTGGGGCACCGGACAGTCCGGTGAATTATAGCGGAGCGCCTCTGAGAATTTCCGAAGGTGTGGAGTTCAGCTTGGAGTCCCCTGGTGCACCGGACACTGTCCGATGGTGCACCGGACAGTCAGGTGGCACAGACCAGGGCACACTTCGGTTGTCGCTTGCTCTCTTTGATTGAACCCATTCTTGGTCTTTTTATTGACTTATTGTGAACCTTTGGCACCTGTATAACTAATAGACTAGAGCAAACTAGTTAGTCCAATTATTTGTGTTGGGCCATTCAACCACCAAAATCAATTAGGAAATAGGTGTAAGCCTAATTCCCTTTCACTAACTAAAGCTAACTGAGAGTAAGACTGAGGCTAAGGCTATAACTTCTATTTTTAAGCATTAATTACAGGATCTGACGCTGACGATCTATGGTTCTAAACTTATCCTGGTCCTGCAGTAAGGGTTGCCGTGGGCATGGTACCCACGCTGAGGTGAGAGGTACGGGTGCTGAGTCCCGATGGGGGCGGGAGAACCATCCTCTAGGTGACAGCGCTCCGCGCACTCAGCCCGCAACTGGGCAATCTCAGCATGAGCCCTACTCAGCTCATCTAAGGCATGGTCCAGCTCCATGTTTAGCACGGTAGCTAGGTTGACTGTGTTGCTCAACCTAGGATTGTCCTCATCGATAGGTGAGACAACCACGCCTCCTGTGCTGCCAGATGGATGGCAGGGGTAATACCTCAGGTTAAGACCACCGGCTACCCCATCGAGCACTGAGCAGTAGTGGGAAAGTGCATGCCGTACATCATCTTGCATGGCCACCTCAGCTAAGTCCCGCTCAGAAATAGAGTAATGCTCTGAGTAGACCTCCGCACCCCGAAGACTGTTCTCCGGACGGCACACCAAGCAAGTCGCCTCCTAGCAGTCCGGGTAAACCCCGTGACTGTGCTGGAAGACAACACAGTGATACTCGATAGACCAGGTACGCTGGTCAAGTGCCTGGCATAGCAAGGTGTCGAGCGCATCGTGGAAGTAACACCCGCGAGAGGCGTCACGAGTGATGGGTCGAGCAACACATCCCTTCGGCTCCTGCTCCTCTGAAAGGTCAGTGATGTGGCTCGAGCTGCTATCAACAACTCCGTCGTCGCGGTCTCCTCCAGCAGCTACTCTAGTGGCCAGGACGCCCAGTGGTGGTGCAGGGGGTGCCTCTAGCGGGGGCACAGGAGAGCAGCTCCTCACAGACTCTACCTCCTGCTGAAGCGAGGAAGAAGAGCCCTGCTGCTCCAACTCCTATCGCCGATGCTCCTGCTCCTCGTGCAGGCGGTAGTGCAGCCTCTCCAAATGGCTAGACTGACTAGTCACTGAACGGCGAAGCGGACGCTCCGTGAGACGAGAAGGCAAGAAAGGAATGACTGACTGCCGTACATTGTGTCTAAGATGAGCCATCTACAAAAGACACCATAAGCATAAGAGTGAGAACAAAGCTAATATGACATGCAAGTAAACCATAAAAAAGTTAGGAATTAGAATAAAACAAATTTTTTCAGCAAGGTATAATATATATAGTAGAACATAGATTTTGTCGATATGACCAACTTTTGAAGGGATACCAAAGTCAAGGTGATAATAGGGGTCTATAATCCTTAGAATGACCATTCTACTCTAGGTTAGCAGTCCTACGATTAGCACGGCTTTGATACCACCTATGTCACAACCCGGTTTTAGAAGACAAACCGAATGCGAACCATGTACGTGCCAGGATTAGCAATTCACATACTCAGCAGTTACATAACTGGACATCATCACATAGTGCATAAATAATAACATAAAAGAAGGTAATAGTTGGTTACATCATGATGTCCGAGACATCCACATAGTCATTATCATTTATCAAAGTGCGGAAAAGAAACATAGATACACACGACCTTCACAGGTAGCCGACTAGGGGTTTGCCGCTAACCCACGCCTAGAACTCATCGTACTAGTGGAACTCCTGGAAGTCCTCCTCAATGACTTCATATTCTCCTTAGCAGTGGTTGCAACATGGACAACCTGGGGGGTTTGGTGTGTAAAGCAAGGGTGAGTACACATCAACATACTTAGCAATTGTCCGTTTGGTTGTAGTGGACTAGCTTTATGTGGGGTTAAGTCAAGCAGTTGCTTTTAGTTGGTCAGGTTATTATTTACTAGTAGAGAGCCAGGTTTTAGCATTAACCAAAGTTGTTAACCCAAAAGTACCCTTTCCAAACGGAAAGAATACCCAAAACTTTACCATAAGCATATTCAAACCATCATCCACGTCACCATCTATAAACCAAACAACTCTGATCAAAGTATCTCTAATCAATGGAGCTCCCTTGGCCGCTCATAACCACGAGCACGACTGAATATATCAGTTTCATAACACTCTGCAAAGGTTGCGCACTTTACCCACAAGCCGTGATTCCCTCTTGCCTCGGGCCGATCAAACCCTTAAACACTACCTAGGTGTATAGGCAGGGTTTCACTACATAGCCTTTACTAGGGGTGGATATCGAGCTGGCTTGACTCGACTCGACTCGACTCAAGCTAGCTCATTAAGATAACGAGCTGGCTCGGCTCGACTCGTTATGTTAACTGAGCTAAAGATGCAACTCGGCTCGACTCATTTGCCGACTCGAGCTGGCTCGTTTAGCTCATGAGCCAGCTCGATAATACTATGTCTAGTGTCTACGAATGGATATAAAAACATGTAGCAAAAGAAAAGAAGGAGATCTATTTAGAAAAAGTAATAGAGTTTGCAACTTAAGGTTCCACACTCAACAAAGAACAATATTAACTATTTTGGATCGGAGATTATTGTGATTTGACTAATTACTCCAACTTGTTTGGCTCGCGAGTCAGCTCGAGCTGGCTCGTTTTCATAGCGAGTTGAAATACAAGCTCAACTCATTACAAATTATAAATGAGTCGAGTCAAGTCGAGCAAATATCGAGTCGAGTCGAGCAAGTTAATGAGCTACGAGTTTTTCTTCCAGCCCTAGCCTTTACAAAGATTCCCTGAGGCTGTAGCCGCCCGTTAGGTTTCCTAAATGTACCGCACTCCTCCCCAAGGGGCAAACCAACCTTGGCAGAGCGAGCCGCATACACCGAGCCCCATTAACGTCACGACAGCGAAGCGAACTACACCCTAGTTCCTCTAATTATTCAGCTAAGGGCGTCCCATTCCACCCTCATGGTTGCACTGTTTTCCCAGAGAGTCATCCAACGAACCAGTCCTTACGGAGAGGCACTCGAGAAAAAGCTCGAGTCCCCTTAAATGTCATAGTATCATCATCATAATCAAAAGGGAAAACAGCGTATCATAAATAATCTCATCATGTTCATTGATTAATGTGAAGCACTAGCATAGAGCTAAACCAAAATAACCCAACCAAAATAGGTAAACAAGGATAAGATAAACAAAAGCTAGTCAATCCTTAAGTATAAATTGTGTAAATGCGGGGAGTGAATTATAAGCATGAGTAGGACATAGATGGGTCAAGGGACACTTGCCTTCACCAACCAGCTGCTGCTCAGGGTCTTCACCTGCAACTCCTTCAGACTACACCAACTGATCGTTATCTATATGGATTCAAAGATACATTCCACAAATTTAATACAAAAGAACAGTACACCATGCAATAAAATATTATAAATGAACAGACGCTTGGTGCAGGGCTCACACCTACGACTAAGCGAGAAACAGAGAGCAACGGTCGAGGCTACGGTCGAAGAGTGATCACGTTACACGATTATAAATCGGAGTACTCGTCTAAACAGAATAGTATTAATTTGGCCATCACGCTATCCATAGGATAAACTCATGTTCCGTGTTTAATTCATTATAAACAGACCAAAGTAAGTTTAAAACGATTGTCGCGCGGCGAAACGCGCGACACAACACCTAGACAAAATGGAGAATGAAACGACTCGTCGCGCGACAGAGCGCGCCACGAGGCACTTGAATTATTATGAAAATAACGTCAAGCGTCACGCGATGAAGCGCACGACAGCATACGTCATTAAAACTGAATTTAAACGAAATATCGCGTGACTAGACGCGCGACACAGCACACTAATATATCTGAAATTAAAATAAATCGTCGCGCGATGAAGCGCGCAACGCAGCCTATTAGATAATTTGAAAATAGAATGAATCGTCGCGCGATGAAGCACGCGACGTAGCACACTAAATAATCTAAAACTAAACTAGATCATCGCGACGCAGCACGCTAAATTAAATTAAAACTACAACTAATCAAACTGAATTTTAAACGTTATTTAATAGGGCTATGCGCGTGACTAGGGCACGCGGCCGGGGCGCGGCGAGGTGCGGCCAGGGGTGCGGCAGGGCACGGCCGAGGGCGTGGCCGAGGACGCGTGGCTGGGGGCACGGCCAAGGTGCGCGACCGAGGGCACGGCCAGGGGGCGTGGCCAGGGCACGTGGCCGAGGGCGCGACCAGGGGGCATGGCAGCCAAGGGGCGCGGCGGCCAGGGCACTAGGGCGTGGCTGGAAAGAGAGGAGAAGGGTGAGGAGGGGAAAGAGAGAGAGAGGGAGGTGGGGCTCACCTTGGGGCTTGGACGATCGCAGCAACCGCTCACCGGATCACACCTAGGGAAAAGGAGGTGGAGGAGAGGTTGGAGAGGGGTGGGAGAGAGATTGGAGGATGTTGTTGCGCGAGAAAAACAAATGAGATAGAGAGGGAGGGGAGGGGCACGCATGGGGGGCACCAGTGGCGCGCGGCCAGGGCCGGGCTAGGCTGGACCGGGCTAGGTTATGGGCTAGGACAGAAGCCCACAACACACACGACCACAGATCGGAAACCACCCACGAATCGAAATCCGAAACGAGACGAGACTAACACGTGATTAAACACGACATCAGACAAAAGAAATATGCTTCAGCATGATGCATCACCCATGTCAACTTAGGTTTTTGTTTACACGCATTACGGACACCAGTCGCTATACTGCTTTGAAACTGGGAAGACGGAGCGAAACAGGAAGAGAAACGAGAGTAACGCCCGAATTTGGTGAGTATTAAAGAAGTACAAATTCTACCCCCAAATTCAGGGCGTTACAGGCTTGTTCGAAGGTAAAAGTGCATGTACAATTTCTCCAATCAACATGAATAGTACATGGATATTGTTCATATATTTATAGGCAAGGGACGCAACCCAGGCAAAAGTACATCTAGGACCCTGACATCTATACATTATTATGATACAAATATCAAGGATAAACGAGTCTTGTCCATGCTAACTCGATGTCACATATAACCTTTGTGACCATATTGAGCCGAAGCTCTAACTCTTCGGTGTTTTGTGCATGCCAGTTATAGCTTCGACGCTCAGTCCCTCTTGGTGCAAACAAACCTTTCATCCTGAGGACCTTCGGCAGAGAAGGAGGCCCCCAACAGTAGCCCCTTGCGGTGCTAGGTCGTTTTTTATAACGAGCTCAATCCACAAAATAAACGAAGGCTTCTAAATGCTGAAGGTCCGAAAACACCTTCCCTGAGCTTGTTATTAAAAAAGAATAAAAAGTTACGGCCTGTGCCAGTCTACCGATTAGTCGGTATGAGTGGCACGGCGGTTCACCTTCACCTGCAAGACTATATAAACAGATGGGTTGGTAAGAAGTTACCACAACATTCATTGCTATTGTATCGTTGTGCTACTAAATTTTTTACTGAAGCCAAAGCTATCTGCGCTCTATGCACTTAATGACTGGTCTTCGAAGAACGTTAAGTCAACTGAAAGTTAGCTTCGTCTCAAGAACTAAAATGGCTAGATTTAGATCCACTTCAAGGCTGACAAACAAGGGTGGGGAGACTGAGGCCACTAAAACAGCTCGAATTTCGAAAGTTATGAGGCGCTCTGGGTTGGTTATTCAAGAGGAAGAAGAACTTTTCCCAAGAAGGATAATGCTAATGTCGAAGCTGAAAATGTTATTGTCAAAGCTGGAAGTGATGACGAAGAAGATGATGGCATACTGAGTCCAAGCAAGGCCAACCATATCGAGTTTGGCAGATCCACTATGAAGCCTGAGGACTTAGTTTTAATGAAGAAGCTTGGTTATTTCGGAAAGGACGATGATGACTCGATAAGGTTCGCAGGTGAAGAGATAATTCTAGAGCCGAAGGATGATGAGGTGGTGGTTTTTAAGAGCTTATTCCGTGCCAGGCTTCGATTCCCATTGTATGAGATGATTCGTGAAGTACTAAAAAGATTTGAGATATATCTTCATCAGCTGACACCAAATGCCAAAGTCAGGCTCAGTTTCTACATATGGGCTCTCCGAAGCCAGGAAAAAAGTGCCAATGCTGAAGGATTCTGTAGAGTCCATGAACTCCACTACCAGACCAAAGTGAGAGTAGATGGTCTACACAGAAACTTTGGATGCTACAACTTTGCCCATCAAAAAGATACGAAGGCTCCTGTGATTGGGTGTCGCACCAAGTGGCCTAATGGCTGGACAAATGAGTGGTTTTATGTAAAGGCTGACGAGAAGAGGAGGGAGAAACTTATGAGCATGGTGATGAGTCCCTTGAAGTTAAGCTTTGGCATGACAAGGTCACTATGCAACTTGCAACTCAATATGGTTGGCCGAGCACATTAGTACTCGAGGCTTAGTGCAAGAATACCTGGCCAACAAAAATTTTCCACATCAGGTGGGTGGGGAATTCCTAAGAGAAAAGATGAAGGGAAAAAATTTGAACTTGTGAGATTGCCCTTCCGCTTTAAATTTCAAAAAACCTTCAGCAGCCCTTGTGCCGAATGGTAGGAAGTTATTGAAACAATGTGTAATGAAATCCTTGGGAACTATACTAAGAAGGAAGACCAGTTGATGACTGCCGCCTTAGGTACACGGGAGAAGCGATGGCTAAACCGTGTGATGGATGCCCTCGGCTTCGAATATCCCAATTATGATAGACTTGATGAAGAGGCTGGGGGAGTGAAGAAGAAAAGAGTTGTAAATATCCTGAAAAGACAAGCAATAAGATCCATCGAGAAGGATAAAAAGAAAAACTAACAAAAACACCAAATGTTTCTAAAGAAACTGAAGCTTCCAAGATGTCGCCGAAACCTTCGTATCTAAGAAGCGGAAAATTGTGGAGTCAAGCCATGATGAAGAGAAAAAGTCTTCTCCGCCGAAGCGCTCTGTCGAAACTCCTTCGGCATCTTCCATTGGCATAACAGAAATCTTGGAGGTAATGACTGAATCCTTACCTTTTGCCATGCTAAGCCCTCTAGGATTAGAGCTAACAAGTTTATTTACAGCCAAAGAAAAAAGATGCTAGGGAAGCTGCCTAAGCAGAAACAGGAACAGGTCCTTCGGCACCTGGTGGGGGAAATACCCAGAGGAAGCGCCATATGATGACTATGATGAGGGCCATTATTGATACCCCCACCAACAATTCAAAAGAGGATTGCCCCGTCTGCTGCTAACAAAGTTGTTGAAGCGCCTCAACAAGCTAAAAGTAGTGGCGGTCCTCTCGGGACAACTTTATCAGAGATTGACAAAATTATTGCTGGTGTGGAGCTTGGGAGGAATACCTTAATCTTCGACATCAAAAGGGAAGAAGCCTGAAGAAGCCTCTTCAGAAAACAAAAGCTTCAACTTACGGCACCTAGGAGGCCAGCGACTTTCCAAAGAGGACATATCAAAGTTAAAAGAATTTGTTGTATCTGGCGGTTACTAGCTTGGATCTGTTCTCTTTGGCGGCATAGACGAAGAAATCTTGGGATGCATCTCGATTGCCCCAGAGCAAAAATTGTGAATACCTTGGCCAAGAGTATCGATTCCCGAAGCTTGAAAGGGACATTAGCAATTATAGAAAACAACATATCACCGGTAGCTTGTTTTACTCAAATTTTAAGGTATGATTTTATGTTGTTCATCTTTTGTCCAATTAGCTTTAATGTTTTAAGAATGAAAACCTAACATAACTTTGTTCTTACCATAGAGTCTTCTTCTGAGCAAAGCTTTGAAATTAGAACAAGAGAATGAAGATAAAAAGAAAGAGTTTATCATCAATGCTTTGGAGAAAAAGATTGAAAATCATGAAAATTCTTTGAAGTAAAAAGACTCTTTGCTCTGTACTGCCGAAGCCTCTCGCTGAAGCTCGTCTTCAAAGCTAGAAACAAAGCATTCAAATTTCATATCAACACGCGAAAATTGAAAGGTTGAGCAAAGAACTAGATAAAACAAAAAACAACTTTACAAGACAGCACAAGCCAGTTCGATCGTGAATCCGAAGCTTTATGTGGCAGAACCACTCGAATTATTCTAGCTTAAGTGCCTAAGTCACGCCTCAGGGCCATAACACACTTAAATCGGAATAACCCGTCAGTCCCTCAGATCTAGTCTGATAAAGCCACTTAACCAGGATCAAATACCACAATCTCACTCGAAGGTGAGTCACAGATGAAATACGATAAATCAGGAAACCTCAATTTAAAGTACTGGAGTTATTACATAAATCAGGAGTTTTTCAAGTAGCTAACATAAGTTTCACAAAATAAATTGCAGTGGATAATCGATATCGTCGATAGCGAGGAAATGGGCAAAGGCCTAGTGTGGTGGAACCGCCCAAATTATTCCAACATAAGTGCCTAAGTCCCACCTTGAAGGCTAGACCACACTTAAATAGGAATAAAACGTTGGTCCCTCGGATCTAGTCCAACGAGGCCACTAACAGGATCAAGTACCACGTACTCACTCGAAGGTGAGGCACAGAGCAAATACAATAAAGCATAAAACCACGTAATAAGGAGTAATTAATTTTTTACAACATCATCAGAGTTTTAACAAAAGCAGGGATCATTGTTCAGAAATGCAGCGGAATAAAACTACGATATATAAACGGAGGGATGGGGAAGCCTGGCCCATCACTCCTCATGCTCCTCCTCTACCGAGGTAGGGTCCCACTCGACTGTCCAACCCGGTGGCAAGATGGACGACCAAGTCACTCCAGCAACCATGTCCTCCAGAGAACTTGTAAAATTATGCCACAAGCAAGGCTGAGTATAGTAATACTCAGCTAGACTTACCTGGTGTGAGGAGTCTGCTCCTCTACCTCTAGACATGCAGCTATTTGGCTGAGGGGTTTGGTTTGCCAAAAGCACTAGCTAAGTCTAAAGTCAAGTTTAGCTTTTCAAGTTTTAGTGTTACTCTCTTAAGACTAAATGTGTACCTAGCTAATCATACATGGTAGCAATCATTTAGCAATCAACATCTTTTGCCCAATCAACACATTTCCACTTGTTACTCAATGAAGTACAATGGATCAAGCACTCTCATTAGCTGCGAGAAGCAGACGATTCAAATCGAGTTTTTATCCTTGCAAGGTAAACCTAAACACACGACGTGGCGAGGTACTCCGTCCCCACACGCATCAATCAGTCCCCATCGATCCCCCGTCAACAGATCAGGGCTCACCGCCTTGGCGTACAATGCCTCACTGAACCTGACTGCCGTCGTGCAGTGACCGCACTTGTACCCACCATAACCGGAATGGGAGACCACATCTCAGGTCGCGTGAGGGGTAAAGTCTGCGGGCAGGTTCACTCAGGTACTAGGTTTACCGATTTACCATATTTCATGGCATGTGCTTAGTACATTCAAACGCTTGACACATGTATCCGCACGTTAATCCTTATTCTAGTTTCATCTCGTAGACCACGCATCCCCATGGATCCGTGTCCACAGACCATCCTCATTCTGATATAAAAATGGATACATTCAATTCCTGACCTCGCGCGAGTGATAGAAAAATCACTCGACTTCTACCGAGGTCCCAAATTAGCAAAGCAGCTACTCGACCTAGCATACTAGTATCCATCTCAAACGGAATCCTGAGTTCATGCAACTATGGTTTCAGGCAACTCCTACACTTAAGTGCATAGTACAAGCCTACAATCATTAAGTGCAGTAAAATAGCATATATAACGGTTATGCGTAAAACCGGGGCTTGCCTTCCAAGGCTGGGGCAGGACACATCCTCGATGGCAGACTCTGGTGCTGGCTCCTGGGCTACCTCATGAGCAACTCCTTGCTCCAAATCGAGGATGTATTCTCCGTCAGCGAGATTACAGTCTATCGAATGCAACGAATAAGATATATGCATATTAATGACATGGTAATTTGTAAAAGTTATGCATAGTAAAACAATACATAATTTTTTTGTGGTACTCTTAGGGTCTCCTTTTGGGTATACTTAAGGGTTTTGTACTTTCATCTTAGAGATTTTGAATGAAAGATTACACTCTTTAATTATATTTTTATGTTCCATGAGTTCCTTGGAAGGTTTTGGTTGTACATTATCTATTTCTCCCAGAATTCTCTTTTTCTTTCTATTGTGCTTCTTATTAAGCATTTTTTACTATCTTGGTCAGTTAACATTTTCCAAAAATGTTATAAAAATTACAGGGAGTAAACATTGGCATTTGTGGGTTATTCTAAAAATTTGAGGTGGAAATTAATTTAGATACTACTTGTGCAAAATTAACAAGAGTAAGGGAAAAAGGGCACTTTACTCTATAGCTCTAGTTTCTGTGGGGTGTATGGGTCAACATTTATTTTTGCTAAGATTCTTAGGGGATAATAGGTATTTTTGTTAAAATCACAGGAGAATACCTACTGGATATTTAGTTGTGATTTTCTAAAGTTTAAAGCTAAAAGGTACTTATAACCAACTTGTTATTTGAAAAATATCAAACAACAGAACTTACATTTTTCCTAGATTCATAATAACATTTTATTAGTTGTCCCAAGGTTTGGGGTGTTTTCCCTTCAGGATTATTTTTCTAGGATTTTTCTAAGTTTTTCAGTGGTTTCATAAAATAAAAGGTAGTGCATTCCTTTTGAACTAACAGAGGGCCTAACAAAATTTTCCAGAGAACTATGTTGGATAAGTGAGCTAGCAAAAATGTGGTTGCCCCCTGGTTTTTATCTTAAACTAATTTTTCTATTTTCTTTAACTTTGGGCCAAAATTGAGTTTAAATGGTAAACCCTTTCTTAATGTGGTGTACTGAGGGGTGTAATATTTTTAAACAGATTAGGGAGTGGTTAAGTACTTCTCTGATTTTTCTTAACCCTAGTCTAACAGTATAGCTATTTTTCCCTATTTTATTTAGCTTTTGGCCAGATGACTATTTAAATCAAAACTTTCAAATCTTCTGCAACACTTAGAGGTTTTGTATTTTCCTAAGCAGTTCACAATATTCAAAACCTAGCAAAATTGGTTTGACTCAATTTGGTTGAATAAAACTGAAGTTATGAATTTTACAAGCTCTGTTTGTATTTAAAAGAGAAATGTTTAAAAGGTTTTCTGGAAAACCAGTTTGCACCGAGGACCCTAGGTTTTTTCCAAACCAACTCTTAAACTTATGCCCCTGCGCCACTACTCACTTGAGTCTCTAACCATTCAAAACCCCCCTGACTTCCTTTCCTTCTTCCCCGAGGTCCCTCCCCCCTTTTAAACAGTACCCACGGAAGTAAATAGGGCGGCGTGGCTTACCGGCGGCGAGGGAGGTCCGACGAAGGGCGAGGTTAGCTCCGGGAAGTCCTTGCGGTCACGACGAGGTACGGCTCAACGACAGTGATGGCCGGAATCGATCGGTCCACGTGCGCAGGCGGGCGAGCTCGTCGGCGGCGTGTACTCCGGCCTATCCATGGCGATATAGTTCAATCCAAGGGCATGGGAAGCTTCACGAGGTGCTAAGGAGTCTATCAGTGCAAGGAATTGAAAAAAGGCTCACCGTGGAGCTCGGTCTACGCTCGCCGGCGGTCGGGTGAAGTCCGGTGACCTTGATCCGGTGTACCTGGCGAGGCAGAGCTCGATTCCTTGCTCTGGGAGCTTCACCGAGGCACGTAGAGTCTCTCTCGAGGGTCGGACGGGGCTGGGAATGGCTCGGTTGGCCGGTCTACAGTGGTGGGTTCTCGGGCGGCCGCTGGCACACCGTGCGCAAGGCAAACGCCGGTGATCTTGCGCTCCGGCGAAGGTCGGGAGTGATCGTGGGTGCGGGCACGGGTTTGGCTCAGTGTGGTGCGGAGCGCGTGGGGCTGAGCGCCGGGGCGTGCTCTGGCGCGCCAGAACACGTCGAACACGTGGGCGTTTGTTTATGCCCGTGTTCTAACGCTTGCTGAGATCGCAAACGTGCGAATCTTGGCAAAAATCCTGCGCAGAACCTTATCCTGGCACCTATGGCTATCTCTTGTATGTGAGTTCCGATGGAGGATATGCCCTAGGTCAGAAGATATGTGGACGCCAAATCAGGGTTGTCACAATGTTCACCCCGAGACAAAAGTGGTGAAAAATCATGTCAAATGATTTTGGCTCGGGTTCAAATTTTTCCAATGGGTTCCTTAGGTAGTTTGGCTCCTTTTTGATATTCAGGCCAAGTGGTTTTGGTGCCATTAACTAGGTGAACACTTCTGATCTTTAGATTAGGTTTCATTTTTGACTTAGAGAAAATTGGAGAGCTCTAGTGTGCTTTCTACTTAAGGAATGGATGTGGGGTCTTTAAGGGGCCTTTTTGTAATGTTTCCTCTCTGCATTTTATAGATTTTAATGTGTACTTAAACTTTGGTTAAGAGTTGAAAACAAGAACTTGTCATTTGATTATCTTTCCCTCTAATCTCTTGCTTGGAGGTCTAGTGCTTAAAGGGGGTCTAGGGTTTGCTCCTCTTTTGACCAAAGTGATCGTTGCATAAAATGTTTGGGTAAAGCTTTTGTCATGAACCCTCTTTAGTTAACCCCATGTTTCCAAGGCTTTGGTGCTCCTTTGCCTCCACTTAAGCACATGTGATAACAAGTCATAAGTGTAAGTGGGGAGTCAGGCCTTGGGTAACGCCTGGGGTGTTACAGCCCTCCCCCCTTAAAAGAATCTCGTCTCGAGATTTGGGTAGGGATCCTTTAGAGGGGTACCAAGAAGGTGTGTTGGTGTGTTGCATTTTCCTTTATTCAAGTTTCTCTAGTTAACTGCACTTCGAATGTCATCCTTTTTGCAACTTCAGAAGGAAGTCCTTTTAGATCTATTTCCAAAACTTACTCTATTCTTAACAACTTGGTTTTTTTATATTTAGATTCAAAGGGCAGGTGGGGTGGGGTTTTGGATTACGTATAGACTCCTTTGGGCAGAAAGTCGAGGAAGCGAGAACGTAGAAAATCCTTAGTCTCCCACGTAGCCTCTTCTATTGAATGGTGGCTCCACTGAACCTTATACATCCTGATCGACCTTGCCCGCGTTGATCTCTCCTTTTGGTCCAATACCTTGACGGGGTGCTCTTGATAAGACAAGTATGGTTCTATCTTCAATTCTGGTTTAGGTAGCACTTCCATGGGTAAGCGGACACACTTTTATAGCTGAGATACGTGGAACACATCATGAACTGCTGACATATGGGGTGGCAACTTCAATTGATATGCTATAGGTCCACAAGTCTCTTTGATCTCATAGGGCCCAATGTAGCGAGGAGCTAACTTGCCCTTGATTCAAAATCTTGGAACGCCTTTGGTGGGTGACACCTTAAGATAAACATGATCTCCCACTTCAAACTGTAGAGGCTTCCTCCTCTTGTCATGATAGCACTTTTGCCTAGCCTGAGTAGCCTCTAAATTCTTTTTAATGACTCTGTCTTTCTCCTCTGCTTCAAGTACCAGGTCAGGTCCAAATATTTCCCTCTCTCCAGCTTGTGACCAATTTAGCGGTGTCCTACACCTTCTCCCATATAAGGCCTCGAACGGTGCCATCTTTAGGCTGGACTGATAGTTGTTATTATATGAAAATTCTTCCAAAGAAAGACACTTGTCCCAATTTTTCCCATAGTGTAACACACAGGCTCACAACATGTCCTCGAGAATTTGATTCACTCTCTCCGTCTGACCATCTGTCTGAGGATGATACACTGAGCTTCTAATCACCGTGGTTCCAAGTAACTTTTGGAGCTGCTCCCAAAAACGTGCCACAAACAGTGCCCCCCTATCAGACATAATAGTTCTCGGAATTCCATGCAAACGCACTATTTGGTCAATATAGATCCCTGCATACTTCTCTGTCTTGTAGGTTGTATGCACTGGCAAGAAATGAGCTGTCTTGGTTAATCTATCCACAATGACCCAAATAGAATCATGGTGCCGAGAGGTGTTGGGCAATCCCACAATAAAATCCATGTAAATATCCTCCCATTTCCAAGATGGTATGGGAAGGGGCTATAAGTTACCGGCTACCTTCAAATGGCTAGCTTTGACTCTCTGTCAAGTGTCACATTCAGATACATACTTAGCAATTTCCCTCTTCATTCTGGTCCACCAATACAAAGATCTAAGATCATGATACATCTTGTTACTGCCGCGGTGCATGGAGAATTTGGAAAGGTGAGCTTCATCCAGGATTTTCTTTCTGAGTTCGGGATTCTTAGGAACAACCAATCGGTCTTCAAACCATAGCAGTCCCTTGCTGTCCTGATAGAAACATTTGTACTTATCTACCTTTTGTTCGAGCATTTCCTTGATGACTTGAACACCCTTGTCACCAATTTGAGCCATGACTATCTGCTCCTGCAAGGTGGGCTCCACTGAGATATACTTCAAAGTCCCTGAGGAAACAACTTCCATGCTCAACTTGCACAACTCATCACACAGGGTGGTGATTTTAGCATCCATAGTTACACAGTTACACAAGGCCTTTCGACTTAAGGCATATGCCACAACATTGGCCTTGCTAGGACAGTAATGTACTTCCAAATCATAGTCCTTGATTAATTCCAACCGTCTCCTTTGCTTCATATTCAGATCTGCCTGAGTAAAAATATACTTGAGACTCTTGTGATCAGTATAGATATTGCAATGAGCTCCCATCAAGTAATGTCTCCAAATCTTGATAGCATGAACTACGACTGCAAACTCCAGATCATGAGTGGGGTAGTTCTGCTCGTGAGGCCTGAGTGCTCTGGATGCATAGGCAATAACTTGGTTGTCTTGCATCAAGACACATCCCAATCCAGTACCTGAAGCATCACAATAAACTTCAAAGGGTTTGGTATTGTCAGGCTGTGCTAGCACGGGTGCTGTTGTTAGATGCTGCCTCAATGCATGAAAGGCATCCTCACATTTCTGACTCCATTCATACTTTACTCCTTTCTATAACAATTCAGTCATTGGCTTGGCAATCCTAGAGAAATCCGGAATAAATCGCCGATAATACCCTGCCAATCCCAGAAAACTCCGAATTTGTCGTACGGTGGTAGGAGGCTTCCAATCGATTACTTCTTGCACTTTCTCAGGATCAACTGATACCCCATCCTGAGAAATGGTGTGACCCAAAAATTTGATTTCCTTCAGCCAAAAATCACATTTGGACAACTTAGCATACAAACGATGGTCGCGCAGCCTCTGAAGCACTATATGCAAGTGCATAGTATGCTCTTGTTCATTACTTGAATATACCAGAATGTCATCAATGAAAACCACCACAAACTTATCCAGTTCTGGCATAAATACTGAGTTCATTAAATACATGAAATATGCCGGGGCATTGGTCAGCCCGAAAGACATCACCAAGTACTCATAAAGCCCATATCTGGTAGAGAAAGCTGTCTTCGGAATATCACTGGCCCTGATCTTAATCTGATGGTAGCCAGAGCGAAGGTCTATCTTAGAAAATACCTTGGCTCCCACCAACTGATCAAACAATACATCAATGCGGGGCAATGGATACTTATTTTTAATGGTTACCGCATTGAGAGGGCGGTAGTCAACACACAATCTTAGACTCTCATCCTTCTTCTTTACGAACAAGGCTGGACATCCCCATGGTGATGTACTTGGGCGAATGAATCCTTTGTCCAAAAATTCTTGTAATTGCTTTTTCATTTCTGCCAACTCGGCTGGAGGCATGCTGTAGGGTCTCATGGATATAGGTGCAGTTCTGGGTTGCAACTCAATTGCAAACTCTATGTCTCTCTCGGGTGGCATCCTCGATAATTCATCCAGAAAAACATCTGGGTATTCATAGACCACTGGGATTCTTTCAACGGGTGACTCTATCATGGTGAAGGCACAGGA
The DNA here is from genome assembly GCA_029449295.1 of Zea luxurians. Taxonomy (NCBI): domain Eukaryota; kingdom Viridiplantae; phylum Streptophyta; class Magnoliopsida; order Poales; family Poaceae; genus Zea; species Zea luxurians. The sequence goes on along the minus strand of JAOPSE010000014.1, from coordinate 4,455,933 downwards.
ACGGGTACAACCCTGGTTAGGCAAATACAACGTAATTTCACCACAAGTAGGTGAATGTATCTCAATGGCCCTTGCTGCGATATCCATTACTGCCTGATGCCTTGATAACCAGTTAGTTCCTAAAATGATATCCACACTATCCAATCCCAAGATGAGGAGGGTGGTTTTAATTATAAGACTACCAAATTTTATGGGCACATGCTTGTTGATTTGATAGGTGGCAACCTGCCTCCTGGTGTTGAAATTGTAATGCCCCCAGTTGTGTGATGGAAAGGTAACTCGCACTTGGCACTAAATTTTGCACTGATAAAACTATGTGATGCACCAGAATCAAAAAGAATGACTGCAGGATAATTCAAAACAGAAAAGATACCAGTCATGATGGGTGCTCCCTCTAGAATGTCAGCCATGGTGGTGAAGTTCAGCCTGCCTTGCCTTACTTGCACCTTCTGCCTCTTGCCTTGGTTCTGATTGGAATTCTGCCCCTGCCTCGGCTGGTTCTTGGGGCAATTCTTGGCGTAATGTCCAGTGCTGCCACAAGTGAAACATCTGTTGTCATTGGCCTGACGGTACTAGTGCTGCAGCGGCTGATTGTTGTTCCTCTGAACCGAGAGTTAAGAGCGGTTGGGTGCCTGCTGCTGTTGTGGTCGGATCACCCATCGCCCTTGCTGCTGCTGTGGTCCCCTGTTCTGAGTGTCAGATACAATCCTGAAGCGCTGAGGCTGAGCTAAAGGTCCTGCCACAGGGGTCTTCCTCTTCTTTTCTGCCTGACGAGCTATGATGCAGTCCTCCTGGGAAATGGCCATGTTGACTAACTCATTGTAGTTGTTGGCCTTGACTGTGTTGAGACGGTCGCGGAGCTTAGTACTAAGGCCCCTCCTAAATCTGTCCCTCTTCTTCTCGTTAGTGTCTGCATGATACCCTGCATACTGACACAGGTCATTGAAGGCCTGAGCATACTGCAACCCAGTACGATTCCCTTGAGTAAGTGCTAGAAACTCATTAAGCTTGCGGTCCATAATGCATGCCGGTATGTGATGCCCTCTGAATGCTGCCTTGAACTCTCTCCATTCGACCACGTGGTCAACTGGCGGCATAGCGAGGAAATGATCCCACCATGTCTGCGCGGGTCCACGAAGCTGCTGGGTGGCGAACCGGACCTTGGCCACATCTGAACAAACTCCATTTAGCAGTGGGAATTTGGATTCCACTACCCTGAGCCATACATCAGCATCAAGCGGATCCTCTGCCTGAGTGAACAACAGCGGCTGAGTGCTGAGGAACTCCTGATAAGTGGCTGCTGCTGGGGGACGCTGATGGTGATCACCACCACCATAGTGCTGAGGTGGCGGCTGACGTTGAGCCAACTGTCGTAGAATCTCATTTTGCTAAGCCATCAATTCTTGCATGGTTGGAGGCGGTGGCGGTGGTGGAGGAATGCGCTCATTCTGTCCACGCCGTGCCCTTCCTACCATCTGAAAATTTAGGATGCTCTTAATATCATACTTTTTGAATGTTAGGGTTCATACGGGGTAAAAGATTCAAAAAGGACTAGTTTGCAAAATGCCAATATTTCTTTGCATATTTCCTAAAAGATACCACATGACATAAAACCTTCTTCATAACTAAAAGTTGACATCATCCACCATCCATAATTCCCAAGGAGTTTGTTATGATTACATCAGTGATCAAAAGACTTAACTCTTTCTAGCCTAGTACCCCAAGGGTGCAAAAGCTAAGCTAGCTTCAAGGAGTTCTACCACCACAGACTTCTAATCCCATCCCTGTAACCTATTGAGCAAACGAGGCTACGCTTGATTCGGGGGAAGGGGGTCTCCCTGAGCCAGTAGTGTCCAAACTGGATGCAGGCTTCGGCTCCTCTCCTCCCTCGATGTCAACATCCTCGTTGGCCTCCATATCCAGAATCTCCTGATGGCGCATATCCAAGTGCTGGTTGGCTTCCTCAAGTTGCTGTTGAGTGTTCAGAAGCTGATCCTCGAGAACCTCGATGGTGTTCTCCCTGGCTCCTACCTGTTCCTCAAGCTCTTGTAGCTGGGTGGTCATCTGATCTACCTGGAGGTCCTTCTCCACCAGCTCAGTGGACAGGTCTACCATAAGGTCCTCCCTATTATCTAGCGTGATCTTAGTAGCCTCCACCAGGCCCATCAGCTGGGACATTGCCTCTCCTCGTACTGCTTGCAGACGGTACAGGGCATTCATGCACCGCACCGTCAGGTGAGTAGTTTGCCCTAGGTAGAGAGCCCAGACATCTTTGGCATGCTCCACTCGATCTTTCCACATTAGGTCGTCCTCCTTTTCAGCGGGGAACAAGCCAATGGGATGAGTAGATAGCTCCAAGGGGTGAAAGCCATAGAAGGTCGTCAGCCCATGGAGAGCAATGGCCTCGATAGTGTCCTCAACCCGGTATCCTGAAAGACTCGGAGTCCAACGAACGCCAGCCTGGCTGTAAGGGATGAGGCTCCAAGGTCATCCTCACCCTACAACGGGGTACCCGGTGCTCCTCGAACAACTGCACCGCGTACTGGGGAGGCATCGTATAACCGGCTCCCTGCAGCACCTCCCACAAAATGCGGGGAAAACCCATCTCGTGCAAGTCCATCTGTGTGGGAATGTGCGTTCCCTCCTTTCGAGGAATCGTGAGAAGTCATCTGTGTAAGGGTAAGCGTAAGTGAAAAAGAAAAAGAATTATAAAACTAAAGGGGATTTACGCTCAGCTTTTCGAAGGTTACGATAAGGTCACGGGGTGTACTTAATCTTTCGTTATCATGCCTCGTAGCATTTAAAGTTCTTAACCACTTACCAAGTAGTTTAATTAACAATGATGCATGCATGCTCGTCCTAAGCAACCTCAATTAACCTATAGGGGTAGAGAAACCTCCATCCCTTATTAGAGTAGCCCTGTAGGGCACATTCAATTAGCCACCTAGCCACCCATCTAGTATCCTAAGGCTTCACGCTCTATGTCTATGCTTTATCGTCTTACCGATCTATCCAACATCTGTTTCTAACAAGTTTTACTTTTGAAAAAGATGGTATTTATGATTTACTGATTCCTCTGTGGTGGTACGAGCTCCGATACCAGCTATGGCGGAACCGCCCAAATTATTCCAATTTAAGTGCCTAAGTCCCACCTTGAAGGCTAGACCACACTTAAATAGGAATAAAACGTCGGTCCCTCGGATCTAGTCCGACGAGGCCACTAATAGGATCAAGTACCACGTACTCACTCGAAGGTGAGTCAGAGAGGAAATACAATAAAGCATAAAACCAAGTAATAAGGAGTAATTAATTTATTACAACATCATCGGAGTTTTAACAAAAACATGGATCATTGTTCGGAAATGCAGCGGAATAAAACTACGATATATAAACGAAGGGATGGGGAAGCCAGGCCCATCACTCCTCATGCTCCTCCTCTGCTGAGGTAGGGTGCCACTCGACTGTCCAACCCGGTGGCAAGATGGACGGCCAAGTCACTCCAGCAACCTGTAAAATTATGCCATAAGCAAGGCTGAGTATACTAATACTCAGCTAGACTTACCCGGTGTGAGGAGTCTACTCCTCTACCTCTAGACATGCAGCTGTTTGGCTGAGGGGTTTGGTTTGCCAAAAGCACTAGCTGAGTCTAAAGTCAAGTTTAGCTTTTCAAGTTTTAGTGTGACTCTCTTAAGACTAAATGTGTACCTAGCTAATCATACATGGTAGAAATCATTTAGCAATCAACATCTTTTGCCCAATCAACACATTTCCACTTGTTACTGAATGCAGTACAATGGATCAAGCAGTCTCATTAGCTGCGAGAAGCAGACGATTCGAATCGAGTTTTTATCCTTGCAAGGTAAACCTAAACACACGACGTGGCGAGGTACTCCGTCCCCACACACATCAACTGTCCCCATCGATCCCCTGTCAACAGATCAGGGCTCAACGCCTTGCGTACAATACGTCACTGACCCTGACTGCCGTCGTGCAGTGACCGCACTTGTACCCACTATAACTAGAATGGGAGACCACGTCTTAGGTCGCGTGAGGGGTAAAGTCTGCGGGCAGGTTCACTCAGGTACTAGGCTTACTGATTTACCATATTTCTCGGCATGTGCTTAGTACATTCAAACGCTTGACACAAGTATCCGCACATTAATCCTTATTCCAGTTTCATCTCATAGACCACGCATCCCCATGGATCTGTGTCCATAGACCATCCTCATTCTGATATAAAAAGGGATACATTCAATTCCTGACCTCGCGTGAGTGCTAGAAAAATCACTCGACTTCTACCGAGGTCCCTAATTAGCAAAGCAGCTACTCGACCTAGCATACTAGTATCCATCTCAAACAAAATCCTGAGTTCATGCAACTATGGATTCAGGCAACTCCTACACTTAAGTGCACAATACAAGCCTACAATCATTAAGTGCAGTAAAATAGCATATATAACGGTTATGCATAAAACCGGGGCTTGCCTTCCAAGGCTGGGGCAGGCAGATCCTCGATGGCAGACTCTGGTGTTGGCTTCTTGGGCTACCTCCTGAGCAACTCCTTGCTCCGGAACGAGGATGTATTCTCCGTCAGCGAGATTACAGTCTATCAAATGCAACGATTAAGATATATGCATATTAATGAAATGGTAATTTGTAAAAGCTATGCATAGTAAAATAGTACTTAATTTTTTTGTGGTACTCTTAGGGTCTCCTTTTGGGTATACTTAAGGGTTTTGTACTTTCATCTTAGAGATTTTGAATGAAAGATTACACTCTTTAATTATATTTTTATGTTCCATGAGTTCCTTGGAAGGTTTTGGTTGTACATTATCGATTCTCCCAGAATTCTCTTTTTCTTTCTATTGTGCTTCTTATTAAGCATTTTTGACTATCTTGGTCAGTTAACATTTTCCAAAAATATTATAAAAATTACAGGGAGTAAACACTGGCATTTGTGGGTTATTCTAAAAATTTGAGGTGGAAATTAATTCAGATACTACTTATGCAAAATTAACAAGAGTAAGGGAAAAAGGGCACTTTACTCTATAGCTCTAGTTTCTGTGGGGTGTATGGGTCAACATTTATTTTTGCTAAGATTCTTAGGGGATAATAGGTAATTGTGTTAAAAATCACAGGAGAATACTTACTGGATATTTAGTTGTGATTTTCTAAAGTTTAAAGCTAAAAGGTACTTATAACCAACTTGTTATTTGAAAAATATCAAACAACTAGAACTTACATTTTTCCTAGATTCATAATAACATTTTATTAGTTATCCCAAGGTTTGGGGTGTTTTCCCTTCAGGATTATTTTTCTAGGATTTTTCTAAGTTTTCAGTGTTTTCACAAAATAAAAGGTAGTGCATTCCTTTTGGACTAACAGAGGGTCTAACAAAATTTTCCAGAGAACTATGTTGGATATGTGAGCTAGCAAAAATGTGGTTGCCCCTTGGTTATTATCTTAAACTACTTTTTCTATTTTCTTTAACTTTGGGCCAAAATGAGTTTAAATGGTAAACCCTTTCTTAATGTGGTGTACTGAGGGCTGTACTATTTTTAAAAAGATTAGGGAGTGGTTAAGTACTTCTCTGATTTTTCTTAACCCTAGTCTAACAGTATAGCAATTTTTCCCTATTTTATTTAGCTTTTGGCCAGATGACTATTTAAATCAAAACTTTGAAATCTTCTGCAACACTTAGGGGTTTTGCATTTTTCCTAAGCAGTTCACAATATTCAAAACCTAGCAAAATTGGTTTGACTCAATTTGGTTGAATAAAACTGAAGTTATGATTTTTACAAGCTCTGTTTGTATTTAAAAGAGAAATGTTTAAAAGGTTTTTTGGAAAACCAGTTTGCACCGAGGATCCTGGGTTTTTTCCAAACCAACTCTTAAACTTATGCCCCTGCGCCACTACTCACTTGAGTCTCTGACCATTCAAAACCCCCTGACTTCCTTTCCTTCTTCCCTGAGGTCCCTCCCCCCTTTTAAACCGTACCGGCAGAAGTAAACAGGGCGGCACGGCTTACCGGCGGTGAGGGAGGTCTGGCGAAGGGTGGGGTTAGCTCCGGGAAGTCCTTGCGGTCACGACGAGGTACGGCTCGACGACGGTGATGGTCGGAATCGACCGGTCCACATGCGCAGGCGGGCGAGCTCGTCAGCGTCGTGTACTCCGGCCTATCCACGGTGATATAGTTCAATCCAAGGGCATAGGAAGCTTCACGGGGTGCTAAGGAGTCTACCCGTGCAAGGAATTGAAGAAAGGCTCACCGTGGAGCTCGCTCTACGCTCGCTGGCGGTCGGGTGAAGTCCGATGACCTTGATCTGGTGTCTCCGGCGAGGTAGAGCTCGATTCCTTGCTCTAGGAGCTTCACCGAGGCACGTAGAGTCTCTCTCGAGGGTCGGACGGGGCTGGGAATGGCTCGGATGGCCGGTATATGGTGGTGGGTTCTCAGGGGGCCGCTGGCACGCCGTGCGCGGGGCAAACGCCAGTGATTTTGCGCTCCGGCGAGGTCGGGAGTGAGCCCCGGAGTATGGTCGAGGCCTAGGTTGGCTTTATAGGCGCGGGCATGGGTGCGGGTACGGGTTTGGCTCGGCGTGGCGCGGTGCGCACGGGGCTGAGCGCCGAGGCATGCTCTAGCGCGCCAGAACGCGTCGAACACATGGGCGTTTGTTTCTGCCCGCGTTCTAACGCTCGCTGAGATCACAAACGTGCGAATCTTGGCAAAAAACCTGCGCAGACCTCTTCCTGGCACCTATGGCTATCTCTTTTATGTGAGTTTCGATGGAGGATATGCCCTAGGTCAGAAGATATGCGGACGCCAAATCGGGGTTGTCACACTGTTCAGCCCGAGACAAAAGTGGTGTCAAATCATGTCAAACAATTTTGGCTCGGGTTCAAATTTTTCCAGTGGGTTCCTTAGGTAGTTTGGCTCCTTTTTGATATTCAGGCCAAGTGGTTTTGGCGCCATTAACTAGGTGAACACTTCTGATCTTTAGATTAGGGTTCATTTTTGACTTAGAGAAAATTGGAGAGCTCTAGTGTCCTTTCTACTTAAGGAATGGATGTAGGGTCTTTAAGGGGCCTTTTTGTAATGTTTCCCCTCTGCATTTTATAGATTTTACTGTGTACTTAAACTTTGGTTAAGAGTTGAAAACAAGAATTTGTCATTTGATTATCTTTCCCTCTAATCTCTTGCTTGGAGGTCTAGTGCTTAAAGGGGGTCTAGGGTTTGCCCCTCTTTTGACCAAAGTGATCATTGCATAAAATGTTTGGGTAAAACTTTTGTCATGAACCCTCTTTAGTTAACCCCATGTTTCCAAGGCTTTGCTGCTCCTTTGCCTCCACTTAAACACATGTGATAACAAGTCATAAGTGTAAGTGGGGAGTCAGGCCTTGGGTAACACCTGGTGTGTTACACCTAGCCCAACTACTCCTCCTGCTCCTCTCCTGCGGATGCAGCATCCCACTCGACCGTCCAACCCGGTGGCAGGGTGGTAGGCCAAGTCACACCATCAACCATATCCTGAAGCATACCTACAAAAATTATGCCACAAGCAAGGCTGAGTATACTAATACTCAGCTAGACTTACCTGGTGTGAGGAAACTACTCCTCTACCTCTAGACCATGCAACTATTTGGCAGAGGGGTTTGGTTTGCCAAAAGCACTAACGGAGTCTAAAATCAAGTTTTAGCTTTTCAATTTCTAGTATCATTATTTAGCTAAGTTGCTCCTACTAAGCATAAAAGGTAGCAAGCATTTAGTACAATCAACAAGTTATATCAGCAACCTCATTTCACTTCTTACTCAATATAGTACAAGGGGTCAAGCAGTCTCATTAGCTGCGACAAGCAGACGATTCGAATCTAGTTTTATCCTTGCAAGGTAAACCTAAACACGCGACATGTCAGGGCACTCCGTCCCCACACATGTCAACCGTCCCCATCGATTCCCCATTCGCGGCCTGGCCTCACCGCGTTGGCATACAATGCTCCACTGACCCCGGCTGCCGCCCTGTAGTGACTGCACTTATACCCACCATAGCTAGCATGGGAGACCCAGTCTCAGGTCGCGTGAGGGGTAAAGTCTGCGCCCTGCTTCACTCAGGTACTAGGTTTACCGGTTATCATATTCTCGACATGTGTTTAGTATGTTCAAATGCTGGACTCAGGTATCCACACATTAATCCTTAATTCATTTTCCCGTCTTATAGACAAGGCATCCTCCCTTGATCCAAGTCCATGGACCATCGTAGATCCCGTTATGAAGATGAATACAATCCATTCCTGACCTCGCGCAAGTGCTAGAAAATCACTCATCTTCTACCGAGATCCCGATTAGCAAAGCAGCTACTCGACCTGGCATACTAGTATTCATCTCAAAAAGGAATCCTAAGTTCATGCAACTAGAGGTTTCAAGCAACTCCTATACTTAAGTGCACATTACAACCCTACAAACATTAAGTGTAGTAAAGTAGCATATATAGATACGGTTATGCATAAAACCGGGGCTCGCCTTCAATTGCTGGGGCTGCAGGGAGATCCTCGATGGCAGTCTCGGAAGCTTTCTCAGGGATGAGCACATACTCTCCGTCAGCGAGATTGCAATCTAATGAATGCAATGAGTAAGATACATGCATGTTATGATATGCCGTTTAGCAATTAAACTTTGATGGTGGATGATCAGTTTAATAAGGTAGAGCTTAATCTTGCTACTGAAGGTTCTTGTGGCATACTTAGCAATTTAGGGTCAAGCTTGGTTAAGTTAATTGGTAAGTTTATTTTGGTGTTCTACTGATTTCCCTTTAATGTCTTAGTGAGAGTTTATTAAGGTTTCTTGCTGAATCATTGGAGTGAGATTTGTTATTCTCTCATTTTTATCTCTATTTTTCTTATGCTTTTAAGGTGGGTTTGAACTACAAGGTAGCTTAATAAATTTCTAAAAATTCTGCAAAAATTACAGTGACTTCTTATTGATGTATAAGTCTCTTTCTTAAAATTTGGGGCTTATAAAGTGAGTGGTCTTCTCTGTATAAAATTATCAATTAATAGGGAAAATGGGGGTGTTTTGAACTACAATCTTCTTTTTACAGTGAGTTATTGTCCAAGACTTATTTTTTCTAGCATTCAGATGCTATAACATGAATTTGTACAAATTTTTAGCTACTAATACTCATTAGTTATTTTAATATGATTTTCCAAAGTTTCTAGCCAAAGAGGTGCATTCTATTACCACTATATTTGAAAAATATCAAACAACAGATTTCTAATTTTTCCTATCTTCTTCTTTGTGCAAGAGCAATCATTCTAAATTTTGGTAACTTTTTGCTTAAGGGAGAGAGTGGTAGGGATTTCTTGAATTTAATGGCCTTTTTTATAAAGTATTGGCGAAGGGTATTACTTGTAGCTTTCAATTGGGTTTTGCATTTTTCTCTGGTGGCTTACTTCAACATTAATCTGGTAAAAATTTATTTGCCCACAGTTGCACACTTTTTGGCTTGCTTATTATTTAATTGAAATATGGCTTAATATCAAGTTCTATTTGTTTACCCTACTTAAAATGACGGACTGGGTGTTTATCATTTTTGCAGTGGTGTCCTGGTAGTTATAAGTCCACTGGATTTTTCTTAACAATTTTGAAATTTTTTTCATAATTCTAATAATTGCTTTTCTAGCTTGATTGGTGCTTAATAAAACATTTTATCTTGAATTTGTTCTAGACTAGGGTTCTCTTTATTTTTTCGAGGTTCTTTATTACTTAAGTAGGCTAGGAAAAATAATTGCATTCACTATTCATTAATTTCCAGTACCTTTCTTATTTTCTTAAGTTTTGGGCAAAAATGGCTTTCAATAGATAACCTTACTTAAATCTTCAATACTGGGGTGCTCATTAATTTTAAACAGTGTCTTAGTGGACTTTGGACTTCTACAAATTTTCTTAAGTTTGGCACAGAAGCATAACTAATTTTCTTTCTTTTTAAAAGGTTTGGTTAGTTTCGTTAATTAATTCCAAACTCTAAAATTTAAAACAAAAAGCATAGGGTTCAGTAATTTTAATTGATAGTCCATAATATTTTGAATCCAGCAAAATTGGTTTGACTAAATTTGGTGGAATATAACTCAAGATATGAATTTCCTAAGTCTTCAGCTGAATTTAAAAAGATTAAATAGAAATGGATAAAGGAAAAACAGTTTTGCGCTGAGGTCCCTGGTGAAAGGTTTTTCGTGTATTATAGACAAGTCCTCGGTGCACTATTCACATGAGTCTACGGCTCTACAGAAAACCCCCTAGGGTTTTCGTGGAATCAAACTCGTAGTCCTTCCCTAACGGAACAGTAGCCACGGAGGAAGAAAGCGGTGGAGGAGCTTACCGGTGGCAAGACTGCTCTGGTGAGGTGGTCGAGAGCGTAGGGGAGGTCCTAAGGGTCACAGCGATGTGCAGGTCACCGTCGGGAATGGTCGGAGTCGGTCCGGTCCACATGCGCAGGCGGAGATGCTCGTTGACGGCGAGGAATCCGGCCTGCTGAGAGCACCTAGAGGGGGGGGTGAATAGGTGATCCTTGTGAAAACTTGAACTTATAGCCACAAAAACTTGTTAAGTGTTAGCGCAGATAATGCCAAGTGGCTTAGATAGGAGTCTCAACAAAACACAATAACCACAGAAGATCAATCACAGAGAAGGCACAGTGGTTTATCCCGTGGTTCGGCCAAGACCAACGCTTGCCTACTCCACGTTGTGGAGTCCCAACGGACGAGGGTTGCAATCAACCCCTCTCAAGCGGTCCAAAGACCAACTTGAATACCACGGTGTTTTGCTTTTCCTTTCAATATCCCGTTTGCAAGGAATCTCCACAAATTGGAGTCTCTTGCCCTTACAAGTATATGATCACAAAGAAGCACAGAGTAAGGGAGGGAAGCAACACACACAAATCCACAGCGAAATGCGCACACACACGGCCAAGGATCGAGCTCGAATGACTATCTCAGAGTTCTCACTAGAACAGAGCTCGAATCACTTACAATCACAAACGAATGCGCAAAGAATGAGTGTGGATGATCAAGAATGCTCTAAGGTTGCTTGAGTACTTCCTCCATGCGCCTAGGGGCCCCTTTTATAGCCCCAAGGCAGCTAGGAGCCGTTGAGAGCAAAACTGGAAGGCTATCCTTGCCTTCTGTCGTCGGGTGCACCGGACAGTCCGGTGTACACCGGACACTGTCCGGTGCCCGATTTCTTTCCAGAAATGGCGCTGCCGACCGTTACAGACCGTTGCAGATCTGAGAGCCGTTGGCGCACCGGACATGTCCGGTGCACACCGGACAGTCCGGTGCCGTCTTCCGACCGTTGGCTCGGCCACAGTGTCCCGCGCAGATTGCGTGGCCGACCGTTGGCCCGGCCGACCGTTGGCTCACCGGACAGTCCGGTGCACACCGGACAGTCCGGTGAATTTTAGCCGTACGCCGTCGGCGAATTCCCGAGAGCAGCCAGTTCGCTGCCGAGTCAGCCTGGCGCACCGGACACTGTCCGGTGCACACCGGACAGTCCGGTGTGCCAGACCGAGCTGAGTCTTGGCTGTACACAGCCAAGTCTTTTTCTCCTCTTTTCTTTTCTTCTTCTTTCTGTTTCTAACACTTAGACAAGTATATTAGTACACAAAACCAATGTACTAAGGCTTAGAAACATACCTTTACTTCATGATTTGCACCTTGTTCATTCATGGACATAAAATCACATTTAAGCACTTGTGTTGGCACTCAATCACCAAAATACTTAGAAATGGCCCAAGGGCACATTTCCCTTTCAATCTCCCCCTTTTTGGTGATTTATGCCAACACAACATAAAGCAAGTAGAACAAGTACAAAAACACTTCAAATAAGAACTCAAATTATTTTGATTCATTTTTGACATATATGGATCACTCTATACCACCACTTGGTTTGTTTTTGCAAATCAAACTCGAATCTATCTCTAAGTCAAACACACATGTTGAAGCATAAAGAGAGTCATTTCAAAAGAGATTGATCAAAGATTTCAAAAACTCCTCCTTTTTCCCATAATTACTGCTTCACCCCACAAGAAGCCAACTTTTGACAAAAGAGACAATAAACGAGTTTTGACAAACCAAAAGCTCTACTCTACTATTTTCAAATTTCTCAAGTGGTAGCTGATCCATTTATTGCTTTGGCCTTTATTTTCTCCCCCTTTGGCATCAAGCACCAAAACGGGATCAATCTTGGCCCTGTAACCCCATTGCCTCACCAAAATCTTCAATTAAGAGCAAATGGCAATAAGAGTTCATGAGATGGACTTGGAATAAGTTACCCTCTCATCTGAGTGCAGTGGAAGTCTTTCATGGTCCAAGTCCACCTTTTCCCTTTCAATTCTCCTTCGAGACTAAATCAAGCAAACTCAAGCATATGGTTAGTTTCAAAGGGTCAAGTTGTAACACATCTCCCCCTAAATATGTGCATCACTTTGCAACGGACTTGTGAGGTCCAGGGAGTGTTTGTACAACTTGAGCACCATAGTAAGCAACAAAATGCAGAATGGACATGATCAAAGGCATAAACACATGTATGCTATATTTCAATCCAAGTTCCGCGAATCTAAGATATTGAGCTCACTACGCAGCCTGCAAAAGGTCTTCTCATATAAAGGCTTGGTAAAGATATCGGCTAGCTGGTTCTCGGTGCTAACATAAAACACTTCGATATCTCCCTTTTGCTGGTGGTCTCTCAAAAAGTGATGCCGGATGTCAATGTGCTTTGTGCGGCTGTGCTCAACAGGATTTTCCGCTATTCGGATAGCACTCTCATTATCACATAGGAGTGGGACTTTGCTCAGATTGTAGCCAAAGTCCCTGAGGGTTTGCCTCATCCAAAGTAGTTGCGCGCAACACTGTCCTGCGGCAACATACTCGGCCTCAGCGGTGGATAGGGCAACGGATGTTTGTTTCTTAGAGTTCCATGACATCAGGGACCTTCCTAAGAATTGGCACGTCCCCGATGTACTCTTCCTATCGACCTTACATCCAGCATAGTCGGAATCTGAGTACCCAATCAAGTCAAAGTTAGACCCCTTTGGATACCAGATCCCGAAGCAAGGCGTAGCGACTAAATATCGAAGAATTCGCTTCACAGCCACTAAGTGGACACTCCTTCGGATCGGATTGAAATCGAGCACACATGCATACGCTAAGCATAATATCCGGTCTACTAGCACACAAATAAAGCAAAGAACCTATCATGGACCGGTATGCTTTTTGATCAACGGACTTACCTCCTTTGTTGAGGTCGGTGTGTCCGTCGGTTCCCATCGGTGTCTTTGCGGGCTTTGCGTCCTTCATCCCAAACCTCTTTAGCAAATCTTGCGTGTACTTTGTTTGGGAGATGAAGGTGCCGTCCTTGAGTTGCTTCACTTGGAACCCAAGGAAGTAGGTCAACTCGCCCATCATCGACATCTCGAATTTCTGCGTCATTACCCTGCTAAACTCTTCACAAGACTTCTAGTTAGTAGAACCAAATATTATGTCATCGACATAAATTTGGCACACAAACAAATCACCATTGCAAGTCTTAGTAAAAAGAGTTGGATCGGCTTTCCCAACCTTGAAAGCATTAGCAATTAAAAAGTCTCTAAGGCATTCATACCATGCTCTTGGGGCTTGCTTAAGTCCATAGAGCGCCTTAGAGAGCTTACACACATGGTCGGGGTACCGTTCATCCTCGAAGCCAGGGGGTTGCTCCACGTACACCTCCTCCTTGATTGGCCCATTGAGGAAAGCGCTCTTCACATCCATTTGGTACAACCTGAAAGAATGGTGAGCGGCATATGCTAGCAAAATACGAATTGATTCTAGCCTAGCCACAGGAGCAAAAGTCTCCTCAAAGTCCAAACCTGCGACTTGGGCATAACCTTTTGCCACAAGTCGAGCCTTGTTCCTCGTCACCACCCCGTGCTCGTCCTGTTTGTTGCGGAACACCCACTTGGTTCCCACAACATTTTGCTTGGGACGAGGCACCAGTGTCCAAACTTCATTGCGCTTGAAGTTGTTGAGTTCCTCCTGCATGGCCAATACCCAATCCGGATCTAGCAAGGCCTCCTCTACCCTGAAAGGCTCAATAGAAGAGACAAAGGAGTAATGCTCACAAAAATTAACTAATCGAGATCGAGTAGTTACTCCCTTGCTAATGTCACCCAGAATTTGGTCGACGGGATGATCCCTTTGAATCATCGCTCGAACTTGGGTTGGAGGTGCCGGTTGCGCTTCTTCCTCCATCACTTGACCATCTTGTGCTCCCCCTTGATCACACGTCTCCTTTTGATGAACCTGTTCATCGTCTTGAGTTGGGGGATGCACCGTTGTTGAGGAAGAAGGTTGATCTTGTTCATCTTGTTCCTGTGGCCGAATGTCTCCAATCGCCATGGTTCGTATTGCGGCCGTTGGAACATCTTCTTCATCTACATCATCACAATCCACAACTTGCTCTCTTGGAGAGCCATTAGTTTCATCAAATACAACGTCGCTAGAGACTTCAACCAAACCTGATGATTTGTTGAAGACCCTATACGCCTTTGTATTTGAATCATAACCTAATAAAAACCCTTCTACAGCTTTGGGAGCAAACTTTGAATTTCTACCCTTCTTCACTAGAATGTAGCACTTGCTCCCAAATACACGAAAGTAAGATACATTGGGTTTGTTACCGGTTAGCAGTTCATATGACGTCTTCTTGAGGAGGCGGTGAAGGTAGACCCTGTTGATGGCGTGGCAAGCCGTGTTCACGGCTTCCGACCAAAAGCACTCGGGGGTCTTGAACTCTCCAAGCATCGTCCTTGCCATGTCGATTAGCGTCCTGTTCTTCCTCTCTACCACACCGTTTTGCTGAGGTGTGTAGGGAGCGGAGAACTCGTGCTTGATCCCTTCCTCCTCAAGGAACTCCTCCACTTGAAGATTCTTGAACTCGGATCCGTTGTCGCTCCTTATCTTCTTCACCTTGAGCTCAAACTCATTTTGAGCTCTCCTGAGGAAGCGCTTGAGGGTCCCTTGGGTTTCAGACTTATCCTGCAAAAAGAACACCCAAGTGAAGCGGGAAAAGTCATCAACAATAACTAGACCATACTTACTTCCTCCTATGCTCAGATAGGCGACGGGTCCGAAGAGGTCCATATGCAGCAGCTCCAGAGGTCTTGACGTGGTCATTACATTCTTGTTGTGATGTGCTCCTCCCACTTGTTTACCTGCTTGACAAGCTGCACAAGGTCTATCTTTTTCGAAATAAACATTTGTTAGACCTATCACATGTTCTCCCTTTAGAAGCTTGTGGAGGTTCTTCATCCCCACATGTGCTAAGCGGCGATGCCACAGCCAGCCCATGCAAGTCTTAGCCATTAAGCATGCATCTAGACCGGCCTCTTCTTTTGCAAAATCAACTAAGTAAAGCTTGCCGTCTAGTACACCCTTAAAGGCTAGTGAACCATCACTTCTTCTAAAGACATACACATCTACATTTGTAAATAAGCAGTTATATCCCATATTGCATAGTTGACTAACAGATAGCAAATTATAACCAAGAGACTCAACTAAACACACATTGGATATTGAGTGTTCATTAGAAATTGCAATTTTACCTAACCCTTTTACCTTGCCTTGATTCCCATCACCGAAAATAATTGAATCTTAGGAATCCTTATTTTTGACGTAGGAGGTGAACATCTTCTTCTCCCCCTGTCATATGGTTTGTGCATCCGCTGTCGATAATCCAGCTTGAACCCCCGGATGCATAAACCTGCAAGGCAAATTTAGGCTTGGGTCTTAGGTACCCAACTCATGTTGGGTCCTACAAGGTTAGCACATATATCCTTAGGGACCCAAATGCAAGTTTTATCTCCCTTGCATCTTGCCCCTAACTTCCTAGCAATTACCTTCTTACCCTTTCTACAAATAGCAAAGGAAGCATTGCAAGCATAATAAATGGTAGAAGGTTTGTTCACAACTTTTCTAGGAACATGAGCAAAATTTCTCCTAGGCATATGCACAACATTTCTCCTACACATATCTCTATCATGCTTATAGGAAGAACTAGAAGCACACATGGCATGAGAATCATAAACATGTGAATCATTATAAACATTTCTAGCATGTCTCCTATCATGGTACAAGAAAGCATGGTTCTTTTTAGCACTACTAGCCATAGGGGCCTTCCCTTTCTCTTTGACGAAGATGGGAGCCTTATGGCTTGTTAAGTTCTTGGCCTCTCTCTTGAAGCCAAGACCATCCTTAATTGAGGGGTGTCTACCAACCGTGTAGGCATCCCTTGCAAATTTTATTTTATCAACTTCACTCTTGCTAGTCTTAAGTTGAGCATTAAGACTAGCCACTTCATCATTTAGTTTTGAAATTGAAACTAAGTGTTCACTACAAGCATTAACATCAAAATCCTTACACCTAGTGCAAATTGTAATATTTTCAACACAAGAGTTACTTGCTACTTCTAGTTTAGTAGTTAAAACATTAATTTCACCTTTTAAAGAAGAAATGGTTTCATTACAAGTAGAAAGTTCACAAGAAAGAATTCCATTTCTTTTAACTTCTAGAGCAAGTGAATTTTGTGCACTAACAAATTTATCATGCTCTTCATATAAAAGATCTTCTTGTTTTTCTAAGATTCTATCCTTTTCATTCAAGGCATCAATTAATTCATTGATCTTAGCTATCTTAGTTCTATCCAATCCCTTGAATAAACTAGAGTAATCAATTTCATCCTCACTAGATTCATCATCACTAGAAGAATCATAAGTATTAGCATTACGAGTGATTACCTTCTTTTCCCTTGCCATGAGGCAAGTGTGATGCTCGTTGGGGAAGAGAGCCGATTTGTTGAAGGCAGTGGCTGCGAGTCCTTCGTCGTCGGAGTCGGACGAAGAGCAATCCGAATCCCACTCCTTTCCAAGGTGTGCTTCGCCTTTGGCCTTCTTGTAAACCTTCTTGTTTTCTCTCTTCCCATTTTTCCCTTGCTCCTGGTCACTATCATTTTCGGGACAGTTAGCAATAAAATGACCAACCTTACCGCATTTGAAGCATGAGCGCTTCCCCTTTGTCTTGGTCTTGCTTGGCTGCCCCTTGCGACCATTTAGCGCCGTCTTGAATCTCTTGATGATGAGAGCCATCTCTTCATCATTGAGCCCGGCCGCCTCAACTTGCGCCACCTTGCTAGGTAGCGACTCCTTGCTCCTCGTTGCCTTTAGAGCAATGGGTTGAGGCTCGTGGAGTGGACCATTCAACGCGTCGTCGACGTATCTTGCCTCCTTGATCATCATCCGCCCGCTCACGAATTTTCCAAGTACTTCCTCGGGCGTCATCATCGTGTACCTGGGATTCTCACGAATATTGTTCACGAGATGAGGATCAAGAACGGTAAAGGACCTTAGTATTAGGAGGACGATGTCGTGGTCCGTCCATCGCGTGCTTCCGTAGCTCCTTATTTTGTTGATAAGGGTCTTGAGCCGGTTGTACGTTTGAGTTGGCTCCTCTCCCCTTATCATGGCGAATCGTCCAAGCTCGCCCTCCACCAACTCCATCTTGGTGAGCATGGTGATGTCGTTCCCCTCGTGAGAGATCTTGAGGGTGTCCCATATTTGCTTGGCATTGTCCAAGCCGCTCACCTTGTTGTACTCTTCCCTGCACAAGGATGCTAAGAGAACAGTAGTAGCTTGTGCATTTCTATGGATCTGTTCATTTATAAGCAAAGGGCTATTCGAGCTATCAAATTTCATTCCATTCTCTACAATCTCCCATATGCTTGGATGGAGAGAGAATAAGTGACTACGCATTTTGTGACTCCAAAATCCGTAGTCCTCCCCATCGAAGTGTGGAGGTTTGCCAAGAGGAATGGAAAGCAAATGCGAATTCGAACTATGTTGAATACGAGAATAATCAAATGAAAAGTTCGAATTGACCGTCTTTTTGTAGTCGTTGTCGTCGTCCTTTTGGGAGGAAGTAGATTCATCACTATCGTCGTAGTAGATGATCTCCTTGATGCGCCTCGTCTTCTTCTTCTTCCCTTCCTTCCGTCTATGGCCCGAGCCGGAGTCGGTAGGCTTGTCGTCCTTCGGCTCATTGACGAAGGATTCCTTCTCTTTGTCGTTGATCACAATTCCCTTCCCCTTAGGATCCATCTCTTCGGGCGGTTAGTCCCTTTTGTGAAGAGAACGACTTTGATACCAATTGAGAGCACCTAGAGGGGGGGGGTGAATAGGTGATCCTGTGAAAACTTGAACTTATAGCCACAAAAACATGTTAAGTGTTAGCGCAGATAATGCCAAGTGGCTAGATAGGAGTCTCAACAAAACACAATAACCACAGAAGATCAATCACAGAGAAGGCACAGTGGTTTATCCCGTGGTTCGGCCAAGACCAACGCTTGCCTACTCCACGTTGTGGCGTCCCAACGGACGAGGGTTGCAATCAACCCCTCTCAAGCGGTCCAAAGACCAACTTGAATACCACGGTGTTTTGCTTTTCCTTTCAATATCCCGTTTGCAAGGAATCTCCACAAATTGGAGTCTCTTGCCCTTACAAGTATATGATCACAAAGAAGCACAGAGTAAGGGAGGGAAGCAACACACACAAATCCACAGCGAAATGCGCACACACACGGCCAAGAATCGAGCTCGAATGACTATCTCAGAGTTCTCACTAGAACAGAGCTCGAATCACTTAGAATCACAAACGAATGCGCAATGAATGAGTGTGGATGATCAAGAATGCTCTAAGGTTGCTTGAGTACTTCCTCCATGCGCCTAGGGGCCCCTTTTATAGCCCCAAGGCAGCTAGGAGCCGTTGAGAGCAAAACTGGAAGGCTATCCTTGCCTTCTGTCGTCGGGTGCACCGGACAGTCCGGTGTACACCGGACAGTCCGGTGTACACCGGACACTGTCCGGTGCCCGATTTCTTTCCAGAAATGGCGCTGCCGACCGTTGCAGACCGTTGCAGATCTGAGAGCCGTTGGCGCACCGGACATGTCCGGTGCACACCGGACAGTCCGGTGCCGTCTTCCGACCGTTGGCTCGGCCACGTGTCCCGCGCAGATTGCGCGGCCGACCAGTTGGCTCACCGGACAGTCCGGTGCACACCGGACAGTCCGGTGAATTTTAGCCGTACGCCGTCGGCGAATTCCCGAGAGCAGCCAGTTCGCGCCGAGTCAGCCTGGCGCACCGGACACTGTCCGGTGCACACCGGACAGTCCGGTGTGCCAGACCGAGCTGAGTCTTGGCTGTACACAGCCAAGTCTTTTTCTCCTCTTTTCTTTTCTTCTTCTTTCTGTTTCTAACACTTAGACAAGTATATTAGTACACAAAACCAATGTACTAAGGCTTAGAAACATACCTTTACTTCATGATTTGCACCTTGTTCATTCATGGACATAAAATCACATTTAAGCACTTGTGTTGGCACTCAATCACCAAAATACTTAGAAATGGCCCAAGGGCACATTTCCCTTTCACCTGCTCATGGCGCGATAGTCCAAGTGAACCGGTCAGAGAGCTTCACTAGAGGCTAAGGAGGACAGGGGTGCAAGGAATTGGAGAATGGCTCACTGGATTGCTTGGTCCACGCGCGGTGGCGGGTGGCCAAAGTTCGGCGAGGGTGAATCCGCCTCTCCGTTGAGGCAATGCCTCGGCTCAAGCTTGGAGAAGCTTCACAGCCTCTCGAGGAAGCTGTCTAGGGGCTAGGGCGAGGCTGGGGGTCAACAGAAGGGACTGGCCACCACGGCCGCGCTCGAGCAGAGATGGCGGGCGGTGGTGCTCGCTGTCCACTGGCGAACTCCGGTGATCTCTTGCTCGGGTGGGGCTTTGGGTGCGCGAGTGCAAACGGCTATGGCTTCTGGGGTACTTATAGGCAGGGGCATGGTGTAGACGTGCGGGGCGGGGTGACCACACGCGGGGCGCACGCTGTCGCGGCTAGTCCGCATTCGGCCGGCCTGACACAGCATTGAGCACGTGGCTCTTTGCTTCTCCCCGAGTTCAAGCGCTCATAGGTTGGCAATCTTCGCGGATTTGGGCATGATCACTGCACAAGATTTGGTCTCTAGACATTAGCTTTGTCGTTTATGTGTGGAAGTCGAGCGGTTTGGAGCTATGTATAGAGACTTGTCGCATCACAAAGGTGGCAGTGTCACAAGGTCGAGTCCCGAGGTAAAACCATGTTAAAATTGTGTCAAACGGTGGAGATAGGTTTTCAAACTTTGTCATGGTGTGTTCAATGTAATTTGGCATCATTTTTCTATTTGGACTTGTTTGATTCAAGTTTTGAAAAATAGAGAACGCAGTCGATCTTTGGAACGGGGCTGAAATTCAGATTTCTGAATTTCTCAATTTTCCCATGTGCATTAGTTCAGGGGCTGATTTGGGAATTTTGAACAACCCAAATGGCAAAACTTTCTTACTATATTTTGTTGGTTATTTAGTGAACTAAAACTTTATTGTTGGGTTTTTACCAAAATTGTATTTCTTTACCAATCCTTTTCCCATATTCCCTCTATGTGTTAAAAAGGTCCACTTAAGGTTAATTAGGGTTTGAGGGTTTTTCTTACCTTGAGATTCATGACATGATTAAGGAGAATTTCTTAAGATAAAAACTCACTTCAACCTTTGTTATTAATAATTGCTTTTGGTGTTCACTCCTTATTTGGTTCACATGTGATAATAGTTTGGGTTAACTTAAGGAAGAACCCTAGGTGACATTGGGGTGTCATAGTCTTCCCCCCTTAATGGAATCTCGTCCCGAGATTTGGGTCAGAGTCCTCCCGGGGTGAAGCGAAGGGTGAGACTTACTTGAAGTGGGTGCTCTAGTTATTAAGGTTTTTCTTGGTAAACTGCTCTTCGAATGTCGTTCTCTTTGCAACTTCAGAAGGAAGTCTTTTTAATTCTTGTTTTACAATTTACTCTTTCATATTCAAGATTATTTTACTGAAATTTAGATTTGAAGGGCAGGGGGAGGGGTTGGGCATGATTACTTACCAATTTCCTTAGGTAGGCAATCGAGGAAGTTGGAACACAGAAATTCCTCAGTCTCCCTAAGTAGCCTCTTCCTTTGAGTGATTACTCCATTGGATCTTATACATCTTGATCGATTTAGCCCGAGTTGATCTTTCTTTGCAATCTAGAACCTTGGAAGGGTACTCTTGGTACGATAGATCTGGCTCTATCTCCAATTCTGGTTCTGCTACGATCTCGGTCGGCAATCAAACACACTTCTTCAGTTGGGATACATGGAACACATTATGGATGGCAGACATTTTCAGAGGCAACTTCAATTTGTATGCCATGGGTCCACATGCTTCTATGATCTTATAAGGTCCAATGTAATGAGGGGCTAACTTGCCTTTGATTCCAAACCTCTGCACTCCCTTGGTGGGTGATACCTTCAAATATACGAAATCTCCCACCTCGAACTGTAGAGGCTTCCTTCTCTTATCATGGTAACTCTTCTGCCAGGCCTGAGTAGCTTCTAGCTTCTTCCTGATTAGTTTGACCTTCCTTTCGGCTTCAGTCACTAAGTCAGGTCCGAAAACTTCTCTTTCTCCAGGCTGAGACCAATTGAGGGGTGTCCTACACCTTCTTCCATAAAGAGCTTCGAAGGGTGCCATCTTTAGGCTTGATTGATAACTATTGTTATAAGCAAACTCTGCCAAGGAGAGGTACTTATCCTAGTTCTTGCCACAATTGATCGCACAAGCTCTCAACATATCTTCAAGAATTTGATTTACCCTCTCGGTCTGACCATCAGTCTACAGGGTGGTAAGCTGAACTTCTGATTAGCTTGGTTCCCAAAGACTCTTGCAGTTGTTCCCAAAATCTGGCAACGAATTGGGCTCCTCGGTCAGAAACAATGGTCTCGGGACAATCCGTGCAAACACACGATTCGGTCAACGTACAACTCTGCATACTTTTGAGCCTTATCAGTGGTGTGCACTGGGAGAAAATGTGCCACTTTTGTCTTTCGGTCCACAATAACCCAAATCGAGTCATGATGACGAGAGGTGTTGGGCAAACCCACAATAAAATCCATGCTGATGTCATCCCATTTCCATGAAGGTATAGATAGGGGTTGCAAAGCTCCAGCTGATTTCAAGTGGCTTGCCTTTATCCTCTGACATGTGTCACATTCTGATACATATTGGGCTATCTCCCTCTTCATTCTGGTCCACCAATACAAGGGCTTCAGATCATCGTACATTTTGGTGCTCCCTTGATGCATGGAGAATTTGGAGAGATGGGCCTCATCCAAGATTTTCTTCTTGAGATCCTTATTTTTAGGAACTGCCAATCTACTTTCAAACCACAATATACCCTTTCCATCTTGGCGGAAACATTTATACTTCTCGGTCTTCTGATGGAGGTTCTCCTTAATAATTTGCACTCCCTTGTCACTGAGTTGGGCCATGATGATCTGGTCTTGGAAAGTTGGCTCAATGGAAATGTGAGACAAAGCACCAGAAGGAATCACTTCAATCTTCATCTTGCTCAACTCATCACACAAGGTGTTAATGCAAGAATCCATCATAACACAGTTGCATTGCAATTTCCGACTCAAGGCATCTGCTACCACATTGGCTTTCCCTGGGTGATAATGTACCTCCAGGTCATAGTCCTTGATCAGCTCTAGCCATCTTCTCTGCCTCATGTTGAGATCAGCCTCAGTAAAGATGTACTTAAGGCTCTTATGATCAGTGAAGATGTTGCAGTGGGTTCCCATCAGATAGTGTCTCCACATTTTCAATGCATGAACCACGGTTGCTAACTCCAAGTCATGAGTGGGATAATTTTGCTCATGAGGCCTGAGTGCTCTTGATGCATAAGCAATGACTCAGTTGTCTTGCATCAAGACACAACCCAGTCCAGTGCCAGAGGCATCACACTACACATCAAATGGCTTGCTGCTGTCGAGTTGCGCTAACACCGGTGCTGTGGTCAGATGTTGCCTCAATGCATGGAAGGCATCTTCGCACTTCTGACCCCAAACAAACTTGGCTTCTTTCTTCAACAATTCAGTTATGGGATTCGCAATTTGAGACAAATCCGGAATGAATCTTCGGTAATAACCAGCTAATCCTAGAAAACTTCGAATCTGACGGACATTCGTTGGTGGCTTCCAGTTCATCACCTCCTGCACCTTTTCAGGATCAACAGCTATGCCTGCCTGAGAGATAGTGTGACCCAATAATTTAATCTCCCTTAGCCAAAAATCACATTTTGACAATTTGGCATAAAGACGGTGCTCTCGCAGACGTTGAAGCACTACATGCAAATGCCCGACATGTTCTTCTTCGTTCTTTGAGTACACCAAGATATCATCAATGAAAACCACTACAAATTTGTCTAGTTCAGGCATGAAAACAGAATTCATCAGATACATGAAATATGCTGGTGCATTAGTCAGCCCAAAGGACATCACCAAGAATTCATACAACCCATATCTGGTCGAGAAGGTAGTCTTTGGAGTATCACTTGCCCGTATCTTGATCTGATGATAGCCGGAGCGAAGATCTATCTTGGAAAATGCTTTGGCTCCGACCAACTGATCGAAAAGAACATCAATACGAGGCAAAGGATACTTGTTCTTGATAGTCACCACGTTAAGTGGGCGGTAATCTATGCATAGCCTCAAGCTTTCATCCTTCTTCTTTATAAACACGGTTGGACATCCCCAAGGTGAAGTACTTGGGCGAATGAAACCTTTGTCCAGCAAATCTTGTAATTGTTTCTTCAATTCTGCCAACTCAGTGGGTGGCATCCGGTAAGGCCTCCTGGAAATAGGCGTTGTTCCCGGTTGCAACTCGATGGCGAATTCGATATCCCAGTCTGGTGGCATTCCTAGTAATTCATCCAGGAAAACATCCGCATACTCACAGACTACTGGAATCTTCCTCAGAGGTAACTCCGTCATAGCAAAAGCACATGACTGAGTAGAATCTTGATTGGGCAAAAATAGGGTGAGACTCCCACAGACTAGGGAATTGATTTTGACGATGTGGCTGGCTACATCAAGCACTACTTGGTGTCTGGTCATCCAATTGGCTCCCAAAATAATATCCACATTCTCCAAACCCAAAACAAGAAGGGTGGTTTTGATAATGTGGCTTCCTAGTTGAATAGGCACACTTTGGTTTAATTGGTTGGTTGCAATTTTACCCCCAGGTGTGGCTATCATGAATGACCCTTTTGCATGATAGAAAGGCAGTTGACATTTAGCACTGAACTTTTGGCTAATTGAAACTATGAGATGCACCAGAATCAAATAGAATTAATGCAGGTTGATTATAAACTGAAAAGATACCAGTCATGATGGGGGCTCCCTTAGGTAACTCCATGAAAGTAGTGAAGTTGAGCTTCCCTTTCTTGACTTGTACCTTCTGCTTTCTTCCCTTGTCTTGATTTGGTGGTGGCATCTACCTCTGCTGATTTCTTGGGCAATTCTTGGCATAGTTGCCCACCTTGCCACAAGTGAAGCACTGGTTCCCATTTCCCTGATGGAACTGCTGCTGCGGAGGCTGATTGTTCCTTGGAGCGGGGGCTAGAAAACGAGTGGGTGCTGGCTGCTGCTGCTGAGGTGGCCTGATCACCCATCTGCCTGCCTGATGCTGAAATCCCCTACTCTGATTGTGAGAAACAATCCTGAACCTTTGGGTCTGAGCGGAGGCTGTTGCCATTGGTGCCTTCCTCTTCTTCTCTGCCCGGTGAGCTACAATACAATCCTCCTGGGAGATAGCTAGGTTGACCAACTCATTGAAGCTATCAGCCTGGACAGTGTTGAGGCGCTCACATAGCTTGGTGTTGAGACCCCTGCGGAAACGGTCCCTCTTCTTCTCATCGGAATCCGCGTGGTAACCTGCGTACTAGCATAGGTCGTTGAAGGCCTGAGTATACTGCAAGACTGTACGGGTTCCTTGATTAAGTGCTAGAAATTCATTCAGCTTGCGATCAAGAATTCCAGCTGGGATATGGTGTCCTCTAAAAGCAGTCTTGAATTCCTCCCAAGACACTTCACGATCAGCAGGTAGCATAGCACAGGAAGTGGTCCCACCAAGTCTGAGCAGATCCGCGAAGCTGCTGCGCGACGAAGCGAGTCTTGGTATCATCAGGGCAATCTACCGTGAGGATTGGAAACTTGGACTCCACGACGCATAGCCATACGTCGGCGTCCAATAGATCCTCTGCCTTGGTGAACAAGGGTGGCTGCATACTCAGGAACTCCTGGTAGGTTGCCAGTGCTGGAGGTCGCTGCGGCTAGCCTCCACCATACTACTGAGGGTGGGGCTGGCGCTGCAAAAGCTGTCGCAAAATCTTGTTCTGCTGGGCCATCAGCTCTTGCACTGTGGGGGCTAGAGGAGGCGGTAGGGGAACCTGCTCGTTATGCTCGTGGCGCTACCTAGCTGCCATTTGAGAACAGAGATTGTTGCCATTGTTATCCCAATTCACAATTTTGAACGATATGCTTTTATCTCATATGTAAAGAAATTGCCATAATCATAATATTAAGTTCGAACGAGGATAACATGGTTACAAACATCCCACAGATCTCAAAAGTTCTCAACGGTTACATCAATTAGGGGAAAGTACCTGTAAGCCTAGTCCAAAATCTGCCATCACTAAGCTCACGTAGGTTACTATCTGCCTAAAGTGTCAAAACGACTGATTAACCCTGAGCAGTGGAAGCAACACTGGATGCGGGTGAAGGGGGCATCGCGGAGGTAGTCACAATTGGCAACAGGGGCTGGTCCTAACTCCTCAAGAGCCTCTTCTCCCTCGCTTCCGATCTCATTGGCCTCCATTTCCATGTGATGCATGTCCAGGTGGTCATTAGCTTCTTCGAGTTCCTGCTGCACATCATGGAGCTGGTTCTCCAAGACATCAATGGTGTTGTCTCGGATCTCCACCTGCTGCTCCAAGGTGGCAATGCGCTGGCTCAGCCTCTCCACCTATAGGTCCTTCTCCACCAACTCGGAGGACAACTTGACCACAAAGTCTTCTTGGCTGTCGAGGGTGAGCTTGGTGGTTTGAGCGATGTTAGCAAGATGTGCCATAGCATCGCTCTGTAGGGCCTGAAGGCGGTACAGCGCACTCATGCACTAAACAGTGACCCTCCCAACCAAGTCAGGATACATCACCCACACATCCTTCACATGGCTCACGCGGTTGCACCACATGGGGTCATCCTTCTTTTCAGCAGGAAAGAGTCCCAGTGGGTGCATCACCATCTCCAGGGGATGGTAGCCACAAAAAGTTGTCAGAGTCTTCATGGCTGCTGCTTCAGTGGTGTCGTCTGTCCTGAATCCAATCGTCTCGGAGTCAAGTGAACGCCAACCCGGCTGAAGGGGATGAGCCTCCAAAGTTAGCCAAACTCGGCAACGGGGTACCCGATGCTCCTCGTACAGCTACACCGTGTACAAAGGGGGCGTAGGGTAACCGGCGGAGTTAAGCACTTCCCACAAGATGGAAGGAAAGCCAGCGTGAGAAAGGAAGTCAGAGCTGAAACGAGTGTCTCCTCCACTGGTGGGGGTGGGTGAAGTCATCTGTGGAAGGGTACTAGAGGTAAAGATTATGGTGGAAGGAAGAAAATAAAAGAGCCTGAGTGGTTACAAAGGAAGCGGGTTAGCTCAAATTTTTACTTTCTTGGTTCTTATTCCTTTTTATATTTTTTTCTATAATGCATGCATGCTGAAAATAACGTCTTCTCTCCAAAATAAAGGGTGCTCCTAGGGCATCCCTTAAAAAGCTAAGGACTAGCCCACCGGGCCTACTTGCTTAGCTACCTATTTTTCCCTTTATTCCTAAGGCCTTTCGTCCTAGGTCTAGCGGTCTAGTCCTGATGATTCATTCTAGTTTCTAAGCAAGTTTTAGATATTTGAAAATTGGTATTCATGGTTTATTGTGCTTCTCTGTGGTGGTAATTGCTCCGATACCAGCTATGGCAGAACCGCTCGAATTATTCCAGCTTAAGTGCCTAAGTCACGCCTCAGGGGCCGTAACACACTTAAATCGGAATAACCTGTCAGTCCCTCAGATCTAGTCTAATAAAGCCACTTAATGTAACACCCTGGTGTTACTGCCACTAAAACTTGAGCATAACATTATAAGCATTGGCATGTCATGTGTTGTCACACTTAGAATGCAGTCACTAGGCAAAAAGTTCAAACAAGTTGTACTGATGTGACTGGTCATGGGTAAAACCCTAGAGTAGAGTGCTTAACCCCAAACTGGGCTTAAT
Organism: Zea luxurians; assembly: GCA_029449295.1. NCBI lineage: Eukaryota > Viridiplantae > Streptophyta > Magnoliopsida > Poales > Poaceae > Zea > Zea luxurians. The sequence continues at coordinate 4,428,663 of JAOPSE010000014.1, read as the reverse complement.
AGAGTAAACTAAGCGTAAATAAGAGAAAACTTCAAAACTTATTAGTAATGATCATAAAATGTCACCATTAATGGACTGATGTGGCATCCAAACCCTAGAAGTACCAAAAACCCTATATAGACCCGTGGAAAACCGTGGACTGAAACCCTAGGGGGTTATATGCAAAATGTGCACACTTTTGGACCTAAGTGCAAAAACCATCGAGTTTGGGTACCTTAAGTCATATAGTGCACATGTTTGAAGAATTGCAAAAGAAACCTTGAGATTTGGGCCAAATTGCAAAAAGCCACTCTTGTGATCATATGGCTAGGTCTGAAAATCAGTGTATTTGGACCAACTTTAGAGCCCTGTATCCTCCAAATTATGAGGAATTTGCCTAGGGTCAACACATCAAGTTTGTAGAGCTATGTAAGGAGAACAAATTTTATTAAGTAATCAAACACTAGTGCTACACAAAAATGAGAGATATATGGGGTTGATGTGGCGCTGTCAGTCGGCCTGACAGATGTTCATTTTGCTGCATCTGATCAGGTTAAAGTTTCAGTGTTGTTGCGACAATTCGAGCGTCCTGATCTGGTTGATCTGTGAATATTTTTAGTATGATGGTTATACCAAAATGAAAGACCATTAGTCCTGGTACAACTTTGATGCAAACTTGTTGGCATGAAGTCACATAAAATTTGAAGAAATTGCCGTTTGAAATCGGTCTAACAGGCGAACTGTTCACCAGAGTTCAGAAAGATCTCATCGGGGATAAGACTGCCACCGCGATTGCAGATGGGTCTGCGGTCGCGGTAAAGATCTTCTGCGATGTGGCGCTGCCCGGTTAATCGGTGGTCACCAGACCCTCGCCGTGGCTCTGCCCGCGCGGGTGAGCTCGCCAGCGCGTTTACAGCTCCGTGAACCTCATCCATCTCCAGCCATCTGCCTATAAATGGAGCCCGAGCACTGCTTCTTCACCACATCACACACACGAGCGCTGGTGCAATCGACTCAATCTCACCGGAGAGCTCACACAGTCCACAAATCCCCTCCTCCCTGTTCTTAGCGCCGCCGTGAAGGACCTCTTCATGGGCAGCCCTTCTCAGGTTAGTACTCGCCCAATTTCTTCTTGTTCTAGCATGTCCTTAGCCTCTTGTTGCTCTCGATGCCAACCAATTGAAGTTTACCCGAGTCCCACCACCGGAACATTCCATTGTTCCGCAGAACCCCGCCGCGGACACCCTCTCTGTTGACCCACTCTCTTGTTCTTATTTAGTCCAAATTCGAGCGTGTGCATAGCCTCTAGTGAACCCGTGAAGCTTCTCCGAGCTTCAATTTTAGCGTCTAGGCCGTCAGTTGTTCAAAACGCGATCACCTGGGTCATTCCGCCGCTGTGGCCATGAACAAGCTCCAATTAAGCTTGAATCCTTCAAATTAAGTGAGGGTTTTTGACCGGATAGGCTAGCACACAACATCTATGTACTTATTACCTCTTGTTCGGGTCACCCTCGCCGTAGAATCGTGGCTCCGGCCTAGGTGCTCGACGCGGTTCCGCCATGGTCTCAGCCTGGTAAAGAAACAGAAAGGAAGGGGGTTTTTCGCAAAGGTCAGTGAGACAGTAAATAGTAGCCAGGGTTTATTCTCCAATTGTTTTAATAACCAAGGGTCTTCGCACAAAACTGACCGCGCAAGCGCGCGCAGGGGCATTCTGCCCATTGTGAGCCATCTCGGTCTGAAATAACCCAGAACTGTATCCCCCTTTTTTTATTTTTCTGCCAGAACTAGAGAATTCCTATTAAATTGTAGAAAAATGCTAAAAATGCCAGACCAATTTTGCTAAGATCCTGATTTTCTATAGTATTTAATAAAAATAGTTTTCAGTTTTTTATTCCAAATAAGGTATTATGGAGTATTTAAAATAGCCAAAACCCATATCTCTGGAATTTTGGAAATTAATTAATAATCCCAAAAATCACCAAACTTTTTAGGTATGCTTTAAATATTATTTAGAAGCCTTGGGTCAAATTTGGTATGATTTGGACCATGTTTGGTACCTAGAACCCAAAACCCTAGTCCCCTGCCCTATGAACTTCACTATAGACTCCGAAAACACTAGTTTCCCGGAGATCCGTGAAGGAATGTTATATTCAAGACCTAAGATAATATAATTTTAATATCTTTGCATTTTCATGAGCATTACATGAGCGTTCATTATTATATATGGCTATGTATAGAAAACGAAGAAGAGATAGAAGTTGAAGAAGCCAGGACTACACCACCACATGAAGAACCCCAGGCAGGAAACTGCTTTTATTTTGACATCTATGGAGCAGAGCCTAACTCACCTATTACTTTTCCTTAATACCCTGTTTTACAAAAAAGTTTTTTCTTATGCTTAGCTTTGCTTTAGAAAAACAAAATGTTTTGTTTTGACAAAAGATGATGCTTCAAGTGGGTGGGGTGTTTTCAAAAAGAAAAACTTGATGGTGGATCCATCAGGGCCATGATGGGTTCAACATCGGAAAAGATGTACCTCTGCCAGGTACCAAAATTTGGGTTTAAAATGATAAAGCTGAGACCGGACGGGTGACTTGCACAAGAAGAGAGTCTCGGTGTAGTTTCTCCGTCTGAGTCGATTAAGGACCTTGTCGATGTAGGCTTGATGATAGAGGACCTTTTAACTGGTCACATGCCTCGTCATGGGTAAGCTTTGCCTCGGGCAGACTAATACCAGAATAAGACAACACATAATGGGAGTGGAGAGATGGCGAGAGTAGCGTGTACCCTCCGTGGCAAAAGGCTGGACGGTGGTGTATCTGTGCTCTCGGTTGGCGTGAACCTGATCTGGTCTTGAGAACCCTGGTGGTGAGTTGACATATGCAAGAGTTAAGTGCTACATATGTCGTGTGATTGGAGATCCTCAGCTAAGTATTAATCAATTCGGATCGCCGTTACTTCTTGGACATGAAGACTTGGTCACTGCCGTACACGTAGCAATCCAGTGAACAAGAAGGGTTGATAAGAAATTGGCTAGTATAGGTCAAGTGCTTGAACTAGGGTAGAAAGAACTCTAGAACTCATGTAATGACTTAACCTGCCAATAAAACTGGATTTTTTTAAGGATCTACTATTAGTAAGCATTTCTGCAAACAGAGTCTTTGATTATTGATAAACCATACCTTGATTCCCAAAGGCCAACATATCCTTGAGAGTCTTTTATTTTGACGGGTAAGACTTGTGAAAGTACACTTCATACTCAGGGGTTTTCCCATGTTGTTTTAGGTGAGGAAGCAACAAATTTTTGTTGCTTTTGTTCCAAGGTGGTGCTAAAATAAGAAAATCAAGACTGAAGCCACGGGAGGAGGTGTCCTCCGTTAAAAACTTTTGTTTAATGTTTCTCGAGAGGGGTTTTTGCCTCCCATATGTGTAATAATATTACTCCAGCACTCTTATATTTTGCTCTAGGCTATAATAATACTACTCTTTCTCTACCTTAAAATAAAATAAAGTTATTGTAACTGCTTCCGCATACTCATTCCTCCAATGTGTTGTAATATCTGCGTGACGGGTGAAATGCTCTTGGGCAAGGTAAGGAATACAGATACCAAACTTAACAAGTGATCAGGTGCACCTACAGGGTTGTCTGAGGTCCATTGGACAAGGACAACTGTAGGTGGGCCTAATGACTTGGGAGGTTCCGTCACAGCTGGTATCGGAGCGAAGCCCATCTCTGCAGATGTTATAAGGCATTTTCAAAAAGAATTTTCAAAGACTTATCTAAGAAAATTTCTTTCCTTCTTATCTAACTACCTTCTGAAGTACTTATTCCAAAGACTAGATAGTAGAGTACGATGTATAGAAGGTTGTGAATCAACTAAGATTGATTCTGTAATTATGCATGCATCATGATAAAAACTATATTAATAAGATTTTCCCCCTTATGGAGATATGCCGCCGCGCATAAGAAAAACTGCGCGCAAGTCCACTAGACTGATTGGCGTGCCTCGCCATCAACTGGCTCCGAGACATGAAGATAGCAGTAGCGGTAGTAATGATCCCATTGGTGATCTAGATGCTTAGGTAGAGCGCCTTCGATCAGAATTACGTCAAAGAAACAATGTGTGGGTCGAGGATGGCCAACGAATAAATGAGTTAAGAGCTAACATCCGACACCTGCAAGACCAACTTGCTGAACGAGATTTAGCACTCGATTGGGCTGTTAACTCACGTTCACTTGCTTGGGCCAAGGAAGCCAAAGCTCGAGTCCGTGTGGAGGAGCTTAGCACGGCCATCGACAGCTTGCAGGTGTACTGTAATACATTGCATGAAGAACATGAATTGTATTCGAGACTGCACTCTAACATATCTGCCGAACCTATCGAGATAGAAGCCGGACCTTCTGGAGCAGCGGGGGAAGTACTTGGTGGGGAGTTGGACCTTTTCAGGCCCCCTCCTTCAATGAATCTGGCTGATGAATGGTCCCCTACACCCAACAGTGAAGCCACCAAAAGTGATAAGAAACTAGAATAGTATAGTTTAGATATGATAATAATGTATAATAGATAATGTGGTCCTGTTGTAAATTCGAGTCTGTATCATTACCCTTTAAGTAATGTAAAATGATGGTGTGCTTTCGCATATTATATTCTCCAAATGTTTCTTTGCCACAGATGTCGTCTAGGACTCGTGGACAGGATGGTGCAGGAACCTCCCGTGGGCAGGAGACTACACCTAACCCGCCACTAGTAACCCCAACTTTGGCTGAGGCTATCGCTGCCTTAGTCAATGCAACAGCCGACAACACCCACTTCCTTCGCGAAATGGTGGGACAATAATATCAGCAGCAAGGCGGGCGAGCTTATCCGTATGGAGCCCGCAAAACTTCATATTTGGATTTCTCGGAAACACGTCCCCCACTGTTCGTCAAGGCCGAAGATCCCCTCAAAGCAGACTGAATGGATTCGGGTTATTGAGCAGAAGTTTGGGCTCCTCCGATGCACGGAGACTCAAAAGCCCTTATTTGCAGCACAGCAGTTAAGAGACCCTGCCAGCACCTGGTGGGGGAATTATGTGGCTATTCAGCCGACCGGCCATCAAGTCACCTGGGATGAATTCAAATTGGCATTTCGGGAGCACTACATCCAGAAGGAAATCTCCATTTGAAGCAAGAAGAATTTATGAAGCTCAAGCAAGGACGAGATACGGTTATGCAGTATCTCAATAAATTCAATCATTTGTCCCAGTACTGCCATTGACCAGGTCAACACTGACCTAAATAAGAAGAATTGTTTTATGAAGGGCCTTAATGACCGACTACAACAGAAGATGGCCACCTGCCTCGACCTCTCTTATAGCAGGGCTATCAGCACGGTGCTGACAGTTGAAGCCAAGTATGCAGGCTCAGGCAAGACAAAGGGCTATGGAGGTGACAGGCCTAACCAGGGGCCTGAAAAGCGACAAAGGTTAGTGATCCGATCTTTTAATCCAAACCGCTCTTCACCACATCCACCCTCCTACACCTTTAAACCCCCTGTTTTCATTCGCCCCGCCACTGCCCCCACCTCAACAATTTAGCCGAGTGCCCCTGGTACTCGTTTCCTCGCCCTCCCAAGCTCCTCAACAGGCTGCTTTAATTGTGGGAAGTCCGGACATTTTATCAAGGACTGCCCATATCCAAGGCAAAACAACTCAAATAATCAGTAGAGATCAGGGAGTTCCACCCAAGGCAAGGGAAACACGGCAAGTAATACAACGAGAAAGAATATGAAGAAAACTGGGCGAATCTATTATACACAAGTGGCCACCACACCGGAAGGAGAACCGGTCATGATGCATACGTTTCTCGTGGCCAATCACCCTGCAGTTATTCTCTTTGATTCTGGTGCTTCACATACATTTATAAGCAAGAAGTTTGTGGAAAAATATTGCATTCCATACATTGAATCAAGGGAAGGGTTTATAATTCATTCACCTGGGGGACAAATATTCACTAAAGAAGTGGCTTTCCATGTGCCCGTAACATTGGCTGAACGAGACTTTCCCACAAATATGATTGTTCTAAAAGGCCAAGATATAGATGTAATTTTGGGCATGAATTGGTTAGCCCAACACAAAGCTATCCTCAACATTGATCTGAGAACCATCAGGTTGAGCTATGGCCATGAAGAGGTCCTCTTGTCCATCCCTGTAGATATTCCGGCTAAACCATCTGGCAGAGTTTATGAAGCCATCATACCGGAGCTCCAAGATATTCCGGTAGTATGTGAGTTTCCGGACGTCTTTTCGGAAGATCTGCTTGGATTACCTCCAGACAGAGACATGGAATTTGTGATTGAATTGAAGCCCGATACGGACTCCTATTTCTAGACGCTCGTATCGAATGCCTCCGAATGAATTGGCAGAGCTCAAGACACAATTACAAGATCTGCTAGAAAAGGGATTCATCCGACCAAGCTCGTCACCGTGGGGTTGTCCAGCCATCTTTATCAAGAAGAAGGATCAAACGCTTCGGATGTGCATGGATTACAGACCCCTTAATGAGGTCACAATCAAGAATAAGTACCCTCTTCCCCGGATTGATATCTTATTTGATCAGCTTACCGGAGCTCGGGTATTTTCCAAGATTGACCTCAGGTCGGGTTACCATCAGATCCGTATCCGACCCGAAGATATACCCAAGACCACATTCACTACGCGATATGGATTATTTGAATATCAGGTTGTCTTTCGAATTAACAAATGCTCCTGCTCACTTCACGTATCTTATGAACTCGGTATTCATGCCCGAGTTGGATAAATTTGTGGTGGTGTTCATTGATGATATTTTGATATATTCCAAGAATGAAGAGGAGCATGCTCGACATTTGTGAATCGTATTAACGCGCTTAAGGGAGCATCAATTATATACTAAGTTCAGTAAATGCGCGTTCTGGCTGGAGGAGATCCAATTTTTGGGACATGTACTGTCTGCCAAGGGGATTGCGGTGGATCCCAGCAAGGTCAAGGATATTTTGGAATGGAAACCACCAACCACAGGTGCATCAGGTCCGAAGTTTCCTTGGACTGGCTGGTTATTACCGCCAATTTATTCCAGATTTTTCCAAGCTTGTGAAGCCGATCACAAGTTTATTGAAGAACGATACTAAATTTAATTGGTCTTCAAGATGCAATGAAGCCTTCGAGCAACTAAAGGTGTTATTGACCACTGCTCCGGTATTAGCTCAACCGGACATTGAAAAGCCTTTTGATGTGTATTGTGACGCATCAGGCAGTGGTCTGGGCTGTGTTTTAATGCAAGAGGGCCGAGTGATAGCATACGCTTCAAGACAGCTACGCCAACATGAAGAGCATTATCCAACTCATGACTTAGAATTGGCTGCTGTGGTTCATGCTCTGAAAATATGGCGTCATTATCTGTTGGGAATATCTGTCATATTTATACAGATCATAAAAGCTTGAAATACATCTTTACCCAGTCGAAGCTGAGTATGAGGGAGAAAAGATGGCTTGAACTGATTAAAGATCATGAATTGGAAATTCACTATCACCTGGGCAAGGCTAATGTAGTGGCAGATGCACTAAGTCGCAAGGCTTCCTGCCATTGTCTTACAATGAAGACTTCTGACATTACTGTTATGCCAAGAAATGGAGAAGTTGAACCTAGGAATGATTCAACATGGAACTTCAAATCACTTGAAGCTTGAGTCGGTTCCCCTACAAAGAATAATTGATGCACAAAGAAATGATGAGGGTATGAAACACATTCATGAGAAAATGGAGGCCGGTAAAGTCAACTGCTTCAGAAAAGATGATCAAGGCATTGTATGGTTTAACAACCGCATAGTTGTGCCCAAGAATGAAGAAATCTGCCAGCAAATTTTAGATGAAGCACATCTTAGTCGCTATTGTATTCATTCTAGAAGCACTAAGATGTATCATGATCTAAAACAACATTATTGGTGGACGAAGATGAAGATTAAAATTGCACGCTATGTGGCAAGATGCGACACTTGCAGACGTATCAAGGCCATACATATGAAAACTGCTAGTCCATTGCAATCATTACCTATCCCAACATGGAAATGGGAGGATATAAGCATGGACTTTATTGTGGGACTTCCCAGAACAGTAAAAGGCTTTGACTCTATTTGGGTTATCATTGATCGACTTACAGAGATCGCCCACTTTCTCCCAGTCAAAGTAAAGTATCCAGTAATCGCATATGCGGAACTGTATATTGCTCATATTCTCAGTTTGCACGGTGTTCCGAAGACCATAGTATTGGATCATGGACCTCAATTCATATCCAAATTCTGGGAAGAACTTCATAAATCCTTAGGTACTAAATTACTCCACAGTTCGGCCTATCATCCTCAAACTGGTGGGCAGACTGAGAGAATAAATCAAATACTTGAAGATATGTTCTGAGCATGTGTTCTAGAATTCCCACAGAAATGGGATGACTGTTTACCCTTAGTGGAGTTCTCATACAATAACAGCTATCAAGAAAGTATCAAGATGGCACCCTTTGAAGCTTTATATGGACGACGGTGCCGTACTCCATTAAATTGGTCTGAACCAGGAGAGAGATGGTTTTTCAGGCCAGATATGGTAAAGGAAATGGAAGAAAAAGTTCAAAGGATTGTACATAATTTAAAAGAAGCCCAAGCTCAATAGAAGAGTTACGCAGATAAACGATGTAAGCCCTTGTACTTTCAAGTTAAATATTATGTCTACCTGAAAGTCTCACCAATGAAGGGTATATGACGTTTCGGGGTAAAAGGGAAGCTTGCACCCCGGTACATTGGTCCCTTCCCTGTTCTTGAACAATGTGGACCAGTGGCATACCGACTCCAGTTACCCGAAATATTGTCTACAATACACAATGTGTTCCACATATCTCAATTGAAGAAGTGTCTTCGGGTTCCTGATCGAACTGTTGAAGTGATGGATGTTGCCTTAGAACTAGTCTTGACGTATTCAGAACATCCTATTCGAGTCTTGGATCAAAAGGATAGGATTACCCGAAGAAGAACTCTCAAGTTTTATAAGATACAATAGAACCAACACACAGAAGACGAAGCTACTTGGGAAACTCAAGACTTTTAAGAAAAGAATTTCCCAGGCTTTCTAGCTTCATGTAAATTGTGAGATATGTACACTTGTTGTAATAAAGGAATGAACCCTATACTACCCCTGCCTTGTACCAAAACTAAGGAAATAAAAATATGACATGTTTCCTTTTCCATTACTTGCCCTAGGACTTTTAATCTTGGGACGAGATTCTTTTATGGGGGGAAGGATGTAACACCCCTGGTGTTACTGCCACTAAAACTTGAGCATAACATCATAAGCATTGGCATGTCATGTGTTGTCACACTTAGAATGCATTCACTAGGAAAAAAGTTCAAACAAGTTGTACTGATGTGACTGGTCATGGGTAAAACCCTAGAGTAGAGTGCTTAACCCTAAAATGAGCTTAATAGAGTAAACTAAGCGTAAATAAGAGAAAACTTCATAACATATTAGTAATGATCATAAAATGTCACCATTAATGGACTGATGTGGCATCCAAACCCTAGAAGTACCAAAAACCCTATATAGACCCCTAGAAAACCTGGACTGAAACCTTAGGGGGTTATATGCAAAATGTGCACACTTTTGGACCTAAGTGCAAAAACCATCGAGTTTGGGTACCTTAAGTCATATAGTGCACATGTTTGAAGAATTGCAAAAGAAACCTTGAGATTTGGGCCAAATTGCAGAAAGCCACTCTTGTGATCATATGGCTAGGTCTGAAAATCAGTGTATTTGGACCAACTTTAGAGCCCTGTATATTCCAAATTATGAGGAATTTGCCTAGGGTCAACACATCAAGTTTGTAGAGCTATGTAAGGAGAACAAATTTTATCAAGTAATCAAACACTAGTGCTACACAAAAATGAGAGATATATGGGGTTGATGTGGCGCTGTCAGTCGGCCTGACAGATGTTCATTTACTGCATCTGATCAGGTTAAAGTTTCAGTGTTGTTGAGCCAATTCAAGCGTCCTGATCTGGTTGATCTGTGAAGATTTTCAGTATGATGGTTATACCAAAACGAAAGACCATTAGTCATGGTACAACTTTGATGCAAACTTGTTGGCATGAAGTCACATAAAATTTGAAGAAATTGCCGTTTGAAATCGGTCTAACAGGCATACTGTTCACCAGAGTTTAGAAAGATCTCACCGGGGATAAGACCGCCACCGCGATTGGGGATGGGTCTGTGGCCACGTACAGATCTTCTGCGACGTGGCGCTGAAGTCCTGAGGTGACGCTGCCCGGTTAATCGACGGTCACTGGACCCTTGTCGTGGCTCTGCCCGTGCGGGTGAGCTCGCCAGCGCGTTTACAGCTCCATGAACCTCATCCATCTCTGGCCATCTGCCTATAAATGGAGCCCGAGCATTGCTTCTTCACCACATCACAAACACGAGCACTGGTGCAATCGACTCAATCTCACTGGAGAGCTCACACAGTCCATAAATCCCCTCCTCCCTGTTCTTAGCGTCGCCGTGAAGGACCTCTTCGTGGGCAGCCCTCCTCGGGTTAGTACTCGCCCAATTGCTTCTTGTTCTAGCATGTCCTTAGCCTCTTGTTGCTCTCGATGCCAACCAATTGAAGTTTACCCGAGTCCCACCACCGGAACATTCCATTGTTCCGTAGAACCCTACCGCGGACACCTTCTCTATTGACCCACTCTCCTGTTCTTATTTAGTCCAAATTCGAGCGTGTGCATAGCCTTTGGTGAACCCGTGAAGCTTCTTCGAGCTTCAATTTTAGCGTCCAGGCCATCAGTTGTTCAAAACGCGATCACTCGGGTCATTCCGCCGCCGTGGCCATGAACAAGCTCCAATTAAGCTTGAATCCTTCAAATTAAGTGAGGGTTTTTCACCGGATAGGCTAGCACACAACATCTATGTACTTATTGCCTCTTGTTCGGGTCACCCTCGCCGTAGAATCGTGGCTCCGGCCTGGTGCTCGATGCGGTTCCGCCATGGTCTCAGCCTGGTAAAGAAACAGAAAGGAAGGGGGTTTTTCGCAAAGGTCAGTGAGACAGTAAATAGTAGCTAGGGTTTCTTCACCAATTGTTTTAATAACCAAGGGTCTTCACGCAAAACTGACCGTGCATGCGCGTGCGCAGGGGCATTCTACCCATTTTGGGCCGTCTCGGTCTGAAATAAGCCCAGAATTGTAGCCCCTTTTTCTTTTTTCTTTTTCTACCAGAACTAGAGAATTCCTATAAAATTGTAGAAAAATGCTAAAAATGCCAGACCAATTTTGCTAGGCTCCTGATTTTCTATAGTATTTAATAAAAATAGTTTTAGGATTTTTATTCCAAATATGGAATTATAGAGTATTTAAAATAGCCAAAACCCATATGTCTAGAATTTTAGAAATTATTTAGTCCCAAAAATCACCAAACTTTTGTCACACCCGGTTCCAGGGAGTAGAACCGAGCGCATACCATATGTGTGCCAGGATCCATTTCCACACATATGTTGACGTCACAAGTGTAATATATCAAAAGACAATGCAATAAAGGCGTAAAGAGAGTATAATATTTTATTACATCATCTGAAATACTGTATCTTGAACAAGTATCACATCAAAGTAAAGCGGAAATAAACAACTGGGCAATCTTCCACAGGAAGTTGACCGGCGCATCGTTAGACTTAGAATTCATCGTCGATAAATTCTCCATCAAAGTCTCCAGCATCACCCTCTGATCAAAATATTAACAAGAGTGAGCTCACTTATGGTCGGGGCTCAGCAAGTGGGGGAAAAATTAATGCAGGTATAACAAGGTGAGGTTAAGGTTGATCAGTAAGCATTTTAGTTGGTCAACATTTTATTAACAACAACTGTCCTACTAATAAGTGTGAATCCCAAATATCCCATTTAAACAAAGAAATATGTATATAACAAAAACACTTAAGTGAAACCACTTAAGCAAATTATTGGTAGATCATCGGATCTCAATTTAATTCCATCTTCAAGTTCAATTATCATGTGAGGAGTCCAGGTCGCTCATAACCGGGAGCACGGCTGATATATCAGTTTTGCACTCTGCAGAGGTGGTACAACTTTACCCACAAGCCATGTATCCCATCTAGCCCGGGTTGATCGGACCCTTAGACACTGCCGAGGTGAATGGCTAGGGATCCATTATGAGGTTTTCACAAAATACACTTAATACGAAGCAACCCGCTAAGGTTTCTAAGACGATGGTGGTGGCCCCCTGGGTGAAGTACCTTAGCCAAGAATACGACCCCATGTTAACGTGGGCTGCCAGCACCTACCGCTCCCCCTCTTGCCCATCTTTCAGGTAAGGTTGCTAGGCACTAAGCATATAGAGCTAATTACCAAAGCCAGAGCCATGATAGCACTCGTGGTTGCACTGTTATCCTGGGTGGTCACTCCATGTTCCAATTAAATTTGTAATAATGTTATCTTAACCATCAGGTTAATGTCATAATTGCCAATTGAATTTTTGGAACATTAAAACCAATTAATGAGTGACATTAAAAATCATTAAGTTGGGCGGTAGCATAAATCTTGCACAGCTTAACAATTTTCCTAGGTTAAACAAGGAATACAGGTAGTAAATCTAGGAAATCCTTAATTAGGTTATCCCATCAAATTATGCAATATATCAAAAAGTAAACATTATTATATGCAATGAATAGGTACAAATAGAATATGCAGAGGGAGAATCCACTTGCCTTGCTCAAGCGAGTCCTGCGGATCGTCCTCGAACGAAATTGGTTCGCCTACCGCACAGTCGGCTTCTAATAGAGTCGCATAGCGCACATACAAAAATAAAACATAAACCAATAAACAAACATGCACCATTTCATAAACATACACCAATACGTCATTAAGCACACATTAACACATCGCACTAATTATATCTTAATTACGTACTAATCGTGTAAATACTTATTAATTCAATTGTGGCTATTATTGTGAGTCCTAATGGTGAATTTATGGGTGGGTGCAATAAATACAGTTTAAATATATTTTAACATCATTAATGAAAATAAAAAATACTTATTGTCTTTTAATGCTAATAAATGAATTAATACCTTTTATTACTTCTAACTCAAATTAGTTAGTATAGCAAAAATGCATTTAATAATATTAATATTCTAAAAATCTACATAAATTGGTAATTGGACCTTTTATAACACAAGTGAGGATATTTTGACATAAACTAGTATTTTGCTTACTCTAAAAATCTAAGTGCTCAATTTGCGAACAAGATTATTTAACTAGCAAAAATCTATTTTCCACACTATCGGTGATATTTTCTCTTTTCTTTCTAAAAGAAGATATTAATTAAATAATCGGATAAATCATCTAAGAATCCTATTTTATTCATATGACATGTGTTCTACACCATTTTTCTAAATCCACTTAAAATGCACCTATAATTCTCCAACTAGTTTCTAGAATTTATCACGACCAAATTTGACTATAAATTCTTATCTAGTATTTTTACCACCAACGTGTGACTATTAAATCTACGTCATATTTCTCTAAGCCAAAATTAACGCGTCGATTAACATGAAATAACACGATGCACTACTAATCGCATATCTCTAATAAATTCCATAACGCACACGTATACATAAATCGGAATCACATGTGTTCATAATACAACAAACAAAATATACAACTCATGAATCGAATCAAAAAGCACTTTATAAAATACATAAAATAAATTTGGGTCGTCATCAACCTCGGGTTCGTGCGTGTGACGGGGATGGATCGACGGGTTTCGGCCGGACGGAGAGCAGGGCTCGACTACGGACAACGAGTGCGTGGCTCCGGTGAACTCCGGCGACGAACGACACACTCCGGCGAACTATGGGCTCCGTGAACTCCGGCGACGAACGGCAACAAACGGCAACGGCACTGGCGATGAGCGAGGAGTGCTAGAGAGAGAGGCAACCTCGAGTAGGCAGGAATGGGGAGGCTCTGCTGCCTTTTATAGAATGCAGGAGGGGAGAAGAAAGGAAACATCAGGGAGCTTCATGGGGCACCGACGGCCTTCAAACACCATCAATGGCGACGTTAGAGAGAATAATGGGGGAGGGGGTAATGGAGCAGAAACGGTAGAGTTGAAGCTCCATTATTCGACGAATCGAACGGTCGGACGCGCGGGCTTCGGACTTCGGTGTCGTGCGCGGGGTAGCGGCTGGCATCGTGCTTGCGCGCGCGGGGCAGTGGCTTGCGCGGTGCCGCGGCTCGGCGGCCGGGCGAGCGCTGCAGCGCGGCAGCTAGCATGCGCGCGCGGCGCGGTTCAGGTAGCGCGCGTGCGCGTCGCGCGGCGGCTAGAGCGGCCTGCCTGCGCGCGGCGGCGGCAGGCTCCAATGCGGCGCGGGCTGGGAAGGCAGAGAGGCAGGGAGAGAGGAGAGAGGGAGGGAGAGAGAATAGAGAGGAGAGAGCGAGAGCAGGGAGGCGGCGGCGGCTGGGAAAAATCCTAGGGCGCGCGCGCGGTGTAGGTCTAGGGTTGGGGCATGGGCCCCTAAGTGGGTCGGCTGTGTAGGTTTAGTTTTTTTTTTAATTCCGAAATGCTTATTTAAAGAGCTCAAAAATTCATAAAAAAATTTACCAAAAATATTTATAAATAGAATACTTGTTTTTAGACTAATAATTACTATATTTCTTAATTATTATTTAATTACTAGTATCTCTTTTTAAAATGAATTGATATTAAACATCCAATAAGAAATCAAGCGCATGCAAAGAAAATGATGCAAATAAATAATTAAACACTTAAAAAATTTATTACCCTAATTAATATAATATCTAAATTTATTATTTTAATTGATGGCTTTTATGGTGTTACAAACCTACCCCTCTTAAAAAGAATCTCGTCCTCGAAATTAAGAAACTTCCGAGAATAACTGGGGGAATTCTGCTCTGAGTTCATCTTCTCTTTCCCAAGTGGCCTCATCTTCCAAATGATGGCTCCACTGAACCTTGCACATGTTAATGACTTTACTCCGTGTAATTCTACGAGATGTTTCCAAAATTCTGATCGGGTACTCCGAATAGGTCAAATCCTCATTAACATTCAGTTCTTCCATGGGTAATTGTTCTTCTGGTACTCTTAAGCACTTCTTGAGTTGTGATACGTGAAATACGCCATGCACATCAGCTAATCTATCGGGTAGCTCTAGCTGATAGGCTACTTCACCTTTTCTTTCCAAAATCTTGAATGGGCCAATATAGCGAGGTGATAATTTTCTTTTAACCTTAAACCTTTTCATTCCTCTCATCGGTGAAACTTTAAGGTAGACAAAGTCTCCTACTTCAAACATCAACTCTCTTCTTCTATTATCAGCATAGCTTTTCTGTCTTGACTGTGCTGTCTTCAAATTTCCTTTGATAATCTGCACTTGCTTTTCGGCCTCTTGGAGTATTTCTGGTCCAAATACTTGACTTTCTCCAGTCTGATTCCAATAAAGCGGTGTTCTACACTTTCGTCCATAGAGTGCTTCAAATGGTGCCATTTTGAGACTTGCTTGATAACTGTTGTTATACGAAAATTCTGTATAAGGCAAACTTTTATCCTAGCTTCTACCATGCTTTAGAGCGCAGGCTCTTAGCATATCTTCCAACACTTGGTTTGTTCTTTCTGTTTGCCCATCCGTTTGAGGATGATAAGCTGAACTAAAGTTTAGCTTGGTATCCATGGACTCATGTAGTCTTTTCTAAAAGCGCGAGGTAAACTGGGTTCCTCGATCCTGATACGATCTTCTTCGGTACTCCATGCAGACAAACAATCCTCGACATGTATAATTCTACTAACTGGGCTCCCGAGTAAGTTGTCTTCACAGGTATAAAGTGTGCTACTTTAGTTAACCTGTCTACTATGACCCATATTGAATCATAGCCATCTCGAGTACGGGGTAGTCCAACTATGAAATCCATACCGATTTCTTCCCATTTCCATTCAGGTACCTTGAGAGGTTGTAGCAATCCTGCTAGTCTTTGGTGTTCAGCTTTAACTCGCTGACACACGTCACATAATGCAACATGAGTAGCAACATCTCGTTTCAAACCATACCACCAATACTTTTCCTTAAGATCCTGGTACATCTTTGTAATTCCAGGGTGAATAGAGTAAGCTAAATCATGAGCTTCTCTCAAAATAAGTTGGCGTAGGTGTTCAATTTCGGGTACACAGATTCTCTTCTTAAACCATACTGTGCCTTGTCCATCTTCCGTGAAATCTAGGGCTTTACCCAAACCAATCAAAACTCTAATTTCCTTGATTTTCTCATCAAACTCTTGCCCTTTACGAATCTCTTCTTCCAAAGTAGATTCAACTTCCATCACCGTTGCTTCTACATTATTGAGAAATCCAAGGTTGAGTCATTCCATTTCCCAGCACAATTCTTCTGACATCAAATGAGTAGTGACGTTGTTCACTTGACCCATACGGCTCAAAGCATCAGCTACTACATTTGCTTTTCCGGGGTGATATTGTATCTCCAAATCATAGTCTTTAATCAACTCAAGCCATCTTCTCTGTCTGAGGTTGAGTTCCTTCTGAGTGAATATATATTTCAGGCTTTTGTGATCCGTAAAGATTTTGCACTTGTTTCCAATCATATAGTGCCTCCAAATCTTCAAAGCATGCACTA
The DNA here is from genome assembly GCA_029449295.1 of Zea luxurians. NCBI lineage: Eukaryota > Viridiplantae > Streptophyta > Magnoliopsida > Poales > Poaceae > Zea > Zea luxurians. The sequence continues at coordinate 4,411,980 of JAOPSE010000014.1, read as the reverse complement.
TGACAGCTAATTCCAAATCATGTGTAGGATAATTCTTCTCATGTTTCCTCAATTGTCTTGAAGCATAAGCAATCACCTTTACTTCTTGCATTAGCACACATCCAAGTCCAAGGTGTGATGCATCGCAATACACATCAAATCCCTTGTGGATGTCTGGCATTACCAATATTGGTGCAGTGGTTAATCTTTTCTTGAGTTCCTCAAAACAATTCTGACAAGCTTCATCCCATTTGAACTCTTTGCCTTTCTCCAGTAGAGAGGTAAGTGGTTTTACTAACTTGGAAAAACTTTCAATAAATCTTCTATAGTATCCTGCCAATCCAAGAAAACTTCTGATCTTGGACGCATCCTTTGGTTGCTTCCAATTTAGTATCTCACGTATCTTTCCTGGGTCCATTTTAATTCCACCATCGGTAACAATATGCCCTAAGAAAGCAACTTCCTTCAACCAAAAATCACACTTTGAGAATTTTGCAGTACAGTTAGTTGTCACGAAGCTTTTGTAGGACTAGCCTTAGATGATCTTCGTGTGTTTCTTCATTCGGAGAATATATCAGTATGTTGTCAATGAATACGACCACAGACTGATCCAGATATTCCATGAATATTTTATTCATCAAGTTCATAAAGTATGCTGGTGCATTAGTCAGTCCAAACGACATGACCAAAAACTCATATAATCCATATCTCGTCGTTAAGGCTGTCTTGGGTACCTCTTCTGCTCGAATCTTTAACTGGTGATATCCCGATCTCAAATCTATCTTCGAGAATATCTTAGCTCCTTTCATTTGATCAAATAAATCTTCGATCCGAGGTAACGGGTATTTATTCTTGATGGTTACTTTATTCAAACTTCTATAATCAACGCACATTCTCCTCGAACCATCCTTCTTGTTCACAAATAGCACTTGGGCTCCCCAAGGGGATGAACTTGGGCGAATGAAACCTTTTTCTAGTAATTCTTCTATTTGTTTCTTCAGTTCTACTAAATCTTTGACATCCATTCTATATGGTCTTTTCGAGATAGGTGCGGTTCCGGGTACTAATTCAATAGAAAACTCTATATCACGGTCAGGTGGCATACCTGGTAATTCCTCTGGAAATACGTCTGGGTATTCACACACTACTTTGATATTTTCCAAGGGCTTTTCTTCCAAGTGATTGATCACTGTCTTCCCTTTTTCATCGGTTGACTTGTCTATGTTAACTTGGATTCTTTCACCTTGAGGACTTGTCAACATAATTGTTCCATTGGCATACCGTATCACTCCATCACAACTTTTCAACCAGTTGCATCCAAGAATCACATCAATCCCGTTGGATCCTAGGACCACTGGGTCGACTGTAAAATCTATTCCTTGAATCTTGATATTAACATGAGGGCATGAGTGTGTGGCCTTCATGTCACCTCCCGGTGAACTAATGTGTAATATTCCTCTTTGGAGGGTACATAGGTATGTTATGTTTTTCCACAAATGACTCAGTTATAAATGAATGTGATGCGCCAGAGTCAAATAAAACTTATGCAGGTATGGAGTTAACAAGGAACATACCATACACTCTGTCGGCATCCTCAGGCACTGATTCCGCAGTGACGTGATTGACCCTTCCTCTACTCTAGTTTTGTGGTGTCTTGTTCTGAGCAGACCCACGAGCGGGGGTGTTCTGGTCATTCCTCTGATTATTGTCTTTCTAGGGTGTCTGCTGGTTGCGCCTTGGGCAGTTGTTGGCATAGTGGCCTAGTTCACCGCACTTGAAACATCCATTAGGTTGGACAGGTGCGTTGTTTCTGGCCTACGTGTTGTTGGTGCCACCTTGACGGTTCTGTGAATTTCCACCAGACCTCTGGTTGGTCTGGGAGTTGCTCCTTTGCTGGTTCTGGTTTTGATTACTTCTCTGGCTTTGCTGTCCAGAGCGTTGTACTTGATAATTATTTCCACCCTGATTTCCAGAGCGGAACTGCGAACCTTGAGCATTATTCGGACGAGTGTTCCTACTTGACTGACCTTGGAACTTCCTTTTATGGTCAGATAATTCCTTCCTTTTGCTCTGAAGGCCAATTGCCTTGTTCAGGAGTGTCTGGAAGTTGGGAAAAGTGTGACTCTGAAGTTGGTAGTTCAGAGGTCCAATCAACCCTTCCAGGAAACGCTCTTGGCGCTTCTCATCAGTGTCCACTTCCTCTGGTGCGTAGCGTGAAAGCTGAGTGAAGCGATCACGATACTCGCTGACAATCATATTCCCTTGAGTAAGGGAAAGGAACTCCTTCTTCTTCAGCTTCATGATTCCCGAAGGAATGTGATGAGCGCGGAAGTTCTCCTGGAACTCCTGCCAGGTTATTGTATCAGCATTGGGATGTGCCGCTGTGAAGGCATCCCACCAATCGGACGCAGCTCCCTCGAGTCTTCCCGAGGCGTACAAGACCTTCTCCCAGTCGTTGCACTGAGTTATGTCCAGCTTCTTCCCAATGACTTTGAGCCAGTCATCGGCATCCAGGGGATCAACCGCATGAGAGAATGTCGGCGGGTGATGACTCATGAAATCCCGGTGCTTATCTCTGGCTGGGGGTGCATATTGCTGCTGCTGGGGTTGCTGATTCTGTTGGTTCTGTTGTAATTGCTGAACCGCAGCAGTGAGTCCTTGCAGAATCTGCATTTGGGCGGCGATGAACTGCTCCATATTGGGATTTGGTGGTGGTGGTGGTGGTGCTTGTTGTCCACGCGGGTTCCGGTTGTTAGGTCCTTGACGTGGGTTCACCATCTGATTGGTTAGGAAGTGAAATCCTTAGAAAAGTGAGGAGAAGAAAAGATTCTAGAGGGAAAATATCTTAAGTTTTGAAAAATTTTATATGTTCTTATGGCCATCATTCCATAAGAACATAGCACTCAAACAAAGATCCAAATCAAACATTTCAACCAATCACCATCACATGGTTGTTATTTATTAATATAAAAACTTAAAGAGAGTTTCATCGTCTAACGCGAAGTATAACTTATTACATCATAGTCCAAAAACTTAAAGCAGCCTAGTGACGGATCCGGGCTCTCCATAGCGCAGCCTCTTGCGGGGAGGAGACAACGCCATGACAGGGACCTGAGCTTCTGGCGGATCCAGTCCTTGCAGTTGGGCTTCCAGTGCTGCAATCCTGGCGTGGGCATTCTCCAGCTCCAAGTGCACACTGTAGAGGTCCAGGGTGGCACTGTCTAGGTCGGTGTTGAGACCGGCCACTACACCAGCTAGGGTGTTGAGGCGGTCCTCACCAGGCTCACCTGGGACGATGTTGGTCTGGCTTTCTCCACGCAGGCACTGAGGAAGATGCCTGAACATTGTGTTCTGCAGCTGCTGCCGGTAGGTGTGGCTGAGCGACCACAGGGTCCGACGGGCAGCATCGCTGACCGAGGCAGCGTAGGTGGACAACGGTATCAGGGACTCGTGAGCAGACAGAGTCCTGAATCCCCTGTCACCTGCATCCATCACCCTGACATGGATGCGAGTGATGTAATAGCAAGCCCGGGGAGGCTCGCTCACTCGCCGCGTCTCGTACAGGGGGCGGACGTAGGTGCCTAGCGCGTGCAGCACCTCCTGTAGCAAGTTGGGGAAGTGCCCCGTCTCGAACATTGATGTGTAATGTTCGATAACAGGACCAAACCCCATGAAGTTGTCCTGCTGGGCGTAGTCAGCTTCCTCATTGACGTGTCCGTCTTCTCCATCGTCTTCGTCGTTGTCATCCTCGTCATCACCGTCTCCGGAGTCGTCGGGGTCGTCGCCTCCAGGTGCAGGTGGTTGGAAGGCTGGTGCCGACGATGCTGACGTCGATGACCCAGCTGCGAAGGCCAGGGACTCGGCCAACGGGGTGGGGGTCGGCAGCTGCTCCTCCGAGCTGTCCTCCAGGTTGATTACGTTCTCCACTCGGACGGGAGGGAGATTCGCTGGAGCTTCCTCGACTACCACTGGGTAGACCGGGATCTAGCCGGGGCTGAGGGGCGTAGCTGGTGTTGACGCGAGTGGTTTGGAGAGTGCGAACCATCTACAAGAGAAGAGTCAACTTAGTTGAATTTCAAAGAGGTAAGACTGATAAAGGAATTTATAGGAATGAAATTAGCAAGTTTTGAACAACTAGGCTTTCCATTTCTAACTAATCTAACGACCTAGGGTCAGCATAGCTTTGATACCACTTCTGTCACACCCGGTTCTAGGGGGTAGAACCGAGCGCATACCATATGTGTGCCAGGATCCATTTCCACACATATGTTGATGTCACAAGTGTAATATATCAAAAGACAATGCAATAAAGGCGTAAAGAGAGTATAATATTGTCGGGGACCATAATTAGGGGTACCCTCAAGACGCCTAATTCTCAGCTGGTAAACCCCATCAGCATAAAGCTATAGAGGCCTGATGGGTGCGATTAAGTCAGGGATCAGTCCATACGAGCGACTCGATCACGCCTCGCCCGAGCCTAGCCTCGGGCAAGGGCAGCCGACCCTGAGGTGTTTCCGTCTCGCCCGAGGCCCCCTTTTTACGGCAGACGCACCTCCGGCTCGCCCGAGGCCTTGCCTTCGTTAAGAAGCAACCCTGACTAAATCGCCGCGCCGACCAACCAAGTCACAGGGGCATTTAACGCAAAGGTAAGCGAGACTGACAGGCCGCCAGGCCTTGCCAAAGGCGCCATAGGAAGCTCCGCCCGACCTAGGGCTCGGACTCGGGCTAAGGCCCCGGAAGACGGCGAACTCCGCTCCGCCCGACCCAGGGCTCGGACTCGGGCTAAGGCCCCGGAAGACGGCTGAACTCCGCTCCGCCTGACCCAGGGCTCGGACTCGGGCTAAGGCCCCGGAATACGGCGAACTCCGCTCCGCCCGACCCAGGGCTCGGACTCGGGCTAAGGCCCCGGAAGACGGCGAACTCCGCTCCGCCCGACCCAGGGCTCGGACTTGGGCTAAGGCCCCGGAAGACGGCGAACTCCGCTCCGCCCGACCCAGGGCTCGGACTCAGGCTAAGGCCCCGGAAGACGACAAACTCCGCCTCGCCCGACCCCCGGGTCGGACTCCGCTCTGGCCTCTGCCGAATGACCTCCGCCTCGCCCGACCCGGGAGCTCAGGACTCGGCCTCGACCATGCAGGACAGACTCGACCTCGGCTTCGGAGGAGCCTCCACGTCGCCCGACCTAGGGCACAAGTCCTGCCACGTCAACAGGAAGCGCCATCATCACCCTACCCCGAGCCGACTCGGGCCGCAGAGAACAAGACCGACGTCCCATCTGGCTAGCTCCGCCAGATAGGCAATGATGGCGCCCCGCTAGCCCTATGACGACGGCGGCTCTCAGCTCCCTTACGGAAGCAGGGGGACGTCAGCAAGGACCCAACAGCTCCAACAGCTGTCCCTCCGCCAGGCTCCGTTGCTCCACCGACAGCCACGACACCACACCAGCTGGGTGCCAAGATCTCTCCGGCTGCCACCTTGGCATGTACTTAGGGCACTAGCTCTCCCCCGCTATACACTGTAGCACTCTACTACACCCCCATTGTACACACTGGATCCTCTCCTTACGCCTATAAAAGGAAGGACCAGGGCCTTCTTAGAGAAGGTTGGCCCCCGTGGGAACGAGGGCAGGGGCAGGCGCTCTCTTGGGGCTGCTCGCTTCCCTCACCCGCGTGGACGCTTGTAACCCCCTACTGCAAGCGCACCCGACCTGGGCGCGGGACGAACACGAAGGCCGCGGGATCTCCGCCTCCCTCACGACCCGGCTCCGGCCGCCTCGGTCTTCCCCCCTTCGCGCTCGCCCACGCGCTCGACCCATCTGGGTTGGGGCACGCGGCACACTCACTCGTCGGCTTAGGGACCCCCTGGTCTCGAAACGCCGACAGTTGGCGCGCCAGGTAGGGGCCTGCTGCGTGTTGACGAGCAGTTTCCCGTCAAGCTCCAGATGGGCAGTCTCCAACGACCTCTCCAACCCGGGACGGTGCTCCGTTTCGGGAGCCTCGAGTTCATGTCTTTCGACGGCAGCTACGACATGATACTCCTTCCACCGCCGCGCGACGACGACAATGGTGGCCGACAGCCCGCCCGCCGGCGGCGGAATCGACGACGTCTTCCCCGCGTGGGGGAAGAACAACATTCGAGCTCGCCTCGTCCTCTCCCTCGCCATCGGAGGAGGAGGCGGGGCAACCAGGGCCAAGCGGGAGGCTGCGCTCCGTCGGCTGTCAAGCGAATCGACATCCCCAGCGCCCCAACGGAGGACACGTCGGGCGTCACCCTCACGTTGGAAGCGGAGGCGAGCGCCGTCCCCCCGCAACACGCCAACCCCGAGCAAGTGGACGACGCCAGCACGCTCACGGAGGGCCTGCAGGACGTCGCCCTCGTACCCAGGACGACGGCGCGATCAGTCCCCGACGTGACTTCGTCGCTCCTCGTCAACCAAAAGGTACCAACTGATTCCCATCCTTCGTCATTTCGACTCGACCTCAACCCGCCTAGCGACCTCGCTTTGGCGGGCGCTCATGTTGAGGCGAGTGCAACCTCTCTTGGGTTTCGTGTGCGGTCGCCTTGGGACCGATTGATGGGCGTCTCGACCTACGGGCCCTCGGGGTCCGAGGAAGATGACGACCCCAGCATCTGCTGGGATTTCTCTGGATCTGGCAACCCCAGTGCCATGCGGGACTTCATGACCGCATGCGACTACTGCCTCTCCGACTGTTCCGACGGCAGCCGCAGCCTTGACGACAAGGACTGCGGCCCGAGCCGCGAATGTTTCCACGTCGAGCTAGGGGATCCCTCCGGAGGCAACCGTCTCGGCATGCCGGAGGATGGTGATCTCCCTAGGCCAGTGCCTCGCGCCGACATCCCGCGGGAGCTAGCCGTGGTCCCCGTTCCGGCGGGGGGTCACGACCCACAGCTCGAGCAAGTCCGCGAGGCGCAGGCCAGGCTCGACGAGGGGGCAGGAGCGCTCGAGTTGATCCGCCGGGACGTCGGACAGGTATGGGCTGGGCCAGCCCCTCGGCCGGAGAAATACGTCACCTGCCCCAGGGTCTCCAGCACCGCATCGCCAACGATGCCAGGGACAGGCCGCCACCCGCATCCGGCGGGACCGGTCAGGACCTGGCAGCCGCGGCGATGCTCCTCCGCGCGATGCCGGAGTCATCAACCACCGAGGGTCGGCTAATCCAGGGAGAGCTCAAGCATCTCCTGGAAGGCGCTGCGGCCCGTCGGGCCGAGAGCTCTGCCTCCCGGAGGCAGGGGTACCCCTCGGAACCTCGTGCCGCGACTTCCCGACTCATGCGGGAAGCCTCGGTCTACACCGGGCGCACGCGCAACACCGCGCCTGCGGCCCCGGGCCACCTCGGCGACGAGCACCCTCATCACGACCGTCGGGCCCGCCTCGACGAAAGGGTGCGCCGAGGCTATCACCCTAGGCGTGGGGGACGCTACGACAGCGGGGAGGATCGGAAGTCCCTCGCCCGAACCACCCGGTCCGCAGGTCTTCAGCCGAGCCATTCGGCGGGCGCCGTTTCCGGCCCGATTCCGACCCCCGACTACTATCACAAAGTACTCGGGGGAAACGAGACCGGAATTGTGGCTCGCGGACTACCGCCTGGCCTGTCAACTGGGTGGAACTGGACGACGACAACCTCATCATTCCGCAACCTCCCCCTGTTCCTCTCCGACACTGCTCGCGCTTGGTTGGAGCACCTGCCTCCGGGGCAGATTTCCAACTGGGAGGATTTGGTCCAGGCTTTCGCCGGCAACTTCCAGGGCACGTACGTGCGCCCCGGGAATTCTTGGGACCTCCGAAGCTGCCGGCAACAGCCGGGAGAGTCCCTTCGGGACTATATCCGGCGATTCTCGAAGCAGCGCACCGAGCTGCCCAACATCACCGACTCAGATGTCATCGGCGCGTTCCTCGCCGGCACCACTTGCCAGTGACCTGGTGAGCAAGTTGGGTCGCAAGACCCCCACCAGGGCGAGCGAGCTGATGGACATCGCCACCAAGTTCGCCTCTGGCCAGGATGCGGTCGAGGCCATCTTCCGAAAGGACAAGCAGCCCCAGGGCCGCCCGTCGGAGGATGCTCCCGAGGCGTCTACTCCACTCGGCGCCAAGAAGAAAGGCAGGAGGAAGTCGCAAGCGAAACGCGACGCCGCCGACGCAGAACTTGTCGCTACCGCCGAGCACAAGAACCCTCGGAAGCCCCCCGGAGGTGCCAACCTCTTCGACAAGGCACTCAAGGAGACGTGCCCTTACCATCAGGGGCCCGTCAAGCACACCCTCGAGGAGTGTGTCATGCTTCGGCGCCACTTCCACCGGGCCCGGCCACCCGCAGAGGGTGGCAGGGCCCGCGACGACGACAAAAAGGAAGATCACCAAGCAGGAGAGTTCCCCGAGGTCCGCGACTGCTTCATGATCTACGGAGGGCATGCGGCGAATGCCTCGGCTCGGCATCGCAAGCAAGAGCGTCGGGAGGTCTGCTCGGTGAGGGTGGCGGCGCCAGTCTACCTAGACTGGTCCGACAAGCCCATCACCTTCGACCAAGCTGACCACCCCGACCACGTGCCGAGCCCGGGGAAGTACCCGCTCGTCGTCGATCCCATCATCGGCGACGTCAGGCTCACCAAGGTCCTGATGGATGGGGGCAGCTGCCTCAATATCATCTACGCCGAGACCCTCAGGCTCCTGCGTGTCGATCTGTCCTCCGTCCGAGCAGGCGCTGCGCCCTTCCACGGGATCATTCCTGGGAAGCGCGTCCAGCCCCTCGGACGGCTCGACCTTCCTGTCTGCTTCGGAACGCCCTCCAACTTCCGAAGGGAGACTTTGACGTTCGAGGTGGTCGGGTTCCGAGGAACCTACCACGCAGTATTGGGGAGGCCATGCTACGCTGAAGTTCATGGCCATCCCCAACTACACCTACCTGAAGCTCAAGATGCCGGGCCCCAACGGGGTCATCACCGTCGGCCCCACGTACAAACACGCGTTCGAATGCGATGTGGAGTGCGTGGAGTACGCCGAGGCCCTCGCCGAATCCGAGGCCCTCATCGCCGACCTGGAAAACCTCTCCCGAGAGGTGCCGGACGTGAAGCGACACGCCGGCAACTTCGAGCCAGCAGAGACGGTTAAGACCGTCCCTCTCGACCCCAGTGGCGACACCTCCAAGCAGATCCGGATCAGTTCCGGGCTCGACCCCAAATAGGAAGCAGTGCTCGTCGACTTTCTCCGTGCAAACGCCGACATTTTTTAGTGGGGTCCCTCGGACATGCCCGGCATACCGAGGGATGTCGCCGAGCACTCGCCGAATATTCGGGCAGGGGCCCGACTCGTCGAATGGCCTCTGCACGGATGACGCCCGGGGGCTGCGCCCTTCCCCCGCTCACACACGAGTATCAGTCATCAAGGAAGGGTCGGCCTCGCCTTGGCGGAGCCCGACCCTCCCTCGGGGGCTAAAAAGGGGGGAACCCCTCCGCGTCGAGATTGGACGCACTTTTTCGCGTCAAAAAATTTTTTCGATCAAGAAGGGGCTTTTGCGTTCTCCCGAATGTCAGAAGAAGGGTCCCGAGGAGCGAACATGGGTACGAATAAGTGGCGAGACCAACTGAGCCGAGGAACACCTATGCCTCCGGGCTAGGGACACCTCACTCATCGCCTGCCACGAAAAAGGACCCAACTCGGGAAATCACCCTATTGTTGACAAGTCAGGCCAGGCGCGCAGATTGAAAGAGAAGAGAGTACGACTTCACGCAAGAAAAGTAAAGTGTCTAGGCCTCGGCGGCCGCGGTAAAGCACACATCCAACAGAAACTGCCCCAACAAAAGATAGACGTCGCCTTGGGAAGGCGTCGCGCCCTCAGTTCTGCCCCCGCCGTCGGTAAGGTCCAGCTCCGCTTCCAGCGGCGGCGCAGGAGGAAGGATCTCTACCTCAAAGGTGGTCGCCAGCGCCGCGCTCGGACCCGCGGCGACCGCGTCGAGCCGCTGAACTTCTGCAAGGGCGGCTTCGTCTTCGTCGGGAAGACAATACCCCTCACTGACCCGCTCCAGGTCCACAACGTAATGGGAAGCGAGCACGGCGAAGGCCCGCCTGACGCCGTGGTGTAGCGCCCCGCGGACTTTACCGCGCGCGTAATCACCTAAGGCTTGAAGACGGCTTTGAGGGGAGCTTCCTGAAGGGACGTCGTCCGGGGCCAAGGATCCGATAAACATCCGAGACAGCCTCAGGACATGGCCGTGAGGTCGGCCTCCCTCTGCTCGGCAGCTCCAGCAAGCGCCTCGGCGAGCGCTTTGGCAGACTCGTCAAGGGCAGACTCGAGCTCTGCGAACAACCAGAAGAAAGACCTCAAGTGCAAGCAGAAGAAACGGACAAGAATAAGAACCAAGGACGGTCGAGGCATACCTCCGGCTCGGACGCACTGCTCCGAGGCCGCGACTTGGGCTGCGGCTAGATCGGCCGCGAGGGTCTTAGCCCGGCTTTCGGCCTCGGCAGCCTGGCCCCAAGATTGGTCCCGCTCCTCGGCAACCCGGACGGACTCTGACCGCTGCCGTAGCGCCTCCGCGCGCGCCAGCCGCCGCCTCGGCCCTCAGGTCAGCACAGAGCAACTGGAGGTCCGCTATCTTAGCGTCCTGCTGAGAAAGGCGCGCGGTAGCCCCGGCGAGTGAGGTCCTCAGGGATCGCAGCGAGCCCCAGACAGTCGGCCTCGCGGCGGATGAACGACGACTTGGCGGCGCTCCGATCCATCAGATCCTGGGAAAGGAAAACAAGGCGTCACGACGAACGCCTCACTCACAGAAAGGAAAACGTATGCCTGAAACCGTTACCTGGAGGATTTTGGGGACGTCCCCGCAGAGAACCTCCAACGACGATCGGAGCGACCCCACCGTTGCTTCCGCACGCTTGCGGAGCTCGTCCCAGGACTGGTCCTCCTCTTCATCGTCAAGGACGAAGATAGGGTCCGAGGCCTCTCGGGTCCGGAATCGGAGCAACTGGCGCCGGGCCTCGGGGCTCCGCCGCACAGCAACGAGGCTGCCGCCCGCCTGGGTAAACTGCGCGTCCACGCCCGCCTCTTCCGAGGCCTTGGGCACCGACGCTGCAGCCGTCTCGACGCTGGCAGCAACCAGCTGCCCTCCGACTGGGCCGGCGGCGACCGCGGTGGCGGCAGGCGCCGGCATTGCCGGCACGGCAGGCGGGCTCGGGACCGCGTCGGCGCCGGCCGCCTCCCCTGATCACGATGGCCGCCTCGGCAGAAGAGCCCGCCTCGGGAACCTGCTCCCCCGAGACAGGCGACGCCCGGGCCCCATGCGGCGAAACGCCCTGCGAAAGGATCGGCTGAGTGGTAGGGCCCGGGGTGGCGCCAGCCGCCCGGACCGACGCCGTCTTAAGGGCTTTCCGGGGCGCCAGGTCAGTATGACCATGGCTTCGCTTGCTGGAAAAAAGAAGAAAGGGAAAATCACGGCCAGAACGTATGAATGAAGCGCCGGGACGAAGACATTCCGAGATACTTACCCGCTCCGGGCCATGATCAACCATGCCTGGGGGGAGGTCTCTCGGCTCCCGCTCCCTGGAACCGCCGCCGAGGTCCGCTTCGCCGACAGCTTCGGCGCCACCCCCGCTTTGGGCGCCCCTGACGCCCGGGAGCCGGACTGCCCAGGCGCCGCCATGGCGACCTGAGGACCGCTCCTCCGCGCTGCCGGCGTAGGTGGCGGCTCTCGAGGGACGGGTACCTCGGCCCGGACTCCCTGGAGTCGCGTCAGCTCCTCCAGCCGAGGGGTCAAGTACCCTCTCGGGTTGCCCCCTGCCCCTCGGGTCGGGGATCCGGCGCCCTGGCTCCAGGAACCGACGGCATCGGCCCGCTCGGGGGCTGACTCGACGGCTCCTGGCCACACCCCGAGCTAGGGGCTGAGGCCGAGACGGGCGGCCATGTCGTCCTCCTCCTCCTCACCATCGTCATCATCTTCATCGGATGTCTCCGGCGACGGCTCCCTTGGGAGCCCTTCCCTCTCCTGCTGGCGACGGCGTTTCTCCAAGGCGTCCCGGGCCCGCCTCCGCTTGCGGGCCCGGGCCTTCTCCGCATCCTTCTTCTTCTTCTCCTCCTCCGCGGCGACCCGCCACGCTGCCCGGTTCACCGCGTCCTCCGGGACCCGCGGCAGGGAGGGTTTGTGCCACCCCACCTCCTAAAAGGGGGGGAAAGAAACCCAGTCGTGAGAACCAGGAGCAACCCGGTGTACGAAGAAGGAAGGAGCGAACACTCACCAGAGTCACGCACCCCTGGTCGGGGCGCATCCGAGGCTGGGAGAAGGCGTGGGGGTCCGGCTTCCCCATCGCGACCGACACCCGCCATTGGAGGGCGTCGAGGGGAAGAGAATCAGGGGACATTCGCGACCCCTCCCAGTCGGCCTCCGGGGTCATCTCCCAAAGCGGCAGCCGCCGCTCAGCCAAGGGGAGCACTCTCCGACGGTGGATGGCGGCAACCACTCCCGCGGCGGTGAGTCCTCCCTCCCGCAACGCCTTCAGGGCCTGGAGAAGAGGTTCAAGGTTCTTCTGCCTCTCGTGTGGAGTCCCGTGGCGCCAGGCGTCGGCGGCGGCGGTGACGACCCGTTGAGAGAACGGTGGGAGCAACTCTTCGTCATTCCGGAGGTAGAACCACCGGCGCTGCCACCCCTTGTTCGAGGACGCGAGGACGGCAGGGATGTACTGCGACGACCGCGACTGCCTCAACAAAAGGGTGCAGTCCGCCGGCCCGCACCGCTGCGCGGACCTTCCTCTCCCCCGTCGGTAAGGCAAAAAGCTCGGCGAAGAAGAGATGGGTCCACAAATCCCAATGGGGGGCGATCCCCAAATACCCTTCGCACACCGCTACGAAGATAGCGGCCTCTGAGATGGAGTTGGGGGTGAGGTTATGCAACTCCACCCCATAATGGAACAGGATGGCCCGCATAAAGCGGCTCGTCGGCACACCGAATCCCCGCTCATGGAAGGAGACGAAGCTCACGACATACACCGGCGGTGGGGATGGAGTGGCTCCGCCCGTGGGAGGAATCCACTCCTGGCCGCTGCTCATCGGTGAGAGGACGGAGCAAACCCTCGCCGACAAGATCCTCCAGATCACTCACCGTCACCGTGGAGAAGGGCCATGGGTCGCACGGCGAGATGATGGTCACGCGGTCAGCCATCGCCGAGCGGAAGGGGTGGCGGCGCGAAGGACAGGGAGGGCGGTTTTCTTTTCCCTGGCTAGGTCTCTCAGGCTGCAAAAAACCTAAGAGGGAGACAAGAGGCGGAGTCAAGAACCGCCACCGGACCCTCTCCGGGGTATATAAAGACCAATGCGAAGACGGTTCCAACGTTCCGCCCGGACCGGACGCGGGGTTCAAAAAACGCCAAGCGAAACAGCCGTTCCTCGAGCGGCTCGCGCACGCGCAACGGCAGCCTCGCCAGCTACTCACCCCATCGCATTAACTCCACGGCTGGACTAGGCGGCGCTTCTGGCAGGAGCGGCTGACGACGCTTCGCCTTCGCCGAAACAACCGCGCCGAAAAAGGTACGCCGCGTCGTTCAATTTCGTATCCCTTTTTTCCTTTTTCCTCTTTCTCTATCTCTTGCAACAGGGACCGGGAAAGGGGATACCCCTAAAGGGATCCTTCCCCGTGAGGGAACTAGGCTCCAAGCCTCCTTACTGATCAGGGGTTCGAAGGCTGGCCCCCCGAAGGGTTCAACAGCCGCCTCAGATCGCGTGGGCCCTGATAACCACTACTGGTCAGAGGTTCGAAGGTCGGCCTCCCGAAAGGTTCCACGGCCGCCTCAGGCTACTCGGGCTCCACGCCCATTACTGATCAGGGGTTCGAAGGCTGCCCCCCGAAGGGTTCACAGTCGCCTCAGACACCGAGCGAGGGATGACCAGGGGTACGTTCGATACATAACCGAGGCTCGGGCTGCGCTCCCGAGGTACCCTAGGACATTTCCGAGACCAGCAGGAACGATCCTGTAACGGAATCCCATCGGAGGGAGGCATCGAGCCCTCGGACCCCGTCGCCAGGGGACCGGGTCCGGCAGATCACCCGCAGGTACTTTTGGGCGTGCCTCCGGGCCCCTAGCCGACCCCAACGAACGGGGCACGGACGTCCACTCGGATTACCCGCTTGCAGCTCACCGGAGACACCATGTTCGGTGCCCATCGAGGGTAACATGGCGTTCTCCCCCCTCCTCCTTGCGGAAAGGCGACGTAGGGGCGTATGTAAAAAAGCCGAGTCTGTCCCTGATCGCCCTCTCGCCCTGTGCGGAGGCTCGGGGGCTGCTCTCGCAAACCCTGGCTCCGGCCAAACCGTTGACAGCGTCAACATACCAGCCCGAGAACTTGGGCCCCGACAGTGCACCCGGGCTACGGCCAGTTCGCATGAGGGAACCACCAGACCGGCCGAAGCATTACGCAAGGCATTAAGACCTCGAAGGAGTGAAACCACTCCTCCGAGGCCTCGGGGGCTACACCCGGCGGGTGCGCTCGCGCGCACCCACTGGAACAAAGTGCAACCGAGAAAGGCTGGTCCCCTTGCAAAAAAGTGCGATGAAAGCCTCCAAGCGAGTGCTAACACTCCCTTCGAGGCTCGGGGGCTACTGTCGGGGACCATAATTAGGGGTACCCTCAAGACGCCTAATTCTCAGCTGGTAACCCCCATCAGCATAAAGCTGTAGAGGCCTGATGGGTGTGATTAAGTCAGGGATCAGTCCATACGAGCGACTCGATCACGCCTCGCCTGAGCCTAGCCTCGGGCAAGGGCAGCCGACCCTGAGGTGTTTCCAGTCTCGCCCGAGGCCCCCTTTTTACGGCAGACGCACCTCCGGCTCGCCCGAGGCCTTGCCTTCGTTAAGAAGCAACCCTGACTAAATCGCCGCGCCGACCAACCAAGTCACAGGGGCATTTAATGCAAAGGTAAGCGAGACTGACAGGCCGCCAGGCCTTGCCAAAGGCGCCATAGGAAGCTCCGCCCGACCCAGGGCTCGGACTCGGGCTAAGGCCCCGGAAGACGGCGAACTCCGCTCCGCCCGACCCAGGGCTCGGACTCGGGCTAAGGCCCCGGAAGACGGCGAACTCCGCTCCGCCCGATCCAGGGCTCGGACTCGGGCTAAGGCCCCGGAAGACGGCGAACTCCGCTCCGCCCGACCCAGGGCTCGGACTTGGGCTAAGGCCCCGGAAGATGGTGAACTCCGCTCTGCCCGACCCAGGGCTCGGACTCGGGCTAAGGCCCCGGAAGACGACAAACTCCGCCTCGCCCGACCCCCGGGTCGGACTCCGCTCTGGCCTCTGCCGAATGACCTCCGCCTCGCCCGACCCGGGAGCTCGGACTCGGCCTCGGCCATGCAGGACAGACTCGACCTCGGCTTCGGAGGAGCCTCCACGTCGCCCGACCTAGGGCACAAGTCCGCCACGTCAACAGGAAGCGCCATCATCACCCTACCCCGAGCCGACTCGGGCCGCAGAGAACAAGACCGACGTCCCATCTGGCTAGCTCCGCCAGATAGGCAATGATGGCGCCCCGCTAGCCCTATGACGACGGCGGCTCTCAGCTCCCTTACGGAAGCAGGGGGACGTCAGCAAGGACCCAACAGCTCCAACAGCTGTCCCTCCGCCTAGGCTCCGTTGCTCCACCGACAGCCACGACACCACACCAGCTGGGTGCCAAGATCTCTCCGGCTGCCACCTTGGCATGTACTTAGGGCACTAGCTCTCCCCCGCTAGACACGTAGCACTCTGCTACACCCCCATTGTACACACTGGATCCTCTCCTTACGCCTATAAAAGGAAGGACCAGGGCCTTCTTAGAGAAGGTTGGCCCCCGCGGGAACGAGGGCAGGGGCAGGCGCTCTCTTGGGGCCGCTCGCTTCCCTCACCCGCGTGGACGCTTGTAACCCCCTACTGCAAGCGCACCCGACCTGGGCGCGGGACAAACACGAAGGCCGCGGGATCTCCGCCTCCCTCACGACCCGGCTCCGGCCGCCTCGCTCTTCCCCCCTTCGCGCTCGCCCACGCGCTCGACCCATCTGGGCTGGGGCACGCGGCACACTCACTCGTCGGCTTAGGGACCCCCCGGTCTCGAAACGCCGACAAATATTTTATTACATCATCTGAAATACTGTATCTTGAACAAGTATCACATCAAAGTAAAGCGGAAATAAACAACTGGGCAATCTTCCACGGGAAGTTGACCGGCGCATCGTTAGACTTAGAATTCCTCGTCGATAAATTCTCCATCAAAGTCTCCAGCATCACCCTCTGATCAAAATATTAACAAGGGTGAGCTCACTTATGGTCGGGGCTCAGCAAGTGGGGGAAAAATTAATGCAGGTATAACAAGGTGAGGCTAAGGTTGAGCAGTAAGCATTTTAGTTGGTCAACATTTTATTAACAACACCTGTCCTACTAATAAGTGTGAATCCCAAATATCCCATTTAAACAAAGAAATATGTATATAACAAAAACACTTAAGTGAAACCACTTAAGCAAATTATTGGCAGATCATCGGATCTCAATTTAATTCCATCTTCAAGTTCAATTATCATGTGAGGAGTCCAGGTCGCTCATAACCGGGAGCACGGCTGATATATCAGTTTTACACTCTGCAGAGGTGGTACAACTTTACCCACAAGCCATGTATCCCATCTAGCCCGGGTTGATCGGACCCTTAGACACTGCCGAGGTGAATGGCTAGGGATCCATTATGAGGTTTTCACAAAATAAACTTAATACGAAGCAACCCGCTAAGGTTTCTAAGACGATGGTGGTGGCCCCCTGGGTGAAGTACCTTAGCCAAGAATACGACCCCATGTTAACGTGGGCTGCCAGCACCTACCGCTCCCCCTCTTGCCCATCTTTCAGGTAAGGTTGCTAGGCACTAAGCATATAGAGCTAATTACCAAAGCCAGAGTCATGATAGCACTTGTGGTTGCACTGTTATCCTGGGTGGTCACTCCATGTTCCAATTAAATTTGTAATAATGTTATCTTAACCATCTGGTTAATGTCATAATTGCCAATTGAATTTTTGGAACATTAAAACCAATTAATGAGTGACATTAAAAATCATTAAGTTGGGCGGTAGCATAAATCTTGCACAACTTAACAATTTTCCCAGGTTAAACAAGGAATACAGGTAGTAAATCTAGGAAATCCTTAATTAGGTTATCCCATCAAATTATGTAATATATCAAAAAGTAAACATTATTATATGCAATGAATAGGTACAAATAGAATATGCAGAGGGAGAATCCACTTGCCTTGCTCAAGCGAGTCCTGCGGATCGTCCTCGAACGAAATTGGTTCGGCTACCGCACAGTCGGCTTCTAATAGAGTCGCATAGCGCACATACAAAAATAAAACATAAACCAATAAACAAACATGCACCATTTCATAAACATACACCAATACGTCATTAAGCACACATTAACACATCGCACTAATTATATCTTAATTACGTACTAATCGTGTAAATACTTATTAATTCAATTGTGGCTATTATTGTGAGTCCTAATGGTGAATTTATGGGTGGGTGCAATAAATACAGTTTAAATATATTTTAACATCATTAATGTAAATAAATAATACTTATTGTCTTTTAATGCTAATAAATGAATTAATACCTTTTATTACTTCTAACTCAAATTAGTTAGTATAGCAAAAATGCATTTAATAATATTAATATTCTAAAAATCTAAATAAATTGGTAATTGGACCTTTTATAACACAAGTGAGGATATTTTGATATAAACTAGTATTTTGCTTACTCTAAAAATCTAAGTGCTCAATTTGCGAACAAGATTATTTAACTAGCAAAAATCTATTTTCCACACTATCGCTGATATTTTCTCTTTTCTTTCTAAAAGAAGATATTAATTAAATAATCGGATAAATCATCTAAGAATCCTATTTTATTCATATGACATGCGTTATACACCATTTTTCTAAATCCACTTAAAATGCACCTATAATTCTCCAAATAGTTTCTAGAATTTATCGCGACCAAATTTGACTATAAATTCTTATCTAGTATTTTTACCACCAACGTGTGACTATTAAATCTACGTCATATTTCTCTAAGCCAAAATTAACGTGTCGATTAACATGAAATAACACGGTGCACTACTAATCGCATATCTCTAATAAATTCCATAACACACACGTATACATAAATCGGAATCACATGTGTTCATAATACAACAAACAAAATATACAACTCATGAATCGAATCAAAAAGCACTTTATAAAATACATAAAATAAATTTGGGTCGTCATCAACCTCGGGTTCGTGCGTGTGACGGGGATGGATCGACGGGTTTCGGCCGGACGGAGAGCAGGGCTCGACTACGGACAACGAGTGCGTGGCTCCGGTGAACTCCGGCGACGAACGACACACTCCGGCGAATTACGGGCTCCGTGAACTCCAGCGACGAACGGCAACGAACGGCAACGGCACTGGCGATGAGCAAGGAGTGCTAGAGAGAGAGGCAACCTCGAGTAGGCCGGAATGGGGAGGCTCTGCTGCCTTTTATAGAATGCAGGAGGGGAGAAGAAAGGAAACACCAGGGAGCTTCATGGGGCACCGGCGGCCTTCAAACACCATCAATGGCGACGTTAGAGAGAATAATGGGGGAGGGAGTAATGGAGCAGAAATGGTAGAGTTGAAGCTCCATTATTCGACGAAGCGAACGGTCGGACGCGCGGGCTTCGGACTCGGTATCGCGCGCGGGGTAGCGGCTGGCATCGTGCTTGCGCGCGCGGGGCAGTGGCTTGCGCGGTGCCGCGGCTCGGCGGCCGGGCGAGCGCTGCAGCGCGGCAGCTATCGTGCGCGCGCGGCGCGGTTCAGGTAGCGCGCGTGCGCGTCGCGCGGCGGCTGGAGCGGCCTGCCTGCGCGCGGCGGCGGCAGGCTCCAATGCGGCGCGGGCTGGGAAGGCAGAGAGGCAGGGAGAGAGGAGAGAGGGAGGGAGAGAGAATAGAGAGGAGAGAGCGAGAGCAGGGAGGCGGCGGCGGCTGGGAAAAATCCAAGGGCGAGCGCGCGGTGTAGGTCTAGGGTTGGGGCATGGGCCCCTAAGTGGGCCGGCTGTGTAGGTTTAGTTTTTTTTTAATTCCGAAATGCTTATTTAAAGAGCTCAAAAATTCATAAAAAAATTTACCAAAAATATTTATAAATAGAATACTTGTTTTTAGACTAATAATTACTATATTTCTTAATTATTATTTAATTACTAGTATCTCTTTTTAAAATGAATTGATATTAAACATCCGATAAGAAATCAAGCGCATGCAAAGAAAATGATGCAAATAAATAATTAAACACTTAAAAAAATTTATTACCCTAATTAATATAATATCTAAATTTATTATTTTAATTGATGGCTTTTATGGTGTTACAACTTTTTAGGTAAGCTTTAAATATTATTTAGAAGCCTTGGGTAAAATTTGGTATGATTTGGACCATGTTTGGTACCTAGAACCCAAAACCCTAGTCCCCTACCCTGTGAACTTCACTATAGACTCCGAAAACCCTAGTTTCCCGGAGATCCATGAAGGAAAGTTATATTCAAGACCTAAGATAATATACTTTTAATATCTTTGCATTTTCATGAGCATTACATAAGCATTCATGATTATATATGGCTATGTATAGAAAACGAAGAAGAGATAGGAGTTGAAGAAGCTAGGACTACACCACCACCTGAAGAACCCCAGGTAGGAAACTGCTTTTATTTTGACATCTGTGGAGCAGAGCCTGACTCACCTATCACACAAGGCAAGCCCCGGTACATTTGCCACCTCCTTGTTATTTTAAAAACTTTCTCACTTGTTTGATGCATTAGGTGATAGGAGTTGTGTGCTAAACCAGTTGCTGCATTCCCTTCCTTGAGGATTTGATTACTTTTCCTTAATACCCTATTTTACAAAAAAGTTTTTTCTTATGCTTAGCTTTGCTTTAGAAAAACAAAATGTTTTGTTTTGACAAAAGATGATGCTTCAAGTGGGTGGGGTGTTTTCAAAAAGAAAAAACTTGATGGTGGATCCATCAGGGCCATGATGGGTTCAACATCAGAAAAGATGTAGCTCTGCCAGGTACCAAAAATTGGGTTTAAAATGATAAAGCTAAGACCGAGCGGGTGACTTGCACGAGAAGAGAGTCTCGGTGTAATGTCTCCGCCTGAGTCGATTAAGGACCTTGTTGATGTAGGCTTGACGATCGAGGACCTTTTAACTAGTCACAACCTCGTCATGGGTAAGCTTTGCCTCGGGCAGACTAATACCAGAATAAGATAACACACAATAGGAGTGGAGAGATGGCAAGAGTAGCATGTACCCTCCATGGCAAGAGGCTTGATGGTGGTGTATCTATGCTCTCGGTTGGCGTGAACCTAATCTGGTCTTAAGAACCCCGGTGGCGAGATGACATATGCAAGGGTTAAGTGCTACATATGTCGTGTGATTGGAGATCCTCAGCTGAGTATTAATCAATTCGGATCGCCGTTACTTCTCGAACATGAAGACTTGGTCACTGCCCTACACTTAGCAATCCAGTGAACAAGAAGGGTTGATAAGAAATTGGCTAGTATAGGTCAAGTGCTTGAACTAGGGTAGAAAGAACTCTAGAACTAAGGTAATGACTTAACCTGCCAATAAAACTGGATTTTTTTAAGGATCCACTATTAGTAAGCATTTGTGCAAACAAAGTCTTTGATTATTGATAAACCATACCTTGATTCCCAAAGGCCAGCATATCATTGAGAGTCTTTTGTTTTGACGGGTTAGCCTTGCGAAAGTACACTTCAGTACTCAGAGCTTTGTCCCATGTTGTTTTAGGTGAGGAAGCAGCAAATTTTTGTTGCTTTTGTTCCAAGGTGGTGCCAAAAGAAGAAAATCAAGACTGAAGCCACGGGAGGAGGTGTCCTCCGTTAAAAACTTTTGTTTAATGTTTCTCGGGAGGGGTCTTTGCCTCCCATATGTGTAATAATATTACTCCAGCACTCTTATATTTTGCTCTGGGCTGTGATAATACTACTCTTTCTCTACCTTAAAATAAAATAAAGTTATTGTAACTGCTTCCGCATACTCGTTCCTCCGATGTGTTGTAATATCTGCGTGATGGGTGAAACGCTCTTGGGCAAGGTAAGGAATATAGATACCGAACTTAACAAGTGATCAGGTGCACCTACAGGGTTGTCTGAGATCCGTTGGACAAGGACAAATGTAGGTGGGCCTAATGACTTGGGAGGTTCCTGTCACACTTAACCAGGATCAAATACCGCAATCTCACTCGAAGGTGAGTTACAGAAGAAATACAATCAAACAGGAAACCTCAATTTAAGTACTGGAGTTATTACAAAAATCGGAGTTTTTCAAGTAGTTGACATAAGTTTCACAAAATAAATTGCAGTGGATAATCGATATTGTCGATAGCGAGGAAATGGGCAAGGCCTAGCCCACTACTCCTCCTTCTCCTCTCCTGCCGGAGCAGCATCCCACTCGACCAGTTCAACATGGTGGCAGGGTGGTAGGCCAAGTCACACCATCAACCATATCCTGAAGCGTACCTGCAAAAATTATGCCACAAGCAAGGATGAGTCTACTAATACTCAGCTAGACTTACCTGTTGTGAGGAAACTACTCCTCTATCACTAGACCATGCAGCTGTTTGGCTGAGGGGTTTGGTTTGCCAAAAGCACTAACTGAGTCTAAAATCAAGTTTTAGCTTTTCAATTTCTAGTATCATTATTTAGCTAAGTTGCTCCTTCTAAGCATACATGCTAGCAAGCATTTAGTACAATCAACAAGTTATCTCAGCAACCTCATTTCACTTCTTACTCAATGTATTACAAGGGGTCAAGCAGTCTCATTAGCTGTGAGAAGTAGACGATTCAAATCGAGTTTAATCCTAGCAAGGTAAACCTAAACACACGACATGTCAGGGAACTCCAACCCCACACACGTCAACCGTCCCCATCGATTCCCCGTTCGCGGCTAGGCCTCACCACCTTGGCATACAATGCTCCACTGACCTCAGGCTGCCGCTGTGCAGTGACCGCACTTGTACCCACCATAGCTAGCATGGGAGTCCCAGTCTCAGGACGCGTGAGGGGTAAAGTCCGCGCCCGGCTTCACTTAGGTACTAGGTTTACCAGTTACCATATTTCCCGATATGTGTTTAGTACGTTCAAACACTTGACTCAGGTATCCACACATTAATCCTTAATTCATTTTCCCGTCTCATAGACAAGGCATCCTACCTGGATCCAAGTCCATGGACCATCATAGATCCTGTTATCAAGATGAATACAATCAATTCCTGACCTCACGCGAGTGCTAGAAAATCACTCGACTTCTACCGAGATCCTGATTAGCAAAGCAGCTACTCGACCTGACATACTAGTATTCATCTCAAGAAGGAATCCTAAGTTCATGCAACTAGAGGTTTCAAGCAACTCCTACACTTAAGTGCACATTACAACCCTACAAACATTAAGTGTAGTAAAGTAGCATATATAGATACGGTTATGCATAAAACCGGGGCTTGCCTTCAATTGTTGAGGCTGCAGGGAGATCCTCGATGGCAGTCTCGGAAGCTTGCTCCTGATCTTCCTCTTGGACAGCTCCTTGCTCAAGGATGAGCACGTACTCTCTGTCAGTGAGATTGCAATCTAATGAATGCAATGAGTAAGATACATGCATGGTATGATATGCAGTTTAGTAATTAAACTTTGATGGTGAATTATCAGTTTAATAAGGTAGAGCTTAATCTTGCTACTGAAGGTTCTTGTGGCATACTTAGCAATTTAGGGTCAAGCTTGGTTAAGTTAATTGGTAAGTATATTTTGGTGTTCTTCTGATTTCCCTTTAATGTCTTAGTGAGAGTTCATTAAGGTTTCTAGCTAAATCATCAGAGTGAGATTTGTTATTCTCTCTTCTTTATCTCTATTTCTCTTATGCTTTTAAGGTGGGTTTGAACTACAAGGTAGCTTAATAAATTTTCAAAAATTCTGCAAAAATTGCAGTGGCTTCTTATTGGTGTATAAGTCTCTTCTTAAAATTTGGGGCTTAAAAAGTGAGTGCTCTTCTCTGTATAAAATTATCAATTAATAGGGCAAATGGGGGTGTTTTGAACTACAACCTTCTTTTTACAGTGAGTTATTGTCCAAGACTTATTTTTGCTAGCATTCAGATGCTATAACATGACTTTGTACAAATTTTTAGCTACTAATACTCATTAGTTATTTTATTATGATTTTCCAAAGTTTCTAGCCAAAGGGGTGCTTTCTATTACCACTATATTTGAAAAATATCAAACAACAGATTTCTAATTTTTCCTATCTTCTTCTTTGTGCAAGAGATATCATTCTAAATTTTGGTAACTTTTTGCTTAAGGGAGAGGGTGGTAGGGATTTCTTGAATTTAATGGCCTTTTTCATAAAGTATTGGCAAAGGGTATTACTTGTAGCTTTCAATTGGGTTTTGCATTTTTCTCTGGTGGCTTACTTCAATATTAATCTGGTAAATATTTATTTGCCCACTGTTGCACACTTTTTGGCTTGCTTATGATTTAATTGAAATAGGGCTTAATATCAAGTTCTATTTGTTTACCCTACTTAAAATGAGGGACTGGGGTGTTTATCATTTTTGCAGTGGTGTCCTAGTGGTTATAAGTCCACTTGGATTTTTCTTAACAATTTTGAAATTGTTTTCATAATTCTAATAATTGCGTTTCTAGCTTGATTGATGCTTAATAAAACATTTCATCTTGAATTTGTTCTAGACTAGGGTTCTCTTTATTTTTTCTAGGTTCTTTATTACTTAAGTAGGCTAGGAAAAATAATTGCATTCATTGTTCTTTATTTTCCAGTACCTTTCTTAATTTTTTAAGTTTTGGGCAAAAATGGCTTTCAATAGGTAACCTTACTTAAATCTTCAATACTGGGGTGCTCATTAATTTTAAACTAGTGTCTTAGTGGATTTTGGACTTCTACAAATTTTCTTAAGTTTGGCACAGAAGCATAACTAGTTTTCTTTCTTTTTAAAAGGTTTGGTTAGTTTCTTTAATTAATTCTAAACTCTAAAATTTAAAACAGAAAGCATAGGGTTCAGTAATTTTAATTGATAGTCCATAATATTTTGAATCCAGCAAAATTAGTTTGACTAAATTTGGTGGAATATAACTCAAGATATGAATTTCTTAAGTCTTCAGCTGAATTTAAAAAGATTAAATAGAAATGGATAAAGGAAAAACAGTTTTGTGCTGGGGTCCCTGGCGAAAGGTTTTTAGTGTATTACAAACAAGTCCTCGGTGCACTATTCACATGAGTCTACGGCTCTGCAGAAAACCCCCTAGGGTTTTGTGGAATCAAACCCGCGGTCCTTCTCTAACGGAACAGTGGCCGCGGAGGAAGAAAGGGGCGGAGGGGCTTACCAGCGGCGAGACTGCTCCGATGAGGTGGTCGAGGGCATAGGGGAGGTCTTGAGGGTCACGGCGATGTGTGGGTCGCCGTCGGGAATGGTCGGAGTCGGCCGGTCCACGTGCGCAGGCAGAGATGCTCGTCGGCGGTGAGGAATCTGGCCTAGCTCACGACGCGATAGTCCAAGTGAACTGGTCAGAGAGCTTCACCAGAGGTTAAGGAGGACAGGGGTGCAAGGAATTGGAGAATGGCTCACCGGATTGCTTGGTCCACGTGCGGTGGCAGGTGGCCGAAGTCCGGCGAGGGTGAATCCGCCTCTCCGGTGAGGCAATGCCTCGGCTCAAGCTTGGAGAAGCTTCACAGCCTCTCGGGGAAGCTGTCCAGGGGCTAGGGCGAGGCTGTGGGTCAACAGAAGGGACTGGTCACCATGGCCGTGCTCGGGCAGAGATGGCGGGCGGTGGTGCTCGCTGTCCACAGCGAACTCCGGTGATCTCTGGCTCGGCCGGGCTTTGGGCGCGCGAGTGCAAACGGCTATGACTTCTGGGGTACTTATAGGCAGGGGCCACGATGCAGACGCGCGGGGCGGGGCGACCACGCGTGGGGCACGCGATGCCGCGGCCAGTCCGCGCTCGACCGGCCTGACACGGCGTCGAGCACGTGGCTCTTTGCTTCTGCTCGAGTTCAAGCGCTCATAGGTTGGCAATCTTCGCGGATTTGGGCACTGATCACTGCACAAGATTTGGTCTCCAGACTTAGCTTTGTTGTTTATGTGTGGAAGTCGAGCGGTTTGGAGCTGTGTACAGAGAGTTATCGCGTCACAAAGGTGGCAGTGTCACAAGATCGAGTCCCGAGGTAAAATCATGTCAAAATTGTGTCAAAGGGTGGAGATATGTTTTCAAACTTTGTCACGGTGTGTTCAAGGTAATTTGGTGCCATTTTGCTATTTGGACTTGTTTGATTCAAGTTTTGAAAAATAGAGAACGCAGTTGATCTTTGGAAAGGGGCTGAAATTCAGATTTCTGAATTTCTAAATTTTTCCCAAGTGCATTAGTTTAGGGGCTGATTTGGGAATTTTGAACAACCCAAATGGCAAAACTTTCTTACTATATTTTGTTGGTTATTTAGTGAACTAAAACTTTGTTGTTTGGTTTTTACCAAAATTGTATTTCTTTACCAATCCTTTTCCCATATTCCCTCTATGTGTTAAAAAGGTCCACTTAAGGTTAATTAGGGTTTGAGGGTTTTTCTTACCTTGAGATTCATGACATGATTAAGGAGAATTTCTTAAGATAAAAACTCACTTCAACCATTGTTATTAATAATTGCTTTTGGTGTTCACTCCTTATTTGGTTCACATGTGATAATAGTTTGGGTTAACTTAAGGAAGAACCCTAGGTGACATTGGGGTGTCACACTTTAAACCTGGAAGTCCAGGCTGAAGCTGAAAAGAACTTTAAACTTGCGAAACACTGAAAACTCTTCGAGACAGATGCTTTGGCTTTGCGATGCAGTGCTGCTCTCAGTTAAGGGGCATTTTCAATTCTGTTGGGGTAACATCCAAAGAAGTTAATCATTCCTCCGAAGATATTCCAAGGGCACTCGAATGGTTGAGAAAGAAATTGAAGATCTTGATGAAGTCATAGTCGGCCACGGTGACTTTTGTGTGCTAGTGGCTGCTCATGGAACGGCCGCTGTTTTCGCCAAGGCTGGATGCAACCACCTAAAAACTGTCAATAAACCAACCTTCAGCCTTTTAGCATCAGACTTGGACAACATCTCGGCTAAGGCTAGAAGCGTAGGCAACATATTTATTACTCAAATCTAGATAAAGGGTGGCCGGGAAGTTGCTAGAGACGAAGCTCGAGCACTAATTAACTAGGTATGAAGATTTTCCTGCTTTCATGCTTCTTCGCGTTTATCACATTGTGTTTTATAATATCTTTTTAACACACTATTATTACTAGGGTGAGATTGGTGAAGGTTGACAAACCGAAGCTTATCCCAATAGTCCTGAAGAATGCTCCGAGGCTGTGTTGTAATTTTGCCAGTAGTTCTGAAAGATGCTCCTAGAGCTCTTTTTTTTGTAAATGAAAAGCATTATATCCGGCAAAATAATTCTCGAAGAATGTAATATCTTTGTAAACATTTATGAGTACCTTGCAATATTACCTTTTTCTGCTGTTACTTGCTTTGCTGTGAATGAAACCAGTGTTACCTTTTTTGAGCCGAAGGCGAAAAACACCTTCCCTTCTTTTTGTTCACAATGAAGCATTTTAAACTTCTCGTTAGTCTCATGCGAAGTGTCATGATGTGATGAAGCTAGAAATGTCTAATGAATGCTTGGATGAATGCGAAGTATGATGTGATGAAATATGCAAGTGCATGCCGAAGATAACAAAAATTCACACAAACACGCACACAGACTCTGTATCCCCTTAGGAACGACTTTGGAGTCTCTTCATCTTCATTTAGTGGTATTTTAGCTTTGCATCCCCTTAGGAACGACTTTGGAGCTAAGCTCTACATCCCCTTAGGAACGACTTTGGAGCTTCTTCACCTTTATTAGGTGGTATATTAGCTCTGCATCCCCATAGGAACGACTTTGGAGCTTCTTCACCTTTATTAGGTGGTATCTTTATCTCTGCATCCCCGTAGGAACGACTTTGGAGCTTCTTCATATTTTACACTTGATGGTGTAATCTCACATCTTTACATTTTACATATGGGGGAAATTTGCCCTTGTATTGAATAGGGCTGCGAAAAGAAAATGAAAATTACAACCTATGGCCCCGTTAAAAACCTTTCTCCCCTCTTGAAAGGAAAAAAGGTACCATAGGAAAAGAAAAGTTACATGATTGCTACGCATAGTATCTCCGAAGCTCATCTGCATTCTAGGACCTTGGAATATCATTCCCATCCATGTCTTTTAATCTGTATGATCCTTATCTTAAAGAAGATGCTACCAAGAAGGGGCCCTCCCACTTGAGCTGTAGCTTTCCCACTGTTTCTAGGTTAGCTATTCTTCGAAGCACCAAATGTCCTGGTTAATGTTCTTTAATCTAACTTTCCTGTCCCTCTACTTTGTTGTTTCGGCTTGGTATTTATTAATATGATCTATTGCCTGAAGCTTGACCCCTTCTATAGAGTCTTTTGACACTTTGCAAGTGTCTTCGTCCTCTGCTGAAGCTAGAGTCCTTATCGATCCTGCCTTTGCTTCTTCCGAAGCTATTGCTTCATCGCCGAACATAAGTTTAAATGGGGTAAAGCCTGTAGATCTTGAAACGACATTATTATGATTCCACACCACCTTATCAATTCATCTAGGCACTTTCCCTTTAGTAGATTAAAGATTGATCTCATTTTCATGTGATAATGATCCCATTTGCTCGCTCTACTAAGCCATTGGATTCTGGATGTCTTACCGAAGCAAAGTGTATCTTTGTTCCAATCCGATCACAGAAGGTTTTAAATGCTTTGGAGTCAAACTATGCTCCATTATAAACTATGATGGCCTTCAGCACCCCAAATCGCCAAGTGATATTTTACCAGAAAAACTTTTGTACTATGGCTAAATTTATTGTACCTAGTGGTTTAGCTTCGATCATTTTGAGAAATACCCCACTGCTAATACAACATATCTCAGATTCCCTTGGGCTGGTGGTAATGGTCTTAGTAAATCTAGTCCCCATCTATGCAATGGCCAAGTGGGCTGAATTAATTGTGCTAGAGATGGAGGTTGCTTCTAGTCTCTGGCACACTTTTAGCAATTTTCACATTTCTGCACTAGGTCTGTTGCATCTGAAGCAGCTTTCGGCCAATAAAAACCATGTCTAAAAACTTTGCCAAGGAGTGGCCTGGATCCAATGTGAGCTCCACATATACCTGAATGTATTTCCATCATCAATTCTTGACCTTCGGCTCTGGATAGACATTTTAGCAATGAGGAACATACTCCTTGCTTAAACAATTCCCCTTCTATAATCATATATGGCCTTGTTTTGGCATGCATCCTTTTATGTAAGCTTCATCATTCGAAGGGTAATTGCCCTAGAGGAAGGATACAATTTCTGTTCTCCAGTATTCGCTATGCACAAGCGAAATTGTAAGCACAACCCTTTCCATGGGTTCAACCGAAGGTGCTTTAAGAGTTTCAAAGAACACTTCTGGGGGGAGTGGGAGCCACTGTGCCATAGACTTGACTTTAAGCGAAATTCTTTGAAGGTGGCTTCCATCCTTCGAACTGTGTCAAGATATTTTTCAAGCTTCGGATCCCTTGCCTTGCTACTTTTGTCAACCTGACCTGTGATTACTTGGGAGTCAGATTTAAGTATCGCTCTTCTTATTCCCATGGCCTTAAGCTTTCAAAGCCCCAACAGGATTGCTTCGTATTTTGCAATGTTGTTTGTGCACTTGAATTCTAGCCTGGCTACATAGCAGGTTCTTATTTTTTATGGTGAGATTAAAACAGCCACTGCTTCTACGCCGAAGGTTCTCCATGAGCCATAATAGAACACTATCCAAGCTTCGTCATCTATCAAATGTCGTTCTTTATGAGCCCCTGGCGTCCAATCAGCAATGAAGTCTTCCAGTGCTTAAGATTGGATCGAAGATTGATGGACAAAGTCAATAGTGAATTCATTCAACTCTGTGGCCCATTTGCCAACCCTTCCTGTGGCTTCTCTATTTCTCATGATATCTTTTAAGGGTTGGGACGATGGTACTATTATATGATAAGATTGGAAATAATGTCGAAGCTTCTTGGAGGCCATCAGTACGACATATAGTACCTTCTCCAATTCTATGCAGTTTCTTTTTGACGGGCTCAATAATTGGGAGATAAAGTAGACTAGGACTTGTCTTTTCATCTGCCCATCTTGCTTTTCTTGAACCAGCGCTGTACTGACTGCAGCATGAGAGGCCGCTACATACAATAATAGTGGAACTCCTGATGAAGGTGGAGTTAAGGTTGTTAACTGTATAAGATATTGCTTCAAATCTTCGAAGGCCTTTTGCTGAATTGATTCCCATTGAAAGTCTTTGGCTGACTTTAGCACTTCAAAGAACGATAAATTTTTCTCTACTAATCTTGAGATAAATCTATATAATGATGCCATCTTGCCTATCAATCTTTGGCACCCTTTCTTGACTTTGGCGGCTCCATCCAATGTATAGCTTCTATCTTGCTTGGGTTTGCTTCGATCCCCTTTGTTGATACTAGGAAGCCAAGGAATTTCCCTTCTTTAGTCCGAAGAAACATTTTTCTGGGTTCAGCTTAAGGCCAGTTTTCCTAAACTTGGCAAATGTTTCTTGCAAATCGGCAATGTGATTTTCTTGCTTTATACTCTTGACTATGATGTCATCAACATATGTCAAGACATTCCTGCCAATTTGAGTACATAGAACTTTGGATGTCATTCTGCTGAAGCTTCCTCCAGCGTTCTTGAGCCCCTCAGGCATCCAAAGATAGCAATAAGTTCCACTGGGGGTTATGAAGCTTGTCTTTGCCTCATCTTCCTTTTTCATCCAATAATGGTAACCTGAGTAGTAGTCCAGCAGGCTCATGAGTTCCGAAGTGGCTGCCGCATCTATAAGGGAGTATATTCTTGGCAAAGGAAACTCATCCTTCGGGCATGCCTTGTTGAGATCTATGAAATCAATACACATTCTCCACTTTTCGTTAGCCTTTTTCACCATCACAATATTGGCTAGCCATTCTGGATATGTCACCTCTCTGATTACTCCGGCACTTAGGAGTCTTTTGACTTCATTTCTTGCACCTTCAGCTTTGTCATCTGACATTTTCTGACGCTTCTGCTTCCTTGGTCTGATGGTTGGGTCTACATTGAGAGAATGCTCGATTACATCTCTTTTGACACCACACGGATCATTGGCTGACCAAGCAAAGACATCTCTATTGTTGAATAAGAACTTTGATAAAGCATTTTTAGTTCCTTAGATAACTGGGATCCAACCAACACTTTTTGTTCAACGATGTATTCACACAAAAGAATGGACTTTGGCTGGTCCATCGAAGCTGCTTTATCTCTTATGTATTTGTGCTGCTAATGAACTTCAGCTTCGTCTATGTTGTGAATGGCCCTAGAATATGTCCAATTTTTTTTGACTCTTCTAGCAGCCTCTTGGCTTCCATGTACAGCAATTGGGCCCAGATCTGATGGTATTTTCATGCACAAGTACAGTGGGTGAAGTATTGCTTTCGAAATCATTCAACGTTCCTATTCCAATGATTGCATTGTAGGGATAATCCATGTCTACAATGTCAAACACAACTTGCTCAGTTCTAGTGTTGTGCACATAACCGAAGGTGATGGGCATTGTTATATTCCCAAGTGCCGCTATCTGCTTTCATCTGAAACCACACAGAGGGTGTGTTGTCTAAAGACTTTTACAATGTATCTTGTCCTCCTGCTCTTGCATTTGTCTAAAGGCTTTTGCAATGATGATATCTGCTGCACTACCTGTATCCACGAGGACATTATGGACAATGAATCCTTTAATGACATAGGATATGACCATGGCATCATTATGGGGATAATCCTTAAGCTAAAGATCCTCTTGAGAAAATGTGATCGGCACTTGAGACCATTTAGACTTGATGTAGGGTCCTTGCACTCCGACATGTTGTACCCTTGTTTGTGCTTCCTTCTTTTGCTTCTTTTTGTCTGGTTCGAAGCTTGAACCACCTGTGATCGGAAGCACGAGCTTTATCGCCAAAGGTGACGCAACTTGGTGACTTTGCGAAGCCATTGTAGTGGTCGTGGAAGTGAGTTCCACAAGAGGTGGGCGCCAATGTTGGTCACTTGCTTTTTATTGCTGTGAATTAAAAACCAGGCAACACAATTGTTAAGCGTTAAGAACCTTTGTCCTTTGAAGCATTATCCTCTTTCAGGGATAATGATTTTTGGACGAAGGTCATGAAGAACAAGTCTTCATTAATCACTGATACAACATTACAATTGTAACATTATATTAATTATTTATATTATATCACATGTCAAAAGAATGTTATAACCCACATTACATATTAACACAATGGTGCAAAATGTATATTACATTTGTACCTTCGGCTTGTTTGCAGTAAAAGTGCATGTACAATTTCTCCAATCAGCGTGAACAGTACAGGGGTACTGTTCATCTATTTATAGGCAAGGGACGCAGCCCAGGCAAAAGTTGACCCTGACATCTATACATTATTCTAATACAAATATAAGGGATAAACAATTCTTTTCCATGCTAACTCGATGTCACGTATAACCTTCGTGACCATGTTGAGCCAAAGCTCTAACTCTTCGACGTTTTGTGCACGCCTGTTGTAGCTTCAGCACTTAGTCCCTCTTGTTGCAAACAATTATTTCATCTTGAGGACCTTCGACAGAGAAGGAGGCCCACAACAATAACATCTTTGAAGGAAAAGGTAGAGAAAGCTAGAAAGAAGAATGACGATGTAGCGAAGATGCATAATGTCGATATTTTGAAGATGAAGAAACAAGATGAATCGATCAAGGAGCTTCAGACCATCCTCGAAGCCACAAAAAGGAGCATTTCTGACAAAGATATGGAGAATAAAAAATTATTGAAAATTTTAAGGTAGCTTGGAGATGACTCCTTTGCAGCTTCTTCCCGGTGCTGTGATATCCTGAAGAAAATTTTCTCTTCAACTGGTGCCACTTCAAGGGCAACTTCGTATACTAGTGCACACTAAGGGAGCACTTGGCTAGATAGAGAAAGAATTAGGGGAGGTTGAGTCAATAATTACCACACACAGCGAGTATTGCACCATGATTGGATCTCGTAGGATGGCCTCAGTGCTTGAAAAAGCCGGCTACGACCATGCCAGAATTGTTGGAGGAGCTGGCTTCAGCATAGGCGTTGATGACATAAAAAATCCTTCGAAAAATGTGTTGAGTGTTGTGAAGAGATTTTTCTTTGAATTATGGAACAAAGGAGGCCGACAGTTGGCTGCTTCAGAGGCCGAAGAGTACACTAGGAAGGTTTGCCTTTAAACTTGTGCTTTCGAAGCTTTGTTTATGGATTTTTCTTGGTAGTTACTGTGTCTCCTTTTGTTTCTTTTTCTGCAGAACAAAGAGTCAAAAAAGACAAAGAAAATGAAGTGATGAAAGAAGGCTGAAGCCTAGTTAGATCGTTAGGCTGAAGAAACTTGATTGTAAAACAAACACTTAATGTATTTGAAAAGCTGTGTTTTGTAATATAACGCCTTACTTTTTGTACTATAATGCTTGGCTCTTCATTGTCTTTTCTATTTATATTATTTTTTTGCACTTTATTGCATGTGAAACCAAACTTTTATTGGTATTTTGAGCCTAATGCAAAAACACCTTCCCTTCTGTTCACCTTGAACAAAGTGTAGCTCTACATTCCCTTAGGAACAATTTCAGAGCTTTTCCTTTAGACCACAACTTTGCATTCCCTT
Organism: Zea luxurians; assembly: GCA_029449295.1. Classification (NCBI taxonomy): domain Eukaryota; kingdom Viridiplantae; phylum Streptophyta; class Magnoliopsida; order Poales; family Poaceae; genus Zea; species Zea luxurians. The sequence goes on along the minus strand of JAOPSE010000014.1, from coordinate 4,379,141 downwards.
GGGGACGACTTCGGAGCTTTTTCTTTAGCTCTGCATTCCCTTAGGAACGACTTCGGAGATTTTTCACCTTTACTAGGGGATTTCACTTTTAGCTCCACATTCCCTTAGGAATGACTTTGGAGCTTTTTTCACCTTTACATGGTGATAAATTTTTACCTTTAAGGTATAAACCTTCGAGATAAAGAGCTTGCTTCAATGTGGTCATAGCTAGGGGATAAAGTTCCTTTATTAGCTTTTAGGTAGTCTTGTGAGATGTTACATCTTCGGCACCATTAAAAAACCTTATTCCCCTTCATAAGGAAAAAGGGTGTCGAAGCTTGACAGCTAGACATAGTATCTTCGGAGCTCGTCAGCAATCCATGATCTTGGAATGTCGTTCCTTCCATGTCCTTGAGCTTGTTGTCTTGCCATCTTATGGTTTCTACTTGATATTTCCTTATATGTTCGATTGCTTTGAGCCTCGACATGTCTATGGTATCCTTCAAAACTTTTTCATTATCTAAATCTTGGGTCGAAGCTCTGACTCTTGTTGAGCCCATCTTAACTTCTTTAGGGGTAACTGCTTCTTCCCCGAAGAGGAGCTTTAATGGTGTGAAGCTCGTAGATCTTGATACAGAGGTGTTATGGTTCCATACAACTTCAGTAAGCTCTTCTGTCCATTTCCCCTTCGGTAACCCGACTAGAGACTTTGTAATTCCTAGTAGGATTATTCTGTTTGCTCTTTCCACTAGCCAATTGGATTTTGGATGTCTGACCGAAGCAAAGTGTATGCTTGTTTCCACCTGACTGCAAAATTCTCTGAATGCCTCGGAGTCAAACTAGGTGCCATTATCGATGGTAATGGACTTCGGCACTCCAAAGCGACAAATGATGTTTTGCCAAAAGAACTTTTGAATGGTAGCCAAAGTTATTGTTGCCAGGGCCTTTGCTTCAATCCATTTTGACAAATACTTAACTGCGACCACTGCATATTTTAGGTTTTCCTACGTTGCTAGCATTGGGCCAATTATATCCATTCCCCATCTTTGCAAGGGACAAGTAGGTTGTATCAACTAGGTTAGAGACGAAGGCTGCTTTTGGTCTTTTGCACATGTTGGTGACTTGTTCTCAAATGCTATGAATCAAGAACAAGGCAACATAAAATGTTAAATATTAATGCCCCTCGTCCTTCGAAACATTATTTCCCTTAGGATATATTGATCTTCAGACGAAGGCCATAAAGGACATACCCTCGAATATTGAAGGTAGGATAATAAATAGAAGAAGCGTGTAAGATACAAAAGATAAAATGAACAATCATATAGCATTGTAAATTCATCTCCATTATGTTATCATGAGAAAATAAAAACAATATTGAATTACATTTGATACCTTTGACTTGACAGACAGCAAAGGTACAAGTGTGATGCAAAAAGCAAATGCCAAGTCAGCGTGAACAGTACATGGGTGCTGTTCATCTATTTATAGGCACAGGAACAGCCTGTGAGAAATTACATTCATGCCCTTTACAAATGCTTACAATCATAATACAAGCTAACACGGGTCGATTGGACATTTTATCTTTAAGTCGGTTCACTCCTTCGTCTTGGGACATGTGACTATGCCGAAGCTTTATAAATGATAGCTTCGACACTGCTTTTTGAGAGGATCTACCGAAGGTGTTTTCTTCTTACAGGATCTTTGGCGATGAAGCATACCCCCAATAGCCTTTCCTGCTGTCTTGCCGAAGCTCTCTTGCGTGTAGCTTCGGCGCTGCATCATTCTTCGTATTTTTCATACTTCTCTTGCTGTGGTTCTGTTTTGAATCCGAAGGTACCTGTTCATGTATTTCAACTCCAGAAACATTGTTAAATCATGTTTTTGAGGACCTTCGGAAGACGAAGGCCCCCAACAGTAGCCCCTCGCAAGGTTAATTTGTTAGAATAACAAATTTAGTTTGCGATATGGACGAAGGCCCTGAGCCGAAGGTCCGAAAAAACACCATCCCTTTGCTAGAATAGCAATAGTCAATGACAGATGAGGCCCTCCAACTTGGAGCGCGCTGGGCGTATACATAAGAACTCGCCCCGAGCACATTTGGTATGTCACTTGCCGCCTGCTTTGCTTTGCTCAATTTTTAGCTCTTGCTTACTAACAGTTGCTTAGTTTCTTAGTTTCTCTAAGCTTTGGTTCTAAGGACACATTTTCTCTATTTCTGAAGAAGAGATGTCTCAAGACAAAAAGGTTGCTGCTGAGACGAAGCTGAGTGAGGAGGAGAAGCTCCTTGAGGAGAAGACTGCTGGATTTATTGAGTCAATTACAAAAGCAAACACAGAGAAGATAACTAAAGAGATATTACAGGCTTGTCTGAAGATACTAATGGTAGTGACAACTATGATATGGAGAGTGGAGGCGAAGACTCGGAAGATCGTCCTTGGCGACCAAGTCACACAGTCTTCAGGAAATCAACTATCAAACAGAGTCATCTTGATAATATGAGGGGAAGGTACTTTTGAGATATTTCTATTGTGAGGGCTGACGTAGACAGGGCCGTTCCTACTCCCGAAGAAAATGAAGTTGTAATCTTTCGAAGCTTCTTTAAAGCCGGACTTTGGTTCTCGTTGAGTAGATTTGTGGTTGAAGTTTTGAAGACATACCAGATCTACCTTCATCAGATTACTCCCGAAGCCATTATTAGGATGGGGATTTTCGTCTGGGCTGTGAAAAGTCAAGGGTTGGAGCCAAGCGCAAGATGTTTCTGCAGTATGCACGAGCTCTCGTATGAGACGAAGGCCTGGGGTAAAGAACAATATCACAACAATTTTGGCTGCTACAGCTTTGTTGCCCACTCCGGCGCAAGTTACCTAGTGCCAACTTTCCAGAAGAGGTGGCCCGGAGACTGGATGAATGAATGGTTCTATGTAAAGAATGATTTAAAGGTAAGAGAAGATATTAAAGAGATCATCATGCACCCCATTTGGTCCTGCTTCGGCCTCCAGAAGCCGAAGGTTGAAATTGATGAGGCAGCCGAAGCTTGCCGAAGGGCCTTCAGCTCAGTTTGCTCTTTTGTTGGGACAAGGGACTTGCTTCAAGAGCACATAGCCTTCAGAATATGGCCACTGATAGACAACTGGGAAATGCCAAAGGAAACTATCACTAACCCTAGTGAAGGTGGTTTGGTTCGATTGAAATATACCTTCAGGTTTGGAGACCAATTTATCAAACCAGACGATGACTGGCTAAAGTGCGTTGAAAATACTAGTGATGAACTACTTGGAACATAATCCAAGTTTGAAGATAATGCACTATCTGCGGCCTTCGGGAGCCGAAAAAAGAAAAGGCTAAATAGATTTTTGATGCTATTGGATTTGTGTACCCTGACTATCGCTACCCGACGCGGCGGCAGAAAAGAAAGGTTGCAGCTTCGGCCCGCACCAAAGAGGAAAAAGTTGAAGGTCCTTACTCACCGACCGCGCTACATTGAACCGGCCATAGTGCCTAAATTCAGTGGTGAGACTTCTTCAGCTATTACCCTAGTGAAGGTGGTTTGGTTCGATTGAAATATACCTTCAGGTTTGGAGACCAATTTATCAAACCAGACGATGACTGGCTAAAGTGCGTTGAAAATACTAGTGATGAACTACTTGGAACATACTCCAAGTTTGAAGATAATGCACTATCTGCGGCCTTCGGGAGCCGAAAAAAGAAAAGGCTAAATAGAGTTTTTGATGCTATTGGATTTGTGTACCCTGACTATCGCTACCCGCTGCGGCGGCAGAAAAGAAAGGTTGCAGCTTCGGCCCGCACCGAAGAGGAAAAAGTTGAAGGTCCTTACTCACCGACCGCGCTACATTGAACCGGCCATAGTGCCTGAATTCAGTGGTGAGTCTTCTTCAGCTATTGAAGCCAAAGAACCTGCTTTTACACAGAAGATTGAAGAGCCGGCTGAAATGCCGAAGACTATCAAAATTGAAGAGCCAAAAATCGAAGCGACGAAAACATTGGAAATTCTAAGCCCTTCGGCAGGAATTGAGGTGCCGAAGACACAAAAAGGTCTAGCGGCGACCCCCAAGAGAAAAAGGATGGCTAGTGTACTAGATGTACTGGAGATAATAAAAGCTTCAAGCTCTACTCCAGGGAAAATTGCCAAGGCTTCGAAGGCACAGATTGAAACCGAGGCAAAGATAACCGAAGCCGAAGCTACAATGAGTCAGGCCGATGCCGAAGCTGGGCCTTCAGAGTCTGCCAAGGAGAAATCCTCAGAAACTGGAGAAAAGGCAGCGGGAGAAGAAGTTACAAAACAAATTTTACTTGAAAAGGCTGTCGCACCTTCTCCCGAAGCGTCTTCCGAAGTCCTTGATTATATTATTCGACACGCTTCGGGAAAAAGATTGTCTGTAGAAGAAATTTTTGAAGCTAAAAACTATGCCCGAGAACTGAAGTACCCGAAAGGGGCATTAGTGTTTAATGGCACAGATGAAGATGACTTCTTGTATTGCCTCCTAGAGAACAAGGAATTATCTGTCTGCCGGGAGATGGCCAGAAGTATGGGTTCCCGAAGCTTGAAGCTGGCCTCTGCGCCATGACGAAGGAGGATCTTGCAGATAGCCTTGCATATAATAGTCTGAAGGTACTAAAATTGTGTATTTGGAAGTTTATGTATTTTTGAATTATTCTTTTGTTCTTATATTAACCTATTCATTTTTTCATATAGGGTTTAGTACTTAGCAACGCCTTAACGGCGCAAAAGAATGCCGAAGATGAGAGTTGCACTATTGCCCTCAACAACCTTCGATCAGAGGTTATCAAGCTAAGGAACGAAGCTTTGGAAAAAGACAAAATTCTACTTACATTGGTGGACAAAGTAAAGGGGGATGAAGCTTACTTCAAGGCTCAGTCTGAAATCCAAAGGAATGAGATTGAAAACCTTCAAAAACAACTGGCTGAAGCCAAATTGAAATGCGCTGTTGCCGAAGCTGACTGAGATGCCAGTGAGTACTGGAAAAATTATTTTGAAAAAACAGTTGCAGAGCTTCGCTCGTCGAAAGAAAGATGTTTTGAAAAATCTATAGAATGTGTCAAGAAGATAAATACTAGCTTCGCTAATGTGGGCGCATATTCAAGCGAAGACAACTTCATAAGAGGCGACACTAAGGGCGTAATTGAGTGGATCAGTAGCGAAGCTAAAGCTTTTGAAGAAATTCTGAGCGACCGTGGGGACGTATGCGCGTTCTCTAGTGCGAGTGGAGTTGTAGCTATTTTGGAAAAAGTAGGGTGCGATCATGTTAAAACTTTGGTCCAGGCCGAAGCTGCTTTGTTTATTGATGACACGAAGGATCCCTCGGCCGAAGCAAGCTTAATAGGTGGAAAATTTTTTACTGATATTTGGGAAAATGGCGGCCGAGGAATGGCGCATGAAATAATTAAAAAGAGTGAAAAAGATATTCACGACGCTCGAGAAGCGACAAAAGCAGCTGAAAAGGCTGCGGAACTTGAAAAACGGATAGATATTACTTAATGGCTTTTAACTTTATTGTTTATTTTTGTGATTTTGAACTAATTTATGGCTTCTATCGCAGCTGAACTACCTCCTCCCCCAGAGCCCTTCGACTCATTAGTGGACCCAGAAACAAAGAAGTCAATAGAAATTATTAATATGGCCGAAGCTATTGTGGACGAAGTTGTCACAAAATTATTAAACAAAGCTGCAGAAGAAGTCCTGAAGGAAGAAGAATAGCTATTTGTAAAAACATTAATAGAATATTAATGTAATATTTGCTGGGATATGCTTGTAATATTCGGTGATCGTAGGTTTTGAATGTAATATATGAAAGGTTTTGCGATTGATTTCTTTGTGATGCATGAAACTTTTATGTACATACCATTTTTTAGCCTTTGGCGAAAATACACCTTCCCTTCTCTTCATGCTTCGTAAAGAAGAGCCTTTATGCTTCGTAAAAAATCCTCCAAGCATCGCAAAAACATTAATGCTTTGTCAACAATAAATTTGTTCCTCCACCTCAGAGCTGATGAAGCAATATTTCTTCAAACTTATTTTGTGCCTTAGCACAACTTCATTTTTTCATAACATTCTCCGAAGGTCAATATTGTATCCCCTTCTTGTGCCATTGATGCAATATGATGTATGATGTTATGTTATGCGAAATGATGTGATGATGTTATGTTATGCAAGATGATATTTATGCCGAAGACACACACTCATACCCTCATAGTGGAATACACAATCTCTTTGCCGTTTATTTTTTAGCTTCACCGCTTATTTTTCGGTGCATCAGCGCTGATTTTTCACTGTAAGTTCTGCATTCCCTTAGGAACATCCTTTGAACTTCTTCGCCTTCTATTTCGGCGGTATTCGCGTTGACTTTTCGTGCTTCGCCTTATATTTCGGCGGTATTTGGATCTGCATTCCCTTTCGAACGACTTTTGAGCAGAAAACTTACACTGCGCTCCCTTAGGAACGACTTTTAATATCTTTGGCAAACTTACGTTGCGTTCCCTTAGGAACGACTTTTGTGCTTCAGTGACTTTTTGAATTTCGTGAGGCTGTGGAGAAGATATATTTTGCTATGACAAGAACGAAGCTATTACAGGAAATTGTAATTGTCAAGAGGTTTTCAACAATTGTTCCTTATTAAAAAACAAAATGGCAATGCATGTAAATACTGTTTCGAGGGTAGGATATCTCTCAATAGATATGCTTCGATTCTGGCACAGTACTGTTAACTGTGCGAGCTTCCGACTCCTCCCTGAAATCTCGCTGCTGATGGGTCTGTTGGCTCCCTTCTGGCTGCTGGCCTCGTGAATGCATAGGCTGTAGTGGTGGCGGAGGTGGAAGCTGTGGCCAAGATGCCTGTGGCTGACTAGCCGAAGCGACAGATGTTGTAGGATGCTTACCCACATATTCTGATATGTAGGGTGAGTGATACGAAGCAGTATGCATGACCTGCTTCGGCTGGTTCTATTGAGCTGCAGCTTCTGCTATTTCCTTTTGTTTTTGAATGGTGACATGGCACATCCTTGTAGTATGGCCCTTGTCCTCACCACAGAATAAGCAATAAATCTTTCTAGGTTGGTCCCCAAACCTTCCTCCGAAGCCCCTGACGCCTCTGCCTCTTGGAGCTGGCGGTCGGAAGGAGCTTTGTTGCTGACCTGAAGCGTGCGAGGAATAATGTGGTATTTTTGTTGACTTCCTCTGTCGTCACTCTGGGTGGAGTGAATTGACCTGACATGTCTTGGGTGGATTCTTGCTCTGAAGCCCCTGGTCATCTCAGAGAATCTGTAGGCTTCCTCTCTTCTTTGGCGAAAGTCATTGTCAGCCCGAATGTATTCATCCATCTTTTGAAGCAGTTTCTCCAGAGTCTGGGGAGGCTTTCTAGCAAAATACTAAGCAGCAGGTCCTCGACGAAGCCCCTTGATCATGGCCTCAATGACGATTTCATTGGGCACAGTTGGCGCTTGTGCCCTTAAGCACAAGAACCTTCGGACATACACCTGGAGGTATTCTTCGTGATCTTGTGTGCACTGGAACAAAGCTTGGGCAGTAACCGGCTTTGTCTGAAACCCTTGGAAACTGGTGATCAACATGTCCTTCAGCTTCTGCCATGATGTGACTGTTCCTGGCCGAAGAGAGGAGTACCAGGTTTGCGCAACATTCTTGACTGCCATGATGAAAGATTTCGCCATGACTGCGGTATTGCCCCCATATGAAGATATGGTTGCTTCGTAGCTCATCAAAAACTGCTTCGGATCTGAGTGCCCATCATACATGGGGAGCTAGGGTGGTTTGTATGATGGAGGCCATGGGGTAGCCTGCAGTTCTGCTGATAGAGGAGAAGCATTATCAAAAGCAAAATTTCCATGATGGAAATCATCATACCATCCATCCTCTTTGTAGAAGCCTTCTTGATGAAGCTCCCGATGTTGGGGCCTTCGTTCTTGTTCGTCCTAAGCAAGATGGCATACTTCTTCAGTGGCTTCGTCAATTTGCCTTTGAAGATCAGCTAGTCGGGCCATCTTCTCCTTCTTCCTTTGTACTTGCTGATGAAGTATCTCCATATTTTTGATTTCTTGGTCCAACTCTTCCTCCTGAAGTGTTGGGTTGGTGGCCTTCCTCTTCTGGCTTCGAGCCTCTCGGAGAGAAAGGTTCTCCTAATTTGGGTCCAGTGGCCTGTAACGCAGCAGCCCCTGTCGCTGGAGCTTTCTTCGGCGGCATGACGAGGGTCAGTGCTTGCCGAAGGTGGTCGAAAAAGGGTTCACCGGAGGTGGGCTGCCAATGTTGGTGACTTGTTCTCAAATGCTATGAATCAAGAACAAGGCAACATAAAATGTTAAATATTAATGCCCCTCGTCCTTCGAAACATTATTTCCCTTAGGATATAATGATCTTCAGACGAAGGCCATAAAGGACATACCCTCGAATATCGAAGGTAGGATAATAAATAGAAGAAGCATGTAAGATACAAAAGATAAAATGAACAATCATATAGCATTGTAAATTCATCTCCATTATGTTATCATGAGAAAATAAAAATAATATTGAATTACATTTGATACCTTTGACTTGACAGACAGCAAAGGTACAAGTGTGATGCAAAAAGCAAATGCCAAGTCAGCGTGAATAGTATAGGGGTACTATTCATCTATTTATAGGTACAGGGCACAGCATGTGAGAAATTACATTCATGCCCTTTATAAATGCTTACAATCATAATACAAGCTAACGCGGGTCGTGTTGGGGACTTGTTCTCAAATGCTATGAGTTAAGAACGAGGCAACACAAAAGATGTTAAACGTTAGAGTCCTTCGTCCTTCGAAGCATTATTTCCCTTAGGATATAATGATTTTCGGGCGAAGGTTATGAAGGACATACCTTCATCAGCACAAGATATAATAATGAAGAAGGAATCATATGATGTATAAGAGATAACATAAACAATTATATATTTTAATTAACTCATTTCTATTTTATTATTATGAAAAAATAGAAATGATATCAAATTACAGATGTACCTTCGGCTTGAAAGAAGGTGAAAGTACAAGCGTGACGCAAAAGCAAATGCCAAGTCAGCGTGAATAGTACGGGAGCACTGTTCATCTATTTATAGGCACGGGACGCAGCCCATGTAAAATTACACCCATACCCTTTACATATGCTAATGGCTCTATAGTAACCCATCGAGGTCTGAATAGCCTTTTCCTTTTTAAGTCGGTTTCCTTTTCTTCTATCATGCAGAAGCCCTGCTGCACATAGCTTCGGCTCTGCGCCAACCTTCGTATTCTTTGTGCTTCTTCACACTGTGGTTCTGATCCGAGCCCGAAGGTACCTGTTCATGTATTATACTCTAGAAACATTGTTAAATCATGTTTTTGAGGACCTTCGGAAGCCGAAGGCCCCCAACAGTAGCCCCTCGCAATATTAATTTGTTAGAATAATAAATTCAGATTGCGATATGGATGAAGGCCCTAAGCCGAAGGTCTGAAAAAACACCTTCCCTTTGCTAGAATAGCAACAGTTAATGACAAGCGGGGCCCTCCACCCTGCAACGCACTAGGCGTATAAATAAGAGCACACCACGAGCTCATTTGGTACGCTTTTTGCCATCTGCTCTGCTTGCTCAATTTTTAGCTCTTGCCTACCAACACTTGGTTGGTTTTTTAGATTTCCTAAGCTTCGGCTTTAAGAACATATTTTCACCATTTCCGAAGAGATGTCTCAAGATAAGAAAGCTATTGCTGAAAGGAAGCTGAGCGAGGAGGAGAAGCTTCTTAAGGAAAAAACCGCTGGATTCATCGAGTCAATTGCAAAGACCAACACAGAAAAGATTACAAAAGAAATTTTAGAAGGCTTATCTGAAGATACCGATGACAGCGATAGTTATGATGTGGAAACTGGGGGCGAAGACTCTGAAGATCGGCCGTGGCGACCAAGTCACATAGTCTTCGGAAAATCGACTATCAGGCAAAGTCATCTCGATAACATGAGAGGAAGATATTTTCGAGACATATCCATCACGAGGGCTGACAACGGAGACAGGACTGCTCCTGCTCTTGAAGAGAATGAAGTCGTAATCTATCGAAGCTTCTTCAAGGCTGGGCTTCGATTCCCCCTAAGCAGATTTATGGTTGAAGTTTTAAAGATATACCAGATTTTTCTTCACCAGATTACTCCCGAAGCCATCATAAGAATGGGAATCTTCATATGTGCTGTGAGGAGCCAAAGTTTAGAGCCAAGTGCAAAATGTTTCTGCAGCATGCATGAACTTTCGTATGAGACGAAGGCCTGGGGTAAGGAACAGTGTCATAACAATTTTGGTTGCTATAGCTTTGTTGCTCGCTCAGGCTCAAGTTTCCCAGTGCCAACTTTCGGAAAAAATGGCCCAGGAGACTGGATCAAAGAATGGTTCTATGTGAAGAATGATTTAAAAGCGAGAGCAGATATTAAAGAAATCATTATGCGCCCCATCTGGTCCTGCTTCGGCCTTCGGAAACCGAAGGTAGAGATTGATGAAGCAGCCGAAGGATGCCGAAGGGCCTTTGGCATAGTTTGTTCTTTCATCGGGACACGGGACTTAGTCCAAGAGCACGTGGCCTACAGGATATGGCCATTGATAGTCAACTGGGAGATGCCAAAAGAAACCATCAGCAATCCCAATGAAGGTGGGTTGGTTCGACTGAAATATACCTTCAGGTTTGGAGACCAATTTATCGAACCAGACGATGACTGGCTGACATGTATCGAAGCTACAAGTGATGAACTGCTTGGGCCGTACTCCAAAGCGGAGGATAATACGTTATCTGCGGCCTTCGGAAGCCGAAAAAAGAAAAGGCTAAATAGAGTTTTTGATGCTATTGGGTTCATGTACCCTGATTACCACTACCCGCCACGGGGGCAAAAGAGAAAGAGTGCAACTTCCGGAAAGATGCTGCTTCAGCTGCTCCAAGCGAGCCCGCGTTGAAGAGGAAAAAGGTGAAAGTTCTTACCCACCAGCCGCGATATATTGAACCTGGCCGTAGTTCCCGAATTTGGCGGTGAGACCTCTTCGGCTACTGAAGCCAAAGAGCCTACGCCTACGCAGAAGATTGAAGAGCCGGCTGCAATGCCGAAGACATCCTCAGCCAAATTAGCTGAGCCGAAGGCCGATAATATAGGGGTCGAAGGAACAAAGATATCAGAAATTACAAGCCCTTCGGCATAAGTGACAGTGTCGAAGGCACAAAAAGGTCTTACAGCGACCCCTAAGAGGAAAAGAATGGTCAATGTACTAGATGCGCTGGAGACAATAAAGACAAGCTCTACTCCAAGGAAAACTGCCGAAGCTCCAAAGACGCAGTCTGAGACAAGAGTAACTGAAGCCGAGGCTGCAAAGAGCCAGATCGAGACCGAAGCTAGGCCTTTAGAGCCTGCCAAGGAGAAATCATTGGAAACTGGAGAAAAAATGGAAAAAGAAGCTGCTAGAACAAATTCTGCCTGAAAAAACTGCCACTCCTATTCCCGAAGCATCTTCTGAAGTCCTTGATTATATTGTACGACACGCTTCGGGAAAAAGGTTGTCTGAAGAAGAAAAACGAGAAGCTCAATACTATGCCCAGAAACTGAAATATTCAAAGGGGCATTGGTATTCAACGGCAGCGGAGAAGAAGATTTCTTATATTGTCTCCCAGACAACAAGGAGATTTTTGTCTGCAGGGAGATGAGCAGAAGCTTTGGATTCCCAACACCGGAAGTCGGGCTTTTGGCACTATCGGAAGATGAATTGGCGGATAGCTTAGCATATAATACTTTAAAGGTGTGAGAATAAAAAAAATTTGTACTTAAAAATGAAAATTTTTGTTTATTTGCTTATGCTTAATACCACACTTCTTTTGTAGGGCCTGATTCTTAGCAATGCACTCAGGGCGCAGAAAAATGCCGAAGACGAGGGATGCACTATAGCTCTGAACAACCTTCGTTCCGAAGTAATTGAACTAAGGAACGAAGGTCTTGGAAAAGATAATATATTAAATTCATTAGTGAGCAAAATAAAAGAAGACGAAGCTACTTCCAAAGGCCAAGCTGAAGACCAGAAATGCGAAATTGAGGACCTTCAGAAACAGCTGGCTGAAGCAAAATTAAAATGCACTAGTTACCGAAGCTGAACGAGATGCCAGTGATTACTGGAAAAATTACTGGGAAAAAACAGTTGCAGAACTTCGGGCATCAAAAGAAAAATGCTTTGAAAAATCTATAGAATGTGTAAAAAAGATAAAAACAAGCTTTGCCAATGTTGACGCGTATTCAAGTGAAGACAACTTCGTACCGGGCGATCCCGAGGGGCCAATTGAGTGGATCAGCAGCGAGGCCAAAGCCTTTGAGGAGATTTTAAATGACCGTGGGGACGTCTGCGCCTTCTCATGTGCAAGGGGAATTACGGCTATCTTGGAGAAATCAGGTTGCGATCATGTGAAAACTCTTGCCCAAGCCGAAGCTACTTTATCTATTGATGATACAAAGGACCCCTCGGCCGAAGCAAGCTTAGTTGGTGGAAAATTCTTTACTGACATATGGGAAAATGGCGGTCGAGGGATGGCTCACGAAATAATAAAGAAGAGCGAAAAAGATACTCACGATGCTAGGGAAGCAACGAAGGCAGCTGAAAAAGCTGCAGAACTCGAAAGACGGATAGATATTGCTTAATAGTTTTTTAACTTTATTTTTTATTTTTGTGACTTCAAACTTATTTACGTTTTCTACCGCAGCCGAACTATCTCCTCCCCAAGAGCCCCCCGAGTCGTTGGCCGACCCAGAAGCAAAGGCATCAGCAGAAATTGTTAGGATGGCTGAAGCTATTGTAGACGAAGCTGTTACCCAACTGCTGACCGAAACTGCAGATGAAGTTTTGAAGGAAGAATAATAGATATTGTAAAAACATTGCTAAAATATTAATGTAACATTTGCTGGAGTATGCTTATAATATTTGGGGCTCATGAGTTTTTAATGTAATATATAAATGGCTTTGTAATTCATTTCTTTGTGATGCATGAAACTTTTATTGTACATACCGTTTTTGAGCCTTCGGCAAAAAAACACCTTCCCTTCTTTTCATGCTTCGTAAAGAAGAGTTTTTATGCTTCGTGAGAAATTCTTCAATCGTCGCAGAAACATTAATGCTTCGTCAATAATAGACTTTCTTCCTTGATATCAGAGTGCTTTATAAAAATGCTCCAAGCGTCGCCATAATACTGATACTTCGTCAATAAAAGACTTTCTCCTCCACTTCAGAGCTAATAAAACCGTATCTCTTCAAAACTTATTTTGTGCCTTAGCACAATTTCACTTTTTCGAAGCATTCTCCGAAAGTCAACATTATGTCCCCTACTTGTGCCATTGATGTAATATGATGTATGATGTTATGTTATGCAAAATGATGTGATGATGTTATGCTATGCGAAAATGATACTTTGTGCCAAAGACACACACTCACATCCCCATATTGGAATACACAATCTCTTTGCCGTTTATTTTTCGGCTTCACCGCTTATTTTTCGGTGTATCAGCGCTGACTTTTCGCTGTAAGTTCTGCATTCCCTTAGGAACGTCTTTTGAACCTCTTCGCCTTCTATTTCGGTGGTATTCGCGTTGACTTTTCGCGCTTTGCCTTATATTTTGGCGGTATTTGGCTCTGCATTCCCTTTGGAATGACTTTTGAGCAGAAAACCTACACTGCGCTCCCTTAGGAACAACTTTTTGTAGCTTCGGCAAACTTACGCTGCGTTCAGTAGAACGACTTTTTGTAGCTTCGAAGATACTTGTGACCTAGGAATGGCTTTTTCTGCCTCGGCGACTTTTTGGACTCCATAAGTCTATGGAGAAGATATATTTTCACTATGGCAAAAACGAAGCTATTACAAGGAATTGAAAACGACAAGAAAACTAAGTTTTCAACAACTGTTCCTTAGTAAGAAAGAGGATGACAATGAATGTAAAAACTGATTTAGGGGTAGGATATCTCTTAATAGATATGCTTCGACTCTGGCACAGTACTGTTGACTGTGCGAGCTTCGGACTCCTCCCTGAAGTCTCTCTGCTGATGGGTTTGCTGACTCCCTTCTGGCTGTTGGCCGCGTGAATATGCAGGTTGTAGTGGTGGCGGAGGTGGAGGCTATGGCCAGGATGCCTGTGGCTGACTAGCCGAAGCAACAAACGCTGCAGGATGGTTACCCACATACTCTGGTATGTAGGGTGATTGATATGAAGTAGTATGCAAGACCTGCTTTGGCTGATTCTGCTGAGCTGCAGCTTCTGCTATTTCCTTCTATTTCTGAATAGTGACATGGCACATCCTTGTAGTATGGCCCTTGTCCTCACCACAGTATGGCCCTTATCTTGGAGCTGGCGGCCGAAGATGGCATTGTTGGTGCCCCGAAGCTTGCGAGGACTATTGTGGCCTCTGTTGCTGACTTCCTCTGTCATCATTCTGGGTAGAGTGGATTGATCTGACATGCCTTGAGTGGATTCTCCCTCCGAAGCCCCTAGTCATCTCAGAGAACCTGTAGGCCTCCTCCCTTCTTTGACGAAAGTCATTATCAGCGCGGATCTATTCATCCATCTTTTGAAGCAGCTTCTCCAAAGTCTGTGGAGGCTTTCTAGCAAAATACTGGGCAGTAGGTCCTGGACAAAGCCCCTTGATCATGGCCTCAATGACAATTTCATTGGGCACTGTAGGCGCTTGTGCTCTCAGACGCAAGAACCTTCGGACGTATGCCTGGAGATACTCCTCGTGATCTTGTGTGCATCGAAACAGAGCCTGAGCTGTGACTGGCTTCGTCTGAAACCCTTGGAAACTAGTGATCAACATGTCCTTCAGCTTCTGCCATGACGTGATTGTTCTTGGCCGAAGAGAGGAGTACCAGGTTTGCACAACATTCTTGACTGCCATGACGAAAGATTTCGCCATGACTGCGGTATTGTCTCCATATGAAGATATGGTTGCTTCGTAGCTCATTAGAAACTGCTTCGGATCTGAGTGCCCATCATACACGGGGAGCTGGGGTGGCTTGTAAGATGGGGGCCAAGGTGTAGCCCGCAGTTCTACTGACAGAGGAGAAGCATCATCAAAAACAAAATTTCCATGATGGAAATCCTCGTACCATTCATCCTCGTTGAAGAAGCCTTCTTGATGAAGCTCCCTATGTTGAGGCCTTCGCTCTTGCTCATCTTGAGCAAGATGGCGTACTTTTTCAGTAGCTTCGTCAATCTGCCTCTGAAGGTCGGATAGTCGAGCCATCTTCTCCTTCTTCCTTTGTACTTGTTGATGAAGCATCTCCATATTCCTGATTTCTTGGTCCAACTCGTCCTCCTGGGGTGTTGGACTAGTGGCCTTCCTCTTCTGGCTTCGGGCCTCTCGAAGAGAAAAGGTCTCCTGGTTCGGGTCCAGCGGCTGCAGAGCGGCAGCCCCTGTCGCTGAAGCTTTCTTCGGTGGCATGACGAAGGTCATGCTTGCCGAAGGTGGTCGAAAAGAGTTCACCGGAGGTGGGCGCCAATGTTGGGGACTTGTTCTCAAATGCTATGAGTTAAAAACAAGGCAACACAAAAGATGTTAAATGTTAGAGTCCTTCGTCCTTCGAAGCATTATTTCCCTTGGGATATAATGATTTTCGGGCGAAGGTTATGACGGACATACCTTCATCAGCCCAAGATATAATAATGAAGAAGGAATCATATGAAGTATAAGAGATAACATAAACAATTATATATTATAATTAACTCATTTATATTTTATTATTATGGAAAAATAGAAATGATATCAAATTACAGATGTACCTTCGGCTTGAAAGAAGGTGAAAGTACAAGCGTGACGCAAAAGCAAATTCCAAGTCAGCGTGAACAGTACGGGAGCACTGTTCATCTATTTATAGGCACGGGACGCAGCCCATGTAAAATTACACCCATACCCTTTACATATGCTAATGGCTCTATAGTAAACCATCGAGGTCTGAATAGCCTTTTCCTTTTTAAGTTGGTTTCCTTTTCTGCTATCATGCCGAAGCTCTCCTGCACATAGCTTCGGCTCTGCGCCAACCTTCGTATTCTTTGTGCTTCTTCACACTGTGGTTCTGATCCGAGCCTGAAGTTACCTGTTCATGTATTATACTCCAGAAACATTGTTAAATCATGTTTTTGAGGACCTTCGGAAGCCGAAGGCCCCCAACAGGTCGATTGGTCATTTCATCTTTAAGTCGGTTCACTCCTTCTTCTTGGGACATGTGACTATGCTGAAGCTTTATAAATGATAGCTTCGGCACTGCTTTTTGAGAGGATCTGCCGAAGGTGTTTTCTTCTTACAGGATCTTCGGCGACGAAGCATACCCCCAACAGCCTTTCCTGCTATCGTGCCGAAGCTCTCTTGCGCGTAGCTTCGGCGCTGCATCATTCTTCGTATTGTTCATACTTCTTTCGCTGTGGTTCTTTTTCGAATCCGAAGGTACCTGTTCATGTATTTCAACTCCAGAAACATTGTTAAATCATGTTTTTGAGGACCTTCGGAAGACGAAGGCCCCCAACAGCACACTTTTGGCAATTGTCACACTTCTGCACAAACTCCAAAGCTTCCTTTGGCCAGTAAAAACCTTGATGAATGATTTTTCCTAGTAGAGCCCTAGGGCCAATATGTGAGCCATATAGACCAGAATGAGTCTCCTTTATCAACTCTTGACCTTCGTCTCTAGAAACACATTTTAGCAGAGGTGAGCAAACACCTTCCTTGTACAACTCCCATTCTATAGACTTATAAGGTCCTGTCCTTGCTTGCATCCTCTTGATGTTTGCTTTGTCATCAACTGGATGACTTCCCCGAAGAGAAGTAATAATCTCCATTCTCTAGTCTTCGCTGTGTGTAGGAGACACTTTTAAGATAGCTCTTTCCATCAAAATCAATCGAAGGTGCCCCTGAGTGGCAAAGGGGCCCCTGAGTGACAGACTTGGCCAACATGTCAACAGGCACATTATCCAACCTTGGGACGTTTTTAACTGAGAAACCTTCAAAAGAAGATTCCGTCCTTAAAACCATGTCAAAGTATTTCTCTAAACCAGGATTTTTTTACTTTGCTTGACTTATCCACCTATCCTGTGATAACCTAGGAGTCTGATTTCAGTACTGCACTTCTTATACCCATTGCTTTCATCTTCCTTAGCCCCAGGAATAAGGCTTCATATTCTACTATATTATTTGTGCATTGAAATTGCAGCCTGACAACATACAATGTCTTTACTTTAGATGGTGACACAATAAAAGCTACAACTCCAGCGGCATAGGACCCCCATGAGCGGTCACAAAAAACTATCCATATAGCTTCATCTGAGTGGGTTGCTTCATCTTGTGGGCTGGGGTCCAATTATTAAGAAAGTCTGCTAGCGCTTGTGACTGAATGAAAGACCTGTGTACAAAATAAATGATGAACTTGTTGAATTCTGCTACCCATTTTCCAATTCGGCTCAAAGCTTCTCTGTTTCTTATAATATCCTTAGTGGCTATAATGATGGTACAATGTTGTTGTGGGCCTAAAATAGTGTCGATGTTTTCTCGAAGCCATCAGGACTGCATAAAGGACCTTCTCCATCTCTATGTAATTTCTCTTGGGTGGACTCAATACTTAGGAGATGAAGTAAACATGCATCTACCTTTTTGCCCCATCGTTTACCGTCTCCGAGACCAATGCAGTGCTTACTGTCTGTGATGCTGACACATAGATTAATAGGGAGCCCCTAGCGAAGGTGGAGATAGTGTTGTAAGCTTTATCAGATAATCCTTCAATTCCTCGAAATCTTGCTGCTGAGGAGGACCGCATTGAAAATCCTCTGCTGATTTTAGGACTTCGAAAAATGGCAAGCCTCCGTTCAGGAGAACTTGAAATGAATCTGTTCCAATCTCTAAGCTCCTTTTCTTGATTTTGGTGGCTCCATTTGAAATATTACTTTGATTTTACTTGGATTTGCTTCTATTCCTTTTGTTGACACAAGGCAAACCAAAAACTTGCCCTTTTCACTCTAAAGACGCATTTCTCAGTATTAAGCTTCAACCCCGCTCTTCTGAAATTGGTGAAGGTTTCTTAGAGATCTAAGATATGATCTTGCTGCTTCATGCTCTTTACAATGACATCATCAACATAAGTCAAGACATTCCTGCCTAGTTATGAATTCAACACTTGTAACACCTCATAATTTTTTTGGGTTTCTCCAACAATTTTAGGTTAGAATATCTCGTAATAATATAATTTGCTACATTTGGAGTCACATCTCCTAACTTGAATGTTTCTTAATAAAGATTAAAATAAAAGGATTTAGTTATTTATTTGTGGGTTTATATATATATCCATAAGCGCTCTCTAAAGGATTTTATGCACTAGAGATTATTTATCTAGAACATCTAATTTTTTGTATATTAGTTTTCTATTCAGAAGTGTTTTCTTAAAAAATGGATAGTGTGTGAAGTATTCTGTATAGATTTATATGTTTTGAAGCAAGGATAAAAGAACTAATATAATCAAATACATAATTATTATTTGCATCATGTTGAACTTTTGCTTGCGCATTCAAATCAAGTTGAAATTCAACTTTTACTGGAATTTGCTTTAAAAAGAAAATAAAACCGAAAAAAATAAAAGAAGAAAACTGGAGCTTGGGCCGAGTCCTCCATTTTCGGCCCAATCCTGCCTCACGGCCGCTAGCCCACCACAGAATTCCCCCACGCAGCCCACTTCCCTCCCTTTCCTTTTTTCTTTTCCTCTTTTCTCTGGTTTCGCTGACGGCTCGGTCCCACTCTCCAGGGGCTTCTTCCCCAACGGAACACCGGAACTCCCGCGGGCGGATCCACTCAATCCGAAACCCACGCCGGGATGTTGGGCTATGTCTGCCGGCCCATGCCCCAGCCCAGATACATATAAGATGGCCCCTGCAACCTCCCTAGGCCATCGGCGAGTAGAACACCAATGAGCGCCGAGTCGAGAAGGGCTAGGGGACCGGCCGTCGCAGGGCTCGGCCTCGCGCGGTGCAACCCGGGTCGCGTTGCATATGGTGCGTGGGGTGGCTCAGGCCCCGTCGTCACTTCCACAAGCCTGACCAACAATCTGTTCATCACTGGGGTCGCGGAGGCGTCCGTACGCAACTACGAGAGGGCATGCGCGCCTGCTTCGATGTCGCAGACGCCGCCGTCGCCATGTGATGGGTTCACATGACTTTTGGATGTCGGATTTGGACTCGGGAGATAGCTTTGGTGCACAGGACGCGTGCGTGGTGAGGGCATGTGTGGGCACGGCCAGCCCTGAGGGGGTGCGGCGGGTGCGGCCGCACCAGGCCCCCAAAAACAGAGGGCCCCTCTGGCCACTTGAAGTTAGCACTTTTTTCCTGCTAAGTATATCTATTCTAGACATAAATACGCAAGAGCGATACACTATTGATCAGTTTCGTTTAGATTGTTAAACTAATGTCTCAATTACTTATCTAATATTCACTTCGTTCCAAAATAGTATTTGTTTTAACTCTTGATTTTTATGTCTATATTCAACTAGATGATGAGGAATCAACTAGAGAAGCAAAATAAATCCTATTTTGATACAGAGAGTATTATTTACTATACACATGATGGTTGCATCGATGGAGAGAAGATTTTTAAAATTGAAATATTTTTTGAACTATTTAAGGTCAACAATGACTTAAGAGAGGTTAAATGGTTCGGAGATTATATGTATCTAAAAGAAGTTGTTGGATGAGATTGATCTTAATGGTATAAGCGATGATTTGTATCACAAAAATGTTAGAAGATATTTTTATTGACATCGGATAACAAGTATGTGTTTTTGCTATATTTTATATTTGTCATCTTATAAACGTTGAATATTATATATATTGTGTGTGGAGGCCCCTCCATTTCGGATTTCGCATCAGACCCCTAAAAAGTCAGGAACGGCCCTATGTGTGAGGGAGGTCTTGTTAATGGCCAACTTCTCGTTAGAGTCTTACCTCCGTCGCGGACCTGCGGGCTGCCATGGCCAGGAACCGGGCTGCTTAATCACCGGTAAGGTCCACCTTAATCGCTATGCCCTGCTCCGTACTATGTATAACACGAGTCCGTTCATGGGGTGGCACGCCAGAACGCTGGGCGTATCGCGCCGGCGATGGCGCCACCAGGAGGAAAGTCCATTGCCGCCATGTACTCACGCTGATTAGAGAAGACGCTCGGTAGCCGTTGATTTCTGATCTGGCGAACGTCATAGCATACCGATTCAGGAAGGAGTGCGTGCCGTGGAGCATGGGATGAGCGGCCCGGATCTGGTGGAGCTTATCATTCGTATAGGTTAAAGTGAGTCGTTGATCTTGGGTCCTATAGCCTCGATCGTGTACCGATTTAGTATGAATAAGATCCAATCTGGGCCATTAGTGGCTGATCGGGCAACTCTGGGTGCATCCGCATGCGTCAACTGAACACTTTGTAAAGGAGCCCCTGTGCTATAGTTAAATCTGCCCGCAAACCCCTACTGTATTAAGATCCTTACCAACTAGCCCTGTTCTTTTCAAATAAGCCCTTGTATTTTACATAAATAGGACCTGCATCATCTGTGATAAGAAAATAGGTAAAATTAAAGTTCGAAAGTAAATTATTGTATAAAAATAAATCTAAACACTTAGTAAATCCATATCTTGTGCATTTCATCTCTGATTTTGTCGGTTCCAACTGCGTTAGCTTCATAATAATATTGTCTATACAGTAATGATATTGGTGGTATTATGCCACACACTTTTATAATTAGATAACTTTCATCTCATGTTCAGCCAATTAGTCTATCGAAATTAATAATTACAATCCGGCTCATATATGAACTCTAACTAAGATATAACTTAGATTAGAAGATGAATTAGATGTTTAATTGGAATACTTTTTTTCACTTGATTTATATTAATCAACATAAAACACAGTTTATTGTTTAATCACCTAAAAGTTTAGGAAATCATATCTTTTAACCCTAACTCTGATCTTAGTCATTCTTGAACCCACGATCTCGTAGCAGCGCGTAGAATATTATTATGCAGTTTGTACTTATGTTTGGTGTGATGTTAATTTTGCCTATACCATGTTTGTTTATATTGCTACATTTAGAAGTGAGGTCACGAGTCACCTGAAGAGCAAGTTGGTACCTAGAATCTTGAGTCCCAAGTAAGTTGTGCCCTTGACCACTTTTATTTACCCAATAATATTCTCTATAATCATTTTATCATGCATAGGCTTAATTTTGATGGACCCAATAGGTCACCCTAGTTTGGTCATCTTTACACCTTGTTTACCCCTAAACTTTTGGGTAGTCTTTGCTATTGCTATATATGGTTTTGGGATTAATATTACATTATGATCATGTTCTAATTATACTGTTGTTTTAATTATTGTTCATGACAAGACTATTATGTTAATTGGAACATGGAGCTTAACTTGAGAAACACGTGCCACCACAAGGGTGGAATGGGACGCCCTTGGCTGACTAATTAGGAAAGCTAGTGGAGGACTACCTTACCTAAAAGGGGCAAGGGCAGTAGGGGAGTAGGTGTGTAGCGAGGTTCTCGGGTTGATTTTGCTGCGATGGCGGTTAGATGAGGGATTCCTGCATTGCTCTTCCTAGAAACTATAGCGAGTTTTCTAAAGCTAGTAGAACTTTGTAAAGGCATCGTAGTGTTACCCTGCCTCGCTTCCTTGGTAGAGGTGTATGGGATTCGGTCAACCCCGTGGCAAATGGTTAACATGACTTGTGGTTAAAGGGTACAACCTTTGTAGAGTGTAAAACTGGTATACTAGCCGTGCTCGCGGTCATGAGCAGCTCAGGACTCTCGCATGATTAATTTATGGAATTAAATTGAATTTGTCATTTGCATCGCATTGTGGTTTATTATTAATTTTGATCTATTATTACTCTGGTTTGGTACCTACTTGTTGGCCACTAGTTCTCAAATGCTACGAGTTAAGAACAAGGCAACACAAATGTTAATGGTTAAAGACCTTCGTCCTTCGAAGCATTATCTCCCTTAGGATATAATGATCTTCAGACGAAGGTTATGAAGGTCATACCTTCATTAGCTCAATATGAAATGAAAAGCAGGAACATATGAAACATGTAAAGAATATGAATAATCATATCAAATCATTAGATTATCTATATTCTCATTATATAATCATGAACAAACGTTAACGATATTAAATTACATCTGTACCTTCGGCTTGACAGAAGGTAAGAATCCAAGAGTGACGTGCAAGTGAATACAAGTCAGCGTGAACAGTATAGGGGTACTATTCATCTATTTATAGGCACGGGACGCAGCCCGGACAAAATTACATTTATGCCCTTGACAACTAATCATTATCATGACACAAACTATCAAGGACTATGCAGTCTTTTCCTCTTTAAGTCAGTGCCACCCTTTGTCTCAAGCGTATCATCATGCTGAAGTTCTTTTGATGGTAGCTTCGGCATACAGCTTCACGTCACGCCTGTTTGCATGTCATCTTGCCGAAGGTGTTTTTGCTTAGAGGACCTTCGACGGAGAACAAGGCCCCCAACAGTAGCCCCTTCGTGGTGCTAGATCGTTTTTTGTAACGAGCTCGATCCGCGAAAAAACTCGAAGGCTTCGGAATGCCGAAGGTCTGAAAAACACCTTCCCTGAGCTCATTGCTGAGAAACGATTATAATATTCCGAGCGCTGAGTGGTCCACCGTTCAGCGAGTGTGGGCGACCTGGCGGTTCGTCTTCCCACCTGCAGCACTATATAAACAGACGGGTTGGTGAGGAGTTACCACAGCATTCATTGCCATTGCACTATTGTGCTCTTAAAAATTTAACCATAGTCGAACCTTTCTGCACTGCGCTCTCAAGTGAGCACTTCATCATTTGAAGTTAACTTCGTCAGACGAGTTAGCTTTGTCAAATTGTAAAAACCATCCAAATGGCCGGAGTGCGATCAACTGCAAGGGTGTCTCGTGAGGGAGAAGAGACCGAGGTTACTGAGACAGCACCAATTTCAGAAGTCATGGAACGATCAGGTCTAGTTATGACAAAGGGAGCTATTGACGAAGGTGCTCCTGATGCCGAAGCTGAACAGACTGTTGCTGAAGAAGAAAATGTTGATGAAAGTGAAGATTACAGTATTTTGATCCCAACAAAGCCCAATCATTTAGATTTTGAGAAATCTACTATGTCCGAAGACAACATGCCCATGATGATGAAACTGGGTTATTTTGGGAAAGCTAAAAGCAAACTTGTCCAATTTGCCAGAGAAGAGACTACCCCAATAACGAAGAATGACGAAGTAGTGGTTTTTAAGAGCCTCTTTAGAGTGGGACTGTGATTTCCTCTGAACGAGATGATACAAGAAGTCCTAAAGAATTTCGAAATATATCTTCATCAGCTAACCCCTAACGCCATTGTTAGGCTCAGCATCTTTATTTGGGCCCTTCGAAGCCAAGGGATGAGCTCGGATGCCGAAGCTTTCTGCCGCGTGCACGAATTTCACTATCAAACAAAGGCCAGGGTAGATGGCCTTCACGAAAATTTTGGATGTTCTAATTTTGCGTATCGCAAGGATACGAAGGCACCTAGTCCTCAGCTACCGTACAAAGTGGCCAACTGGCTAGAAAAATGAATGGTTTTACATGAAAGCTGATGAGAAAAAAAGAGGGAAACTAATGACGATGGTCATCAGTCCGCTGTCTTTAAACTTCGGAATGACCAGGCCTCTATGCAACATGTAACTGGGGTCGCCATGTCAGTTGGCTGAAGTGGAGTTCAGAGTGGTAGCTTAGCAAGTCAGTACCTGAGACTTGGGGCAGGAATACCTGGCTAACCAGACATATCCAACGTCAAGCGGTTGGGAATGCCGAAGATGAAAGAAACGAAGAAGAAGCATGAACTTGTTCGACTAGCTTATCATTTCATGTTTGAAAAACAGTTCAAAAGACCGTGCAAAGAGTGGCTGGACATGATCGAGATAATGTGCAATGAAATACTTGGAAATTATACTAAAAAGGAAGGCCAACTTATGACTGCAGCCTTCGGCACCTGACCCAAACGAAGGTTTAACCAGGTGATGGATGCCTTGAAATTTGAATATCCAGATTATGAAA
This sequence comes from Zea luxurians, assembly GCA_029449295.1. Lineage (NCBI taxonomy): Eukaryota > Viridiplantae > Streptophyta > Magnoliopsida > Poales > Poaceae > Zea > Zea luxurians. The sequence goes on along the minus strand of JAOPSE010000014.1, from coordinate 4,355,007 downwards.
GGCTTGATAAAGGTGCCGAAGGTGTGAAGAGAAAGAGAGTTGTCAGTATTTTGAGCAGGCAAGCTGCCAGAAGATTTTAAAGAAAAGAAAATCCACTCCTGAGCCGAAGGCTGCTGCTTCAAAGAAGAGGAAGGCTAAAAGTCCAGAGCCGAAGATAACCGAGGCAGCAGAGGAGATTCCTTCAATACCTCCTGCTGCCAAAATAGCAGAAATTTTAAAGGTAATGACTAAATCTTTACTCATCAAGCTACTAAGTCCCCTAGGGCTAGATCTGACGAAACTTTTACAGAAGAAGGATGAGCCTTCAGCTACAAAGAAGAAGGCGGATGGGCAGAAAAAAATGAAGAATCGTTACAGTTATGCAAGCCATAGAATGGACTGCCACCATCGGCCTCGGTGTCCAAAATAACACCCATTGCAAGTGTTGAGGCCAGTTGCCGAAGCTGCCAACCTTGAGAGTACATTGTCTGGGATTGATAAAATGCTCTTGGATATGGCTGCGGAAGAAACAGCTGTGGCTGCAGATAAGGTCATGGCCGCAGTGTCTGGCAAAGGGAAAAAGACTGTCGATGCCACTTTGGAGGAAATGAACTTCGAACTTCGGAACCTGGTCGGTCAAGAATTATCCGAGGCTGAAAAGAAGGAGCTACAGGAATATGGTATATCCTATGGCTACCAGCCAGGAGGTATGCTCTTTGTTGGAATTGACAAAGGGGCCTTAGGATGTATTCGAGACCGGGCCAGGGCAAAGATAATCGGCACTCTGTCGAAGAGTGTCGGTTTCCCGAAGCTTAAAGCTGATATCAGCGGCTACCGACGACAACATATCGTCAGCAGTTTGTTTTACTCCAACTTCAAGGTAAAATTCTTCTATCTGAATTTCTTTTATTTTTGTGATGAAGCAAGGTTTTCTGATGTCGGCTTATTTCTATAAAGTACGCTGCTGAGTAAGGCGCTGAGAATGCAACAAGACCTTGAAGACAAGAAGAATGAAATCATAATCGAGGGCTTGGAAAGCAAAATTAAAGATTACGAAGCCTCGCTTGAAAAGAAAGACTTCCTGCTTTAGGCAATGGAGGGTTCCCTCGTAGAGCTTCAAACTAAAAATGCCAGATTAACCAAGGAGCTTCTCCATGCTCAAGAAATTTTAAAGAAAAATTCAGAATGCTTCGAGCAAGAGAAACAAGAACTGCAAGCAACCCCACTTCGGGTGAGCGCTTTTGCTAGGGCATATCCTGACCTTCCGGGATACCATATGTGGTCAACGTGGGACCGACTGACGGCTGTCTCAACCTCCGGACCCGCGGGTTCCGAGGAAGAGGACGACCCTGACGTCAGTTGGGATTTCTTCGGACTCCGTGATCCCAGTGCCATGCACGACTTTATGTCCGCATGTGACCACTGCCTCTCCGGCTGCTCTGATGATGGTCACAGCCTTGACGACGAGGGTGGCGACCCAACTCGCAAGTGCTACCACATCGATTAGGAGGATCACGACGGAGAAAACCACCTCGGTATGCCAGGAAGTGACGGCGCCCTTGCACCTGCGTCTCTCGTTGAGATCCCGCGGGAGCTATCCGTGGTCCATGTCCCTGCGGGGGGTCAGGACACACAGCTTGACCAACTCCGTGAGATGCAGGCCAAGCTCGACGAAGAAGCGGGGCAACTTGTGCAGCTCCGGCAAAACATCAAACAGTAGTGGGCAGGCCAGGCGCTCGCTGGAGGAGCGCGTCTTCGGGCCCAGGACGTCCAGCGCCGCATTGCTGACGATGCCAGGGCGATGCCGCCCCCGTCCTTCAGCGGGCCGGCCAGAGCCTAACCGCAGCAGCAATGTTGCTTCGGACGATGCCGGAGCCATCCACCACCGAAGGGCGACGTATCCAGGGCGAGCTCAAGGGCCTCCTAGAAGACGCCGCTGTCCGACAGGCCGAGAGCTTCGCCTCCCAAAGGCGAGGAGACCCCTCGGAGCATCGCAGCAGCGCCCTCCCGACGCATGTGGGAGGCCTCGGTCCACACCGAGCACACACGGGATGGGACACCTGCAGCCCTGGATCGCCTCGGCGCCGAGCAACACTGCCTCCATCGTCGAGCCTGCCTCGAGGAGAAGGTGCGCCGAGGCTACCATCCCAGGCGCGGGGGATGCTACGAGAGTGAGGAGGATCGAAGCCCCTCACCCGAGCCACCGGGTCCGTGAGTCTTCAGCCGGGCCATACGACGAGCGCCATTCCCGGCCCGTTTTTGAGCCCCTGACTACTATCACCAAGTACTCAGGGGGAGACATGGCCAGAGTTGTGGCTTGCGGACTACCGGCTGGCATGCCAGTTGGGAGGGGCGGTGGATGACAACCTCATCATCCGCAACCTCCCCCTTTTCCTCTCCGACGCTGCTCGGCCCTTGCTGGAGCATCTGCCTCCTGCACAGATCTCCGACTGGGACGACCTGGTCAAGGCTTTCGCTGGAAATTTCCAGGGTACGTACATGCGCCCTGGGAACTCATGGGATCTCCGAAGCTGCCGCCAGCATCCAGGGGAATCCCTGTGAGAGTACATCTGGAGGTTTTCGAAGCAGCGCACCGAGCTGCCCAACATCATCGACTCGGACGTCATCGGGGCGTTCCTCGCTGGCACCACACGCCGAGACCTGGTGAGCAAACTGGGGCGCAAGACTCCTACCAAGGCGAGCGAATTGATGGACATCGCCACCAAGTTCGCCTCTGGTCAGGAGGCAGTCGAAGCCATCTTCTGAAAGGACAAGCAGCCCCAGGGAGGGCAGAAGGAAGACACCCCCAAGGCGTCCGCCCAGCGCGGCACGCAGAAGAAGGCCAAGAAGAAGGCACAGGCAAAGCGCAACGCCGTCGACACGGATCTTGTCACAGCTGCCAAGCACTGGAACCCTCAGAAGCCTCCCGGAGGGGCCGGCGTGTTTGACAAGATGCTCAAGGAGTCGTGCCCCTATCATCGGGGTCCCGTCAAGCACACCCCTGAGGAGTGCGACATGCTCCGGCGCTACTTCAACAAGGCCAGACCCTCGGCAGAAGGTGGCAAAGACCAAGGCAACCACAAGGGGGTGATAAGGAAGAGGAGTTCCTCGAGGTCCACAACTGCTTCATGATCTACGGCGGGCAGGTGGCGAACGCCTCAGCTCGGCACCGCAAGCAAGAGTGCTGGGAGGTCTGCTCAGTGAGGGTGGCAGCGCCAGTCTACCTAGACTGGTCCGACAAGCCTATCACCTTCGACCAAGGCGACCACCCCGACTTTGTGCCGAGCCTAGGAAGGTACCCGCTCATCGTCGACCCGATCATCGGCAATGTTAGGCTCTCCAAGGTCCTCATGGACGGAGGCAGCAGCCTCAACATCATCTACGTCGAGACCCTGGAGCTCTTGGGGGTTGATCAGTCCGAGATCCGGGCTGGTGCAGCGCCTTTCCACGGGATCGCACCCGGAAAGCGTATCCTGCTTCTCGGACAGATCGACTTGCCCGTCTGCTTCAGAACTCCCTCCAACTTCTGAAAGGAAACCCTCACCTTCGAGGTAGTTGGGTTCCGAGGGACCTATCACGCTGGTGCTGGGAAGACCATGCTACGCCAAGTTCATGGCCATCCCAACTACACCTACCTCAAGCTCAAGATGCCTGGCCCCAAGGGAGTCATCACCGTCGGGCCAACGTATCGCCATGCTTACGAGTGAGACGTGGAATGCGTGGAGTACGCCGAGGCCCTCGCCGAGTCCGAAGCCCTCATCGCCAACATGGAATGCCTCTCCAAAGAGGCGCCTGACGCGAAGCGGCACGCCGGCAACTTCGAGCCGGCCGAGGCGGTCAAGTCCGTCTCTCTCGACCCCACCAACGATGCTGGCAAGAAAGTCAGGATCCGCTCCGAGCTCGACCCCAAATAGGAAGCAGTGCTCATCGACTTTCTCCGTGCAAATGCCGAAGTTTTTGCGTGGAGTCCCTCGGACATGCCGGGCATACCGAGGGATGTCGCCGAGCACTCACTGGACATCCGAGCTAGGAGCCCGACCCATGAAGCAGTCCCTGCGCTATTTTGATGAAGAAAAGTGCAGAGCCATAGGCGAGGAGGTCCACAAGCTGATAGCTGCAGGGTTCATCAAAGAGGTATTCCATCCCGAATGGTTGGCTAACCCTGTGCTTGTGAATAAAAAGGGTGGGAAATGGAGGATGTGCGTAGACTACACTGGTCTGAACAAAGCATGTTCGAAGGTTCCCTACCCTCTGCCTCGCATCGATCAAATTGTGGACTCCACTGCTGGGTGCGAAACCCTGTCATTCCTCGGTGCCTACTCAGCCTATCACCAAATCAAGATGAAAGAGTCCGACCAGCTCGCGACTTCTTTCATCACACCTTTTGGCATGTATTGTTATACTACAATGCCATTTGGCTCGAGGAATGCAGGTGCCACCTACTAGAGGTGCATGAACCATGTGTTCGGAGAACACATCGGCAGAACGGTCGAGGCTTACGTCGATGACATCGTCAGTCAAAACAAGGAAAGCCTCTGACCTCCTCTCCGACCATTGAGGCAACATTCAGCTGCCTGAAAGCGAAGAGCGTAAAACTCAATCCTGAGAAGTGTGTCTTCGGAGTCCCCCGAGGCATGCTCTTAGGGTCCTGGCCCGAGCGGTCGCCTCGGGGTCCGGAAAGGGGGAGCACCCTCTGTGCCGAAATCTTTCCTCAGAAAAGTTTTTTTTGCCAAAAACGACTTTCGTGCCTTTCGACTGCGTCGATAGCGGAATCCTAATGACGAGCGACTGAGACCTTGAACGGCAAGGCCGATCGAGCCGAGGGACTCCTACGCCTCTGGGATATGGATACCTCACTCGTCACCTTCCAGGAAAGGTGGCTCACGCTCGGATAAGTGATTCTGTTACCGACGAACAAGTCTTAATGCTCGAAACAAGAGGAAAGAAACACGGCTTTATACCCAAATGTTCAGGCCTCAGCAGCCACAAAGAACAAACACACATGCATGGGATAACAATGGTACCTAGACTTGGACGTCGGCAGCGCCCTCTGGCAGGTTGTCCCGACCTACGGCAGATGTCTTAGTACTCAAAGCTATTACATCTCGCTCTCAAGAGGGTACCATTACAAACAAGACTCTAGGTCCATTCCCGCAGGAATGAACAACCTCCACACCGGAGGGGCTGCAAGATAACGAGCTCCGAGCAGCTTGCTGACGACCACTACACCAGCAGCGACAACGACCTCCGCCTCAGGCGGCTAGATAGCAGCAGTGATTGCCTCAGGGCAAACACTATTGTAAAAAGGCCCTCGTCCCTGTCCTCCACACGAGGGGCGAGGACAATCCATTGAGGCCAAAGAGCCGGAGGTCTGCCCGCGGGTAGCACTGACGGTCTCGTCGGCAGAGGAACCCTCGCCTATGGCGACCACCACCACCTCAGCACCGAAGACAGCGGCCACCTGCCCACCAACACCGCACCAGCGAACGTCGGCCGCCCCAAAGTGCACCGGTAGGTCCTCACTCCCGTCCTCGCCAAGGCTGTCCCAGAACACGAGTACTGCCCTCGCGGCGTACGACGTGTTGGGCGACCCCCTGGTACAGCCGATAGCGCAAGGAGGACCTGGACATAGCTGGCCCGCGCACGGCGCGACCGACGCCCGTGCGGCGGACGGGCAGCCACGCCCTACCCTAGCGGCGGGAGGTGGCACCGGAAGCAGCGCCAGGGCTGCTCAGGCCGGGGAGCCAGAGACGCGGCAACTGACAGCGCCACGGGCAGCGAACGCCCTTCTCCCCCGATCACTGAGGGAAGGAGCAGGCTGCTGCCCACGCGGAGACGGCCCCCGACTCGGTGCACCCTCCTCCCCAGCACGGATGATGAACATCCTTGAAGCTGAGGGTAGGGCAAAGGCCACCGCCCGGCTCGCTCTTCCCCGCCACGAGGGCTACGGTCATCATCCTAGGTGACCGCCGGTGGGGGAATGCAGCCGGGCTACGTGATGAAAATCTTTGAAGCCGAGCGATGACTGGAGAGCACCAACCCCTATGGGGTCACGCTCCTCCAGCAGCAGCAAGAAGAAGGCAACGCGGGTGCACCCCATCAGGGGGCTTGGAAGGTGGAAGGGCGCGATGGATGCGAGAAGTGTGAAGGCATGGCTACCCCCCAGGGGGTTGGTCCCTTTTTAAAGGCAGATCTCCTCACTCGCACCCCCAGTCATCACGGGTAAAGTCTCCACCGACGTGCTCCAGGGTTCCCACCCCACGACATGGGGGCTGGGTCCCACATGTCATGCGAGCTGACCCAAAACGTGAAGAAGGCGAATCGCCGCACACGAAGCATGTAACCGTCCTGCGGTTATAAGCATTCCACCATCCTCACCGAAACCAGCGGTCGTGAGGGCGGACCGCCACGCAGGGAATCATGCAACCGCACCACGGTTGTGCGCCTTTTCAGCTTCGTTACATCTGGTGGTCCAGCATGGAGGTCTGGGCCCACCTGTCATGTAACCGGCGTGACGGTTACTACGTGCAAGGAAACCGCACCACCACATGCGCCAATGCTGTGCCTTCTTGACTGTGGAACCAGCACAGCGACTCAAGGCAACCCTACGCGTGACCCAACAGTTCCCGGTAAGTGCGACGGTCACTGGGTCTCTCCGCCGCGGTGATAGGCACGACGGTCGATATGATCAGAAGCAGACCGATAGTAATTGTAGCAGCAGGCATGCGGGAGCAGCGGTCCTATCACCTATAGGTTCGCACCCTCTCCCACAGCATAAAAAATGACGCACCCGTTTTCCATTCCTCGAATGACTCGCGCACGCGCAACACCTCTGGCAGGCGAAGCGGGCGCCGTCCCGTCTCCGTCATAATGACCTCGTCAAATAAGGTGCGCCACCTTATTTAAATTCATATCCTTTTCCTTTTCCTCTCTCTCTCTCTCTTGCCACAGGGACCGGGAAAGGGGATAATGCGAAAAGAATCCTTCTCAGGCGAAGGAAACGGGCCCCGAGCCCTCTTACTGATCAGGGGTTCGAAGGTTACGCCCTCTGGGGTTCGGCAACCGCCCCAGAGCACTCGGGCTCCGAGCCCTTTACTGATCAGGGGTTCGAAGGCTGGCCCCTCGGAAGGGTTCGACAGCCGCCCCAAAGCACGCAGAGTTAGGGATGACCCTGGGTACGTCCGTTACATGGCCGAGGCTCGGGCTATGCTCTCGAGGTACCCTAGGACATTTCCGAGACCAGCTTGAACGATTTGTAACAGAATCCCACCGGAGGGAGGTATCGAGCCCTCGGACCCTATCGAATGGGTCCAGGTCCGGCAAATCACCTGCAGGTACTTTTTGGAGCGCGCCTCTGGGCCACTAGCAGACCCTTATCGAACGGGGATCGGCGTCCACTCGGATCACCCGTTAGCAGCTCACCGGAAACACCATGTTTGGTGCCCCCCGAGGGTAACACGGCGCTTTCCCCCTCTTCCTCCTCGCGGAGAGGCAACGAAGGGGCGTACAAAAAGTCGAGACGGTCCTTGATCGTCCTCTTCGCTCCGTGCAGAGGCTTGGGGGCTGCTCTCGCACCAGGCTACGACCAAACCGTTGACCACGTAGACAAACCAGCTTGAAAGCTTGGAGCCTTACCATGCACCCGGGCTGCGGCCAGGCCACATGAGGGAATGACAAGGCTGACTGAGGCATCACAAAAAGGATTAAGACCTCAGAGGAGTCAAACCACTCCTCCGAGGCCTCGGGGGCTACACCCGGCGGGTGCGCTCGCGCGCACCCATCGGAACAAAGCATAACCGAGAAGGGTCGGTCCCCTTACGGAAAAATCCTGCAGAACCTCCAAGTGAGTACCTACACTCCCTTCGAGGCTCGGGGGCTACTATCGGGGACCGTAATTAGGGGTACCCCCAATGCTCCTTAATCAGGCTGGAAAACATCTTCAGATCAAACCATAAACGATCGATAAAGCGCGGGCTTCGTCTACCAAGGGACACGACCTCATCCGAGCCTAGCATCGAGCTAGGACCGTAGTCCTGGACGAATTCGCGCCTCGCCCGAGGGTCCCCTCAGTCAGCAGACGCACCCTCGGCTTCGCCTGAAGCCCAGCTCGGGCAGACTTTGTCATGCAATGACCTCGTCCGTATCGCCTTACCAATCGACCGTATCGCATGCGCATTTAATGCAGGGATCGCCTAACACCTTATCATGACACGCGTGCCTCAGTCGGCAAGGTCGAAGTGACCGCAGTCACTTCGCCCCCCTTTACTGACCATTGTGACAGGAAAACAGCGTCGTTCACTCCACTTCAGCAACTGCACCAGCCACCGGGAATGGCTGACAACGGCAAGTCACGACCTCCCTCGAAGTTCGGCCTCGGGCGCAATAGGGAGATCCGCCTTGCCCGACCCAGACCTCGGCCTCAGCTTCGGCCTTGGGAGAAGGTCTCTGCCTCGCCCGACCCTGGGCCTCGGCCTCAGCCTCGGTCTCGGGAGAAGGTCTCCGCCTCGCCCGACCCTAGGCCTTGGCCTCGGAGGAGTCGCCGCCTCGCCCAACCTTGGCCCAGTATCAGCTACGCTACGGGGGATCCATCATTGCCCTACCCTTAGCTAGCCGCCTTAGGCTATGAAGGAACAAGGCTGGTGTCCCATCTAAGTTACTCCGGTAATAGGTAATGATGGATCCCCGCGTGTGCCCATGACGTCGGCTGCTCTCAACCCCCCTACGGAAGCAAGGAAATGTCAGCAGGATCCATGCCGCACCATCAGCTATGCTTCTATAGGGCTCAAGGCACTTCTCCGACAGCCATGTTGTCACCTCTATAGGGCTCAAGGCACTCCTCCGACGGCCACGTTGGCACACCTACAGGGCTCAAGGCGATTCCCCAACGGCCACGTTATTATCTGTACAGGGCTCAAGGCACTTCCCTACCAGCCACATTAGCTCCAAGCTACACCCCCATTGTACAGCTGGGCATCTCCTTGCATCTATAAAAGGGATGTCCAGGGCCCCATGGGGAGGGGAGGGGGGCGAGAGGAAGAGATGAACGTGTAGCTTACGAACACATGGAGCAGACGAGCGGAGGCAGGCAGTGTAGGAGAGACGCGGCACAGGCAGCCTCAGACGGCCCGCCTCAAGGCCGAACCCTCTCCTCCTCTCTCTCTCTCTCTCGCTCTCGCTCACCCGCAACTCTTGTAACCCCTACTGCAAGCGCCCCCTGGTGCAGGATAATATAAGCCTCATCCCATCGCTTGTGTTCCATCTTGCATCAACCCATCCGGACAGGGGCACGCGGCACTAAAATTCACTAGTCGGTCCGGCTGAGGGCCCCCCGGGTCCGAAACACCAACAAAAATCAACTGATGTCTCACTCATTCCCATCCTTCTAGAAAGTTCTGGACAAGGCCATAGCTCTAAAACACAAGCATGTTCAGCTAGGCAAGATGAAGAGGAAGGCTATCACCTAAGGTCAAGCAGAAAGCAACAGCAGCCCTCGCTATGCTCCACCATAGGGAACCCCAGTTCGCCTGGGTGGTGTGCAGCAGTCATATCCACACCCTTCTCCGCGAACACTGCAATCCACACCCCAAACACCACAACCTCACCTAGAAGCCCCAGCAAATACTCCAGCAAAACCTACTAGCCAAAACACTACCCCATTCAATTCTTGTTTCAAATGAGGTGAAGTTGGACATTACACCAATGTCTGTCCTAAGAGGAATGCAAGTACCCAGCTCGAGGTAGTAATATAACAAGCAGAATCAGACTCCCTCCAGCAACCACGGATATAATATTGCTAGGGTTAATCAGATCAGTGCTAAAGCTACTACGAATGGTTATAACATTGTCATTAGTGCGTTCCTCATTAATTCCATGCCAGCTTCCATAATATTTGATTCTTTAGCTTCGCATTCATTGATATCTGCCCGTTATGTTAATACACATAGTCTACCTTTCATTATTATGTGTAGACCCATGGTAGTCATTACACCTAAAGAACCTTTTGAAGCAACCTATATGATTCACAAGATAGATGTAACAATCGTGGGGAGAAAATTTTAGGCCGTGCCTATAGTGTTAGAAGAGAGTAGCAGACTTAATCATTGGTATGAACTAGTTAAAACAGTGGAAGGCAGTCATACATTGTGCTAGAGGAACTGTAGAGCTTACTAGTTCTGATGGTGATAGATTTGAGGTCACAGTTGCCCCAACCCCATCCACTAAACTTGCTATCTACCAGATTGAGGGTAAGTTTGTGGGCGACCATATCCATATTGTTAGAGAGTTCCTAGATGTTTTTCCAGAAGAGTTACCTAGAATGCCACCAGATAGAGATGTGGAGTTCGTTATTGACCTCCAACCTGAAACTGCCCCCCTATCTCAAAAAGACCCTACAGAATGTCCATAGACGAATTAAAAGAACTCAAGAAGCAGTTGAAAGAGTTGTAGGAATCTGGATATATACGTCCTAGTTCCTCACCTTAGGGAGCACATATCCTATTTGTTCAGAAGAAGGATGGTTCCCAAAGAATGTGCGTAGATTACCAGTCCCTCAATGAAGTAACCATAAAAAATAAATACCCCTTACTCTGTATTGAAGATCTATTCGACCAACTAAGAGGTGCCAGAGTCTTTTCCAAGATTGATCCTAGGTCTGGATATCATCAGATGAAGAACAGGCCTTCTAATATTCCTAAAACGGCTTTCTCTACCCGATACGGGCTATATGAGTTCATAGTCATGTCGTTTGGTTTGACCAGTGTGTGACGGAACCTCCCAAAATATTAGGCCCACCTACAGCTATCCTTGTCCTAAGCACCTTAGACAGCCATGCAGATGTATCCAACAGCTTGACAGGACTTGATTCTTGCATATTCTTTAGCATCTCCCAAGAACGCATATCCCATTTCATAGACATTACACATATCGGTGTAAAAGTGGAAAGAGAAACAATAACTTAATTTTACATTGATAAGTTCAAGTAACAATGTAGAAAGAGTGTTTATTACAATATACAGGTCTGAGTGCTTCTACTTATTACATCACTGGAAGGTAGATACCTTTCATAAGTTCATACTTAATGTTCTTCCTCCTACATGGGGAGGATCTTGGAACAGAAGTAGCAAAACTATGCAGGCTCTTCACATACAACAACATGGGTTCGAAAACCCTGAGTACGGAGTGTACTTTTGCAAGTCTTACCCGACTAAAAAAAAGTCTGTCAAGGATATACTGGCCTTTAAAAGTTAAGGTAAGGTTTAGCAAGAACCAATGACTCAGTTTGCACAAAGCTTACTAAAGTTGGTCCTTATAAATTCTTTTTAATTGTCAAGTAGAGTGGTTTTTCTGAATCTAGATTTTCCTAAACTAGATCAAGAACTTGGTCTGCACTAGCCGTTTCTTTAAACTTGAGTTTACTTGTCACTACGGTGTAGGTTAGTGTAATACCCTAAATTTGGGGGTATAAAATTCTTCTCTAATGCCTACCAAATGCAGGTGTTACCTCTGATTTCTCTCTCTAGACTTCTTCTCTCTCTCTCTTTTATTAGAGCTATGTCTAGATTATAGGGGATTAACTATTTATTTATTATAACAAAACCTATCTGAGTCATGAAATGTTGCATCATGCTGAGCCTAAATTAGTCTTGTTTGATGCACATGTTTGAATTAGTTTGAATTTGAATTGGGTTTGAATTTGATTTGAAATCCATAGAGAAAATAAAAAGAAAAACATTTATAAATTCTAGAAAAAAGGAAAACCATATTCAGCCCAGCAGGCCCAGTCCACCCCAGCTAGGCCGCGCGTGCGCCCGCTTCGCCTGACAGGTGGGTCCCATGTGTCAGCAACGGCCCGCGTCCGCGCTCTCTCCCTCTCCCCCTCTAGCTGCCCAGAGGGGGTAGCTTTTCGACGCCGGTTTCTTCGCGTGCGCGCTCGCTCCCCCTCGCTGCTTGGTGGGTCCACCCTATCAGCGCTGACTGCCCATTTATGAGTCCGCTCTCGCTGGTCCACGGACCCCACCTGTCATCCTCCTCCCCTTCCCTAACCTCCCGCCCGCGCACTCCACCGTGGACGCGCCCACGTCACACGTTTTACAGCCACTCCCCCACCCGCTCGACCTCTTTTTGGAGCCCGCACCCACTCGCTCACTCCCCTCGCTCAGTAGCGCTCCCCAGCAGACCCCCTCGCACCCCTCTCTCGCACTCCGTGCGCACCCGTGCAGCACCGCCATCGTCCGCCGTCCGTTCTGGGGCCACCGTCGAGCTCATGTTGTGTCCATTGCCTCGATGAGCTCTGCCTCCTCGCCAGCAATACAAGACACCCTCTGGTTTGGCCCTAGCCCCTCTATTTCCCTTGGTTCACGCTCACCGGACTTCTCGCCGCGCAACTGTGTCCTCAGTCGCTGTCGACCAGGGCCCTCGTGATGTCCTCGCCGTTGCTCAAGCGCTCCAACGACATCTCTCGAGGTAACCAACCCACCCATGCCCTTAACTTTCCATTTACTGCCCTGTTGTCTGCGCAATCGCTTGTCGGAGTTGATGTGCGCTACCGTCAGGCCAATCTGCTGCGGACCGTGCCCGCTGGTGTCTCTGCGCCGGTGTCGTGCCCACAGCCGAGTCTGTCGTAACACCCCAAACTCTCCTGAGCCCTTTCCCAGCGCCCTAGACTCTTGCCGTGGCCGTGCCCTCACCTTCGGCGAAACTCCACCGCGGAATCGGGCAGCGCCGCCACTGGCCGCCCTATAACCCAGCCCGAGCTTGCCATGAGATCTCAGGCATCCATCTGAGATCTGACGGCCTGACTTCAATTAAGCCCGATCCGATCCCACCTATCCGATTCAGATCTAGCCGCTCGGATCCGCCTCCTCACCTGCGTCCTGTAGCTAGGCCCAGCCGGTCAGTCCCCTCGCCCCTAGGTCGCTGACTCCCCTGGCCCACCTGTCGGCCCCGCCCGTGCTTGCTCGCTCAGATCTGATCATGGTCGTTCGTCTACGATCGGATGGATGAGATTATGACTGTACCCCTTCGCGTGGTAGTTTTGCTAAAGAGACCCTTGACTTTCTGAGAATCAACCCGCCGTCCTTAGTTTTCGCGTGCATGCCCCTGTATTTTTGCAGAAAGACCTCTAACCTTTTAGTTTATCGCAGAATTGGATCTAGTTTTGTATTTTGAATTCCAAAATTTGTTTATTTCATATCTTTTTCATATGAATTCCAAATTGAGTGATCCAAATTGCAAAATGTTCATAAAATTATTCTCTACCTATTTAAATTATAATCATTCACTGTCTGCATGTATTAATTTTATGTGTAGGCTATAGGTGCATGTAGAGTAATGGTTTATTTATTAAAAAGGGAAAACACTAATAATAATTAAGTGATTAACTTTGTGAGGTTAATGTCATGTAGTGTATGATCTCACCTCTGTAATAACTTTAACTTGGTAATTAGTTCCTTAAGATAAATGAGGTTAAGTTATGTAATCTATTGAGATAAGTAGTACTTAGAGAACCACGAACCTCTAGGTGTATTAGTCCACCCTAGAACCTAGGTTTACCTCTTCTGTTTTTACTATTCTTTCGAGCTTGCGTTCACTTGATTGTACATGTTTGGTGTACTGTTTCTTTGTCATTATCCAAATGTGTTGAATGCATGATCGCTTTATTTAGACAATGAGCAGTCCGTGGTTCCTAAGTGTGTTGCCGAAGACTTCCCTGAGCAGCAACCTGGTGAAGGAAAGTGTCCTCTGACCTATTATGTCCTACTTACTTTATAATTCACTATCCCACATTACTTCATTGAAACCTAAGGATTGACTAGTTTGTACTTACCTTGTCCTTGATTACATTTTGGGTTATTATGCTACTGCTTTACTTTAAATCAACGAACATGATGTGAATATTTTGATACGATGATGTTATTCTGGATTATGATGATGAAATGAGATACTTTAGGGGACTCAGGCTGTTTCCTGAGTACCTCCCCGTAAGGACCTATTCGTTGAGTGACCACCCGGGATAACATTACAACCATGAGGGTGGAATGGGACACCCTTAGCTGAATAATTAGAAGAACTTAAGGTGTAGTCGGCTTTGCCGTAGGGCCACCAATGGGGTCCGGGCATAATACTTGCTCTGCCAAGGTTGGTTGCCGAGGTTCTTTCAATTTGGTTTTGTTAGTCACCCTTCCTATGGGGAGAAGTACTATGTTTCTCAAATAGGAGAAACCTAACGGGCGGCTATGACCTCTGGGGAATCTTGGTAAAGGCTACGTAGTGAAACTAGTGTCTACTCATCTTGGTAATGTTTGAGGGTTTGATAGACCCAAAGCAAAAAGGGATCACGACTCGTGGGTAAAGTGTGCAACCTCTATAGAGTGTTAGAAACTAGTATATCAGTCGTGCTCATGGTTAAGAGCAGCCTTGGGATCCTCTTTGATTAAAATAACTTTGGATCCTTTTATGATGATGATTAATGGTGATGGTTATAACTATGGTCTCTGGTATTTCCTCTTGGAGGGAGCACTTTTGGGTAATAACTAGGTTTATTACTAAAACTTGGCTTACTACTAGTAATAAATACATGACCAACTAAAAGCAACTGCTTTAACCTTAACTCCAAATATAGCTAGTCCACTTTACCAGACGGGACATTTGCTGAGTACGTTGATGTGTACTCACCCTTGCTTTAAAAACCACCCCACCCCAGGTTGTCGGCATTGCAATCAGTGCTCAGGAGGAAATGCAGGCAACATGGAAGACTTTGAGGAGTTCCAGGACTACGATGAGTTCCTAGTTATGTTAGTGGCAAACCCCCAGTCAGCTACTTGTGAAGACCTTATCTGCTACGTTTCGTATTCCGCACTTTGATCACATTAATGACTATGTTATGTTAATGACTCTGTGGATGTCTTGGACATCTTGATGTAATAAAGTACCTTTTCCACTATTTATTTGGAGCAATGTGTGATGATGTCCAACTATGTAATCACCGTGTACGTGAGTTTCTGATCCTAGCACGTACATGGTTTGCATTCGGTTTGCCTTCCAAAATCGGGTGTGACATAAGTGATATCAAAGCCTTACTGACTGTAGGACCGCTAACCTAGACTATAATGGTCGCCCTAAGGACTATAGACCCTTATTATCATCTTGACCTTTGGTGCCACTTCAAAAGTTGGTCATCTCGACCAATTCTATGTATAATTTTATCTAGATACTCATCTTACAAAATTTTTATCTCACTTTGCTTTTGGTTTACTTGCTAGTCATATAGTTCTATTCTCACTCTTGTGCTTAATGTCTTTTGTAGGTGGCCCGCCTTAGATGCACTGCACGTAAGTCGGTGATCCCTTTCTTTCCCTCCCGCCTTGTAGAGCGTCCACTACGCCGCACAGTGATAGGACAGTCGAGCCACCTAGAGAGACTGCACAAGGAGTAGGAGCGCCAACGCCAGGAGCAGGAGCAGCAGGACTCTTCCGCCTCGCCTCGGCAGGAGGTGGAGTCTAGGAGGCAGCCCTCCCCTGCGCCTCAGCCAGAAATGCCCCTGCACCACAATAGGGCATCCCGGCTACTGGAGGAGGCCCTGACGGAGACAGAGACGACGACGACGGTGGCAGTTCAACCCACAGCACGGAGCTCTTGGTAGGAGCAAGAGCCGGAACGATGGATCACCCGACCCATCACTCGTGACGTCGCTCGTGGTTGTCATTTGCATGACGCTCTCGACACCTTGCTGTGTTGGGCCTTAGACCGACACACTTAGTCCATTGAGTACCGTTGTGTAGTCCACTAGCACTGTCGCGGGTTATACCCGGACTAGTGGAGGCTACCTGCCTCGTGCGTCGTCCAGACGATGATCTCCGGGGTGCAGAGGCCTTCTCAGACCATTATTCTATCACTGAGCGGGACACTAGCGAGGCAGCCATGCAGGATGCTGCATGGCGTGCGCTTTCACAGTACCCCCGTTGTTCGACCGACAGTACCGAAGGTGTGATTGTCTCACCAGTTGGTGAGGGCAATCCCAGATTGAGCAGAATGGTCAACCTGGTCGTCGTGCCCATCACGGCAACTTCTAGTGGTGCGTATTGATGCAGTTGGTCATATAACACTTGCACTTCTTCGTGCAAGATGTTATTGTGCACATGCAGATTTTCCTAGGGCTAGACTCAGCTCTTCCACACGAGCTCGGGCAGTCGCCTCACAATCGTAGGCTATGGATCGCAAATTCACAGCCCAATCTATAGCTTCATCACGCTCCACCAACTCCTGTTGCATGTGCTCCACTTCTCCTGACATCTCAGCGATGCGACGACTAGCACGCACTCGCTCCCATCCTCCAAGTCGTAGTTCCATAGTCAGATGCTCGACTCTAGCTTCCATGTCTCATATGGGATCATTACTTGCACTGCTGCTCCCCTCATACCGAGGAGCTAACTGATGAGGGGGCACACCCTGAGGTCTGGTTGCTTTTCGGAGTGTGGTCTTTGTGCGAGCCATTTCAACTATAATGTCACACCTGGTTTTAGGGGCAAAACTGAATGCATAGAATATGTGTGCCAGGATCAATTTGCCACAGATATGTTGACGTCACAAGTGTAATATATCAAAAGACAATGCAATAAAGGCGTAAAAGAGAGTACAATAACTTTATTACATCATCTAGACTTAAGAGTCTTAAACAATATTATCATCAAAGTACAACAAAAATAACATGGGCAATCTCCTACAGTAAGATGACCGGAGCAGTTGCTAGACTTAGTACAAGTCAACATCTTCGTCAAAATCTTCCTCATCAACTTTTGATCAAAAATTTAGCAAGGGGTCAGCTCACTTATGGTTAGGCCTCAACAAATGGGAGGAATTATGCAAGGTTAACAAGGTAGGCTATGGTTAAGCGGTAAGCATTTTAGTTGGTCAATATTTTATTAACAACACCTAGCTTACTAATTGTAAGTGTATCCCAAATCCAATTAATCATGAGCCTATGATTATATCTCTAAAGCACTTAAGTGAAACCACTTAAGCAAACCACTTAAAAACCATATGATCACGGTTTATTCTCCATCTTTAGGTTCACTTATCATGTGAGGGTCCAAGCTGCTCTTAAACGCGAGCACCGCTGACATATCAGTTTTATATTCTGTAGAGGTGGTACAACTTTACCACAAGCCATGTATCCCCTCTAGCCTAGGTTGTACGGACCCTTAAACATTGCCGAGGTGAATGACTAGGGATTCACTATGAGGCTTTCACAAAATATCCTTAGTACAAAGCCACCCGCTAAGGTTTCCACGTCAGTATTGGTGACCCTCTAGGCGAGGTACCTTAGTCAAGACTACCACCCCATGTTAACATGAGCTGCCACCAAACCACTAACGTCCCCTCTTGCCCATCTTTCAGGTAGGGTTGCTAAGAACTAAGTCTATAAAGCTATTTACCATAGCTAGAGCCATGATTGCACTTGTGGTTGCACTGTTTTCGTGGGTGGTCACTCCATGTTCTGTTTAATACAACATGATCTTGTTTAATCATCAGATTAACATCAATAATATAAATTTCATCTTCGTAACAATAATATCTTTAAAAGAGTGACATCATAAAGATAAAGTTGAGCAATAGCATAATTACTAAGCAAAGTATTTATCCTAGGTTAATCAAGGAATAAGGATGGTATTTCTAGGCAATCCTATTTAGGAAAAACCCATCAAATTTATGCACATATCCAAAAGTAAATATTATTGTATGCATTATTTGGGTACAATAAGAAATCTAGAGGGAGAATCCACTTACCTTGATCAAAAGTGTCTTGCGGGTCGTCTTCAAACGTATTTGAGTCTTCTACCAGGAAATCAGCTTTTAATATAGATTCATACAACATACATACAAAAAGAAAACATACACCAATAAATAAACATACACCATTACATAAATAAACATACACCATTACACAAATAAACATATACCGAAAAAATCATACCTATAAAAGGAAAATGTCTAAAATAGAACTTGATTTGTATCTATAATATAAGTCAACTCACATCTACGTCCATCTCATTTTCTATGACATAAAATACTAATTTTGTTTCGAGAATTTACTAGTGAAATCTATATGGCAAATTGACTATGAAAATGCATTTATAAATTCATATATAATGACTTAGATGTAGTGATTAAATCAAACTCTATGAAATTGGATTAATTATTAATCAATTATTTCTACCATACATCTTGGGTCATATTCTAGTTTTATTCTCTCTTTCTAAAAGGAAATGATACGGGTTGTTACAATGTTAGTTAGAGACCAAATAACTTTAGTATTAATATAACTAAATTAAACTACTAATTTAACTATACTATTTATATTATGGTGAACGTGAGTACTACTTATATTATCTCAATGTTAGTAGAAACTCTGTTATTTGTTAGTAAATATGAATTAGTCATATGAACCTATAAGCACATACATCTCGGCTAAAACTCTAAAGTTCATCATGAGCAAAGTTAACCATGAAATTACTCATCTAGTGTTTTTGTTACAAATATATGGTCTACAGTATCCTTTTATTCTTTCTAAACAACTAATTCCAGAATAGTTTTAACGAACATAAACAAATTAACGTACACAATGTGATAGATAATAGAAACAACAGTCCATCACATACACTTGATACTATTCGCTCAACATCCTCATGATCTCAATTTCATAATATATACAAATTTAAACAACAAATCACTACAGTAAATCTTAAACTAAATTAAACATAGTTTGAAAATAGAACAAAATTTGTGTCATATTCAACCTTGCTCACTAGTTCTTTCATAGGGATGAAATCGAAGAGCAGGGATCGGCCATGGAACAGGGGCACAGCTAGGCGGTCCTTGGCGGGGCTCCGGCAGCAGGGGTTGACGGCGAGGGGAGCGGGGGCTCTGGCGAGCTTCGGAGTGAATGGGGGAGAGGAAGTGGGGGAAGAGGAAGAGGGAGGGGCGCAGCCGTAATACGTGCTCCACTTCGCGGCGAAGGCGAGCAGGCGGGGAGGCGAGGCAGCCCGGCTCCCAGGCGGCGGTGGCACGGCATCATGCGCTCGAGCGCGCGCGCTATAACACCCCTGGTGTTACGACAACTAAAACTCTAATATATCATCATAAGCATTTGCATTAACTTGCTTGTTACATCTAGAATGCATTCACTAGATCAAAATTTTACAATAAGGTGATGTTGTGTGTAGAGTAGAGGACTTAGTTAAGGACCTAAGCTAAATAGGAGTAGGTCATCTCTTAAGCAAGTAACAAATTGACTTGGAGTCTTAGGTTCTAAAGGTAAGTCTTAGAGCCTAGAGTGGCCTTGTTTTGGAATGATGGTCAAGTGGAAGAAGCACTTAAGGAGCTAGAATAACTCCAAACCTTAACTTGAGGTTTGCTTGGAATAAATGGTTAAGTTAAGAAAATTCTAAACCAGGACATTTTGGATATGAGATATGTGTATAAAAGATTAGATCTTGAGCTAGAGAGTAACTTTGCTCTAGGTGGAGGGATCAGAGGGATGAATCACTAGAAGAAACAGTAGCCACATTTGAAACCCTATAACTAGCCCAATAGAGGAATTCAAAATCTACAAGGATTTAGCTAAAAGTTCATATACCAAAGTTGTAGAACTTGGAAAAGTGATCAAATTTCATGATTGGAGAATTCCATGTTGTGTGGAGAAATTTAGAGTAATTTGCAGAAATTTAGTTTTGGGATCAAATTGGAACTTCTGAAATTAATATAAACTAGCCAACTTTGAACCCTTAAAAAATCTGATCTATAAGCATTTTGAAGATGGTCCTTGTTGGTCCTTGTTCTCGAATGCTATAGTCAAGAACAAAGCAACACAATTGTTAACGGTTAGAGACCTTTGTCCTTTGAAGCATTATCACCTTTGGGATATAATGATCTTTAGACGAAGGTCATGAAGGGCATACCTTTGTCATTTTAGTGAACGAATATAAATAGAGACACATGAAACACAAATGAATACGAATAACCATCACAAATCGCTAGATTATTTATATTCTCATTTTATAAATGAGGATAAACATCAATGATATTTATATTACATCAATACCTTCGGCTTGAAAGAAGGTGAGAATGTGAGAGTGACGCGAGAGGGATTTGTCACACCCGGGTTTTAGCGGTCCAAAACCCGGGCGTGAAATAATCACCAGGTGTGCTGGGACCAAGTCTCACACATATGATGAATCATGGCACAGGATCGAATGTCACATCTTTACTATATAATAGGAGTTCTGCACAAAATAAATAAATAATTATATTATAAGGAGACAACGGTCCAGCAACCCAAAGTTGACTGGGAGACGACGGCCTAGACCTCTCACGAACTCGTCACGGCATCCTCCATGCGCCTCATCCTGTGGTACCTGTACTTGACCTGTGGGGAGGTGTGAGACAGCAAGAGTGAGCTCACATACGTTCATAGCTCAACAAGTTGTGGGGAATAATGTGCATGAACTCGCCAAAGGTGGGAGTTCACGTGAAGTGTAAGGCTTACCAAAGAGGATGGTTGAAGCTGAGCATTGCTTTTAAAGTTGGTCAAAATTTTATTAACAATTACTAATTATAAGTAAATACCAACCCAATTAAGTAGTAGAACAAAAGTAACAACATCACCTGCGATGCAATGCATATGACAAATTGAATTTAGTTCCATAAGTTAATCATGTGATGGTCTGAGTCACTCATGACCGTAAGCACAGATAGTATACCAGTTTTACACACTGCAGAGGTTGCGCATCTTTACCCACAAGTCATGTTACCTATCTGCCACGGGGTTGTACGGGCCCCATACACCTCTACCAAGGAAGCGAGGCAGGGTAACACTATGAGGCCTTTACAAAGTTCCACTAGCTTTAGAAAACCCGCTACAGTTTATAGGAAGCTCCAATGCAGGGATCACTCGCCTAACCGCCATCGCAGCAAAATCAACCCAAAGACCTCCCTACACTGACCACTCCCCTACTGCCCTTGCCCCTTTCGGGTAAGGTAGTCATCCACTAGCTTTCCTAGTTAATCAGCCAAGGGCATCCCATACTACCCTTGTGGTATCACTGTTTTCCCGGGTGGTCGCTCCATGTTCCCATTAACATAATGATTTAACATGAACAGTAATAATAAACTGATAATAAAAGTGTAATCATGAATAATGTATCTCCAAACCCAAAACCACAAAAAGCAATAGCAAGTAGTACCCAAAAATATTCAGTGGTAAAACAAGGTATAAAGATAGCCAAAACTAGGGTAACCTATTGGATCCCATCAAAATTAACCTATACAGATCATTATGATTAATCAGAACATGACTGGGTAAAAAGAAGTGATCAAGGGCACAACTTGCCTGGGACTTGAGATTCCAGGTACCAACTTACTTTTCAGATGACTCGTGACCTCGGGCTAGTCGTAGCAATACACACAAACATGGTATAGGCAAAATTAACATCACACCAAACATAAGAACAAAATAAATATTAATAATCTACATATTAAAATAAGATCACAGGAACAAGAATTATTAATTTTGGAGTTATAGATTTTAAGTTATGGATTTCCAAAGATTCTACGTGTTTTGTACAAGATTAATTAGAATATCAATTTTAATGTGGCTTTCATGTCAAAACAGTGGCACTAAATGATAAACAATAATATTACAAAATTATAGGAACTGGAATGGACTAATTTGGACCTAATATGAATTTTCAATGAATTATACCAGTTTCTAGCATTTATTTTCATATTAAAAATCATGTTCTAGTTACTTTTCCTTAATTTTCTAATTCTCTAAACTGGGCATCAAATTCTATAAAGTGCAGAGGCTAAATCATAAACTTTCTCAGACTCAGTAAACAATCCGAGTGGATGGCGGGTTTTATTTTTAAGAAAGCTAGGGGCTCTTATGCATAATAGGTGGGCGAAGGGGTATCGGCCAACTTGAGTCGTCCGATCAGAATCGAGGGCCCAGATTAGAACCGTGCTTTAAGTGAACCGGAGCATGATCTGGGCTGCCCAATCACGATTCAACGCACCAGATCAGACCCGGAACCGGTACGCCGTCCTAACCATTAGATTGAGGATCGTTGGCTAGGATCCGACGGACGAAAGGGTATGTGGTGGCATGATCTCGACCATCCAACACCCATCCGACGGCCAAAAGATCATCTTCCACCTCCTGGTTGCGACAAGGAGAGGGCAAGCCGAGCACCACCGGTGAGCAGGCGACCCCACGCCCTGGTAACCTAATCGCGATACGGTTCGATCCCACACAAAGAGGAGAAAAATGTGCATCGATCTAGGTACAACTCACCCCGAATCATGTAGCAGGACTCCACGGCAACGAAGCAGGGCAGATCCGCGGTGAAGATGGTGCCCTGGTGAGACATTGCGCGGTTTCCAGAAGTGTTCCTCGAACACAAGTGCCACGGATACCTTCGTGGTGTTATGGCAAACCCTCTGCCCTTTTCCTTTCGATGCAGCGCGCGACAACCAGTAAATGCCCCCCAGCGTCGACGTGAGGTTCCTAGTCCGCGGCGGCGCTCACGTTTCCCTGGTCTACGAGTGAACGAAACCACAGGACACCGACCGATATATATACACCAGGAGGGTCCAACTATGGCCGAGCAACCGGAGGTTGTTGCGGAGTTTCTTACCACCGAGATTCACGACCAGAAGCACGGATATGACGGAGATCTTCTGTGGAGATGAAGAACAGGCGCTGGGGCGATAGGGGGGCTAACAAGGTGGGACCCGGGGAACAACGGCTCAAGCTGCGGACGCGCGTGAGTGAGCCACTGGCTGAGCGGGCCCATGCGTCAGCACGCAGAGGTAAATCATGCTGGCGAGTGTAGCTAGGCTGGCTGGATGGGCCGCGGGTGGAGGGAGTGGGCCGACCAGGGAAATAGATGGTGGGCCAGCCACGAGAAATGTGACCCAGCTGAGTTTTTTCTAAATTTTTCTTTTCTATATCTTTTTCTACTTTCCTCACATTAGGTTCAATTCAAATTTAATTCCTGTTTTGAACTCCTTAGTTTCCAAATATTGAGCATATCTGTAACACCCTAAATCTCATTTTGAGAATATAGTAAATTTTTTAAAAGATCTTGAATTAGATTTTTTTCTCTCCTTAGAATTCCGATACCATTTGAAGTCATATCTCCTTAAATAAAAGTTTTATAACAAAAATTCAATAAAAAGATTCTTATATAAAATTAGCCTTTGTTGAAGTTTATAAGTATTAATGTGTGAACATTTTTTTAGAGATCATATAATATAAACTATTTTCTTAAAATAATTACATGGGTGCTACATATTCAAAAGTGATTTCTTATGTAGAATAATAAATGAATGAATATATATATATAATGAATATTGCACCTTGCTGGATTCTGATTGTGCATTTTGTTTGAGATAGAAAATTCAAACTCGGATTCAAAAGTGAATTCAATTGGAAATAGAAATAGAAATGGAAATAGAAAAGGAAAAATATAAAAAAAGAAAACCTCACCTAGGCCAAAACCCCTTCGCCTCGGCCCACCAAACCCCGTGCGCCAGCCCTCTACTGCCTACACTCCCTTCATCCCGCCATTACGCCTTACCTCACTGACAACGTGCCCCCCTGTCTGCTCCTTCAACGGACTCCGCAGCTCACAGATCAAGCAATCCCCATCTGCTCCCGCAACGGCCACCGCCAGACCAAGGCATCTTCAGTCGGGCTGTTGGGATAGGACTCCGCCGTCAGGTATATGTGCTGTGCTGTGCGCCCTTCCTGCTGCCCACCATGTGCTGCTTTGTGTCCGACATGAGCGCACAAATTGAAGGAGATTCCGGCCGCCTCCATGGAATCGAGGAGAGAGAAAGCAAAGAGTGCCACCACCACGTGTAGATTTTCGATTACGTCGTCGCCATGGCTTCTGTGGTGTCCTAGGCGCTTCACCGAAGTACCTAGGGCTCGGGCGCGGGTCAACGGGCAACCCTCGGCGAGGTTCCCTGTAGCGCAGCGGAAGCATGGTGGGGTTGCCGCGGGGGCGATTCTCGTGCGGCACCGCGGACCGCCTAGTCTCGTGGGCGAACGCTATCCTCGACGTTCGGAGTTCAGCTATCGGTCGGGGGAGATCGTGAGATCGTATCGATGCTCGTTGTGATGTCTTCGAACGGTGATGGCCACCAGCTCCGGCTTGGGTGCTCGCCGTCAACAGCGCACAACCACGATTCCACTAGGCATCGCGGCCAACTTCACCTAAGTGCGAAACATCGGTAAGAAGCCTCCCACTGAACTCGATTTTGCCCTCGTTACGCGTAGCACCCAATCAGACTCGATTTTGTGTGCCGGTTGCAAGTGCTCCGGCGAGGCCCGCCGCCGCGCTGTGAGCTCTGCTCGCCGCCATGCTCCGCCGTTGGGGGATTGAACGTGCGCCGTCCGATTGCAATGGATGGCGTGGATTAAGTACAGCGTACACCGTCGGATCGTAGTAAACGTCTCAGATTAGAAGCCAGCCATAACTCTTCGCGAGTTTGATCCTGGCCCTTGGTTCACGATCCAATGGCCGTAGGTTAGTATCGATTCGTGCCTTGGCGCATCTGATCGTGACCGTCCATATCCGATCTATCGGTCCAGAATCAATTGAGCCAAAATAAAATCCATGCCATCGATCGTTAATCGAACGGCTACCATTGCATACCCCTTCGTGGGGAGCCTGATCTAATCCGATCCGTTGGATTGGGATCCAATAGCCGAGATAGACTCATACCCCTTCGCTGTTTGATTTTGTAAAAAACCCCTGTAGAATCCAGTAATCAACCCGCCGTCCTCGGATTCTGTGCGCTGAGTATTGGGAACGTTGCGCTGTGGCCCCTGAGTTTCGGTTTATTTGGTGCGCAGTCCAGCCAATAATAAAATCAGAGAAATTCATTCTAAATCCATTAGTGCCACTGTTCATTCCAGTTCCTATAATTTTGTAATATTGTTGTTTATCAATTAGTGCCACTGTTTTGACATGAAAGCCATATTAAAATTAATATCCTAATTAATCTGTTATCTAACACTTAAAACTTCATAAATTCATAACTTCTTCGTTTTAACTTCGATTTGACTCGTTCCAGTTGTGTTAGTTTCGTATAAGTATTTACTACGCAGTAACAACATTTATTATACCATGTCCCATTATTTTATAATTAGATTTCTATTTAACTTATGTTGGTTAGTCTTGTTAATCTGCTTATCATTATAATCTACTAGAATATAATTTATGGTCAATTTATGACTTAGATTAAAGTTGAACAACCTCTCATATGATTTATATTAACCAATTTATAATATAGTTTAATATTTTAATCACACAGATCTTTTGTAAAATAACAACTCCTTAACAATGACTCCGATCTTAGTAGTTCTCGATCCCGCGATCTCGTAGCAACGCGTAGATTATTATTACGCAGCTTGTTCTTATGTGGTGTGATGTTAATTTTGTCTATACCATGTCTGTTTGTATTGCTTCGACTAGCAGTGCGGTCACGAGAATCTGAAGAATCACCCTAGTAACTGGAATCTCAAGTGCCAGGCAAGTTGTGCCCTTGATCCACTTTTGTTACCCAATAATGTTCATTATTATCATTATTCAATACATAGGTTTAATTTTGATGGGACCCAACAGGTCACCTTAGTCTGTTTATCCATTTTACCTTGTTATCCCTGAATCACTTGGGTAGTTTTGCTATTGCTTTACATGGTTTTGGGATAATATTTCATTATATCCATGTTTCAATTATTTTGTTATTCTATTTATGTTCATGTCAAGATCATTAATGTTAATTGGAACATGGAGCTTAACTTGAGGAACACATGCCACCACAATGGTGGAATGGGACACCCTTGGCTGAGTAATTAGGAAAGCTAGTGGAAGACTACCTTACCCAAAAGGGGCAAGGGCAGTAGGGGAGTTGCATGCAAGGAGGTTCTCGAGTTGATTTTGCTGCGATGGCGGTCAGACGAGGGATTCTTGCAAGTGCTCTTTCCATAAACTGTAGCGGGTTTATGGAAACTAGTGGAACTTTGTAAAGGCCTCGTAGTGGATCCCTAGCCATTCACCTCGGTAGTGTCTAAGGGCCTTGCAAACCCTGGCAACATGGGATACACGACTTGTGGGTACAGGGTACAACCTCTGCAGAGTGTAAAACTAGTATACTAGCCGAGCTCATGGTCATGAGTAGCTCAGGACTCTCGGATAATTAATTTATGGAACTTAAACTCAATTTGTCATATGCGTTGCATGAAATTTATTATTAATTTTGTTCTATTATTATTATTTATTATGGTTTGGTATTTACTTACATTTAGTAATTGCTAATAAAATTTGACCAACTTATTAAAAGCAATGCTCAGCTTTAACCTCTATTATTGATCAGCCTTACACATCACATGAACTCCCACCTTTGGTGAGTTCATGCACACTGGTTTCCCCACAACTTGTTGAGCGATGAAGATGTGTGAGCTCAGGAGAAGAATAGGTTGTTCACACCCCCCACAGGAGAAGAATAGGTTGTTCAAGAGGAGCCACGCAACGAGGAGTTTGATTCGATCTAGGTGGCGTCTCCAGTTGACTTTCTAGCGCCAAGGATGGATTTTAGATCCTTTTATATTATCTTCTATTTTGTAAGACTTCCACTATGTAATAAATACTCTGATTATTGTGACATTTATCTCTATACACTCTGTTATTATATATGTTGTCATCGTTGGCGCATGTATGAAATGCACCCAGCTTTGTTCCTTAAAGCCCGGGTGTGACAATATCCCTACACCAAAATACCACATCTACTATTTCCCATATTATTATATATTATTTTCATTGTCATTTATTTATGGATGGAATAAATGGTTCCATAAACATTTCTTTTCTCATTTACTATTCTATGTTTTTATTTAAAATTTGAGGTCAAGTTTATGTTTTCCATAAAATGCATTTCACAAAATTATAAGTAAGAGATGCAATTTCTTCATTATATATTTACTGGTTGTTTAACTAATTAAATTTTGATTGATTTTGAACAATAAATTCTCAAAGGTCTTAAGAATTTTAGAATAGCTCTTATAAATATATATTTATTTATTATTTTTTTTCTACCAATTTTTTTAGGTCTTACAAATCCTATCCCCCTTAACAGAAATCTTGTCCTTGAGATTTGTAAGAAAAAGGATGTATACTCATATTGTTCTCAAAACATATTCACAAACAAAGAAATCTCGGCATGATGCATAACTCACTAGCGAAACATAGGGTCAATAGACCTTTTTATTGTCACTAAAATTGTAAAATACTATATACTAGCTAAACTAATATTTAGGTCTTACAAATAGTAAAATATATCTATATTTATGTTTATTTCTTTTTGTGCTCTACTCTGGTTGCTCGTTGACTTCTTCACCGATTACTTCATCTTCCACTAGCACTTCCTCTTGAATTTCAAGTTCGCCAGGTTCAACTTCTACTTCTGCATGATGGGCTTGTCCTCGGTTGACAGATAGGGGCTGACTCTTTCCTGCCGAAGCCTGACCTTGCTTCATTGGAGCTGGTGTAGTGTAGGCAGCCCTGTTGGGATAGTTGTTGGCGTAGTGTCCCGGTTGTCCACACTTGAAGCAAGCCTTGCTGGTGGATCTGTTAGGAGCAACGGGTCCTGCTGGGGTGCTTGCTTGAGGATGAGCAGTTGGTGCCTGTTGAGTTTGCTGCCCGGAACCGCCACGAGCTGGTGTACTTGGAGTGGTAGTATAGCGAGGACGGGAATTACTTCCAGCCTGTCCTTGGTTAGCAGCTCTTCTTTTCTCTCCAAACTCACACCTCTTGTTTTCCACAGCAATAGCTTTATCAAGTAGCCTTTGGAAGGACAGAAATGTGTGCGATACAAGTTGATATTGCAAGGGTCCAATCAAACCATCCAAAAAGAGCTCCTGGTTCTTCTCATCATCCTCAACATCCCTAGGGGCATATCGAGATAGCTGAATAAATTTGTCCCTATATTCGCTCACGGACATACTTCCTTGCTTGAGGGATAGAAACTCCTTTCTTTTAATCTTCATGAGCCCAACAAGAATATGGTAATTCCTGAATTGAGTAGAGAATTATGCCCAGGTAATTATGTTGACGGCGGCGTGAGCAGTGCAATACGCATCCCACCAATCTGCAGCGGGACCAGTAAGACAACCTGATGTGTAGAGCACTTTCTCTATATCTTAGCACTGAGCTATATTGAGCATCTTCTCTATAGACTTTAGCCAATCATCAGTGTCCAGTGGATCAGGAGAGTTAGCAAATGTCGATGGCTTGTGGCTCATGAACTCCCGATGCTTGTCTCGGGGTGGAACTGGTGGTGGTGGTGGTGGAGGCAGTGGTACTTGTTGTTGTTGCTGTCGTACCCTTCTCTCCTGGCATATCTCCTCTCACTCTTGGTGCATCTCCTAGCATATATCCTCTCACTCATGGCACATCTCCTGGCGTTCCTGCTGCATCTGCGCGTGCATATCCACCATGGTGTCTGTCATCTGTTGCATTATCCGCATCTGGGCTGCAACTGTGGGATCAATTCCGGCTGGTGGAGGCTGTGGAGGATCCATCTCAGGTTGTTGTTGTTGTGGTTGTCTAAATATCCTCCGAGTGTGTCAATTGGAAGGTAGATCAATTCCTCCACCCTTCCTGGTATTGACCATCTGAGTTAGAAGCATATGGTAAGATAGTTTTGCAAGGGAAATCATGCGGTGGGCAGAATGAATAGGCTAATAGCTGGTTATGTACTGAAGATTCTTTGGCAGGGCTCAATCTGATGTCAAGATTGGGTAACTAGACGTATAAAGTGATTGTCCAAAGGTAAGATTGAATCTATCAAGATGAGATAGATACGGACTACTAGATACATTTTAATGGGGATAATCTAGATTGTCTAGTTATTTTATAAATACTATCCTTTATGCCTAGATGTATATGCAGATGCAATTGTGGGCATTAATCCACAACCCATCACACTCAATCAAAGATCCAAATCAGACAAGTATCATAAGGACAAACATTCAAGTTCATATATATCTATATAATAAAATAGTTTTGTTTTTGTTCCTAAGGTGAGGTTTCCTATTCCTAAAAGTCACTTCAGGCCTAGGATTTCAAAGTGTGAACTCCACATTTGTCTTTAGAGTGAAGAGGTAAGATTAATCAGAGTAAATCAGAAATAGATGAGAAAAGATTAAGGAAAGTTTTAGAAAGAATCAGAGTAGCAAAGGTAAGTAGATAATGGTTGTCCAGTTCTATCTAGGTTTCGTCCTACAGTCAACATTCCTCTGATACCACTTCTATCACACCCGGGTTTTAGGGGTCCAAACCCGGGCACGAAATAATCACCAGGTGTGTTGCGACCAAGTACCACACATATGATGAATCATGGCACATGATCGAATGTCACATCTTTACTATATAATAGGAGTTCTGCATAAAATAAATAAATAATTACAATATAAGGAGACAACGGTAGAGCAACCCAAAGATGACTAGGAGACGACGACCTAGACCTCTCACGAACTCGTCGTGGCATCCTCCATATGCCTCATCCTGTAGTACCTGTTCTTGACCTATGGGGAGGTGTGACACAACAAGAGTGAGCTCACATACGTTCATAGCTCAACAAGTTGTGCGGAATAATGTGCATGAACTCGCGAAAGGTCGGAGCTCACGTGAAGTGTAAGGCTTACCAAAGAGGATGGTTGAAGCTGAGCATTGCTTTTAAAGTTGGTCAAAATTTTATTAGCAATTACTAAGTATAAGTAAATACCAACCCAATTAAGTAGTAGAACAAAAGTAACAACATCACTTGCGATGTAGTGCATATGAAAATTGAATTGAGTTCCATAAGTTACTCATGTGAGGGTCCGAGCCACTCATGACCGTGAGCACGGCTAGTATACCAATTTTACACTCTACAGAGGTTGCACATCTTTACCCACAAGTCATGTTACCCATCTGCCACGGGGTTGTACAGGCCCCATACACCTCTACCAAGGAAGCGAGGCAGGGTAACACTACAAGGCCTTTACAATGTTCCACTAGCTTCAGAAAACCTGCTACAGTTTATAGGAAGCTCCAGTGCAGGGATCCCTCGCCTGACCGCCATCGCAGAAAAATCTACCCAAGGACCTCCCTACACTAACCACTCCCCTACTGCCCTTGCCCCTTTTGGGTAAGGTAGTCATCCACTAGCTTTCCTAGTTAATCAGCCAAGGGCATCCCATACTACCCTTGTGGTAGCACTATTTTCCCAAGTGGTCGCTCCATGTTCCCATTAACATAATGATCTTAACATGAACAGTAATAATAAACTGATAATAAAAGTGTAATCAAGAATAATGTATCTCCATACCCAAATCCACATAAAGCAATAGCAAGTACGACAAAAAAAATTCAGTGGTAAAACAAGGTTTAAAGATAGCCAAAACTGGGGTAACCTATTGGATCCCATCAAAATTAACCTATGCAGATCATTATGATTAATCAGATCATGACTGGGTAAAAAGAAGTGATCAAGGGCACAACTTGCCTGGGACTTGAGATTCCAGGTACCAACTTGCTTTTCAGATGACTCATGACGTCACGCTAATCGTAGCAATACACACAAACATGGTATAGGCAAAATTAACATCACACCAAACATAAGAACAAAATACATATTAATAATCTACATATTAAAATAAGATCACAGGAACATGAATTATTAATTTTGGAGTTATAGATTTTAAGTTATGGATTTCCAAAGATTCTAGTGTTTTGTACAAGATTAATTAGGATATCAATTCTAATGTGGCTTTCATGTCAAAACAGTGGCACTAAATGATAAATAATAATATTTCAAAATTATAGGAACTGAAATGGACTAATTTGGACTTAATATGAATTTTCTATGAATTATACCAGTTTCTAGCTTTTATTTTCACATTAAAAATCATTTTCTAATTACTTTTACTGAATTTTCTAATTCTCTAAACTGGGCATCAAATCCTATAAAGTGCAGGAGCTAAATCATAAACTTTCTCAGACTCAGTAAACAATCCAAGTGGACGGTGGGTTTTATTTTTAAGAAAGCTAGGGGCTCTTACGCATAATAGGTGGGCGAAGGGGTATCTGCCAACTTGAGTCGTCCGATCAGAATCGAGGGCCCAGATTAGAACCGTGCTTTAAGTGAACCAGAGCATGATGTGGGCTGCTTGATCACGATCCAATGCACCAAATCAGACCCCGAACCGGTAGGCCGTCCTAACCATTAGATCGAGGATCGATGGCTAGGATCCGACGGACGAAAGAGTATGTGGTGGTGTGATCTCGACCATCCACCACCCATCTGACGGCCAAAAGATCTTCTTCCACCTCCCAGTTTTGACCGGGAGAGGGCAAGCGGAGCACCGCCAGTGAGCAGGCGACCCCACGCCTCGGTAACCTAATCGCGATACGGTTCGATCCCACACAAAGAGAAGAAAAATGCGCATCGATCTAGGTACAACTGACCCCGAATTGTGTAGCAGGACTCCACGGCAACGAAGCAGGGCAAATCCGCGGCGAAGATGGTGCCCCGGTGAGAAATTGCGCGGTTTCCAGAAGTGTTCCTCGGACACAAGGGCCACAGATACCTTCATGGTGTTATGGCGAACCCTCTGCCCTTTTCCTTTCGATGCAGCGCGCAACAACCATAAATGCCCCCCAGCGGCGACGTGAGGTTCCTGGTCCGCGGTGGTGCTCGTGTTTCGCTGATCTATGAGTGAACGAAACCACAAGACGCCGACCGATATATATACACCAGGAGGGTCCAACGATGGCCGAGCAACCAGAGGTTGTTGCGGAGTTTGTTGCCACCGAGATTCACGGCCGAAAGCACAGATTCGGCGGAGATCTTCCGTGGAGATAAAGAACAAGCGCTAGGGCAATAGGGGGCTAACAAGGTGGGACCCGTGGAACAGCGGCTCAAGCTGCGGACGCGCGCGAGTGAGCCACTGGCCGAGCGGGCCCATGCATCGGCACGCGGAGGTAAATCATGCTAGCGAGTGTAGCTAGGCTGGCTGGATGGGCCGCGGGTGGAGGGAGTGGACCGACCAAGGAAATAGGTGGTGGGCCAGCCACGAGAAATGCGGCCCAGCTGAGTTTTTTTCTAAATTTTTCTTTTCTATATCTTTTTCTACTTTCCTCACATTAGATTCAATTCAAATTTAATTCCTGTTTTGAACTCCTTAGTTTCCAAATATTGAGCATATCCCTACACAAAAATACCACATCTACTATTTCCCATATTATTATATATTATTTTCATTGTCATTTATTTATGGATGGAATAAATGGTTCCATAAACATTTCTTTTCTCATTTACTATTCTATGTTTTTATTTAAAATTGGAGGTCAAGTTTATGTTTTCCATAAAATGCATTTCACAAAATTATAAGTAAGAGATGCAATTTCTTCATTATTTATTTACTGGTTGTTTAACTAATTAAATTTTAATTGATTTTGAACAATAAATTCTCAAAGGTTTTAAGACTTTTAGAATAGCTCTTATAAATATATTTATTTATTTATTATTATTGTTTTTTGTACCATTTTTTAGGTCTTACAGGATTACAATTTAGCGTGAACAGTACAGTGTTACTGTTCATCTATTTATAGGCATGAGACACAGCCCGAACAAAATTACATTCATGTCCGTGACATTTACTGTTAATCATAAGGCAAGCTATCAAGGATTAAGTAGTCTTTTCCTCTTTAGGTCGATTTCATCTTCCGCCTTCATCATTGTACTAAGCCACAGCTCCTTCAGCCACAACTTCAGTGTCCGTTCATCCTGCCTTCGGGTATATATCTATATTACGCATACCTTCATCCCAAAGCTGAAACCTCCTGTAGCAGTCTATGTTACACTGAAAAACATATTAGTCACGTTTTTGAGGACTTTTGGAAGAGGAAGGCCCCCAACAGTAGCCCCTCGCAGTATTAATTTGTTTCTTTGTAACAAATTCAGACTGCGACGTAAACGAAGACCTTTAGCTGAAGGTCCGAAAAAACACTTTCCCTTCGCTAGAATAGCGAAAGACACTAACATGTAGGGCCCACCAAGCTATGAGGCGCTGGGCATATAAATAGGGACTCACATTGATAGCATTTGATGTGCCATTTTAGCTGGTTGCGCTATTTCTGTTATTCTGAATTTTCTTGCTCTGCCACGTTTTGATTAAATTGTAAGCTTCGGCATTTGCGCAACCGTTGACTAAATGGCTGAAGAGAAGAAGATTGTTGACCCTGCACTGAGTGGGTTTTATGAAGCTATGGAGACAAATACAGAGAAAATCACCAATGAAATGTTGGCTGGGTTATCTAGAGATTCCGACGACAGTGGAAGTTTTGACTTGGAAAGTGGAAATGAAGATGTCGAAGATCGGCCCTGGCGGCCGAGTCATACGATCTTCGGAAAATCAACTATCAAGCAGAGTCAGATTGATGCTATGAAAGGAAGATACTTTCGCGATATTTCTATTGTGAGGGCTGGAGGAGATAGCACTGCCCCTACACCCGAAGTAGACGAAGTTGTTGTCTACCGGAGCTTCATGAAAGCAGGGCTTCGGTTTCTCTTGAGTAAATTTTTAGTTAAAGTTCTAAGATTTTTGAGATTTACCTTCATCAGATTACAGCTGAAGCTATCATCAGAATGGGGATTTTCATTTGGGCCATAAGGAGCCAGGGTCTAGAGCCAAGTGCAAAATGCTTCTGTAACATGCATGAGCTGTCCTATGAGACGAAGACTACTATCAAAGAGCAATATCATAATAATTTTGGTTGTTACGGCTTCGTGCCTTGCTCTGATGTGAGCTATCCAGTCCCGACGTTTCAGAAGAGGTGGCTAGGAGCTTAGATGGAAGAGTGGTTTTATGTAAAGAACAACTTAGTTGAAAGAGAAGATATAAAGGGGATCATTCAACGCCCTATTTGGTCTCGCTTCGGCATAAGAAGGCCAGCCATTACTCTTGGAAATGAAATTGAAACATGCCAGAAGGCGTTTAATACTGTATGCATCAGAAGGCCAGCCATTACTCTTGGAAATGAAATTGAAACATGCCAGAAGGCGTTTAATACTGTATGCATCAGAAGGCCAGCCATTACTCTTGGAAATGAAATTGAAACATGCCAGAAGGCGTTTAATACTGTATGCACTTTCAGTCCAAGAGAATATTTCTTATAGAGTGTGGGTAAGTGACTAGGAGATGCCGAAGGAAGCTGCTGCTGGGTCCAGTGAAGGTGGCTTGGTTTATCTGAAATACACCTTCAGATACAGAGAACAATTTGATGAGCCCAATGATGACTGGCTGAATTGTGTTTAGGTAACTAGTGACGAATTGCTTGGCGCCTACACAAGGGCCGAAGATAATGCCATGACATTAGCCTTCGGAGGACGAGGCAAGAGAAGATTAAACAAAGATTTTGATGTAATTGGCTTCGTATACCCAGACTATTGCTATCCCTCGCGAAAGCAGGGAAAGAAAAGAAAAGTTGCTGCTTCGGCCATCTCTGCTACGCCGAAGGGTAAAAAGATCAAAGTTTTGACACACCGGCCCAGGTACATTGAAACGGCTAGGGTGCCGAAGCTTGTCGATGGGACTTCTTCCACCGCTGAGCCGGAATACCCTGCTCCTGCCGGTGCCAGGGGAGAATTGGCTGAAATGCGAAAAGTAATGGGACAGGAGAAAGCCGAGACGGTCAAAGTGCCGAAGCGTTCTACCGAAGCTAAGGAGAAAACGGTCGAAGAACCAGAACTAAAGGAGTCAATAGGGCATCCAAAAACCTAGGCCCGCCACTAGAGCCAGAGTTGCCAAAGGTGTCCAAAATTCCTGCAATAACTCCCAAGAGGAGGAGAATGGCCAGCGTGCTAGACGCTGTTATAGAATCAGGTATCTATTTCGTGTTATGTCGGCAGATTTATCCTAATCTCGGATGCTCAGTAAAAATTTCTATTCCTCGCTTGCGTATGTCTCTGATTATCTAGACTATTCATTCATATTTCACCAATTTCGGAGTTATTCAGTTTCACAGAAGGCCGAATTTGGAGCCTATTAAAAACTTTTATTTCTCGGCACGAATGCAAATTCGGTAATCAATCTCGATTTATAAATCTCGTCTAAAGCTCATTTACTCAGACTCTCAATGGTTGTTATTCAATCTGTGTCCAAATCTGATTTCTCGACTTCAGTCTGTGTCCAAATATTCCATCCAAATTTGTACTCTCGAACGGAATACTTAGTGTGTCGTTCTTTAATTAATTTATATCCGATGTGTCTTGATATCACCGAACTCAAAACCCGTATCGGCAGTAATTTTTAAAATATCACGATTCGCCCTCTACGACCAAAAGCAAAAACCAAAATATAATGTCATATTTAGAATGCGCTTGAAGTTCATAATCCAGTTTGTGCGTGTTATCAGACTAAATTACATGCGAAGGTAAAAACTAGTGTTCAGATAATCCGTGTTTAATCAAAACACCATAAAATAAAATGGAAATATTTTAGCGTGGCCTGATTTAGTGTTTTGGGCCAGCCGAACCTAGCCCATTTGGAACCCTAACCCTAGGCTCCTCTAAAAATATGGACCCCTTCCCTTGCACTTGTTTTTTATTCACTCCCACCCCTATCTTTTTTCAGCCGCCACTCCCCTTCTCTCTTGTCCTAGTCGACAGGCTATTCTCCTTCCTCGTTCACTCCACCGACCATATTCTCCACTAGCCACCAAGCACCAGGACCACGCCATGGACGTCGGTCTCCCCATGGTCGTGCGGCTTCCTCCTCCCCTTCTCTCCATGGCCCTCCTCCGTCCCCTCCGTTGGCTTTCAGGACCAGCTCAGCCTCGCCATTGCGCAGGGAGGTGCAGCCGCCCCTTCCCCTAGTGGATCCATGGTGCTAGGAGGATCTCCTCCTCGGCCGACGCTCAAACCTGGCGTCCATGGCGCTGACGCAGCCCCACCCGACCGCCATTTCCCCAAGTGCTGGTGCATGGGAGCTATGTCCCCTTTGCCCAGAAAAATGCAGAGCTCGAGCACACCTCTCTGCTCCCTTCCATGTCCGTCTGTGGCTCCTCTCCCCATGATGCCTCCCTTCTCTGCTCCTTCACCCAACCTGCGCACGGCAAGCCCAGGACCGAGCGTGCCTGCCTCCCCTCAGACCTGTGGGCACTAGCGTAGGCTCCCTTTTTTCCCCCGCCATCTCCCTCAGCCAGTAGCCATCGACCTCCTCCCCCTATTGTTCCTGCAGTCCATGTTCTCCCCACGCCGACCTTCTTCTCCAGCAAGTCTGGCCGCTGCCATCCCTCGGCACCGGGCTGGAGCACACGCCGAGCTCCTCCTCACATGCTCCTCCGCCGGTCTGTGTCCCCGCACAAGCAGCAGCAGCAGCGACGCCCTTCGCTGCATCGCGCTCGCTAGGTCAGGCCACCCGCCGTCGATCTGCACAGTCCCTGTCGCGATGCCGTCAATCCGCGGTGAGCTCCTCGCTGTCCCACGCTTCTCTTGCTCGATGAAATGATTAAATCAGTAAATCGACGTTGTTTTCTGCAGCTAGCTATCCGTGTCGCACCTCACGCACCCCGTATCCAACAAGACACCTAAACCGTGGATGACATGCGCAACTCAAATCTGAGTTGACAGGTTGACGGATTTATAATTTACTATTGATGTGATTCGGTTGATGGCATGCATATTGATGTGGTGTATATTGGTGTTGAATATATGTGGCTGCGATGGTTCATTTATGTGTCACGAGGATGGTTCGCGGAGGTATTAATTGTTTGTTAAAATACTTCGTCGTAAAGCAGTGTGTTAGCTGTGGTAAATTTAATAAAGTGTAAAGCATGCTTGGTGGTTTCCGCAGTCTGCTAATGAGTTAGTCTATGTTAAATATATTTTATGTATTCATCGTTGGTGTAGGTTAGAGTGGGTTGAAAATATAAATTATGTGACATGTGATTAGTATTTCAAAGATGATATGTGCGAATAATCAGTTGGTGTTTCACTCGCCTAGTCGATAAATGTTGTCATAAATAATTGTGCTAAAATTTGATCATAAGAATGCAGTGGGCACGTGGTGTTGGTTGGATGTGACAAGTAGATTCGATGTGTGGTATGCTTTGAGGATTAATCTTAAAATGCAGATTATGTTGTGAGAAATGCATCGATAGAAATTTATGTTATGAGTAAGTTTGGAAATACAAGTTATGTGAGGATTGAATTAGTACACATATGTGTCTGTGTGTCATGGTGTATTATAGTAGTGGTGGCGCAAGATATTTGATTGAGGTGTGCGGGTATATGCTGTAATATGGTTATACTCGCAACGAGGGAAGATGTATGTATTGTGTAACACGACGTTTAGGTTGCTGTCGTATAATCGTGTGAAGGATGCTCACGATGGTCATGTGACTAAAGGGTGGTGTAGTGGCAAAGCGAGAAGTAAGTTTAGTATTTTTAAATGGTTAGTTGATAGCATCTATCGGTGTCGTCATGATTTCTGTTGTATGGCGGATCGATGCCTTGCTTTGTCAATTATTGCATTCCATTCCCATTGGATAAATAAATATCTTGTTGATTGATTAGAGGTCTTATATGAGCATGATCGCAGCCCAATAATTATTGAAGGCGAGTAGCGTTCATAAGTCGGTCCTTGTTAAAATTGAAGAACAATCCGATAAGATATGCACATAAGTGCTTTAGGTCCTTCAGTAGCAAATGTAGTCTTATGGAGTTTTATGCCATGTGTTAATGCCTCTATGTTAGACCTCCTAAAATATGGTGTTTTAAGTGACTTATGTGTTGTCCAGTTTAAGTTGAGAAACGGTTAAGAAAAACTAATTAACCTGCTCCACCCATGTTTTGAGTTGCAATGTCTAAATGGTTTGCTAAGTCTTATACTGTGATTAGCCAACTCATGTTAAGTAGGAGTCGATTGCGTTAAGTGATTGTTATATATATGTTGTGTCTCGGATTGCGATAATAATAGGCTAACCGACGAG
The DNA here is from genome assembly GCA_029449295.1 of Zea luxurians. Taxonomy (NCBI): domain Eukaryota; kingdom Viridiplantae; phylum Streptophyta; class Magnoliopsida; order Poales; family Poaceae; genus Zea; species Zea luxurians. The sequence continues at coordinate 4,316,926 of JAOPSE010000014.1, read as the reverse complement.
TATGTTGTATAGCGGCCTATGTTGTTGCTCTGGTTAACCAACTTGTTAGATGGCTTTGGTTAAACTCGTAGTCACGATGATTTGCTTGTTGTAGTATAAATGCGTATGGTTATGGTCGCGGATGAAAAGTAGTAGTGCTCATGTGATGTCTAAGTTAAAATGCAAATTATTGGGTGAAAAGCGCTTCGATATACATGTATACCGTATTTGATTATTGTGGTGAATACGTTGTTAATTGTGTATGGTAATTCTAGCGCACGAAATAACTTGAATAAAATTAGTAAGTCTACTTGTTGGTCCTTATTTGATTGTATTAACTATAATAAATGGTAAAGTGTTAGAGTAATTTCAGTCTCTAGAACATAACTATTCTTGAAGTAAATAGGAGCTGGAATTTATAGTTGCTGTTTTGGGCTGCACGCATTGTTTTTGTCGTGTTGTATGTTTGATGACCTAAATTATGTTTTCTGTAGAAAAGTCATATAGAAGAGTTATAGATAACCTTATTATCTTGTTTGTGTTAAAATTTGACAGCCATAAGTCTGATTGTTTAGAAGTTATGCTTTTCACAAAGTTAGTAACTGAATCTGTCCAATTTCTGTATAGATTTCAGATGTTGAATTGTTTGCTTAAGTTAATTTTACAATCTGTTCATGGTCATTATAAGAAAGTTGTAGATGCTTTTCTTATCTTGCTTGTGTTAAAATTTCATAACCATAGGCCTGATAGTTTACGAATTACGAATTTTACAAAATGGTTGTTGTGTTCTATCCACTGTCAGAACAGATTTCGAAAACTGAATTGTTTGATTTGTTTAAACATAGAATCACTTCTGGGTGATTATAAAAGATATGTATTACTTTTGCTAAGCTTTCCAAAAAGTCTTAGATCACTCTTTTTGGTGATCTGAAGTTTAAGTTGTGGATTTTTAAAGTCGCAAGTCTGAATCTGTTCAAATCTTGACAACAAAGACTTCTAGTGTCGTTTATCCTTAACTGCATATTGAATCACCTTGAGATGTTTATAAATGATTTGTAGATAATTTTATTAGATTTTCAGAAAGTCAAGGATCACCTGTTTTGGATGCATGAGTCTCTGATTATGAATTTTTGAAACAAAGAGCCTGAATCTGTCCAACCTGGACGGAGCTGTTATTTTTGCACAATTCGACCTTGCTAAGAGTCTAATCAGATTGAGACAACAGTACCAAAGTCGTAGATAAATTTTTATACTTTCCAAAAAGTATCTGATCACTATTTTTAGATGAATATCTTGTGAGTTACGACTGAAACAATTAAATGTTGTGCTGCTGTCCTAATCTTGTTGATTGTGGTTGATTGCTCTACTCTCTTGTCTTGCTTGAGTGTGATTGATAGTGTTATCTCATGATCCCTATATTAGTAGATTATATATTTGGAGATATACAAGTAAATAGTGCAGTAGTAAATTAAATGGTTGACGTCTAGTAAGTAATTAGCTTCAATCAACGTCAATTTAGCAAGTGTCACTATATGGACAAGAAACAAAATTAATGAGATGTTACCATTTGTAATAATTGTGCTGCTAATATGAGTATTACTAAATAACCAACCTCAATAGATTAGTATAATAAGCAGTGTGATTAGGCTATCACTTTCTTGCGTTCCCTTGGATGTATGCTTGCATTAGAGTATTGCGAACAATTGTAAAACCCGATTAAGTAACTATTCCTTTTTAACTAAGTCAGTCTATGTGTAAGTCATCGTAAATTGTGTACTTAACTAGTTTAATCATAAGTAGCCAATGAACGATTAAAGTGAACATGGTAAATGCTTGTACTCGTGATGTCGTGTTTGTGTGGGTCAAATATAGGAAATGTTCGTCGTCTTTCCAGTAATGTTGACTGTTGTGCTCAATGACATATAGATAGCTAGCGTTAATGCAGGGATGTTTATGTGTCTTACTAGTTAATGTTAGTTCACTATCATGTACTTAAAGTATCTTGTGCTATTTCATGATATTCATACATATGCATCCTGCATCTCATTTAGGACTGAGAGATGATGATCATGGAAGTGATGTGGTGCCAACCACAAGATGCAGTTGGTGGACGATCCAAAGAAGGATGGACTTAACCAGTGGATGCTCGCCAAGCGAGTGTCATCTAGCAAACACTATCTAAGTGTTGAATTCCAGGCAAGCCCTGGTTTTATGCATAACCGTTTATATATGCTATTTTACTACACTTAATGTTTGTTGGCTTGTACCGTGCACTAAGTGTAGGAGTTTCCTGAAACCCTAGTTGCATGAACTCAGGATTCCTTTTTGAAATGGATACTAGTATGCTAGGTCGAGTAGCTGCTATGCTAAATCAGGATCTCGGTAGAAGTCGAGTGATTTTTCTAGCACTCGCTCAAGGTTAGGAATTGGTTGTATCCATTTTTGATAACAGAATGATGATGGTCTATGGACACGGATCCATGGGGATGCGTTGTCTACAAGATGAAATTGGAATAAGGATTAACGTGCGGATACCGTGTGTCAAGCATTTGAAAGTACTAAACACATGTCGGAAAATATGGTTACCAGTAAGCCTAGTACCTGAGTGAAGCCGAGCGCAGACTTTACCCCTCACTTGTCCTGAGGCATGGTCTCCCATTTCGGATATGGTGGGTACAAGTGTGGTCACTGCACAGCGGCAGCCGAGGTTAGTGGAGCATTGTATGCCAAGGCGGTGAGCCCTGGCCGCGAACTGGGGATCGATATGTGTGGGGACGGAGTGCGCCTACATGTCGTGTGTTTAGGGTTACCTTGTAACGTTAAAACTCGATTTGAATCGTCTGCTTCTCGCAGCTAATGAGACTGCTTGATCCATTGTACTGTATTGAGTAATAAGCAGAAATGAGGTTACTTACAAAAGATGTTGATTGACTAAACTGCTTGATACCATGTATGGATAGTTAGGTGCTCATCTACTCTAAAATTACTATTCTAGAACTTGAAAATATAAAACTTGATTTTAGACTCAGCTAGTGCTTTTGGCAAACCAAACCCCTCAGCCAAACAGCTTCATGGTCTAGAGGTAGAGGAGTAGACTCCTCACACCAAGTAAGTCTAGCTGAGTATTAGTATACTCAGCCTTGCTTGTGGCATAATTTTTGCAAGTACCTCCTTGGATGATTTGGTTGCTGGTGTGACTAGGCCTTCATCCATGCCACCGGGATAGATGGTCGAGAGGGTTACTGCTTCCGCAGGAGAGAACCGGGAGGAGTAGTGTGGCTAGGCTTTGCCATGTTACTCGGTTTTCTCCGTTAGTTATTTCCGCTGCATTAAAAACTATTGTTACTGTTTCTGAAACTCCGATAATGTAATCACTAATGATACTTCTTAAATTTGTGGTATTATGCTTTATTGTATGTAACACCCAAAATCTGAATTTGGGATTGGTAGAAGAAACTTGAACAAAATAGCATAATGCTTTGGAAATCGGGAAATAAAGAAAAAGATGAGAAAAGAATCTTTCTTTTAAAAGAAACCATTTATACATCTCATGAAATAAATAAACAAGGAGAATAAAAATTAAACTAGTAATAATAAAATAGTATGGTTTATATTCACCCTTGGATTCCAATTGATACATTTGAAAAATCTGAAAACTAAAATAGAAGTATAAATTTGAATTTGGAATAGAAAATAGAGAATAAGAGAAAGAGAAGGGATATAAAACAAAAATATAAATAATATATATATAAATAAATATATTCAGAATTAATATCCCTAACTTCACAAAAATAAAGCTGAAATGATGAGCCATAGAAGTTGAATTTAAGTTTGAATTCAAATTTAAACTTGGAAATGAAGAAAAGAAATAGAAAATAAAAAGGAAAAAAGAAAAACACCTTACTTGGGCTGCAACCACACATTCGGCCCATTTCCACTTACCTCCCGCGCGGCCCATCTCCAACGCATGTGAGCACCGACACGCGGGTCCCACCTGTCGTCCTCTCACGCGCGCGCCAGCACAATCTTAACCCGGCGCTGACATGTGGGGACTCCCTGTCAGCCTCTCAATCATCACTGCGCCTTAACTCGCTGCCATGTGGGTCCCACATTGTCAGCTCGTTCTTCTCCCCGGTAACAGACCACGCGAACTCGCGCGCGCGGACTCCGTCCTCCGCACCTACCGCCGTGAACCGCGGAACTCGGCCCCGCGCACGCTCGGGCTCTCCTCGCTCCTATAAACCGGCCGCGAACCCCCCCCCTCTTGCCATGGCTTCTATCGACTTGCAGCAGCACCACCAGAGAAAGAGAGAAGAGCCGCCGCCGTCGACCCATCACCTCTCTATTGCCGTGGGCTCGAATTCGACTCTAGGGGCGTCCAGACATCACCTGAAGAGTAGCCCGGGGCCGCGGTAGTGAAATCCGGCCATCGGGACAGCTTGGGATCGTTCGTCGTCAACCTCGGGCCGCCATCGGGGGTCACGGCAGTAGCTGGTCCCCGTCCTTGGGGTGTGACCTGGGTGTGTTCGCCAGCTCCCGGGGGTGTTGTCCGAGGCCGTGTCTGGCAAAGGAAACAATCGGTGGACCCGGAATTCTTCACCGGAATTGAAGCTTCGCGGTGGTGCCGCTCGTCGTCGTGGGCAGTGGCCTCTGCGCTCCCAACCCCGGTAAGAACATCACGCCCTGAATCGCCGTGTTGCGGGCATAGAGCAGTAGCTTCCAATTTGAGTTTGGCGCGGTGGCGCGCCGTGTTGGCCGTACGCCGGCGGTGCTCCGCCGTGTGGAGCTGTGCGCCACCGTCGCTCGTAGGGAGATTGGGGAAAACCACGTGGACCGTTGATCTGGCGACCAACGGTTGCGATTAGATCTGGTGTCGTCCCTGCGTCGAGTGATCTGAACCGGAGATCGGAGGATGGACGGTCGGCGTTAGTATCCAGTTATTTAAAATCTGGGCCATCGATCTCTCGTTGAACGGCCCACATTGCATACCGGTTCGCCAGGAACCTGATCTAATCTCAACCGCGGGTGTGTAATCGTGCGGTTGAAATCCTTCGGTACCCCTTCGCGATGGTCATTTTTCTAAAGAGCCCTCGGGGTTATGTAAAATCAACCCGCCGTCCATTTGGACTGTAGTATGAGTCTGTGGCGACTTACACCGAGCCCCCTGCACTTCACAGAAATTGAGGCCCAGTCCAGAGAGTTATAAAATCAGGAAAATGAATTAGAAAATGAGTTTTTAATATAAAAATAATTCCCAGAATTTATATAATTCATAGAGAATGCATATGAACTCCAAATTAATCCATTCCACTTCCTATAATTTTGTAATATTATTGTTTATCAATTAGTGCCACTGGTTTTACATAAAAGTCACATTAAAATTGTTATCTTAATTAATCTTGTACTAAACACATAAAACATTAGAAAATCCATAACTTAAAATCTATAACTCCAAAATTAATAATTCTTTTTCCTGTGATCTCATTTTAATATGTAGATTATTAATATGTATTTTGGCATACATGTTTGGTGTAATGTTAATTTTGCCTATGCAATGTTTGTTTGTATTGCTACGACTAGCAGTGAGGTCACGAGTTATCTGAGGATCATCCTGGTACCTGGAATCTCAAGGCCCAGGCAAGTTGTGCCCTTGATCACTTCTTTTTACCCACTCATGTTCTAATTAATCATAATGATCTGCATAGGTTAATTTTGATGGGACCCAATAGGTTACCCTAGTTTGTCTATCTTTATACCTTGTTTACCACTGATCTTTCTGGGTAGTACTTGCTAGTGCTATATGTGGTTTTGGGTATGGAGATACATTATTCATGATTACACTTTTTGTTATCAGTTGTTATTTATTGTTCATGTTAAGATCATTATGTTAATTGGAACATGGAGCGACCACCCGGGAAAACAGTGCTACCACAAGGGTAGTATGGGATGCCCTTGGCTGATTAATTAGGAAAGCTAGTGGAAGACTACCTTACCCGAAAGGGGCAAGGGCAGTAGGGGAGAGGTCAGTGTAGGGAGGCCCTCGGGAGGATTTTGCTGCGATGGCGGTCCTGCAAGGGATTCCTGCACTGGATCTTCCTATAAACTGTAGCGGGTTTTCGGAAGCTAGTGGAACTTTGTAAAGGCCTCGTAGTGGATCCCTAGCCATTCACCTCGGAAGTGTCTAAGGGCTTTGCAAACCCTGGCGACATGGGATACACGACTTGTGGGTAAAGATGCGCAACCTCTGCAGAGTGTAAAACTGGTATACTAGCCGTGCTCACGGTCATGAGCAGCTCGGACCCTCACATGATTAAATGATGGAACTAAATTCAATTTGTCATATGCATTGCATCGCAGGTGAAGTTGTTACTTTTGTTCTACTACTTAATTGGGTTGGTATTTACTTATACTTAGTAACTGCTAATAAAATTTTGACCAACTTTAAAAGCAATGCTCAGCTCTAACCATCTTCTTTGGTAAGCCTTACACTTTATGAGCTCCCACCTTTGGTGAGTTCATACACATTATTCCCCACAACTTGTTGAGCGATGAACGTATGTGAGCTCACTCTTGCTGTCTCACATACACCACAGGTCAAGACCAGGTACTGCAGGATGATGCTCATGGAGGATGCTGCGATGAGTTCGTGAGAGGTCTAGGTCGTCGTCTCCCAGTCAACTTTGGGTTGCTGGACCGTTGTCTCCTTATAATGTAATTATTTATTTTGTATAGAACTCCTGTTATATATAAAGTTGTGACATTCGATCCTGTGCCACTATACATCATATGTATGAGACTTGGTCCCAGCATACCTGGTGTTTATGTTAACCCCGGGTTTTGGACCCCTAAAATCCGGGTGTTACAGAAGTGGTATCAAAGGCAATGTTGACTGTAGGACGAAACCTAGATAGAACTGGACAACCATTATCTACTTACCTTGCTACTCTGATTCTTTCTAAACTTTTCTTAATCTTTTCTCATCTATTTCCGCTTTACTCTGATTATTCTTACCTTTTCTTTCTAAAAGACAAATGTGGATTTCACACTTTGAAATCCTGTGCCTAAAGTGACCTTTAGGAATAGGAGACCTACTCTTAGGAACAAAAACAAAACTATTTTTTATAAATATCTATGAACTTGAATGTTTGTTCTTATGATACTTGTTTGATTTGGATCTTTGATTGAGTGTGATGGGTTGTGGAGTAATGTCCACAATTACATCTGCATATACATCTAGGCATAAAGGATAGCATTTGTAAGATAACTAGACAACCTAGATTGTCCCCGTTGGAACATAACTAGCTTAAGAGATTTATCCTATCCTAAAAGATCTCATTCTAATCAATTCATCTTATCTTAAAAGATTCTCCCTTATCTTAATAGATCCATCTCATCTTAAAAGATACTCATCTTATCTTGAAAAGATTTTATCTCATCTTAATAGATCTAACTGACCTCAAAAGATTTTATCTTATCTTTATAGATCCATCTTATCCTAATAAGAATACTTATCCACCCAAGTTTAACAACCATGATCTAATGCAAGTTAATTAGATCTTACCTAGTCAAACTAGTCACACCAATCTAACCTAGATCTGATCCAATCTAAAGTGACTTATCAAACATGTTAGATAATACTGATGAAATAGTTTAGACTCTACTCCTATAGAACAGGTCTTAACTTAGTTCACCCTGCACTAGATTAAGGATGACAGATCGACTTGGCCATATGCAACTACCTTAACCATCTGATAGTTGCATAACCTCTCAATTATAAACTAGCAAGAGACTCTATCTTATCATAACATATCTAACTAATCTCAAAACATCCTAACATAATCTACCCTGTTGGACCTATCTAACCTAAACTAGTTTAATCTAATCATATCCAATTTAATCTAGATCTTATCTTACCTAATGTGACCTGATCCAGTGTGGTCTAATGTTATCTAACTTAATGTGGTTCACTTAAACAGATTAATGTCACTAGTAGAAGAGATTAGACCCTACTAGCCATGTATTAACTTAACTTATCACATTGGATCAACTCAACTATGAGCTAACCCAACCCATGATGAATGATATAACCTTTCTATTCCCACCTAATAACAAACAAACTTTTAACCTACATCTTGTAGTCTATCTCACCAATATATACCTCTCATCTTGACAGATTCCATCTTACCCTTGGATACTCACCTTATGCAACTGGTTACCCCAATCTGAACATAAAACAAAGATTAAGTCCTACTAAAGAATCTTTAGATTATAACCAACTACTAGCTTATTCATTCCGCTTATTGAATAAATTCCTTTGCAAACTAATACCATATGCTTCTAACTTTCATGGTCAGTACCAGGAAAGGAAAAGATTACCACGTAACAGCAAACAGAAATGAATCCTCCAAATCCTCCACCTGTCGAAATCGATCAAGTGGTTGCTACCCAAAGACTGGTAATACAACAGTTAACAGACCTGGTGACCGAGATGCAGAATCAGATAAGACAACAACAACAACCTCCACCACCACCACCAGCTTCACCAAGCTACATAGATATAAATTATGATGATTTGTAAGGTCTAGATGTTACTTTAGTTAGTAGATGATATGATATTATTCTAGAAGGAATAATAAGGTCTATTGACCCTATGTTTTGTTAAGGAAATATACCTCATGCTGAGATTCCTTTGTTTGTGCATATGTTCCAAGAGCAATATGAGTATACATCCCTTTTCTTACAAATCTCGAGGACGAGATTATTTTTAAGGGGGGTAGGATTTGTAACACCCAAAATCTGAATTTGGGATTGGTAGAAGAAACTTGAACAAAATAGCATAATGCTTTGGAAATCGGGAAATAAAGAAAAAGATGAGAAAAGAATCTTTCTTTTAAAAGAAACCATTTATACATCTCATGAAATAAATAAACAAGGAGAATAAAAATTAAACTAGTAATAATAAAATAGTATGGTTTATATTCACCCTTGGATTCCAATTGATACATTTGAAAAATCTGAAAACTAAAATAGAAGTATAAATTTGAATTTGGAATAGAAAATAGAGAATAAGAGAAAGAGAAGGGATATAAAACAAAAATATAAATAATATATATATAAATAAATATATTCAGAATTAATATCCCTAACTTCACAAAAATAAAGCTGAAATGATGAGCCATAGAAGTTGAATTTAAGTTTGAATTCAAATTTAAACTTGGAAATGAAGAAAAGAAATAGAAAATAAAATGGAAAAAAGAAAAACACCTTACTTGGGCTGCAACCACACATTCGGCCCATTTCCACTTACCTCCCGCGCGGCCCATCTCCAACGCATGTGAGCACCGACACGCGGGTCCCACCTGTCGTCCTCTCACGCGCGCGCCAGCACAATCTTAACCCGGCGCCGACATGTGGGGACTCCCTGTCAGCCTCTCAATCATCACTGCGCCTTAACTCGCTGCCATGTGGGTCCCACATTGTCAGCTCGTTCTTCTCCCCGGTAACAGACCACGCGAACTCGCGCGCGCGGACTCCGTCCTCCGCACCTACCGCCGTGAACCGCGGAACTCGGCCCCGCGCACGCTCGGGCTCTCCTCGCTCCTATAAACCGGCCGCGAACCCCCCCCTCTTGCCATGGCTTCTATCGACTTGCAGCAGCACCACCAGAGAAAGAGAGAAGAGCCGCCGCCGTCGACCCATCACCTCTCTATTGCCGTGGGCTCGAATTCGACTCTAGGGGCGTCCAGACATCACCTGAAGAGTAGCCCGGGGCCGCGGTAGTGAAATCCGGCCATCGGGACAGCTTGGGATCGTTCGTCGTCAACCTCGGGCCGCCATCGGGGGTCACGGCAGTAGCTGGTCCCCGTCCTTGGGGTGTGACCTGGGTGTGTTCGCCAGCTCCCGGGGGTGTTGTCCGAGGCCGTGTCTGGCAAAGGAAACAATCGGTGGACCCGGAATTCTTCACCGGAATTGAAGCTTCGCGGTGGTGCCGCTCGTCGTCGTGGGCAGTGGCCTCTGCGCTCCCAACCCCGGTAAGAACATCACGCCCTGAATCGCCGTGTTGCGGGCATAGAGCAGTAGCTTCCAATTTGAGTTTGGCGCGGTGGCGCGCCGTGTTGGCCGTACGCCGGCGGTGCTCCGCCGTGTGGAGCTGTGCGCCACCGTCGCTCGTAGGGAGATTGGGGAAAACCACGTGGACCGTTGATCTGGCGACCAACGGTTGCGATTAGATCTGGTGTCGTCCCTGCGTCGAGTGATCTGAACCGGAGATCGGAGGATGGACGGTCGGCGTTAGTATCCAGTTATTTAAAATCTGGGCCATCGATCTCTCGTTGAACGGCCCACATTGCATACCGGTTCGCCAGGAACCTGATCTAATCTCAACCGCGGGTGTGTAATCGTGCGGTTGAAATCCTTCGGTACCCCTTCGCGATGGTCATTTTTCTAAAGAGCCCTCGGGGTTATGTAAAATCAACCCGCCGTCCATTTGGACTGTAGTATGAGTCTGTGGCGACTTACACCGAGCCCCCTGCACTTCACAGAAATTGAGGCCCAGTCCAGAGAGTTATAAAATCAGGAAAATGAATTAGAAAATGAGTTTTTAATATAAAAATAATTCCCAGAATTTATATAATTCATAGAAAATGCATATGAACTCCAAATTAATCCATTCCACTTCCTATAATTTTGTAATATTATTGTTTATCAATTAGTGCCACTGGTTTTACATAAAAGTCACATTAAAATTGTTATCTTAATTAATCTTGTACTAAACACATAAAACATTAGAAAATCCATAACTTAAAATCTATAACTCCAAAATTAATAATTCTTTTTCCTGTGATCTCATTTTAATATGTAGATTATTAATATGTATTTTGGCATACATGTTTGGTGTAATGTTAATTTTGCCTATGCAATGTTTGTTTGTATTGCTACGACTAGCAGTGAGGTCACGAGTTATCTGAGGATCATCCTGGTACCTGGAATCTCAAGGCCCAGGCAAGTTGTGCCCTTGATCACTTCTTTTTACCCACTCATGTTCTAATTAATCATAATGATCTGCATAGGTTAATTTTGATGGGACCCAATAGGTTACCCTAGTTTGTCTATCTTTATACCTTGTTTACCACTGATCTTTCTGGGTAGTACTTGCTAGTGCTATATGTGGTTTTGGGTATGGAGATACATTATTCATGATTACACTTTTTGTTATCAGTTGTTATTTATTGTTCATGTTAAGATCATTATGTTAATTGGAACATGGAGCGACCACCCGGGAAAACAGTGCTACCACAAGGGTAGTATGGGATGCCCTTGGCTGATTAATTAGGAAAGCTAGTGGAAGACTACCTTACCCGAAAGGGGCAAGGGCAGTAGGGGAGAGGTCAGTGTAGGGAGGCCCTCGGGAGGATTTTGCTGCGATGGCGGTCCTGCAAGGGATTCCTGCACTGGATCTTCCTATAAACTGTAGCGGGTTTTCGGAAGCTAGTGGAACTTTGTAAAGGCCTCGTAGTGGATCCCTAGCCATTCACCTCGGAAGTGTCTAAGGGCTTTGCAAACCCTGGCGACATGGGATACACGACTTGTGGGTAAAGATGCGCAACCTCTGCAGAGTGTAAAACTGGTATACTAGCCGTGCTCACGGTCATGAGCAGCTCGGACCCTCACATGATTAAATGATGGAACTAAATTCAATTTGTCATATGCATTGCATCGCAGGTGAAGTTGTTACTTTTGTTCTACTACTTAATTGGGTTGGTATTTACTTATACTTAGTAACTGCTAATAAAATTTTGACCAACTTTAAAAGCAATGCTCAGCTCTAACCATCTTCTTTGGTAAGCCTTACACTTTATGAGCTCCCACCTTTGGTGAGTTCATACACATTATTCCCCACAACTTGTTGAGCGATGAACGTATGTGAGCTCACTCTTGCTGTCTCACATACACCACAGGTCAAGACCAGGTACTGCAGGATGATGCTCATGGAGGATGCTGCGATGAGTTCGTGAGAGGTCTAGGTCGTCGTCTCCCAGTCAACTTTGGGTTGCTGGACCGTTGTCTCCTTATAATGTAATTATTTATTTTGTATAGAACTCCTGTTATATATAAAGTTGTGACATTCGATCCTGTGCCACTATACATCATATGTATGAGACTTGGTCCCAGCATACCTGGTGTTTATGTTAACCCCGGGTTTTGGACCCCTAAAATCCGGGTGTTACATTGTATTTCTCTGTGCCTCACCTTTAAGTGAGCTAGTGGTATTCGATCCTTGGTAAATGGCTTTATCGGACTAGATCCGAGGGACTAACGGGTTATTCCGATTTAAGTGTGTTGCTGCCTCCAAGGCGTGACTCGGGCACTTAAGCTGGAATAATTCGTGTGGTTCCGCCACAGCTTATTGTGATATCCTAGCCCCTGGGATGGTAATGTCCAAGGCTTAATAGAATTAATAGATTATCCATACCAACAAGGTGCATCTTCTTTTTTGGAAGCCTATCTCAAAAGAACCTCCAAGTTAAGCGTGCTTGGCTTGGAGCAATTTGGGATGGGTGATCGACCGGGAAGTTTTCTCGGGTGCGCATGAGTGAGGACAAATTGCGCACAAAAGACTCGTGTTGGTCTGTGGGGACAATATATGATCCTAGAGAGCTGCCAGGAGTAAGTACCACCAGCCAGGAGTAAGTACCGCCATTCCGGGGATTGGATGCGGTGTTACAAGTGGTATCAGAGCCGACCCTCAAGGTTTCACGGTCGTGTGTGGGCTAGGGGGTTTGGGTATATGGCGCATGGCGCATGTGGGCCCGGAGTGGTCACATGGCATGGCATATGACGACACTAGACACACAGACGTGGCTAAGAGGGGAGGTTCCTGGATTGGGGTTGACCGTCGAGGACGTTGGTCTTCTAAGGGTGGTGGATTGTGATATCCTGGCCCCTGGGATGGTGATGTCCTAGCCCAAGGCTTAATAGAATTAATAGAGTATCCATACTAATAAGGTGCATCTTCTTTTTCGGAAGCCTATCTCGAAAGAACCTCCAAGTTAAGCGTGCTTGGCTTGGAGCAATTTGGGATAGGTGACGGACCGGGAAGTTTTCTCAGGTGCGCATGAGTGAGGACAAATTACGCACAAAAGACTCGTGTTGGTCTGTGGGGATAATATATGATCCTAGAGAGCTGCAGGAGTATGTACCGCCAGTCTAGGGATTGGACGGGGTGTTACAGACAGAGGTACAAAATCCTGCTTCAAAGCTTAATAAAGAAGGCAACATTCCAAAGAAATCGGACGAAGCTAGGATATCACCAGATATTGCCGAGGCCGGACCGCCAACTTGTACTGAAGCAAAACCTATGGGAGCTACTTTGATTTTGGAAAAAGAAAGCGCACCCAAGAAGATTAAATCTCCTACCCCCGAAGCGCCTACTTAAGAGCTAGATTTTATCATACAACATGCTTCGGGGAAACAGTTGTCGGAAGAGCAGATTGCCGAAGCCAAGCAATATGCCAGGAATTTGAAGAACCCAAAAGGATCCTTGGTGTATAATGGCACTGATGAAGACGACTTTATGTACTGCCTTCCGGACAACAAGGAGATATCTGTTTGCCAAGAGATGGCAAGGAACATAGGGTTTCCGAAGCTCGAGCTTGACCTATTGCAATGTCGAAGGATGACCTTGCAGACAGCCTCCCTTATAACAGTCTAAAGGTAAAGATGTTTTGACTTGCAAACAGATTATTTTTGTATCTTTTATTAATGTGCTAATCCCCCTTTTTTATAGGGCTTAATCTTGAGCAATGCTTTAAGGGCACAAAAGAATGCTAAAGACGAAAGCTACCAAATAGCCCTTGGGAACCTTTAGTTAGAGGTCATCAGACTGAGGGATGAAGCCCTTGAAAAAGATAAAATTCTGCTTTCCTTAGTGATAGGCTGAAGAGCAGCGAAGCAAAACTTAATGCAGAATCCGAAGCTCATAAAGCTGTGGCGGAACCTCCCGAATTATTCTAGCATAAGTGCCCAAGTCGCACCCTTAAGGGCAGCAACACACTTAAACCGGAATAACCCATCAGTCCCTCGGATCTAGTCCGATAAAGCCACTTATCCAGGATCGAATACCACTAGCTCACTCGAAGGTGAGGCACAGAGAAATACAATAAAGCATAATACGATAAATTAATAAAGTATCATTAGTGATTACATTATCGGAGTTTCATAAATAATAACAATAAATTTTAATGCAGTAGAAATAACTAACGGAGAAAAACTGAGTAACATGGCGAAGCCTGGCCACGCTACTCCTCCTGGTCCTCTCCTGCGGAAGCAGTAACCCACTCGACCGTCTATCCCGGTGGCAGGGATGAAGGCCAAGTCACACCCTCAACCAGATCAAGGAGGTACCTGCAAAAATTATGCCACAAGCAAGGATGAGTATACTAATACCCAGCTAGACTTACCCGGTGTGAGGAGTCTACTCCTCTACCTCTAGACCATGCAGCTGTTTGGCTGAGGGGTTTGGTTTGTCAAAAGTACTAGCTGTCTAAAATCATGTTTTATCTTTTCAAGCTCTAGAATAATAATTTAAACTAGATGAGTACCTAGCTATTCATACATGGTATCAAACATTATATCAACCAACATCTTTTGCCAGTCATCTCATTTCCACTTATTACTCAATGCAGCAGCATGGATCAAGCAGTCTCATTAGCTACGAGAAGCAGGCGATTCGAATAGAGTTTTTAAACCTTGCAAGGTAAACCTAAACACACGACGTGGCAAGGCACTCCATCCCAAACACATCAACCGTCCCCATTGATTCCCCGTCAACAGAAAGAGGCCCACCGCCTTCGCGTACAATGCCTTACTGACCCCGACTGCCGTCGTGCAGTGACCGCACTTGTACCCACCATAACCGGAATGGGAGACCACGTCTCAAGTCGCGTGAGGAGATCAATCCGCGGGCAGGTTCACTCAGGTACTAGGCTTACCGATTTACCATATTTCTCAGCATGTGCTCAGTACGTTCAAACGCTTGACACACGGTACCACACCTTAATCCTTATTTCAATTTTCCATCTCGTAGAGAACGTATCCACATGGATCGTTGTCCATAGACCATCATCACTCCGATATAAAAATGGATACAATCAATTCCTGACCTCGCGCGAGTGCTAGAAAAATCACTCGACTTCTACCGAGATCCCTAATTAATAAAGCAGCTACATGACCTAACATACTAGTATTCATCTCAAAGGAATCCTGAGTTCATGCAGCTAGGGTTTCAGACAACTCCTACACTTAAGTGCACAGTACAAGCCTATAAACATTAAGTGCAGTAAAATAGCATATATAACGGTTATGCATAAAACTGGGGCTTGCCTTCAATTCAACACTAGATAGTGTTTGCTGGGGGATACTCACTTCGCGAGCATCCATTGGTTATGTCCATCCTTCCTTAGGTCGTCCACCAACTGCATCCTGTGGTTGGCACCACATCACTTGCACGATCATCATCTCTTGGTCCTAAATGAGATGCAAGATACATATGTATGAATATAATGAAAAATATCACAAGATATATAAATACTCGGTAGTGAACTAAACACTAATTAGTAAGATACTGCAACAACTATACATAAACGCTAGTTATTTATATGTCATTGGGCACACGTAAACACTACCGCTGGAAAGATGACGACACTTACTATACTTAACCAACACAAACATGACATCACAAGTATGAGCATTTATTTAATTTTCTACGGCTTTTTATTAGTTCTTCTATTAATCACACAAAAGCATCCCAAACAACATAAGTTTCACCGAGGACCTATATATCAATGTCTATGGGACTTCTATATCACAATCAACTAGAGAAAGAAACATATAAAATAGGACACACATGCATTATTAAGTTTAGTCATGGCAAGTCTACATTTGTTAAGTGCTAACCAAACATTTTTAGTAAAAAGGGTGAACTAAAAGCACTTGCAGATTTTTGGACAGCAACCTAGCAGTTACTCGTTTTAATCATAACTCTTCAAATATTAATCTAAAAATAGCAAAATAGGACTTTCTGGAAAGCCTAAAAAGTGCTCTACAACTTTGGTATTTTTATCTCAATATGATTCAACACTGAGCAAGGTCCAAAAGTGCTAACACGACAGCTCTGTCCAGATTTGGACAGATTCATACTTGCGACTTTAAAAATTCATAACTAGAGATTCATGCACCCAATTCTGGTGATCCTAGACTTTCTGGAAAGCTAATGAAATTTTATACAAATCATTTATAAACATCTCAGGTTGAATTAAAGTGTATTAAGGTTAAAAGACACTAGGAAGGCTTTGCTGTCCATATTTGGACAGATTCAGTCTTCCTACTTAAAACATATATAACTTGAGCTTTAGACCACCAAAAAGAATGATCTAAGACTTTTTGGAAATCTTAGCAAAAGTACTACATAACTTTTATAATCACCCAGAAGTGATTCTATGTTTAACCAAATAAAACAATTCAGTTTTCGAAATCTGTTCTGACAGTTGACAGAATGCAGCAACCATTTTGTAAAATTCATAACTCTTGAACTATCAGTCCTATGGTTATGAAATTTTAACACAATCAAGATAAGAAAAGCATCTACAACTTTCTTATAACGACCATGAACTGATTGTAATATTAACTTAAGCAAACGATGTAGTTTCTGAAATCTGTACAGAAATTAGACAGATTCAGTTACTGAATTTGTAAAAAGCATAACTTCTAAACGATCAGACTTATGGCTATCAGATTTTAACACAAGTAAGATAATAAAGTTATCTACAACTTTTCTATATGGCTTTTCTACAGAAACCATAATTTAGTCCATCAAACATACAGCATGACGAAAACAGTACATGCAGCCCAAAACAGCAATTAATAAATTTCAGCTTCTATACAATTCAAGAATTGTCATGTTCTAGGGACTTGACTTACTCTAACTTATATCAAGGCACACTTAAGCATAGTCACACAATAGATAACGTGACGGCTACATAGTCATGCCATCATTTCACCACACAATCCCAAGTAACAAAATAACTCTAACCGAACTTGGCATTTAGCTGATCGATTCCTAACCCATTTTTCATACCAACACTACACCACACATCGCAAACATAGACTAATTCAGTCATACTTCACATGGTTGTTTATACAGAGTCACAGAGTAACATTAATAATAACACATAGGTAAGCGACATTTCTTTACGACTTTCAGCTAAGTCACCAAACAGACAACATGATGACTACGAAGGCATGTCACCATTTCATCACACACATTAATCTCCTATATGCGCATTAATCCATTTCTTGCGACGCACTCACTCACAATCAATCCTTACTACAGAAAATATACATACTTCTTCTTTATGCGCAGAACATAACACTTCTTGAGATAAAATGTCATTATAAACACATTACACATAATTGCATTACAAACCTACTTGTTCACTCGAAAACATCTATTCGAAGCAATGAACTCAACCGTACACTATGTGCGAGGTGAAATTCAATGAACGCATAAGGTGTATTGCCTCGACTTATAATTATAGAGCAAGTGATGACTACCTTGACATGTCACCACCTCTCTATTTAAGCCAAGACAATTATTAACTGCATTGATCAGACCTCACATCACGCAACACTTATAATTTTACTGTCTCAAATACAACCATATCACGACATGCACTTGAGACACTTCGGTTCCACTTAACGCAATCACTACTACAAAGCATTTCGATACACACGTTCGACAGCACAGTGCTCAGACCAACCCACACTTCCAATCTACTTATCACATCCAACCAACACCATGTTTGATAACACACCTTTCTAACTAAACATATCTCGTCTTCCAAACACCCATCATATGTCACATAAGTTACATTTCCCACTTAATCTAACCTACATCAACGACGAATACATAAAATATAATTAATATAGACTAACTCATTAGCCGACTGCGGAAATCACTAAGCATGCTTTACACTTTATAAAATTTGCCATAACTAACACACTAGTTTACGATGAAGCATTTTAACAACAATTAATACATCCACGACTAAGCCCTGTGACACACAGAAGAATTATCGCAGCCACATATCCATCCAATCCAATAATAAAATAACATATCGGCTCACCATATCAAACCTCGGTCGTGGTTGCTGCTCGTATGGTGTGAACAAGAATGCATTGTCGAGCACGGGAGACCGAAGCGGAGTCGGAGGAGTATGACGGACACCGTGGGCGTGGCAAGGTGGGGCACACGCCACGGAGGGGCTGTTGTTTTCCATGGGAGGTGAGTAGTAGCGAAGCTCGACGACGACACAAGGCAAGGGACGGAGATGCTGCAGCGCGTGGCTTGCTGCGCATTTTGTCGAGCACCTAGCAAGCACCAATGGGGCACTGCGCAGCAGCACACAAGTAGGGAGGAAGCCGAGTCGCGAGCCATGGTGGGGAAGATGCAGGGAGGTGCTCCATGACTGGAAAATGGGAGCGGCTGAGCAGGGGAGGGGCGCTGGTAGAGAGAGGAGCAAGGGGCGGAAAGGGGGAGCCGGCTAGAGGAGATGGGAGCAGAGAGCTCGGCGGCCACCATGGCTGGGCCGTGGAGCAGAGGGAGGGGCAGGAGCCGACAACCATGGGGATCACAGAGAGAGAGGAGGTCGGGTGGGAGATGGAGGCATTGGTTGGAGGAGCACGACGTCCATGGAATAGGGCATGAGTGTGGCTGGACCAGAGGACGCACGCCATGGGAGGAGCTCGATGGCCATGGGAAATGGCGCTCGCGCCATGGCTAGAGAGCGCTTGCTCCAGGGGAGCTCGGCCATGGAGGCTGCTGGGAGATGGGAGCCGCTGCTCCCTGCTCTTGGGGAAGAAGGGCGCCGCCGAGGGAGGTGAAGCCAAGGGGAAGGGGTTGTGCGCCCATGGAGGAGAGGAGGAGTCGAGCTCCATGCTTGCTGCCGTGGGGAAAACAAAGAGGAGGACGGCGTAGGGGAGAAGAAGTGGAGGTGGCTGGGAGAAAAAGAAAATGGCGGCTAGGGGGTAGATGGATAAAAGCCAAGCAAGGAAGGAGCACCTCTATTTATAGAAAATTGTCAGGGTTAGGGTTTCTTAGTGGGCTGGGCCGGGCTGGGCTAGGCTGGCCCAAAATACTTAATCGGGCTGCTCTAACTATTTCGCGAAATAAAAATGCTTCTGCGGATTTCGTCTGTATGCAGAACAGAGTGAACTAGAGTTCGGACGAACAGAAGATTGAGCGAGTAACTCGGCCGAGAGTCTGATTTGACTTCGCTCGGCAATAATTCCCTACGCATGATTCAAAAATAAATCGTCTTGAGATATGACCGGCTTTCGGATTTATGATTCAAAGAGACAAATCGCGACATTTAAAAATCATTGCCAATGTTGATTTTTGCTTTTGGATCGAACACAGAGGTATTAAGCCAAGTCGGATAAGAATTTATTTGAGGACAACGCATTGGAGATTCTGCTTTGAAATTTTCTCACGCACTATTTTAGAGACAAAAGTTTCTCTCACACTTTTGATCGGCTTTGGATTTTTAGTCGGAGAAGGCGAATCGTGACATTTTAAAAAGCACTGTCGATGCGGGTTTTGAGTTCGGTTCGGACACAGAGATATTTGGCTGAGTCGGATAATAACTAATTAGATACCGACACAATAGAGCATTTCGTTTGAGAGTATGGACTCGGATTAATTTTTGGACATAGATCGAACACGGAGAAATTGGATTCGGACACAGCTCGACTAGCTACTGTCGAGCGCTCGATTAAATGAGCTTTAGACGATATTTATAAATTGAGATTGATTATCGAGTTTGCATTCGTCGAGAATAAAAGTTTTTAATAGGCTCCAAATTCGGCCTTTCTCGAGATCGAAGAAATTCAAAAATTGGTGAAACCTTCACAAGTAACTTGATAAAAGGAGATAAACACGATCAAGAAATAGAATTTTTTCACTGAGCGTCAGAAATTAGGATAAACCTCCCGACATAACACGAAAAAGACACCTGGGGTTTCACAGCCTTCCCCCCTTAAAAAGAATCTCGTCCATAGATTCGAACAAAGACTCTTAAGGGTGGAGAAGCATGTAACTCCTAGGCTGAAGATAGATGCAAATTCATGAGAGGGTATCTTACAAGATACTGAAGGTAGATTTTGGTAGAATATCGCGACATATTGGGACAAAATGCAGCGATAACTTTGAGAGAATATCCACAAAAGATAGCACATCAATATAGTCTCATAATGGATCACGACTATTAACGGTGATACCAGCGCGTGCCGAGCAGCTCAACCTTATGTGTGCACCCATAGGAGGCACTCGGTTTCGTCGCGACACCATTGGTCGTTAGTCATAACACCATTACCAAACGTAACCAATGAGAATTCCACATAGCATAAATAGATGGAGCCCATGAGATATGGCTCAGAAAATAAGAATGTGACCAGAGTTGAAGCAGAGGCTGCTAACAAAAAGAGCATCACATGAGAACTCTTCAACTCCGCGAACTTGTCATGATCACCACGAAGATCATCTGGCAAGAGACTAGCACGAGTTTTGATATGAGGAGGAACCAACCATGAGATAAAGATTGATGAGCTTTTAGAGACATGAGAGAACCAAGGACAACAATGAAATCCATTGAACCCGATGGATACACCATTTAGAGATATAGTGATAAAGCGACGTCATGATTCTTAGAGAAAGGGTATGAGAATGACCAGAATTGAGAGATTTAGGTAGATCAACATCCGATACTTGAGAACGGGTTATAGCAGATAACCAGTTAATAGGACAGAATCATTAAAGGACCTAGAGATTTTGATGATAAGGCCACAACATAATTCACAATGAAAATGATTACCAGATTCGGACGAAGGAAAGGTAGGAAAACAAGATCTGCTAGGATGAGCAGCAGAAATGCTATGAAGTTTTGGGGCAAGGATTTACGGAAAGAAACATGGCTTGGACATGGTTTGCGCAACTAGACACCAACGATTTTTTTTCTTTGACACAACAAGTGCACAAGGAGAGTTAGGTTGGTCTAACGGTTAAGCTGTGGGGTCTATAAGCTGTGCAGGTGTAACTTCAAGGGTAAAACATGCAAGGGTTTGAAAAAAAACACTAACACAAGCATGAAATTTTCTTAAGAGGTTTCACTTGCTAAACTCAAGGTTGTTTGGAGGGGGGTGTTTTCATGAGCAGGATGGACAACTTTTTTTGTAAAAAGGGTTGAACAATTACAATACCACCTAGATAGCAAGGCAAGAGAAACACATAACACAACCTAACAAGACTTACCAATCTGACACGAGGTAAGGCATTTCTTATAGTTCAGAAGGTGGCAATACATCACATTATTAACAATTTCTTATTATTGGAATAAAGGTGAGAGAAGCATGTTGATGCACAAGAGACAATTATAATGCGACAATCATGATGCATGCTCATTCTAGACGTCTTCTCAGACCTAACTAATTTTTCGGATGCTTCTACAACATCCTTATTAATAGTAGTAGTAGCCTTTATGGCCTATATAAATAGTCACCTAGCTACCCATCTATTCTTAAGGCTTCACGTCCTAGGTCTATCCTTATCGTCCTGACGATCTATCCAACATTGGTTTCTAAGCAAGTTTTAGTTTTGAAAAGTTGGTATTTATGACTTATTGACTTCTCTGTAATGGTATTCGCTCTGATACCAGCTGTGGCGGAACCGCCCGAATTATTCTTGCTTATGTGCCCAAGTCGCACCCTTAAGGGCAGCAACACACTTAAACCAGAATAACCCGTCAGTCCCTCGTATCTAGTCCGAGAAAGCCACTTATTCAGGATCGAATACCACTAGCTCACTCGAAGGTGAGGCACAGAGAAATACAATAAAGCATAATACTATAAATTAAGAAAGTATCATTAGTGATTACATTATCGGAGTTTCAGAAATAATAACCATAAATTTTAATGCAGCGGAAATAACTAACGGAGAAAAACCGAGTAACATGGCTAAGCCTGGCCACGCTACTCCTCCTGGTCCTCTCGGTGGCAGGTATGAAGGCCAAGTCACACCATCAACCAGATCAAGGAGGTACCTACAAAAATTATGCCACAAGCAAGGCTGAGTATACTAATACTCAGCTAGACTTACCCGGTGTGAGGATGTCTACTCCTCTACCTCTAGACCATGCATCTGTTTGGCTGAGGGGTTTGGCTTGCCAAAAGCACTAGCTGAGTCTAAAATCAAGTTTTATCTTTTCAAGTTCTAGAATAATAATTTAAACTATATGAGTACCTAGCTATTCATACATGGTATCAAACATTATATCAACCAACACCTTTTGCCAGTCATCTCATTTCCACTTATTACTCAATGTAGCAGCATGGATCAAGCAGTCTCATTAGCTGCGAGAAGCAGACGATTCGAATCGAGTTTTTATCCTTGCAAGGTAAACCTAAACACATGACATGGCGAGGCACTCCGACCCCACACACATCAACCATCCCCATCGATCCCCTGTTCGCGGCCAGGGCTCACTGCCTTGGCATACAATGCTCCACTGACCCCGGCTGCCGCCGTGCCATGACCACAGTTGTACCCACCATATCCAAAATGGGAGACCATGTCTCAGGACAAGTGAGGAGGAAAGTCCGCGCCCGGCTTCACTCAGGTACTAGGCTTACCGGTTACCATATTCCCGACATATGTTTAGTATGTTCAAACGCTTGACATAGGTATCCGCACGTTAATCCTTATTCCAATTTTGTCTTTTTAACAGTGCATCCCCATGGATACATGTCCACAGACCATCATCATTCTGTTATCAAAATGGATACAACCAATTCCTGACCTCGCTAGAAAAATCACTCGACTTCTACCGAGATCCTGATTTAGCATAGCAGCTACTCGACCTAGCATACTAGTATCCATCTCAAAAGGAATCCTGAGTTCATGTAACTAGGGTTTCAGGCAACTCCTACACTTAAGTGCACAGTACAAGCCTACAA
The DNA here is from genome assembly GCA_029449295.1 of Zea luxurians. NCBI lineage: Eukaryota > Viridiplantae > Streptophyta > Magnoliopsida > Poales > Poaceae > Zea > Zea luxurians. Next base: position 4,293,883 of record JAOPSE010000014.1, on the reverse strand, counting down.
ATATTAAGTGCAGTAAAATAGCATAGATAAACGGTTATGCATAAAACCGGGGCTTGCCTGGAATTCAACACTAGGTATTGTTTGCTGCAAGACACTCGCTTGGCGAGCATCCACTGGTCATGCCCATCCTTCCTTAGGTCGTCCACCAACTGCATCTTGTGGTTGGTACCACATCACTTGCACGATCATCATCTCTCGGTTCTAAATGAGATGCATGATGCATATGTATGAATATGATGAAATAGCACAAGATATTCAAATACACGGTAGCGAACTAAACACTAATTAGTAAGACACCGCCACAACTATACGCAAACGCTAGTTTTTTATATGTCATTGGGCACACGTAAACACTACCACTGGAAAGATGACGACACTTACTATACTTAACCAACACAAACATGACATCACAAGTGTGAGCATTTATTTAATTTGCTACGACTTTTCATTAGTTCTTCTATTGATCACACAAAAGCATCCTAGACAACACAAGTTTAATAGAGGACATAGGCATCAATGTATATTGAACTCCTATATCACAATCAACTAGAGAAAGAAACATATAAAACAAGACACACATGCATTATTAAGCTTAGTCATGGCAAGTCTACATTAATTAAGTGCTCACCAAACATTTTTAGCAAAAAAGGTGAACTCAACAATCAAATGAGCAAACTAGGACTTTTTGGAAAGCTTAAAAAGTGCTCTACAACTTTCGTATTTTTACATCAACATGATTCAACACCTAGCAAGGTTAAAAAGTGCTAACACGACAGCTTTGTCCAGATTTGGACAAATTCAGACTTGCGACTTTAAAAATCCATAACTAGAGATTCATGCACCTAATTCAGGTGATCCTAGATTTTGTAGAAAGATAATGAAATTGCCAACAGAACATTTATAAACATCTCAAGGTGATTCAATATGCAATTAAGGATAAAAGACACTAGAAGGCTTTGCTGTCCAGATTTGGATAGATTCAGACTTCACACTTCAAACACCTATAACTTAATATTCAGACGACCAAAAAAGTGATCTAAGACTTTTTAGAAAGCTTAGAAAAATTAATACATAACTTTTATAATCACAAAGAAGCGATTCTATGTTTAACTAAATCAAACAATACAGTTTTCGAAATCTGTTCTGACATTGGACGGAACACAGCAACCATTTTGTAAAATTCATAACTCTTGAACTATCAGGCCTAAGGTTATGAAATTTTAACACAAGCAAGACAAAAAAAGCATCTACAATTTTCTTATAACGATCATGAACTGATTGTAAAACTAACTTAAGCAAACAATGCAATCTCTGAAATCTGTACAGAAATTGGACAGATTTAGTTACTGAATTTGTGAAAAGCATAACTTCTAAACGATCAGACTTATGGCTTTTAAATTTTAACACAAGTAAGATAATAAAGTTATCTACAACTTTTATATATGGCATTTCTACAGAAAACATAATTTAGTTCATTAAACATACAGCACGGTGAAAATAGTGCGTGCAGTCCGAAAACAGCAACTAAAAATTTTTAGCTCCTATTTACTTTAAGAATTGCCATGTTCTAGATACTTGAATTATTCTAACACTTTACCATTTATTAGAGTTAAAAAAATCAAATAAGGACCAACAAGTAGACTTACTAATTTTATCCAAGTTATTTCGTGCACTAGAATTATCATACACGTTTAACAACGCAGCCACCACTGTAATCAAACCCGGTATACATGTATATCGGTGCGCTCTTCACATAGTAATTTGCATTTTAACTTGGACATCACATGAGTACTACTACTTTTTATCCGAGACCATAAGCATACGTATTTAGACAATAGCAAGCAATTATCGTGATTTCGAGCTTAACCAAAGCCATTTAACAAGTTGACTAAACTCATTGTCATCGCAATCCGAGACACAATATGTATATAACAATCACTTAACGCAATTGACTCCTACTTAACATGAGTTGGCTAACACAGTATAAGACATTAGCAAACCATTTTAGACATTGCAACTCAAAACATGGGTAGGAGCAGATTAATTAGCTTTTCTTAACCATTCATCAACTTAAACGGGACAACACCATATTTTAGGAGATCTAATATGAAGATCATTAACACATGGCATAAAAGTATAAAACTCCATAAGACTTACATTTTGCAACTGAAAGACCTAAAGCACTTATGTGCATATCTTATTGGATTGTTCTTCAATTTTAACAAGGATCGACTTATGAACTCTACTCGCTTCCAATAATTGTTGGGCTGCGATAACGCTCATATAAGACCTCTAATCGATCAACCCGACATTTATTTTTCCAATGGGCATGGAATGCAATAATTTATAAAGCGAAGCATCGATCTACCATACAAATCATGATGACACCGATAGGTACTATCAACTAACCGTTTAAAACACTAAACTCACTTCTCACTTTGCCACTACACCACCCTACAGTCACATGACCATCATGAGCATCCTTCAGACGATATACAATAGCAATCTAAACATCATGTTACACAATACATACATCTTTCCTCATCGCGAGTATAACTATATTATGATATATACCCGCACACCTCAATCAAATATCCTACACCAATACTATAATACACCACGGCACACACACACACGTGTCCCCACATTATGCACATGACATCAACAGCACAAGTGGCTCCAACAGGACTAATCATACTCCTCATTCGCATCAACTATCCCAATCACCGATCACACGCATAAAACAAATACACTTTTCACATAAAACACCTATCGATGCATTCCCCAAAACATAATCCACATTTTTTTAAGTCTTCGCATCAAACAACACATTGCATATATTCCTATCAAAATATAAAAAACATCCGAGTTCTTTTCTACTTCATTTTCTTCTCTACACGCTTCCATTCATACAATTATATTTTCCCACACATATTCACACTTTTCAAATCATCGACCAAATACGTAAATAAAACAAATCGTGAATCACTCAAGGCGAACAACCTGGCCGAAATCCAATTGGAGTTGCGCATGCATGCCATCAGTTTGGGCTCTTTGCCGACGAGCAATGCACGAGGTGTGACGACGACAAGGGCTGCGAGCACGACACAGTTTATTACACGATTTATTGTTGTGGTCATTTAATCGAACGCGAAAAGCATAGGACAGCTAGTAGCTCACCGAGGTTGCTGTTTGCTGCACAGATTGACAACTAGCGGAGCTCGGCGCCGACGTGCTGGCAAACGATGGTAGCCGAGGCCGTGCAGATCGATGGGGCTCGCTGCATCCCTGTCGAGGTCGAGCGTGGGGGAGACACCGTGCGCTGAAGGGAATGGCCGGTGCCGGAGATGGAGAAGCTCGCCGACCTAGGGAGCTGGTCTGGAGACAGGAGCTCACAGGATTTTGGAGCAGGGAGCAGGTGCCAGCACCCTGACTGCCAGCGGCCAAGAGAGCAGAGAGAACACAAAAAATGGACAAAGGCAGCGCCAGAGATGGTGTCCACACCAGCACTCCACCATGGAGGAGCTTGGGGGAAGAAGAGATGGTGGGGGAAAAGGGAGCCTGTGCTAGTGTCCACAATCCGAGGGGAGGCAGGGATGCTCAGCAGGAGGAGGAAGAAGGCATGTTCACCAGCCTAGGGAAGAAGGGCGCCACAGAGCAGGGGTAGGAGAACGACAGCTGACTGTGGGGAAGAAAGCCCCTGCTGCATGGGTTTCGAATTGAGGAAGAAGGGGGCTGCTGATTTCCATGGGAGATGAGGAATCCCGCTAGGGGAAGGCGCCGAGGGAAAGGGTGGCGCCATGGGAGGAGGTGGACGACAGTCGGCCTAGGGGAGAGGCGCCGAGCGCCATGGTGGCCGAGGGGAGGAAGGGCGCTGTCCCTGGGTAGAGAAGAGGGAGCCGGATGAAGGAGGAAGAAGGCCGGCTGGAGCAGTACGTCGGCTGAAAGGAGAAGAGAGGGAGAAAGGTTGTGGCGGCTAGGGAAAATAGAGGGGTAGGAGTGGAAAAATAACCCAAGTGCAAGGGAAGGGGGTCCATATTTATAGAGGAGTCCTAGGGTTAGGGTTTCAAATGGGCCAAATGGGCTAGAATGGACTTGGCCCAAAATCCTAAACCAGCTGCACTAATTATTTTCATTTTATTTTATGGTGTTCGAGTAAGCATGGATTATCGATAATTTCAACTGCTAATTATCTGAACACTAATTATTAGCCTCGTACGTAATTCAGTCGGATAACGTGCACGAACTGGATTATGAAATCGAGTGCGTTCTAATCGTGATGTTCTATTTTGGTTTTCGGAATAGAGTTCCAAAATAGGTAGCGATTAACTTGGCTCGATTGATTTTCTTTTGTCAGAGAAGGCGAATCGTGACATTTTAAAATCACTGCCAAAGTGGGTTTGAGTCTGATTCGGACATAGAGATATTAGACAGAGTCGGATAAGAATTGATTAGGGACCAACGCAACAGAGCATTCCGTTTGGGTGGACGGATCCGAATAAAATAGTTGAACATAGATCAAAGTTCGAGGAATTAGACTCAGACTCAGATCAAATAACAACCGTCGAGAGTTTGATTAAATGAGCTTTAGATGTGATTTATAAGTCGAGAATGATTTTCGAGTTTGCATTCATTTCGAGAAATAAAAGTTTTAATAGGCTCCAAATTCGGCCTTTCTAGAGATTGAAGAAATTCAAAAATTGGTGAAACCTTCACAGGTAACATGATAAAGGAGATAGACGCGATCAAGAAAAAGAAATTTCCACTCAACATATGAGATTAGGATAAATCTCCCGACATAACACGAAATAGATACCTGGGGTGTCACACCAATGGCTGCAGGGTAGCCCCTGGCACCGTTGTCTTCTTCGGCGGCATTGTGAAAGTCGATGCTTACCGAAGGTGGTCAAATGAGTTCACCGGAGGTGGGCGCCAATGTTGGTTCTTGTTCTCGAATGCTATACATCAAGAACAAAGCAACACAAATGTTAACGATTAGAGACCTTCGTCCTTCGAAGCATTATCTCCTTCAGGATATAATGATCTTTAGACGAAGGTCATGAAGGGCATACCTTCGTCATTTTAGTGAACGAATATAAATAGAGACACATGAAACACAAAAGAATACGAATAACCATCACAAATCGCTAGATTATTTATATTCTCATTTTATAAATGTGGATAAACATCAATGATATTTATATTACATCAATACCTTCGGCTTAAAAGAAGGTGAAAATGCGAGAGTGACGCGAGAGGGATTACAATTCAGTGTGAACAGTATGGTGTTACTGTTCATCTATTTATAGGCACGGGACACAGCCCGGACAAAATTACATTCATGTCCCTGACATTTACTGTTAATCATAAGGCGAGCTATCAAGGACTAAGTAGTCTTTTCCTCTTTAGGTCGGTTTCATCTTCCACCTTCATCAATATACTAAGCCGAAGCTCCTTCAGCCACAGCTTCGGCGTGCGTTAATCCTGTATTCGGGTTGTATATCCATATTATGCATACCTTTATCCTAAAGCCGAAACCTCCTGTAGCAGTCTATGTTACACCAAAAAACATATTAGTCACGTTTTTTAGGACCTTCGGAAGAGGAAGGCCCCCAACAGTCCTTAAAACAATGTTATAGAGATAGATGAGGAGTATAATTTTGGTTAAGTCAACTAGCCCTAGCATTCTTTGGAACATAGAGAAAACGTAGTCCAAAGTAAAGCTGTCAGAAATTGTAGATTTCAGACTTTGGGTTATTGTAGTTTGGAATCCAAGAGGTTTTGGTTAATGGTCACTATGTCAAACTTGTAGAGGAACTATAGGAGTATAAACTTTATTAAGCAACTTGCCCCTAGAAACATTTGGAACCCAGGACAAAGAGTGGTACCAAGTGGTGCTGCTGTATTTCTGAATTTTCAAATTGGAAACAGTAACTGAAAATGAGTTTTAGTGTTTTGATAACAGTTTTGAAGCCTATTTGTGGCTAGTCTATAAGGTTTTGGGCTGTGATGTTTGTAGAGGAAAGGCATACTATATGATGTTGAATAACTTTCTTTAAGGGTGAGGGACATGATCCTATACAAAAGTTGGAGTAACAGCTACTCAAAGATTAGATTGGCAGGTTGGTTAATAACTGAATTTTAATTCAGTTGTGAACCCTAAATGGCAGCAAGTTGCCCAGTTTGGAGCTCTCTAGAATTTAATCCATATACATTTGGCCTGCGACAACTGTAGGAAACTTGGAGATCTTGTGTCGGTGAATAAGTTTGCTTAGGTGAGATAGTCATGATTCTACATAAACTTGGGAGTAAAGTGTCTCCAAAAGTTCTCTGTCAGACTTGAGAGGGGACTGATTTAGTTGACTGTTGCTAGGAAATTCAGTGAGTTTTTACTCATCTTTGGAGCTGTATGATAATTAATCTATGGAGATTTTGGTTAAGAGTTCTGTAGTAAAGTCAAAGTCCACATGAAGGGGAACTACTTTTATGCAAAGGGTTGACTTGTTACTGTGTAGAGTTTGGATAAAAAGGAAAGGCAAAACCCTTTGTCAGACTGATGTGTGCTGTTTCACATATTTGAAACTGGGTATTTCAGTGTTTTGGCTCAACTTTGGGATACCATAACTTCTAATCTATATGGTTATAAGCTAAAAACTCTATAGTAAAGATTTAGAGCTATATTGGATGAACAAATTCCTTGTGGTAAGGGCGTTTGATAGTATACCAAGCTAGGGGAAAAGGTGTTCAAACTGTTTTTGTCAGGCATGTGGAGTGCAGGTCTGATGCAGTAACTGTTGACATGGTTCAGTATTTTTCTCCTAACTTTGAAGCTATTTGATGTCCTGAACCAAGAATTGGAAGACATAAGTTCCTATGGTAAAGTGATAGAGGGTTAGTTGGATATCAGGGATTATTAAGGTTAGTCCTCCTATTACTGTTTGGAAACAAGAGAAATAAAGGAGTGAAGTTGTGAGTTCAGTCCAAAAGTGGAAGTTCAGTATGCTCAAAAACAAATATCTGCATTCAAGGACAAGGGGATATTTGGCTGTAAAAATCGACCAAGTTCAGTGTCTTGGAGGTACTTGTGTGCTGGTGTGGTATGTGAGCATGTGAGCCACGTAGTTGAGTCATGTTGTGCTGGCACCCCTGAGAGCTCTTCACCTCCATGCACTGCACAAGTCCAGTGGCACATACCCATTGATTAGTGGCTATAAAAATTTGATTCAGGGAAGTTCTCCTCCCAATCCTCAAGCTCTAGCTCATGGGCTACTATTAAGGTGTGGAATTCATGTGTTATTGTCAGGGTTAATCCTCTCCCACATCCACCAAGTTGGCACTATCTAGTGCCGAGCACACCATCAATAGTTTGGTGACCAAAGCCGTTCGCTTGCTCATCTCATCGTGGCCGGGGTGTCACGAGGAGTTGCATGCCTAGGTGATGCTTGTTCTATAATCTCTAGTGGTAAGTGAAGCTCACTGAAGTGGTTTTTCTAGGTCTACTATTGTGTACTGCTCGGAACAGTGCCATGCCGCCGCAAATCGTCGTTGCAGACGACATCACCGTCGACCGACCAACGTGCATCTTCCCCGAGCGTTTGCGCGTGTGCACCGAGACTTTGGAAGGTTAGTGAAGGTCTCTACGCCATTAATTTGAACTCGACTGCATGAATGCCACGAGATTAGGATCGTCGGAGCAACTGTTCCGCCGCCGCTGGTAGTAGAGTGGTTCTAAAGTCTCCACGGGTAAATTGAGTGCACGACCAAGTTTGTCGTAGCTTGGGCTTAGGTGCATCTGTCAGTGACACGAGTGAATAGTGAATCAAGCCTCAGGTTAATTCAATCGGAGCTCGGGGTCCTTTTCACAAAATAGCCCGCGCAGGCACGGGCTCCACAGTCGTGGGTCGGCTGTGCCTGGAGTTGGGCCGCGTGGGCTGATTTCAGCCTAGAATTAATTGTTTGCCTTTATTCATTTACCCAGGCAAATTGGAAATGATGCCAAAAATTGTAGAAAAATCCAAAAATAGTGAGATCAATTTTGTTGGATGTCTAAATTCTTGAACTCTCAGATAAAAATGGTTTTTGGATTTTTAGATCAGTTGACAAATTTTAAGTGAATTAAAGGTGCTCTTGGAAGGATTATTGGAATTTTAGAAATAAGAGTTTAGCACCAAAAATCATGGAAAATTTTGGAGAAGCTTGTTATCAGAAGTTGAACACTTGATAAATGTTTGGACCTGTTTAGAAGCATTTTGCTCTGGAAACCTTGTAAGCCCCAAAATAGAATGGTTAATCACTAATCAAGTGTGGGTTAGTGCTTTGGAAAGGAGATAAGTTTATTTAGGGAAGAGATGAAGTTGCTTAAGAAGTTTTAAGCTTTTGGATGAGAAATAAGTTGGATTAGTTCCCTGGTTTACTAAAGTGAATTCAAATTGGTCACTTTAATCAAGTGTTAAGTTAGTTAGAAATATGTGTGTTCTTGTCATATGTTTTAGTTTGTGATATTTATGTTCCCCACCTCTCCTTGTGAAAGTTTGCATTCCATATCATTACATAAGCATACATGTATTTGTAATTGACTTGTAGAACACCTAGAAGAAGTGGTGTTTGAAAGAGTCTACTCTAGTGGCTGCTGATCAAGTGGAGGAGCCATCTAACTGGGTATTGGATAGAGGGATCTAGAGCCTCTTCACTGCAACAAAGGCAAGCCCAGTGTAACACCCTGGTGTTACCAGAACTAAAACTTGGGCATGGCATCATATGCATTGGCATGTCATTATGTTTGTTACACATAGAATGCATCCACTAGGCTAAAACTTCAAAACAAGTTGTGATATGATGACTTGAAGTGCTTCTTAACCCTAGAATAGGGTACTTAACCAAGGGATAGAGGTATGGGTGTGTGTATGATGACAACTTGAGTTTTGTCTCAAAGGATAGTTGAAATGCTCATAAGAGACTAAACTTGGAGAAATTGAGTGGCACATAACACCTAGAACACTCCAAACCCTAATTGAAACCCTAGAAACCCTAATTTGTGCCCTATAAGGTGATTTCAATTTATATACACTTTTAGAGCAAAATGCATATATCAAAGTGGTAGAGTATCAAAAACTAAAGAACTTTTACATTGGAAGATTTTCAAGTGATGTGGAGCAAATTGAAGTAATTTGCAAAACATCCCAATGGCACCCTATGGTTTAAACTCTGAAAATCAGTGACATTGGGCCAAGTTTGTGCCCTTGTATCTCTTAATCCATGGAGATTTTGCCCTAAGTCATTACAACAAAATGGTAGAGCTATGTTAGTAGTTCAAGTTTGATTAAGTGACCAAACCTTGGAGCTATATGGAAATTGGAGAAAAATGGACCTAAAGTTAGGCTGTCAGTCACCACTAAAACTGAAACTCGACTGATAGTGTGCTCAGATGAACTTTGAGATCGATTTTGCATAAGATCCACTGGATGTTTGATCGAGGTTTCTATAACACTATCAAAGCTGGTTTATAGAAGAACAACTTTGCTACAGACGGATCAGTGGGTTGTTACATAAAAATTTGAGAAAAGGGCTCCTGAACTTGCTCGGTCAGGCGCACTCAATGGAGCTCCCATGGTACAGTAACCTGAATTAGATTCCACGTTCAGTGAACATCGCCGCCGGTGATATTTGCGTCGTGATTCACGCCAGCCGCCGCGATTCGTGCCTATGTGATGTGGATAACTGTGGCGGGTGAAAAGATCTTGGGAGAGGAGAACATAGGCCTTAGCTAAATCACCGCCTGTGCCCACTTGCCGTGCGATCAGTGAAATATCGCCGCCGGTGCTCGCCGTGATCGCAGTGAAAGGCACGTAGTTGCCTACTTCCCCGTACGGTCGTGGTCGTGGCAAGCAACCGGTTGCCATCCCTGAACCATTCCCCTCTAGCGCGCCACGATGAGCAGACCACTATAAAAATATCCCGGCCACGGTGAACTTGATCCCAATCCAAAATTCATGATAAGCTTGGACGAGATCTATAAATTGGAGGCACCCCCTGCTCCGCATCCTTGTTACGCATCCAACCCACCCCCAGCTAGCCCTTCTCATGCACTATAGTGCCCGAATTTGGTTTTTCCCCCCAAGTTGGTTTGCCGCGTCGTCATTGGCATCTCGCCGTGGCCAGCCATCCACAGGTTGATTCGCGCTTCCCTGCTTTGTGTTCTAGCATCCTTAGCGTCTCCTATTGCTCATAGACTCAATTAATTGAACTAGACCGCGCTAGATCATCGGGAACACCTCGGTCCATTCTCGGGTTTCACCATCATCGTGGGCAAGGGAACTCCAGGTCGGATTAGCTTGATTAGAGCATGGGCTAGGCTCGCCTGGGCTCGGGGATTGCGATCCAATGCTCGGTTTCGTCAATCGTCGCCATTTGAGGCGAGTCCAAGCATGGGATGGCCGGTGGGCTGAGCGCGCCGTCGCCAGGGTTTGAGTTGGAGAAGAAATAGAAACTCAAGGGTTTATGCGCAAATGTCAGTGAAACAGAGAAACAGTGTCGCGGGCTCTTTACTGGTTGTTCAAATGGTCAAGGGTCTCTATGCAAAGTCGCCAGCGCGGGCGCGCGAGTGGGCACGTTTCCTCCGTTCGTGGGCTGGTTTGGGCCAGAATTGGCCCAGTACTATTTATAGTTTTTCCTTTTCTTTTTACAGCCAGACTTGGAAATTTGTAGAAAATACTAGAAAAATGGTAAAAATATGAGATCAATTTTGTTAGACTTCTAAAATCATCTAGTATTTAATAAAATAGTTCCAAGATTTTACCTCAAGCCTGGAATTATTTAGCATTTTAAGTTACTCAAACCAAGCCTTTTAGAATTTTAGAAATAATTTAGTAGCTCCAAAAAAAATAAAAATTTTTGGGTAGGCTTAGTATGATGATTGAAGGACTTGAGTAAAATTTGAAATGATTTGGATATTGTTTGGTCACAAACCCAATAACTAGCCTTCTAGAGTTAATTTACTTAACCCTAAAATAATATTAACTTAGGTAGCCCTAATGATTATTGTGTACCGTGAAGGAAAGTTGTATTCAAGATACAACTTAGTATGTTTCTATTATGTAACTGCATATTTATAACATCACATGAGCATTCATGTAAATGTACTGTCGTGTATAGAAAAAGAGGAAGAGACTGTTGTTGAAGAAGTTTTCCTGCAAGCTGAGAATCCACCAGCTGAAAATAATTTCTTCTTCGACATCTGTGGAATAGACCTAGAGCCTTCTGCAACACAAGGCAAGCCCCAGTGCATTTACCCCTTTCCTTGTTGTTTTAAACTCTTTATCACTTGAGATGATGCATTAGGTGATAGGAGTTGTGCTCTAAACAATTGCTACATTCCCTTCCTTGGAAACTGATTGCTGTGGTGGAACTGACCGAATTATTCCAACTTAAGTGCCTAAGTCCCGCCTTAGAGGCTAGAACACACTTAAATAGGAATAACACGTCAGTCCCTCGGATCTAGTCTGACAAGGCCACTCACAGGATCAAGTACCACGTACTCACTCGAAGGTGAGGCAAAGAGCAAATACAATAAAGCATAAAACCATACATTAAGGAGTACTTAAATTTATTACAACATTATCGGAGTTTATCAAAAGTAGTGATCATTGTTCGGAAAACAGCGGAAAATAACTAACGGTAAATAAACGGAGGGATGGGGAAGCCTGGCCCATGACTCCTCATGCTCCTCCCGTGCTGAGGTAGGGTCCCACTCGACTGTCCAGCCCGGTGGCAAGATGGATGGCCAAGTCACTCCAGCAACCATATCCTCCAGAGAACCTGTAAAAATTATGCAATAAACAAGGCTGAGTATACTAATACTCAGCTAGACTTACCCAATGTGAGGAGTCTACTCCTCTACCTCTAGACATGCAGCTGTTTGGCTGAGGGGTTTGGTTTGCCAAAAGCACTAGCTGAGTCTAAAATCACATTTTAACTTTTCAAGTTCTAGTGTGATTCTCTTAAGACTAAAAGTGTACCTAGCTAATCATACATGGTATCAAGCATTTATCAATCAACAGCTTTTGCAAATCAACACATTTCCACTTATTACTCAATACAGTACAATGGATCAAGCAGTCTCATTAGCTACGAGAAGCAGACGATTCGAATTAAGTTTTTATCCTTGCAAGGTAAACCTAAACACACTGACATGGCGAGGCACTCCGTCCCCACACATATCAACCGTCCCCATCGATTCCCCGTCAACAGATCAGGGCTCACCGCCTTGACGTACAATGCCTCACTGACCCCGACTGCCAGTCGTGCAGTGACCGCACTTGTACCCACCATAACCGGAATGGGAGACCACGTCTCAGGACGCGTGAGGGGCAAAGTCTGCGGGCAGGTTCACTCAGGTATTAGGCTTACCGATTTACCATATTTCTCGGCATGTGCTTAGTACGTTCAAATGCTTGACACAAGTATCCGCACGTTAATCCTTATTCTAATTTCTCGCCTCATAGACAACACATCCCCATGGATCGTTGTCCACAGACCATCATTATTCTGATATAAAAATGGATACAACCAATTCCTGACCTCGCGCGAGTGCTAGAAAAATCACTCGACTTCTACCGAGATCCTTAATTAGTAAAGCAGCTACTCGACCTAGCATACTAATATCCATCACACGGGAAATCCTGAGTTGCAACTAAGGTTTCTGTCAACTCCTATACTTAAGTGCAAAGTACAAGCCTACAAACATTAAGTGCAGTAAAATAGCATATAGAATTGGTTATGCATAAAACCGGGGCTTGCCTTCCAAAGATGGGGTAGGCAGATCCTCGATGGTAGGCTCTGGTGCTGGCTCCTGGACTACCTCCTGAGCAACTCCTTGCTCCGGAACGAGGATGTACTCCCCGTCAGCGAGATTACAGTCTATCGAATGCAATGAATAAGATATATGCATATTAATGATATGGCAAGTTGTAAATGCTATGCAAGGTGAACAATATTAAAAATAGTGAATAAACTAGTGTTTTCTTTGCCGGAGGGTGTACTAAGGGTTGTAGACACACATCCAAGGGTATTGAGTGAACTTAAAAATTTTAGTCATCTCTCATATGTTTGTTTGGGCTCTTGGGGGGATTTAATTGCACACCATTAATTTCTCTCATACTTTCCCTCTTACACTTTTATTATGCTCATCATTGAGCACCTTGAACTATCATGGCATTTTGGAATTTTTTCAAAAATATTACAAAAATTACAGTGGGTAAATATTGACCTCTGTTATTTATTCTAAAAATTTGAGGTTGTAATTAATTCAGATGCTCCTTGTGCAAAAATGACAAAAGTAAGGGTACAAGGGTACTTTACACTATAGCTCTGCTTTGGTGAGATTTCTGGACTAAAATTTATTTTTGCCATGATCCATAGGTGATAATAGGCCTTTGAGTTAAAATCAGAGAAAAAGACCCAATGGACATTTAGTTGTGATTTTCTAAAGTTTAATGCCAAAAAGGTACTTATAACTAACTTATTATTTGAAAAATGTCAAACAACAGAACTTATATTTTTCCTAGATTCATATCAGCATATTATTAGCTATCCCAAGGATTGGGGTGGGTTCTCCTTAGGATTATTTTTCTAGAATTTTTCTAAGTTTTCATAGGTTTCATGAAATAAAATGTGGTGCATTTCTTTTGTACTAACAGAGGGCTTAACAACATTTTCCAGTGAACTATGTTAATAAAGTAAGCTAGCAAAAATGTGGTTGCCCCCTGGTTCTTATTTTAAACTCCCTTTTCTATTTTCTTTAACTTTGAGTCGTAGAAGTTTAAATGGTAAACCCTTCCATAATCTGGTGTACTGAGGGGTTTATTATTTTTAAACAGGCTAGGTAGTGTTTTAGTACCTCTCTAATTTTTCTTAACCCCGGTCTAAAAGTGTAGCTATTTTTCCCTTCTTTATTTAGCTTTTGATCAGTTTACTATTTAAATCTAAACTTAAAAATTTTCTGCAGTACTTAGGGTGTTTGGTATTTTTCCTAAGTAGTTCATATTATTTAGAACCTAGCAAAATTAGTTTGACCAAATTTGGTTGGATAAAACTGAAGTTATGAATTCTGCAAGCTCCGTCTACATTTAAATGAATAATGTTTAAAAGGTTTTATGAAAAACCAGCTTACACCGAGACCCCTGGGCTTTCCCTAAACTAAGTCTTTAAACTATACCCCTGCGGGACTAATCATATGAGTCACTTACTGTTCAAACCCCCCCGGCTTCTTCTTCTTTTCCCCCGAGCTCCCTCCCCCCTTGTAACAGTAACCGTGGGGAATAAACAGGGCGGTGCGGCTTACCGGCGGCGAGGATGGTCCGGTGAAGGGCGGGGTTAGATCCGGGAGGTCCTGGCAGTCAAGTCGAGGTGCGGCTCATCAACGGTGATGGCTAGAATCGGTCGGGCCACATGCGCAGGCGGTCGGGCTCGTCGGCGGCGTATGCTCTGGCCTGCTCACGGCGGTATTGTTCAATCCAATGGCATAGGAAGCTTTACGGGGTGCTAAGGATGCTACCAGTGCAAGGAATCGAAGAAGGGCTCACCGTGGAGCTCAGGTCTACGTGCGTCAACTGGTCGGGTGAAGTCCAGCGACGTCGATCCGGTGTCTCCGGTGAGGTAGAGTTCAATCCCCAGCTCTGGAAGCTTCACAGAGGTCCATAGAGGCTATCCCGAGGGTCGAACGGGGCGAGGAATGGCTAGGTTGGCCGGTCTACGGTGGTCGTGGCTTGCGCGGCCGCTGGCACCTTGCTCACGGGGCGAACTCTGGTGAACTCGGGCTTGGGTTGGGTCAGTGGTGCACGGGGGTGTACGGTCGAGGCCGGGATGGCTTTTATAGGCGCGAGCGTGGGTGTGGACGCGAGGTTGGCGCGGCGTGGGGCTCCACGTGTGGGCGGAGCGCCAGAACGCGTCGAACATGTGGGCATTTGTTTCTGCCTCTGTTCAAGCGCTTGCAGGGATCACAAACGTGTGAATCTCACCAAGGGTCTTGTGCAAATCTCTTCCTGGCACCTAGGGCTAGCTAGTTTGTGTAAGTTCCAATGGGAGATATGCCCTAGCTTGGGAGATATGCGGGCGCCAAGTCGAGTCTGTCGACACTATTCATCAGTGACAAAACCGATGTCAAACCGTGTCAAACAACCTCGGATTGAATTCAAATTTTTCAGAGAGGTGCCTGGGATGATTTGAGTACTTTTTGCTATTTGGTCCAAGTGGTTTTGGTGCCAGCACAAAGGTGAACTCCTTTGATCTTTGGTCTTGGGTGGTTTTTGGGACATAAGAGATTTTAAAGGCTCAAGTGTGCTCTCCACTTGGTGAACTAATTTGATGTTTTTATTGGGCCTTTTTGCAATCTTTCTCTTACTAAATTTTGTAGCTTTACTAATACTCTTCATCTTTAGTAAAGGTTCCTTTTTATGTTTTGATCATTTGGCCACATCTGAACAAACTCCATTAAGCATTGGGAATTTGGATTCCACCACCCTGAGCCACACATCAGCATCAAGTTGACCCTCTGCCCGAGTGAACAATGGCGGCTGAGTGCTGAGGAACTTTACTAAGTGGACCCTCTGCATATTTCTCTGTCTTGTGGGTGGTATGTACTGGCAAGAAATGAGTTGTCTTGGTTAATCTATTCATAATGACCCAAATAGAATCATGGTGTCGGGAGGTGTTGGGCAATCCCACAATAAAACCCATGCAAATATCCTCCCATTTCCAAGATGGTATGGGAAGGGGCTATAAGGTACCTACCACCCTCAAATGACTAGCCTTGATTCTTTGGCAAGTGTCGCATTCAGATACATACTTAGCAATTTCCCTCTTCATTCTGGTCCACCAATACAAAGATCTAAGATCATGATACATCTTGTTACTGCCGGGGTGCATGGAAAATTTGGAAAGATGAGCTTCATCCAATATTTTCTTCCTGAGTTCGGGATTCTTAGGAACAACCAATCTGTCTTCAAACCATAGAAATCCCTTGCTGTCCTAACTGAAAGTATTTGTACTTATCCACCTTATGTTCGAGCATCTCTTTAATGACTTGAACACCCTTGTCACCAATCTGTGCCATGCTTATCTGCTCATGTAGAGTGGGCTCCACTGAGATATAATTCAAGGTACCTGAGGAAACAACTTCCATGTTCAACTTGCACAACTCGTCACACAGAGTGGCGATCTTAGAGTCCATAGTTACACAGTTGCACTGGGCCTTTCGACTTAAGGCATCTGCCACGACATTGGCCTTCCTCGGATGGTAATGCACCTCCAAATCATAGTCCTTGATCAATTCCAACCATCTTCTCTGCCTCATATTAAGATCAGCCTGAGTGAAATTATATTTGAGACTCTTGTGATCAGTATAGATGTTACAATGAGCTCCCATTAAATAATGTCTCCAATCTTCAGAGCATGAACTACGGCTGCTAACTCCAAATCATGTGTGGGGTAGTTCTGCTCATGAGGCCTAAGTGCTCAGGATGCATAGGCAATAACTCTATTGTCTTGCATCAAGACACATCCCAATCCAGTGCCTGAAGCATCGCAATAAACATCGAAAGATTTGGTGTTGTCGGGCTGTGCTAGCACGGGTGCTGTGGTTAGATGCTGCCTTAATGTATGAAAGGCATCCTCACATTTCTGACTCCATTCATACTTTACCCCTTTCTTCAACAATTCAGTCATTGGCTTGGCAATCCTGGAGAAATTCGGAATGAATCACCGATAATACCTTGCCAGTCCTAGAAAACTCCAAATCTGTCGTACGCTGGTAGGAGGCTTCCAATCCATCACTTCTTGCACTTTCTCAGGATCAACTGATACCCCATCCTGAGAAATGGTGTGACCCAAAAATTTTATTTCCCTCAGCCAGAAATCACATTTGGACAACTTAGCATATAAGCGATGATCGCGCAGTCTCTGAAGTAATGTATGCAAGTGTGTAGTATGCTCCTGTTCATTTCTTGAATATACCAGAATATCATCAATAAAAACCACCTCAAACTTGTCCAGTTCTAGCATAAACACTGAGTTCATCAAATACATGAAATATGTTGGGGCATTGGTCAGCCCGAATGACATCACCAAGTACTCATAATTCCGTATCTGGTAGAGAAAGCTGTCTTCAGAATATCACTGGCTCTGATCTTGATTTGGTGATAGCCAGAGCGAAGGTCTGTCTTGGAAAATACCTGGGCTCCCACCAACTAATCAAACAATACATCAATGCAGGGCAACGGATACTTATTTTTGATTGTTACCGCATTGAGAGGGTGGTAATCAACACACAATCTCAGACTCATCTTTCTTCTTCATGAACAAGGCTGGACATCCCCATGGAGAAGTACTTGGGTGAATGAATCTCTTGTCCAACAACTCTTGTAACTACTTTTTTCAATTCTGCCAACTCTGCTAGAGGCATTCTATAGGGTCTCTTGGATATAGGGGCAGTTCCGGGTTGCAGCTCAATTGCAAACTCTATGTCTCTGTCGGGTGGCATCCCTGGCAATTCGTCTGGAAAAACATAGGGGTACTTACAGACCACTGGAATCCTTTCGACGGGGGACTCTATCAAGGCGAAGGCACAAGAACAGGTACATCCTTGGTCGGGTAGGTACAAGGTGATCTCTCCATCCATTGGTGATTGAATTTATGTGGCTCTTGCTGCGACATCAATCACAGCATGGTGTCGTGATAACCAGTCAGTCCCAAGATGATATCCACACTCTCCAATCCCATGATCAGGAGAGTGGTTTTAAATATGAAACTACCGAACCTTATTGGCACGTGCATGTTGGTCTGATAGGTGGCAACCCTGCCTCCTGGTGTAGAAATTGTAATGCCCCCATTTGTGTGGTGAAACAGGAACTGACACTTGGCACTAAATTTTGCACTGATAAAACTGTGTGATGAACCAGAATAAAAAAGAATGACTGCAGGGAAAATTTAAAACGGAAAAGATACTAGTCATGACGGGTGCCCCCTCTGGAATATCTGCCAATGTGATGAAGTTTAGCCTGCCTTGCCTCACTTGCACCCTCTGCCTCTTGCCTTGGTTCTGATTTGAATTCTGCCCCTGCCTCTGCTGGTTCTTGGCGCAATTCTTGGTGTAGTGTCCAGTGCTGCCACAAGTGAAACACCTGTTGTCGTTAGCCTGACGGTATTGCTGCTGTGGTTGGTTGTTGTTCCTATGAACTAGGGGTTGAGAGCGGTTGGGTGCCTGCTGCTGCTATTGTGGTCGGATCACCTACCGTCCTTGCTGCTGAGGTTCCCTACTCTGAGTGTCGGACACAATCCTAAAGCGCTGAGGCTGAGCTGAAGGTCCTACCATAGGGGTCTTCCTCTTCTTCTCTATCTGGCGGGCTTTGATGCAGTCTTCCTAAGAAATGGCCAGGTTGACTAACTCATTGTAGCTGTTGGCCTTGACTGTGTTGAGATGGTCGCGGAGCTTAGTACTGAGGCCCCTCCTGAACCTGTCCCTCTTCTTCTCATCAGTGTCAGCATGATAGCTTGCATACTGACACAGGTCATTGAAGGCTTGGGCGTACTGTAACACTGTACGACTCCCCTGAGTAAGTGCCAGAAACTCATTAAGCTTGCGGTCCATAATGCCTGCTGGTATGTGATGTCCTCTGAATGCTGCCTTGAACTCTCCCCATTCCGCCACGTGATCAACCAGCTGCACAGCGATAAAGTGATCCCACCATGTTCGCGCTGGTCCGCGAAGCTGCTGGGTGGCGAAACGAACCTTGGCCACATCTGAACAAACTCCATTAAGCATTGGGAATTTGGATTCCACCACCCTGAGCCACACATCAACATCAAGTGGACCCTCTGCCCGAGTGAACAATGGCGGTTGAGTAGCTGCTAGGGGACGCTGATGGTGATCACCACCACCATAGTGCTGGGGTGGTGGCTGACGCTGAGCTAACTATCGCAGGATCTCATTTTGCTGAGCCATCAGTTCTTGCATGGTAGGAGGCAGTGGCGGGGGTGGAGGAATGCGTTCATTCTGTCCACAGCGCGCTCTTCCTGCCATCTGAAAATTTAGGTTGCCCTTAATATCATACTTTGGAAATCAGGGGTTGCACATGGTAAGAGATTTTTTAAAGGACAAAGTTCATAAAATGTCAAACATTTCCTTGCATTTTCATAAGAGGTACCACATGACATGAATTTCCCTCATAACTTAAAATAGACATCATCCATCATTCCTCAATCCAAAAGAGTTTTCTAACGGTTACAGCAGTGCTCAAAATACTCGACTCTCTCTAGCCTAGTACCCTAATGTGCAAAAGCTAAGCTAGTTTCGAGGAGTTCTACTGCTGCACACTTCTAACCCCATTTCTGAATCCTAATGGGCAAACGAGGCAACACTAGACTCGGGGGAAGGTGGTCCCCCTGAGCCAGCAGTGTCCAAGCTGGATGCAGGCTCCGGCTCCTCTCCTCCCTCAATGTCTACATCCTCGTCGGCTCCTTCTGCCTCCATGTCCTGAATTTCCTGGTGGTGCATATCCAAGTGCTGGTTGGCTTCCTCAAGTTGTTGCTGCATGGTCAGGAGCTGATCCTCGAGAACCTCGATGGTGTTCTCCCTGGCCCCTAGTTGCTCCTCAAGCTCTTGGATTTGGGTGGCCATCTACTCCACCTAGAGGTCCTTTTCCACCAATTCAGTGGATAGGTCTACCACAAGGTCCTCCCTGTTATCTAGGGTGATCTTGGTAGACTCCACCAATCCCATCAGCTATGATATTGCCTCACCTCGCACTGCTTGCAGACGATATAGGGCATTCATGCACCGCACCGTCAGATGAGCAGTTTGCCCCGGGTAAAGAGCCCACACATCCTTGGCAAGCTCCACTCGATCCTTCCACATTGGGTCGTCCTCCTTTTCAGCGGGGAACAAGCCAATGGGATGAGTTGATAACTCCAAGGGGTGAAAGCCACAAAAGCTCATCAGCCCGTGGAGAGCAATGGACTCGATAATATCTTCAGCCCTAAACCCGAAAGACTTGGAGTCCAACGAACGCCAGCCCGACTGCAAAGGATGAGGCTCCAAGGTCATCCTCACCCTACAGCGGGGTACCCGGTGCTCCGCAAACAAATGCACCGCATACTGGGGAGGCGTCGTATAACCGGCTCCCTATAGCACCTCCCACAAAATACGGGGAAAACCCTCTCGTGCAAGTCCATCCGTGTGGTAATGTGCATTCCCTCCTTCTGAGGATTCATGAGAAGTCATCTGTGTGAGGGTAAGTGTAAGCGAAAAAGAAAAAGAATTACAAAAATAAAAGGGGAATTAGTGCTTGGCTTTCCTAGGGTTACGTTGAGATCTTTGAGGTATATTTGATTTTTATTACGGTGCCTCTTGGATTACATAGCTTTTAAAATTTTTGACCCCTTACCAAGTAGTTAGGACAAAATGATGCATGGATGCTCGTTCTAAGCGACCTCACATCAAACTATAGGGATAGAGAAATCTCCATCCATTATTATAGTAGCCTATAGGGCACATTCAAATAGCCACCTAGCTACGCATCTAGTATCCTAAGGCTTCACGTTCTATGTCCATCCTTATCGTCTTACCGATCTATCCAACATTTGTTTCTATCAAGTTTTATTCTTTGAAAAGGTTGGTAATTACGATTTATTGATACCTCTGTGGTGGTACAAGCTCTGATACCAGCTATGGCGGAACCGACCGAATTATTCCATCTTAAGTGCCTAAGTCCCGCCTTAGAGGCTAGACCACACTTAAATAGGAATAACATGTCAGTCCCTCGGATCTAGTCCGACAAGGCCACTCAAAGGATCAAGTACCAAGTACTCACTCGAAGGTGAGGCATAGAGCAAATACAATAAAGCATAAAACCATACATTAAGGAGTACTTAAATTTATTACAACATTATCGGAGTTTATCAAAAGTAGTGATCATTGTTCGGAAAACAGCGGAAAATAACTAACGGTAAATAAACGGAGGGATGGGGAAGCCTGGCCCATCACTCCTCATGCTCCTCCCCTGCTGAGGTAGGGTCCCACTCGACTGTCCAGCCCGATGGCAAGATGGACGGCCAAGTCACTCCAGCAACCATATCCTCCAGAGAACCTATAAAAATTATGCCACAAGCAAGGCTGAGTATACTAATTACTCAGCTAGACTTACCCAGTGTGAGGAGTCTACTCCTCTACCTCTAAACATGCAGTCGTTTCGCTGAGGGGTTTGGTTTGCCAAAAGCACTAGCTGAGTCTAAAATCACGTTTTAACTTTTCAAGTTCTAGTGTGATTCTCTTAAGACTAAAAGTGTACCTAGCTAACCATACTATGGTATCAAGCATTTATCAATCAACAGCTTTTGCAAATCAACACATTTCCACTAATTACTCAATGCAGTACAATGGATCAAGCAGTCTCATTAGCTGCGAGAAGCAGACGATTTGAATCGAGTTTTTATCCTTGCAAGGTAAACCTAAACACACGACATGGCGAGGCACTCCGTCCCCACACATATCAACCTGTCCCCATCAATTCCAACAGATCAAGGCTCACTGCCTTGGCGTACAATGCCTCACTGACCTCGACTGCCGTCGTGTAGTGACCACACTTGTACCCACCATAACCAGAATGGGAGACCACGTCTCAGGTCGTGTGAGGAGCAAAGGCTGCAAGCAGGTTCACTCAGGTACTAGGCTTACCGATTTACCATATTTCTCAGCATGTGCTTAGTACGTTCAAACGCTTGACATAGGTTTCCGCACGTTAATCCTTATTCCAATTTCTCGCCTCGTAGAAAACACATCCTCATGGATCGTTGTCCACAGACCATCATTATTCTGATATAAAAATGGATACAACCAATTCCTGACCTCACGCGAGTGCTAGAAAAATCACTCGACTTCTACAGAGATCCTTAATTAGTAAAGCAGCTACTCGACCTAGCATACTAGTATCCATCACACGGGAAATCCTGAGTTCATGCAACTAAGGTTTCAGTCAACTCCTATACTTAAGTGCACAGTACAAGCCTACAAACATTAAGTGCAGTAAAATAGAATATAGAATTGGTTATGCATAAAACCGGGGCTTGCCTTCCAAAGCTGGGGCAGGTAGATCCTCGATGGCAGGCCCTGGTGTTGGCTCCTGGACTACCTCCTGAAGCAACTCCTTGCTCCGGAACGAGGATGTACTCCCCGTCAGCGAGATTATAGTCTATCGAATGCAATGAATAAGATATATGCATATTAATGATATGGCAATTTGTAAATGCTATGCAAGGTGAACAATATTAAAAATAGTGAATAAACTAGTGTTTTCTTTGCCGGAGGGTGTACTAAGGGTTGTAGACACTCATCCAAGGGTATTGAGTGAACTTAAGAATTTTAGTCTTCTCTCAGATGTTTGTTTGGGCTCTTGGGGGGATTTAATTGCACACCACTAATTTCTCCCATACTTTCCCTCTTACCCTTTTATTATGCTCATCAGTAAGCACGTTGAACTATCATGGCATTTTAGAATTTTCCAAAAATGTTACAAAAATTACAGTGGGCAAATATTGACCTCTGTGGTTTATTCTAAAAATTTGAGGTTGAAATTAATTAAGATACTCCTTGTGCAAAAATGACAAAAGTAAGGGTACAAGGGTACTTTACACTATAGCTCTGCTTTTGGTGAGGTTTCTGGACTAAAATTTATTTTTTCCATTCCATAGGTGATAATAGGCCTTTGTGTTAAAAATCACAGAAAAAGACCCACTGGACATTTAGTTGTGATTTTCTAAAGTTTAATGCCAAAAGGTACTTATAACTAACTTGTTATTTGAAAAATGTCAAACAACAGAACTTATATTTTTCCTAGATTTATATCAGCATATTATTAGCTATCCCAAGGATTGGGGTGGGTTCTCCTTAGGATTATTTTTCTACGATTTTTCTAAGTTTTCATTGGTTTCATGAAATAAAATGTGGTGCATTTCTTTTGTACTAACAGAGGGCTTAACAAAATTTTCCAGTGAACTATGTTAATAAAGTAAGCTAGCAAAAATGTGGTTGCCCCCTGGTTCTTATTTTAAACTCCCTTTTCTATTTTCTTTAACTTTGAGTGAAAGTAATTTTAAATGGTAAACCCTTCCCTAATCTGGTGTACTAAGGGGTTTATTATTTTTAAACAGGCTAGGTAGTGGTTTAGTACCTCTCTAATTTTTCTTAACCCTAGTCTAAAAGTGTAGCTATTTTCCCTTCTTTATTTAGCTTTTGGTCAGTTTACTATTTAAATCTAAACTTAATTTCCTGTAGTACTTAAGGTGTTTGGTATTTTCCCTAAGTAGTTCATATTATTTAGAACCTAGCAAAATTAGTTTGACCAAATTTGGTTGGATAAAACTGAAGTTATGAATTCTGCAAGCTCTGTCTAAATTTAAATGAATAATGTTTAAAAGGTTTATGAAAAACCAGCTTACACCGAGACCCCTGGGCTTTCCCTAAACTAAGTCTTTAAACTATACCCATACAGGACTATTCATCTGAGTCATTGACTGTTCAAACCCCCCCAGCTTCTTCTTCTTTTCCCTCAAGCTCCCTCCCCCCTTGTAACAGTAACCACGGGGAATAAACATGGTGGTGCGGCTTACTGGCGGCGAGGAAGGTCCTGTGAAGGGCAGGGTTAGATCCGGGAGGTCCTGGCGGTCACGTCGAGGTGCGGCTCGCCGATGGTGATGGCCGGAATCGATCGGGCCACGTGCGCAGGCGATCGGGCTCATCGGCGGCGTAGGCACTGGCCTGCTCACGGTAGTATTGTTCAATCCAATGGCACAGGAAGCTTTACGGGGTGCTAAGGATGCTACCAGTGCAAGGAATCGAAGAAAGGCTCACCGTGGAGCTTGGTCTACGTGCGTTGGCGGTCGGGTGAAGTCCGGCGACATCGATCCGGTGTCTCCGGTGAGGTAGAGTTCAATCCCCAGCTCTGGAAGCTTCACAGAGGTCCGTAGAGGCTATCCCAAGGGTCAGACGGGGCGAGGAATGGCTAGGTTGGCCGGTCTACTGTGGCTGTGGCTTGCGCGGCCGCTAGCACCTTGCTCACGGGGCGAACTCGGGCTTGGGTTGGGTCAGTGGCGCACGAGGGTGTACGGTCGAGGCCAGGATGGCTTTTATAGGCGCGGGTGCATGCGTGGACGCGAGGTAGGCGCGGCACGGGGCTACGCGCGTGGGCGGACCACCAGAACACATCGAACACGTGGGCGTTTGTTTCTGCCTCTGTTCAAGCGCTTGCAGGGATCACAAACGTGCGAATCTCGCCAAGGGTGCAAATCTCTTCCTACCACCTAGGGCTAGCTAGTTTGTGTAAGTTCCAATGGGAGATATGCCCTAGCTTGGGAGATACGAGGGTGCCAAGTCGAGTCTGTCGGCACTGTTCGTCAGTGACAAAACCTGTCAAACCATGTCAAACTACCTCAGTTTGAATTCAATTTTTCAGAGAGGTGCCTGGGATGATTTGGGCACTTTTGCTATTTGGTCCAAGTGGTTTTGGCGCTAGCACAAAGGTAACACCTTTGATCTTTGGTCTAGGGTGGTTTTGGGACTTAAAGTGATTTTAAAGGCTCAAGTGTGCTCTCCACTTGGTGAACTAATTTGAGGTTTTTGTTGGGCCTTTTTGCAATCTTTCTCTTACTAAATTTTGTAGCTTTACTAATACTCTTCATCTTTAGTAAAGGTCCCTTTTTATGTTTTGATCATTTGCTCATTCTTACCCTTTTAATCCCATGGTTAGGGTTTAAGGGTTTAAGAAGGAATTAGGGTTTTAGAATCTTGTTTGTGGGTGAACATTGTATGGATCGTAGGGTTTTCTTCTTGTTATGGTTAATTATTAGCTTAGCCATGATTCTAAAACTTTTAGTCCCATCACTTTCCATTTTAGCATAAAGTTTGAGTAGGATCCAATGTGCTTCTTTAGCTAGGGCTTTGGGTAACACCAGGGGTGTTACAATTACCGTTCCTTGTTACCTGATTTACTTAAAGTTTTCTGATGCTTAGCTTTGCTTTAGAAAACAAAATGTTTTGTTTTAAACAAAAGGTGATGCTTCATATAGGATGGGGATTTTTAAAAAGAAAAGACTTGTGATGGTGAATCCATCATGGCTGTGATGGGTTCAACATCTGAAAAGATGTACCTCTGTTAGGTACCAAACTTAGGTTTGTAAATGATAAAGACGAGACTAGGCGGGTGACTTGCACGAGAAGGAAGTCTCGGTGTAGTGTCTTCGTCTAAGTCGATTAAGGATCGAACCGATGTAGGCTTGATGATCGAGGACCTTGTAACTGGCCACATGCCTCGTCATGGGTAAGCTTTGCCTCGGTCGGACCAATACCAGAAAGGCCACCACGAAATGGGAGTGGAGAGATGGCGAGAGTAGCGTGTACCCTCCGTGGCAAGGGGCTGGACGGTGGTGCATTTGTGCTATCGGTTGGCGTGGAACCCATTCTAGTCTTGAGAAACCCGGTGGCGAGTTGACATATGCAAGGGTTAAGTGCTACATATGTCGTGTGGTTGGAGATCCCCAACTGGGTATTAATCGATTCGGATCACCGTTACTTCTCGGACATGAAGACTTGGTCACTGACTTACACATAGCAATCCAGTGAACTGAAGGGTTGATAAAAGACGACTAGCATAGGCCAAGTGCCTGATCTAGGATAGAAAGAACTCTGGATGCAGGTAACTACTTAACCTGATAATAAAAATGGATTTTTAAGGATCCACTCATATTAATCTTTTCTGCAAACAGAGTCTTGATTTTTGATAAGCTTTACCTTGATTCCCAAAAGCCAGCATATCCTTGAGAGCCTTTTCCTTTGACGGGTAAGACTTGCGAAAGTACACTCCGTACTCAGGGTTTTTGAACCCATGTTGTTGCAGGTGATGAAACAGCCGAGTTCTGTTGTTTCTACTGCAAGGTGGTTCCAAAGCAGGAGGAAAATCAGTAAAATTGTTTTATGGGAGGATGTTTTGCCTCCCAGTTATGTAATAATAAGTGCTGCACTTGAACACCCTGTTATGTAATAAGTACTCCAGTCTCTATATTTTTATATATGAATGTAAATTATGTTATTGTAATCCTTCCGCTCGTTTTCTTCTCCGATTATGTGTAATGTCTACATGATGGGTGAAGCGCTCTTGGGCGATATGATGAAAATACAGATAACCGAACTTGCTGAGTGATTATGTGCACCTACATGACTGTTTGAGGTCCTTATGACAAGGACATCTGTAGGTGGGTCTAATACCTTGGAAGGTTCCGTCACAGCTGGTATCGGAGCGAAGACCGTCTCTTCAGACATTACGTAGTACTTCAAAAGAATTTTTAAATTACTTACCATGAAACATTCTTTCATTCTTATCTTGCCACTTTCTGGTAGTAACTTACCTTTTGAAGTCGGGTAACAGAGTGCCAAATAATAGTATACGTAGGAGGTGAGGGATCAATGAAAAGTTGGTCCCATAACCATTAGGTTATGCATGCATCATGTTTATAACATACTAAATAAAATTTCCCCTCTTTTGGAGATATGGCACGTACTAAGACCACCCAATGAAAAGCAACTGGACCATGAGGCGTGCCCCGACATCAGCTGGCTCCTAGACATGAGGGGAGCAGCAGCGAAAGTAACAATCCAATAGGGGATCGGAGCGACTCATGTTAGAACTCCACCACGGGAGTAGGGAGTGTGCGCGAGATAGCCGACGCATCGTTGAGCTGTCAGCGGAAATTAATCGCTTGCAGCAGGAAATTTCAGAATGAGACACGGCCATTGACTCGACCATAAATTTGCGCTCTTTTGCCTAGGATTGTGAGGCCAAGGCACTAGCCCAGGTAGCGGAAATAAGCGCATCCCTAGAAAATCTGCAAGTGTATTGTAACACCCTACATGAAGAGGTGCACGTGTTATATGACCGGCTGCATCCAAATGTGCCACCAGAAGTTGTAGCCATGGGAGCCGGAACATCTGGAGCAGCTAATGGAGGACCTAATGGGGAGCTTGACCTTTTTGGAGCCCCTCCTTCCATGAACCTCACGGATGAACGCTCTCCCGATGCTGGCAGTGGTGTGGCAAAGGACGAAGATAATTAGAATAGTGTAGTTTAAGTAGTGTCCTTATGTAAAGTAAATAAAGAAGTTGAGTTGTATCAGCGAGTATGTATAATTATTACAGTTTAGCACAATGTAATAAAGACGGTGTATGTTTGGCACACAATAATTCAGGATGTTTTTCTTCCTCAGATGCCATCAAGGACTCGTGCTCATGACGGGGCGGGAACTTCCCGCGGCAGGGAGGAAACTCCCAACCCGCCACTTGTACCTCCTACTTTGGCTGAGGCTATCACTGCCTTAGTCAATGCTACCGCTGACAACACGTGTTTCTTGCGTGAACTGGCGGGAAATCAATTTCAGCAACATGGAGGCAGAGGTCGACCTCAAGGGCCACGAGATACCACATATTTAGAGTTCCCTAAAACCCGTCCACCGCTCTTTGTTAAGGCTGAAGAACCTTTGGAAGCTGATGAATGGGTACGGGTTATGGAACAAAAATTTGAGTTGTTCGGATGTACCAAAACGCAGAAACCCCTATTCGCCGCTCAACAATTGAGAGGCCCTGGCAGCACTTGGTGGGCAAATTTCTCAGCCATTCAGCCTGCAGGACATCAGGTCATGTGGGCGGAGTTCAAACAGGCATTTAGGGAACATTATGTTCCAGAAGGGGTGTTATAGATGAAGCTGGAGGAGTTCATACGTCTGAAGCAAGGGGGAGATTCTGTAATGCAGTATCTTAACAAGTTTAATCACCTCTCCCAATATGCCATCGATCAAGTGGACACAGACTTAAAAAAGAAAAATTGCATCATTAGAGGATTGAATGACCGACTCCAGTGCAAAATGGCTATGTGCCTAGATCTTACCTATAGCAGGGCCATAAGCACAACATTATCAGTTGAAGCCAAGAATTCGGGCCAAGGAAAAATCAAGAGATATGGGGGTGAAGGAACGTCTCAGGGGTCCGAAAAGCGGACAAGGTTGGTAATTCGTTCCTTCAACCCAAACCGTTCTTCTCCTCGTCCACCCACATATCCCTTCGAGCAACTTGTATTCATCCGTCCCACTCCTGCCCCCGCCTAGAACAATCAGCCGAGTGCCCCTAGTGCTCGTTTCCCCGCCCTTCCTAGTTCCTCAAGTGGCTTATTTAATTGTGGGAAGTCTGGACATTTCATTAAAGACTGCCCCTATCCGAAGCAGAACAAATCAAGTTTCCAACAGACTACGAGAAACATGAATCAAGGAAAGGGAAACGTGGTCAATCCTCTAGCAGGCAAGAATATGATGAAAACTAGGAGAGTTTATTATACAAAGGTGGAGACTACACCGGAAGGAGAACCGGTGATGATGAGTACGTTTCTTATTGCCAACCATCCAACATTTATCCTTTTTGATTCTGGTGCATCACATACCTTTATGAGTAAGACTTTTGTGGAGAAGCATTGCATTGAATGAAGGGAGGGATTTATTATTCACTCACCTGGGGGTCAAATATTTACTAAGGAAGTAGTCTTCCACGTACCCATAACATTGGCTAGATGTGAGTTCCCTACTAACATGATTGTTATAAAGGGACAAGATATAGATGTAATTCTAGGCATGAATTGGTTAGCCCAAAATAAGGACATCATAAATGCAGATCAAAGGACCATTCAATTAAGTCATGGACAAGAAGAAGTCAAATTGTCCATCCCTGTATCTGTTCCAGTAAAAACATCTTGACATGTTTTTGAGGCCATAGTACAAGAAATACAAGATATTCCGGTTGTATGTGAATTCCCAGATGTATTCCCTGAAGATTTGCCCGGGTTACCTCAGGAAAGGGACATGGAGTTTGTGATCGAATTGAAGCCCGGTACGACTCCTATTTCCAAGATCGTACCGCATGCCACCCAATGAACTGGCGGAACTCAAGACCCAATTACAAGACTTATTGGAGAAAGGATTTATTAGACCGAGTTCATCACCGTGGGGATGTCCAGCAATCTTTGTCAAGAAGAAGGATCAGACTCTTCGAATGTGCGTGGACTATAGACCCCTCAATGAAGTTACTATTAAGAACAAGTATCCTCTCCCTCGGATCGATATTTTGTTCGATCAACTCACTGGAGCCCGGGTATTTTCTAAAATTGATCTCAGATCGGGCTATCATCAGATCCGAATTCGACCCGAGGATATACCCAAGACTGCTTTTACTATTGGGTATGAGTTATTTGAATATTTGGTTATGTCTTTTGGATTAACAAATGCTCCAGCCCACTTCACATATTTGATGAATTCGGTGTTCATGCCCGAGTTATACAAGTTTGTGGTGGTCTTCATTGACGGCATTCTGATCTATTCCATGAATGAAGAGGAGCATGCAAAACATTTGCGGGTCGTGTTAACACGCTTAAGGGAACATCAGCTGTATGCCAAATTTAGCAAATGCGCATTTTGGTTGGAAGAAATCCAATTTCTTGGGCATGTTTTGTCTGCCAAAAGGATTGCGGTTAACCCCAGCAAGGTTAAGGATATTCTGGAATGGAAATCACCTACTACAGTGCATCAAGTTCGAATTTTCCTTGGATTGGCTGGATATTACCACAGATTTATTCCGAATTTCTCCAAGATTGTTAAACCCATTACTGGGTTATTGAAGAATGATATTAAGTTTGACTGGTCCTCTAAGTGCAACGAGGCCTTTGAACAGTTGAAAGTATTATTGACCACTGCACCGGTTTTGGCCCAACCTGATATTGAAAAGCCATTTGATGTGTATTGTGACGCATATGGTAGTGGACTTGGATGTGTCCTAATGCAAGAAGGATGAGTAATAGCCTATGCTTTAAGGCAGCTGCGCCGGCATGAGGAACATTATCCAACCCATTATCTGGAATTGGCTGTAGTAGTTCATGCCCTTAAGATTTGGTGTCATTATCTACTTGGGAATATATGTCACTTATATACGGATCAAAAGAGTTTGAAGTATATCTTCACCCAGTCAGAGCTAAACATGAGGCAAAGAAGGTGGCTCGAGCTAATCAAAGATTATGACTTGGAGATTCATTATCACCTAGGAAAGGCTAATGTGGTGGCAGGTACTTTAAGTCAAAAAGCTTCTTGTCATTGTCTCACAGTAAAGACACCTGACACCACCTTATGTCAAGAGATGGAAAAGTTGAATCTAGGGATAGTACAACAAGGAACTTTGACACATTTGAAGCTTGAGTCATTTCTTCTACTAGGATTATTGATGCTTTAAGAACAAATAAGGGTATGAAATATATTCATGAGAAAATGGAGGCCGACAAGGCTAATTATTTTAGAAAAGATGATCAAGCGGTAATATGGTTTAAAGACCGCATAGTAGTGCCAAAGGATACAGATGTCCATCAACAAATCCTGGACGAAGCTCATCTTAGTCGATATTACATTCACCATTGAAGCACTAAGATGTATCAAGACTTGAAACAACATTATTGGTGGACTAAAATGAAGATTGAAATCACACGCTATGTGGCAAAATGTGACACTTGTAGACGTGTCAAGGCAGTACATATGAAGGCTGCTGGGCCGTTACAATCTTTGTCAATCCCAACCTGGAAATGGGAAGATATCAGTATGGATTTCATTGTGGGATTGCCCAACACCGCTAAAGGATTTGATTCTATCTGGGTCATAATTGACCGGCTTACAAAAATAGCTCATTTCCTGCCAGTTAAAACATATTATCCCGGTCATCACCTATGCTCAGATATATATGGCTCGTATTCTCAGTTTGCATGGAGTTCCAAAGACGATAGTGCCGGATCGGGGACCGCAATTTGTATCCAAGTTTTTTGGAGGTGTTGCACAAATCCTCGAGTACTAAGTTACTCCACAGTTTGGATTATCATCCTCAGACAAGTGGGCAAACTGAGAGGGTAAATCATATACTTGAAGATAAGCTACGAGCATGTGTGCTAGAATTCCCACAGAAATGGGATGATTGTCTGCCATTGGAAGAATTTTCTTATAATAATAGTTATCAAGAAAGTATTAAGATGGCACCGTTTGAAGCTCTGTACGGATGACGATGCCGAACACCCATAAATTGGTCTGAACCAGGAGAACGGTGGTTTTTCAGGCCTGACTTGGTTAAAGAAACAGAAGAAAAAGTCCAACATATAAGACATAACTTGAGAGAGGCTAAAGCTCGGCAAAAAGTATGTGGATAAACGACGTCAACCTTTGGTTTTTCAAGCCGACGATTATGTATACCTGAAAGTATCACCGATGAAGGGTGTTAGCCAATTCAGGGTTAAAGGAAAATTGGCACCCCGATATATTGGTCTGTTTCCCATTCTTGAGCAATGTGGACAAGTGGCGTACATACTTCAATTACCATAATCATTGCCTGTGGTGCATAATGTGTTCCATGTATCTCAATTAAAGAAATGCCTTCGGATTCCTGATCGAACTATAGACGTGGTGGATGTTACTTTGGAACCAGACTTGACTTATTCAGAACATCCCATTCGAGTTCTGGATCAGAAGGACAGAATCACTCGAAAGATGACTCTCAAGTTCTATAAGGTACAATGGAACCAGCACACTAAAGAAGAAGCTACCTAGGAGTCTCAAGACATCCTAGAGAAGAATTTTCCTATGTTTTTAGCTTCATGTAACCTGTAAGATTTATGTACTTTATTGTAAAGTTGGAACAAACCCCACCCCACCCCCTGCTCTGTAAGATAAATAAGGAAATGAAGTTGTGATGCGTTTCCTTTTCCATTACTTACCCTAGGACCTTAAACCTTAGGACGAGATTCTTTTATGGGGGGAAGGATGTAACACCCCTAGTGTAACCAGAACTAAAACATGGGAATGGCATCATATGCATTGACATGTCATTATGTTTGTTACACCTAGAATGCATCCACTAGGCTAAAACTTCAAAACAAGTTGTGATGTGATGACTTGAAGCGCTTCTTAACCCTATAATAGGGTACTTAACCAAGGGATAGAGGTATGGGGGTGTGTATGATGACAACTTGAGTTTTGTCTCAAATGATAGTTGAAATGCTCATAAGAGACTAAACTTGGAGAAATTGAGTGGCACATAACCCCTAGAACACTCCAAACCTAATTTAAACCCTAGAAACCCTAATTTGTGCCCTATAAGATGATTTCAATTTCTATACACTTTTGGAGCAAAGTGCATATATCAAAGTGGTAGAGTATCAAAAACTAAACAACTTCTACATTGGAAGATTTTCAAGTGATGTGGAGCAAATTGAAGTAATTTGCAAAAAGCCCCAATAGCACCCTATGGTTTAAACTCTGAAAATCAGTGACATTGGGCTAAGTTTGTGCCCTTGTATCTCTTAATCCATGGAGATTTTGCCCTAAGTCATTACAACAAAATGGTAGAGCTATGTTAGTAGTTCAAGTTTGGTTAAGTGACTAAACCTTGGAGCTGTAAGGAAATTGGAGAAAAATGGACCTAAAGTCGGGCTGTCAGTCACCACTGAAACTGAAACTCGACTGACAGTGTGCTCGGATGAACTTTGAGATCGATTTTGCATAAGATCCAGTGGATGTTTGATCGAGGTTTCTATAACACTATTAAAGCTGGTTTATAGAAGAACAACTTTGCTACAGACGGATAAGTGGGTTGTTACATAAAAATTTGAGAAAAGGGCTCCTGAACTTGCTCGGTCAGGCGCACTCAATGGAGCTCCCATGGTACAATAACCTGAGTCAGATTCCAGGTTCAGTGAACGTCACCACCTGTGATCTTTGCGCCATGATTCATGTCGGCCGCCGTGATTCGTGCCTGTGTGAAGTGGATAACCATGGTGGGTGAAAAAATCTTGGGTGAGGGGAACATAGGCCTGAGCTAGATCACCGCCGTGCCCACTTGCCGCACGGTAAGTGAAACATCGCCACCGGTGCTCGCCGTGATCGCAGTGAAAGGCATGTAGTTGCCTGCTTCCCTATCGGTCATGCTCGTGGCAAGCAACCAGTTGCCATCCCTGAACCATTTCCCTCTCGCGCGCCACGATGAGTAGACCACTGTAAAAATATCCCAGCCACGGTGAACTTGATCCCATCCAAAATTCGTGATAAGCTCAACTGGGATCTATAAATTGGAGGCACCGCTGCTCCACATCCTTGTTACGCATCCAACCCACCCCCAGCTAGCCCCTCTCGTGCACAGTAGCACCCGAATTTGGTTTTTCCCCCAAGTTGGTTTGCCACGCCGCCGTTGGCATCTCGCCGTGGCCAGCCATCCACAGGTTGATTCGCGCTTCCCTGCTTCATGTTCTAGCATCCTTAGTGTCTCCTGTAGCTCGTAGACTCGATTAATTGAACTAGACCATGCTAGATCATCGGGAACACCTCGGTCCGTCCTTAGGTTTCGCCAGTCATCGTGGGCAAAGGAACTCTGTGTCGGATTAGCTTGATTAGAGCATGGGCTAGGCTCGCCTGGGCTCGGGGATTGCGATCGAATGCTCGGTTTCATCAATCGTCGCCATTCGAGGCGAGTCCCAACATGGGATGGCCAGCGGGCGAGCGCGCCACTGCCAGGGTTTGAGTTGGAGAAGAAATAGAAACTCAAGGGGTTATGCGCAAATGTTAGTGAAACAGAGAAATAGTGTCGCGGGCTATTTACCGTTTGTTCAAATGGCCGAGGGTCTTTATGCAAAGTCACCAGCGAGGGCGCTCGTGCAGGCGCGCGCGCGGGCGCGTTTCCTCCGTTCGCGGGCTGGTTTGGGCCAGAATTGGCCTAGTACTATTTATAGTTTTTCCTTTTGTTTTTACAGCTAGACATGGAAATTTGTAGAAAATATTATAAAAATGGTAAAAATATGAGATTAATTTTGTTAGACTTCTAAAATCATCTAGTATTTAATAAAATAGTTCCAAGATTTTTACCTCAAGCCTAGAATTATTTAGCATTTTAAGTTACTGAAACCAAGACTTTTAGAATTTTAGAAATAATTTAGTAGCTCCAAAAATAGTAAAACTTTTTGGGTAGGCTTAGTATGATGATTGAAGGCCTTGAGTAAAATTTGAAATGATTTGGACATTGTTTGGTCACAAACCCAATAACTAATCCTTCTAGAGTTAATTTACTTAACCCTAAAAGAATATTAACTTAGGAAGCCCTAATGATTAGTGTGTACCATGAAGGAAAGCTGTATTCAAGATACAACTTAGTATGTTTCTATTATGTAACTGTATATTCATAACAACACATGAGCATTCATGTAAATGTACTGTCGTGTATAGAAAACGAGGAAGAGACTGTTGTTGAAGAAGAAGTTGTCCCGCAAGCTAAGAATCCACGAGCTGAAAATAACTTCTACTTCGACATCTATGGAACAGAACCAGAGCCTCCTGCAACACAAGGCAAGCCCCGATGCATTTACCCATTTCCTTGTTGTTTTAAACTCATTATCACTTGTTAGGTGATAGGAGTTGTGTGCTAAACAATTGCTGCATTCCTTTCCTTGGAAACTGATTACCATTCCTTGTTACCTGATTTACTTAAAGTTTTATGATGCTTAGCTTTGCTTTAGAAAACAAAATGTTTTGTTTTAAACAAAAGGTGATGCTTCATATGGGATGGGGATTTTTACAAAGAAAAGATTTGTCATGGTGAATCCATCATGGCCCTGATGGGTTCAACATCTGAAAAGATGTACCTCTGTCAGGTACCAAACTTTGGGTTGTAAATGATAAAGACAAGACCGGGTGGGTGACTTGCACAAGAAGGAAGTCATGGTGTAGTGTCTCTATCTGAGTCGATTAAGGACCGAACCGATGTAGGCTTGATGATCGAGGACCTTTTAACTGGCCACATGCCTCACCATGGGTAGGCTTTGCCTCGGTCGGACCAATACCAAAAAGGCCACCACGCAATGGGAGTGAATAGATTGCGAGAGTAGCATGTACCCTCCATGGCAAGAGGCTGGACGGTGGTATCTATGATCTCGGTTGACGTGAACCCATTCTGGTCTTGAGAAACCCGGTGGCGAGTTGACATATGCAAGAGTTAAGTGCTACATATGTTGTGTGGTTGGAGATCCCCAGCTGGGTATTAATCGATTCGGATCGCCGTTGCTTCTCGGACCTGAAGACTTGATCACTACCCTACAATCTAAGTCATGGATGGAATCATAGTGAGCAAAATCATATTGTATTAATTAATGTGATGCTGAAATTAGACTAGACGCAAACAAGGTCTATTAATACTTAATCTAGCATTGAAATGTTGAAAGTAAGGACTCATTTTAGTAAGCTTTTCTGCAAACTATTAAAGTTGATTCTTGTTAAAAGCCTTTTCATGATTCCCAAATCCAGCATATCCTTGAGAGTCTTTCTCCTTAGTCGGGTAAGACTTGCGAAAGTACACTCCGTACTCAGGGTTTTCAAACCCATGTTGTTGTAGGTAATCAAGAGTATTCTAGATATCCTTGTGGCTAGAAGAAGCTTCCAGTCTTGAAGGAGGATTAGTTTGGTTTATGTGTCAACTTTGGAAGGGTTCTACCTTCCTGGTTTTGTATTTAAGTTATGCACTTTGAGTTCTATCAGGAATTGTAATAATCATAACTCTTTTATGCTGTAAAACTTGAGGTTTGGAAATAAGTATGTTTGTAAAGTCTTCCGCTCTATCTCCGAAGTGTGTGTATCAAATGTGATTACTGTAATATACATGAATGTGGGAGATCTGAGGCCGTTAATGGCAAGAATTGGTGCTTGTGGGCCTAATAAATTGGGAGGGCTGTCACACGCATGAGGAAGACGACTGGCCGCATGGCAGAGGGCAGGCCCCATGCGCTGTGCATTGAGAGTAGAGGAGGGAGTAGCAGCTGGGGAGTGAGGAGGGGGCATGAGCAGCGGCTGGGCCCTGGTGGGCCGAAATGGCTGAGTGCTAGGGTTTTGAATTTCTTTGTTTTTTTATTTTTAATTTGTTATCCATTAAAAATATAAATATACTTTAAAATATTTCCAAAAATTCATAATAAATTTACCAATAATGTTTATAATGAAAATATTTTATTTTTAGACCAAAGTCTAAAATATTAATAAATTGGGATTTGAATAAAGGGATTGCATTAAAAAAGCATCAATCAATTATTAGAAAACAAAAATCATTCTCCTGAAAATAAATGAAATCAAGCACTTGATTCAAATTTAACTTACTCTCTACTAAGTTTTAATGACTAATAATATATTATTTTAATTGATGGATTTGAGGTGTTATAAAACCTACCCCCTAAAACGAATCTTGTCCTCGAGACTAGAGAACTTCTGAGAATAGCTAGGGAAATTCTGCTCTGAGTTCATCCTCTCTTTCCCATGTTGCCTCATCTTCCAAGTGATGATTCCACTAAACTTTGCACATATTGATAACTTTACTTCGAGTAATTCTACGTGATGTTTCTAGAATTCTGATCAGAGACTT
This sequence comes from Zea luxurians, assembly GCA_029449295.1. Lineage (NCBI taxonomy): Eukaryota > Viridiplantae > Streptophyta > Magnoliopsida > Poales > Poaceae > Zea > Zea luxurians. The sequence continues at coordinate 4,257,333 of JAOPSE010000014.1, read as the reverse complement.
AGAATATGTTAAGTCCTCATTAACGTTTAGTTCTTCCATGGGAAACTGTTCTTCTAGGTACCCTTAAGCATTTCTTGAGTTGTGACACATGGAATACATCATGCACATCCGATAAACGGTCGGGTAGTTCTAACTGATATGCTACTTCTCCATTCCTTTCCAAGATCTTGAATGGACCAATATAACGAGGAGATAATTTTCCTTTAACCTTAAATCTTCTCATTCCTCTCATTGGTGAAACTTTAAGATATACATAATTGTTGGGGGCCTTCCTCTTCCGAAGGTCCTCAAAAACATGACTAACCATTCGTTTCTAGCGTAATATTGATTATTACAAGGAGCTTCGGTTCATGATGGAAGTCTTCCCCTCTGTAGAAGGTCTTCAAGCTATAACAAAAAGGAAGACTTAGAATATTGATTGTTACAGGGAGCTATAATGAAAAGGATTATTACAGGCAAAACAAAGAACGAACAAATAACAACAGTAAGAATTACCACAAAAATAGCACACTATAACGAAAAGTATCAAATGCGAAGCCAAGTTGTATAAACCTTCAAGCTATTGTAGGCGAGGCTATCCTCAAGCTGATCCTTCGTCATCGCAGATAGACCTAGCTCATGTTTTGGGTAGCCCATGTTCTCCATCATCTCGCAGCAAACATTAATCTCCTTACTATCTGGCAGACAGTAGAGGAAGTCGTCTTCGCCATTTCCTCCATATACCAAGGACCCTCGGGGGTATTTCAAGTCCTTGGCATAGTGTTGCACTTCGGAAATTTGTTGTAATGATAACTGCTTTCCTGAAGCGTGTCGAACAATGTATTCCAAATCACCATGGGGAGGTGCCTTACTGGCGTAGCTCTCGAAGGTCCGGCTTTGGTGAGAGCAGTAGTCGCGCTTGCATTAATCACTTCTCTTGTATTTTCAATTTTTTTGCCAGAGGCTTTGGTAGAAGCGAGAGTTGGCGCTTTCATGGATTCCAAAACAACATCTAAAATGCTAGCCATCCTTCTCTTCCTCAGAGTCGCTGTTGTAGTAGTCGATAGCTCCGGTAGCCCTGTTACAGCTAAAGGACTCAACACCTTTGGCTGTTTTGCTGTTTTCTCTAATCCAGGCTCTTTTACCAGATTTGTAGTACCTTCGATTGACATGGCAGGAGCTGATTCCATAGCTGAGGGGACAGACTCAGCACTTTCAATAAGCTTCTGCATTTCAGCTGTCCCAATAGGTTTTGGCCTGCGGGTCAGGATCTTGACTCTCTTCGGCTTCGGCACGCTGGAAGAGGTTGAGGTGGCAATTTTCCTTTTCCCTCCTTGCTTTAGAACAGGGAAACAATAGTCAGGATACACAAACCCGATCACATCAAAAACTCTATGCAGTCTCCTTTTTCCTCGAGCACCGAAGGAAACGGTCATGGCCTCGTCCTCTGCCTTCGTGTAGGCTCCCAACAGCTCATCACTTGTTGCCTCAATAGCATCTAACCAATCGTCATTTGGTTCATCGAACTGACTACTATACCAGAAGATGTATCTAAGATAAACCAAACCACCCTGTCTAGAGCCAGCAGCAGTTTCCTTTAGCATCTCCCACTCACTCACAAGAGGCCAAACCTTGAAAGCAATGTGTTTCTGTACCAAATCCCTAGTACCGATGTAGGTACACACGTGTTGAAAGCCATTAAGCATGCTTGCACCTCATTCCCAATTGCAATTGATGGCCTTCTAATGCCAAAGCGTGACCATATGGGACGCTGAATAATGCCCCTCACATCCTCCCTCTCGCTCAGATCATTCCTTACATAGAACCATTGCTTCATCCAAGAACCCGACCACTTCTTCAAAAAGGTTGGCACGGGATGTAACACCCAAAAATATTATTATGGATTTCTGATAGAATAAAACAAAGAATTTAACCATGATAATTTTTTTATACAAATTATCTCACCTTTTAAGTCACATCTTCTAAAATAAATATAGCTAATAATAAAGGATTTAAGGATCCTATATAAATTAAGTTATTCTCTTTAGATAAAATATTTAGAGATATTATCTGAAATAACTCTTAATAAATTTGTGCAATAGAAATTATTTCAACATATATTCGGTGGGTATAAAATATGCACTTGGAAGTAGTTGCTTAAAATAAATAATGTAATGAACATATAAAATAAATAAATAAATAAAACTTTTCACTCATGCTTGGAGTTTTATGCTTGTGCATTTGTACTAAAATTGAAATATGAACCTTAACTAAACTTGAAAATTTAAAGTAGGAGAATAAAATGGAAATCTAAAGCAGGAAAATAAAAGAAAAGGGGGGAAGGGGGGACTGTCTGGGCCTGCTCCTCTGCAGCCCACCTCCTCTACACCCCGCCATCCCATAACCCTTTGCGCCGGCACTAACCTTGGGCACCAATGGGTGGAGCCCACGCAGTCAGCTGCTCTCACTACACGCACCCCTCTCCGCTCTCACCGTCGTTTGGGTCCGTCGTGTCAGACCCTTCTCCTCCCCGGGAACAAACCCACCGCAATCTCCGTGTGGCTGTTATGCCGCTGCGTTCGCTCCTACAAACAGAGTCCTCCCGACTGCCTTCGATTTGCAGGCTCACGGCTCACGTGTTGCTGCTGCGACCGCTCCGTGTGGGCCCATGTGGCCAGACTCTTCTTCCCCTCTGCTGAAATCGCGCAACAAAACAAACTTGTTGGCTGCCATGGCCATCACCGGAGATCTCTGTGTTTTCCCTCCCCCGTCAACCAATTGTTCCTAGCACGGACTCTCCATGGTCGGGGTGTAAAACCCGTGTCCCGTCGTCCTCTCATCGGCTGGTTGTGGCGCCCGAGCAACCATTCACCAGTGCGCGCATAGAGAAGGAGTCTGCCACCGGTGAACTGTGCTCACGGGATCGGGTGGGCCACAATTGGTGGCTCGAGGGGGTTTCGTGAAGTTCGGCAGAGGTCCTTGGCGGCGTAGCTGTGGGCGGCTTTCAGAATGGACCGAGCGAATTGCTCGCCGGAATATCAAAGTCGTCGCAATGCCACCCTCCGCCGTGGATAGAACTCTTGCTCGCATAACGTGTGGTAAGTGCCCTCTCATCCTGTGCGCCATCATCTTCTCTGTGCGTAGCTCGCTTCTGGTGGAGCTTGGGGCTCTGGGGTGCCGACTTCGTGATCTCCAGCGAGGTCACCTCCGCCTACGGAGTCTGCGCCGCCAAGGTATGGCCGTAGGGAGGAAGAAAGGATAGGGCGGGTTGTCGGTCGTTGGATCTTGATCTTGGCTTACAATGTGTACCGGTTGGATTTGGTTCTCAGTCGTCCGATAAGAAATGTGCGGGTGAGATTAGATCTCGTATTTTTAAAATCATGGTCGTCGATCACCGATCGGAGGGCCAGTAACGAGTACCGGTTCATAGTAAATGGACATCTAATCTGGACCATACGTTGGTGATCCAGCGGCCAGAAAACCCTTGTACCCCTTCGGGCTAGGATTTTTTCAAAAGAAACCTTAAGTCTTTAATGAATCAACCTGTCGTCCACCATTATTATTCCCTGAGTCTGAGTACATTTGTGTGTTAGCGCTTGTAGTTGCTGATAATTATGCGCCTAGTCCAGTGAGCAGTGAAATTAGATAATAAATTTTGGAAAATGATTTTTAATACAAAATCAAATCCAGAAACTTGTATAATTCATATTTAATTCATTTTAGCTCCAAATTGATCCATTCCAATTACAATAATTTTGTTTTAATATTGTTCATCATCTAGTACCTTTGTTTAGCCATGAAACTTGAATTAAAATTATATATTTGAATTAATCTATTCTAGGTACTAAATAACCACTAGAAATTCTTAACTTGGTAACCGTAACTCCGAATTTAGTAATTCTTGTTCCTACGATCTCGTTACCCAGCATAGAATATTATTACTGCAGTCTATTATTATGTTTGGTGTGATGTTAATTTTGCCTCATGTTTGTCTGTATTGCTACGTTTAGGAGTGAGGACACGAGTCATCTAAAAAGCATGTTGGTACATGGAATCTCAAGTCCCAGTCAAGTTGTGCCCTTGATCACTTCCTTTTTACCTAGTCATGTTCTTATTAATCATAATGATCTGCATAGGTTAATTTGATGGGATCCAATAGGTTACCCTAGTTTTGGCTATCTTTATACCTTGTTTTACCACTGAATTTTTGGGTAGTATATGCTATTGCTTTATGTGGTTTTGGGTATAGAGATATATATTACTCATGGTCACACTTTTGTTATCAGTTTATTATTTACTGTTCATGATAAGATCATTATGTTAATGGGAACATGGAGAACAACCCGGGAAAACAGTGCCACCATAAGGGTGGTATGGGACGCCCTTGGCTGACTAATTAGGAAGGCTAGTGGAAGACTACCTTACCCAAAAGGGGCAAGGGCAGTAGGGGAGTTGCATGCAGGGAGGTTCTCGGGTTGATTTTGCTGCGATGGCGGTCAGACGAGGGATTCTTGCAAGTGCTCTTCCCATAAACTATAGTAGGTTTTTGGAAGCTAGTGGAACTTTGTAAAGACCTCGTAGTGGATCCCTAGCCATTCACCTCAGTAGTGTCTAAGGGCCTTGCAAACCCTGGCGACATGGGATACATGACTTGTGAGTACAGGGTACAACCTCTCCAGAGTGTAAAACTAGTATACTAGTCGTGCTCACGGTCATGAGCAGCTCGGAACCTCACATGATTAATTTATGGAACTTAAATTCAATTTTTCATTTGCATTGCATGGGATTATTTATTAATTTTGTTCTATTATTTATTATGGTTTGGTATTTACTTACACTTAGTAACTACTAATAAAATTTTGACCAACTTATAAAAGCAATGCCTAGTGTTGGGGGCCTTCATCTTCAGAAGGTCCTCAAAAACACAACTAACATGTTTTCCATGTATAATACATTCACAGGGATCTTTGGCCTCGGAATGAAGTTCTATGCAATATGAAAAGCGTGGTTCGAAAGGATGAACCAGTTCCGAAGCCACGCGTGGGGAAGCTTCGACTTAGCAGTGGAGAAGCTTCGGCTTAGCGGTGGAAAAGGAAACCAACTTAAAGAGGAAAAGGCCATCCAGTCCTCGATAGATTGTGTTTAGGTCAATAGTAAATATCAAGGGCGTGGATGTAATTTTACACAGGCTGCGTCCTATGCCTATAAATAGATGAACAATAACACCATACTGTTCACGCTGTCTTGTATTCATTTGCACGTCACACTTGGATTCTCACCTTCTGTCAAGCCGAAGGTATAAATGTAATTCAATATTGTTCATGTTAATTCATGATGATATAATAAAAATATCACTATACCACAACCTAGCAATAACGACTTACTTACAGTCGGTATAAACCGTTATAGCAACGTACTATCAGTCGCTATAGAGTTATACCGACTAACACTTTCTGACGTTGTAAGTGGCATCGGCATAAATGTATAGCGACATACATGTTTATACTGACGGACGGTTAGACGTTAAAAAGATATACCGACTAACATATTTATCCCGACGGACAGTCTGTTAGAACATATACTGACACACTGCCTGATGCGATATATGTATTTTTACCGACTAAAAATCAAACGCTATTAGAACTTAAACCGACACACTGTCTGATGTGATATATGTATTTTTACCGACTAACAATCAAACGCTACGGCTATATGAACCTAAAAAATATATTACTAGCAATTTCCAATTATCATCAACATCAGATAACAATTGTACTGCATTCATACATAGCTCATGTTGACATAGCTCATATTTTCATTCATGACAATAACAATTGTACTGCATTCATACATAAAGTTCACAAGTTTGCTTTTGTTGTAATAAAGATCAAAATAAGCAGCAACAACACTAAGTTTGGCTTGTGAAAGCTCAGAGATACTAGCTAGTACAACCACATGTTGGTTTCACAATTTTAAGTTCACAAGCAAAACACAAAATATGTAGCTGCATCCATCCAAAAGAACTTTTGATCTTTCTTGTTGTAGGCTTGTAGCATCCATAGGCACCACCGCGATCTGCTTGCTATTGTCATCATGGAGTAAACAAGTGACTTACTACCTCTAGGACCTCCCTCCTGACAAAATTAAAACCCAAATCATTAGTAGGCTACTTAGAAATCCATTCCAAAATAAACTATAGAATAAATACCACCAATGCTCCATGATTAAGCTAAATATACAATAGTTGAAGGCAACAGAACTGCATGATCACAACACCTTGCTGCTGCTTATTGAGCTGCATGAATTTTAGAGAGCAACTACTCAAGTGTCCTTTCATTTAGTTAATATCTATGTTGAAATGTATGTTGTCCAGCTAGTAGGAAAAAGAGATGTATTTAGCTGGTGACTTATTTACTGCTTCTGTCTCAATATCTTGTAAGTTAACAGCTGAAAAAATCAAGAATATCTAGTAGTACCACATACCTACTAAAATCAAGAATATCTACTCAAATCAGCCACATAGCCAGAAGCAGTCATAACCAAGAATATCTACTGAAATCAGTGGTAGATACCACAAAATAGAATTGTGGTACAATGTCAATCATATATATACCTATAGCACTCTGGGATGATTTTGATGTCTTGCTCACCTTTAGCTATATAATCATAGAAACCATTAGTTAGAAAATATGCAATCACCATATGTGAAAAAACAACAAAGAGATAGCTTATTACTCTCTTGTACGGCCATGCGATAGACATCCGATCAGCATCACCCATCTCCTCCAAATAACCATATGGGCGAGGTAGAAGGGCATCCCTTTTCAGCACAACATTCACAACAACTTCACAATATTGCTTTCCTAGAGCAACTCCTCCTAGCACTGAGCTTGGATTAGTTGAAATAATTGTTCCCTTAGCCACAGGATGATCTCTCAATATGGCATATAAGATCACATCCTTTCCAATCTGAAGCAAACAATGAAATTATAAGAATATAATAAATGTACAGAACCACTAGCAAATGAGAATTACAAACTTTGAAGGATGGATGAAAAAATTACAAGTTCAGTGTGAAGAGGCAGACTTGCTGGGATAGCTCTAGTGTTGCCTTGACAGGGCTGCACTACTAGGGACGCATTAGTAGGGTTGCCTTGAGATAGCTGCACTACTAGGGTTGTATTGGTCGTCTTGCTAGAGGGCTGCATTGTTGGGGTACCATTGATAGGGTTGCCTTTAGATGGATGTACTGCAGGGGTAACACTAACATGATTGTTGCCAAGCAAGTTTTCACCCTCATCAGAGATTTCATCCTCCACATAAGCTTCATTTTCATGAAACTGAGCAATATTATGTGTTCGATCAATATGTTGTCTAGACCTTGTGTCCTAAAATAAATATGAGGGTAATAAGTAATAAATATTCCATAGATTTCAAAATGACCCTAAGATGTTCAGCTACTTTACCGGATGGTGTCGTGTATTAGAACCATCATGCGAGATGATTTCCACGTCTCTCATTTCATGAGCCATCCTTTGCTCCTGCATTTTCTCCTCCATTTCTGCTATGCGTTGTTCTAGAGCAGCTTTCTCACGTTCAGCCTTTTTGCAGGCTAGGACTTCCATTTGGAGTCTTGTGGGTGTGTAACTTCTCAAGCCCGGGGTACCAATATCTTGGGGAGTTGGTCCTAGACCCAAAACTCAGACACGTCCTCTTGGCTCTTTCTCTCCACAAACAGCAGCAAAAGCATCACCTTCTTGAATTGTTCTTTCCTTCAACTCTGGATGGGCCTCAACATATTCTTTAAGTTTGTTCTACCCAAATTGAGTTGCAAAAAAGAAAGGTTTAGTACCTGCCACTATAGGAAACAGTAGCAAATGTGATGCAAAAAAACACCTTACAATAAATGTCAAGTTCACAAAAACTTACAATAACTCGTTCAACAAGTCTTGTTGGAACTCCATTCTTTCTGGTATGTGTTTTGATATAGAGTTCATCTCTTCGAGGAGGGCGGCCTAGTTCCTTAGACTGTAAATTGTTTAAATATTAACAATTGAAAATGAAAAATCATAATGTAAATTCAACAGTCAAATTGCTTCAATACCATTTCATGGCCAGAGCGAGCAAAGCTCTTGCTACCAGATGTATGAAGTACCACAACCTTTGAATGACTAAATTTGGCTTTTTTTGTCTTTCCTTCTCATTCAGGAGACACCCAATATTCAGAAAGAAACTTCCAATCCTCATCACTAACCCTTCCACCATGTTTGTTCTTCATGTCCTCTTCTGTTAAATTCTCATTAAAATACTGCGCCTTTAGGGTTGACTTAAAATCCTTCCATTTCCTTCCAGCAGTGGTTAAAAACCAGTTAAAGGCAGCATCATCTACATCGAAGATTTTCTGATTTTCCAACCAAAAAAAGATAATCACAACTTGGTCTAATGGTTAGAAACAAATTCAACCTAAGAAACGATAATAATGTACTTGGGCAAATACCTTTTGGTCAGTCCAGACTTCATACTTCTTCTCACCATCCACTAGTCTCCAGTCAACACTGCTAACTGACAACTTCTTTCTCACATGACACCCAATAGCACTAGAAAACTTCCTTGAATTGTTTCAAATAAGTTGACCAAATTCATTCAGTTCTATCTTAATTTTTGCCATCTCAGATCCCCTTGCAAATATGTCCTCCAATTTTGTAATACCCCTTCCTTTTCTCTTCTTTTGTGGACTATGGGATTCTATTAATATAAACACATTAGTTTTACTATAGCAAGGTGAAAAAGTATATGCAACAACAGAATAATTATCATCATTGTCACACAGAAAATCTCCAATTGAATCACAACCAATATTTGCATCAATCTGCTCATTTGCGTTCTCAGATAAATTTCTTTGTGTCCTTGGACGTAAATTATGACCTTCAGTTGCAGCACCACTGGTGTTGTGAGTTCTCTACAAGAATGAAACACGGTGTAAGTACTTTTTCTGTGTTCAGAATAGAACAAAATTTGACGATGATCAGAACAGAACAGAATAGAATTTCTGTGTTCAGAACAGAACAGAACATAATTTCTGTGTTCAGAACAGAACAGAATTTGCATTCTCAAATAAATCCCTTCTGTGTTCAGAACAGAATAGAATTTGACGACAGCGTTTGGAGCTGGTTTCCTAAAACAGGTCAGTTCCTATTAGATGACCATGATCATGCCTGCCACAGGCTTAATTCTGTTGTGCCCTAAGAAAGAAGATCCGAAATTGGAAGGTTAAATTCCTAGGGCCAGACAAAGAGTCGAATCTCATTCATCATATCAGCATGTGCAAAACATGACACCCTTGCTGCCTGTGGTTCGTTGGTCAACAAGTAGTTACTCAGATCTTGATCAATCGAGGTCAAAAAAAGGAAAGCAGGAACCGGTCCAAAGTTTGATAGAAAAAAATACTAGTGAATAGATTACTTAGCCACCATGTGTATAGCTCCTCTGAACAAGTGAAGGTGAAGCTTCTTTCGCTTCAGGCAAGTGCAGAGAATATGCTTGATTGCTTGTGCATCTAGCGACGCTTAACTAGTAGCATCATCATCTGCTGCATATACATTACCTTTGTGTGTTTCCTTCCTGCGCTCACAACCTTCGCCACACCTATACATTAAAATAGCCGAAATGGAATGACGCGCTGCTGGAGATGTTTAGAATAGACTACGTCGAGTCATCCCCATACATCACGTGCAGCCCTTCGCTTAACTAGTAAAAAATCTATACGGCAAATCGAGGTAGTAAAAAACAGAAGGGAAAAAAACTAATGGCCCAACAACATAGAACCATACAAGTGTAGAACTCTACAAGAATCACAGTAAGGAGGGAACAAAGGGGAAGAAAATCAGGCGGTGAGAAAGAAAAGGGGAACAAAATGAATAATACAGCGGGAACAATTTCCTCCCATAACACAGATCGCTGCTTGATGCTTCAACCCCCCACACCAGTCACCACTGCGGCCCCCGACCGAGCCAAAAGCACCAACCAGTTAGAGAAAAGGTGAGAACACAGTTCAGTTTGACATCCAATAGCCAGCAGGGTAGATAGGTTTTACACCAGATAAAAAACAAGACTACTGGTTGTGTAAAAACAAGACTGAAATTTTACTTTTTTAATATTAGAGGTATGGAGAGACGACCAGATTAAAAACAAGACTGAAATTTTACTTTTTTAATATCTGCTGCATGCCAGAAATCTCCATATCTGCTGCACGCCAGAACTACCCAGAGATTCTGCTGGTTGTGTAAAAAAAACCCTTTGCAAAGTAAACTTATCACAAAATGAGCATCTGTGTAAAAGATTTCCCAGCCTAGCTATAGGGTAGCTAGCTTGGTTAAAATTGCACATATACATGTGCAGCAGGTGCCCATTGCGACAAGAAGATCTGGCCATGTAAAAGTTCCAATTTTTCATGCATGCATGCATGCTAAGATGAATGCACCCTAGAACTTTGAATTGCAGAGTGCAGAGTTTGATCTACCAGAAGTACACACTGACACACAGGTGATCATCAGGGAAAACTGGCGGCTACACTACACAAGCTAGCTAGAGATGAGAGAGAGAGAGACAACCAATGCAAATGGCCTAGCTAATTGACTAAATGTACAACAGCATAGAGCATCCCTATTCCAATGTTACAAACCTGGTGCTTCATATAATTCTATACACAAGAACTGTGATTTTCATGAAATGTGAACAAAGTAACTAAATGTGTACATTGTACCACAACCATCAGAAATCTGGAACGATTGGGCCATGGATCGTGGGTGTCTAAAAAGTCCAATGAAGTGATATCTCTTAAGCAGAGAAAACATTTATACTGACAAACGTAGCAGTTCACATGAATCAAATAATTTCATGGATATGACCAAATATGGATAATAAACAACATATAAATCGAAGTTCACATTATGTCAATAGTAATCAAAGCATTTTATTGATTAGGAGAAAGATGGACAGCATTGATGCAACATTGCATCACGATTTAATAAATAAAACTTGGGACATAAAAATTAAATAGATAAACTGGAGCATATAAAAAATACCTTTATCCTTTTCTTAGGTTGACCCTGGTGCTGTTGCATATCACTCAAAGTTGGGATATTAAGAGCATCTAGCCGTCTTTTGTTGCCTGCAATGGTTGCAAGTCGCTGCATCTCATACATGTTGACCATAGCTTCGTTATGCTTTCTTCTTTTGTTTGCCATTTTTTCTTCTATAGAGAATAAAGAAATTAGCAACTCCTTGAAAAGAAGTACTCAATACATACCAGCTACTTTGCAGAAATGAAGAAAAGAACTTACTTTGCAGATTTTGTTTTAGATGTTTTAGGATCAACTAGGTAACCATCTATGTCTCTTCTAACAGCAGGGACAATCCCATTAACAATATCAATAGTCACATTACCATTTAGATCAACTAGTGGGGCAAAAAACTAATTATCATTATCTATGTGCTCGTTCTCCAAATTATCCAGGTCATACACATCTCTTGCTTTAGATTGAACAACAGCAGCCCACTCAATATCAATTGGATCAGGAACATAGTATACTTGGACCGCTTGTGATGCTAGAATGAAAGGCTCATCTGATAATTTTTCACCTGTATTGAACAAGTGCTTAAAATTGATAGATGTGATACCTAACTGGTCAGTTTTCACCCACTTGTTCTGCACACGGTTGCCAACCCAATCACATTTGAAAAGCAGGACCATACCTTTGTGGTTATAGTTTAGTTCAACAATTTCATTGATAATACCAAAATAGGTCTTATTTCCTATTATGACGTTATCATTATTACCCCTGTCAAAGCTTGTTGACTCTGCAACTACAACAACCCCACTATTTTGAATAGCTCTACCCTCATCATAGGAGTGTGTGTGGAAATTGAATCCATTTATGGTATTGCTATTATACTTGTGTGCAACCATCATTGGTGCCTTGGCTAAAATTTTAATCTCGTCTGATGCTTCTTCACACGTTTCTTCCAACTGAATTTGAAATGCTACCGTTAAAGTATATGCGAATTCCATCTCAAATAAATCTATTAAGTTTATTTCTTACTTACATGCAAGCTAAGCCACTCATGAAAGGATTGATGCTGCATGCGGTTGATATCTCGTTTATTTTGAAGACCAATTGAGGATAGATAGTGAGCATGCTTGCTGCAAAGGTCATTTTATCACTTCAACATGCAAAAGGTAGTGATCATGTGATGAGAAGATATATACTTATATAGATAACTTACTCCAAGTAAGGCCCTATATTGTAATAGTTGAACAAAACATATCTGTGGGCTTGTAGCCATGTCTTGTGGTTTAAAGTAACTACACATTTTCCAGACAATCCACGACCAATTCTATGGAAGAAAGGAGTTGTACTACAATCTTCATCATTTGCATCTAGATGGTTCAATTGAGACTCGCCATGTAAATAGCGAGCACAAAATGTAAGGCATTCAGTAAACATAGACCACTCCATGATTGATCCTTCACAATGACTTTTTGTATGAACAAAACCCTTCAATCTCATTAGATACCTATGCACATAAATAAAAGGATCATTGATAACATTATAGCATAGCGTACATGATTTTTATTCGCTATGCTACAATATGCATATTAAAGTACCTCTCTATCGGCCACATGCTTTGAAAATGGGCTGGACCTGCTATTTTTGCTTGAGCAGGAAGATGTACCATCAAGTGTACCATAATATCAAAAAAAGAAGGCAGGAATATAGTCTCAAGAAAGCTCAGAGTTTCAGCTATATCAGCCTCAAGACTTTTCATGTCACTTATTTGAATGACTGGTGCAGAAAGTTTCTTGAAAAAATTAGATATACGGATCACTCCAGCACTAACTATTGTAGGCAATATTTTTCTAACAGCAAGTTGCAGCAAGTGTTGTAGAATAATGTGGCACTCATGACTCTTAAGTCCAATTATTTTCCTCTCATTGACATGTACATTATGTCGTATATCAGCTACATAACCATCAGGAAACTTCACCCCTTTTAGTACTTGGCAAAATAATTTCCTCTCGGCAGGACTCATTGAGTAAGGTGCTGGTGGTAAATAAAGTTGGTCTTCTACTTCAATAGGGTGAAGATCACTTCTAATACCTAGGGCCTGAAGGTCCAATCGAGAATTCAAGTTATCCTTTGATTTCCCATCTGTGCCCAGGAATGTATTAAGTAAGCTTTCACTCACATTTTCCCCTATGTGCATGATGTCAAAATTATGTCTCAACAATAAATCTTTCCAGTATGGTAGTTGAAACCAAATAGATCTCCTTTTGAGAATGACTAATGGTTCCTTTTTCTTGCGTCTCTTGTTTGCCGGTTTCTTTCTAGATGGATCCTTGCCAAAAGTTTGATTAAGATCTTTAGTGCACTCTAAAATTTGTTCTCCAGAAAGTAGAGTAGGTGCTGGCCTAAACTCAGTTTTACCAAATCTATCAATGTCAAACCTAAATGGATGGTCATCAAGCAAGAATCTACAATGATCCATATAGCAATTCTTACTGCCATTACTAAGTCTTAGTGAACAAGTGTGGTAGTTGCAATCAGGACATGCTGCTTCACCAGATGTGACAGATCTAGATGTGTATCCTAGACCTTGAAATCAGTAATAGTCCATAATAGTGTAGCCCGCAACTTGAAGAATTCACCCTTTGAAGCATCATAAGTTCTAGCTCCATTGACGAACATATCTACCAGATCATCAACAAGGGGTTGAAAATAGACATCCATGTCACTACCAGTTCCATTTCGACCAGGAATCAACAAAGAAAGGATGAAATTTGATTGCTTCATGCACATTGAAGGTGGAAAGTTGTACGGAATACAAATACCAGGCCAAACACTATAGCTGACATTCATGGACCTAAATGGATTAAAGCCATCAGTTGCAAATGCAAGGCGAATATTACGGTTATCTGCAGCAAACTCTGGATGTTTGTTGTCAAAGTTCTTCCATAGGGGTGAATCTGCTGCATGTCTATGTAAACCATCTTTTTTTTCGACCTTCAACATGCCATCATGTTAGATTTGCTATTTTGGAGGTCAAAAATAACCTTTGGAGCATTTTCTTTATTGGGAAACATCGAAGAACCTTCTTTGGAACCTTATACATATGTTTCCCATCTAGACTCTTCTTTATTGATTTCCATCGTGAAACCTTACAATTTGGACATGAATTCAGATCTAAATTCTCCTTCCAATAAAGAATGCAATCATTTTCTCATGAATGAATACTTATATACCCAATTCTTATTGTTTTCACCATTTTCTTAGCTTCATAAAAAATTTTGGGAGTGCTGAACCCTTAGGGAGTGCATCATTAAGTAAATCAAGTAGTAAGTTAAAAGATCTATTAGTCCATCCTTCGAGGAGTTTGATGTGGAGTAATCTAATAAGGAAACGTAGCTGCGTATATTTCTTGCAGTTTGGATATAACTCTTTGCTATTTTCTGCAACCAACTTTTGAATAGCAACTAGCTCCTCACAGGGGTCAACAAAAGAGCTTGTATCCTCAAATTCTCCTCGATCATCTAAACCAGCAGCTAAGTCTCTAAGTGTTGGGGGCCTTCGACTTCCGAAGGTCCTCAAAAATATGATTTAACAATGTTTCTGGAGTATAATGTGTGAACAGGTATCTTCGGACCCGAATCGGTACCACAGTGGGAGAAGCCCAAAGAATTCGAAGGTTGATACAGCGCCGAAGCTGTGAGCAGGAAGGCTTCGGCGTGATAGTAGAAAAGGAAACCGACTTAAAGATGAAAGGGCTATTTAGACCTCGATGGATTACTATAGAATTATTACCAAATGTAAAGGGCATGGGTGTAATTTTACATGGGCTGTGTCCCGTGCCTATAAATAGGTGAACAGTGCCCCCGTACTGTTCACTGCTGACTTGGCATTTACTTTTGCGTCACGCTTGTACTCTTACCTTCTTTCGAGCCGAAGGTACATTGGTAATTTGATATAATTTCTATTTTTCTATAATAATATTGTAGAAATGAGTTGATAATCATACATAATTGTTTACGTTATCCTTTATATTACATATGATTCCTTCTTCATTATGGTATGTTGTGTTGATGAAGGTTTGTCCTTCATAACCTTCGTCCTTCGAAAATCATTATGTCCCAAGGGAAATAATGTTTCGAAGGACGAAGGACTTTAACGCTTAACATTTCTTGTGTTGCCTTGTTCTTAATTCATAGCATTTGAGAACAAGTCTCCAACATTGGCGCCCACCTCCGGTGAACTCACTTCCACTCTTTGAGTTTTGAACACCTTCGGCAATCATAAACCTTCGCTATGGCACCGAAGAAAGCTTCAGCAACTGGGGCTGCAGCTCTGCAACCGCTGGACCCCAATCTGGAGACACTCTCCCTTCGGGAGGCCCAAAGCCAGAAGAGGAAGGCTGTCAGCCCGACACCGCAAGAGGATGAGCTAGACCAAGAAATCAGAGACATGGAGATACTTCATCAACAGGTGCAGATGAAGAAGGAAAAGATGGCCAGGCTAGCTGAACTGCAAAGGCAGATAGACGAAGCCTCTGAAGAGGTTCATCATCTTACTCAGGATGAGCAGAACCGAAGGCCTCCGCACAAAGACCTTCATCAGGAGGATTTCTTCAACGAAGATGACTGGTATGAGAATTTCCACCATGGAAATTTTGCCTTTGATGATGCTTCTCCTTTGTCCGCTGAGCTGCAGGCTACACCTTGGCCTCCGTCCTACAAGCCAAAGGGAGCGCAGTGTAAGTTTTCTGCTCAGAAGTCGTTCCAAAGGGAATGCAGAGCTTACAGCGAAAAATAAACGCTGATACCGCCTAAGTAAAAGGCGAAGCGTGAAAAGTCAACGCGAATACCGCCGAAAGTAAAAGGCGAAGAAGCTCCTAAGGGAGGCTTACAGCGAAAAATAAACGCTGATTCCGCTGAAGTAAAAGGCGAAGAAGCTCCTAAGGGAGGCTTACAGCGAAAAGTCAACACTGATTTAAAAAGATTATGTGTTTTATTGCAGGGATGTGCGTGTATCTTCGGAATAAATACCATTTTACATAGCATAACATCATCACATCATTTCGCATAGCATAAGCATCATACATCATGCTGCATATGGCACAAGAAGGGGGCACAATATCGAGCTTCGGAAAAATGCTTTGAAAAAGGGAAAATCATGCTAAGTCACAAGGAGATACAATATTGATCTTCGGAGTGTAGCTTCGGAAAATATTTTCACGAAGCTTGGACATTCTTCATCAGAACACTATGGATATTGTTCTGATAAATGAAAATTCTTCTATACGAAGCATGAAAAGAAGGGAAGGTGTTTTTTCGTCGAAAACTCAAAAACGGTACGCATGTAAAATTTCATGCATCGTAAAGAATTGAACCATAAATAACAAGTATATTACATTCAGGGTTACAAGATATTACACATATTACATTTCAGATGTTTTTACAATAGCACCTAGTCTTCCCTAAGTACTACTTCCGCAGCTTCGTTCAGGAGTTGATTGACAACTTGATCCATGATAGCTTCGGCCATCTTTTTGATTTCATCGTCTTCCTTCGGGTGAGGGCCCGTAGACGTTTTAGCAGGATCTGAGGGAGGACAGGATACGACTACATTGCTATTACAATTGGCGAACGAAGTTTGAAATCAAAAATTACAACACAATAAAAACCATTAGTTAATACCTATTTGCCCTTCGGGCTCTGCGCTTTTCTCAGCAGCCTCGGCCACTTTTCTAGCATCATGGATGCCTTTTTCGCTTTTTTGGATAATTTCTCGGGCCATTTCTCGGCCACCATTATCCCAGATATCGGTGAAAAACTTTCCACTAACCATGCTAGCTTCAGCTGAAGGGTCTTTTGCATCTTCGAAGGACAAGGCAGTTTCAGATTGTGCTAAAATTTTTACATGTTCGCAGCCTTTCCTTTCCAAAATGGTGGCAATCCCCCTGGCACCCGAAAAAGCGCATATGTCTCCACGGCTATTTAAAATTTCCTCAAAGGCCTCAGCTTCGTGATTAATCCATTCAATGGGACCTTCGGGGTTGCCTCTTGTAAAGTTTTCTTCGCTCGAAAATGCGCCAACGCTGGCGAAGCTAGCTTTCATTTTCTTAACACACTCCATAGATTTGTCATAGCATCTTTTCTTGGACGAACGAAGCTCTTCAATAGTTCCTTCTAAATGATTTGCCCATTGGTCGCTTATTTCTCGCTTCGTTTCTTCAAGTATGCGTTCTTCTTTAGCTCGCGCCAATTGCTTCCGAAGGTCGTCAATCTCGTGCTTTTGAGCTGCAGCTTGTGCTTTAGAGGCAGCTTCGTCCTTCTTTATTTTATCCACCAATGTAACTAGAATTTTGTCCTTTTCCAAGGCTTCGTTTCTTAGTTTGATAACCTCTGTTCGAAGGTTGTTGAAAGCAATTTCATAGCTCTCGTCTTCGGCATTCTTTTGCGCTCTCAGCGCGTTGCTTAGTATTAAACCCTATATGTAGAACAGTTAGTATAAGAATAAAAGAATAAGATTTCAAATCATAAAGTTTCCAAATGCGCAGTTCCTGTACCTTCAGGCTATTATACGCAAGGCTGTCCGCAAGATCGTCCTTTGTCATCGCGCAGAGGCCAGCCTCTAGCTTCGGAAACCCCATGCTTCGGGCCATTTCCCGACAGACGAGTAATTCTTTGTTATCCGGGAGGCAGTATAGGAAATCTTCTTCATTTGTACCATTGAACACTAGTTCCCCCTTCGGATATTTCAATTCTTTGGCATAGTGATTAGCTTCAAAAACTTCTTCTTCTGATAATTTTTTCCCCGAAGCATGTCGAACAATATAATCAAGGACTTTGGGGGATGCTTCGGGGGCAACAGCACTGATTTCTTCAACAAGAATTGGCTCCGTCATTTTTTCTTCCTCGGTTTCCAAGGGTTTTACCTTCGTAGGCTCTGAAGGCCCAGCTTCAGTCTCAGTTTGTTGTTTTGGAGCTTTAGTATCAAAGATTTCAGTTTCCGCTTTGGAAGTTTCAACAGTCTTCTTCGGAGACGTGCTTGAGGACTTAATTGTCTCCAGAACATCTAGCACATTGACCATTCTTTTTATTTTCGGGGTCACCGCTGGGCCCTTTTGGTTTTTTATTGTCTCAACACTTGCTGAAGGACTTAAAATTTCCAATATTTTCGTTTCTTCAGTTCTCGGTTCTTCTGCTTTCTTTGCTGAGAGTGCTTCAGCTTTTTCTTCGATCTTCGGCACTGAAGTTGGTTCTTTAATTTCGGTGGGCGAAGAGGTTTCGCCGGCGAATTCAGGCACAGTAGCTGGTTCAATGTAGCGTGGTCGGTGTGTGAGAACCTTTACCCTTTGTCTCTTCGACGCTGGCTCGCTGGGAGCGGCTGAAGCAGTTTCTTGTGCAGAAGCTGCGCTTTTCCTTTTTTGGCCCCGTGCTGGATAGTGGTAGTCGGGGTACACGAACCCAATTGCGTCAAACACTCGGTTCAGTCTTTTCTTTTTCCGGCCTCCGAAGGCTGCTGACAATGCAGTATCTTCGGCCTTTGAATAAACCCCAAGTAGTTCATCACTTAAATTTTCAATGCTTTTTAGCCAGTCATCATCTGGCTCAACGAATTTATCTCCAAACTTCAAAGTATACTTCAGCCTGATAAGTCCACCTTCGTCAGCCTCCTTTATGGTCTCTTGCGGCATTTCCCATTTTTCCGCGAGCGGCCATACCCTGAAGGCAATATGCTCTTGAACCAAATCTCTCGTTCCAATAAAAGAGCAAATAACTCCGAAGGCTCTCTGGCATTCTTCGGCAGCTTCGTTCATTTCAACCTTCGGCTTCCGCAGGGCGAAGCGTTGCCAAATAGGGTGCATAATTATACCTTTAATATCTTCCCGTGTTTTCAGATCATTCTTCACATAAAACCATTCTGTCATCCAGTCGCCGGGCTACTTCTTCCGAAAGGTTGGCACGGGACAGCTTGACCCGGACCGAGAGTCGAAACTGTAGCAGCCGAAATTATTGTGACACTGCTCCTTACCCCAGGGTTTTGTCTCGTATAACAATTCGTGTATGTTGCAGAAACTTTTCGCATCAGGTTCCAGACCTTGGCTTCTCACGGCCCACACGAAGATATTCATCCTTATAATTGCTTCGGGGGTAAGTTGGTGAAGATAGATTTCAAATATTTTCAGTACTTCTACGACAAAGCTGCTCAGGGGAAATCGTAATCCAGCTTTCAAGAAGCTTCGGAACACTACGACTTCATTTTCCTCAGGGCTCAGACAGGTCTTCTCTCCCTCATCGGCCCTCACAACGGACAAGTCCCGGAAATATCTTCCCCTCATGTTGACAAGATGATTTTCTTTGATACTTGATTTGCCGAAAACCGCATGGCTTGGTCGCCAAGGGCGATCTTCGGAGTCTTCACCACCACTATCCACATCATAACTGTCGCTGTCATCAGTATCTTCAGATAAACCTTCTAAAATCTCTCTGGTAATCTTTTCTGTATTGGTCTTCGACATTGCTTCAAGAAAGCCCAGGTTTTTCTCTTCAGAGAGACTCAGCTTCATCTCTGCAGCAGCCCTTTTATCTTCGGACATCTTCGAAAATGCTAAAAAACTGTTTTCAAAGCCGAAGCTTAAAAATTTAAAAAGCTAAGCAAATGTCGGTGCGCAAGAGCTAAAAATTTAGTAAGCAAGAGCAGATGGCAAGAAAGCGTACCAAATGAGCTCGTGGTATGCTCTTATTTATACGCCCAGTGCATTGAAAATTGGAAGACCCCGCTTGTCAGTGAATGTTGCTATTCTAGCAAAGGGAAGGTGTTTTTTCGGACCTTCGGCTTAAGGCCTTCGTCCATGTCGCAATCTAAATTTATCATTCTAACAAATTAATATTGCGAGGGGCTACTGTTGGGGGCCTTCGGCTTCCGAAGGTCCTCAAAAATATGATTTAACAATGTTTCTGGAGTATAATGTGTGAACAGGTATCTTCGGACCCGAATCGGTACCACAGTGGGAGAAGCCCAAAGAATTCGAAGGTTGATACAGCGCCGAAGCTGTGAGCAGGAAGGCTTCGGCGTGATAGTAGAAAAGGAAACCGACTTAAAGATGAAAGGGCTATTTAGACCTCGATGGATTACTATAGAATTATTACCAAATGTAAAGGGCATGGGTGTAATTTTACATGGGCTGTGTCCCGTGCCTATAAATAGGTGAACAGTGCCCCCGTACTGTTCACGCTGACTTGGCATTTACTTTTGCGTCACGCTTGTACTCTTACCTTCTTTCGAGCCGAAGGTACATTTGTAATTTGATATAATTTCTATTTTTCTATAATAATAATGTAGAAATGAGTTGATAATCATACATAATTGTTTACGTTATCCTTTATATTACATATGATTCCTTCTTCATTATGGTATGTTGTGTTGATGAAGGTTTGTCCTTCATAACCTTCGTCCTTCGAAATCATTATGTCCCAAGGGAAATAATGTTTCGAAGGACGAAGGACTTTAACGCTTAACATTTCTTGTGTTGCCTTGTTCTTAATTCATAGAATTTGAGAACAAGTCTCCAACACTAAGCAAATCAGATATGTCATCATCTTCATTGGGTTCTTCCATAACCTCATTAGTATCATAGTTTCCATGATTCACAATAGAGTTAGTCTCCCCATGCATGTTCCATATGGTGTACCCTTTTAGAAACCCATCGCATATTAAGTGCTCACGTATTTCACTTGCCTCTTTCCAAAATGAGTTAACACACTTTCTACAGGGGCATAAAATCTTGTTCCCTATAGCTGAATTTCTAAATGCAAAAGCCAAGAAGCTGTTTACACCTTGTAAATATGTCTTGTTGTGCCTACATGCATCATCATTTTCATTCTTAGGTTAAATTATATTTAAGCTATAGATATCACATTTATATTTGTGTTATAATGGATTTGTACCTAGCATCATCGTTGATCCATAGTTTTATCCACCATCCTTTGTACCACAGATCAATTAGCTTTCGAATGAACTAAAAATTTAGCACATCATAAGAACTCAAATAGTTGCACCCTCTAAAAAATTCTGTTCATGTGGATGCATCCACAAATTGAAAAAATAACCATAATATTTTCAATTTAATTAAATGCTCAGACTCAAAATTAGTAAGTAAACATTTATACTACAGAAAAATGATGAACAACTAGGGAAAGAGAATTATACCGGTACACAAAGTGAGCTCTAAAGATACTTCAATCAAACGCGAAGATACTTTGCAGGTGTTTACAGTTGGTTTAGTACTGCAAAAGGGGACAATTGAACCAGTTTGAAGTTTTGATATAGATATATGCCAAACATGATTAATATTTTTTATGCAAATTGAGCTACTAGAGGTGATCTACAATTTACATAGATTGTAGAACAATAGTATATTGTACCAGAAATTTAGAATAGAATAGTTCGGTCATCATTGAGGGCAAATAAATGACATGAAGAACAACTATGCTAGTTCGAAAGTGTGATAGTCTAATGTGTGTGATAATCAAGTCACTATAGGACACATGATACTATACCTCTACAAATAAATTAAGCTACTAGAAGTCTGAGTTCTCTTCTTTTGTTGTAGCATGGTTCCAGTTAAAGTCTTTATGAATAGCTTTATGGGTAGAACTGAAGTTATTTTAGTGAACCATTTTGATTTTATATCTCTACAAATGAAGCAACTTAAAATAGCCCTTAGAACATAAAGAGTTGCAACAAACCGCCAATATAAAAGACCATTTTTTATTGACTTCAGTTTAAGAACCACCAATAAAAACCTCTCCCATCCTTAGCTAGTTCGTTTTATACATAATCTACTAAACAATCCGCACAATCTGAAATTTGTCACCAACCAACAACGTAGTAGGAGGAGATTCATTACCAAATAAAGGAGTTAAATGAGTAGATCTCCTTTAGCAGTGCAGGTGATGTATTGGGGAGTACCAGGCGATAAAGCAAGTGCTTGCGCGCATAAAGATGGGCAAGAACAGAGAAGCAAAAGAGATATTGTTGGCAGGACTCTCACTAGAGGGTCGGAGGCCGCCGCCCGCACCACTACCATCACGTGAGACGCAGAGCTCCGAGCGTGGTGGAACCAGCAGCGGCGGTGTGTGACGATAATCGCCAAGCTCCGAGCGCGCGGTGGAACTAGCAGGCCAAATCACCGAGCTCCGAGCTAGGGCTGGGCGCGGCAGTGGTGGTGACAGGGCAGTTGGGCGAGGTGCTCGTGGATCTGGGCAGGGGGCGCGCGGTCGCTGGCAGGGGCGTGCGGTCGCTAATTTAGGGAGGCGCGTTTGTGTGCTGGCGGGCTCAAGATTTGGGGAAGGGGAAGATGGTTGGAGTAGGGTTTGCTTCTGTGTTTTCGCGCGGGTGCGGCGTGCCCAAATTGCACACTGCTTTTATGCCGACTCACGGTGCGAGACTATTGGTACGAATTACCGACTAACGAAGCGACGCTATTCATGTATACATATAGTGACGATGCTCAGTTGGACTATAGATTTATACCGACTCATTATCTCTGGCAAGATATGCCGACTAACAGTTCAACGATAATAGTATATTTATAGTGACAGTTGTCCGACGCTAATTTGGTGTTGTGGTACAGTGTATACTAATAATATCATATGATTATTCATGTTATTTTCTGTGTTTCATATGCTCCTACCTTCATTATTTTATACTGAGATGATGAAGGTATGTCCTTCATAACCTTCATCTGAAGATCATTATATCCTAAGGGAAGATAATGCTTTCGAAGGACGAAGGTCTCTAACTATTAACACTTGTGTTGCCTTGTTCTTAAGCTGAAGCATTTGAGAACAAGTGACCAACATTGGCGCCCACCTCCGGTGAACTCATTTGACCACCTTCGGCAAGCTGTGACCTTCGTCATGCCACCAAAGAAAGCTTCAACGCTAGGGGCTGCATTGCAGCCAATGGACGTCAACCAAGAAACACTACATGAAGCTAGAAGCCAGAAGAGGAAGGCTACAAGTCCAACCCCTCAGGAGGAGGAGTTGGACCAAGAAATTAGGGATCTCGAAGTAATCAATCAGCAGGTCCAAAGGAAGAAGGAGAAGATGCTTCGTCTTGCCGATGTTTAGAAGAAGATCGACGAGGCCGCTGAGGAAATGCGTCATCTCACCCAAGATGACCAGGACCGAAGACCTCAATGCAGAGTGCTTCGTCAAGACAATTCCTATGATGATGATGAATGGTATGATGATTTCCATGATGGAAATTTTGCTTTTGATGATGCTTCTCCTCTATCAGCAGAACTGCAGGCTACCCCATGGCCCCCATCATACAAGCCACCCAAGCTCCCCATGTATGATGGGCACTCAGATCCGAAGTAGTTTCTGATGAGCTACGAAGCAACCATATCTTCATATGGGGGCAATACCTCAGTCATGGCGAAATCCTTTGTCATGGCAGTCAGGAATGTTGCACAAACCTGGTACTCCTTCCTTCAGCCAGGAACAATCACATCTTGGCAGAAGCTGAAGGACATGATGATTACAGTTTCCATGGGTTTCAGACGAAGCTGGTTACTGCTCAAGCTTTGTTCCAGTGCACCCAAGACCACGAAGAATACCTTCAGGCGTATGTCCGAAGGTTCTGCCTGAGAGCACAAGCGCCCATAGTGCCCAATGAAATTGTCATTGAGGCCATGATCAAAGGGCTTTGGCCAGGACCTACGGCTCAATATTTTGCCAGGAAACCTCCTCAGACCCTGGAGAAGCTTCTTCAGAAGATGGATGAGTACATCCGGGCTGATAATGATTTTCCGCCAGAGAAGGGAAGAAGCATATAGGTTTTCTGAGATGACTAGGGCTTCGGAGGAAGAATTCACCCTAGGCATGTCAGATCAATCCACAACTCTAGTCAGAGCGATGATAGAGGAAGCCAGCTTGAAAGGCCACAGCATAGCTCACAATCTTCAGGGCAGCAGCAAAGCTCTTTCAGGCCACCAGTCTCAAGGGGCAGAAGCGGCAGGGGTTCGAAGGAAGGTATGGGGATCAGCCTAGAAAACTCTATTGTTTATTCTGTGGTAAGTACAAGGGCCACACTACAAGAACCTACCAGGTCACCATTCAGAAATAGAAGGAGATTGCTGAAGCAGAGGCGCGACAAAATCAGCCGAAGCAGGTCTTACAACTACTTCGTGCTACTCTCCCTATATACCATAATACGTGGGTAACCAACCTGCAGCCTCTGTTGCTTCGGCAAGTCATTCACAAGCTTCCTGGCCCCAGCTCCCACTACCACCACCATTGCCACCCACACACACCCGAAGCCAGCAGCCAGAAGGGCATCAACACGCTCAACAGCAGCGCGACATTAGGGAGGAGTCCGAAGCTCGTACATTCAATAGCACTGTACCAGAATCGAAGCATATATACTGAGGAATATCCTACTGTTGGTGTATCTTTATCGTTATGCCATTTTATTTTTTGTGTGCAAGAAAAAAAGTAATGGAGAACTTAATTTTAATTCCATGTAATAATTGTTCCTATATCCCCCTCATGGATTTACGAAGCTCAAAAGATGTTTTTTGAGAAAGCGGAGTAAATTCCGAAGCTCAAAAGTCGTTCCAAAGGGAATCCAGTGCCAAAAAATTGACGAAGCTGCAAAAAATACCGCCGAAATATAAGGCGAAGAAGTTCAAAAGTTGTTCCTAAGGGGATGCAGAACTTATACCATCGAAATAGAAGTTGAAGAAGCTCAAAAGTCGTTCCTAAGGGGATGCAGAGCTTAAAGACTCAAAAGATGTTCCTAAGGGGATGCAGAGTCTTCCGTATTCCAGTGTGGGTGTATAAGTGGGTGTTGAAACATCATCATCACATTGCATCATATCATTGCATCATTTAGCACTGCATCACATCATACATCATATCGCATCAATAGGACGATTGAATACGAAGCAAACCTTCGGTAACACTTCGTTGAATGAAAATATGCTATGATACGAAGCAAATCTTCAGCAACACTTCGTTGGATGAAAATATGCTAGGGCACGAAGCAAACTTCGGATGACAACTCTATGTCCTAGAAGGGGTTTCTTTTTTTCGAAGCATGAAAAGAAGGGAACGTGTTTTTTCGCCAAAGGTTCAAAAAACGGTACGTGTGTAAATTTCATGCATCGCAAAGAAATAAATTACAACAGCTTATATATTCCATTCATTGTTCCATACATCAAACTGATACATAGTTGCGTTACAATAGAAACTTAATCTTCCTTTAAATTGTTCCATACATCAAATATTACAAAATATTTTTACAATAAAGTCTACTCTTCTTTAAGGACTTTTTCTGCAACTTCGTTCAAAAGTTCATCAATGACTTCGTCCATAATGGAATTAGCAATGCCTATTATATCTAGTGCTTCCTTCATCTCTGGATCAGCCAGGGGATATTACGGCTCCGGTGGCGGTGATAGCTCAGCTGTAATAGATAAACTATTAGTTCGAAGACACAAAGTAAGTACCGAAGCTGAAATTCAAAAATAGTACCTATACGCCTTTCACATTCAGCAGCTTCTTTAGCTCGTTTAGCTTCTTCTCGGGCATCATGGGTGTCTTTTTCATTCTTTCTTATGATTTCGCTGGCCAATTCCCGGCCACCGTTCACCCAGTTATCAGAATAAAATTTTCCGCACACTGAAGAAGCTTCGGCCGAGGGGTCCTTTATGTTGTCTATGGAGAAGGCAGCTTCAGATTCAGCAGTAGCTTAACCTAATCATAGCCAGCCTTCTCCAGGATAGCTGCGATCCCTCGAGCGCCAGAGAAAGCACAAATGTCCCAGCGATCACTTAGGATCTCCTTGAAAGCTTTGGCTTCCCCACTTATCCACTCGATAACGCCTTCAGGGTCGCCTCGAATGAAGTTCTCTTCAGAGGAGTAGGAACCTACCTTAGCAAAGCTGTTTTTCAAATTTTTTACGCAATCCAAGGATTTTTGGAAGCATTTTTCCTTTGATTCGCGAAGCTCTTCAATATTTTTCTCAAGCCTGGCCTTCCACCATTCACTTATTTCTTGGCTGGCCTGTGCAACTTTACAATTTTCTTTGGCTTTGGCCAGTTGTTTCCGAAGGTCTTCAACCTCAGCTTTTTGTGCTTCGGCCTGAGCATTATATTTAGCTTTGTCTTCTTTCATTTTACTCACCAATGAGATTAAAATTTTGTCTTTCTCCAAACCTTCATTTCTCAGCTCAATTACCTCTGAGCGAAGGTTGCTGAGAGCTATTGTACAGCTTTCGTCTTCGGCGCTTTTTTGAGCCCTCAAAGCATTACTAAGAATTAAGCCCTGAAAGAAAAAGAAAGAATTAAGCATGATAATGAAATATTTCATTTAAAACTATAAAGTCAACAGCCTCTGTACCTTTATACTATTGTATGCAAGGCTATCAGCAAGATCATCCTTCGACATGGCTGAAAGGCCTTCTTCAAGTTTGGAAATCCCATACTTTTGCCTATCTCCCGACATACAGATATTTCTTTGTTATCCAGGAGACAGTACAGGAAATCATCTTCGTTAGTGCCATTGAACACTAGTGCCCCCTTCGGATATTTTAATTTCTGGGCATAGTGTCTAGCTTCTAAGGTCTCTTCTTTGGATAATTTTTTCCTCGAAGCATGTCGAATAATGTAATCAACATCTTCGGCCAGAGCTTCGGGGGCAGGAGATTTTGCTTTTTCTATCTTATCTTGCCCTTCTAACATGATGGTATCTGAAGTCTGTTGCTCAGCTTTATCTTCAGGAGCGGAAGCCTTCGTCTCAATGGGCACTGAAGGCCCAGCTTCGGCTTCGGCCTGGACTTTGACAAGCTTTGGCAATCCTCTTAACAGGAGCAGGGCTCAAAGCTTTTGATGTCTCCATCACAGCGTCTAGCGCGCTGGCCATCCTCCTCCTCTTCGGAGTTACGACAGGAGCCTTTTGCACTTTCGGCAATTCTGCATCTGCTGGTGGGCTCAGAATTTCTGGCATTTTCACTGTTTTTTCAAAATTAGGCTCTTCGGCCGCATCGTCCTTGGCTTCGGTTGGCTTGACTATAGGAATTTTCTGCACTACAATTGATTCTTCAGCGCCCTACGCGATGGAAGCAGCTTGATTTGCTTCGGCACTAGAGGAGGTTCCTTCACCAAATTCAGGCACTACGACCGGTTCAATATATCGCGGCCGGTGGGTCAGAACCTTCATCTTCTTGCCCTTAGGCACACAAATAGTGGACAAAGCCACAAATTTTCTCTTCTTTCCTTGCCTTCGTAATGGATAGTGATAATCAGGGTATACGAACCCAAACTACATCGAACACCCTATTCAATCTTTTCTTGCCCCGACCCCCAAAGGCTGCAGGACAAGGCATCATCTTCGGCCTTCAAATTTGTCCCAAGCAGCTCATCGCTGGTAGCGATCAATGCATTTCAACCAATCATCATTTGGTTCGTCAAACTTCTCCCTGAATCTGAAGGTATATTTTAATCGAACTAAGCCACCTTCACTGAATTCAGTAGTAGTTTCCTTCGGCATTTCCTAGCTATTCACAAGTGGCCACACCCTATAGGCTATGTGCTCTTTGATTATATCTCTTGTGCCAATGAAGGCACAAACGTTGCTAAAGGCCTTCTGGCATGCTTCGACGTCACCTTCAATAGCCACCTTCAGCCTTTGGAGGCCGAAGCGAGACCAGATGGGGCGCTGGATGATTTCCTTGATATCCTCCCTTTCAATCAGATCATTTTTAACATAGAACCACTCCTCCATCCAGGCCCTAGGCCATCTTTTCTAGTATGTTGGCACCGGGTAGCTTGCATTAGGGCGAGCAATGAATCCATAACAACCAAAGTTGTTGTGGTACTATTCTTTGCCAGTAGCCTTCGTCTCGTATAACAGCTCGTGCATATTGCAAAAGCACTTCGTGCTCGGCTCCAGCCCCTGGCTTCTTACAGCCCAGACAAACATCCCCATCCTAATTATTGTAACACCCCTGGTGTTACTACCACTAAAACTTGAGCATAACATCAAGAGCATCAGCATATCATGTGATTGTTACACTTAGAATGCATTCACTAGGCAAAAATTTCAAACAAGTTGTATTGATGTGACTGGTCATGGGTAAAACCCTAGAGTAGGGCACTTAACCCTAAACTGGGCTTAAAAGAGTAAACAAAACCTAAATAAGAGAAAACTTCAATACTTATTAGTAATGATCATAAAATGTCACCATTAATGGACTTAAGTGGCATCCAAACCCTAGAAGTGCCAGAAAACCTAAAAAGGACCACTTAAAACCCCAAATAGAAACCCTAGGGGGTTATATGCAAATGTTGCACACTTTTGGACCTAAGTGCAAAAACCATGGAATTAGGGTACCTTAAGTCATGTGGTTCATATATTAGAAGATTTACAAAAGAAACCATGAGATTTGGGCCTAAATGCAAAAATACCACTCTAGTGATCATATGGTTAAGTCTGAAATACATTTGATTGCGGCTGACTTTGGAGCCCTACATCTCAGGATTCTTGAAGTTTTTGCTCAAAGTCAATATAGCAAAGTTTTAGAGCTATCATGGGAGAACAAGTTTGATTAAGTGACTAAGCACTGGTGTTGAATAGAAATTGGAGAAAAATAAGCACAAAGTTGGGCTGTCAATCAATTTTGAAACTGAAACATGGCCACCAGTGGCACTGGCCAAACTTTGGGATCAAGTTTGGGTAGGATCTAGTTATCGATTGAGGATAGTTGCTATAGTCGAATTAAAGATGGATTGTTGAGCCACAAATTTGTTATAGAGCGATAAACACATCCAAACGCAAAAATCCAAGATCTTGGTGTTGCAAGTTACTCTGTCAAGCGTTCTAAATTAGGTCTTCAATGGTACAATGCCACTGAAATATCCCAGGGTTCAGTCCCCCTCGCCACCGGTGATCCGCACGTCTAGATTTGCGCCGGTCGCCGGGATTCGTGTCGGGCACGCTATGGATATTCACGTGGAGGTGAAAGATCTCACGGGGAGGCAGATAGGGTCGCAGGGAAAGCTTATCACCGTGCCTGTAGTCGTTGCGACGTGGCCGGACCGCTGGTGTCGTCGTGGACATTCCGGTGACCTCAATTATGCCACACCATGACCCTTCACTATGCGGTAGTAACCGTGGCACACTTAAGCTTACCCTTTCTGAACCACTACACCGGTGAACGCCATGATTACGCCACCAGTGATCTTCTTCCTCTCCGACCGCCAACACACCATTCCAAAATTGGAGGCCACCACCCTTGAACACTATAAATTAAGCACGCCGCTAGCTCTGTTAGATGATCACGAAGCCAGAGCACCCGCTCCTACCTCTGATTAGCCACCATAGCTCTCTAATTTCTCCTTCTCCCCAAATCTGTTTTCCGCCACCGTGAAAGAGCCCTCGCCGTGGCTAGCTTGTTCTATGTCTGTTCGTGCTCCCTGCTCTCCTGTTTCAGCATCCTTAGGTTCTCCTGATGCTCCTCGACCAGTTCGATTGAGCTATGATGTAGCTGAGGTGCCCGATCTTTCAGCGAGTAGAGATAATTCCGATTTGGCGGAAGATGACCCTTGCGATCCGACTACGACGAGCAAGCCCGAGGCGCCAATGCAATCGCTGAACCAACTCCCTGTGGTTACCGACCTTGCTGATGCGAGATCGGCCTGATCACGAAGATCGTTTCCTGTGCGCAATCGAAGAACGAACAAGAAAAAGATGCGAGCAATCTAATCTATTACTCGAGGGTGGAGTTCTGAATACACGAAGACAGCGCAGATTTGCGCGTGCTCGAGAGTAGCTAAAGCTAGATCTAAAACAAAACTCAAGAAATAAAGGAGGCGCAGCTCCTGGATAAATAGAGAGGGGGCGCAGCCCCTAGGGGCGGCCAACCCTAGGTCGTCCATTATGGGCCGCAGTTGGGCTAGTCGTCTATTCTTCCGGGCCTTCAGTTCTTTAACAGCATGATGTAGTTCAATTCTCTTGCACGGGCCCGAGTCACTGGCCCAGGTGGAAGGGGTGGCGCCTGGACTGGTGAAGATGGCGCCTGGGCTGGAGAAGGTGCTGCTGGTGTAGATGTGCTCGTGTTGGTGTTGATGTCCTCATCATCCTCCCCTTCTTGAACTGAAGTCGTCCTCGACGGCAACTCCTCGTCTTCTCCCGCATACGGTTTCAAATCTGCAACATTAAAACTAGTGGAAACACCAAACTCCGCAGGCAGGTCAAGGGTATAAGCATTATCATTAATTTTGGTTAGTATCTTAAAAGGACCAGCAGCACGAGGCATCAATTTAGAACGGCGCAAAGTAGGAAAACGATCCTTTCTCAAATGCAACCAAACCATATCACCAGGTTCAAAAGTAACTAGTTTCCGGCCTTTACTACCAGTAATCTGATATTTAGCATTAGCAGCAGCAATGTTTTGTTGAGTTTGTTCATGGAGATTAATCATTTGTTCAACATGTGCAAGAGCATCTATGTGTGGGGCGTCCGCAGCATCAAGCGAAAACAAAGCAATAGGCGCCCTAGGAATGTAACCATAAACAATTTGAAAAGGGCACATCTTTGTAGAAGAATGGGTTGCATGATTATAAGCAAACTCAACATGAGGCAAGCAATCCTCCCAACGTTTCAAATTTTTGTCTAAAACAGCCCTAAGCATGGTAGACAAAGTTCGATTAACTACCTCAGTTTGACCATCAGTCTGAGGGTGACAAGTGGTGCTAAATAGCAATTTAGTTCCCAATTTATTCCACAGAGATCTCCAAAAATGACTCAAAAACTTAGCATCACGATCCGAGACTATTGTATTGGGAATACCGTGCAAACGAATACTCTCTCTAAAAAACAATTCAGCAACATTGCTAGCATCATCAGTATTATGACAAGGTATGAAATGAGCCATTTTGGAGAATCGATCAACAACCACAAAAATGCTATCCCTCCCCTTCTTAGTTCTAGGCAATCCCAAAACAAAATCCATCGAAATATCAATCCAAGGGGAAGTAGGAACAGGCAAAGGCATATACAAACCATGGTTGTTCAACCGTGACTTAGCTTTCTGACAAGTAGTGCAGCGTGCAACAAGGCGCTCAACATCAGCGCGCATCCGAGGCCAAAAAAAGTGGGCAGCCAACACCTCATGTGTCTTGTAGACGCCAAAGTGCCCCATGAGACCGCCTCCATGTGCTTCCTGTAACAACAAAAGACGAACCGAGCTAGCTGGAACACACAGCTTGTTAGCGCGAAACAGGAACCCATCCTGTATGTGAAATTTGCCCCATGGTTTCCCATTAATACAATGGCCGAAAGCATCTTTAAAATCAGCATCATCAACATATTGATCTTTCACAGTGTGCAAACCAAAGATTTTAAAATCTAACTGTGACAGCATGGTATAGCGACGAGACAAAGCATCAGCAATAACATTGTCCTTCCCGTTCTTGTGTTTAATAATGTAAGGAAAGGACTCAATGAATTCTACCCATTTAGCATGACGACGGTTCAGATTTGTTTGGGTACGAATATGTTTTAAAGCCTCATGATCAGAATGGATTATAAACTCACGATGCCAAAGATAGTGCTGCCATGTATGCAAAGTGCGCACTAAAGCGTAAAGCTCCTTATCATAAGTAGAATATTTCAGACTAGCACCGCTTAATTTTTCACTAAAATAAGCAACTGGTTTTCCTTCTTGTAACAAAACAGCACCTAGCCCAATACCGCTAGCATCGCATTCAAGCTCAAACACTTTATTAAAATCAGGCAATTGCAATAGGGGAGCTTGGGTTAACTTATCTTTCAAAGTGTTGAACGCTTCCTCCTGGGAATCAGTCCAAGCAAATGGCACATCTTTCTTTGTAAGCTCATGTAGAGGCGCTGCAATGGAGCTAAAATCACGAACAAATCTGCGGTAGAAACCAGCAAGTCCAAGAAAGCTCCGAATTTGTGTGACCGTCGTCGGTGTAGGCCACTCCCGAATGGCAGCAATCTTGCTGCTATCCACATCAATGCCCTGTGGAGTAACAACATAACCAAGAAACGAGACACGTCGTGTACAAAAGATGCATTTTTCCATGTTAGCAAATAACTGGGCAGCACGCAATGCATCAAAAACAGCACTTAAATGTTCCAAATGCTCTTTCTTAGATTTGCTGTAAATAAGAATATCATCAAAATAAACAACCACAAACAATCCTATGAAGGGCCTTAGAACTTCATTCATCACTCGCATAAAAGTGCTGGGAGCATTAGTCAATCCAAACGGCATAACCAACCATTCATATAAACCAAATTTCGTTTTAAAAGCCGTTTTCCATTCATCACCCAGTTTCATTCTAATCTGGTGGTAACCACTACGCAAATCAATCTTAGTGAAAATAATGGCACCACTAAGCTCATCTAGCATATCATCAAGGCGTGGTATAGGATATCGATAACGAATAGTGATGTTATTAATAGCACGACAGTCTACACACATACGCCATGACCCATCTTTCTTGGGAACAAGTAACACAGGAACAGAGCAAGGGCTAAGAGACTCATGAATGTATCCCTTGTCAAGCAACGCCTGTACCTGGCGCTGAATCTCCTTCGTCTCATCCGGATTTGTACGGTACGATGCGCGGTTCGGAAGCTGTGCGCCGGGAATGAGGTCGATCTGGTGCTCAATGCCACGAAGTGGTGGGAGACCCTGGTGGTAAGTCTTTGGGAAAAACATCAGCGTACTCCTGCAAAAGGTTAGCAACCATAGGGGGAATAGCCAAAGATGGTGCATCATCAAGTGAAATGAGGACACTAGAGCATATAAGTGCATAGCATGGCAAATGAGCACCGTGTAGATCATCAAAATCAGCACGTGTAGCAAGTAAAACAGGAGCCTTCAACTTGATTTCAGAAGGAACAAGAGGGCGATGGATCAAGTTGTTTAGCAGTTATAGCAGCTCGGGCAAGATCATCTTTAACAATTTGTTCAGGTGTCATTGGATGTATAATTATTTTCTGACCCTTAAAAATGAAAGAATAATGATTCGAACGACCATGATGCAAGCTATCAGTATCATATTGCCAAGGTCGACCAAGTAACAAAGAGCATGCTTCCATGGGAATAACATCACAATCAACAAAATCAGAATAAGCACCCATGGAGAAAGGAACGCGCACGGAACGTGTGATTTTTATTTTACCACCATCATTAAGCCATTGAATGTGATATGGGTTTGGATGCTTACGAGTGGGTAACGATAACTTTTCGACCAGCATGGTACTCGCCAAGTTGTTGCAACTGCCGCTGTCGATAATGATGCGAATTGACCGCTCCTGCACAACACCCTTTGTATGGAACAGAGTGTGTCGCTGATTCTTCTCGGGCAAAGCGACCTGTGTACTGAGAACACGCTGCACAACAAGACTTTCATACCTATCAGCGTCGCCCGGGTTGACATGTACCTCCGCCTTAGCTGCATGGTCAGTGGCAAGTAGTGCATGTTCAATTTCTTCAGAATCACTAGCGGAAGAGTACTCACCATCGTCACGAATGAGCAAAGTGCGCTTGTTTGGGCAGTCCCGAATCACATGGCCAAATCCTCTACAGCGATGACACTGAATATCCCGTGTACGACCTGTGGGTGGGGCAGTGCTGGCTGGTTTGGTTGTCTTCTCGCGTGGAGTAGTGGTGGATGTGGATGGTGCAGGGGGAACTGGTGCTGAGGTGGATGTCGAGCTTCGTCCTGCAAAAGGGTTAGAATATGGCTTCGAGCGGCGTCCCTGCACTTCACGTTCAGCTTTGCAAGCATATTCAAATAAAGTAGTCATATCATAATATTCCTTATAATCAAGTATATCTTGGATTTCGCGGTTTAAACCACCACGAAAACGTGCCATAGCAGCGTCGTTGTCCTCTAATATCCCACAACGAATCATACCTTTTTGTAACTCCTGGAAATAGTCCTCAACAGATTGAGAACCTTGCTGAAAACGCTGCATTTTATTAAGCAAATCACGAGCATAATACGAAGGCACAAATCGATGTCGCATCGCAGCTTTCAACTGATCCCAAGTGGTTGGAATGGTAGTGGGATGTTTTATTTTAAACTCACGCCACCAAATTAAAGCAAAATCAGTAAATTCACTAATAGCAGCTTTAACCTGAGAATGTGCAGCAATATCATGGCATGAAAATTTTTGTTCAACCTCTAACTCCCAATCAAGATATGCAGCAGGATCATATTTGCCATTAAAAGGTGGAATTTTAAATTTAATCTTAGAAAATAAGTCATTAGGGGGATGACGAACCACACGGCGTGCACGACCACGGCGATCTCCATCTTCCCACTCAGTGTCACCGCCGTAGTCCTGCTCCATCTTTGTGGTCAACGCATCAAGGCGTGCCAGGATGGTGTCGAGTGTGGTGCGAGTCGCCGTTTGAGCAAGGTCAAGCTGGTTGAAACGCTCGGTCGTCGAAGTGACCGTTGAATCAAGCCGTTCATGCATCGTCCTAATGTCATCAGCAAGTCCATCAACTTGTCCCCTTATTTCCAGCAACTGGGCATCCACCGTGTCGGGTGCTCCTGCCATAGTTAGCGCAAACACCAAAACACCAAAAGAAGAAAAAAACAACGACACAAAACAGGGGTGTACTGCTCACAAGGCGCTCACACTAGTGCTGTTATCAAATTCTTATCCGTTCTTACCAAGCCACAGTGGTGAACTGCAACCAACAGGTGGAACCGGTGAAAGATTGGATGAGCGATTGCCTGGAGAAACAGAAACCTGCTCGTCGTAGAAATATGTGGAGTTGTGGGTAGGCTGCACTCAAGTCAATGATTAGCACAATCAAACAATAATGCAAAGTTGAATTATAGTGCAGAACACGAAACTATATTGCTGGCCACAAGTGCAAAAGACGGATGGAACTAGCAGAATGGCAGTACCGTAAATATTGTACTAGCGAGGCCACTAGTAGGAATCACAAGTGATTTTTGTTTTTCTTTTTTGTATGATTTTTTTGATATTTTTCTCAGCACAAGAAGCAACAAAATAGGAGCTAGACGAAAGTTTCACCTAAAACAGAGATCGGATGTGGTCTATAGAAAATCAGGAAGTTCTCTAAAAAGCGTGCGAGAACTTTGACTGAATTTTTTTCTTTATTTTCCTGAATTTTTTTGACAATTTTGTCGAACCCAAACAGACCAGGCCTCAGAATGGTGTCAACAAGCTCCTGTAAAAATTTCAGATTTTTTGGACACCCGAGCGAAAAGTTATGCCCGATTTAAGGAAGGTACCTCAAGTTATGTATTCAAACGACCGGGATGAAACAACCGTATCCTTTCTCCTTCGTTGTTTTTTGTTTCTGTTTTTTTTGACGTAACCGAAGGAGAAAAACAAGGAAACGATGTTGACTCGGTTTGTTTTTTTTCTGTTTTTTTTTCGTAACCGAAGGAGAAAAACAAGGAAACGGCCGTTGACTCGGTTTGTTTTTTCTGTTTTTTTTTGACGTAACCGAAGGAGAAAAACAAGGAAACGATGTTGACTCGGTTTGAGGCGTGATCAAAGGGGAGATGGTGGCCGCGCTAGGGTTTGAATGGTGGAAGAACACAATGCAACCAGCAACAAATGACGCGAAAGCACACAAAGTCAACAATGCAGATTATTGAAAGAAAGTGCGAGGCTCAAAAGGTTGTTGGGATAAGGTCTAACCTGAATTTTTATGTGGTTTTGTGGACTGTAGGAAAAAAAAACACTCGATAAACTCACCGATCAACCTGGAAATCTGATACCAATTGATGTAGCTGAGGTGCCCGATCTTTCGGCGAGTAGAGATAATTCCGATTTGGCGGAAGATGACCCTTGCGATCCGACTACGACGAGCAAGCCCGAGGCGCCAATGCAATCGCTGAACCAACTCCCTGTGGTTACCGACCTTGCTGATGCGAGATCGGCCTGACCACGAAGATCGTTTCCTGTGCGCAATCGAAGAACGAACAAGAAAAAGATGCGAGCAATCTAATCTATTACTCGAGGGTGGAGTTCTGAATACACGAAGACAGCGCAGATTTGCACGTGCTCGAGAGTAGCTAAAGCTAGATCTAAAACAAAACTCAAGAAATAAAGGAGGCGCAGCTCCTGGATAAATAGAGAGGGGGCGCAGCCCCTAGGGGCGGCCAACCCTAGGTCGTCCATTATGGGCCGCAGTTGGGCTGGTCGTCTATTCTTCCGGGCCTTCGTTCTTTAACAGCATGATGTAGTTCAATTCTCTTGCACGGGCCCGAGTCACTGGCCCAGGTGGAAGGGGTGGCGCCTGGACTGGTGAAGATGGCGCCTGGGCTGGAGAAGGTGCTGCTGGTGTAGATGT
This sequence comes from Zea luxurians, assembly GCA_029449295.1. Taxonomy (NCBI): domain Eukaryota; kingdom Viridiplantae; phylum Streptophyta; class Magnoliopsida; order Poales; family Poaceae; genus Zea; species Zea luxurians. The sequence goes on along the minus strand of JAOPSE010000014.1, from coordinate 4,220,902 downwards.
GCTCGTGTTGGTGTTGATGTCCTCATCAAGCTATACTGCCCTAGATCACCAGGAACGTGTTTGTTCACTTGTTTTCTGCGCTGTCTGCATGGACTAGATGATTTAGAGCTCCGCTAGTGAAATTGATTGAGGGGAAACACTTGTTAAGGGTTGAATTAGGTCTCAGCCGAAATAGAGCACCGGTCGTTAAGTATTGTGGCCAGTATGAGTTCGCCGGAGCTCGGCTCTCCGCCGCTCCCCGTCATGGACCTCAGGGTGTGAAGGGATAGAAGCGCGGGGGTTTATTTGCAAGTGTCAGTGACCCATTAAAAACCAGCCGAGGACTTCTTCTTAGATGTTTGAACCGACAGGGGCTTTTGCGCAAAGTTCACAGCGCGACCGCTGGGCGCGCCCCCATATTCCTCCTAGGGTTGGGCCGGTTGGGTCAGTTTTGGCCCAACACGATTAGAAGTTTTCCATTTTCTTTTTCTGAGAAACTTTAGAAATCCAGAAAAAACTATAGAAAAATGCTAAAAATATCATACCAATTTTACTAGACTCTTGATTTTCTATAATATTTAATAAAAGTAGTGTCATGATTTTTAGTTCAAATAAAGAATTATGGAGTATTTAAATTAGCCAAAACCTATACCCCTGGAATTTTAGAAATTAATTAATAATTCCAATAATCACCAAACTTTTTAGATAAGCTTTAAATATTATTTAGAAGCCTTGGGTAAATTTTGGCATGATTTGGACCATGTTTGGTACCTAGAACCCAAAACCCTAGTCTCCTGCTCTATGAACTTCACTATAAACTCCAAAAACCCTAGTTTCCTGTATATGCGTGAAGTAAAATTATATTCAAGACCTAAGATAATATACTTTTATTATCTTTGCATTTTCATGAGCATTACATGAGCATTCATGATTATATATGGCTATATATAGAAAACGAAGAAGAGATAGAAGTTGAAGAAGCAAGGACTACACCACCACCACCTAAAGAACCCCAGGCGGGGAACTGCTTTTATTTTGACATCTGTGGAGCAGAGCCTGACTCACCTATAACACAAGGCAAGCCCCGGTGCATTTGCCACCTCCTTGCTATTTTAAAATCCTTCTCACTTGCTTGATGCATTAGGTGAAAGGAGTTGTGTGCTAAACCAGTTGCTGCATTTCCTTCCTTGAGGATTTGATTACCTTTCTTTAATCCCTTGTTTTACCAAAAAGATTTTTCTTATGCTTGGCGTTGCTGTAGAAAAACAAAATGTTTTGTTTTGACAAAAGATGATGCTTCAAGTGGGTGGGGTGTTTCCAAAAAAATAAAACTTGATGATGGATCCATCATGGCCATGATGGATTCAACATCTGAAAAGATGTACCTCTGCTAGGTACCAAACTTTGGGTTTGAAATGATAAAGCTGAGACCGGGCGGGTGATTTGCACGAGAGGAGAGTATCGGTGTAGTGTCTCCGTCTGAGTCGTTTAAGGACCGTCTCGATGTAGGCTTGCTGACCGAGGACCCTTTAACTGGTCACATGCCTCATGATGGGTAAGTTTGCCTCGGGCAGACTAATACTAGAATAAGATAACACGCAATGGGAGTGGAGAGATGGCGAGAGTAGCGTGTACCCTCCGTGGCAAGAGGCTGGACGGTGGTGTATCTGTGCTCTCGGTTGGAGTGAACCTGATCTGGTCTTAAGAACCCCGATGGCGAGTTGACATATGCAAGGGTTAAGTGCTACATATGTCGTGTGATTGGAGATCCTTCAACTGAGTATTAATTCGATTCGGATCACCGTTACTTCACGGACATGAAGACTTGGTCACTAACTTACACATAGCAATCCAGTGAACTAGAAGGGTTGATAAGAAATTGGCTAGTATAGGTCAAGTGCTTGAACTAGGGTAGAAAGAACTCTAGAACTCAGGTAATGACTTAACTTGCTAATAAAACTAGACTTTTAAGATCCACTATTAGTAAGCATTTCTGCAAATAGAGTCTTTGATTATTGATAAACCATACCTTGATTCCCTTAAAGCCAGCATATCCTTGAGAGTCCTTTATTTTGATGGGTAAGACTTGCGAAAGTACACTTCAGTACTCAGGGCTTTGTCCCATGTTGTTTTAGGTGAGGAAGCAGCCAATTTTTGTTGCTTTTGTTCCAAGGTGGTGCCAAGGAAGAAAACCAAGACTAAAGCTGCGGGAGGAAGTGTCCTCATTTGAGAAAAACTTTTTACTGTTTATCGGGAGGGGTTTTTGCCTCCCAAGTTATGTAATAATATTACTCCAGCACTCCTTTTTTTGCTCTGGTCTGTAATAATACTACTCTTTCTATACTTTAATCTAAAATAAAGTTGTTGTAACTGCTTCCGCATACTCGTACCTTCGATGTGTTGTAATATCTGCGTGATGGGTGAAACGCTCTTGGGCAAGGTAAAGAATACAGATATCAAACTTGTCAAGTGGTCAGGTGCACCTACAGGATTGTCTGAGGTTCGATGGACAAGGACAAATGTAGGTGGGCGTAATGACTTGGGAGGTTCCGTCACAGCTGGTATCAGAGCGAAGCCCATCTCTGCAGATGTTATGAAGGATTTTCAAAAAGAATTTTCAAAGACTTATCTAAGAAAATTTCTTTCCTTCTTATCTAACTACCTTCTAAAGTACTTATTTTAAAGACCAGATAGTAGAGTGCAATGTATAGAAGGTTGTGAATCAACTAAGGTTGGTTCGGTAATTATGCATGCATCATGATAAAAACTATACTAATAAGATTTTCCCCTTATGGAGTTATGTCGCCGCGCACAAGGAAAACCGCGTGCAAGTCCACTGGACCGATTGGCATGCCTCGCCATTAGCTAGCTCCAAGACATGAGGATAGTAGCAGCGGCAACAATGATCCCATTGGAGATCTAGAAGCCCAGGTGGAGCAGCTTCGAACGGAATTGGGTCATAGAAACAATGTGTGGTTAGGAGGATGGTCAGCGCATAAATGAGTTAAGAACTGACATCCGACATCTGCAAGACGAGCTTGCCGAACGAGATTTGGCACTCGATTGGGCCATCAACTTACGTTCCATTGCTTGGGACCGAGAGGCCAAAGCTCGAGCCCGTGTGGAGGAGCTTAGCACAGCCATTGATAACTTGCAGGTGTGCTGCAATACATTACATGAGGAAGTTCATGAATTATTTTCACGACTGCACCCTGACGTACCTGCAGACCCTGTTGGAATGGGAGCTGGACCTTTTGGAACAGCAGGTGAAGCATTTGGTGGGGAACTGGATCTTTTCAAGCCCCCTCCTTCAATGAACCTGGCTGATGAATGGACTCCTACACCCGACAATGAAGCTGCTCAGGATAATAAATGCTAGTAGTAGTATAGTGTAGAAATAGTGTTAACATAGAATAGGTAATGTAGTCATGTTGTACTATGAGTTTGTAACTTTACATCTTAAATAATGTAAAATGATGGTATGTATTAGCATGTGATATTTTCCAAATATTTCTTTGCTTCAGATGCCATCTCGAACTCGTGCACATGATGGCGCGGGAACATCCCATGGCCAAGAAGATACATGATATCCACCACCTGTTCCACCCACGCTGGTCGAGGCTATCGCTGCCTTGGTCACCGCGACCGCTGACAATACCCTCTTCCTTCGCGAAATGGCAGGACAACAACTACAGCAGCAAGGCGGGAGAGCTTACCGCAAGGACCCCACAAAACTTCATATTTGGATTTCTCAGAAACACGTCCCCCACTATTCATCAAGGCTGAAGATCCCCTTGAAGCTGACGAATGGATTCGGGTCATTCAGCAGAAATTTGGACTCCTTCGATGCACGGAGACCTAGAAGCCCTTGTTTGCAGCTCAACAATTAAGAGGCCCTGCAAGCACCTGGTGGGGGAATTATGTGGCCATTCAGCCTACCAGCCATCAAGTCACCTGGGATGAATTTAAATTAGCATTTCGGGAGCACTACATTCCAGAAGGAGTGCTCCATATGAAGCAAGAAGAATTCATGAAGCTTAAGCAAGGTGTACACAGTATCTCAACAAGTTCAATCATTTGTCCCAGTACGCAATTGACCAGGTCAACACTGACCTGAAAAAGAAGAACTATTTTATGAGGGGCCTTAATGACCGGCTACAACAGAAGATGGCTACCTGCCTTGACCTATCCTATAGCAGGGCTATCAGCACATCGCTGGCAGTTGAAGCTAAATATGTAGGCCCAGGAAAGTCAAAAGGCTATGGAGGTGACAGGTCCAATCAAGGGCCTGAAAAGCGACAAATGGTTGGTGATCCGACCTTTTAATCAAAACCGTTCTTCACCTCGTCCACCCTCCTACCCCTTTAAATAGCCTGTATTTATCCGCCCTGCCACTCCCCCCACCTCAACAACTCAGCCGAGTGCCGCTGGTGCTCGTTTCCCCGCACTCCCGAGTTCATCAACTGGCTGCTTTAATTGTGGGAAGTCTGGAAATTTCATCAAAAACTGCCCATATCTGAGGCGGAACAACTCCAATAATCAACAGAACCCGAGAAGTTCTAGCCAAGGCAAGGGAAACACAACAACTAATGCAACAGGCAAGAATATGAAGAAAACTGGGCGAATCTATTATACACAAGTGGCCACGACACCGCAGGGAGAGCCGATCATAATGGGTACGTTTCTCGTGGCCAATCACCCTGCAGTTATTCTCTTTGATTCGGGTGCTTCACATACATTAATAAGCAAGAAGTTTGTGGAGAAATATTGCATTCCATGCATTAAATCAAGGGAAGGATTCATTATTCATTCGCCTGGTGGACAAATATTCACTAAAGGAATGGCTTTCCATGTGCCCGTAACATTAGCTGAACGGGACTTTCCCACAAACATGATTGTTCTAAAAGGCCAAGATATAGAAGTAATTCTAGGCATGAATTGGTTAGCCCAGCATAAAGCTATCTTCAACACTGATCTGAGAACCATCAGGTTGAGCTATGGCCAGGAAGAGGTTCTTTTGTCCATTCTCGTAGCTACTACAGCTAAACCATTTGGCAGAGTTTATGAAGCCATCATACCAGAGATCCAAGATATTCCGGTAGTATGTGAATTATTGGACGTCTTTCTAGAAGATCTGCCTAGATTGCCTCTAGAGAGAGATGTAGAATCTGTGATTGAGTTGAAGCCCAGTACGGCTCCTATTTCTAGACGCTCGTACCGAATGCCTCCGAATGAGTTGGCAGAGCTCAAGACACAATTACAAGATCTGCTAGAAAAGGGATTCATCCGACCAAGCTCGTCGCCTTGGGGTTGTCCAGCCATCTTTGTCAAGAAGAAGGACCAAATGCTTCGGATATGCGTGGATTACAAACCCCTTAATGAGGTCACAATCAAGAATAAGTACCCTCTTCCCCAGATTGATATCTTATTTGATCAGCTTACCGGAGCTCGAGTATTTTCCAAGATTGACCTCAGGTCGGGTTACCATTAGATCCGTATCCGACCCGAAGATATACTCAAGGCTGCATTCACTACGCGGTATGGGTTATTTGAATATCTGGTTATGTCTTTCGGATTAATAAATGCTCCTACCCACTTCACATATTTGATGAACTCGGTATTCATGCCCGAGTTGGATAAATTCGTGGTAGTCTTCATTGATGATATTCTAATATATTCCAAGAATGAAGAGGAGCATGCTCGGCATTTGTGGTTCATATTAACGCGCTTAAGGGAGCATCAATTATATGCTAAATTCAGTAAATGCGCGTTTTGGCTGGAGGAGATCCAATTTTTGGGACACGTATTGTCTGCCAAAGGGATTGCGGTGGATCCCAGCAAAGTCAAGGATATTTTGGAGTGGAAACCACCAACCGTTGTACATCAAGTCTGAAGTTTCCTTGGACTAGCCCGTTACTACCGCCGATTTATTCCAGACTTTTCCAAGCTTGTGAAACCAATCACAAGTTTATTGAAAAACGATACGAAGTTTAACTGGTCCTCAAAATGCAATGAAGCCTTTGAGCAGCTGAAGGTGTTATTGACCACTGCTCCGGTATTAGCCCAACCGGACATGGAAAAGCCCTTTGATGTGTATTGTGACGCATCAGGCAGTGGTCTAGGCTTTGTTCTAATGCAAGGGGGCCGAGTGATAGCCTACGCTTCAAGCCAGTTGCGCCGACATGAAGAGCATTATCCAATTCATGACCTAGAAGTGGCTGCTGTGGTTCATGCCCCGAAAATATGGCGTCATTATCTACTGGGAAATATCTGCCATATATATACAGATCATAAAAGTTTGAAGTACATATTTACCCAGTCAGAATTAAATATGAGACAGAGGAGATGGCTTGAGCTTATTAAGGACTATGAATTGGAAATTCACTATCACCCAGGCAAGGCCAATGTAGTGGCAGATGCACTAAGTCACAAGGCTTCCTGCCATTGTCTTACAAGACTTCTGACATTACATTATGCCATGAAATGGAGAAGTTGAACCTGGGAATGATTCAACATGGAACTTCAAATCACTTGAAGCTTGAGTCGGTTCTTCCGCAAAGAATAATTGATGCACAAAGGAATGATGAGGGCATAAAACACATCCATGAGAAAATGGAGGTCGATAAAGCCAACCGCTTCAGAAAAGATGATCAAGGCATTGTATGGTTTAACAACCGCATAGTTGTGCCCAAGAAAGATGAAATCCACCAGCAAATTTTAGATGAAGCCCATCTTAGTCGCTATTCTATTCATCCCGGAAGCACTAAGATGTATTATGATCTAAAGAAGCATTATTGGTGGACGAAGATGAAGATTGAAATTGCACGCTATGGGGCAAGATACAACACTTGCAGACGTGTCAAGGCTATACATATGAAAACAGCTGGTCCATTGCAATCGTTACCTATCCCAACTTGGAAATGGGAGGATATAAGCATGGACTTTATTGTGGGATTACCGAGGACAACAAAGGGGTTTGATTCTATTTGGGTTATAGTTGATCGACTTACCAAGCTAGCCCATTTTCTGCCCGTCAAGACAGATCATCTAGTTGTTGTCTATGCCCAATTATATATTGCTCGTATTCTTAGTCTACATGGGGTTCCAAAGACCATAGTGTCGGATCGTGGGCCGCAATTTGTAGCCAAGTTTTGGAAAGCACTTCATTAATCCCTGGGTACCAAATTGCTTCACAGTTCGGCCTACCATCCTCAAACCAGTGGGCAGACTGAGAGAGTAAATCAAATACTTGAAGATATGTTGCGAGCATGTGTTCTGGAACTCCCACAGAAACGGGATGACTGCTTACCATTAGTGGAGTTCTCATACAATAATAGCTATCAAGAAAGCATCAAAATGGCACCCTTTGAAGCCTTGTATGGACGATGGTGTCGTACTCCGTTAAACTAGTCTAAACCAGGTGAAAGATGTTTTTTTAGGCCTGAAATGGTAAAGGAAACAGAAGAGAAGGTTCGACGAATAATACATGTTGGGGGCCTTCGGCATCCGAAGGTCCTCAAAAACAGGATTTAACAGTGTTTCTAGAGTATAATGTGTGAACAGGTATCTTCGGACTCGAGTCGATATCACAGTAGGAGAAGTCCAAGTAATACGAAGGTTGATACAACGCCGAAGATGTGAGCGGGAAAGCTTCGGCGTGATAGCGGAAAAAGAAACCGACTTAAAGATGAAAAGGCTATTCAGACCTCGGTGGATTACTATAGAATTACTACCAAGTGTAAAGGGCATGAATGTAATTTTATATGGGCTGTGTCCTGTGCCTATAAATAGGTGAACAGTACTCCCGTACTAGACACGCTGACTTGACATTTGCTTTTGCGTCACATTTGTATTTTCATCTCCTTCCAAGCCGAAGGTACATTTATGATTGAATGTCATTTCTATTTCTTCATAATAATAATGCAAAAATAAACTGTTAATAACATATAATTGCCTGTGTTATTTTTTATATTTCATATGGTTCTTTCTTCATCCTCGTATGTTGTGTTTATGAAGGCATACTCTTCATAACCTTCGTCCGAAAACTATTATATCCTAAGGGAAATAATGCTTCGAAGGACAAAGGACTTTACCATTTAACATTTTCTGTGTTGCCTTGTTCTTAAGACGAAGTATCTGAGAACAAGTCCCCAACATTGGCGTCCACCTCCGGTGAACTCACTTCCACTCTTTGAGTTTTTGAACACCTTCGGCGATCATAAACCTTCGCTATGGCGCCGAAGAAAGCTTCAGCAACTGGCACTGCAGCTCTCCAACCGCTGGACCACAATCAGGAGACTGTCTCTCTTCGGAAAGCCCGAAGCCAGAAAAGGAAGGCTAGTTAGCCCGACACAGCCAGAGGATGAGATAGACCAAGAAATCAGAGACATGGAGATGCTTCATCAACAGGTGCAAAGGAAGAAGGAAAAGATGGCCAGGCTAGCTGAACTGCAAAGGCAGATAGACGAAGCCTCTGAGGAAGTTCGCCATCTTACTCAGGATGAGCAACACCGAAGGCCTCAGCACCAAGACCTTCATCAGGAGGGTTTCCTCAATGAAGATGACTAGTATGATAATTTCCATCATGGGAATTTTGTTTTTGATGATGCTTCTCCTTTGTCCGCTGAGCTGCAGGCTACACCTTGGCCTCCGTCCTACAAGCCGCCTCAGCTTCCCATATTTGATGGCCACTCAGACCCGAAGCAGTTTTTGATGAGCTACGAAGCAACAGTATCTTCGTATGGTGGCAATGCTGCAGTCATGGCAAAGTCTTTTGTTATGGCTGTCAGGAGTGTTGCTCAGACCTGGTATTCCTCCCTTCGACCAGGAACGATCACTTCATGGCAAAAACTGAAGGACATGTTGTTAACCAGCTTCCAAGGGTTTCAGACGAAGCCGGTCACTGCTCAGGCCCTGTTCCAGTGCACACAAGATCACGAAGAATACCTTCAGGCGTATGTCAGGAGGTTCTTGCGTTTGAGGGCGCAGGCGCCAACGGTGCCCAACGAAATTGTCATTGAGGCCATGATCAAGGGACTTCGACCTGGACCTTCAGCTCAGTACTTTGCTAGGAAGCCTCCTCAAACTTTGGAGAAGCTGCTCCAGAAGATGGACGAGTATATTCGTGCCGACAATGATTTTCGCCAAAGAAGGGAGGAGGCTTTCAGGTTTTCCGAAATGACCAGGGGCTTCAGAGGAAGATTCTATCCGAGGCATGTCAGGTCAATCCACAACTCTACTCAAAATGATGATAAGGGGAGTCAGCAGCAAAGGCCACAGTGCTCCTCACAGGCTTCGGGGCAACAACAAAGCTTCTTCCGGCCACCAGCTCCAAGAGGCAGAGGCGCCAGGGGCTTCGGCTGGAAGATTTGGAGATCAACCAAGGAGAATATTTTGCTTGTTCTGTGGTGAAAACAAGGGCCATACCACCAGGACGTGCCATGTTACCATCCAGAAACAAAAGGAGATAGCCGAAGCTGCAGTACAACAAGCTCAGCCGAAGCAGGTCATGCATACTGCTTCGTACCATTCGCCTTACATCCCAGAATACGTAGGCAACCACCCTGCAGTTTCTGTTGCTTCGGCGAGTCAACCTCAAGCTTCTTGGCAACAGCCTCCGCCTCCACCACCGCTGCAACAAGGTCAACAGCCAGAAGGGAGCCAATATGCTCCACATCAAAGGGACTTCAGAGAACAATCCGAAGCTCGCACAGTCAATAGCACTGTGCCAGAGTCGAAGCACATCTATTGACAAATATCCTACCTTGACAGCAGTCTTTTCCATTCAGTTTTATTTTCTGTGTAATAAAGGACATTTTTTTTAAAATTTCAAGTAATAGTTTTGTTGTTTGCCACAAGGAAAACATATCTTCTACACAGGCTTAAGTTGTCGGAGCTTGAAAATTTGCAATAGCAAGGAGGACCTTCGGGTTATTAAATTTATTTTAAAAAAGAAGACACGGTATGAATTCTTTGAAGCAACCAAAAGTCGTTCCAAAAGGAGCGCAGTGTAAGTTTTTTGCTCCAAAGTCGTTCCTAAGGGAATGCAGAGCTTACAGCGAAAAGTCAACACTGATTCCGCCGAAAGTAAAAGGCGAAGAAGCTCCAAAGTCGTTCCTAAGGGAATGCAGAGCTTACAGCGAAAAGTCAACGCTGATTCCGCCGAAAGTAAAAGGCGAAGAAGCTCCAAAGTCGTTCCTAAGGGAATGCAGAGCTTACAGCGAAAAGTCAACGCTGATTCCGCTGAAGTAAAAGGCGAAGAAGCTCCTAAGGGAGGCTTACAGCGAAAAGTCAACGCTGATTCAAAAAAGTTTATGTATTTTATTGCAGGGATGTGTGTGTAATTTCGGAACGAATACCTGTAGCTTCGGAACGAATACCTTTTCTCATAGCATAACATCATCACATCATTTTGCATAGCATAAGCATCATACATCATTCCGCATATGGCACAAGAAGGGGATACAATATTGATCTTCGGAATGTAGCTTCGGAAAATATTTTCACGAAGTTTGGATGTTCTTCATCAGAACACTATGGGTATTGTTGAGATAAATGAAAATTCTTTTTCACGAAGCATGAAAAGAAGGGAAGGTGTTTTTTCGTCAAAGACTCAAAAACGGTACGTATGTAAAATTTCATGCATCGTAAAGAATTGAATCATAAAAAAAAGTTTATTACATTCAGGGTTACAAGATATTACACATAGTACACTTCAGAAGTTTTTACAGTAGCACTTAGTCTTCCCTAAGTACTACTTCTGCAGCTTCGTTCAGGAGTTGATTGACAACTTGATCCATGATAGCTTCAGCCATCTTTTTAATTTCATCGTCATCTTTCGGGGGAGGACCCGGAGACGCTTTAGTAGGATCTGAGGGAGGACAGGATACAGCTACATTGCTATTACAAATTGCGAACGAAGTTTAAAATTAAAAATTACAACACAATAAAAACCACTAGTTAATACCTATTTGCCCTTCGGGCTCCACGCTCTTCTCAGCAGCCTCTGCTACTTTTCTAGCATCGTGGATGCCCTTTTCGCTTTTTTGGATAATTTCTCAGGCCATTTCTCGGCCACCATTATCCCAGACATCGGTGAAAAATTTTCCTCCAACCATGCTAGCTTCGGCTGAAGGATCCTTTGTATCTTCGAAGGGCAAGGTAGCTTCGGATTGCGCTAAAATCTTTACATGCTCACAGCCCTTTTTCTCCAAAATGGTGGCAATTCCCCTGGCACCCGAAAAAGCACATATATCTCCGCGGCTATTTAAAATTTCTTCGAAGGCCTCAGCTTCATGGCTAATCCATTCAATGGGGCCTTCGGGGTTGCCTCTCGTAAAGTTTTCCTCACTCGAAAATGCGCCAACGCTGGCGAAGCTAGTTTTCATTTTCTTAACACATTCAATAGATTTGTTATAGCATCTCTTCTTGGACGCACGAAGCTCTTCAACAGTTCCTTCTAAATGATTTGCCCATTGGTCGCTAAGTTCTCGCTTTGTTTCTTCAAGTATGCGTTCTTCTCTAGCTCTGGCTAGTTGTTTTCGAAGATCTTCAATTTCACAGTTTCTGAGCTTCAGCTTGACCTTTAAAAGTAGCTTCGTCTTCTTTTATTCTGCTTATCAATGAATGCAATATTTTGTCTTTTTCGAGACCTTCCTTCCGTAGTTCAATTACTTCGGAACGAAGATTGCTCAGGGCCATCACACATCCTTCATCTTCGGCATCTTTTTGGGCCCTGAGGGCATTGCTAAGTATAAGGCCCTGCAAAGAAGAATGTGTGTGTGTTAATAAATCTAAGCAAATGAAAATTTTTTGTTTTCAAGAAACAATGCGAAGGTCTCAAATTTTGTACCTTTAAACTATTATACGCCAAGCTGTCGGCCAACTCGTCTTTCGACAGCACCGAGAGTCCGTCTTCTAGTGTTGGGAATCCGAAGCTCTTGCTCATCTCCCGGCAGACAGAAATCTCCTTGCTGTCAGGGAGACAGTACAAGAAATCTTCTTCTCCGCTGCCGTTGAATATCAACGCCCCCTTTGGATATTTTAGTTTTTGGGCGTAAAACTGGGCCTCTTGCTTTTCTTTTTCAGACAACTTTTTCCCCGAAGCATGTCGAACAATATAATCAGGGACTTTGGGGGATGCTTCGGGGGCAGCAGCACTGATTTCTTCAACAAGAATTGGCTCTGTCACTTTTTCTTCCTCGGTTTCCAGGGATTTTACCTTCGTGGGCTCCGAAGGACCAGCTTCAGTTTCTTGCTCTGGAGCTTTAGTATCAAAAATCTCAGTTTTCGCTTCGCAGGTTTCAACAGTCTTCTTCGGAGTTGTGCTTGAGGACTTAATTGTTTCTAGAACATCTAGCATGTTGACCATTCTTTTTCTTTTCGGAGTCACCGCTGGCCCCTTTTTGATTTTTGTTGTGTCAACATTTGCTGAAGGACTTAAAACTTCTGATATTTTTGATCCCTCAGCTGATCCTTTTGTTTCTTCCATTTTTTCTGTTAATGGCGCTTCGGCCATTTCTTTGGTTTCTGATAACGAAATCTTTGGTTCTTCCAATTCCGTTCTTGTTGGCGCTTCGGCTATTTCTGCGATTTCTGGCAGCAAGGTTGGCTGTTCAGCTTCGGTGGCCGAAGAAGTCTCTCCGGTGAATTCAGGCACCGAGGCTGGTTCAATGTAGCGTGGCTGATGTGTGAGGACCTTTATCCTTTTTCTTTTCGGTGCTGGCTCACTGGGAGCAGCTGCAGCTTCTTCTTTCGCAGAGGTCGCGCCTTTTCTTTTCTGCCCTCGAATGGGATAACGATAGTCAGGGTAGACGAATCCGATTGCGTCAAACACTCGGTTCAGTCTTTTCTTTTTTCGGCCTCCGAAGGCTGCTGACAATGCAGTATCTTCGGCCTTCGAGTAAGCCCCAAGTAGTTCGTCACTTAAATTTTCAATACCTTTCAGCCAGTCATCATCTGGCTCAATGAATTTATCTCCGAACTTGAAAGTATACTTCGGTCTGATAAGTCCACCTTCGTCAGCCTCCTTTATGGTCTCTTGTGGCATTTCCCATCTTTCCGCGAGCGGCCATACTCTGAAGGCAATATGCTCTTGGACCAAATCTCTTGTTCCAATAAAAGAACAAATAACTCCGAAGGCTCTCCGGCATTCTTCGGCAGGCATCATTCATTTCAACCTTCGGCTTTCGCAGGCTGAAGCTTTGCCAAATAGGGCGCATAATTATACCTTTAATATCTTCCCGTGCTTTCAGGTCATTTTTCACATAAAACCATTCTGTCATCCAGTCGCCGGGCCATCTCTTTCGAAAGGTTGGCACGGGACAGCTTGACCCAGACCGAGAAACGAAACTGTAGCAGCCAAAATTATTGTGATACTGTTCTTTACCCCAAGGTTTTGTTTCATATGATAATTCGTGTATGTTACAGAAACTTTTCGCATCAGGTTCCAGACCTTAGCTTCTCACAGCCCATACGAAGATATTCAGCCTTATAATTGCTTCGGGGGTAAGTTGATGAAGAAAGACTTCAAACATTTTCAGCACCTCTACGACGAAGCTGCTCAGGGGAAATCGTAGTCCAGCTTTCAAAAAGCTTCGGAACACTACGACTTCATTTTCCTCAGGGGTCGGGCAAGTTTTCTCTCCTTCGTCAACCCTCACAATGGATAAATCCCGGAAGTATCTTCCCCTCATGTTGACAAGATGATTTTCTTTGATACCTGATTTGCCAAAAACTGAATGGCTTGGTCGCCAGGGGCGATCTTCGGAGTCTTCACCACCACTATCCACGTCATAACTGTCGCTGTCATCAGTATCTTCAGACAAACCTTCTAAAATCTCTTTGGTGATTTTTTCTGTGTTGGTCTTCGACATTGCTATAAGAAACCCCAGGTTCTCCTCTTCAGAAAGACTCAGCTTCATCTCGGGAGCAGCCTTCTTATCTTCAGACATCTTCGGAACCACTAAAAACCTGTTTTCAACGCCGAAGCTTAAAAACTTAAAAAGCTAAGCAAATCTTGGTGCGCAAGAGCTAAAAATTGAGTGAGCGAGAACAAATGGCAAGAGAGCGTACCAAATGAGTTTGCGGTATGATCTTATTTATACGCCCAGTGCGTTAAAAATTGAAAGACCCCGCCTGTCAGTGAATGTTGCTATTCTAGCAAAGGGAAGGTGTTTTTTTCGGACCATCGGCTTAAAGCCTTCGTCCATGTCGCAATCTAAATTTATTATTTTAACAAATTAATATTGCGAGGGGCTACTGTTGGGGGCCTTCGGCATCCGAAGGTCCTCAAAAACAGGATTTAACAGTGTTTCTGGAGTATAATGTGTGAACAGTTATCTTCGGACTCGAGTCGATATCACAGTAGGAGAAGTCCAAGTAATACGAAGGTTGATACAACGCCGAAGATGTGAGCGGGAAAGCTTCGGCGTGATAACGGAAAAAGAAACCGACTTAAAGATGAAAAGGCTATTCGGACCTCGGTGGATTACTATAGAATTACTACCAAGTGTAAAGGGCATGAATGTAATTTTATATGGGCTGTGTCCCGTGCCTATAAATAGGTGAACAGTACTCCCGTACTGGACACGCTGACTTGACATTTGCTTTTGCGTCACATTTGTATTTTCATCTCCTTCCAAGCCGAAGGTACATTTATGATTGAATGTCATTTCTATTTCTTCATAATAATAATGCAAAAATAAACTGTTAATAACATATAATTGCCTGTGTTATTTTTTATATTTCATATGGTTCTTTCTTCATCCTCGTATGTTGTGTTTATGAAGGCATACTCTTCATAACCTTCGTCCGAAAACTATTATATCCTAAGGGAAATAATGCTTCGAAGGACGAAGGACTTTACCATTTAACATTTTCTGTGTTGCCTTGTTCTTAAGACGAAGTATCTGAGAACAAGTCCCCAACAATACATAATTTGGAAGAAGCCCAAGCTCGACAGAAGAGTTATGCAGACAAACGACGCAAACCCTTGTACTTTCAAGTTGAAGATTATGTATACCTAAAAGTCTCACCAATGAAGGGTGTGACATGTTTCGGGGTAAAAGGGAAACTTGCACCTCGGTACATTAGTCCTTTTCCTATCCTTGAAAGATATGGACCAGTGGCATACCTACTCCAATTACCCGAAACATTGTCTGCTGTACACAATGTGTTCCACGTATCTCAATTGAAGAAGTGTCTCCGGATTCCAGATCGAACTGTTGAAGTAACGAATGTTGCCTTAGAACCAGACTTGACATACTCAGAACATCCTGTTCGAGTCTTGGATCAAAAGAATAGGATTACCCAAAGGAGAACTCTCAAGTTTTATAAGATACATTGGAACCAACACACGGAAGATGAAGCTACTTGGGAAACTCAAGACTTTTTAGACAAGAATTTCCCAGGCTTTTTAACTTCATGTAAATTGTAAGATATGTACACTTGTTGTAATAAAGGAATAAACCCCATACCACCCCTGTGTTGTACCAGAAATAAGGAAAGAAAGTTATGACATGTTTCCTTTTCCATTACTTGCCCTAGGACTTTTAAATCTCGGGACGAGATTCTTTTATGGGGTAAGGATGTAACACCCCTTGTGTTACTACCACTAAAACTTGAGCATAACATCATGAGCATCAGCATATCATGTGATTGTTACACTTAGAATGCATTCACTAGGCAAAAATTTCAAACAAGTTGTATTGATGTGACTGATCATGGGTAAAACCCTAGAGTAGGGTAGTTAACCCTAAACTGGCTTAAAAGAGTAAACAAAGCCTAAATAAGAGAAAACTTCAAAACTTATTAGTAATGATCATAAAATGTCACCATTAATGGACTTAAGTGGCATCCAAACCCTAGGAGTGCCAGAAACCCTAAAAAGGACCACTGAAAACCCCAAATAGAAACCATAGGGGGTTATATGCAAATGTTGCACACTTTTGGACCTAAGTGCAAAAACCATGGAATTAGGGTACCTTAAGTCATGTGGTTCACATATTAGAAGATTTACAAAAGAAACCATGAGATTTGGGCCTAAATGCAAAAAGACCACTCTAGTGATTCGTATGGTTAATTCTGAAATACAGTTGATTGAGGCTGACTTTGGAGCCCTACATCTCAGGATTCTTGAAGTTTTTGCTCAGAGTCAATATAGCAAAGTTGTAGAGCTATCATGGGAGAACAAGTTTGATTAAGTGACTGAGCACTGGTGTTAAATAGAAATTGGAGAAAAATAAGCACAAAGTTGGGCTGTCAGTCAATTTTGAAACTGAAACATGGCCACCAGTGCCACTGGCCGAACTTTGGGATCAAGTTTGGGTAGGATCTAGGTCTCGATTGAGGGTAGTTGCTATAGTCAAATTAAAGATGGATTGTTGAGCTACAAATTTGTTACAGAGAGATTAACACATTCTCACGCAAAAATCTGAGATCTTGGCGTTGCAATTTACTCATTCAGGCATTCTGAATCAGGTCTTCAATAGTACAATGCCACTGAAATATCCCAGGGTTCAGTCCCCCTCGCCGCCGAGGATCCGCGCGTCCGGATTTGCGCCTGTCACCGGGATTCGTGTCGGGCACGATGTGGATATTCACGGGGAGGTGAAAGATCTCACGGGGAGGCAGATAGGGTCGCAGGGGAAGCTTATCACCGTGCCTGTAGTCGTTGCAACGTGGTCGGACCACCAGTGTCAGTCGTGGACATTCTGGTGACCTCAATTATGCCACACCGTGACCCTTCACTATGCGGTGGTAACCGTGGCACACTTAAGCTTACCCTCTCTGAACCACTGCACCGGTGAACACCACGAATGCGCCACCAGTGATCTTCTTCCTCTCCGACCGCCAACGCACCATTCCAAAATTGGAGGCCACCGCCCTTGAACACTATAAATTAAGCACGCCGCTAGCTCCGTTAGATGATCATGCAGCTTGAGCACCCGCTCCTGCCTCCGATTAGCCACCATAGCTCTCTAATTTCTCCTTCTCCCCAAATTTGTTTTCCGCCACCGAGAAAGAGCCCTCGTCATGGCTAGCTTGTTCTAGGTCTGTTCGTGCTCCCTGCTCTCCTATTTCAGCATCCTTAGGTTCTCCTGATGCGCCTTGACCAGTTCGATTGAGCTAGACTGCCCTAGATCACTAGGAACGCGTTTGTTCACTTGTTGTCTATGCTGTCTCCGTGGACTG